>CM026322.1:15811522-18311522 GCA_014843725.1 Amphicarpaea edgeworthii | reverse complement strand
TCAAGATTTAGTGTTTCATTTCAAGGTTTAGGTTTGAGGGTTTCATGGTTTAGAATTTAGGGTTTTATTTCATGGTTTAGGATTCAAGGAAACCTTAAATTTCACCTTTAATATTTAAGATTATATAAATAAAACAATAAATTGAAACCTTAAATATTTAGGGTTTCATAAATAAAACCATAAATTAAAACCTTAAATATTAAGGATTTCATTAACGAAATCCTAAATATCACCTTAAATATTTAGGGTTTCATTAAACCTTAAATATTTATGGTTTCATAAATACAACCCTAAATGTTTAGCATTCCATAAATGAAACCCTAAATTAAAAAAATTAAATATTAAGAATTTTATAAATAAAATCATAAATTGAAACCCTAAATGTTTAGGGTTTCATAAATGAAACCATAACCCAAAACACTAAATATTTGAGGTTTCTTAAATGAAACCCTACTTATTTATCGTTTCATAAATGAAACCCTAAATTGAAATCCTATCTATATATGATTTCATAAATGAAATCATAAATCGAAACCCTAACTATTTAGACTTTCATTGATGAAACCCTAAATATTTAGGCTTTCATAAATGGAACCCTATTATTTAGGGTTTCATTAATGAAACCTTAAATAAAACCCATTTCAATAATAAAACCACAAATATTTTGGATTTTATTAAAGAAATCCTAAATTTCACCCTAAATATTTATGTTTTCAAAAATAACCATAAATCAAAACCCTAAATATTTTGGGTTTCATAATTGAAACAATAAAGTAAAATACTAAAGATTTAGTGTTTCATTAATGAAATCCTAAATATTCAAGGTTTCATTATGAAACCTTAAATATTTAGGATTTTATAAATGAAATCATAAATCATAACCCTAAATAATTATGTTTTCATTTATGAAACCCTAAATTTCACAATAAATATTTAGGATTTCATAAATGAACTCTCAAATTGAAAACCTAAATACTAAACCACTAATGAAAATCTAAATATCACCCTAAATTGAAATCCTCCATATTTAGAGTTTCATAAATAAAATCCTACATTAAAAATCAAATTATTTAGGATTTCATAAATGAAATCTTAAATTTCATCCTAAATATTTAGGGTTTCATAAGTGAAATCTTAAATATTTAGGATTATATAAATGAAACCCTAATTATTTAGGATTCAATAATGAAACCCTAAATTTCACCCTTAATATTTTGGTTTCTTAAATAAAACCGTAAATTGAAATCATAAATATTTAAGGTTTCATAATTGAAACAATATATGAAACCTCAAATATTTAGGGTTTCATAAATGAAAATTTATTTATTTAGGATTTCATTAATGAAAACTTATATTTCACCCTAAATTGAAACCTAAATATTTACGGTTTCAATAATAAAACTTTAAATGTATAGATATTCGTTAATGAAATAATAAATAAAATCATAAATATTTGAGGTTTTATAAATGAAATCCCAAATACTTAGGGTTTCATAACTGAAACCATAAATCAAAACCCCAAATAATTATATTTTCATTAATGAAACCCTAAATATTTAAGATCTTTCATCAGTGCATCTTCATGCACATTCTTCTACTGTTATTCTTAGGCATTTCCTTAGTTTATTTCATTAGTTTCACCATTTTAGTGTGTTTTCATATTTAAGTTTGTTTCTATCTTTATTTAATTTTCGTATTTTATTTTCAGCATTAGCAGTTTTCAATGGAAAATTCATAACTGGAGCTACAGGAATCAGATTGAGGTGTTCTAATATTCATTGGAAAGATAAGAGAAAGAGCTACAACTTTCATGTTTGAGTCAGAAGCTTATTCGGATTTTAGAAGGCTTAAATAATTCGTTGAAGTTGCAGGTCGTAGGAAATAATTTGTTTTGAGTCAATTTTATGGGCTTGGTTTATGTTTTCCGACCCGGTTCGGATTATTAGTGAAACTCTTATTCTATTAAAACATTAGGGCCAGCTGCTGTGCATATATTCACTCTGCACTCATTCACTCTTCACTCACTCATTATTCACGAAATTATTTGGAGAGTTTTGAGCAATTGTAATGGAGAACTAATTTCCGAAGAATGATCTACTGCAATCGGATTCCACTTTGAGGTTCTTTTATAAATTCCATGTCAATCTGTTTCCTTTGATTTATTCCAATAATCTCAATTATTTGTTTAATTTGATTGTTATTATAGGATATAATTCTTAAATTCGATTGGTTATTTGATCTTGAATCAATTTCGCGTTAACGTAGCTTTTGCATTATCGCGTTTGATCAGATTGTGTTTGCTTAATTCGCAATAGTTTTTAATCCGTTTGCTTAATTCGGAATTCAGGATCATACACCGTATAATTTCTATTGTACTTATCAATGGTTATTATAGTCGAATAGGATCAGACCCGTTTAGGGAATTGGAATTTATAGGGATCAATGATAAGTCAAAAGTCGATACAGTAGGTTGATTTGCTTTAGCTTATTCGATAATCACAATTTATTTTAATTCCTTTTTCTTGAAATCGTAATCTAAACCCCCCATTAATCGTTACTGCATTGATTAATAATAATACAAGAATCTTTGAGAACGATACTCGAGTTATCGTTACCGTAACTACATTTTCAAAATCACTCGTTTTGATCTGTGCGCGACAGCGGATCAATCTTCTAAAACATTAAATTAAAAATCTAAATATTTAGGATATCATAAATGAAACCCTAAATTTCACCATAAATATTTAGGGTTTTATAAGTGAAATCTCAAATATTTAAGGTAAATTAAACCATAAATGGAAACCCTAAATATTTAGGGTTTCATAAATAAAACCTTAAATTGAATACTTAAAAGGTTTCATAATTGAAACAATAAATTTAAAACCTAAATATTTATGGTTCTATAAATAAAATCTTATTTATTTAGGATTTCATTAATAAAACCTTAAATTTCACCCTCAATTAAAACGTAAATTTTAATGGTTTCAATAATAAAAATTTAAATAATTATGGTTTCATTAATGAGGTTTCACTAATGAAATCCTAAATACTTAGGGTTTGATAAATAAAACCTTAAAGTTTCATCATAAATATTTATGGTTTTATAAGTGAAACCTTAAATGAAAACCCTAAATATTTAGGGTTTCATAAATGACACCAAAATTATTTGAAGTTTCTTAAATGAAATCCTCAATACTTAGGATTCCATGAATGAAACCATAAATCACAGTGAATTTTTTTATCTCAATCAGAGTGGATTTTTTTTAATAAAATTAGATTACTTTGTTTATATTTTTGGAACTATTCATTTTTTCTCTCCCTTTCTTCTTTTTGATGAGGGTAAAAAAGGCTATGTTCGACAAAACTAGCTGAAAAACTAGCTGATAGCTAGAAGCTAGAAGCTTTTAAGCTAGCCTTTTAAATAATAAGTGTTTGATAAATTATATGTTGAAGTAGCTGCAAAATATCAAATGACAAAAATGAACATATTTATATGATATTTTTGTAATAAATTTTAATTTTATTTTATGAATAAAAATATATTTTGAGGTGTTATAATTTTAATTTTTTTAATAAATTTTAAATTATTATAATTTTTTATTTATAGATAATTATTTTTATTATTTTTTTAGTTTCACTTTTTAAATGTTTTCATATCATGTATTCTATTATTAATATTATACTATAACTTAAAATATTTTAAATTAAATTTAAAATAAAGTAAAAAAAAACTTAAATAAAAATTATATTTTTATTATGTTAATTAACATAACAATTAAAATAAATTGTCTAATATGTAAAATTAAAAAAAATATAACAATTATCATTTTTAATTTCATGAATTATAATGGAAAAATGATAAATTAAATATTTAAAATAAATAGTGTAATTTAAAAGTATCTAGGAAGAATAGTGAAAACAAAAACAAATAAAAAAAAATTATTTAAAAAGGGTAACAAGAAAAGTTAATAAATATTTTAATTAAGGATAAAATTGAAATAAATGTAAAGAGTTAGAAGCTAGCATTTTTAATAAAACGCTGCTAGTAACGTTTCAAAAAACACTAGAAGCTACTAAAAAAACCTTGTTTATTGAACACCCAAACTAGCTAAAAAGCTACTAAATAAAGCTAAAAGCTAGTTAAAATGCCTTGTCGAACATAGCCAAAGATCTACATGTGTTGAGATAACAATCACAATAAAAAATCATAATATAAAACAATTTACAATTAAATAATGTTATCACTCGCGGTTTTCTCATTACCATGGTTTCCTCCGATATTCACAACCTCAAACATGTCTTCCTTTGTCGTTTTGATGACTACAACAACTCAAACAATGTGATGTTAAAATTAAGATAAACACAAAAGCAATCGTTATCGACATGTCTTCGAGAAGGAGCTGTCATCGTTTCCTTCATTGTCAAGTCTCCAAGAAGATGTTGTCTTCGTCATTGGATTTCTGGAAAGATATTGCAGCCGAACATTTTATAAAAGTTGGATCTCCTATGGTTGAGACTAATTTACCATATTTAATCCGTGCATTTTATTTTTCTTAAGCTTACATCTTATGATTGAAAATTCTTCCACATGATGCGGTACTTATTCAACTAATGCATTCTAAAAACTATATTATTTAAAACCATACACACAGTATTACATAAAAAAAAAAGAACTTACATTACATAGTTTAAAGAAATCACATTTAAAGTTAATACATTAATTATAAAATGAGTTTTTTTTACAACAAAATAATATTTCAAAATACATTTTAATCATTTTTAATTTGCTTAATGTTACTTTTAGTCCATTAAGTTTTACATTTTTTACATTTTGGTACATAATATTTTAAAAGTTTCATTTTAGTACTTAAACTATGTTTTAATCATATTAAGGTAGATAATGTTTTAGTCATAAATATAAACAAAAGCAAATCAACAACTTTAAAATGTATCAAAATGTGACTAAAACATAATTTTAAAGTACCAAAATATAACTAAAACATAGTTTAAAGTACCAAAATGAAACTTTTAAAAACATTATATACCAAAATATGACTAAAACATAATTTAAAGTACCAAAATGTAAAAAATGTGAAATTTAATGAACTAAAAGTAACATTAAACCTTTTTAGTTTAAATATTTCGTTTAATTACCCACGGATCACGTAGGTTCATAGTTTAGTTTATTCTCATTGTCACTAATACACATTCAACAAAAATAAAAATTTATCACACTTATAACAACACAACATTTTTTTAGGGATTCAAACCAAAACATATGTATTTTTTAGGGATCCAAAAGTTATTTAAATCTATTTTGTATTATATTCTATAAATTTTATTTTAAAAAATTGCTCATCATGATCACAAATTGTGGTAGAGCTTTAAATAAGTCAAATCAATAACAAAAATTAAAAGCACAAATAGAACATGTATAAATCCCGGGTGTGCATTACTCTTTTTCCAATTTACAAATGAAGCAAAGTGCTTAGGCAAGCATGGTTTTAATTGCTGAAAACTCAGGACTGTTGTTATGGTGGTTTCTTAGTTTTTGTTGATAAACTGATCAGAAAAAACAAAAATTGCACCTTACACAGAGAGGCCAAGAATGTTTATTTTAATCTTACTAAGCTGGCTTGTTAGTTCAGTAGACCAGGTCGAGCTAAGTAAATTCTGCTTTAGTTCAGCAGCTTTACCCTCATTCTCTACTCCATTGTTTGTAGTGAGTAGATCATCAGCTTCATTACACAGGGCTTGAGCTCGCTCGTAGAGAGAATTACAATTCGACTCATCGGTTGAGAGTTCTGCCTCCAGATTCTTGACACTCAACACAAGTTGTTCAAGATCCATTTCTTTGATAGCCAGTTGTTCCCTTAAAGTTGCAATTTCTGCCTCTAACTCCTCCTTCCTATTGTTATTGACCTTGATGGCCAAAGAAGCTTTCTTAATTGAGTTTTTGAGATCCTTCCGCTGATCCTTGCCTACTGAAGTCTCCTTCTGAATTCCAGCCTTTTGCTTCTCAAAGTTATTTAGTTTGTTAACAGACTCAGCAGTAGCTTGGAAATCATGAATGATGGCAAAGATCTTTCTATTGAACTCGACAAGTGCCTCCTTCAGTTCTTCTGTCACCTTAGGATGGCTACTTGTAGTCAATATATCCAACAAGTGAATAAGTTGAGAACGCATGGCAGGATCAGAAAACACATCAGATAAGTCCTTAATCATTAATAGCTCTAAGGCACCTATGGCCTCTCTAATAGATGTTAGAAATACATCTCCAGAACATGTCGCAGAAGATATAGTTTCCTCCCCACGAACACACAATATTTTATCAACTTGATCAAAGGGATCATCTGAATCAGAATCTGTAATGTTGGAAGAAGAGTCTTCGGATTCAAGTTGACTGGTAGTGGTGGATACTGCTTCCAGTTTGATATCATCACCCTCACAACATTCGATGTTCGGAGGGTCACTTTGAACTTCATCCTCTGAAAGATACTCAGAAGTTTCTCCTTGAACATCTTCCCAAGGCTCCTCAACCATGTTCGGAGGATCTTTATATGTTGTTGGTCGCGGGGCTAGGTCACTTGTGAGAATGGGTGAAGACAGCAACATATTCTGGTCTTTTTGGGGTCTATTTGTTGTAATCTTTAAAAATAATAAAAATAAAAAAAACAGATTCCATAAGAACTCAGTGGTAGAAATGGAGTGAATGAAAGGAAACTAATCAAGAAGAATTTTTAACCTTTACAGTTTGATGCCCCTCCAAAGAATTTGGGTCTGAATTTACCTTCTTCATACTTGCTTGTGGGGGGTTGGTAAATTTGACATCCTCCGTGTCACTTGTTTGTTTAAATACATGGATTCCACTATATTTGGCAGCCACTCTGATTGGGACTTCGTGGTTGGTAATGTGATCTGCATACGAAACCTCCACAAAATTCCATTTATCATCTGAAAGCACTACATTCGCATTATCTTCAAAATTTAGCAGCTTCATATCAAACAAAAATATATGATCCGTTGCTATCCTGAACTCATAAGCTTTCCGATTTCCAAGGAACTGTTTATTTCTATTGATGAACACTCTGGGGCTAAACTTGACTGTGATATGATGCTCATCCACTGGTCCAATAACAAGACAGATAGAAATTGCAGGGAACTTGTTACGGAACCAGAATGATATTGACTCTCCATTTGTACGGTGAGCAAACCACTCTGGAATCTTTGTTCCTGGCAAAGAAAACATCTTGTTTCCAGCCTCTATAGACTCCTGCCAGTAAAAAATTTAGAGACTGTAAACAATTAACCAAAAGGTTTGAGACATTGTATAAATCGATACCAATTTAATACAAACCAAGACAAAAAAGAGTAGATTTCTATTTAAAAACTGAAAACAATTGATCCATAACATTTGAGACACTTCAATAGGTGGTAAGAATAAGAAATGTCAAGAAACTGGATGGACGGTTGTTGTGCTGATGATCAAAACCAGCAAATAAGCATCATATACTTCAATGTTCTGTAAGTAGATGCAAGTAATTCCAAACTGACAAATAATTCCAAACTGACAAATTACCAACCCTCCTAGTACTTTTCTTTTCTTCTTTATAGAGTAAACTATCTTTCACTACAAGAACCATAATGATCCACACACTCAAAATACCAAAACCATATCATGTATTGTCCGAGTTAACACAAATATTAAAGTAAATAAAATATGAATAAAAAGACGAACCTTATGCAGAAACATGTTTGTACAACTAGAAGTCAAGGATGTGCAATTCTTTGCAGAGAAATGATCCAAGTTTGGAAGAAGTCCTTCAATATTTTGAAGAAACACACAATCATCCAAAATCAGTTCCTTCAAACATCCTTCAGTGCATGCAGGAACTGTAAGGTCTAACAATTTTAAGGACCTGCATTCTTTCACAGACAATGTTTCTAACTTCTCTGGAATCCCTCTAATTTCTCTTAGAGATCTGCAGTCATCCAGATTAAGGTTTCTCAAAAGGTGACATTCTTTGAAACATGCATGAAGAACTTTGAAATTATTCCCCGACAGGTTTAAATCTTTCACATTGGCAAACAAAGTGAGATCTGTTGGAAGGAAGTCATCTGATATATTGCAGTATGACAGAATAAGGCATTCCATGTTTGAAGACTTGGACACCATTTTTTCACCTTTGTCCAGTTTAGATAACTGCACCCCTTCACATTTCGAAACACTTATTGAACTCAGTTCTGGCAACATAACAATGCTACTTGGTATCCAAACCATTCCACAGATTTGTAGTTCTAATTTTTGAAGCCGAGTAAGGTTTTGAATTGAAAATGGCAATTCCTTTATGGGACTCCCAGTTATACGAAGTTCTGTTATACATTCCATCTTACCTAATATTTCTGGGAAACCCTCAAGAATTGGGCAGTGGGAGAGATTGAATTGTTCAAGACAGGTCATTCTGATGGGTGGAAAAGTCTTAAGATTCTTGCAACTAGAAGCATCCAAGATTTTAAGTTTATCTAGAAATCCAATTGACTCATGAATATGAATTAAATTCTGTGTGTGTTTAAAAGATAACTTTTCTAAATTTTGGAGGCCAGATAAATCAGGTATATGAGTTATCCATTCACAGTAGCCAAAATCCAAAACTGTCAGACACACGAACCCCTGCAATTGGGAAGAAAAAGGGTAGAGAGAGAGAAGAAACCAAATGATTAATGAACATCCATATGAATCTAAAGTAAATTTACTAATATAGAATGACAAACACACAAACTTGCCTGAATTGGTTCACTTATCCTTAAACAACTTTCAGGTAATTCAAGTATGGTAAGCTTCTTTGGATGAAAATCATCAGGTAAAGATGGTGATGGATATCCCCACCATTTCAGCACTCTTAAACTCTGAGGAAGATGTGTGGGGCCTTTGTTAAAATGACCATTCCTAATAATGAGTGTTTTGAGGTTTATCATTTTCTTGAAGGCCTCTCCATCCCAATCCACTTCTTCACCTTCAGGTCCATTATCTTTGGGGAAATCCAGAAATATGCTTTCAATTGCACTTGATCCCTTTTAAGATAAAGGCAAAGGTTGATCACAACACATTTATGTATGCTAGGAATTCAGCATGCATGTCTCGATAAATTCACATATTATAAAGAGGAAAAAATCATTGTAAATTTGTAAATTAATAATTTCAGCAAGAGGTCAAAGGTTACAACTGAACAATCAAACCATCTCTATCAGAGTATCAGATAATTACTCACCTCATTTCTTTGTAGAACCCAAACTACATCCTCAATGAACCATAACCTACTACGTTTGCCAGGCTTCTTTGGTGATTCTTGTCGAACAATTTCTCTACCCAAGTCTTGTATCAAGTCATGTAATATCACACGACCATCATCAATGTTTATGAGAGACTTATCAATCAATACCATAATACTAAATTTTGTGGAGAAACCATGATGAGCCAGGAGTATATATTCGATGTCTGCCAATTTTTGTCCATTGAAGAAACAAGCAATGTCAAGAAAAATACTCTTCTCATCATCGTCCAAGGAATCATAGCTTACTCTAAGTATGTCTATGATGTTCCTATGAGGAATCCTTTTATATTGACGTAATGCAGCATCCCATTCTGATATGCTTCTTCCAAATAAGTATGAACCCAATACTTCTAATGCCAAAGGAAGCCTAGAACAATAAGTCACTGCACGGTTTGACACTTGTGTGTAACCTGAACCAACTTTCTCAGTTTTGAAAGCTTTCCAGGTAAGCAAATCACGAGCCTCTCTGTCACTTAATTCCTCCACCCTATATGAGCTTTTAACCCCGTGTGATGCCAGCAAATGCATGTCCCGAGTTGTAATGATGACTCTGCTTCCAGAACCAAACCAATCAAGTCCTCCTGCAATAGCCTCAAGCTGATCTATCCTGTCAACATCATCAAGAACCAAAAGAACCTTTGTCCTATACAGCCTTTGTTGCATTATTGTGATTCCTTCTCGCACGGATTGTATGTTAATATCCCTGTCTCCAAGTATCTTAGAGAGAATCGTCTCTTGGAGATGTACTAAGCCATGTCTAGCTGAAGTCTCTCTAACATTTGCAAGAAAACAAGAGCATTCAAATTGGTCACTAATGAAATTATATACTGCCCGAGCAATTGTACTTTTGCCAATTCCGCCAATACCATGGATCCCTACCATGCGGACTTCTCCATCATCAGTCTCAACATTCAGAAGCGACGTTACTTTACGCACTCGAGACTCCAATCCAACTGGGTGATCAGCAACATGTAAAGGAGCACGATTAACCCTTCTGGAGATTTCTTTAGCAATATTTCCAATGAATTCAGCTTCGTTACTAAACCTGCCCAATCAGAGAACTTTATATTAAATTAATAAATTCATGCTTTTATGATTACAGTGTAAATTGTTGGAATGTGAGGAACAAGCATTTATTTATATAAACTTATAAATAGTAATATTAATAAACACTTAAGAGGAAAAAAAGAAAAAAAAAAAAAGTTTATCATCCCAACGGGGCATACTTAAAAGTAAAAAAATAGAATAGGGTAAAAAGATTGGCTACCCTCTGTCATGGATATGATAGCCGGGCAAGTTAGCTGCTTGAGTCAGGGCAATCCTCCATCTGTTGACTTTCTCTTTGTCAACCTTGACCTCATGCTTAGCGAATGCTTCTTCATAACTCCCGCTCTGACGTCGCACATCCGAAGGATCCACGTCATAGAAAACGGGTAGAACACGCCTAAGCTTATTCTCCTCAAAGCGGTCAAGGATGGTGGCGAGTTCTTCCAAACAAAACGTAGAGGAGGCATAGTTCTGAGAGAACACAATAATGGCGATCCTGGATTCTTCAATTGCCCTGGTAATTGTTAGAATGACCTCGCCTCCTTTTGCAAGTTCCATATCACCAACGAAGGTACGGATTCCCTTTCGAGAGAGAGCGTAGTAGAGATGTGAAGTAAAACCGAACCGTGTATCCGCACCTCTGAAGCTGACGAACACATCGTAGGTGAAAGGTGATTCCCCTGCCATGACTTTGCGAGATCACTGATGAAACGAACACTACAGCAACTTGCTCAGACTCAAACTCGAAGTCTTCTCTTTCAGTCAGCTCAACTTTCTATATTCTATTTGTTGCCTCTCCCCGTCCGTCCATTCCGTCCAACTTGCAATACAGAAATTGATTGATTCAAATTAAAATAAAATGCCCGGCAGACAGCTTATTTTTCCTTATTATTTTATATTTGAGAAATGTTAATAACATATTATTTAACTAATTAATGTTAATCTCAATAACGGATTAATTAAATAATTTATCAAACACTCATCAGTCGTTGAAGCTTCTCTAATGACTTCACTCCAATTTGGTGCATGTTGTGGAAATACACAATGCTGTCAAGTGTGCATCAATTTTGCTTTGGAAGAAAACTATGCTTTTTTTTTTTTTATGTAGTTTGTTTAATTTATTTAATAAAACAAGCACTTATTTTAATATTATAAATAATTGTCTATATCTTGAATGTGTTTGTCTAAATTATTTTTGGTTAAAATAAACAATTTGAATGACATAAAACAAAAAGTAACAAAGTTTACAATACATAATTTCAAGAAATATATTCAAAGATCACTTTGTTTCTCTTTCCACTTTCAAAGATTTAGTTTTCTTGATTTTGGGTTGAGTTTTATCGATATGAGATTTGAGTTTTTTTGTTTGATTTGAACTTGATTTTCTCGATTTGTTGTCAGCAATAGCAATAAAAAGTATCATGATTTGGCTTTCTTGATTTGTTGTTGACGACGGTGAAGGTGTTGTTATGAAAATGTATTACATAGATGTTAAACTTTGATTTTAAGTGTGGTTCACGAAGATGAAAATGTAGTAGTGTCATAGTTGACTTCCTTTTATAAGTCATAGTTGTTGGTTCTTGGTGGTGGTTGTCGCGAAGGGGAAGGAGAGGGAAGAAGAGAAGGCTAGAGAAAGAAAAAAGAAAAAAAGGTAAATCTAGAAAAGAAAATTAAAATTAAAAAATAAATAAATTTTTTGAATTTACTTATTGATGAGTGCATGTCAAACACGTTGTTAAAAGTAAGTAAATTTTCAAATAAATTTTGTAATATAAGGCTAATTCAGATCATTTTCTCAAGGATACAATTCATAAAACACCTTGCATTCAACTCAAAATGGGAGGGATTTTGTGTGACTTTTAGAAAATGAAGCAAAAAACAACTTAAATCAATAAACGAAAACAAAATAAAAAAGGTACAACTCAAGAATCTGCTTATGGAGAAATAATCATAATTCCAGCGAAGATAGATCAAATTCATGCTCATTAGATTCCTAACAATATGAAATTTAAGACAATCACCTCACATTTATTCGGAAAAATTCGAATTACTATCACATTCCTAATTTTTCCAAATTTAAGCACGTATCGTATTAAATCACAATCAATCGATTGCAATTGACCCAAATTCATATTTCAATTCCCTAATCTAATCATTATCATATATTAAACAAGGAAATCGAAAACCAGAAAAGGGGGAAAAAGTTTTCATGAGCAAAATTCGAAATTGAGAATAGAAGAATTCATATTTATCTAGAAGCACATGATTCTTGGGTTGCAAAAGGATTTAGCCCTTCATGAAGATCTTCATGGGGACTGCCATGGAGCTGCCCGAAAATGAGGGAGAAAGGGAAAAGAAGAGAAGAAAAGAGAGGAGAGAGAAGAGAGCAATTTTAATTTCCAAATGTGAGATTTTTATCTAATGAAGTAGTGTGTCTTGCAAAAGAGGAAAAACTAAATATATAATAGATTAAAATCGTAGTCCCCCATAAGAGGGCTAAAACCCACTAAATAAAATGCTACATTAACTAATTAAAATTACCAAATGGTCCCTAATTACAAACTAATTAAAATTATCAAATGGTCTCTAATTACAAGTGCAAGATCATAACATTAAATCCCAAATTTGACCCTTAAAATGTCTGAATTAGCCAATCCTTGTGAGACATGAAATTGTAGATCTCCTCCTTAGATTTCAAACAAGACAAAAATAATCAAAATCTAAGATTTATGTCAAAAGTTATGGGCTACACAAGGGACAGTGTAAAAAACATCAATAAAACGTGACAAATAGTAATTTTAGACACTTGATCCAAAACGACTCAATCTTACAAAACTTAGCTAAAATGATCAAAATGAGGTATAAAACATGTCTAGACTATGCTAAATGCAACTCTAGACTATACTAAAATACACTCTATTACTTACATACCCTAGAATCTGTTAAATTATAAAAGGTAAAAAGTTGAGATAAATGTACCAAATTAATTTGTCGGAAGTAAAATTTGTCAAAAATTAAAATGTTAGAGACAAAAAGTACAATTAAGTCTATTTAAAAGGACTCAATTTGGTTTTTTTTTTTTTATATAAAATTTGCTATTTAGACTCCACTTTTACTAAGTACACTCCCTTAAAAATATAAAATAAATGATATGTATAGTTAGTAAAAGAGGAGGGGTAAATAGCAAAACTTGACAAGAAAGTAACTAAATATATTTTAAATAATTTAGATACCAAATTAAAATTTTTTAAAATTTCAGATAAAATCAAACAATTAATTATTACTTAATAACTAAAGTGTGTATTTAATCTTTTTTTTTTAGGGTAAACTATGTATGTAATTTTGAATTTTTTTGTTTAAATCTCTGAACTTTCGTTGACTAGTCTTAATTCTTTAACCTTTTCTTGTTTTTGTCTATTGTCAAGTTTCTCTATTAACAACAAGCGACCCTTACATTCGTTTAGGAACCAGAATAGACAAAAAAAAAAAAAAAAACTAAAAATCTTTAGAAAATTTAAAAACCATAAAAAATTATATGTAAGTGGCATTTAATAGATATTAAATAATTTTGACAGATTTTAAACCATCAGATAATGTTTCATTGATAATTATGTTAATTGCCAATATCTGTTATCTTATCTGATTAAGAAAATAAAAGCCAAAGAAAGGATAAACTATCAGTGCAGGGAACTCAGCATTTAGAGGTCAACTACTTTGGAGCACCCAAAACAATTACACTTCTTTTTGTTGGGGTCAAATGCTGATGAGTTGAAATAGAACCATGAAGCTTCTCAGGCCTCCTTTAATTGCATTATAATATGAATCTGATAATCAAGATGTCTGGCAGGTTTTAGACCAGATCAAATTACTTTTGTGAGTGTGATTGATTAGCTCATAATCATATTTGAAGTTAGACACCTTTGGTCAAGGGAAGCAAAGAATGTACATCAATAGTACAACATCAAATTATATTGTTAAATAAGGAAGGTTAGTGATACACACTCTAACACTCTTTTTAACACTTGCTTTATGATTGACTAAAATTTGTTAAAAATCACCAATTTTGGCGAGTCCCGCTTCTAAATCAATCAAGAGAATAAGTCATTATGTTGATTAGTATGACCTCATTAGAATTATTGATTTTCAATAAATTTCAATCAATTATAAAGAAGTGTTAGAAAGAGAGTGATGCTAGCATTTCTGTTGTTAAATACAGCATTAAAGGAGAGATCTTTCAAACACAAATTGCACAAATGAAAGAGGAAAGAGTAGAAGAAGTTGAAAATATTCACTAGATTATGATGAATTGATCTTTTCATTTCATTAGAAGAAAAACTGTTTCATCCGAAAGAGGATCAAAGAATTTTACTTCTAATGAAAATATCAGCTTATCATAATCATCTAAGAAATTTTGCTTCAAACTAAAATATCCATTAGGAAAATATTAATATACTAAAAAAGCAGTAATAATTTTAAAGGATAACAACACCATCAAGAGCACTTTTTTTCTACATCACCCACCATACTGAGGCACCCACAACACAAGTGCAGTAGACCAAAAAAGAAAAGACAATCATACTACTACAGATTTACAACATACCTTTATTTACAAGCTGAACATCACGACACTACTTGAAACTACCCAAAGCTTGTAATCAATTAAATGAAAGTTTACAAGTTAAAGAAAGTCTTGTGCACAATGATAATTCTTTTATCATTTCAAGCTTTTTACCTTTGTTTGCCCAAGTGGTACAGCAAATTGTCATGTTCTTCAATTGGCTTGCATTCTTCATAATGTATTTTGCAATTTCAAACTCTGCTTCAGAGTGACGATACTCATTAAGAAAACAAGTTTTAAGGTGCAGTGAGATGCATTGAGGAACATGTTGTGGTCAATTTCCTCCATCTCCTTCACTGAACCTTCCATTAATGTTGTTCTGTTAACAAGAAGCATGAAGTAAAATTAGTTCAAATACTTTAAAGAAAATCCAGAATCAACCTAAAGGCTTTAAAATCATTATACTCCGTTAATGACAAGATTTTGAAGTTTGGAGCAATGCTTGAGCACTTCAAACGCTTCGAGCCACTCCCGAGTATGTTCCAAATTGTTTACTTCAAGGTGTGTTAAATTGTAAAACTCGGGAATTCGGTCCTCAATGTCTGGCTCTAGCAATTCATCTGTCTCCCACCACTAGAGTTACATTGCAACAACCAGACATTTAAACATCCTATTTTTCCTTAAACATGGAAAGGAATGACAAATAAATAAATCAAGCATTAATTCAGTACCAAATTTATGCGCAGGAACTGAACATTATCAACGACTTCGAAGGGTACTCTGAATCTGTCGATGGCAGCTCTCACCAGCTTGGGCAACCTTCTAAAATTTGCTTCAATTTCATGGATAAAGAAAGTTACATCCGTGGCTTCCAAATCCTCAAGGTTAGGAGTCCCAGAAAGAAGCTCCACAAGATATTTGCATTCCCAGAAATCAACAGAATCCAAATGCAGGAGTTTGAGTGAAGGAAAATTAACAGAGGTCATAGACCTAACGTTTGATAATGTCAACTTCAGAATCACAAGAGTTTTGCAGCTAAGGTGGGGGGAAAGTCAATTGAGTGCCACAATGATAAGTGGAGGCTTTCAATGCTACATTGGGCAGCAGCAGTAACCCATGCATTGACACTAATGTAATCACTGATAAAAGGATCGTTAGTGTCACATTTGAGGTGGAACCTATGGAGGGGTTGGTCCAAATCATGTGAGAGGATAAACGTGAACATGGACTGAAAAAAGCAGTCATAGGGGATTTCATTGTGGAAATCATAGTAGCTTTCGAGAGCAGGGACTGAGCGCCAGAGAAGCTACCACCTCTGGGAGAGAACGCATGTTGCAACAGATGCTTTGGTTGGGAGAAATGAAAGAATGTCACAGAGGACTTCGTCTGGCAGAGCACTGATTCTATCAGCCATGACTGAATCAAAGGAGTTATAAGGTTGATCGAATGGTTGAAAGAGGGAAGGAATACGAGTTCGAATCTTCCTCTGCTAAGAAAAACTAACAGAATAACAACAATTAACATATGTCCATAAAAACAGAATCATGAGGTCATGGGTTCAAATCCTTCAACTAATAAAAACCCAACAGACTAACAATTAACATGTGACGGAAAAAAAAAGTCATGAGGTCTAGGGTTCAAATCCATATGCTAACAGAAAACTAACAAACTATCAATTAACAAGTGACCATAAAAAAAAAGTCATACTGAAGCAATGCCTACTCACAGGAATCTTAGGGTTAACAGTGAAAATGGTAGGGTTCAGGGTAAAGGGTAAAGGGTGAAGGATACTCTACACTACATTTTATAATTAACAAAATTAAGAAAATAAGAAAATATAGAATACATTGATCATATAATATACCTCCTTGATGGAACTGCACATATGAGTTGAGATCCTCAGCCACCGGCCGCTTAACCCGCAGCAGTGCAGCACCATAGTTCTAAACTCACATCGCGGTTGCACCATATTACTTTTACTTTCTGCACCCAACAAATTTCTTTCTTGCCCACATTTTTTATTTATAGTTAGGATCCTCCTTTCAGTCCTTTGTTTATATTTTTTTTTATCTAATAATAATATTCTTAAATAAAATTTGGATACTTATAAAATATATCTTTTTAACTTTTGATTTATATAAAATTTTTGTTATGTTTTTGGTTTTTATAATATTTTTTATTTTATTTTAGGTCACTAGTAATGATGTAACATCATCTGAAATGTTAATTAAATAATAATATCACATCATCTTAACATATATCATTGGTTAAAATGATGTCACGTCTTCGGCTGAGAAAAAAAATATTATAAAAATTCAAAATATAATAAAATTTTTATAAGGATCAAAATAAAAAAAAATACTTTATAAAGAATTAAAACTTATTTAAGTCCTACTAATATTATCAAATCAAGGAAAAAAAGAGGTTGTTATTTTACGGAATGAATAATCCGCGACATGAACCACTAATCCAAATTAAATTTTCCGGATTACACAAATATTTTACCTTTTCTTTTCTTTTCTTTTAACCTGTTTAAAGAATGAGGAAAACGACATAACAGTACTTAATTTTTAGTATAGTAAAACCTCAATTTGTCTCTCCTAGTTTTTTGTCACTACAATTTCTCTTAAAGTTGTTATTCCTTTAAATGACAGAAATTCAGCAGGTTAGTTATACTCTAAACACACCAACACTAAGCATAAAAAAAATACTCTAAACACCAAACCATTTATCAAATTTTTTTTTTTACGACAAATATGAAATAAAAATAACTTCTGACTTTAGTCTATTCAAATCGAGTGTGTATTGATTTGGGTGTCACAAAGTAAAAATCTTCTTTAACGTTGTACATAAAAGAATGTTGATCAAAGTAAAAGATGCCGTAATAAAAACTGCTGGCAGAGACAATTTTTGGGTGGATTTCAAATATGAAAGACCTCTTAACTTAACATCTTTTGCCAAATGTGGGATATCTAAGTAAGAAGACAGATTGCAGTGTAACACTAACAATGTCAGAGAGCCTGTGACTTCTTTTCCTTCAAGAAACAAAGGATTATTCGATTTATACTCCTTGCAAGTGCAAATGCAAAAATAAAAGACACTTCATGCCTTCACAAAAAAGTTCTCAGCAAAAAGAAAAAAAAAATACAGGATTGACTATACTTCAATTCTTTTTTGCCTATTTATTTTCAATAGCAAGATAGAGGAAATTACTTGGCAGTTGGCACTAGCATAAGAAACAAATTGCCTTGGAAAGATTAAATTAAAGTATAATTATGTTAATTGCCAAAGAAAATAAAAGGCAAGAAAGGAAAAACTATCAGTACAGGGAACTCAGCATTTAGAGGTCAAATAGTTTTGGAGTGCCCAAGACAATTACGGTCCTATTTGTTGGGGTCAATTGCTGATGAGTTGAAAAAGAGCCATGAAGCCTCTCAGACCTCCTTTAATTGCATTAGAATATGAATCTGATAATCAAGATGTCTCACAAGTTTTAGACCAGATCAAATTACTTTTGCGAGTGTGATTGATCAGCTCATATTTGAAGTTAGACACCTTTGGTCAAGGGAAGCAAGGAATGTAAATCAAGAGTAAGACAACAAGGAATACTAGTGACACTTTCTTTTAGGCTTTTTTTTCTAACACTTGCTTTATGATTGACTAAAAATTGTAAAAACCACCAATTTTGATGAGTCCGGCTTCTAAATCGGGAGAAAATGGTCAGTTTGTTTAAAATTATAATAAATTTTTATAAAATAAATAATTATCAAATAATTGATTGTTTCATTAATAGATAAAATTATTGATTTTTAACAAATTTCAACCAATTATAAAGGGGTGTTAGAAAGAGTGTTTAGCATTACTCTTGTTAAATACAACATTAAAGGGAGATCATTCAAACACAGATTGCATAAATGAAAGAAGGAAGACTAGAAACACTAGAACAGTTGAAAATATTCATTAGATTATGATAAATTGATCTTTTCATTAGATGAAAAATTGTTTCATCCGAAAGTGGATCAAAGAATTTTACTTTTAAGAAAATATCAATTTATCATGATCATCTAAGCAATTTTGCTTCAAACTAAAATATTCATTAGGAAAATATTAGTAAAAAAGTAGTAATAATTTTAAAGGATAACAACACCATCAAGAGCTTTTTTTTTTCTACATCTCCAACACAAGTGCAGTAGACCAAAAAAGAATAGACAATCATACTACTACATATTTACAACATACCTTTGTTTACAAGATCAAGACACTTCTTGAAACTACCTAAAGCTTGTCATCAATTAAATGAAAGTTTACAAGTTGAAGAGAATCATGTGCACAATGATAACTTTTTTAACATTTCAAGCTTTCTACCTTTGTTAGCCCAAGTGGAACTGCATATTGTCATGTCCTGCAATTGGCTTGCATTCTTCACAATGTATTTTGCAATTTCAAACTCTGCTTCAGAGTCACCATAGAGATTAAGTAAACAAGTTTTAAGGTGCAGTGAGATGCATTGAGGAATATATTGCGGATAAAACCAATTTTCTCCATCTCCATTGCTGAACCAATCTTCAATAGTGTTCTATTAATAAGAAGCATGAAGTAAAATTACTTCAAAACACATTAAATAAACTAAAAAATCTAGAATCATTCTTAAAGGCTTTAAAATCATCATAATACAAGGTTAATGGCAAGATTTTGAAGCTTGGGACAATGCTTGAGCACTTCCAACACCTCCAGCCAATTCTGAGTATATTACAAATGGCATATTTCAAGGTGGGTTAAATTGCAAAACTCCATAATCCGGTCTTCAATGTCTAACAATTCTTCCTCCATCTGCAAGAGTCACATTGAAACAACAACAACAACTAACATTCCAGTCTTCCTTCAAAAAGTGGCATTTTGACCTCAATGAGTCTTCTTGATAAACAAAATATGGGTGTGCATGAAAACATTATCGTGCTTGGATGACTTTTGCTTTAGACTCCATAGGCACCCTCTGAGTGGCGCCTTCCTTGCATTTGCTTCAGTTTGCACAAGTCATCTTAGTGTGTCTCCCTTCGGTGCGTCACCCCCTCTTCGATGCTGACGGGGTGGAAGTGTGAGTCACGGATTCTCCTTCATCCTTGGTCAGGTTTTTGGTTGATCCTGTTGGTTATTTAGATTAACCAAATAAAATAACCAAATGAGAGAGCAGATCGCATTACGTCAAATTATTGAAGAAGAGAGATTTAGAAATACCTGACTCCATAGAGATTGTGATTGATACGCACAGCGGAAGCCTTTTGTTGATCAATAACTAATGGTTGATTGATCTTCCTCAACCAAATCTCTTTTATTCCTGATGGGACCTTCGTTTTCTCTTAGATGGGGAGAGGAGAAAACTGTTTTCTGATTTGGTATGTTGGGAACCATCACCGTGCTTTATGTTTTTAACCCATTAGAGTTCCCATTATGCCCCAATGGGTAAAACTGACAATTCACTTATTAATTCCACATTATTTTCTATTGGCAGTCTAAGGACTCTCTGAATTAGATCATTTAAATTGAGTCATCTAAATATGAATAACTAATATAAATGCTAAAATTAATATTTAGTCCATATTAATTAATTAGGAATAAATAAATTCCTAACAATCTCCCACTTGGATTTCATATTAATCTTAGATATTTATATCACAGAGTTCTTTAGGTGCGCAACCGTACGTTATTCATTTTTAGACTCCCCTTTAACAATCTGGTCCATCTCATATAAGAACAAGGAACTACTGCGGTTTTCGTCACAACCTCAACGTGACTAAGCCACAATGATCACCATTGTTACTTATATTTGATGACATAGATCAAATATGGATAAGTGATATGAAAATAACATGTCATGTGATCTTAATCATGTTTATTTTCAATTAGTCCAAACTTTATTCTTTATAGAGATCAATCCAAATGCAATAAAATCGCATACAAAACATAACATAAATTCATAATAAGATGATAAACATCAACTTTATTTCTGCAGAAAATCCAAATAATAAAATGTTTGAGAAACATAAAATATAGAACATAACTAAGACTCCCACTAAACTTAGGTACTATCAGGAATTACACCCATATGAGCAGTGTGCTCATGAAAGACTTTAGGTACCAGACCTTTAGTAAGTGGATCAGCTAGCATGGAATGAGTCCCTATATGTTCTATGCAAATCTATTTATTCTGAACTCTTTCTTTAACAACCAAAAACTTAATGTCAATGAATTTTGACTTGGTTGCACTCCTATTACTGTTGGAGTAATGAACTGCTGAGTTATTGTCATAGTAAATTTTCAATGGTCTTTCAATGTGATCGACCACTCTTAGACCAGTGACAAAGTTTCGCAGCCACATTCCGTGATTAGATGCCTCAAAACAAGCAACAAACTCCGCAGCCATAGTCGAAGGAGTTATCAAAGTCTGTTTAACGGACTTCCAAGAGATAGCTCCCCCAGCTAACATAAATATGTATCCAGATGTGGAGCGTTTGCTATCTTGACATCCAGCAAAATCAGAGTCTGAGTACCCAATGATCTCTAGATGATCAGACTTCTGATAGGTAAGCATGTATCCTTTTGTTCTCTTTAAGTAACGCATTACACGTTTTGCTGCTTTCCAGTGCTGTATTCCAGGATTACTCAAGTATCTACCCAAGACTCCCACAACAAACGATATGTCGGGACGAGTACAAACTTGAGTGTACATTAAACTTCCCACTGCTGATGAGTAGGGAATTTTTTGCATCTCAGTTCTTTCAAGGTCATTACTGAGGCATTGTTTGAGACTAAATTTGTCTCCTTTAGCTATAGGGGTGTCCCCTGGATTACTATCTTTCATGCCGAATCTTTCTAGAACCTTATCGATATAATTCTCTTGTGACTGCCTTAGGATACCTCGAGAGCGATCTCTTAGTATCTTGATGCCTAGCACAAAGGAGGCTTTCCCAAGATCTTTCATTTCGAAATTTTCCGTTAAAAATCTCTTGGTCTCATGTAAGAAGCCTATATCATTGCTAGCAAGCAGTATATCATCGACATATAATACCAGGAATATGTATTTACTCCCATTGAACTTATGATATATACAATCATCAACCACATTTACCTCAAAACCATATGAGGTAATGACTTGATGGAATTTGTAATACCATTGACGGGAAGCTTGTTTGAGACCATAGATGGATTTCTTTAGTTTGCACACCATAGACTTTTGGTCACCAGACACAAAGTTTTCTGGTTGCACCATATAGATTGTTTCTTCAATGTTACCATTTAGAAACGCAGTTTTAACATCCATCTGATGTAACTCTAAATCAAAATGAGTTACTAGTGCCATTATTATCCTAAAAGAATCCTTTGAAAATACTGGAGAAAAGGTTTCTTTATAGTCAATGCCTTCTTTTTGAGTAAAGCCTTTAGCAACTAGACGAGCCTTATATCTCTCGATATTACCCTTTGAATCCTTCTTGGTTTTAAATATCCATTTACAACCAATGGGTTTCACACCTTTAGGTAATTCAACGAGATCCCAAACGTCATTGTCTTGCATAGACTTCATCTCATCCTTCATGGCATCGATCCATTTTTGAGAGTTAGAACTGTGCATAGCTTGTGAAGTTGATTGGATCCTCCTCTGTTAAACCAACACCATCCTCATGTTCTTGAAGAAAGATAATGTAATCATCTGGGATTGCACTTCTCCTCTCTCTAATGGATCTTCTTAATGGCACTTCTTGAGGTTGTTGAGGTTGCTCTATAGGTATTGGAAGGAGAACCTCATTGTTGTCTTGTTCTAAAACAATGTTATCAACAACAGTTTGAACATTGTTTTCTATTACTGGAGTGGTGTCCTGAATAGTAATAGGTATGAGGACTTGGTCACTGTCAATGACAGGTTCTTCCTCAAAGACAACATTCCTTATGTTCTCTTCCTTCCCAAACTCAATATCCTCAAGAAATCTCGCATTTCCCGTTTCGAAAAATGATCTTGAAGTGGGATTGTAAAACTTATAACCCCGAGAGCGTTCAGCATAGCCAACAAAGTAGCAGCTAACTGTTCTTGCGTCCAGCTTTCTTTCATGTGGCTTATAAGGCCGTGCCTCAGCTGGACAACCCCAAATGTGCAAGTGTTTGATGCTTGGCTTTTTGCCAATCCAAAGTTCATAAGGGGTTTTATTAACTTGCTTTACTTGGCACCCTATTAAGGATGTAAACTGCAGTCTTTAATGCTTCTCCCCAAAGGGACTCTGGCAAAGATGAATGACTAATCATACTCCTTACCATATCCTTAAGAGTCCGGTTTCTTCGTTCTGCTACACCATTCATGCTAGGTTTTCCTGGCATAGTGTATTGCGGAACAATTCCACACTCTTTGAGAAAAAGCGCAAAAGGCCCTGGACGTTGTTCTCCTGATCCATCATATCTGCCATATTATTCACTACCACGGTCAGATTTGACAACTTTAATTTTCTTTCCAAGTTGAAGTTCAACTTCAGCTTTGAAAGTCTTAAAAACGTCTAGGGATTGGGACTTCTCATGTATTAAATATAGGTAACCGTATCTAGAAAAGTCATCTATGAACGTAATAAAATATTGTTGTCCATTCCAAGATGCTGAAGGGAATGGACCACAAATATCAGTATGTATTAGTTCTAAGACGTCTTTAGCTCTTTCGGCACCTGATTTCCTTATGTTTGTTCGTTTTCCCTTTATGCATTCAATACAGACATCAAAGTCTGACAAATCCAATGGATCAAGAATTTCATCCGACACAAGTCTCTGAATTCTCTGTTTAGAGATATGGCCTAAACGCTTGTGCCATAAAGTGGCTGAATTCTCAATTAATTTTCGTTTTGTACCACGTGTTGTTTGCAGTATTTCAATATAGGAACCAACAACATCAAGCATGTAAAGATTATCAATTAAATAACCAGAACCAACAATATTTGAATTTTGGTAGAGACTAACTTTATTGTTTCCAAATGAACAAGAAAATCCAAATTTGTCCAAACTAGAAAAAGAAATCAAATTCCGCCTAAAAGACGGTACAACAAATGTCTCAAACAAATCCAAATAAAATCCAGTTTTTAACTGTAATCTGAAAGTTCCAATAGCCTCTACTGCAACCTTTTGTCCATCGCCCACAAAGATGAATCTTTCATCATCACTTGGCGGTCGACTCCATAGGCAACCCTGCATAGTTATACTTATGTGAGTAGTAGCATCAGAATCCACCCACCAAGTATCCATAGGTACAAAAGCTAAATTAATTTCAGAACAAACAAAAGTAAAAAATTTACCTTTCTTTACACGCCAAGCGGCATACTTGGGACACTCTTTCTTCATGTGTCCCGACTTCTTACAGAAGTAACAAGTAAATTCTTCAACTTTCTTTGATTTCTTCTGCTGAGAAGATCCTTCTGCAGCATCCTTAGCATTTTTCCTTTTTTTATTGTGAGAGGTCAAAGTCAAATGAGCACTTTTAGTCCTATCCCTCCGCAACCTCTCTTCCTCTTGCCCACATTGAGATATAAGCTCATTTAAGGACCATTTGTCCTTTTGAGTGTTATAACTCACTTTGAATTGTCCAAAGTGTGGAGGAAGTGAGATCAAAACCAAGTGCACAAGCAAGTCTTCACCAAGCTCTAACTTTAGTGCCTTAAGTTTTGATGCAAGATTGAACATTTCTATAATGTACTCTCTGACATTTCCTTTGCCCTTATACCTCATGGAGATGAGTTTAGCCAAAAGGCTGCTCATCTCCGCCTTTTCATTCTGGGCAAAGTATTGTTCAATTTCCGCAAGAAAATTCTTTGCACTTTGACCCTCAACAATAGAGCCCCGAAACGCCTCTGGTATAGAGCGCTTCATGATCATAAGACACATTCGGTTGGACCTCTCCCATTTCTCAATTTTTGCCTCATTAGAGACTTCCGAAGTGGAAATGGATGGTTCCTCCCTTAGTGCTAGATCCAAATCCATACAACCAAGAACAATTTCTACGGTTTCCTTCCAGACCTTAAAATTTGTCCCATTCAACATTGGGATAGAATTTACTTGAGCAGAAACATTCACAGCAGTGGCAACTAAAATAGAGAACAAAAATTAAATTAATAAACATGATAATAAATTACCAAATATTCCATATATATAAAAAAAAAAATTATATATATAAAACAAAACATGCAAATATTTCACACAATGGACTCGTAACAAGATACCTAGTACAACATTAATTCCCAGTCTTTGGACAGAAAAAATTAATTTGTAAACGGTACTCTCTACGCAATGATCAAATATTAACAATCAGTTCTGTCAAATAATAGCCTTTCTTTGGACCGACTATTATTCACATGAAAAAAAATTACTTTATGATTGTTACATACTTATCATCACAAAGTATGTTATTATTTGGCCAAATTGTGTCTTCCTTTGGGCCGAGCACAATTCGCATAAATAATCTCATACAAACATCTATGTAATTTTAATCAAATCAGTTTACACAATAGGGATTACTTTGGTAATGTATTGTTTCAACCAACTCAATTAAAAATTACCAGACATAAAAAAAATAAGAAGAGTCCATAAAATTTGCACCCAAACTAATAGTAATAATTATATGAAAATAATCATTACTAATTTGTGAACAATGAATAAAATTACTAATTCCAATTTTATTTTTTTTAATCATTGTGCACAAAATTAAAAAATATATATATACAAATTACAAAGCGTGAAGCACCAAGCACCGTTCACACATAGTTCACACAAATTGAAAGATCAATTGCAAAATATCAAACATAGTGCACATGAATTGATAGGCATGCGTACCCAATTTCCAAAAAAAAAAATTAAACAATCTTCACATACCTTGTATATAAAATCAATGTATATATAAAAAAAAAAAAAACGCACAGTATCCTCACACAATTCTTAAACACAAATAGACGTCACACACAAAAGTTACGCGCCACACTTTTCAATTTATGAGGCATAGATCCAAACAGTACATCACAAATTTAAAAGTGACGACGTAGCACAGTGGGAGAAAAACACGGCAAAAACAAATCATGCCAAAATATTCTTAATAAAAATTACATACATTAATTTTTCCCCCAAAATTAAATAAATTAGGGTTCATAAAATTAAAAGAGGGATTCACATAAAAATCCAATCTATACTTTAATCCCAATAATCTAACAATAACGGAGGCTCTGATACCACTTGTTGGTTATTTAGATTAACCAAATAAAATAACCAAATGAGAGAGCAGATCGCATTACGTCAAATTATTGAAGAAGAGAGATTTAGAAATACCTGACTCCATAGAGATTGTGATTGATACGCACAATGAAGCCTTTTGTTGATCAATAACTAATGGTTGATTGATCTTCCTCAACCAAATCTCTTTTATTCCTGATGGGACCTTCGTTTTCTCTCAGATGGGGAGAGGAGAAAACTGTTTTCTGATTTGGTATGTTGGGGACCATCACCGTGCTTTATGTTTTTAACCCATTAGAGTTCCCATTATGCCCCAATGGGTAAAACTGGCAATTCACTTATTAATTGCATATTATTTTCTATTGGCAGTCTAAGGACTCTCTGAATTAGATCATTTAAATTGAGTCATCTAAATATGAATAACTAATATAAATGCTAAAATTAATATTTAGTCCATATTAATTAATTAGGAATAAATAAATTCCTAACAGATCCCGATTCAATCACCTTGTGCTGTGCCTTCAGCTGCTCGTTCTCTCGTTGTAGCTACTTTATCTCTCGTGCATGTAAATCTCTTGTATCTTGCATGTCTCTCTGTAGCTGTCGAATTAACTTAGCGTTATATCAGGACTGAGATGTGCTCCATCTCCTTGGTGTAATGTATTTGCCGAAGTTCCTACCATGTCTGGTCTGTTCCTCGTAATTACCATAACAATAAAAGGGCCGTAAGAGTACATTTTACCCGATCCACGGTGGACGTAAGAATGTTCCTTGCAAAAGGATACACTCACTTCAATCCATGTCTCTATAGTTGATGTCTTCTCTCGGTCTCGATTCAATGTGAGGGGAGGGTAATTGCGATAGACACTCCAATGCTGCCAACCTTGAGAACAAAACGACTATTTTTACCAGTCAGATATTAGATTTTATCCAACAAACTTGAGGAATAATTACTTTTGTGTTTACCTTTTATTAGTACCTAATGAGTTTCTTAATTTTAATTAATAACAAGATCTGTGGAGTTGGCATAAGCATCCATGGTTGTAGAGAGAAAAGCTTAAGAATGCAAAGAGAAAAAGAAGAGAAAGATGAAGAGACAAATTGAAGTTGAAACTAACTCAATGAATTAATTATCTCAGTTAGTTGAGATGAGATGTTTACAGACTATATATACAAAGCATTACAACATTATTAGGGAAAGTTAACTATGGTATTAAACTAATTGTTGCTAAAGTAATAACAGAAAATTGATAACAGAAAAACTAACTACAGCTAGTTAATCTTTGGTTGAACTAATCTTGGTCAATATCCCCCCGCAAGCAAAGGAATGTATATTTGACATTCCTAGCTTAGAATGAATAAACTGATAAGGAGTAAGAGTTAGAGCCTTTGTGAATATATCAGCTAATTGGTGAGATGAGGTGACAGGAAGTAATCTCAATAAACCAGATTTAAGTTTATCACGAACAATGTGGCAATCAATTTCAATGTGTTTGATTCTTTCATGAAAAGCTGGATTAGACGCAATGTGAAGAGTAGATTTGTTGTCGCATTATAACAAGGAAGGTCCAGTGAAGGGAATTTGAAAATCCTCAAGTAAGTAAGTCATTGTAACTCCCATGTGGTGCTAGAGTGCAATACTCAGCTTCAAAGGAACTATGAGAAATGGTTGCTTGCTTCTTAGATCTCTAGTAAATTAAGGATGATCCAAGATAGATAGAAAAACCCCTAATAAATCGATGAGTATTAATACATCCCGCCCAATCAGAATCACTATAGGCCTTGAGTTGAGCAATGTTAAAGGCTAGTAAGAAAAGGCCTGAGCCAGGGGCTCCTTTCATGTATCGAATGATTCGATAAGAGGCTTGTTAATGAGCGGAGGTAGGATGTAAAACAAACTGGTTGAGATGTTGTACAACATAGGTTATGTCTGGTTTGGTGTTGGTCAAATAAATGAGCCTTCCAATGAGTTTACGATAGGCAAAAGTAGACGAATCACACAAAGGATCTCCTAAATTTTCATGTAATCGAGTCCCATAGTCAATGAGTGTGGTAACTGGTTTGGAAGCCAGCATCCATGCATCAAAAAGTATATTAAGAGCATATTTGCATTGGCAAATATTGATTCCATATGCATTATGAGCAATCTCAAAACCTAGGAAAAACTTCAAATTACCAAGGTCCTTGATTTTGAAAGTATTGTCAAGATGTTGTGTGATTGATGAAATTTCTGCACGATCATTACCAGCTAGCACAATATCATCGACATAAACAAGAAGTGCAATGAAGGATGAGCCATGTTTCTTAAGGAAGAAAGAATGGTCAGATGCAAATTGCTTGTATTGATGGGAAATTAAGAAAGAAGATAGGCGTTAATACCATTATCTGCTTGCTTGTTTGAGACCATAAAGTGATTTTTGTAGGTGACAAACTTGACCAATTTTATGTGTATGAAGACTAGGAGGAATCTGCATATAAACTTGTTCATGAAGATTGCCATGTAAGAAGGCATTATTTACATCCAATTGAGTGAGATGCCAGTTGTTCATTGCAGCCAGAGCAAGGATTAGTCGAACTGAGGTGATTATTGCCATTGGGGAGAAGGTATCTAGGTAATCAAGCCTTTCAAGTTCATTGTACCCTTCGGCAACTAACCGGGCTTTGTAACATTCAATGGTGCCATTAACATGGTGCTTAATTTTATAAACCCAACGATATCCAATTGTAGTTTTGGTGGGAGGCAGATCAGTGATAACCCAAGTAGTAGTTGTTTCAAGAGAAATTATCTCCTCTTGTATGGCTTTAAGCTAACAATCATGCTTAGATGCCTTAGCGTAGGATTTAGGTTCAGTAATAGAACTTATAAACATAATGGAACTACGATATGATGGAGATAGTTGGTTATAAGAAAGAACAAAAGATAAAGGATAACGGATACCTAAAGATGTGGTTGATGCAATTGATGTGAATGTAGTATGATAATCATTTAATTGAACAGGCCTTTGTTTTGTTTCTACTTGATTTACAAAGGGGAGGGGAATTATAAATAGTGATGGATGTGGGGGAAGGTGAATCATAAATAGTTGTAGATTGGGAAATGGATGTTTCTGTTGTTGAATTGGAGTTTTGTGTATCATCATGTGGGTTGTATGAGGGATCAAAGATGTCATCATAAGGAATGGGAGGGTGATAATGTATATCAGAGTTGTGTGTTTTGGTCATATCAAAATTTTGACTAAGGAAATTGGAGGAATAAAGGAAGTAGTCTTCATAGAAAATAATATTTCTTGAAATTTCTATGGCTCTAGATTGTAAATTGAAAGTGAGGTAACCTTTGGTGTTTGGTTTAAAGCCAAGAGAAATGCTAGCAACTACACATGAATCCAATTTTTTTCTGTTTGCTGTGATAGTGTTAATATAGCATAAACATCCAAAAACCTTTAGAATAGAAATATCATATGGCTTGTTGTGCAATTTTTGAAAAGGTGAAAGATTGTTAAGAAAAGGTGTAGGTAGGCAGTCTATAAGGATAGTAGCATGTAAAATAGCATATGACCAAAACATGGGTGATAAACGGGATTGAAAAAGAAGTCCTCGTGTGACATTTAAAAGATGTTAGTGCTTGCGTTCTACCATGCCATTTTCTTAAGGTGTCTTTAACACAAGAAGTTTGATGAATAATGCCTTTGGAAGCATAAAAATTTTGCATAATGAACTCAACATCATTGTCACTTCTAATGATTTAAACATGAGTATTAAACTAGTTTTGAAAAGGAAGTGAGCTTTGAAATGAAAATAAGATTGAAAGTAAAATAAGGTAAATGAAGCACATAAAAAAGTGTTAAAGATTCATAGAGCCTAATAGTTCCAAAGTGAGTAGCTATGAAATGGCATAGTTTCATTTAATTTTTTTTTAATATAATATTATAATATATTAACACCTTAACACACACTCTCTCTCTCCCTCTTCTTTTCATTTAATTTTTTTAATATAATATTATAATATATTAACACCTTAACACACTCTCTCTCCCTCCCTCTTCTTTTTATTTCACCGAACCCCCCCTTGTCGCTGCCATTGCCCCCCCCTCCCCCCCCCCCAACCTCTTTGTCATTTTCTTTCTTTAACCCATCTTTAAGCATGGGGCACGTGATTGAAGTGTGAAGGAATACATTTCTTTAAACTTTTATTTTCACATTTGTGATCTTTGAGATAAATTTTCACAATCCATTGGAGTAGATGGTGTGATTGTGGTAGAGATTAGTAATAGGTCTTGTATGAGGAGTTAGAAATGGAATTATTGAGGTGATTGTTGTTCCCTCAAAACCTTAGGTATGTTAATTTAGAGATTTTGTCTAATAAGTGATTCTTTTATTTTTCATTTTCAGATTCTGTGACAAATACTATGGTTGCTCCTTCCAACAGCATTGGAAGTTGTTGACTCGAGTTCTCCTTGGTTGTGAGTAACTATTTTACTTAATGACTTTTTTTTTGCTGTTAATATTTTCAAGAGAAAAAGAAAAATTTAAGATAAACTTTCCTTGTGATTTTGGTTTTCATTTGAGTAGTTGAGAAAGAAAAATAAGTATAATATTTATTTATTTTACATGACTGTACTTGATTCTTTATGGTTTTTAGTAATTTTGATAATGTGATTTAATTATGGAAAGTGAGTTCTTATTATGAGTTTGTGTCTGGTTACCGTTTGCCACAACGAAGAGATAACATATGAGTTAAATATTCATAGTTATATATAACTTTTATTCACGCAACGAAGAGATAATGCAGTATAGTTACCATTCGCTGCAACGAAAAGATAATGTAGTATAATTATCGTTTGCCACAACGAAAAGATAATGTGGTCTATGTGCATATAGTAAATTGAATGTTAATATAAATGTCAGTTATGCTCGTGTATGATGTATAATTAGATTTTTAATGAGTTCTTGAGTGAATGTTAGTCTTCAAAAGTGAATTGTGATTTTTTCTCTTCTTACTTAAAAGTCATTTAAATTCTTTGGATGAAAAACTCATGCGATAATTGTTTTCTCTTTTCTGTTCACTTTGTATTTTATGCTCTCACTAAGTCCTTGTGACTTACCCCACTCTCTCATTTCTTTTCCCTTTAGATCCCAAGTGTTAGAGTAGCGGATTTCCTGAGATTTGTTAATCCATCCAAGATTTGTTCATCTTTTTGGTAGGCCTCCATTACTTATAATGAAGAGTATATTTTGATAACTTTAGTATGATGTAGCTGTAACTATTAGGATAGACTTAGGATCAGAGATAGGTTTATAGTGAATCATTTTTTGGGAGTTGTAAGGAGGTTCTCCTGCATTGTATGTCAATGACGCACTTATAATGTTTTGAGAAACTATGAGTATTATGTAAAGGATCTATGTTACAATATGAACTATTTGTTAGATCTGAATATATTTATATATATGATTTCATAGGTGAGGTTTTTATGCGTTTTGTCCTATTTATAGGGGAGGTTCTGCCGGATTTTTGGTAGCCCTAGTATGCTTATTCTTAATTATGTTTTAGTAAGGTTTTGTTGTCAGGCTAGCCAAACTAAAGGGAGTGTTATGTGTGTGCCGGTCATGATCTTAGGGTGGGTCATGACAAGCTATCACTTGCTTCCCTGTAGGAAGATTAACTACTATAGGAGAAATTGGCTTATATGTGCTATATGTAGATAAAAAAGACACATGATCAGTGGCACCTGAATCTAATATCTAGTAGCCTTAGAATTATTACTAACATTGCAAATATTGAAATTGCCTATGAAAGATGAGATTTTACCTATGACATGTGTGATGTTACTGTTGACTTGATTAACATGAGGAGTACGAGAAGTTAAGGGACCCATGCCTTATTTTTGGATTAAAGCTAGCAAGACTTGATATTGATGTGATGTGAAACAAACATCATTGGGCTCTTTTGGTATGAGATCATCAATAAAGGTAGTGTTTTCTGCATTATTATTCTCTCCTGCTGCTATTGCATTATTAATTGTAGCTCCGATGCCTTGGTTGTTGTTAAACTTATGTCCAAGAAGGAAGCCATGCTTCCTATAACAAACATCAACAGTATGGCCATTCCTTCCACAATGAGTACCCATTTTGATACCTCTGCCCTGCATTCCTCTTCCTCCTTTACCAATTCCATTATTCATAGAAGAAGATCCAATGCCTTTGCCACTATTACTATTGTTTCCAAAATTAGGAAAACCATGTTTCATGTAACAAACATCTATTGTGTGACTAGCTTTACCATAGTAAGTACATGAAAGATTGAAATTAGAACTAATGACTGCATTTATCTTGGATTCAAAGCTACTAAAATTGCCATTTTTATTTAGAATTTGTCTTTCCTACTGCACCACATAAGATAAGACTTTTACTATAGGAGGAAGAGGTTCCATCATCAAAATGTTAGACTTGACATTGTTGTATTGATCATTTAAGCCTCTCAAAAACTGCATTATCTAAACCTATTTCTTTCTCTTAATAACACTTGGAATAACATCACAAAAACATTTTGTTACACAAGTACAAAATGGATCAGGTCTATAACTCTCAATTTCATCCTAAATTATCCTTAATTTGGTGAAATACTCAATAATTGAAACATCTCTTTACCTAATAATAGGAACTTGTTGCTGCAAATAAGAGATTCTAATTCTAAGTAAATCTCCTTGAGAATATCTTGATTTTAGGTCTTTCCATATATCTATAGCTTTATCCATCCAAAGAATACTTTGTCTAATTGATGTAGATACTGAATGAACTAGCCAAGAAACTACCATGTTGTTGCATCTCCTCCATGCTGGATTAGTGAATTCGACATTACTGGTTCTACAATGCTTCCATCAATTTATGCTTTATTCTTCACACTCAAAGCTGTTATCATGGAGCAATTCCATGAGTTGTAATTGGTTTCATTAAGTACCAGTGAAACAAGAGTAACTACATGACTCTCATTATGATGTAGGTAATAAGGATTATGAACATTTAGTGTTTGATCCTCTCTACTCATGATTGAATTGTGAAAGAGAAATCAGAATTTGTAGAAAGAATCGATAGAAAGAAGAGCAAGTGCGCAGCAGAGCTCTTGAATGGAAAAGCTTTGATACCATAACAAGATCTATGGAGTTGGCATAAGCATCCATGGTTGTAGAGAGAAAAGCTTAAGAATGTAGAGAGAAAAAGGAGAGAAAGATGAAGAGATACATTGAAGCTGAAACTAACTCAATGAATTAATGATCTCAGTTAGTTGAGATGAGCTGTTTACAAACTATATATACAATGTGAAAACATAAAGCCACTTTCTATAACTTTTATGGCAAAGGTTAAAGGCTTGAAGTTAAAATTCAAACTTTATGTGCTAGGCTGGTAAAATGTGGCTTAAAGGTAGAAAATTGACATTCCATTTAATGCATTGGTACAAAGCTTTGGCTATAAATAACACACTCCTTCCATCACATTTTGCATTCCAAAACCAAGAGTTAGGCACATAGGTGTTCTAAGTGGGTGTTTCTCCTATTATATAGAGAGGTGTATTCTCCTATTATAAGAGAAAGTGTGTAATTGTTCTCTCCTTATATTTAAAAAGAGGTTGTAAATTCTCTTCCACTTAATGAAAATATTTCTTTGGTCTTGCCCGTGGTTTTTCCCTTATTCATTGAGGATTTTCCACGTTAAATATTGCGTGTCAATTCATATATTTCTCATCTCTATTTTAGTTGCGAGTTATTATTCTATCACTTTGGTACCTAACAGTGGTATCAGAGCTATTGGTTGTTGATATTATTCCACTGCAATAACATGCTAGTATGCTGGAATAGTGTCAGAAAAAATTCTTAGTATGCTCTATGATTGCGGTATAGTTTAATTTGTCACATAGAAAAGAATTATTCTTGTTACTGGATATATAGTGCATAGTGTGAAAGTGCATGTCTAGGAAAGTTCTGGCTAAGGAAAGACTTGGTATTTAATTGTGTCCATTGGTGACCCACCTCTCTTTCCTGGGAACTTACCTGGTGTACTAGTTCACGGTTTACGGTCACTGTTCCAATAAGTGGTACTATTCACGATTGAAGTTGTGTAAGTTGGTTCTCTTTAATTTGAAACCATGGCAGCAAAATATGAGATAGAGAAATTTAGTGGGAGTAAATTCTCTCTTTGGAAATTGAAGATAAAAGTAATTTTGAGGAAGGATAATTGCCTAGATGCAATTGAAGGCAAGCCTATAGATGTCACTGATGAAAAGTGGAAAGAAATGGACAAAAATACTATTGCCAATTTACACTTAGCAATGGCTGATTCGGTTTTGTCTAGTGTTGCGGAGAAGAAGACCACAAAGGAGGTTTAGGATACCCTCAACAAATTGTACAAGGTTAAATCATTTCACACAAAAATATTCTTGAAGAGAAAACTCTACACTCTTCGAATGAGTGAGTCCACTTTGGTGACAAACCACATCAACAATTTGAATACTTTGTTTACTCAGCTTTCTGTATCAGAATTCAACATAGAAGAGAATGAGCGAGCAAAACTTTTACTTTAGAGTTTACCAAATTCGCATGATCAACTCATCATTAACATAACGAATAATAATATTATTGGTCATCTAACCTTTCATGATGTTGTCAGAGTTATTCTTGAAGAAGAATCCAGGCGAAAGAATAAGGAGGACAAGTTGGAAAATTCCAAGCAAGCAGAGGCTTTAACAATGATGAGAGGTAGATCAACAGAATGTGGCTCTAATAGGAGTCATAATCATGGTAGATCAAAGTCTTGAAGAAAGAAGAACCTTAAATGCTACAATTGTGGCATAAAAGGGCACTTGAAAAAGGATTGTTGGCACAAGAAGAGTGGAGGAAATAATTTTGAAGCATCAACCTCTCAAGGTTGTGTTGCAAGTACCTTAGATGATGCGGAAGTTATGTATAGTGAAGCAACAATTAGTTCTAGAGGTGGGAGACAACTCTATGATTGTTGGATATTGGATTTAGGTGCAACCTGGCACATGACTTCACGTCGAGAATGGTTTTGCACTTACGAGCCTATCTTGGGAGGATCTGTGTTCATGGGAAATGATCATGCCTTGAAAATTGCTAGAGTCGATACTATTCGATTAAAAATGTATGATGGTACTATACACAAGGTTTAAGGGGTAGGACATGTGAAAGGTTTAAAGAAGAATTTATTATCCGTTGGACAATTGGATGACCTCGAGTGCAAGATCCATTTTGAAGGTGGAATCTTGAAGGTATTGAAAGGCAATCTTGTAGTGATGAAAGCTGAGAAGATCACGGCTAATCTATACATGCTTTTAGGAGATACGTTGCAAGAAACAAATGCATCAGTTGCAACAAGTCAAGAAGAAGCAATGATGATATGGCATCGTAGACTAGGTCACATGTTAGAGCGAGGCCTAAAAGTTCTTGTGGAACATAGTTTCTTACCCGAACTCAAAACGGTTAATTTATCATTTTGCGAGCACTGCATGATGAGTAAGCAGCATAGATTGAAGTTTGCTAAAGTAACTACAAGAAGTAAATACATACTAGACTTGATCCATTCAGATGTGTGGGAATCGCTAGAAGTATCCCTTGGGAGGAGTAAAGTATTTTGTATCATTCATTGATGATTATTCCAGGAGATTGTGAGTGTACCCGATCAAGAAGAAGTCAGATGTGTTTCTAGTATTCAAGGAATTCAAAGCATGAGTAGAGCTTGAAACTAGAAAAAGAATTAAGTGCTTGAGGACAGACAATGGAGGAGAATATGTAAATGGTGAATTTTTGGCATTCTGCAACCAATAGAGTATTTTGAGGCAATTCACAGTTCCACATACACCTCAGCAAAATGGTGTCGCAGAGCGGATGAATAAAACTCTCCTAGATAGAACAAGAGTTATGCTGAGAACAGCAAGGATGGCCAAATCTTTTTGGGCTGAAGCAGTTAAAACCGCCTATTTCTTGATAAATCGATCACCATCGACATCAATTGGTTTGAAGACTCCAATGGAGTTGTGGAAAGGAAAACTAGCAGATTATTCTTCCTTACATGTATTTGGATGTCTTGTGTATGTGATGTACAACTTTCAAGAAAGAACGAAGTTGGATCCAAAATCCAGGAAATGTATATTATTGGGCTATGCTGACAATGTTAAGGGGTATCGTTTGTAGGATCCTACTGCCCACAAGGTTGTTGTTAGCAAGAATGTAGTTTTTGGAGAAAAGGAATTGCAAAGTCAACAGAAAAATGACAGCACTAAGAAAGACACTATTATGGTGGAAATGGAGAAGAAGTCAGGAGATGATGATGACTCTTTTGAAGTTGAACAAGAACACGAAGAAGAAGAACCAAATGAAGCCAATGGTGGACAGGTATTTCAACGATCAACATGACCAAAGTTTACACCAACTCGGTTCTCAGACTGTGTCATGGTAGTTCATGATGCGTATTGTCTCCTATCTGAAGAAGGGGAACCATTAACCTTTCAAGAGGCTGTGAGTGGTTCAGATGCTTCTCTATGGATGACAGCAATGTATGAAGAAATGGAAGCCTTGCATAGAAGTAAGACATGGGAACTTATTGAACTTCCACAAGATCGAAAAGCCATTGGGAGCAAATGCGTCTTTAAGATCAAACGAGATGGCAACGATCAAGTGGAGCGATATTGTGCAAGATTGGTGGTTAAAGGATATGTGTAAAAAGAAGGCATTGATTTCAATGAAATATTCTCTCCTGTTGTCAAATTGACCACAATTAGAGTTGTTCTAGCTATATGTGCTGCATTTGATTTACATCTTGAACAACTTGATGTAAAGACTACTTTTCTCCATGGAGAATTAGAAGAGGAGATATATATGCTCCAACCAGAAGGCTTTAAAGAACAAGGAAAAAAAAACTTGGTTTGTAGGTTAACCAAATCTTTGTACGGTCTAAAGCAGGCGCCAAGGTGTTGGTACAAGAGATTTGATTCCTTCATAATTAGTCTTAGTTACAACAGACTGAATTCAGACCATTGTACGTACTACAATAGGTTTGATGATAATGATTTCATCATTTTGTTGTTGTATGTGGATGACATGTTGGTGGTAGGCCCTAACAAAGATCGCATCCAAGAGTTAAAGGCACAGTTGGTTAGGGAGTTTGATATGAAAGACTTGGGACCCACAAACAAGATTTTAGGGATGTAAATTCATCGAGACAAAAAAGATAGGAAGCTTTGGCTTTCTCAAAAGAATTACTTATTGAAAGTCTTGTGACGCTTCAACATGCAAGACTGTAAGCCAATTTATACCCCACTTCCTATCAATTGTAAGTTATCCTCAAGTATGAGTCCTAGCAATGAAACAGAGAGGATGGAAATGTCTCGAGAATACTGTATGCATCAGCGGTAGGGAGCCTTTATGTATGCCATGATATGCACTAAACCAGACATTGCACAAGTAGTGGAAGCAATTAGTAGGTTCATGGCAGATCCAAGCAGAGAGCACTGGAATGTTGTTAAGAGAATCCTTAGGTACATCAAAGGAACCTTAAAAGTTGCATTATGTTTTGAAGGATCGAAATATATTGTTAAGTACTATGTTGATTCAGATTTTGTAGGTGATCTTGATAAGAAAAAATCTACTACTGTCTATGTGTTTACTCTTGCAAAAGAGACAATTAATTGGTTGTCCAAATTACAAACTATTGTAGCTTTGTCTACTACGGAAGCCGAGTACATGGCAGCTACCCAGGCATGCAAGGAGACTATTTGGTTACAAAGGCTATTGGGGGAACTTGGGCACAATCAACAGAAGATTACTGTGTATTGTGACAGTCAAAGTGCCTTGCACATTGCAAGGAATCCAGCCTTTCATTCAAGGACAAAGCACATAGGTGTTCAATATCATTTTGTCAGAGAAGTAATGGAAGAAAGGAAGCATAGATATGCAGAAGATTTACACCAAAGATAACCTAGCAGATGCCATGACTAAGTCAATCAATGCAAACAAGTTTGCATGGTGTCGATCCTCATTCGACCTATTAGAAACGTAAGCAACAAGGAAATGGCAAAATAAAGAGATGATTTTGAAAGCATACAAAAGTAGCTTTAAGTGGGAAATTATGAAAACATAAAGCCGTATTCTATGACTTTTATGGCAAAGGTTTAAGGCTCGAAGTTAAAATTCAAACTCTATGTGCTAGGCCTGTAAAATGTGGCTTAAGGGTAGAAAATTGACATTGCATTTAATGCATTGGTACAAAGCTTTGACTATAAATAACACACTCCTTCCATCACATTTTGCATTCCAAAACCAAGAGTTAAACACATAAGTATTCTAAATGAGTGTTTCTCCTATTATATATAAAGAGGTATATTTATATTTAGAGAGAGGTTGTAAGTTCTCTTTTGCTTAGTGAAAATATTTCTTTGGTCTTGTCCGTGATTTTTCCCTTATTCGTTGAGGGTTTTCCACGTTAAATATTGTGTGTCAATTTTTATATTTCTCATCTCTATTTTAATTACGAATTATTATTCTGTCACTACCTAACATACAAAGCATTACAACTAAATTAGGGAAAATTAACTATGGTATAAAACTAACTGTTGCTACAGTAATAACAAAAAACTGATAATAGAAAAACTAACTATAGCTAGTTAATCTTTGGTTGAACTAATCTTAGTCCATGTCTCTACAGTCAATGTCTTCTCTCGGTCTCGGTTCAATGTGAGGGGAGGATATTCAATGCTGCCAACCTTAAAAACAATACTACTATTTTTACGTATCAGATATTAGATTTTATCCAATAAACTTGAGGAATAATTACTTTTGTGATTACCTTTTATTAGTTCCTAATGAGTTTGTTTAATTCTAATTAAGCTTTTATCTTTTTGACCTTGACTTTCATGCCTAATGATAGCCATGACCGTAGTCTATCCTTTCGGTTATCCTAAACTGAGGTTGTATTCCAATATCGGCTAAGATTCATTTTTATTGTTCGGTTCCGGGGCTACCGAACTGATATCTGGTATAAGAAGTATCAGTTTCTCAACAGTGTAATATGGTATGAAATGTACTTCCACATTTTCTGCTCATCCATTCTTCTAAAACTAACAGTTGAAACGCATGTAGGTTCTCACATGGATGATAGAAACTAATGAAGAGTTTTCAGTGACAGCATTTGTAGAACATGTGGGATTACCTTAATTCAGCCTTGTACCATAACAAAAAAAAAAAAAAAAACTCTGAAAATTTAGAATATAAAATTATTGTTCAATAGAACAGCATCACTAATTTAAAGCTGACTCCCCCATGTGCAGAGTAACTTTAATGAAGGAATCATAACAATAGAAAAAATATTCAAGAATTCAAACAACAAAATGAGTATATATTAAGAATTAAAAAATTATTTAATCCAAAAAACTATAATTGTTTGGAAGTGAAACTATATTTTTCTTCTAAATTAAATTCTATCTATTAAATTTTAACAATGACTTTTTAAAATTTTTAATTTACATGAGTCAATCTTGGTTAAACATCTCTTTATTAATCATATATTTTTTTAATTTAAAACTGACTCAATAAAAAAAAAAAAAGATGTTTAACTATTTTATTATTTTATATAAGTGACTTATATAACTTAGAAAGAGAATAAGTAAACTGTTTCACACTCTCATACAATCATAATTCACAGTCGTATAAAATTATATTACATAACTGCATATCTTATTCTTATTTTGAAAACTAAAAAAATAGTTAACAAAAAGATTCATTCAGTTCATTTTTTCGAAATACTTCAATGATTATCTTATCAAGTTTAAGTTTGAGGAACTAAATTTATATTTTATCCACTAAAAATATATTTAAATGATTTAAATATCACCAAATTCATTTTTAGTCTCATGATTACAATAAAATTTCGAAGGTTAAAATTAAAAATATTTATTAAAAAATAAAGTCTTCCCTTATCGGAGGTTACTCGTTCTCTCGCCTGTAAGAAAAGCACAATTCATTCATTCATTCAAGTCTTTTCTCGCTTTCAGTCTCTCGCGCTCTCTCTTTCCGCCGCCGGCAAGGCTCGCCGCAACGCCTCCGTGTCATCTCCGCCACGTTTCCGCCTCGCCGGCGCGTTCGATCCTCTCTGGCGCAGGTACTGTTCGAGCCTCATCATGCATGCATCCGGCACTGATTTTGTTATCCGGTTCTAATTTTGATTTTGACTTTGATTGCTCTGAGTTTTGACTGTTAATTGTTTAATTCGGGTTTGGAATTGATTGGATTTTTCTCCAAGACTTGTTATTTGTTATTGATTATTGATCATTGATTTTGGGTTTTTCTCTGGGATTGACTATTGTTTGCTTTTGTTTTTCTCTCTCTTTTTTTTTTTTCTCTGACTACTTTCAACAATAAAATTAACTGTTTCTCTGTGTAAGTAAAACAGAAAGAAAGTGAAACCCCATGATTAAGGGCTTGTTTGGGTAGGTAAATGTCTCTGGGATGACTTCTAGGAGATGCTATATGAGAGAGTTTCTAATTCTACTAGTTAGTCATTGGGGAAGTCAATTTTATCTTATAGAGAAACTAATTTCATTTTTTCTTCATATTTTTCCATAGTAGCGTACCCAAACAGGCCATCCCAACTTGAATGTTCTTAAATAAGCTACTCTCCTGTGTCTCAAACCTGTACACCAAAAAAAAAGTCTGCAATTTTGACTCTTGGAGTGATCGTCTTAGCTACTAATGACATGTTCAAACTGTGACTGTTTCAATTTTTAGACAATAATGTGTGTGTATAGCTTAGCTAGACAATGCTGCTAATTGTTTTTCACTTTTGGTAGGAGCTTGAAGAATCAAACATGGACTATGATTCCTCAGATTCTAATATTACAAGACGGAAGAAAAGGGTAAAGCATTACTACTACTATGGTAGTCGCCAAATCCCCAATTATGACGGTCCCGACATAATCAGCAACCTACCTGACTCGATCATTGGTTGCATTCTCTCTTTTCTTCCGATCAAAGATGCAGTTCGTACCAGTGTTTTATCCCGGAGATGGAAATACATGTGGACATTCATCACCGAGGTAGATATTGTTGATAGAGAACCATTCTGTCGCAAAAGGATAAGAAAAACACCCTTTTATAGCTTTATGGATAGAGTACTGCATCATTTGAATACTTCAAGCATCCATAGTTTCTCTCTTTGCCTTTCAGAGAGTTATGCTCTTTCCCATGTTAATAAGTGGATATCTCATATTTTGAATTTGAGAGTCAAAGAGTTTTATGTCTATTCCAAGAAAGAACTCGACATTTGCTCGGATTCCCTTTTGCAATCCCAGTCCTTAGAGGTATTGGAACTCAAAATGAATGGTTGTGCTATCAGAGTTCCCTCCATTGTTTCTCTTTCATCCCTCACTGTCCTCGAATTGTCTGGAATCACACTTACCCGTGACTTTTTTAGTGACTTGCAAGATCTGACCCTTAGCTTCCCAGTTCTTAAAGAGTATGAAACAAAAAACTGCACTTGGTTAAACACAAAGGGTGTCACTTTTGAAGCTCCTCTCCTTGAAGTGCTTTTGATAGAGCATAGTACTAGTGTATGGATATCTTATGAGACACATACTATAATCAAGTTTTGTTCCCCCCGTCTTACAAAATTTTCTTATAGAGGTCATATACCAGACACCATTTTGTTGGATTTAAACCTATCTACAACACACATTGCTTCAGCTACTATTAATCCACACAAGTTTGATGAGGAAGACACGGCATTTCTTTCTTGCGAGCTTCTGAAACAATTCAATAATAATGTGGAATGTCTCAAGTTTGACCAGTTGGAGGTATGCTTCTTTGCTTCTCCCTTTGCTTGAAATGAATATCAAAAAGCAATGAAATTTAATGAAATCAATATTTTCTTACTTGAGAATATAGAAACATTGTACCTTTTCTTAATGCTATATGGAAGACAAATCTTTATAAAATATGTAGTTATGTTGTGACCTTTTATTTGACGACTGTCTTCTTAATGTTGTTGCTGTTTTGGTTGCATTTTATAGAAAGTATATTGCTTGCAACTATACAGATATTTTTTTTTTGTCCCCTTTATCACTCAGGCACTTGCACTCGCACAAGATGATATTCCTGCATTTGGAATGTTGAGTCGTCTGGAGCTAGGGAAAGTTACTGGTGATTTTTTGTTAAACTTGCTTCAAAAGACACCATCACTGAATACTCTTATTATCAAGGTTAGTAATTGATGGATCTAAATTCCTTTGCATTATATATTCTTACACACCAATCCATAGATTCCTTGTCTAAGGTTTTTTGTGATGACTACTGATTAGCTTTAGTTAGTTAGAATAATTATAATTATATTCTTATGTGTTATTTGGTTCTTGTCATGGTCAGGAACTACTTGAATTTGATGAAGAGCTCTCGAATCCAGATAACGTGCCTTCTTGTTTTATGTCTAACCTTAAAGTGGTGAGTTTTGGAAGACTAAATGGTGATCAGCACGAGCTATGTTTCACGAAATTTGTAATGGAAAATGCTCAAGTCTTGGAGAGGGCTAGTTTCATGCCTACTTGTTTTCTACGCGCCATGCGCAGGAGGAAGTTCGAAAACGTTAGAGAGAAGATACTGTCATTCAAGAGAAGTGTTAGATTTGCTTTTATCGAATTTTCATCCATTCCCTGAAGCATTTTTAGAGGGTCAGGGTCGCAATGTCATTCCGTGCTTATTACGATCCTATTTGAATACAAGGCATAAGTGTTTTTCTCCTGAAAATAACTTCATATTTCCATTAGGAAAGCTTTCAAAAACACTTTTAACTTGTATTCAAACATGTTCTATATCTAAGCCTTTATGCCCTTCATCAGTTCATCTTGCTCTGGTAAGCAAATTGATTTTCGTGTTTTAAATAGTGAATGACAACCTTTAATTTGGACCATCTAGATATAACTGTCCAATAAACAACAGAAAGAGTTATTTCCATACATCCTACAAAATGATACATTATTTTGACAAAACTGAATTAGCTTGAATGTTAAAAGACCATAAATGAAAAAAATAATTAATAATAACGGTTTTGCATCAAAAGTTATTTATTTTAAAAGACCATAAAAAAAGAGTCAAACTCAACTGATATATTTATTTTCATTATGTTTGACTTTTTTTTTATTCATATATCAGTTGAGTTTCATAATTTTCATGTAAGTAAATTTAATAAAATAATTTTTATATTTCAAATTCATAAAAAATTTATTCAAAATCACATTACAAAATTGAAAATAAATATTATTTTAAAGGATAATTTTGAATTATTTTAAAAACTTAAAGAACAAATTGAGTCATCTAAAATATAAAAGATCAACTGAAACAAAGACTAAAACATATAATAAAAAAAATGACATTTAACCTTTCATATTTTACAAAATATATTTATAAGTATCCTTCTAATTTATTCTCAATCTCAAATTAATTGCTTTCCAAAAATATTATTTTTTGCTTACCCCTTTCCTTTGTTACTCATCCTCTCCTTCGCGACTTCATTGGACATATGCATCCTAATGAAAAGACCATTAAAGATAATAATTGCAAATATCGCTTTTTTAAATAGTAAACAATTCATTTGTTCTTCTAGACTCTTTTCCAAACCGTCATACTCACCAACATTGCTTGAAGTGATTAAATCAATCATCGAGTTTTGATTAGACAAAGATGATTAACTCTCTTTGCCTTGATACTTTGTTACTCACTTTTCTTTTGCCTCTTCCACCATTGCTTACGACACTTGCACTCGTTGAATTTTAATATTCATGTCAATGCAATTGATTACATAAAACAGTAGTTTTATGATCTTAATGTAATAATTTAGGTAGCATTGAATCTTAAAAGAAGAAAAAAAGATACCATTTTTAATTTGTTTTTTTTTTTTTGTTGGAGAAATAATATTTTAACATTTAGGGTTGAAATATGAAAGAGGCGTGAGGTGAAAATGAAAAAAGAGGTAAAGGACGAGGATATTTATGTAAATTTAATAGCTAAAAATAGAAATAGAAGATATATTAATTATTTTGAAAGGTAAATTTAACAATTACTTGTAAAATATTGACAATCTCGTATATAACAACTTTGAATTTCGTAACATTGCAAATTCAAACATGCATAATTTTTTGAATAGTATAGACGTTTTCCAATCTTATTTTAAAATTTTTAATATATTTTAATCAATAAAAAAAGTGTGTCTATAATAATATTTTAGAGAATGTCTCTTAACATTTTTCAACGTAAATCACGTGTAATTCTGGAATGAGCAATGTGTAAATAATTTTAAATAAAAAAAAAAAAGTTCTGCACTAACAAAATTTGAACTTAAAGAATGATTAATTAGTGATTCACTAAATTGATACTGTCATTTGTACTTTGACCAAGTTGATTAATTGTTGGGATTTTAAAACTATAGAAAATAATATATATGGGATAAGATCATTTCACACTAAATATCTAATTAAACTTTGATTCCAATCATTAGATTAAAAATATTTTAAATTTGAATTAAAACTTCATTTGACAATAAACTAATTAAAAAATTTATCAAATATTTAAAATATTTAATTTATCATGTTCTCAAACCTACCATATATGTCACTTAATATTTCACTTGATTTTGAATTTTTTTAAAGTTATTATTCTTATTTTTATATATTTTAAAATTTTTAAGACGTTTTTCTTTTTTTTTTCATATTTTTTAAATTTTCAAGATATTTTTCTTGTTTTTTTCATTTTTTTTATAAAAAAAAATCAATTTTTCAAAATAATACTCTTCAATTTTTGTAATTTTAAATTTTTTTATTTTTTAAAAATTTTTAAGATATTATTTTTATTTTTTCATATATATATAATTTTTTTTTTCTAAAGTTATACATATTCCTCTTATTTTTTTATTTTTTTAAATAATATTTTCAAGATATTAGTCTTATTTTTTCATATTTTTTCTTTCAAATTTACAATATATTCCTCATGTTTCTTCTTATTTTTTATTTTTTTTCAAAATTTTCAAAACATTTCCATGAGTTTTGAATTTTTTTTTTCATTTTTTCAAGGATTATGTTTGTTTTTTCATATTTTTTTAATTTTCATTTTTTCAATAAATTCCTATTATTTTTTCATATTTTTCATTTTTTAAAATATTATTCTTGTTTTTTCATATTCTGATTTTTTTTCAAAATTTTGAAGATATTCCATTTGTTTTTTTAAAATTTTCAAAAATATTCTTCATGTTTTTTCATTTTTATAATTTTTTTTTCAAAATTTTCAAGGCATTCCTATTTTTTTTTTTCATATTTTGTTTTTATTTTTATTTTTTAATACATTCCTCTAGTTTATTTTATATTTCTTTAAATTTTTATTTTGTTTCATTTGTTCAAGATATTAATCTTGTTTTCATATTTTTAAAACTTTCATATTTGTTTTCAAAATTTTCATTTTTTTCTTATTTTTTAAAGTCTGTTTTTTCATATTTTTAAATTTTCATTTTATTTTCAAAATTTTCAAGATATTACTCTTGTTTTTTTTATTATTGTAAATTTTTTATTTTTTCTCAAATTTTTAAGACATATCTCTTGTTTTTTCATATTTTTTAAGATATATTTTTTTAAAAAAAATTTAAGACATTATTTTTGTTTTCTCATTTTTTAAGACATTCCTCTCTTTTTTTTTCAAGATTTTTCTTATTTTTTAAAATTTATATTCTTCATTTTTTCAGACATTAATTACTCTTATTTTTCGTGTTTTTTTTTTTTTTTTTACTTTTACTTCTTTTCCAAAATTTTCAGATATTCCTATTATTTTTTCATATTTTAAAAATTTTTGTTTTTCTAACATTCGTTTTCTAATTATTTAAACAGCCTCTGGTTTGGTTAGTTTATTACTATTATTCAATTAGAGAAGTTATTGGTTACATAAATTAGTTGATGCATAAAATTTGTATATATGTGTAATCCTGAAGTGATGATCAAGCTTGTAAGTAGCGAAGGTATATGTTTATGATTTCTTCAAACTCACTTGTACACATTCGTTTTTAATTATTTAAACAGCTTCTGGTTTGATTAGTTTATTATATATTATTCAATTAGGTAGAGAAGTTAGCTAGTTACATAAATTAATTAGTTGATGAACGTTTAGGTATATATATGATTCACTGATCAAGTTCATTTGTCAATGAGAATTGTAGCTTCTCTCTCATCTCAATAGTAATATATGGTATCAAAAGCAGTTCCACGTTTTATTCTCATTCATTCTCTTGGGGATATCTTTCTGCATATATAATATTTCTATGCATTTTTTCTGCAATTAATGAGCTCATGTTAATCAACCTTTGGTGAGAATTAGCTAGACAAACACATGGAGAAAAGCCATGCATGATGCATGCAAATTAAATGGCCCTCGTAGCCATGCAAGCAAGAACAGTTGGCCTTTGTTAATGCATGGAAAGTGGAAACAGGTATTCTAGCGCATTTCTTGGGTCCACATCAGACAGATAAGGGAATAATTAAGGGTATATAAAGAACTGCGAAACTAGACAAATCGTCAAGCTAAGTAACAGTGGCTCGTGAACCGTGTAGGGGCAACAGGGTGATGGAAGCACTATGGAAACCTGACCCTATGGGGTTACTCTCTAACAAATCAACTCTTGAATTTCTATATCCTATTTCACAGAATGTGCCTTGGGCCAAATGCTTTGGTCAAAGTGCATTCCTCCTTCCAAATCCTATGTGACTTGGCGTGGAATACATGGTGGCCTTCCCACTGATGATTTGTTGATAAAAAAAGGGTTCATTATTGTCTCAGTTTGTTGTCTTTGTGGACAGAATCGTGAGACAACTGCTCATCTTTTTCTCTCGTGCAATTTTTCGAAAGCAATTTGGTCTTGGCTTCAAGCTATTGCCATGGTTCCCAACAGCTGCAAGTTTAGGAACCTTAAACCTGTGCAATTTTTCGAAAGCAATTTGGTCTTGGCTTCAAGCTATTGCCATGGTTCCCAACAGCTGCAAGTTTAGGAACCTTAAACCTTTGCCTTCGCAGCAAGTCATCCATAGGCTTATTTCCCTTGTCTCCTTATCTAGAAGATTGTCTACAGGGCAAACTTCAAATTCTATTAATGAATTTAGATTTCTAAAGCATTTTGGCATTAGCATACGGCTCCCTTGTGCACCAAAGATCCTTGCGATTTATTGGCGTCCACCAATTTTTAGATTAATCAAATGCAACACTGATGGGGCTACACTGGGTGCTCCTGGGTATGCAGCCTCAGGTGCCATCTTTCAAGATAACTTTGGCTGTAGAGTTTATTGGTATCTTCAATGCTTTTTATGCTGAACTTCATGCGGTCATTACGGCGATTGAAATTGCAGATGAGAGGAAATGAAACAATTTGTGGTTAGAGTGTGATTATTTACTTACTGTTCAAGCCTTCACCAACCCCAAAATGACCCCTTGGGCTCTTAGGAGAAAATGGAACAAAACACTATCTATTTGTAAATCTCTTAATTTCCATGTAACACATATACATAAGGAAGGCAATTATCGTGCAGACTCTTTGGCCAAATACGGCCTTGTACATAGATTAAGATTCACTTGGTATACATACCAACCTAGTTGGTTAGGTGCTTTTGCCTTTCATGACCGTTGTGGTCTTCCGCATTATAGAGTTAGCTAGGTTTCTTGAATGGGTTTTGGTTTGGCCCCCCATTTGTAACCTATCTCTTTTTGTTTTTTTTTTTTCTTTTATTTCATTTATATATACAGCTAGTAGTTGGATCTTAGTGTCAGGGGTGCCAACTTGGTTGGGATGTCTAACCCATCATCCTTCTGCTGGACTGAGATTTCAGTGAAAAAAAAAAACTCTCTATGTTTCGGAATTTATGCACATTCTTCTTAAAGAAATAAATTATCGTTATCCCTCATGTTTTTACTCCTTGTTTATTTTTGAAAAATGAATTTTGGAACTAGCATCAATCATGAAGATATGTGTCTTGCTAATAGTGCAACAACTCACAATTCTCAAGAATAATAAATTTTTCTCCCATCTAGAAATGCAAGAAATCAATGCTAGTACTATATTCGGTACTACAAATATTATTGAAGGCTTTGGAAGAGCCAACATATTGTTACCTAGAGGAACTAAGTTACGCATTGAAAATGGATTATATTCTTCCAAGTCTTGTAAAAAGTTGTTAAGTTTCAAGGACATTCGTTTAAATGGATATCATATTGAAGCAAAAAATGAAGAAAATATGGAATATCTATACATCACAAAGCCTAACTTGGATAAAAAATGTGTATTGGAAAAATTACCAATTTTTCCTATGGTTTGTACTACACGTATATAAGTACAATAGAAACACATACTATTGTAAACTAGAAGTTTACAAACCAAAATAAATTTTCTATTTGGCATGACCAGTTAGGCCATCTCGAATCCATAATGATGCGAAAAATAATTGAGAATTCATGTGGACACCCGTTGAAGAGCTAGGAGATTCTTCAATCAAATAAATTCTCATGTACTGCTTGTTCCCAAGGAAAGTTAATAATTCATCCATCATCAGAAAAGATTGAAAATGAATCTCTCACATTTTTAGAATGGATACAGGGTGATATTTGCAGACCTATACAACCTCCATGCGGACCATTTAGATACTTTATGGTTCTAATCAATGCATCAACTAGATGGTCACATGATTGTTTATTATCAACTCCCAACCAGGCGTTTGCGAGATTGTTAGTTCAAGTAATTAGATTAAGAGCTCATTTTCCTGACTATCCAATTAAGAAAATCTGTCTAGATAATGCTGGTGAATTTACATCTTATGCTTTCAATGAGTATTGCATGTCTATTGGAATTGGTATTGAACATCCTGTAGCACATGTTCATACACAAAATGGGCTTGCTGAATCACTTATTAAATGCATACAATTGATTACAAGACCATTGCTTATGAAATCAAAACTTACAATGTCTACTTAAGGACATGCAATTTTGCAAGTAGCCTTACTTATTCGCATCAGGCCAACAAATTATCTCAAGTACTCCCCTATGCAATTGGTTTTTGGTCAACAACCAAACATATCCCACTACAAGAAAAGCATTTTTTACTGTCAGTTTGGAAAACCGCCTTTAAATATTTTTAAATTGGAAATTCTCGTCGGTTGGAATCGACGACATATACCCAAGGAAAATAATGCGCGTATGGGTTCTCTCAACTTTTGATTTCGCGGTTTTTTCCTCTCTCGCATTCTTTACAGTCTTCCCCTCTTCAATTTCAAAACAAAAATGTCTTTGCTCTTTCTTCACACCCATCGTCTTCTTCTACTTATTCTAGACTATTCTCTTCTCATCTCAGTCTAAGGGGTGCCCAATTTGGTCTAATTGGTTTGGTCCCTTGCACAATTGAGGGCACAAACATAAGTGAGTGGGAACGTGGAAAAGAGTTTTACAGTCAAATGGTAAAGAGAGCCAAGGCATCGTTGCATCACAGTATCATTCATTCATAGCTATGCTTCTCTTCTTTCTCCGATTATTATAGATTCTGTTTCGTTTTCGTGTATTTTCTTTTTGATCATTCGCAGATCCCTTGTGTTTTTGTTATTCGATACTTATCGTATTTTTCTTAAGATAGTAGCCCTAGCCTTAGGTTTCTCACAAATCTGAGCTCATTCTGATTTTGATTTGAATCTCCTTGGGTTTTTGAACTTGATTTGAACTCATTTTGTTTTTCTAAAATCCATAGGTTCCTCTCTTGCATCAAAGTTTTGTGGAAGTCCTAACCTCAAGTATTGAAATCTCATTCATGTATTCTCAACTCTAATTTCACTGATCAGTGAACTTTAGAGTAAGAAATTGCTCTTAAAGATCAAAGATATTTAATATCACTCCTTTCTTTTTATCTACTACCGTGTACTTTTCTTCTTCTTCTTCTTCCATGCCTTAGCCTATAAGTTTGAAGACCAAAAATTTATGTGATATAAGCTAGAAAGTACTGCTATGCTGATTATAAACAAAGTTTAGAAAATACTGCTATGTTGTGCACTCTTGTAACGGAGTATTCTTGCCTCTCTTTTTATTATTATTTCATGGGATTGAAATTTAACTCTTTTTATTTCTTGTTATTGCTCTGCTTTATGTGACAAGCAAAGTTAGCTTTGGATGTTCTTGAAGTGCCTCTTGGGTAAGTTACCTTCACAATTTCATATTACTTGAATACTATTGGAACTTTAACTTGTAATTCACAAAGGTTTTGTTAGGATTAGAATGTGTTAGGCAAGGGTGTTGCCTAGCATTGCTGCTATTTTTATTTTATTTTTGCATTAATTAAACATGGAAATGCATTCTATGGTAATTAGACATTTCATTAGATGGTTGAAATCATAAATTATTTCAGTATTTAAGTATATAATGATTGAGGAAGGAGGCAGAGGGTCATACTGATTTTAATGTTTGAAGAAGATGACTGTCGCCTTTGTGTCAAATATATCTAAAGAAATTGGTTGAAGATGACTTTTTCATATCATTTGTTGAGTGTAAAATTGGCCAATGCGAATCTTTTTTTTTCCTTCATCGTCTTGATTGTATTATGCTGTTGTGGGGATTGGTGTTGTATCTCTGAACTCCTTGTGCTATTGTTCTGCTTATATTAGTGCATGATTCATCTTTGACATGTTTTCTTTCTATCTTAAGGTTCATGCTATTCTGCTTATATCTTTGAACACCTTCTGCTGCTGTTCAGCTTTTTGATTGAAGAATAATTTCACCACATGCTTTGTAGTCTTTCTATCTTTTTACTCCCATTTTATGCACATATCTCTCATAGTTTGTTTCCCTTTTGTACCTGCTTTGGATTCAGTGGATTTGAGCTTGGACTGTTATGATCTATCATATTAGTTGATAACTTCAGAATTTGAGACCAAAATGTTGACTTAGTCTCATGTTTTTCTTATTCTCATTTATCATTATATGTTACCTCCTGTATAGTTTATCAATTTGTTTTGTTATTATTCTGTTTATTAGTAAATTTGAAAAGTTCTTACTGAAGTGGTTGCTGCAATGTATATATATAATATACCACCTGCTATATCATTAAGCAGTAATTTGAATGCTAAATCTCTGGACTAAAGTAAAAGGTCATAACATTGTCTCTCTAGAGTACCAACCAGTTTTAACTCTTTAACTTTGTATTCACAACTATATTTTTAAATCAAAACTTGTAAGAAATTGAACTGATTGCTATCTAAAATGGAATTTATCTTTGCTGTTGCGTTGGTCACCATATTCATCAGAAGCAGATATTCTGAAACAAGTCAGTTTCTATATTTGCCCTTTCATCCAATTGGCTACCTTTGTTAGAATATACTTAAATGATTGTCATATTTATTGTCTTTCCCCCTTTTTCATGTTCCTTTATTAGGATTTTCTTGGGACTGCAGTGTTTTAGCTTTAGAATGCTAAATTATAATTATTGTGATACTTTGAGATTTCGCTTCAGTTGAGATTTAGATAATTGATAACATTGAGTGTGTGTGCACTGTAAATGCTATATATATTGAGATATATAGAAGGAATGGCACAAGAACATTTTGGACTTATTATAACAGCACATTCAATTATGATCATGTCACTAATTTTTTAGTTCCTTCAATTATGACCATGAAAGCTACTGTAGTGATGCTACTTCCATTGGTTCCAATTTTCTGATGCCACCTGACTTCTGTTTTTGCTACTCACATTTTTCTCACAACCATCACAAGAAATTTCTAGCATGATTATATTGGCTTGTGAATGTTGAACTAGTGAAGATAAATTAATATAATTGAATGCCATGGGTCATATGCTATCGCTGCTTCTTCATGAATATAAGTAAACTTGCACTTTTAGCTGCTACATGGATCTAAGTAAACCCGATTCTTTATTTAATTTTCTTTAATTCAGTTTCTTTTCTATGTGATCTGCTTTTTCTATAGAAGGACTCAGGTTGCTGCTAGTCCAAGTACATCAATCAAACTGTCATTAAACAAGTAATCACACTCAGAAGTTCAATCCTTTATAAATAAGTAAGCAATTGCATATTCACCTTTGTTCCTGCTTTTGTTTTATGACCTTATCTGTGATTTTTGTAATATGTGATTGATTTTTACCAATTTCTTTTCTTGTCTTACTTGATGAACTAGAAGAGAGATTTACTCATTTTGTCAAAACTAAGGGAAACAACACGTGTTATAAAGCATTTTGTTATGCTTGAGTTTTTTTTTGCTAATCTTCTATGGTCATTTTCATGTTTACTTGTTGCTGTTTATTTTTTCTCGTCTTACCCATTAACCATTTTGCTAAATTTTGATGTTTCTAAACTCTTGATATATTTTTTTTTACACAAAGTATGTTAAAGCAAAGTTCATCTCATATGGAGTCATCTTTACATAATCATCCATGTAATAATAGAAAAAAAAAAAAAAAAGACAATATTGGATTGTTCAAGTGAAAAGTAAGTTAATTAATTTTCATATATTTAACTAAAATATTTGTTCATACAAATGTTTTTTTGAACAGCTTGTTCATGCATTTCTTTTTGTAGAGAGTGGAGGTGAGATAAATGAATGTCCAATGACAGTTCAAGAAATTTACCACCTTCCACTTGGAGATATGATTGTGATACCATTTTAGGGAAATCAGCCAAGTCCCACGGATGCAGATAGACTCTTATCTAGGTTTTTGGGTACATTGGCACAAGATCACAAATATTTCCCTATTTCTTATGAGAATTGGTGTAAGATGCTTAATAGCAAAAATGATAAAGTTTGGAATGATATCATTAAGGTAAGAAATGAGTTGTTACTTATTGATAGAATTAGTTTTTTGTTAAGTATTGCTAAATATCTATAATACTCATTTTTTCTATTACAATGTATTGTTATAATTAATACTAATAAGTGATTAGGCTAAATTTTGGTGGGATCCAATCTACGAAAATGCGACAAAGATACATATAATGATGGACATAGGCAAGAAATTGAAGGATCATAGGCTAAAATTGTTTAATACCCACTATGATGGAAATAAGAGTCGGGATGACAATGTACAAAATTGTCCAATTAATGTTGAAGAAAATACGTGGGCAACATTCATTGATTATAGGATGAAAGAGGGAACTAAGGTATTTTATCATCTATTCAACATTTAATTTTTACTGCATAGATGCACTTATTTATTTGTTTGTGTATTTTTACAGAAAATGTGCAAAAGAAATGTTGAAAATAGATCCAAGCTCACTATGAATCATACCGGTGGATCTAAAAAACTCAAAAGAAAAAGGGCAGAGATTGTAAATATTTACAAACTTCTAAACTCTATTTTCATTTTTTCTTATATGGACCCACATTTATGGATTTAGGTGTATATATGCAACTTCTAACTAGCCATTTGGGGTGTCATGTGGATTTTTTTATATATATGTGATTAATTTGCATGATAATGTGATTCACAACAATAGGTTAGTAAAACTGGGCAAGAAGTGAGTATGGGTGCTTTGTTTATCCATACTCACAAGAGAGACATATATAAATGAAGAAACTCGAATTGTTCGTGTAAGTAATTATTCATTTATGTATTTTGTAATTATGTAATTCTTTGAATTTTCTGTTAACATCATACTTAAATCATGCAATCATGCAGGAGAAATATTTTGAGATTGAGAGTCAAGGAAATGCTCCTTTGGAAATCTCACCTAATGATTCTCTTGATCAAGTATTTTGAAAGGAACATTCGGGTAGAGTGCGAGGTGTGGGAGGTGGAGTTTGTCCATCCCAAGTATTTGGTTTGTCCAACCCACAATTTTGTAGAACTTCTACTTCCATGAATATAGGAGTACAAAGTAGTGTTCAAGAACTTAAAAATGAAGTTCATGAGTTAAAAAGACAGTTAAAGGAAAAGGATGCAAATATTAAGACAATAGCAACACTACATGCTTAAGTCCTTACTAATTCATCAATGCCAGTACCTCCTGAACTTCTTGATGTTATTGTAAGTTTTTTTTTTTTTAATCATATCACATGGTTTGTTATAAATGCTTTAATGTATTTGTGGAAATAATAAATCATTTGTGTTTTTTTTTCTTGTGGTAAGCAACAATAACAAAGTTTTGGTGGTGGACAACAACAACCTTAGAAGATTATTAGAAGACTTTGTGATATTATTTTTAGACATTTGAATTTGTTTAGATGATACTATTTTGTGATATTATTTTTACAGAGTTGTATTCATATGAGAGTACATAACTTTTTGAAATTTGCAAATGCAAATTTCAGTTTTTGTGCAGCTTGATATATTTGCATGCTTATTGGTTTTGATCATATTTTTCAGCTTGTGAGCAGCCTAATATATTTGCAGTGGCGATGATGCAGAACATAAGGGGTCTTTTTCACATTTATTAAAGGATGAGCAGGTTAAGTGACCCCTTATGCTATTGCAATCACATTATTGCTTGTCTTTTCATAACAAAGAATTGCAATTTTCATTAGTTTGTGTAATTTAAAATTCACTTGGACTAAGTTGTAAATTAAACCGAGATAGGCACTACATATCCACAAGATTGATGACAATACCAAAAGTAGTAAGGAGTTGCAAATGTTAACTAAATACTCTCTGGTTCAATGAATTTTTTGTCTTCTAATGTTGGGGTCTTCCAATTTTTCACCTTCCTATGGAAATGTAGGTAGCATGTACTAAAAACCAAAATAATAGTAATTCAATTTTGAAGTCAGGGTCTAGTTCTTGTTTGGTTCCTATTTGCAAATTGTCAATTTTCTGCAACTTTCAAACTAATTCTCTGCCCCTGCCCATGGACGCACCACTATCTTTAATCGAAGTAACAGTGTCATTAGCTAGTTTTTCTTGTCTAATTGAACCTTTGCTTATGAAGATACTAGTGTGTCTTTGGTGTTTATGAATTGAAGTGTTGCTCCAAGATGAAAGCACACAAAACAAATGAATGATTAAAGATGAGACTATCTAAGTGTATTTCCTTGCTTATATATAAGCTCCTTGGAAGATAACTTCGAATAGGAAAATAGAGGGTGGGTGTGGTCACAAGGTTCCAAAGTTTAGCTTTGTGTTTTATATGTTTTATGTTATTATTTTTTCCAAAGTCCAACCCACTGAGTTGGTTTGATTGAGTGGTTAAAAAAGGTTTACGATTTTTAAAAGTAGATAGACCCTTGCAGAGGATAAAATATGCTTTTGTTTATCTTGTAGAGGATAATAACTGAGATATACATAGTAAATATAATCTTATCTTCAGCCAGCAGAGGAAATGGAGCAGAATCAGCAGCAGCTAATTTCCCAATAAAATTTTGGAAGAAAATTATGTTAGTTCTAACTATCACTCTTGTTACTAAACATAATATGAAATTAGAATATTGAATGTAAACATAATAACATCATAATAATTAGAATATTGAATGTAAATATAATAATTGTCATTAGAAAACACTTTTTATTATAGTTACACCGTCATATTGTTATCTTTCATACCACCATTGAAAAAATCACATCCAAATTTTGGCTGTAATTTTAAAAACAATTTTTTTTAAATAAACAAAATTTAGCGGCGGTTTAAAACCGCTACACAGTAACAAACACATTTAGTGGCGGTTATAGCTGCCGCTATGCCTTACTTTTTCTTCCCAAATTAAATTGGACACTACCGGCGGTTATAACCGATGCTAATATTTTTTACAGCGGTTACGATAAACCGAAGAATTTTTCATTAATGACAGCAAGTTTTGCATTGGTTGTGGAACTGATGGAAAGGTTTTAGCGGCAGCTTTAACCGCCGGTAAAGACAAGATGTAGCCGCCGCTAAAACCCGCTTTTTTTTTTGTGTCCCATTCAAGAATTTTTGGGTGCGCTGTGTATGTCCCAATAGCCCCACCACAGTGAACTAAAATGAGACCTCAAAGAAGGTTAGGAATGTGTATTGGATATGAATCTCCATCTATAATAAAATTCCTTGAACCATCAACAGGAGATTTATTCACTGACTTGATTAAGTCGATTGTCATTTTGATGAATCAGTTTTTCCAACATTAGAGGGGGAGACTAAGTAGTTGGAAAAGAAAATTATTTGGAATGAATTATCTTTATCTCATCTTGATCCTTGAAAAAAAGAATGTGAACTGGAAGTTCAAAAGATAATGCATTTACAAAACTTAGTCAACGAGTTACCAAATGCATTCAATGACCCAAAAAGGGTGACTAAGTCACATGTTCCAGGTGATAATGCTTCAATCAGGATTGATGTCCCAGTTGGACAATCTAACATTGCAAACGAGTCTCAAACACGCATGAAGTGTGGTCGGCCCGTTGGTTCCAAAGATAAAAATCCTTGAATGAAAAAGGGAGCAAAAAGACTTGATGGTCAAATTGAGGATATTAAAACTCCAAAAGATTCCTTAGACATAATTGATTTTCCAGTTCCAAAAGAAACTCAGGTACCTTAAATAATTAAAAATGAAGAGATCTCAATAAATTATGTCATGAATGGAGTACAATGGAACCAAAATGAAGTCAACGTTGATTATACGCTTTCATACAATATTGTGCTAAATGAAACAGAGGGACAAGAACCAAAGTCCATTAAAGATTGTCAACAAAGAGACGATTGGCCAAAATGGAAAGATGCAATTCAAGCAGAATTAGACTCTTTCTAAGCGAGAGGTTTCTAGACCTGTGGTCCGTACACCTGAAGGTGTAAAATCAATTGGATATAAATGGGTCTTTGTGCAAAAACGAAATAAAAATGGTGAAATTATGAGATACAAAGCACGTCTTGTTGCTTAAGGATTTTCACAAAGACCTGGCATTGATTTTGAAGAAACACATTCACATGTATTGGATGCAAGTACCTTGATAAACCCCTTTTTAGTCTTTGTTTTTAAGGGATTTCTCGCACCATTTTATTGATTTTTGCATACCATAATGAGATATTTGATTCAAATGTGTGTTGAGTTGCTGCAGGACAGTTGAGACATTGGAAAAAGGGGGAAATAACTTCAAAAATCAAATTTGGTCTTATTTTGAGTATGTACAGCCTCAAGCACTAGGTCGTACATATATGCACGGCCTCAAGCACCAGGGAATGCAAAAGGACCTCTGTTTCATAAAGTATGCATGGCCTCAAGCACCAGGCCGTGCATAATAGTCTTCGCTTCATAAAATATGCACTTTATTTTTCATAAATGCCCGATTTTCATCTTTTTTGGGACAAATCCTTTTATCTTTTTGCATACTTTTCTTTGGGGCATTTTGAGAATTCCTGAAGGAACTACAGAGCAAGGAACATCGCGGGGAATAATTTTTGTAAAGTTCTTCTCCTCTAATGTCTTTAATGCTTTCTTTTGTTGATTGTTGCTTCCCTATGTCTATGGCTAGCTAAATTCATAATCTAGGGGTGTGATGTAGGACCTATCATATGAATCCTATTTCTCTATTTTCAATCAAGTTTCTTAATTGTTCTTTCAATTATATCTTTGCATTATTCTTACTGCTATTTGGGATTGATCACCTCATAATTCAAATTGATTAATTGTCATGATCAACACTTTTAATTGATAGATCTACGCATAGATTGAATTATAGGGATTTGCATGACCAAACTAATTCCTAAATTCTCAATCTGATTAATATTGGTTAATTAACCTCTCTGCATTTAAAACCTTCTCTTTAATTTATTCTTTCATGACCAACAAGGAAATAAATTAGAGAGAAGAGAATTTTCACTGAATGACCAAACTTTGATTATTATTTTAAAAGGCATGATTGGTAATTGAATAGATAATTGAGGATTTAATTGAAATAAGAAAATAGGGGAAACGTAAAGATAGGTCTGAATTCACACCCTAGGTCTTTTAATCTGTTAGAACCTTCATCAATTCTCAATTTCTTATTGCTTTATTTCTTTTTACAATTAAATTACAACTCAATCCAACTTTTTGATCACTTGTCCTTTATAGATTTATTATTTGGGAACCATTTCTAATCTTTTAGGGTACGATATTTAGACTTAGGTCCACTATTACTACTGTGTAAGGTACGCTTGTCCTTAAGCATTCGTATTTTACGCATCATACCTTTAAGTACTTAATTAGCCTGGTTGCACATGAAGGCCTTAATTTGCATCTAATGGATGTTGTTACAGCCTACTTGTATGGGTCTCTAGGTAATGAAATTTACATGAAACTCTCTGAAGGATTTAACTTGCCCAATAAACACATGTTCTAGAGAAGAATACTTAATTAGGTTGAACAAGTCCCTCTATGGACTAAAGCAATCGGGACACATGTGGTATAATCGTCTTAGTGAGTATTTGCTAAAATAAGGATATAAAAATGACCCCATTTGTCCATGTATTTTCATGAAAAAATTTGAAAATGGATTTGCAATAATTGTTGTCTATGTAGATGACATAAATATCATTGAAACTCCCGAAGAGCTTCCAAAAGAAATTGATTGCTTGAAGAAAGAGTTTGAGATGAAAGACCTTGTCAGAAGGACAAAATTTTGCTTGGGATAACAAATGGAATACTTAAAAGACGGAATTCTTATGCATCAAGAAACGTATACAATGAAGGTGCTTAAAAGGTTTTGTATGGATAAATCACATCCATTGTTTACTCCAATGGTTATAAGGTATTTAGACGTGGACAATGATCCTTTCAGACCTAAAGAAAGGGATGAAGAACCACTTGGTTTTGAAGTACCATATCTCAGTGTTATAGGGGCATTGATGTATCTTGCAAATTATACACGACCCGATATATCATTTGCAGTTAATTTGTTAGCAAGATATAGTTCATCACCTACACGAAGACATTGGAATGGAGTGAAGCACATACTTCGTTATCTTAGGGGCACTATGGACAAGGGTCTATTTTATTCCAATGCTTCAAAATCAGACCTAATCGGTTATGCAGATGCTGGTTATTTATCAGATCCTCATAATGGTAGGTCACAAACAGGATATCTGTTTACATGCAGTAGTACAACCATTTCATGGCATTCTGTGAAACAAATCATAACCGCAACGTCATCTAATAATGCATAAATTATAGCATTGCATAAGGCAAGTCGTGAATATGTTTGGTTGAGATTTATGATCCAACATGTACGAGATACTTGTAATTTATCTTCAAGGGAAAATGACATCAGTGATCATATATGAGGAAAATGTCGCATGCATCACTCAATTAAAAGAAGGAAACATCAAAGGAGACAAGACAAAGCATATTCTACCAAAATTCTCTTTAACTCATGATCTCCAAAAGAATGGTGACATAGATATTTAAAAAGTTCGTTCGAGTGAGAATCTATGAGATTTCTTTACAAAGTCATTGCTAAGGAAGACTTTTGAGCAATTGGTTCACAAGATTGGACTCCGTCGACTTAAAGATTGTCAACAAGAGGGGGAGAAATAAATATGTTCTGCATTCTTTTTCCCTTCGTCATGATTTTATCCCAATGAGTTGTTCAAACAAGGGTTTTAATGAGGCAGATTATGATGTACAGAAAGATGTGTACTCTTTTTCCTTCACTAGATTTTTATCCCATAGGGTTTTTCTTAGTAAGGTTTTAATGAGGCACAAGCTCAAGTAATGAACATCCAAGGGGAAGTGTTATGAATAATATCTTTATGGTTATCCATATCTTTTAGGATATTCTCTTATTATTGTTCTTTTACACTTTCTGTTACATTTTATCCCAACGGTCTTATGTAACTTGAGTAAGATTATTTTAGGTAAATATATTTGTTATCACTTCTAAAATTAAATGTTAAATTATTTTAATTTATTTATGATATTATTGATGAAGTTATTTAAAACAATTTTTTTTCTTTAAAATATATTTAATAATTTAATTTTAAAATTTTTATTTAATCCTGAAGTGATGATCAAGCTTGTAAGCAGCGAAGGTATATGCTTATGATTTCTTCAAACTCACTTGTACACATTCGTTTTTAATTATTTAAACAGCTTCTGGTTTGATTAGCTTATTATATATTATTCAATTAGGTAGAGAAGTTAGCTAGTTACATAAATTATTTAGTTGATGAACGTTTAGGTATATATATGATTCACTGATCAAGTTCATTTGTCAATGAGAATTGTAGCTTCTCTCTCATCTCAATAGTAATATATGGTATCAAAAGCAGTTCCACATTTTATTCTCATTCATTCTCTTGGGGATATCTTTCTGCATATATAATATTTCTATGCATTTTTTCTGCAACTAATGAGCTCATGTTAGTATCTCATAATTCTGAGAAACCTTTGTTGAGAATTAGCTAGACATACACATGGAGAAAAGCCATGCATGCATGCAAATGGCCCTCGTAGCCATGCAAGCAAGAACAGTTGGCTTTTGTTCATGCATGGAAAGTGGAAAATGGTATTCTAGCACATTTCTTGGGTCCACATCAGACAGATAAGGGAATAATAAGGGTATATAAAGAACTGGGGAACGAGACAAATCGCCGAGCTAAGTAACAGTGACTTGTGACCCGTGTGGGGGCACAGGGTCATGGAAGAAGCCAGTTCTCTGCATATAATAAATAAGATAATAAGATTATTAATATTAATATATGGAACTTCTATTATATATTGAGAAGTAAAAGAGGTTGAACAATGGTTGATTGAATGGAAGAATAATAATTTTTTATTGCATTTTTGGAGCCCACATCGGATAAATAAGAGAACAATTTAATGCATATATAGAATTGGCAAACTAAGCATATTGCCGTGCTGAGTAACGTAAGCATGTAACCCAAGTGGGGGCAATAATGTGTTGGAACATTTGGACCACAAGGTGGTAGAGTTTGCAGAGAAGAGGAAGGAGAGATCTCCGGACCGGAGAAGGTAGGAAGCGTGGATTTGGTTTCCAGTGGATAGGAAGAGGAAGGAGAGATCTCCGCCGGAGCAGAGAAGTGGAGACTTCAAGGAAGTGGCTTTGGTAGCCGTCGTTGCACCAGAACTCAGTGGATAGGAGGAGGAGAGAGAGATCTCTGCCGGAGTGGAGAAGTGGAGAGGTCGAGGAAGCGGCGTTGGTAGCATCGGTGCACCAGACCTCGATGTGGACCTACCACCAAGTATCCATAATGAACCAACATATTTTATTCTTAAAGGAAAGGCTGAGTTTTAAAACACCCCATTTTTTTTTTCTTGTGTACTCCATAGTTAAAAATTAAATATTAATTAGACATAAATGCCCTTTTCTCCCTCCCAACATCTCCCACCATAACCTAAACCTAAGATTCTCTCCCACCCCTTATGTAATCAGTAATAGTTGTAATGTTTTTAATAATTTTGTTTAATGTTTTTAGAACTCACATCGAAGTGTTTAATTTTCTACTGTAAATGGCTTGCAAAATAAACTCACTTATTCCACAAACACGTACATTCGCTTTCTAATTATTTAAATAGCTTCTGGTTTGGTTAATTAGTTTATTATTATTCAATTAGAGAAGTTATTGGTTACATAAATTAGTTGATGCATAAAATTTGTATATATGTGTAATCCTGAAGTGATGATCAAGCTTGTAAGTAGCGAAGGTATATGTTTATGATTTCTTCAAACTCACTTGTACACATTCGTTTTTAATTATTTAAACAGCTTCTGGTTTGATTAGTTTATTATATATTATTCAATTAGGTAGAGAAGTTAGCTAGTTACATAAATTAATTAGTTGATGAACGTTTAGGTATATATATGATTCACTGATCAAGTTCATTTGTCAATGAGAATTGTAGCTTCTCTCTCATCTCAATAGTAATATATGGTATCAAAAGCAGTTCCACGTTTTATTCTCATTCATTCTCTTGGGGATATCTTTCTGCATATATAATATTTCTATGCATTTTTTCTGCAATTAATGAGCTCATGTTAATCAACCTTTGGTGAGAATTAGCTAGACAAGCACATGGAGAAAAGCCATGCATGATGCATGCAAATTAAATGGCCCTCGTAGCCATGCAAGCAAGAACAGTTGGCCTTTGTTAATGCATGGAAAGTGGAAACAGGTATTCTAGCGCATTTCTTGGGTCCACATCAGACAGATAAGGGAATAATTAAGGGTATATAAAGAACTGCGAAACTAGACAAATCGTCAAGCTAAGTAACAGTGGCTCGTGAACCGTGTAGGGGCAACAGGGTGATGGAAAAAGCCAGTTCTCTGCATATAATAAATAAATGGGAACCATATATATGCAGCAGTGTGCATTTCTCAAAGCACCACAAATTGGTCTTAGATTGCATTTTTGGAGCCCACATCGGACAAGTAAGAGAATAATTGAATATATATATGAACTGGCCAACTATACAAGTCGCCGAGCTAAGTGACGTTGGCTTGTCACTCAAGTGAGGGCATTAAGGTGTTGGAAGATGTCAGAGTGTTGGACTCTCGGTTGGTGCATGATAGTGCTTGTACTTTCTACTACGAAGTAGAGCCAAATGCAACCATTTTAATTGGTATGCCCACTACTCAGATTGGTCATTATGTGGAGGTAATAGCTATCAATTGGACTGCTTCTTCACAGAGCTGTCTTGCCAGAGCAGCGGTGGGAATCTGAAAAAATAGCATGCACCACCAAAAAAGGCTCCACGATCAACACTGCATTCAACCAACATTTTTTTGACTTGTTTGTTACCTCTATAAAAGTAGGCAACCTTTATATAGTCTAAAATGATAAAAAGATGAAACGCAACGTTGCAGTGATAATATTCCAGGAGCCAGCATAGCAGCAGCGAAGGTTTTTTTGGTAACCTACCACCAAGTAACTGTCCATGTTGAAACCTAACATTTTTTTAAATGATTAAATCTCCTTTTATATATAATTTCTATTTATTTTGTCCAAAAAAATAAGTTATTTAATTATAAATTATTTTAATTTATATATTGGTCACATTAAAATAGGTAGTTTTTTAACCCAAAAAAATATAGATTTAATTATAAATTATTTTAATTTTAATGTCATTTTATAAAATTAATTTATAAATATATATTATGCTATACTATACTTTTCATCAAAAAAACAAAAGACATATTTTATTTTTTTTTTGTTTAATTTTTAATTAATACCACGTGATCTTTTATTTTATTAGTTTTCTCTATTTATATTTAATAAATAGGTAAAAGATAATAATAATTATTATTAGTTGTCTCTGGTAATAGTCTTACGTAACTTAAGTAAGATTGTTTCAAATAAATATATTTTTTGTCTCTTCCAAAGTCAAATGTTAAATTATTTTAATTTATTTATATATTATTGATGAAGTTATTTAAAACCATTTTGTCTTTAAAATATATTTAATAATTTAACTTTAAAATTTTTATTTTTATTATATATTTATGTATAAATTTTAACATTAAATTTTAATACAAAAATTTTAACATCACATTATAATATTTATATTTATAATAAATAATTTCATTTATCAGTTAATCAAAATCAATAAAATTAATATGAAATTCAGAAAATATTAATTTAGTTACACAAAAAAAAATGTAAAAAGAAAGAAGAAATAGAAAATTAAAGAAAATAACATAAAACTGAAAAAATAAAGAAAAATGTAAAATGAAAAAGAAACACATGTTAAAATAAAAACTAAAAAAGAAAAAATAAAAAAATTGAGCATAATAATTAATAAAAGAAAACTTATTTTTTATTATAGAAAATAAATATATAATAAAATAAAAGAAATAAAAACAAATAGAAAATCAGAGAAGAAAGTAATAGGAAATAAAAAATAATATGAAATTAGAATATTGAATGTAAATATAATAACATCATAATAATTAGAGTATTGAATGTAAATATGATAATTTTGTAATTAGAAAACAATTTTTATTATAGTTACACCGTCATATTGTTATATTTATATTTCATACCACCATTGAAAAAATCACATCCAATTTTTGGCTGTAATTTTAAAAACAATTTTTTTTTTAAATAAACAAAATTTTAGCGGCGATTTTAACCGCCGGTAAAGACGAGATGTAACCGCCGCTAAAAACCGTTTGTTTTTTGTGGTGTCCCATTTAGAATTATTTATTCACAACTCGATTCGTCGATTGTCATTTTGATGAATTAGTTTTTCCAACATTGGAAAATAAAATTATTTGGAATGAATTATCTTTATCTCATCTTGATCCTCGAACAAAAGAATATGAACAGAAGTTCAAAAGATAATTCATTTACAAAACTTAGTCAACCAGTTACCAAATGCATTCAATGACCCAAAAGGGGTGACTAAGTCACATGTTCCAGCTGCTAATGCTCCAATAAGGATTGATATCCCAGTTGGAAAATCTAACATTGCCAACGAGTCTCAAACACGCATGAAGTGTGGTCGGCCCATTGGTTCCAAAGATAAAAATCCTCAAACGAAAAAGGGAGCTAAAAGACTTGATGGTCAAATTGAGGATATTAAAACTCCAAAAGATTCCTTGGACATAATTGATTTTCCAATTCCAGAAGAAACTCAAGTACCTAAAATAATTAAAAATGAAAAGATCTCAATAAATTATGTCATGAATGGAGTACGATGGAACCGAAATGAAGTCAACATTGATGATATGTTTTCATACAATATTGCACTAAATGAAACAGAGGAGCAAGAAACAAAGTCCATTAAGGATTGTCGACAAAGAGACGATTGGCCAAAATGGAAAGATGCAATCCAAGCAGAATTAGACTCTCTTTCTAAGTGAGAGGTTTTTGGACCTGTAGTCCGTACACCTAAAGGTGTAAAATTAGTTGGATATAAATGGGTCTTTGTGCAAAAACTAAATGAAAATGGTGAAATTATGAGATACAAAGCACATCTTGTTTCTCAAGGATTTTCACAAAGATTTGGCATTGATTTTGAAGAAACATATTCACCTATATTGGATGCAAGTACCTTTAGGTACTTAATTAGCCTGGTTGCACATGAAGGCCTTAATTTGCATTTAATGGATGTTGTTACAGTCTACTTGTATGGGTCTCTAGATAATGAAATTTACATGAAACTCCCTGAAGGATTTAACTTGTCCAATAAAATATGTTCTAGAGAAGAATACTTAATCAGGTTGAACAAGTCCTTCTATGGACTAGAGCAATCGGGACACATGTAGTATAATCGTCTTAGTGAGTATTTGCTAAAAGAAGGATATAAAAATGACAGCATTTGTCCATGTATTTTCATGAAGAAATCTAAAAATGGATCTGCAATAATTGCTGCCTATGTAGATGACATAAATATCATTGGAACTCCCAAAGAGCTTTCAAAAGTAATTGATTTCCTAAAGAAAGAGTTTGAGATGAAAAACCTTGTCAGAAGGACAAAATTTTTCTTGGGATTACAAATGGAATACTTAAAAGACAGAATCTTTGTGCATTAAGAAACGTATACAACGAAGGTGTTTAAAAGGTTTTATATGGATAAATCACATCCATTATTTACTCCAATGGTTATAAGGTCTTTAGACGTGGACAATGATCCTTTCAAACCTAAAGAAAGGGATGAAGAACTACTTGGTCCTAAAGTACCATATCTCAGTGTTATAGGGCATTGATATATCTTGCAAATTATACACAACCCGAAATATTATTTGCAGTTAATTTGTTAGCAAGATATAGTTCATCACCTACACAAAGACATTGGAATGGACTGAAGCACATACTTCATTATCTTAGGGGCACTATGGACATGGGTCTATTTTATTCCAATGCTTCAAAATCAGACCTAATCAGTTATGCAGATAATGGTTATTTATCAGACCTTCATAATGGTAGGTCACAAATAGGATATCTATTTACATGCAATGGTACAACCATTTCATGGTTGTCTATGAAACAAACCATAACTGCAACGTCATCTAATAATGCAGAAATTATAACATTGCATGAGGCAAGTCGTGAATATGTTTGGTTAAGATCTATGATCCAACATATACGAGATACTTGTAATTTATTTTCAAGGAAAATGACACCAGTGATCATATATGAGGAAAATGTCACATGCATCGCCCAATTAAAGGAAGGAAACATCAAAGGAGACAGGATAAAGCATATTTTACCAAAATTCTTTCTAACTCATGATCTCGAAAAGAATGGTGACATAGATGTTCAACAAGTTCGTTCGCGTGAAAATCTAGCAAATTTCTTTACAAAGTCATTGCCAAGGAAGACTTTTGAGCAATTGGTTCACAAGATTGGACTCCGTCGACTTAAAGATTGTCAGTAAGAGGGGGAGAAATAAATATATTCTACACTCTTTTTCTCGTCATCATGGTTTTATCCCAATGAGTTTTCCAAACAAGATTTTTAATAAGGCAGATTATGACGTACGAGAAAGATGTGTACTCTTTTTTCTTTCACTAGATTTTTATTCCATTGGGTTTTTCTTAGTAAGGTTTTAATGAGGCACAAACTCAAGTAATGAACATCCAAGGGGGAGTGTTATGAATAATCTCTTTATGGTTGTCCATATCTTTTAGGATATTTTCTGTTACACTTACTATTACATTTTGTACTTATAAATAGGTCACACCTATTCATAAATAATACATTTCTCACTTTACTTTGATTACTTGAATTCTTCTCCTTCTATCGCTCCCACTTTATATTTCACACATTTCATTTTTTTTTCCTTTTTATATTACATTTATGTTATAATAATTTTTTTATTTATATTATATTATTATAATTTTACAACATAATATATATTTTTTTAAAATACACATGTTAAATATTATAATAACATGTGTTATTATTATACTAATTGAATAATAAATTTATATAATTACTTATTAAAACTAAATATAATTTGTTTAACTAAACTTATTTTTTATAAATCCTAAAAATTAAATTTTACTTAAAAATAGTATAAAATAAGTTTTAATAATTTCATAAAAAATAGCAAAGTAACTTGAAACATATTAAAAAAGTTAGTCTTACGATAATAAATTGTTAAGTCTTAAATATGAAGTTGTGTTAAATACTTATAGTCTCTTCCATTAAAAAAATTAAACTAATTTAATCAATAATATTATTAATGAATTAATTAGTTTAAAAATATTTTATAATGAAAATATAGATTCAATAAATTATTTATAGTTATTTATTATACAAATATTATTCAACCAAAATTTTGTATAAGATATTAAACCTAGAGTCAAAATACTTTTCCCTAATAAATATATTAACTAATTAGATCTAAATAAATGCTTAGTATAAAAATTTTAACTTGATAATATAAATATTATTCAACAAAATATTTATTTATAAATTTTTTTTACATGGTTTCTAAGTAAAAATAATTTTATAGTATTTAAAAGTAATAGTTTCTTTTTGTACATATTTAAAAGTAATAGATGAAAAAAGAGATTCTCTGTTGTTATATAATATATTAAGAGAAAGAGATTTGTCTCTCGTAATGGTCTTACGTAATTCGAGTAAGATTATTTCAAATAAATATATTTGTTGTCTCTTCCAAAGTTAAATGTTAAATTATTTTAATTTATTTATGATATTATTGATGAAGTTATTTAAAATCATTTTTCCTTTAAAATATATTTAATAATTTCATTTTAAAATTTTTATTTTTATTATATATTTATGTATAAATTTTAACATTAACTTTTAATACAAAAAGTTTAACATTACATTATAATATTTATATTTATAATAAATAATTTCATTTATCAGTTAATCAAAATAAATAAAATTAATGTTAAATTCAGAAAATATAAATTTAGTTATACAAAATAAATGTAAAAAGAAAGAAGGAATAGAAAATTAAAGAAAATAACATAAAAATGAAAAATAAAGGAAAACGTAAAATGAAAAAGAAAAAAGAAAAAATTGAGTATAATAATTAATAAAAGAAAAATTATTTTCTTATAGAGAATAAATATATAATAAAATAAAACAAATAAAAAAGCAGAGAAGAAAGTAATAGAAAATAAAGTAAGAAAAATAGAAAGAGAAGGAAAGTTGGGATTGGGAGATGAAGGAAAAAAAAAAAAAAGGTAGAAGCCTGAGAAGAAGAAAAATTGAAAAGAGTAAAGAGTATGGAGGGAGTAATATAATATTTTTTTAAAATAAAAAATAAAGTTACTTTATAATTTTATAAATTATCATATATTAATATAAATATATATTCATTAAACGTGTCATCATTTTATCTGTGAGCATAATAAATTTATCAAAACATATCAAAATGTAAATGATGGAAAGAATTGTTATTTTATCCATTTAAAATTCACATTCAAGTTTGTAGGGGAAACTTCAACACTAGTCTTTTTTTTTTTTATATTTTTAACTTTTTTTTCAAATTTAAAAATATTCCTCATGTTTTTAAATTTTCATTTTGTTTTCAAATTTTTCAAGATATTATTACTTTTGTTTTTTCATTATTTTCAAATTTTCATTTTTTCTCAATTTTTTTTAAGACATATGTCTTGTTTTTTTTTTTATATTTTTTAAAACACATTTCTTTTTTTATTTTTTCAATACATTACTCTTTTTTTTAAGACATTATTCTTTTTTTTCAAGATTTTTCTTATTTTTTAAAATTTTACATTTTTCATTTTTCAAGACATTAATTACTGTTATTTTTTCGTGTTTTTTTTTTTTTTTTAACTTTTACTTCTTTTTCAAAATTTTCACATATTCCTATTATTTTATCATATTTTTAAAATTTTCGTTTTTCTAACTCATTTGTACCACATTCGTTTTCTAATTATTTAAACAGTCTCTGATTTGGTTAGTTTATTACTATTATTCAATTAGAGAAGTTATTGGTTACATAAATTAGTTGATGCATAAAATTTGTATATATGTGTAATCCTGAAGTGATGATCAAGCTTATAAGTAGCGAAGGTATATATTTATGATTTCTTCAAACTCACTTCACTTGAACACATTCGTTTTTAATTATTTAAACAGCTTCTGGTTTGATTAGTTTATTATATATTATTCAATTAGGCAGAGAAGTTAGCTAATTACATAAATTAGTTGATGAACGTTTATATATATATATATATATGATTCACTGATCAAATTCATTTGTCAATGAGAATTGTAGCTTCTCTCTCATCTCAATATAGTAATATATAGTATCAAAAGCAGTTCCACATTTTATTCTCATTCATTCTCTTGGGGATATCTTTCTGCATATATAATATTTCTATGCATTTTTTCTGCAATTAATGAGCTCATGTTAATCAACCTTTGGTGAGAATTAGCTAGACAAGCACATGGAGAAAAGCCATGCATGATGCAAATGGCCCTCGTAGCCATGCAAGCAAGAACAGTTGGCCTTTGTTAATGCATGGAAAGTAGAAACAGGTATTCTAGCGCATTTCTTGGGTCCACATCAGACAGATAAGGGAATAATTAAGGGTATATAAAGAACTGGGAATCTAGACAAATCGCCGAGCTAAGTAACATTGGCTTGTGACCCGTGTGGGGGCAACAAGGTGATGGAACAAGCATTATTAACCTAAGGGTGGTGCATGCACTTGTACATAAAAAAAAAAAAAAAAAAATTAGAGTAGGATGTATATATGTACATAGCTCGTGATAATTTCCTCCAATGAATGAAGATAGAGTGTGTATAGTGTACTTGTATACACAGAAATGCATGCTCCGATGTGAAGCAGTTCTACAGAGAAGTCTTGACTGGAGCAGAGAAGAAGATTATTATTAGTTTGATGATTCCTGCTTGCTGCCTTACCAGAGCAGCAGTGTGCATTTCTGTAAGCACCACAGCACTCTATCTTCCGCCTAAGTGGACGATGGGGAAATACTGCACCACCACAAGGAGAATAAAAAGGATCTTCGAGAAACGAATAGTGTGCTTGAACCATCACCTTTTTAATATTTTAATATATGAAACTTCTATTATATATTGAGTAGTAAAAGAGGTTGAACCATGGTTGGTTTAATGGAAGGATAATAAATTGAATTTAAACCGTTTTCTATACATGTACGCATGGTTTATTAATTCATTTTCCTCTTCTTCATGCATGCATGCATGCATATTCACGAACCATCACCTTGATTCTCAATATCAGTTCTCTTCGTAATATATCAACCATTGGTAGGTTAGAATTACAACACCTATGACAAGAAAAATCATGGAAATTGATCATAAATTGCGTTTTTGTAACCTACATCGGATAAATAAGAGAATAATTTAATATATATATATATATATATATATATATATATATAAATATATATATAATTAATGATTCTACATAATTCGGATAAAATTGTTTTTCATAAATTATATTTATAGTCTTTTTTATTAAAAAATTTAAACTAATTTAATTAATAATATTATTAATTAATTAATTTGTTTAAAAATATTTTATAATGAAAATATAAATTCAATAAATTATTTATAATTATTTATTATATAAATATGAATCAACCAAAAATTTGTATATGATATTAAACCTAGAGTCAAAATACTTTTCCCTAATAAATATATTAACTAATTAGATTTAAATAAATGGTTAGTATAAAAATTTATAATATAAATATTATTCAACAAAATATTTATTTATAATTTTTTTAATATGGTTTCTAAGTAAAAATAATTTCATAGTATTTTATTCATCCAAAAAAAAATTTCATAATATTTTAAAGTAATAGTTTTTTTTTTTACGTATTTAAAAGTAATAGATGAAGAGATTATATGTTGTTATATAATATAAATGTATGTTGAATAAGATTGTCACATATAAATATATTTATCGTTTCTTCCAAAATTAAATTTTAAATTATTTTAATTTATTTATGATATTATTGATGAGGTTATTTAAAATTATTTTGTCTTTAAAATATATTTAATAATTTAATTTTAAATTTTTATTTTTATTATATATTTATGTATAAATTTTAACATCACATTATAATATTTATATTTATAATAAATAATTTCATTTATCAGTTAATCAAAATAAATCAAGTTAATATTAAATTCAGAAAATATTAATTTAGTTATACAAAATAAATGTAAAAAGAAAGAGAAAAAAAGAAGAAAGAAATAGAAAATTAAAGAAAATAACATAAAAATGAAACAACAAAAAAAAGGAAAACGTAAAATAAAAAAGAAATACATGTTAAAAGAAAAAACTAAAAATTTAGTATAATAATTAATAATAAAAAAATGAAAAGAGTAAAGAGTAAGAAGGAACTAAAAATATATATAGTAATATAATATTTTTTTAAATAAAAAAATGAGGTTATTTTATAATTTTATAAAATATCATATATTAATATAAATGTATATATTCATTAAACTATGTATTATTATTTTATTTTTGAGGCTAATAAATGTATCAAAACATGTTAAAACATGAATGTATCAAAAGAGTTGTTTTTTTTTAGCCTATTTAAAATTTACATTCAAGGGGAAACTTCAACATATAGTCCAGTATGTGTAAATAGCCGGAGGTAGCTATGCTTAGTTAAGATAATAGCAAATTGGCAATGTTGAAGTCAGCTTGGTTCTTCCCAAATCTGTTGAACCATCATTTTGTTTCGTACCTTAGCATTTTCAGGTTCCACATCTGACAAATAATAAAACAAATTGTTCTGTATAAACATACTAAACAAAATGTTGATTTAGGTAATGCTACCTTGTACCCAAGTGGGAACAATAAGGTGATGGATCATGCAATATTGGGCTAGTAGAAAGTGGTGCACCAAAAATGAGATAGATGATGTAAGTTGAATTAGTTGGGTTGATTTTAACAGTTTTATATTATTTTTAAAATAATAAAAGAAATATTTTGTTAAAAAATATTTTTTCATTACCTTTCTTGTTATTATCATAACATTCGTCGTCACTATCATTATTGATACAACTATCACTTTTAAAAACCACTATTCCACCAAGTAAACATGATTGTTACCTCAACCACCTTTTTAAATTTAAACAACATACATTATGCATTTTTGGTTGATCACAGCCACAAGGTTCTTCAAGAACGAATATATAGTGCTTCACCATCACCTTTTTAAACTTCTGTAAACATTAATTATCGAATGATCACCAATATTCTACCAACAGCAAGGCCAAGATTAAGTGTGAATAAGAAAATATTAGAAAAGGAAACTAATTCAGCAAAAAAAAGAAAGAAAAGGAAATTAATAAATATTAATGTCACTGAATTTCCACTTTATTGACTTTACCTTGGTTCAAAGAGAAAAAATATACATTTTATCTTTAGCAAAGGATATAAGTTGTTTTCCATTCAAAAAAAAAAAAAGTTGTCTAAATTTTTACTTTGGTACGAATTAACTGCCACTTCCTGATCGTGTAACGAAAAACTTAATGACAGGAATAAAAGTTAAAGGAAAAATTAGTTAAGAAACCAAGATGATTAACATTTAATTGAGGAACTAAATAAAAACTTATCATAGATGAGATAAAAACATATTTTATTCATAAATTTATTATCAATTAGTATCTTTATCACGTCAATTACTATCAATTCCTTAAATAAAAAGAGAAGCAATTAGGGTGAGTTTTAATTGAATTTCAATACGTGGGTTTGTCTAAATAACCCATTTAAAAATGGGATTAAACAACCCCATCTCATCTCATGTGGCTTAATATAATTGGAATAAGTAGATATTAAATTGATTCCAGTTGTTTAATTTTTTTATACACAAATATTTAATAATATCAATGATAACTTTTATTTTGGAAGATTCGATTACAATTTATTTGATATTACGCGAGTCCGGGGTGAAAAACATACTTTGAACTTATGCATTTTACTAGTTGTAATGATTTTGGTATACTTGTCAATAATCGTGAATAAACAAAGTGGCATCTGGTGCCATTATCGGTACTTGCATCTCAATATTAGACAATTTCATGTTTTTACTATGTTAAGCTTTGATCTTTTACCATTTCATATGTTGTGTTTTTATTTTGTTAAGTTTGTTGTCTTGTGCTAACTGTTCAAAAAAAAAAAAAACTCTTTTCTTGAGTTTATGCATGCAGGGTGATATCTTGTGAAAAACCATGGAAAATGTTTGGAGTAGTATTCTCCCACAAAACATGCATCTTATTAAGCAGTTGCAATTGATGATTGAGCATTTTCAACTCATGCAATTAGGGGAAGTCACCCACCGCTATTCATTTGTGATCGATTTTTGTGGAGGAGAGCATTTCAATTGTGATTGTTATCTCTTCTGCACGAAAATTTCCTAATGGGATCCACAATTACACCCTCGCAATCAATATGAAGATGATAGACTCCTAATTTTGAGTTTTATCTTTCGTTGCTTATTACCCCCTAGGAGAAGAATTTGAGTTGGATACCTTTGAACAGAGACAAAAGCAAGGTGAATGATACAAAACCTCCAATTTCTCCGTTTGGTGGCACATCAAAGCAGTTCTCAGCAAATTAAACACATGACCACAACTTAATAAAAAATTAAAAAAAACAGAAGAGTTTGGGAAATTTCACCAAAATATTAACAAGTATTAATGTAATTTACTCTAATAAATTATATTCTCTTGAACACAATCATGGTGAATTGCATATGAAATACTTCATTTGCAGTCTAATCATTTAGACCCCCAAATTTTATAGTCTTGTATCTTTTTTTAATTTATATAAATTTAAATTTTATGGTACGTTGCTCAATTAATATGATTAATTTAGTTGTTGGTTAAATTTAATATATTAGTTTTAATTTTAAAGTTACAATTGAATTTTGGTATTTGGCCCCTCGGAGAAAAATGCTTAGCTATTTTCATATAATCTTTTATTAATAAAATGTACTTATTTAAGATTAAAACTTAAATAATTATATTTTATTATGACATATATATGATTATATGAGTAATCTTAATTATTCAATTTGATTAAGATCTTGATTAATTGTAAATAAATATGAATAATCAATATTGATTTGTTTATCATATAATTGAATAGTATTTATTTTTAACTTTTATGCCTTGATTAATCATCCTATTATTATTGAAAGTTGTCAATCCAAATAACCTCAAATTCCTCGCGGTTTCATTTTCAACCAAGACACCACCACACTAGCTAGTATTCTATTTCTTATATTATACTTTCTGCTTGATTAAAATTTATTATAAACTAAATATGAATTCGCACGAGCGAATAATTAAGCAAAATATTTAAATTAAAAATAATTAAAATATATTTTAAAATATATTATTTTATTATAAAAAAATTCATATTTTATAATTAATGTGTTAACTTTAAATATGCTTTCTTCAAATCATGTAAGTTTTTTTTTTATGTAATTTTGTGTGTATTACCACCTTAAACAAATGGCTACTAAGATACGTTAGTTAAATAGGTATCACATTATGCGAAAGAATTTTTAGTCACAAAATGTAAGTTTAAGAAAAATAAAAGGCACGACTTAAATGTGATAAACTGGTCTTAATGGTAAGGGGTCCAACTTTTATAAAATGTTCTACCATAGTATCTTCCCAAAAATCTGATAACGACGACGTCATTTTCTTGGAGACCTAGCAACATGGGCGACTTCTCCCCGGAGATTCGTTTACAACGACCTCTTTTGTGTCTTATCTTAATTTTAACATCATATTGTTTGAACTGTTGTAGCAGCTAAAGCGACAAAAGAAGACATGGTTCAAGGTTACGAACGTAGGAGGAAACCATAATCATTAAGAAGTGAGAGACAACATTGTTTAGTTGCACAATATTTTATATTATGATTTTTCTATTGTGGTTGTTATCTTAGCATATGCAAATCTTCGTTACCCTCACAGGAAAGAAAAAAGGGAAAGGAAAAAAAGGATAATTCCAAAAATATAATCAAAATAATCTTTTTTTTTTTTAAATCTCATTTGATTGAGACCAAAGAATCTTGTCAATCCATTCTATAATAGATGTATCCAAAGGTTGAAAAAAGTTATGTATAGTATATGTGGAGACTTATTTGGCTAACATACACTAGAAATCATCCTTAAACAAAAAGATTAGTCATTTTGTTTGTCTTTATTCACATTGTCTAATTTATAAGATATTATTAAGTAATTTATAATTTGAAATTTGTTAAATTTAATATTAACATTAAATTTGTCTATAATTATAATATTATTTTTAATTTGTTAGTTTATCAGAAACTAAAATAAAATATCAAGGACAAAAAACAAATATATTGGATATATTTGGGATCCAAATCATTTTTTTATTAGGACCTAAAACAAAATTTCCTGATTTATTATATACGTAAAACATACTTTATCCTTCCAAATCTATCTTTAATGTTATTCAGAACTTATTCATCTTCTTCAATCTACATATGAGCAGGACAGATTTTGGGGGGGATGGGGGGCAAGTAGGGGCTTTAGTCCCCCCCTCCTCCCTTTCCTTATGTGTGTATAATAAAAAATATTAATAAAGAAAAATTTATTAAAAAAATAGGTTTTTAATTAGTATTTATTTAATTTTCTTTTATTAGTAAACCATATCTTAATTTTATACCTACAATTAGCAATAAATATTTGGTTTAATTACATTTTTATTTCATTTTTTTTTTATTTTTGACAAGTTTTACTTTTAATAAATTAATTTGACACTTTTTATCTTCAATTTTTTAAAATCTTGCAAATTTTGCTCTATCATTTTACCCTCACATCATATGATTGCAGATTTTACTTTCAATTTTTAAAAAATATTGGCAAAATTTGTACCATTTTTTGTATTTTTTTTTTTTATAAATTTTACAATATTTTTTTTTTCAAAATTTTATCTTCAATTTTTGTAAAAAAAATTCTACCCCCCTCCTCAACTTCTAGATCCGTCACTGCATATGAGAGATAGAGAAACACTTTAGTAGCCTTCTATTATATATTAAAATAAATAAGAATAACACAATTGAAATGGAGTTTTATAAAAATGGAGGATAAATTTTTAAAACCGTTTTATAAATAGGAAATAAGGGAGTAATTTTTTTTTGTTAAACTCCTTACTTAAGCATATCTTTCTTAAGTTTAAGTACACCAATGAACAATGAGTTCATATTAATCGTGTGAGTAAATCATATTCAAAATGAAATATAATTTGAAATTATTGTAATATTTTTGTATTATATTAAAAATAAGTGGACCAAAAAATTTCATATTTATTTTAAATTACTCATTTTTTTCATTTCTTTTTGTTACATAAAATAAAAGGAGGTGAAATAAAAGTATAAATGAGGTCCATATTGAAGATAAAATTGTGTGAGTAATTTTATGTAAATATCAAATAACATGTCTATAATTATAATATATATTTTGTGGTAAATATTATAAGGCAATGTATCAATGTTTTATAAAATTGAAAAATGATAAAAATATGTTACACTAATACAAATTCTCTTGTTTTCAAATATATAACATCTTATCCACAGATTTAGTTAAAATTTAAGGTGGTAATAAAAATAGAATTTAACAAAAAAAAAATAAAGACATGTAGATTAGTCTTTTAATTTTTGACCAATTTTGTTATGTAATTACTAATTACTATTTTATTTATTATTTTTCTATAAGTAACAATTTAATTGAATCCAATATCTTAATTAAATAACAATGTAGTTTCGCCAAATAAATTATTTTTTTTCTTAAAATTAATAATAATAATTATATAGTATTTTTTAATTTTCTATAATTATCCCCTAATTTAGGTTTTTTAATTATGAATAATACAATTATATCAATTTACATAGCTAAAAATTAAATACAATATCAAATTATTAGCTACTATATACTAATTAAAGAAGCATTACAATATTGGATAATAATTTTTTTGTCATTTATAGAAATTAATAATTACATAATAATTAATAATTATTTATAACTATCTCTTAATTAGACTTAATTATGAATTAATACAATTATGTTAATGTACATAACTACTAATTGCTTCATACAGTAACAGTTGCTTCCTTAAGTATTGGTTTCAATTTTTTTAATAATGTATTTTTAAAAGTTGAAGAGTTAACTTTTTTTGTGAAATCTTATTGAAAGCAATTTTGAAAAGTTATTTACCATTGAAAGAATTTGATCATTAAAGTTACTTAGTATAAAAAAATATATGAAAATAGATGATATATAATGATAGGTCCCATTAAAAGCAAAAAAATTTGGATCCACCATTGTGGATTGTGGTGGTCAACATTGGCCCTCATTTTGAAAAAACGGCCCCGAAAAGACTCCTAAAGTTGGGCCGCTACAGGCAATGGTGGGGTTCTTTCTACATATGTAGTTAATATTGTGGAACATTCAAGGTGCATTTAGCAAAAGCACCTTACATCATGCGAAGGATATGGTTTCTTCCTATCATCCTTCTATTGTTTTGTGTCTATAAAACCCATGTTCAGTTTACCAAAGTCGCTAACTCTTGGGACTCAATGGGCTACAAATTGTTGTTCCTTCGAGACGCACAAGGGCATGCTGGGGGTATTTGGATTCTGGCGATTTCAAGAGACTATGTTTTCAACTTGATCAACAAACCAAAAGAAGAAGATATTAAAGCATTTCATTTCAAGAATTCCATTTCAATACATGGAACAACAGTTAGTAATTATGATTGATATATGCTTCTAAAATATGATAATTGACCAAGGTTGGTGAGACTTACAAGATTTGGATCACTTGTAGTGAGAAAATTACTAAAGGGTGTAAAGTGTTAATATTGACCATACCTTTTTTTCATTTAATAATAAAAATTAATAAAAAAAAAACTTGTGAATAAAAAGGAAACTACACACCCTGCTGTGGAAAAACCATTGCAAGGGATTCGAATCCAAGAGTTACATGAGCTTGCTTTTTTTCTTTGAAAATTTCAACAACATAAGCCTATTAATAGAAAATATTGTAGCAAAATTAGTGGAACCTTGATAGAGTATATTTTAACATAATCTAAAGTTGCATTTAGCATAGTCTAAATATGTTTTATACCTCATTTTGACCATTTTAGCTGAGTTTTGTGAAATTAGGTCGTTTTGGGTCCAAGTGTCTAAAATTGTTATTTGTCATGTTTTATTGATGCTTTTGGCACTATCACTTGTGCAGCCAATAACTTTTGACATAGGTCTTTGATTTTTATTATTTTTACCTTGTTTGAAAGATAAGGAAGATATCTACAATTTCGTGTCTCATAAGGATTGGCTAATTCAGACGTTTCAAGGGTCAAATTTGGGATTTAATATTACGGTCCTACACTTGTGATAATTTCATGTTTTGTAACTAGGGACCATTTGGTAATTGTAATTAGTCAAGGTAGCTTTTATTTAGTGGGTTTCAGATCTTGGGGGGGTGTTGCACCAATATTTAGTTTTCCCCTTTTGCAAGAGAACATGACACTACAACACTACTACATTGAATAAAACTCTCACCTTTGCTCTCTTCTCTCTCTTCTCTTCTTTTCCCTTTATCCCTCATCAATTTCGTGTAGCCTCTTTGCAGCCACCATGAAGATCTTCATGGAGGGCTAAACCCCCTTTGTAACCCAAGAATCATGTGCTTGTAGGTAAATATGAATTCCTCTATTCTCAATTTTGAATTTTGCTCATGAAAACCCTTTTCCCCCATTTTTCTAATTTTCAATTTCCTTGTTTAATGTATGATAATGATTAGATTAGATAATTGAAATCTGAATTTGGGTTAATTACAATCGATTGATTGATTGTGATTTATACGATACGTGCTTGAATATGGGAAAACTAGGAATGTGATAGTAATCTGGATTTTTTCGAATGAATGTAAGGTGATTGCCTTAAATTTCGTATTGTTGGGAATTTGATGAGTATGGATTTGACTTATCCTTATTGGAATTGTAATTATTTCTCCATTAGCATAGGTTCTTGAATTGTATCTCTTTGATTCTGTTTTCGTTTATTATTTAGAAAGTTGTTATGTTGCTTTAATTTCTGAAAATCACACAAAATCCCCTCTATTTTGAATTGAATGCAAGGTGTTTGATGAATTGTATCTTTGAGAAAATGACCTCAGTTAGCCTTATATTGCAAAAATGTATTAGGGAACTTAGTTGCTTTTAACGGCATGTTTGGCGCGCTCCGTCAAAACTACCTATAATAGGATTGAAAATATGAAATTTTAGAGAGAGAACAATACCTTTATTGGTCCAAGTAATTTATTTAAACTTCCAAGAATAAATCTCATGCTAATAGTCATCCAAAGATTCATGCAAAAAAATAATGTGTTCAAAATGACAATGAAATCATGTAAACATCATCCAAAGCTACACTTTTTACCAATTTATTTTTATAGTCAAATTTCCAATTCAAAATGGATAAATGCATGTTAAATTGGTATATTTTTGTGTTGTTTCATTTGGAATCAACATATTACTTTCAAAAACTGACGCAGAATGCATAAGTGTAACGTCATAATTTTTTCTAATTCTGAGCAAGTGATTGATTTAAAATGCAATAGAAAATAAATTAAAATTGTTATTTAATGATCTAATAAATAAAATGAAGTGATTTATTTATGTGTGGTTAGATGTTTAGTTAGTTCTATGTTTTTGGTATATATGTTTTGGTTGGCTTATACTATTTTGGGCTAAGTTCTTAGAGCCTTGTATTTGAGATTAATCGTAGAACATGAGTGGTGTGTAGTTAGAGGTTGAAAGGGGTGCAAAAAGCAAAAGCTTGAATCTTTCTCAAACTTATACGTGGGAAGCTTATTCCTTTCCCTTATCTCCTTCACTTTCCTTCTTTCTTATTTGTTCCCTTCTCTCATGGTGAAAAATTGAAATTTTCTCATTATTGGCAACTTGATCATCCTTCTTTGAATCTTCCTAATTTGTTATGGTGTTGGTAAACTCATATCTTTTTTCTTCTTGGTCTATTTATTCATTTCTCATCTCACATCAAGAAGTTCTCAAATGGGTATTGTTTAAGATTTTGAGGGTTAGATGAAATCTTGATGAAAGCTTGTTTTGTTGTTAATCTAGGTTCCCTCTAGTTGGTTTCATACCAAAGATTGAGTAAGGTCATTCTTGAATCATCAAGTTCCCTCCATAGCTTCTTCTTCAAGATTTTGGGTCATTTCCTAGGGTAAGGGAAGCTTACCCCTTTTCTTTATTTTAAGATGATTTTGAGTTATTTGGTTTAAATCTTAGGTTCTTTTGTTAGGGGTTTAGGGTTTAGAAACTTAAGAGTTGATTATTGACATGTTTATTATGAAATTTGATGTTTGGGTAGTCATTAATATGCTTAAAAACTCAATTTTTCATGAAGAACTTGTGATGCAAGATTTGTTGTTTTAGCTAAGCTAAAAAGTATAGCTTGAGCTAAATGTTTGGTTGAAGCTAAATTTTATAGCTGAGCTAAATTGCGATAATAATTAGATCTGTATAAATTTAGTTGAAGCCATGTTTTCTAGCTTAAGCTAAATTAAGTCAAAATGTTTTATTGTACCCTAAATGATTTCTCAAGGGTTCTATGATCAATCCAAAGTATATATATATATATATAATTGTTTTATGTATTATAATGGAGAAGTACATTTTTCTATTAATGTTATGAAATTCATCGTTCATGAGGATCGTTGGTGTAATTACTATGAGAATTTGTAGTGTTCAATGTCTCACCATGCCCATAGAATTGCTAGATGGGTTCTTTATGTGTGACGGTATATGAATGGTGAATTTATAACATGGTGAACTTGTGGTAGTAAAGTTTATGAATGTTTGCATACTTAAAGTGTATTATGTAGTTGGTTATACATACACATGTATACATCATGCCTTAGATGACAGTGCGTATGAGTAGTGTTGAGAGTGTCAGGTGGGCTCTCAACCTAGTGCTAAGGGTTTTCGTGGTGGCTAACGAGAATGGACCCATAGAATAGACAAGTGGGTGAATTCCTATAGATGTATGGTCATGCAAACCTTACAGAGATAAGCCCATACCAACACTTGTCTATATTCGATAAAACCACAAATCCTTCATAAGGTAGCTCAAGGGACTCCCCAAATGATTAGAGAGTGAGACCATGGTAGGGGATGGGGCCTATGGGGACCACCCAAAAGTTGTAGAAACCTCCATGGAGTCGAGTCAGCATGGCATACATGATATAATTACAAATTGAAATGTGAATTGAAACTAAAGTGTGAGTTGAGATTGTTTTGTTGAATGAGGTTACATGACTTATGATCATTAATTTATTCAATTCTCTATTAAACTAAATCTATCCTTAGTTTAAATCTTCATATAATTATGTTTATTTTATATAAAAAAAAAGTTTACCATTGCGCTTTGTGTTTGTATTTGTGTTGTCTGTGACTCTGATGATCATGTGGTTGGCACGGGAGCAAATAATGATGCAGTTGTAGGGTCTTACGCATCTCACAAGTGAAGTGGATTTAAATGATACACGCAGGACAATGTCCCACTTTTGTTGAGCTCTTATGTATAAGTATATAGTAGGGGGATTAACTTAAGGCATGTGTGTAATTACTGATGTTGTGGATGCCATGTAATAGTGGATCATTTTGGTATTGTTTGAACTTATATACCTATGTTTTGTAAAGTCACTCTTAGAACCTTTATGTTGTGATGACATATATTATGTATACACTCATACACATTTACATGAGAGTGTGTTAAATAACTAAAAATATATATATATATATATATAGGTATTTTCATATATAGATATAGAATAAAAAAAAATTGGTATAATATATAAGTAACGAAGTTGGGTCATTACAATAAGCATATTTACTACATCTTTATTCAAAATTTCAAACCTGAAATTTAACAGGAAATAAATAATTATACTACTCTGCAAAATATTTAGAGCAAACTCCAAGAAATAAAAATATTAAATTAGGGATACATCATATGCAAGGCAACAATAATATATAGTCAGTAGAAATTTAAACTCACCATGAAATAAACAAATGGAATGAGTGATGTATAAAATAGGAAAAAACAAGTGTAATGTCTTGAAAATTTTGAAAAAAAAAATGAAAATTTTAAAATTATGGAAAACAAAGTTTAATGAGTATAAATTTGGATAAGAATGAAAATTTAAAAATTGCAAAAAAAAAAAAAGAATAATATCATGAGAATATTGACAAAAATGAATGAAATTTTTAAAACATGAAAAAAATTTCATGTCTTAATTTTTTTTTTTTGAAACATAAGAGTAATGGAGTAATGTCTTCTATATAAAAAAAATATTAAAAACATGAGTAGTGTCTTGTATATTTGAAAAATAATAAAAATATGACAAAACAAAAAGAATGTCTTGTAAATTTTCTAAATAATGAAAAAATAAGACCAATGTCTTGAAAATTTTAAAAAAATATATGAAAATTTTAAAAATATGAAAAAAAAAATTTCCTGAAATTTAAAAAAATATATAAAATATAAAAAAAAAAAAAACAAAAGGAATGTCTTAAAAACTTTTTAAAAAATAATAACTTTAAAAGTACGGAACTAAAATAATATTGTCTTTAAAAAATATTATAAAAAAGGAAAATTTTAAAAATATGAAAAACAAGAGTACTATTTTAAGAATTTTGAAAATATGAAAAAACAAGAATACTATTTTGAAAATATAAGTAAAACATGAGGAGTGTTTTGAAAATATTTTAAAATGAAAAACAAGAGGAAAGTTTTGAAAATTTTAAAACAAAAATGAAAATTTTAAAAATACAAAAAAAACAAAAAACAAAAGAAATGTCTTGAAAATTAGAAAAAAAAAAATTTTAAATGAAAAATCAAATGTATTGTTTTGAAAATTTGAAAAAAGTATGAAAGAACAAGGGGTGTGTCTTTAAAATTAAAAAAAAATGAAAAAAAAAATAAATAAAAAACAAGAGAAGAGTTTGAATTTATGATTTCATGATTTCATTAGTGAAACTCTAAATATTTAGAGTTTTGATTTGTTTTTTCAATTATGAAATCCAAAATATTTAGGGTTTTGATTTAGGATTATTTTTTAAACCTTAGATATTTAAGGTGAAATTTAAGGGTTTCATTTATGAAAATCTAGATAATTAGGTTTTTAATTTAGGGTTTTATTTATGAAACTTTAAATATGTAAGGTTTCAATTTCGGGTGAAATTTAGAGTTTTATTGTGGTTTTAGATTTAAGGTTTCAATTCTAGATTTTATTTATAAAATCATAAGTTTTTAAGGTGAAATTTAAGGTTTCATTAATAAAACCTAAGTATTTGGGATTTGTAATCTTAAATATTTAGGGTTTCATTTATAGTTTCCCTAAATACTAAACCATGAAACCCTCAAACCTAAACCATGAAATCAAATACTAAATCCTGAACAATGAAACTTTAAAATTTAAACCATGAAATGATACAATACATCCTAATGAAGCCCTAAATCCTAAACTATGAAATGAAATCCTAAATACTACATTATGAAACCCAAAATCATAAACCATGAAACCCTAAATATTAAGCAATGAAACCCTAAATCCTAAACCATGAAATCCTCAAACTTAAATCATGAAATGGAACCCTAAATCCTAAATCTTAATCCATGAAACATTAAATTATAAAACATGAAACCTTAAATCTTAAACCATGAAACCCTAAATTATAAAACAAGAAACATTAAATCCTAAAACATGACACCATAACCCAAGCAACAAAAAAACATAAAATCTTACAGCATAAACTATAAACACTAAAACTCTAAACATAAACATGAAATCATAAAATCATAATTCATAAAATCTTAAATCAAAACCTCTAGACACAAACCTTAAACCACTAAAGCTTAAAACAATGAACAAAAACAATAAATCATGAAACTCTGAACATTGAAACATTAAACCCTAAATATGACAAACAATAGAAAACTCAAGTGTAATATCTTTCAAATATTGAAAATATGAAAAAATAAAAAATTTTAAATATAAAAAAAACAAAATAAATGTCTTTAAAATTTGAAGAAAAAAATGATAATTTTAAAAGTATGGAACAAAAATAATCGTCTTTAAAAATTTTTAAAAATGAAATTTTTGAAAATATTATAAAAAAAGGAAAATTAAAAAAATATGAAAAACAAGAATATTGTTTTGAAATTTAAAAAACGTGAGGAATGTCTTGAAAATACTTTTAAAATTAAGATTTTTAATAATGAAAAACGAAAAATGTCTTGAAATGTTTTCTAAAAATATGTAAATATTTTTAAAGATGAAAAATCAAGAGTATTTTCTACAAGTTTTGTAAAAAGTATGAAAAAATGGAAAACAAAATATGAAAAAATAAGAGTGTCTTTGAAATTTGAAAAAAAAAATGAAAAATGTTAAAAAGTGTGAAAAAAAAAACAAGAGAAATATAGAAAAGATTTGAAAAATAAGAGCAATGTCTTGAAAATTATAAAAAAAAAAAAAGGAAATTAACAACAATATTAAAAATTATTTTGTTTTAAATATCAACTTAATTTTTTTAATATATGAAAATCAAGAATTTATTCAAGGTTTCATTAATGTTTTAGGATTTAAGGTTTCATAAATATTTAGGATTTTGAATTATGGTTTCATTTATCAAAACCTAAGTATTTAGGGTTTCATTTATGAAACTGCAAATATTTTGGGTTTCAATTTAGGATTTTATTTATGAAACCCTAAATATTTAAATTTTAATTTATGATGAAATATAGAGTTTCATTTATGAAACCCTAAATAAATATGATTTCATTTACAAACCTTAAATATTTAGGGTTTGAATCTATTGTTTCAATTATGAAACCCTAAATATATAGGATTTATATTTAATGTTTTATTTATGAAACCTTAAATATTTAAGATGAAATTTAGGGTTTCATTTATATGATCATAAGTATTTAAGATTTCACTTATCAAACCTTAAATATTTATGGTGAAATTTAGGATTTTATTTATATAATCTTGAATAATTAGGTTTTTAATTTAGGGTTTTATTTATGAAACTCTAAATATATAGCGAAATTTAGGGGTTTCATTGATGGTTTAGAATTTAAAGTTTAAATTTGTGACTTCATTTATAAATTCCTAAATATTATTTTGTGAAATTTAAGGTTTCATAAATGAAAATATAATTATTGAGGATTTTGATTATAATTTCATTTATCAAACTCTAATTATTTAAGGTGAAATTGAGGGTTTCAATTATAAAATCTTAAATACTTAAGTTTTTAATTTAAGGTTTTATTTATAAAACCCTAAATATTCAGGGTTTCATTAATTTTTTAGGATTTAAGGTTTCAATTTATGGTGAAATTTAGAGTTTCATAAATGAAAATATAATTATTTAGGGTTTTGATTTATAGTTTCATTTATGAAACCCTAAGTATTTAAGGTTTCATCTATGAAAATATTAATGGTTTCATTTTTTAAATCCTAAATATTTAGTCATTCCATTTAGGGTTTCATTTATGAGACCTTAAATATTTAAGGTTTTACTTATAAAAACCTAAATATTTATGATAAATTTAGGGTTTCATTTATGAAATCCTAAATATTTACATTTTGAGTTTGTGGTTTTATATATGAAACCCAAAATATTTTTAATGCTTTTGGATTTGGTGTTTTAATTTAGGGTTTCATAAATGAAAACATAATTATTTAGGGTTGTAATTTATGGTTTCATTTATCAAACCCTAAGTATTTAGGGTTACATTTACGATAACATAAATATTTAGGATTTTATTTATGAAACCCTAAATATATAAGGTTTAATTTAGGGTTTCATTAATGAAACCTTAAATATTCAGGTTTTAATTTATGGTGAAATTTCCTAAACTGTAAGATTTCATTTATAAAATCCTAAATACTTAGGGATTCGATTTATTATTTCAATTATGAAACCCTAAATATTTAGGATTTCAATTTAAGGTTTTATTTATGAAACCATAAATATTGAGGGTGAAATTTAAGGTTTCATTATAACATTAAATATTTAAGATTTCACTTATGAAACCCTTAATATTTATGGTGAAATTTAAAGTTTCATTTATGAAATCCTAAATAATTAGATTTTTAATTTTGGGTTTTATTTATTAAACTCTAAATATGTAAGTTTTAAATTTCTAGTGAAATTTAGCATTTTATTAATGGTTTAGGATTTAGGGTTTCAATTTGTGATTTCATTTAGGAAATTCTAAATATTTTGGGTGAAATTTGGGTTTCATAAATGAAAACATAATTATTTAGAGTTTTGATTTATGATTTCATTTATAAAACCCTAAACATTCAAGGTGAAATTTAAGGTTTCATTTATGAAATCCTAAATATTTAGGTTTTGAATCTAGGATTTAATTAATGGTTTAGGATTTAGGGTGAAATTTAGGGTTTCATAAATGAAAACATAATTATTTGTAGTTTTGATTTATGGTTTCATTTACGAAACCTCAAATATTTAAGGTTTCATTTTAGGGTTTTATTAACGAAACCCTAAACTAAATTTAGGATTTCATTAACAAAGCCCAAATTATTTAGTTTTCAATTTAGGGTGAAATATAGGGTTTCATTAATGAAATCCTAAATAAATAAGATTCCATTTATGAAACCCTCAATATTAAGGGTTTTAATTTATTATTTCAATTATGAAACCCTAAATATTTAGGGTTTCAATTTAGGGTTTCATTTATATGAACCTAAATATTTAAGATTTCACTTATCAAAACCTAAATTTTTTGGATGAAATTTATAGTTTCATTTATGAAATCTTAAATAATTAGGTTTTTAATTTTGGGTTTTATTTATGAAACTCTAAATATGTAGGGTTTCAATTTAGGGTGAAATGTAGGGTTTCATTAGTGGTTTATGATTTAGGGGTTTAATTTCGGATTTTATTTATGAAATCGTAATTATTTAGTGTGAAATTTAGGGTTTCATAAATGAAAGCATAATTATTTAGGGTTATGATTTATGATTTCTTCTATAAAACCCTAAATATTTAAGATTTCATAGTCAAACCTTAGATATTTAGAGTTTCATTTTAGGATTTTATTTATGAAACCCTAAATATTTAGGGTTTCAAATTATTGTTTCAATTATGCAACCCAAAATATTTAGGATTTCGATTTAGGGTTCTTTTTAAATCATAAATATTTAGGGTAAATTTTAGGATTTCTTTAATAAAATCCAAAATATTTAGGGTTTTATTATTGGAATCCTAGATATGAAAGTTTTTTATTTTGGGTTTATTTAGGATTTTATTAATAAGATCCTAAATAAATAGGGTTTTATTTGCGAAAGCCTAAATATTTAAGGTATCAATTTATGGTTTCATTTATGAAGTCATATATAGTTAGGATTTTAATTTAGAGTTTCATTTATGAAACAGTAAATAAGTAGGTTTTTATTTAAGAAACTTCAAATATTTAGTGTTTTGATTTATAGTTTTATTTATGATTTTATTTATGAAATCGTAAATATTTAATTTTTTAATTTAGGGTTTCATATGAAACCCTAAATATTTATGGTTGTATTTATGACACCTTTAATATTTAAGGTTTCATAAAACCCTAAATATTTAGGGTTTCATTAATGAAACCCTTAATTTTAATAGTTTCCCTAAACCATGAAATAAAACCCTAAATTCTAAACCATGAAATAAAACACTAAATCTTAAACCATGAAATGAAACCCTAAATCATGCACTATGAAACCCTAAATCATAAATCTTAAACAATGAAACCCTAAATCATAAATCATAAAACACTTAAACTTAAATCATGAAATGAAACCCTAAATAATAAACCATGGAGCCCTAAATCATAAATCTTAAACCATGAAACCTTAAATCTTGTGAAACCCTAAATTATAAAACATGAAACCTTAACTCATGCAATACAAAAACATAAATTCTTACAACATAAACCATAAAAACCCAAAACTCTAAACCCTAAAACCCTAAACATGAATCATAAAACCATAATTCATAAAATCTTAAATCAAAATCTCTAAACACAAATCGTTAACCATGAAAAACACTAAACCTTAAACTCTTAAAATTTAAAACAATGAACCAAAACAATAAATCATAAAACCTTAAACATTGAAATCTTAAACCTTAAATATGAAAAACAATAGAAATATCTTAAAAATTTAAAAGCATTAAATGCAAATAAAATTTAAAAAAAAGTTTAAAATATGGAAAAAAAAAAAGAGCAATGTCTTAGAAAAGTGAAAGAATTGGATGAAAAAAAAATGAAAATATCAAAATTTTAAAAATATGAAAAACCAAGAGTAATGATTTGTACATTAGACTTGTTTTTTTTTAATATTTTAAAAAAATTTATTTGTTTTCAAATTTTGGAGACATTGCTCTTTTTTTTTTCATATTTTTTCATTTTTCATTTTATTTTTCATATTTTTAAAATGGGAGAGAGAGATACAAATTTTAGATCAAGAATAATGGGAGAGGAGAGTTGTAGATCAATAATTTAAGATACACATTATCGTGCATTAAATTAATGAGAAAATCAATGAGAGGTGAAAGTTCTCTCTTAAGAGATGAAAAAGCTTGTAACTTAACATTAAAGGAAAAAAAAGTAAGATATTGATGAATGAAAGAGTAAGAATGAAAAATGATATAACACTTACACAAATTTGATGATGTGTCAAAAATCATATAGTTTCGTTTTTCATGATTTATATTATATAAAGCATTTCTTTTGTAATAGTTGGATTTTCAGTACAAAATCTCCAACGACCTTCCTCTTTTAAAATTTAAAATAGGTACATAGTTCTACATCTTGGAACCACAATTTTAAAGCTATGAGTTTTTTGCTTTTCTTTATCAAACCTTTTTTTTCAGCAAAAATTAAATACCTCAACGGGCTTTCAGCCAAGCCGCGTCAAGAGGAATCGTGATGAGGTTACCTCATATTTTGGTTTAATACCTAAATAGTTACTTTTATTTATTTTTTTATTCTTAATTGGGTTTTCTTGATATTTGTATATTCAATTAGATTATTTTATTTGTAAAAATTATCTAATATTAGGTCTTCTTATTATTTGAGTATTCAGTTAGGTCATTTATTTATAAAAGCTATTCAATGGAATCATTTTTGTCTATTGGTTATTTTTATTATAAAATGATTTAATTGAATAACTAAATAATAAAAAGACCCAATTGATCAAAAAAATAAATAAAATAACCAACTTGAATATTAAGACTCATAATTTTCATGAGCTGATTACGAGTAGTTGCATTTGTCATATCTCATTTTCTTTTAGTGTCAAGAAAATATATGTCAGAAGTAACAATTACATGTATTATATTGTTTTATGTTTTAGTCCATCAAAATTTTGATGATAAATTAGTTTCATTAGCCGACCGTCCAAGTAACACTCTTCTTAGTATTGAGATACAATATAAATATGGACGTTAGAAATAACAAAACAAACAAAACTTAATGGTATGACTAATATATCACATTTTTATGTATTTGAAATAAAAAAATAATTTTACATCTTTCGGGAACTAATATGTCATTGTTTCATTGAATATTTATCCATATTTATATATAAACATACTTACAAATAAATGAATGAATCAACTTGCTCCAAGAGTATCACACTATTAGTCTTCTTATCCACCTTTCATTTTCTTCAAATCTAATAATTAATATTAGTTACTCATTACCATCATTATATTATATTCCTAGAAGTTGAATATACGGGGTGAAGATCGATAGTAACTCTCTTATAGTTACTATTGAAGTAAGTAGATCCTTTCTCATAAATTTAAAGCACAAGCTTTGGGGGCATGGCTCCTGTCCTAAAGAAGATTGGCCTCTGCCATATGCCTTTAGTAGGTGATGTTCATTTTATTTTCTAGGTGGGTAAAAGTATCCACGATTTTATTTCAGAAATATTAAAGTGCAGATTGAATATATCGTACGTGTCTTCCCTGAGACACGTTTGTGAGTATATTCTTTGCTTCATTTCATAGGAACCCTGACTACAACAAGAAAAGAATCAATTAGGTACATGAAAAGCTTAATTAATAAAGTATTATAATATTATTTATTATTATATATGTGTCCTTTGTAGGGTTTGCATGTATAAGAATGCAATTGTGATTTGCCAATTTTTTCTTGCGAAAAAATAATGTTGGAAGAACTACCATTCAACATGGCACTTCGGTTCCCGAATTTGGATTTCAAGTCTTTTCCCTTTGCTGAGAATCTCCACCCTGAGTTGCTGGGTGGCGTAGTTGCTCTTGTTGCTGTTGGGTTCACGGCTGCATATATTTACTATCGCACAAAACACCCCAAAGGTATATTATATATAGCTCTACTTTTTTTCTTTAATTTGTTTCATTTTTATAAATTTATTCCAATGTCTCATTCTCCGTTCATTCGGTGACAAATCTTCTATATATCTATTGCAGAGATGTCATTTTGCATGCTTTTCATATGTTTTTTAAACAATGGCAGCTTTCAAATATGTAGTAACTCAAATTTAATATGGTTTAGTTTCACTCATAGTGTATGTATATAGTTTACTTATAAACATTGGCGGATCCAATAACCTAAACCAATGGAGATAATTTATTTAAAAAATAATAAATAATAAATATTATTGTTATAAATTTATCAATAGGTGCTATATATTAATTTAGAGAGTGCAAAAAGTAAAATCTTAATACATTTGATTGTAACTTATGAAAATGAACCCTAAAATGCACATGGTCCATCATTGCTTATAAATTCAAAGAGTTGGTACAATGATATAAAATCATGTTGCATTTACATTCACATGTGAGAGAACTATCTATTTAACGGAAAATCTGTGTTCATTTTTCATCATGTATAAATTTTTTTTAAACTAATGATAGTCACACAACAAATAAGATTAGTCTTTAATCTTGTGGATTAGGAATACCGTGTAAATTTAGACTTGTCTTAATTTGCATACAAATTTTACAATGCAAAATGACAAAATTTTCAGGAAGCTTGGACCCCAAAAATTTCAAGGAATTTAAACTCATAAAGAAGACTCAGCTTAGCCACAATGTTGCAAGATTCAAATTTGCCCTTCCTACTCCTTCTTCAGTATTGGGCCTTCCTGTTGGAAAAAACATACTTGCTAGGTTTGGAAAAGATTAATAATTTCCATCACAGTTATTCATTTAACTCAATCACAATCAGAGTCATTTATTTACAGTAAATTTGTGACTTTTATAAAATTATAATTATCTTTAAAAAATTATTTTATATTATCGGTACATAATCATTATATTCTTAAAAATTTACAAATTTTAAATACAATGAAAAAGAAAAAAAAAAGATGGTGGATTTATATTAAGTGTTAAGCAGGGGGAAAGATAGCCATGGAGAGGAAGTTTTGAGATCATATACTCCAATCACGTTGAATTCAGATGTCGGCTACTTCGAGTTAGTTGTGAAGGTATAATTTTTTTTTTTGAATTATTTTGCCAAAGGATAATTGAATTTACCTTTTTCCATATATACGTGTTGTTATTTTGTGATAAGAGTAATAATATATATATATATATATATATATATATATATATATATATATATATTGCTGAATATAATAGTAATAAATATACATAGTGACATAATAATTTTTTTTTTTTCCAAATCCAGATGTACCCGAATGGAAAGATGTCCCACCATTTTAGACAAATGAAGGAAGGTGATTACTTGGCCGTGAAGGGCCCCAAGGTACTAATTGTGGTCCTTGATAAGTCACAAAATATAAAATAATTTTAAAAATACGGATCTTGCTAAGGGATACTAGTTAAAAAAAAAAAAAAAAAAGAGAAAGTATTTATTGTAAAAGTTATAGGAGAGCGTAAAAAAAAGTTTTAGACATCACAACTTTATGCATTCCAATAAAAAGGCTTTCTACTCTTAATGTTAATATTTGCCCAAAAAAAAACAAAAAAAAGAGAGAAATGTCAGTGAGACTACTAACACTCTTTTAAATATTCTCATTTTGATTAGTTAAAATAAAATCATTAATTTTAATAAATTTCACATATTATTTATAGATATTTTTTTTCTAATTTAATTGATATTTACCAAAAATTTTAATTTTTAATAAATTTCAATTAATTATATAAAGAGCGTTCATTAACACTCTTTGTTACCAAAAAATAATTAGTGCAGGGACGGATTTTTTTTGGGGGGGGGGGGGAAGCAGGGCTTCAGCCTCCTCCTTTGTGTGTGTGTAAAATAAAATAAAAAAATTATTAAAAAATGAATTTTTAAATTAATAATTTTTATTAGTAGATGATATCTTAATTTTATACCTAATAAATATTTAGTTTTATTATATTTTTATTTATTTTTGATAAGTTTTACTTTTAATAAATTAATTTGACACTTTTTCCTGGTCGCTTGAAAAGGTAATATGTGTGCTGATGCTTGGCTTCCATGGCGTTTCATTTGGATACCCAACATGTGTGTAGTCTCCTTTTGGGTTTTAGCCCCGTCCTTATAAAAAAACAAAAAAAATGCTTATTTTTTTAATTACATGATAGTCTCAAAAGCATAAAGCATAATAATTAATAGTACATTAAATTTCATATTTTTTTTTATTTTAGTATATAATGTTTTAAAAGTTTTATTTTGGTACTTTAATATATGTTTTAATTATATTTTATTACATAATGTTTTAAAATTTTCATTTTGATACTTTAAATTATGTTTTAGTTACATTTTGATATTTTAAACTATATTTTAGTCACATTTTGATACATTTTAAGGTTGTTGATTTGTTTTTGTTTATGTTTGTGACAAAAAAGTATATACCAAAATATAACTAAAACATAATTTAAACTTTAAAGTATCAAAATAAAACTTTTAAAACATTATTACAAAAATATAATTAAAACATAATTTAAAATATCAAAATGAAACTTTTAAAATTTTACATACCAAAACATGAAAAATATAAAATTTAATTTACTAAAAATAACATTAAGCTTATAGAATATAATTAGAGTATACTTGCGACTTGTAGGGACGTTTCAGTTACAAACCTGGCCAAGTTAGGGCACTTGGAATGCTTGCTGGAGGCTCAGGCATAACTCCAATGTTTCAGGTTCGTAATTATAACTTATATATGCTTTCGGCCAATAAAAAAACAGGTGTATGTTATTTCAATATAATTGAAGTAGACGGTACAATGTTCAAATTGAAGGCATTAATAACAAATACTAATTAATTAATCAATCAAATTATACTAAGAATAACTATAATAGAATTACATTTCATCCTCGAAAAATTATAATTGTTTGGAAATTGGAAGTAATTAATAAATAGAAAATGAGTTTATATATGTTTCTATGTCCTCATCTTTTCTTGCAGCTCATAAGAGCCATTCTAGAAAACCCTAAGGACAAAACAAAGGTGCAACTTGTTTACGCCAATGTGACAGTGGACGACATTCTGTTAAAGGTTAGTTTTTTACCAAGTCCTTAACTGAATTTTTCTCATAAATTAAAATCATCTTAGGATGTGTTTGGATAAATATTAAACTTTTAAGAGAAGAAAAAAATAAAATTAACTTCTCTATATAAGTTAAAATGAATTTTTCTCATAACTAAATTGTAGAAATCTCGCCTATTTAAGAAGAAGTAATATTATCTTCTAGTGAAATTAATTTCAATTTTTTTTCATATTTTTTTCTCTTAAAAACATTTCTAAAGTAGTATCATACATGCTTTACACACTTAACTTTATAGAAATTCTTATATCAAACTTTTCTCATAAAGTTGAAGTGTATCTATAAGTTGATTTTAATTTCCCTAAAAAAAAAAAGTTGATTTTAATTTATCGGAGAAATACAATTGAACTTTTCTTCTAAGAGTGCTAATAAAAAAAGCTTATCGAAGGGTAATTACTAATTAGTATTGAATTAAGTTGCTTGATTGATCCGGTTCTGTTTGGTGCTGCAGGAAGAACTTGAAAACTTTGCGAACAAATTTCGTCAGAGATTTGAAGTCTATCATGTTCTTAGCAAGGTTAGTTGTTCCATATCCAAACCATCCCATGTTTGTATATATGATTCTTGTAATATGCATACTTTTCCGGCCATTATTTTAAATATCTTATCTTTAATTAAATAATGAAACCATTATATGAATGCATATGCTTTAAAATTACCGAGGGATTTAATTTGTTGGTTAAGTCAGATATGTGATTATTGTAGACCTCTCTTTCGTACCAAATCCGATTCCTACTTATAAAAAAACATGTCTTAGAATTAGTTGAATACTTTATACTAAAGTTAAAATAGGAATTTTTGCGACTATAATATTATCTTTTTTCCTTAAAATATAAAAGAAAATGTATTTTTAATATTCCTCTAAGCAGTAACAAATTATAAAAAGCTTTCGTTATGATCAGTTTCTCACAATAAATAAAGTTGTGTTCAAAGCCATCAATATCTTTGTAGTTTGTAGATTAAAGTGTTTGATATTTTTTTCATACTTGGCAGCCTCCTGGACAATGGAATGGTGGAATTGGGTACATATCGAAGGAGATAATTAAATCACATTGTCCTGAACCTGCTCCAGATATTCAGGTTTGAATTAATTAACGTAATAATTAACTTAAATATAGCGTGCCAATTAAGAATAGAGGATATGTTTGGATAAACTTAAATAAATTTTCAGAAGTTAAAATTTATTTCTCATTTTGATCTCTTCAATAGTTAATTTATAAGAACTTTTACATATAACTTTTCTAAAAAATGTATAACTAATGCAAAAATTAATTTTAATTTATGGATAAATTTATTTCATTTTTTCTTCTTACTTTCTTCTCCTAAAAGTATTTCTAGATAAACATATCTAAACAAATCCAAAATACCCACATTTTTTACTATCTTATGTAGATGTTGAACACATTACTTTGTTGAATAAAAATGTTAGGGACACTGTCACTTTTTTTTTTTTTTTAGTTTTTAAAATTTATTAATTTTGGTAAGTTCCACGTATCATTTAATAATTTTCTTTCCCAATTTAATTGATACCTATCAAAATTAATAATTTCTAATAAAATTTTAGCTTAATGTCACTTTTACTCCATTAAACTTTTTCGTTATTTACATTTTGGTAATAATGTTTTAAAAATGTCATTTTAATTTTTGTATTTTTCATGGTTCACAAAGATTTACTCATGCACATGTTCTCATATTTATATACATCAGTATAATGTGAGCTCTCGTTTACGAAACTCACCCTCACTATAGTGCATAAGGTCATCAATAACACTGTGAATCAACATCACAGACGACCTCTGAAACATAAAAATATTAAATTTATATTGATAAAAAGACTATTTTGAACCTTTTTTTTTTAAATAGAGAAAAAAGGTAATACACTGCTAACATAAAACTATTTTACACCGTCAGTCAATCATAACCCTTTATTTATGGTAAGACAATTGACTTTTATAAAATTATGCCAAAAATCATTACAACAATGGGTTATAATTAATCGACAGTATAAAATTATTTTACACTTACCATGAGCATTAAATTCTAAAACATAAAGGATTAAAATGAATTATTTAAAAGATAAAGACCAAACTAAACAAAATAAATAAGATAAAAGACCAAAAAAAATCATTTGGCCTAATTTAAAATATGGATGTAGGCATGACAATGGGGTGGGGGCGAGGACGAGTTTGTGGTTCCCGTCCTTGCATACTCATCCCCATCCCCGTCTCGACCCATACTCGTTTATAATTTTAAAAAAAAGCTTTAAAAAAAATAATTTAAAGTCATAATAAGCTTTAAAAAAAATTTAATTTTTATAATTACTTAAAGTCATAACAAACTAATAATAAATTAAAAGTCTCCCAACAAATAAAAACTTCATAACAAACTAATAATATGTTAATAACTATAGTTTTTTGTCTAAATTATATAAAAACAAATTGAAACAACCTAAAATAATAATTTAGTAAGTATAGACCGTAAATCATATAAAAAATGTAAATACTTAAAAAATTATTAAGTAAAATATATCATATAAAATAAAAATAATTTAATAAATATATGTATTGGGTATGGGCAAGGTGCAAAAAATCGGACCGGATCAGCCGATCAGATTGGTCCAACCGGGAACCGATGTCCGGTTCAGTTCAAACGTTAGATCATTCGTGTTGTTAAACTGATTTAGATTGGTGTGAATCGGACGATTTTTCGGTTCAACCACTAACCCATTAAATTGATCTGAATTGAAACGAAGCTCCTCACCGTAATTACTGCTCGTCGCTCACCACCCGACTTGCTCGCGCCGCTCTCTCTCGTGTCGCCCTCATGCATGGCCTTGCTCGCACCGCCTCGCTCACCGCCCTCGCACGCCCCTGCTTGTGCAGCCCTGCTCACGTTGCTACTATTCACACTCTTAGTTCTCCTCCGCACTCCCTCCATGGCTCCACAACCCTCTTATCTCATCTCTATTCTTCTGTTGGTGTATGTTTAACGTATCTTTGTTCTAATCTTGATCTTAATGAGTTAGTGTTATTTGTTTAATTTAGTTGAGTTTGTTTGTTGATTGTGGTGTTTTTTGAAATATTTTTTAAAACATTTTTAAATCTTGTGTAGACAGACAAATATAAAAATTGTATTTTTTTTAATATAAACTGGGTCATGCGGTTCGATCAGTGATCCACTGATTCGACCATTAAACCAGTGTCCCGACCGGTTCAATTACTGGTTTGATTTTTAAAATCCTAGGTACGGGTGTACGGGACTAGTATGCACATCCCCATCCTTGATTTTATTTAATATCCATGGATACGGGTTTGATTGCTGTCTATATGGATGGCTAAAACCGCCACTATTATTTTATTTAAAAAATATATTAATCACTAAAAATATCATCTTCTTTGTTACCTAACCACCCCACCACACCTCTACTCAAACCACCATCAAAACCGATCAACGTCACTATCACAACCAAAAATTAAATATGAGAACCACAACAACAAACACACATTTCTGAAATCAAATCCGAAACCTAAAATCAACAAATCCAAAACATAGAAATGCACAAATCTGAAATTTGAAACTCAAAATCCATGATCTCCTTAACATGGACGAGGAGGGTGTCGCTCACTGTCATAGCCACGAAGTTCTTCACAATGTCAGCCCAACGACCTTTGCGAGCTCCAGAAGGACTGTCTCGAGCTTCCCTGCGACTACGTCCAGAATGTGCATTTTCGCAATGACCTTTCGCTATTCCTCGAGCTGCTCTCTGCGACAGAGCTCGTGGTGGATAACTTCACACTCCCCTACGTGGTGAAGGCTGCGTCGACGTCGTGGACACAGATCTCAAGGAGGACATCCGTGTGTTCGCATTGAAGGTTGTATCAGAGGTGGGTGCCTGAAGGTTCGATGCAAGTCCATGGGGGATGAGTGAGAGAGGACGTGGAGGGGATTGGCAAAAAAAGGTGGATTTGATGGAGGTTCAAGTGTAGGTGAAGGTGTCGACAAGGCCGCCTACGACAACATCGATGAGAGGGAAGTCAAGGATGAAGAAGCTTTTGAATAGAGGCCGAGCTTTTGGGGACGAGGGTGAACAAAGGAGATGATGATTTTTTTAATAATTAATAATTTTATAAAAAATAAAAAATAAAGATACCGAAGATATTAGCTGCCACTATTTTAAAATTCAAAAGTTAACCGTCTACTCACATTTCTAATGAAAAATTGAAAAAGGTATTAAAATGATATTTTTTTTAAAATTTAAAAATAGTAAAATAACACTTTTAAAATATTATGTATCAAAATGTTAAAAATAAAAAACTTAATGGATTAAAAATAACATTAAATCTAAAATTTTAATTTTAAACATGCAGCACTCGTGATTCAAAATGATTACATCTATGCAGATACTTAGGTGCGGTCCACCACCGATGAACAAAGCCATGGCTGATCATCTTGACGCACTTGGCTACACATCAAACATGCAGTTTGAGTTCTAAGGCTTCTATCTGATTAGCTCCTTTAATTCTTGCCACTTACTTTTCATCGCTTGTATATTCGTACATGTGTGCTAAGCAAAAATTATGACATGATTCATTTCATAATAATTTATGCGAGTGGCCAGAGTGTGCCACTGTGAGCTTACTAGCTGTTTCATTCCACAAGCCAAATAGGCAAATTTACCTAATACTATGCCAAATGAGCGTGAATAAACATGTTGCTCGTTTTAATCAATGTTTTAAATTGCGGTTCCAACCATAATATTGTGAATTTGTGACTGCATCGGCAGCATTTTCTTGTAATTTTCCATAATATAAAGGCAAGCTTCTACAAATTAACTTATGCATAAACTAGTTTTAGTTTATGGAAAAGCTCATTTCATTTTTATTTTTTTTTATTTTCTTTGCCTATATAAGTATTTATGGAGAAATGAACCCAAACAGACTCTTAATTATATGTGTATGTAAAAGTAAAAGGGAGTTTAATGATAACAAAGAAGAATAGCTTTTGGAATGATATATATAAGTTTTGCATTGAGATCTTTTCAAATTATCCTTCTACAGAATGATTATGTTAAGTGTCCTCTACAATGAATATCTCACATTGGTTGAAGCACAGTAAAACTGTGTACGTGTGCGTGTGTGTGTACATTTTCCCTTTCCTGCTTATCATTGTCTTGTCAGGCTAAAATTTATGCATACCTTGAATTGAACATGCTTGGGATTTTTAAGCTTGAGTATGGTTAGCCAGTACCCACGAGGCATAGGTTCCCTGATCTTTCACTCTGCATAAATGGCAATATAACACTTTTTTACAAATAAACAACTTGTATTAATGAAATCAATCAATGAACAAAATCATATTCTATATTGAAACATGTTATACCAGAAACCAATGAGGTGTAGGAACAGGGATAGCAATTAATCATTTTTTAGAAGCTATAAAGCAGAAAGCTGGACTTCAAGGACAGTGATACTAATTTCAAAGGTGCAGCATCAATTTTCAAGTAGGAAGACCGAATTATTTTAGCACATTATCTAAAGAGAATTTTTCTAATTTTGAAACACTGAAACTATGAAAAGGACAAGGAAAAAGTGAATTCTTTTTTTTCATATGTGAAGGGATTCAATGATTATAACAAGTATAATTTGAAAAGATTAACAGAACATCGGAGAGACAAAACAAAACAGTAAGGACAAGTGGTCAAGAAATACTGAATAAGCATCAAATGATGTAGCCTTTAGAACATACAAATTTAGCTCAAGGGGGACAAATTTGCTGGAATATCAAGTGTATGTTTGGATGATCGATGACACAATTTATCTTGAATGGAACTGATTTTGGTTGAAATTGATTTTGAAGTGATGTGATTTATGTTTGGATGTTTTTATTATAAAATGAAGTTAGGAGTAAAATTCAGTGTAAAAAATTTATCTAAAGTAAAAGCTACTCAAAATTGCTTCAACTCAAAATCAATTCTAGATCTGAAATCAATTCTTGACTTGAAATCAATTCTCCAATGTGAAACCATACACACACTAAGTCAAACTACAGATTAAGTATAGAAGGTTAACTTACAAATACATATCATCTCGATCAATTTCCAGGAACAAGTTAATATAAAAGCGAAATCCATCAGGGCTTATATCTCTGCATAGTAAACCTGGGAAAGATTCCATGAAAATCAGAAGTCGGTTATGTAGCTAAAACCTAAAAGTACTGAAGAAAGTGATCCAGCAGCATACCTTTGCTCTCAGCAGACAAGAGATGCTCCTTTGCCATTGTTGGGGCAACCCCTAGTGTCCTTGAAGCATCACTAGCACTTATCCCAGCTTGAAGGGCTTCAGGTTTCATAACAAGCATCTTGATTTTATTGAAAACCTACACCAAACAGCAGTCAGTCACTTTTGTCCAATTTGACTGTCTTATCTCAAAATTAGTAGAAGTTGATGTCAAAATGACAAAAAATGTTAATGAAGACTGACATCTAAATAAAATTAAAATAGGGAAAAATTCCCATCCTATCCAATATAATAAACAGTGCAGAAGATTGAAATCATCTATCTAAAATATAATCTCATGTCCACATAGCAACTTATTAAAGGTGAGATATGAGCATATCATACCCAAAGAAATTTATATAGCAGATGGAAAAACCAGATAATAGAAATCAATAAAATTTTGCAGACATTGTGTAGTCCATTGCAGATAAGAAGTCAAAACTAAGAATGGTAGATCCAAAGTTCAACTTTGAAACTAAAATGACATGATGAAACGCTTGGTAAAATAACCATAGTTGAAATACTTTATGCATAAGCAATTGGAAAGTGATAAAGTGTTTTACTTTGCACAACCTAGACCATTGATCAAACTAGTCAACAGGCCAGATCATTGGATTACTGGCTGAATCAATTGGTCCAGTGATCCAGCCAGAAGACATACAAACAGCAAACAACCAAGTTTATGCATGAGGAACTACCTATTTCATCCTCTCAAGCTCTTTTGTTTTTTTTTTTTTTACTTTTGTAAAAAAGTAACCATATTCAAAACATACAAGCACGACAAAACCCTTGAGGCAACCAATATCAAAGACGCATCAAAGCATTTTGATAGAAATCGGGTATCTTAACATAAGGATAAACTGATATGTAAATATAAATAAGAAAAGAGTGTTAGTTGGTTAGTTATGAAATGAACTTACCTCCTCATCACTGTGGGACTTGGTCTGTATTACCATGACTCCACTATCAAACTTTCGCAAAACCACTGGGCTGAAACAATTGTATAACATAATTAATGCACGGAAATACAACAAACCAAAAAGGGGATTGCATTGAAGTATAAAACAGAGTAGAATCCCAACAAGGTAGTTAAAATTGAGATTTAACATCAAATCGCAAAAGGTGGTGCAAATTGTAATTTGTAAAATCATATACTGAATCATAAGATTTTACATAATTTGTATACACATATGCTCATATGCATATAAATTCACATACATGCATGTAAGTACATATAACCCAGATTCATAATCTATATTCCATAAATGTCATGCATAATATTCTTAAGTCATAACTCATAATCCATCTCCACTTTAGTTCAGAACTGTGACCAAGGTAACATAATAAAAAGTGGGTGTGGGTTCTAATAAGAATGTAAGAAGAGAGGGTGGGTTAATAAAAACAGCAAAACCCAAAACTATCAACAGTGCCAAGAAGAGAAGAAATTCAAACAGAGAAAAAATGGTGACTGGTGCCGAGAGTAGAACTTCAAACAGCAATGGTTGGGTGGCAAATGAAAAAGACAGAGGGAGTATAATAGTGGTTAGGACTCATTTGGAAGCAGAAGCAGCAGCTTCGTCCTTCAATTAGGGTTTGCAGTTGAGTCGACAAAGTACCATCAGCTTTGAAGATCACTAACATTAAAAGCAGGTCAAAAGCAAAACCGGGTTGAAAACCGAACAAGTTCAGTTCTGAGAAATCATAAAATCACAATTTTTCAACTTGAATTGCAATTAGAACAATTTCACTCCAACTACAATTCCATTTGCTATCTGAGTCGTTCGGAGGGATTAAAATCGTAAAATTGTGTGATTTTACAATTTGAATCCCGATTTTAACTACCATGAATCCCAGGGAGTATGAACCGAAGTCACCTACTCACCAAGTCTATACTAATTTACTGAATAACAGTAACAGAAGTAATTTAAATAGAAGATAATGTAAAACATACACATCAAACTTCTCCCACAGAGAACATGCTTGCAACAAATCATCAGGTGAGATCAATTCTGTTTATTAAACAATCAAAACAAGGGAAGCATTAATTCAAAAAATGTACTACTTGAAAGAAAATCATATCCAAGAGAACACAGACAGTATTGAAACCTGTGCCACGTGCTCGATTGAAGAGACAATATATATCAATAAGATTGATAATTCCCCCAGCTTTCTCAAGTGGAACTTTAACAAAATCTGCCAACTAAGCATTAGCAAGGAAAGATTAGATTATTTTAAACACATAGAAAACTAACAAAAGGCAATCAGTCAAACTACCATTGGTTAACTGCATAGAATAAATAAATAAAGGCCATATTTTTCTTAGTACTTTTATACAAGTGAGAACAACATATAAAATGATATATGCGCACAGCATGAAGGTGTTAACAAAATATTAAAATACTTTGAGAGACTGAATGGGAGAGCGTTTTCTAGGTTCTTGCACAACAATTGAGCCAAAAGACCAATATTTTGCAATGCAGAGAAACAGATACACTGTCAGACAATTTTTTCATGCATCATGATTTAAACCATAGCTTTATGTACATGAAGCATATTTTCTGTTTTTCAATTAATCCAGGATATTCTAATCTTCTGCTAACTTTGGAAATGTTTCTTTTAATTTTCCCCCAAAACTGAACAATATAAGTCATGAGAATGCCCCCAATAAAAATAGCAGGAACGAAACACTCTGAGGTAAAAATCCTCAATTTTGAACTGTTTAGATCAAATCAATCCTTTAAATGTTGAGGTAAAAAGATCAATAATAATAATAATAATAATTAATACCTGTCTTAAACATGTCTTACAATTTGCATGATCTTTTGATTACTAAGAAAATAATGCATGATTGAGGAAGAGTGATAAGACAACCTGACGAGAAAGTTGCTGATGATACAAAGCACCCGCAGACTCTTTGGTAACAGGGGATATAATACCAACACTCAATAACCAATCTTGCATCTCTTCCTTTGAACCCATCTCCTCATCATTAGTTGCATTGGTTTGAGAATTTGAGCCAGACAAAAGTTTTTGCCTCATTTTCTCCGCTAGCAACACCATCTCTTTAGCCTTGCTCTGCAAATCCAACATCAACCCAAAACTTAAGCACCGTTGTCTTTGTACAAACTAAAAACAAAACCAGCTAAAGAATTTGATCTAACTACAATTATCACAATCAAGTAGGAGAAACTGAGTTAATGACTGTTTGCACAGCATAAAAGTAGAGTTCGGCAGACAAGTTCGCCTATAAAATTAGCATAAAAAATGAAGAGAAAAAGGGATATGCACTTTACACTGTCATTTAATCACAAACAACCCACTATTTATGGTAAGTTTGTTGAATTTTATAAAACCATCTTAAAAGTCATATAAACGGTGAATTGTAATTGATCGAGTGCAAAACTATTTTACACTACATCACCATTAAACTCAAAAATGAAACCAACTCCTCTTAAGTGAGGAACTCGCTGTAAAGGGTAAAATAAGTAATCTCATCATTATTGAGAAAATCAATAGTTGATGTGACGTGGACTGAACATGTGTAACAAATCACATAACTCATCAACAGCTGATGAAAAAACAGCCGTCAATATTACATGTACATGTATAGCAAATTATAAATGTGTTGAAATATTAATCATTTACTTTCTCATCAACAACTTTATCCTTACTCAAGCAGCCAAATCCCTAAAAAAAAAAATACTCCCCAAAATCAAAGGGGATAACTTGTTGCATTCAAACTGTACCAGAAAAACATTTTTGCATACACATTACCATACCACGAGAGCATTCAACGTAAACTACTTTTTTGTACACACCCATCTAAAAATGGATCCAACTCATCTAAAGAGAGCAACTCAATGTAAAGGGTAAACTAAATTATCTCTGATGAGAAAATCACCTGTATATAATATGTGCACATGTATAACAAATCATAAATGTGTTAAAATATCAACCATTTGTTTTCTTAAGACCCATTTGGATAAATTTCTCTAGAAGAACTTATAGGAGAAAGAAATATAAAAAAAAAATGAAATCTACTTCTCTATAAACTAGAATTGACTTCTCCAATAGCTAATTTGTAGAAGTTCTCTCATATCTCATATAGCTTCTCCTATGAGACTTATACAAATTAGATATGGGAGAAGCCAATTTTAGCTAATGAGAAGCTAATTCATTTTATCTTCATATTTTATTCTCTTCTTAGAAGTCCTTCTAGAAAAGTTTAGCCAAACATACTCTTAATACATTGCGATTACTTACTAAAACCTTAGTGAATGATGAGCCAAGTGTACAGAGGAAAAAAAGACATTCTTACAAACACATTATTAGCATACCATGAGAGCATTCAAATCCTGAAAAGCATCCTGCAAGCTTCTATCAGTGCTCTCCCACATTTCCTGCTCCTTCCTCAGTATCCCCGACACTCCCACCATCCTAACTGTCCCGTCGGTCGAATAAATCCCGCCCGAAGACGACGACGCCGTCGTTGTCGCCGCCGCCACCGCATTCGACACCGATCCAGACCCGCTCCCGGCCTGCTCCCACGCCCTGGCGCGGCAATTCTCCATAAACTTCGGCAGAAACGCGTCACAGTCCCCCTTGCCCCTCACCACCACTGTCGCCACCACCGATCGAGACCCCGCCGCCGAGACACGGCCCTCCGGCGACAGCGACACCTGGAACCGGACTCGCGGCGAGGCGAAAACCTTCCGGATGGACATCTTGGGGGAGAAAATGTGGGAGACGGCGGCGAGGGGGATGGCGCCGGCGGGAACGCCGCCGAAGGAGGCGGAGTCCGGGAGCCAGAGGAGGCGGTGTGTTGTGAGGATGAGAAGACCGGATTTGAGATGAGGGAAGGTTGGGTCGTCTTCGCAGAGAAGGTCAACGCCGGAGAGGAAGAAACACTCGATTTCGTTGGGTTCGAGCACCGGGCGGCCGCTGCCGGTGAGGTTCACCGGCGGCAAGCAGTTTCCGGCCATCGGCGAGTGGCGAGGTTCGACGTTGTTCTGAAGGTGGCTGGCAGCTCTCTAGTTCGAGACTTCTTCCGGTGGAAGAATAGATGGCCCTGAAAAATGAAAATAACAAAATATTGTTTGTCCAAAAAGAAAATAATAGAAGAAATTTTAAGAAATTATTAATTATTATTTTATATTGTCAAAAGAAATTATTAATTTTTTTATATATTAAAATATCATGTTATTATTATTATCAATTAAGTCTTTCAACTATGACCAAAATGAAAAAAAAAAAAAAGGGGCTAATTTCAAATATTTTAATGAAACTCTAAATAATTTCACATGGTTATTTGAATTTTTCTTAGTTTCAAGGACTAAATTGATAATGAGATACAAATTGAATAATTAAATTGATCATTTACTCTAAAAATTGTGAAGAATTTTGGATGCAGCTCAATTTCTATTTTTTTTTAAAGAATTATTAGTTTTTAAAATTAGACTAATCATATACTCATGTAATAATTCGAGGTTTAATAGTCCAACCGTATGGTTGAACCGATTAAAAATTTTAATAGAATAATATATTTTTTATATATAATATACTGAGTATAAATATAATATACTCAATGTATTAAAAAAATATGATTTATTAATTATACATGTAAATGTATGAAAAACATCGTGTAAAAAGTATATCAACCGAGATCTAGAAATATCATAATGAACAATCATAAATTAAATTAGTCATAGGTATATCTAATGAATTTATAATTGTTAAAATTGTTAATGAAAAAAGTTTAATGTGATGGTTGTTAAATTTCAAATTATGTTTAAGTTATTAAAATAAGTCTTCTTCTTCTCACTGAGTTATTTTTTGACATTAAAAAAAATGAAAAAAGTTAAAGGACGTTATGAAAGTTAGAGAAGTTATGAAAGTTATTATTGTCTCAATAATATAAAAGGATGATTTTCCTTTCTTCTTCACACACATCCTTTGCATCTTTTATCAACTTCTTCAAAATTTCTGAAAAGTTTCTCACAAAGAAACCATGGAGAGAAAAGGTAAAAGTGATCAAAAGAGATTTTTATATCATCAAAGAGATCAAGTAAAGGAAGTCAGAGAGAGAGAAATTCTTGTAGATATTTCTATAAATATTATGAATCCGGATATGTCTTCTAGACTCTCTTAACATATTATGATTGAAGTGAGAAATAATAATATCCAAGATATTATGGTGTGATTTTTTATAGGATGACTCTTAAGAAATTATACATGACAGTAAAATTTTGCTAACAAATTTATAATTGTTTAAATATGTTTTTAATCTATCACACAAATTTTCAAATAAAGTATATAAATTTTTTAATTTTGTAACAGGAAAAAACAGTCACATATATATATATATATATATATTATTTGAAAATTTAGATAAAAAAGACTAAAAATAACATTTATCACATTTGAAAGACTAAAAAAATCAAATATTTTTTTAGGGACTAATAATAATAAACACCTTATTTGAAGGACTAAAAATATATTTAAACATTTATAAATTAGTATGTGTGATAAGCTAATATAAAATGACTAAAATAATATCATTTTAGCTATTTAAAAAAAAAAAAACCGTTGAATCACTCAAACCTGTCAAATTGCCGATTTTGATCGATTTTGGGTCAATTTCGCCAATTCTATACCAATTTGATGTAGCACCGATTTAAAGGGTGAGACAGATCAAACAAACCACTAATTCTTGATTTAACCAAATGATCCGATCCGATTTTGACAACTCTAATTACTATGACTTTTATAAGTAACACACTAAATATTATATTGTTTAATTTGGTTTTTTTTTTTTTTACAATTTTTTTTATTGGACCTTTGTAGAACCAAATTGAGGAAGCACTCAATTTTTTGATGAGTTTTACTTAAAAAAAGGTTACCCCAATTTTGTGAAATTATACTTATTTTCTATAATAAAATGTTTATTCCTTTACAACTTGCTCCTGAAAGAGGTTGCTAAGAAAGTTTTGATAAGTTGGAAAGATTAGGTGGCAAAGAATATGGATATAATCTAATAAGTGGATTGTTTGCTTATCCATCATATGCATTGGTGCATTTTAGTGTATGGTTTGCACCTTTGTAGGTGTGTTAATGTTTATCTCATGGATTGTTAACTCCTTAACAAGCATACCAAGTCGCATAAGTAATATATTGGAAGTTCAAGTATCATATCCACAAAGACACATGTAATCTTCACTTAAACAAATGAGAGTTTTCACCAAGACACAAAAATATTGTTATAAAAGTAATTTTTTGTTTGTTTTTTAAAGTCAACCTCCATGTACATTTGCTTCTTCATTGTAGAGCAGAGCTATCTAAGGGTATAATTGTATGCTATCTATCTGCTTGTACATTACCTTTTCTTTCTTCTCCCAACAACACAGTTCTTCTTCTCCTTTTTTTTTTTTTTTTCTTCTCCTTCTTCATTTTTCTTCTTCTTCTTCCACTCCCCCTACCCTCACATATCCTTTCCTACCAAACCCAATCTTTCTTCTCTTCCCACCTTGAACCCTTATTGTATCTTTATTTTATCATTTATCAACAACCCATTTCATTTGCACCACCCAACTAACCTCTTTTTACGATTGGGGTTTTCGAATGGATAACTTCATCAAGTATGCATATTTGCGATTAGGGTACATAAACAAGTTTTTCTTTAAAAACAAGTTTTAGTTCTTCTTTTCCTATTTTTTTTTTTTTTGTATGGACCTTTGTTTTATTGTGTTTAGTGTTTGACTTCAGCTTTTTCCTTTTTGTTTTGTTTTAGAACAGATTCCACTATGACCCCTCTCAACTTGGTATGTTTATTCACATCATGAAATCGCATAAGACTTCAAAGTTTGTTCTAATTTCAAAAACCTCATTTTTTCACCCTTTTTTTTATTGTTTTGATAAAATGCATGAGTTAACACCATCAATAGTGCAAGAAAATGTTCTTTGCAATCTTGATTTTTGCTACCTTTGAAATTCTTCATTGGGTTCATTACATATATTTGCTTGTTTGAATTTCTTTATGGCCTTTGTTTTAAGACTTGATTTGAATTTGATATCATCTTAGTTTGTCTTATTACAACCAACCATTATCAAGCTTGTCACTTTTCCATTTTTTTAATTGTTAGGATCAATAACAATGATGGTATTATTAAGTGTTGCATGGTAAGTTTCTTTCTTGATGGGGATAAAGCCTTTTTTTTTTTTGTATTTCCCTCATATGTTGAATTTATGGAATATATGTGTTTTAATTTTATGAAGGTTATGATATACACAACATCACAAGTTGAGAATTAGTTAGAAGCAGCAAAAAGGGATTGTTTACGAGCAACAGTTGGCATAGGTGTAGCCTTGTGGATGAAAAAAAGCTTCTAGAAAGGTATAAAGGTGTTTTTCTATGTGAAAATATGTTTATCACTTACAAAGATGTATGAATTTTGACTATTTCTGGTTTCCTCAAATTTTCCTTTATAACCCTTAGTATAATAATGAAAATTCCTTTTTTCTATTTCAATTGGCATTATTCTGATTTTACATTGTGATCTTATTTGATTTTCAACTTATAAAAGAAAGCCTTAGAAAAATTTTGTTTGTTATACAAAACTGAAATGCAAAGTGAATTCTTGAGTTAACAAGGTCTAAAGTATCAACTTCGATGCAAGAAAAGAAAGTTTTTTGCCCAGAAAACTCATTTAATATTTCTCATGCAAGATGCTCTCCTTTCTGTATTTTACTAGATGTGTTCTTCCCAATTAAGTTGAAAATATGATAATTTAATACTTTTGGGAATGGAAAAAATAAATATGAATTGAAAATGGAAATAGTTAATTCCTTATCCTTCTGCCACCAAACCTTTTTTTTTTCCAGTTTTTTTAGGTGAATTTTTATTCAGTATTTCAGTTAAAGAATCATTTTCACACCAAACTAAGTCAACTCCAAGATTCTTCTTTTTTTTTTTTTTGCTAAGGATCTCTTTTGAAGGTTGAATCAAAGCTTTCGAATATATGTAATTGTATGATATTATGTGAGAGTGATTGATGAACACCTTATATTAGAAGATTCTCTATCACAAGTGAAAAAAATTATCTTTAAATATAAGTGCAATTACCTTTTGTTAGCTAACCTTCAAGCTTTGATCTTGCACTAGGTATGGCTTCTTCTTCCTCTTTGTCCTCTTTTACATTGGCTATTGTCAAACCTATTTGTTTATTTTAAGCCTATGCTTCTATTCTCACTTTTAAAAGACTTCTTTCTTTTGTATGCACATTATCAATTATCCATTAGAAGGATAAAATATTATATTAAACCTTGAATTACTTAAAAAATGCCTTATTTGATGTTTAATTTATTTTCTCTTTTTGGCATGCTTTTAAATTGGTCAAGTTTGTAATAAATGGCATGGGTTAGATAATCATGAATTCATAAGGCAGCTGCAATTTTTTTCCTATTTTGGATTTTTTATGGTAGTATAACTTTTAAAATTTCAAGATATCAGTTGCAATTTATTTCTTATATTTACAAGTAACACTATTGAACTTTTGACTAAAATTTTGTATAGATCATAGGTCTTAAAAATGTATAAGTCAATTTTTGGCTATTTGACACTATACTTAAGCTCATAAATTTTATAACTTTATCTTTGACTAAGGTTAAGGTAATTTTAAGTTCAATGCACTCAAAATTTTTTTTTTTGGAAACCTTATTACTTGCTGTATCTTCATGCTATTTTTATTATCCTTAAACTGCAGAAGATGTTCAAGAGAAGAGTGAAAATGAAAGCATTACAATTTGTGCATCTAATTTGTGTCATGATTTTTTTGAGAGGTAAAGTTTTTTAGAAAATACTTTGTTTCAACTAACTAAACATATAACATTTGTTTGATTTTGCAAATGCTATAATATCAGTTATATCATATATACCAACATTGACTTGGTTATTAGTTGGCTTTATCATAAATAATCATACATTTTTTGGGGTTGTTTAGTTATTTAAACTAAATATTTTTGCATAATTACATTTAAATGGTTCATAGCTTAGTAAAATAATAATGAAAGAATATGTAGGTTTGGTGTTAACTTTGCCTTTAGACAAAAATTTCTTGCTACTAAGTTTGGTATATTAATTGAGGGACGTATTTACCATTCTTTTCTTTCTTTTTTCTTTCCTAAACAATTGTATATGTGGTTCATGGCATATACCATCTGCGATGCGTGTAGAAGACATCTCTTCCTAATTTTCCTTTTTTAAATGGTTTGTTGAATACAGTACTATTGTTGAGGCATTGGGACAAGTACCTAGGACAATCTTAAAGGAACTTTATGTGCGTGTGTATTAATTTTGCAAGGAACTTATCTACATCATTCTTATTTCATTTATGATCTTTTGAACCATGAATCTAATTGAAATACACTAAGTATATGCACTCATGCATTCATGTGTGTTGGTTTTTCAAAAATTGTTTAGAAGTGTGATATAGGTTTGTATAAAGTCCTATATCCATCCAGTTTTCATCTCAAATAATATTTGTATGGATATAAGTTAATTTCTTTTTGGCTTCTCTTACTCAACTCTTTGTGCCCATTGAATAGGTTTACAGAAATTTAGAATCAACACCTATGGTTTGTTGTGATACTTGCTAGCTTTGGATACATTGCTAGTGTGATAATATGAGGTTAGTTTACTCCTCATATTTGTGAAGATGGAATATATATGTTGAGGAACATTTTATTGTTGTTTTATTACTTTGTAAGCATTGATTACACTTTGGTGTTTACTTCTTTGTCCTAATTCTTTAATGCCTAGTGAATTAGTAATTGGGTTTTAATTGTGCAATTGTATGTACATCTGGTTATGTAACTATATCCATTTATCAATTTTGGACTGGTAAGTTGAGTCATTTAATTTTCCATTTCCTACAAAAATGACACTACTGCTACATGTTCTTCGTGTAGCTGCATATTCATTTTAACAATTTTGTTACTCTCTTTTTTCCCTTGAAAAGATAGATAGTGTGTGGTTGTTTGTGGGAAATTTAAAAATTGAAAATTTTTGCTTTTAAATGTTGAGATACTTGTCAAATATAATGCTAATTGTTTTAAGTCATTGACAAGTAGCATGCAATTTGTCAGTTTACTTAAAGAAACAGTTTCAGTTTAATTATAATAAATAAATATCAAAAAAATTTCTTGCAAGTATAATTTTCATAATAGATTATTTTGATTGGAACTATATACAACATTTACAACATTTCCTAACTTTTATATTTACACTATAATATGCAAGTACCTCACACTAAGTATCATAATTCCTATTATGATCCTACATGGTTATGATCACTTGATTTTGGCTTTTTTTTTTTTTTTTTTTACATATCAATAACTTTAACTCAATTAGCTAATCAACTTCAAAAAAAAAAAAAAAACTGAATTAGCTAAGCATGATATGTTTTTTGTTCCTCTCGGATTCACCTTTAGGTTTTTAGTTTCCTTTTCACGCCTTCATTGCATATTCAAAACTCTTAGTGAGTGAAACAGTAAGTAATCTGACCTTTTATAAACATGCACTTAATTCTTCACCTATCTCTTTCACTATTACTATTTAATCAAATGTATTTAGAATCACAATGATTCGGGATATTAATTGTCAATTCTAACATGATTTTTGGAAAATTGAAGCAATAGCAAACAAGTAGGAGCACACACTTTTGCAAATAGTATGAAAAGATAGTTAACATTTACAACTGAAAGAGGTTGTTATTCAGAAATCTTTTTGCTCAACTTTTCTTTTATTTCTTTCTTCTTTTTTTTTTTTTGTAATTTTTCTCTTCTTTTTCTATTTTTTTCCCCTCATCCTTGGTATTGGATAGAAAAGAGAAATAGTGTAAAGAAGTAATATCAAACTCACCATTTTGTGCTAGGTTATTTCTTAGTGTGTGTTTGAAAAGGTGTTAACAAAATTGATTCTGAATAAAATTGATTTTGAAATAAAATTTAGTTTAAATTTGTAGATCCAACGCAAAAGCTACTATTAAATGTTTCAACTTGGAATCAATTCTAGCCACATAATCAATATTGAATTCTTCTCCAATTAAAACCAAACATGTTAAAACTATCTAAAATCAATTATGTTTTTCAAAATGACTTTAATTGTTTAAATCATAGGAGAAATGCATTATGATTGTATAAATAAAGAAAATAATTCTCAAACTCTACCTTATAGCAATTTCATGCATTGTCAATGTATAAATGCATTTTTATGGTGTTTAGTAAAATGGTTTTGTTGCAATAATGTTGTGAATTACTATAACTTATGTGGAAGGACAGTATGCAATAGACAATAGAACTTCTCCCCCGACATAAATAAGCAAGTCATTATTCCATAAAGTCAACTAATATTGTTATTTTATAAAAGAATGCTTTCTCTTTTTAAATTCGTTTATTTTATAAAATAATGTTTTGTATGTTAAAAATTGGATAAGACTATTTTACCAGTGGAACAAGATGAACTTGGATGGAATCAAACAATGTTATTCTCCATCTAAATCTTAAAGAGAATTCTTAAAGTTGGTTTTGGGGATCACTTTCCATGTATATAGGAAACCAATTAGCAACATGTTTTTTTTTCAAACATATGTTTAATTTATATTAGATTAGATGCATTTGACCTAGATCATGGGTGCGAGTGTTAAGTGTTGACATCGATTACTTTGCTATAAAGTCATGAGGGAGTTTTTGTGTGTTTTGGTTCTACATTGAAGTATGTAAGATATCAATTATGAGTTATATGAAATTTTGCTAGTAATGAAATTTTCATGTTGGACGATTGAGCTTGTTTTCATTTTAGGATGGGGATCTAAAAGAAATTTTTGTAAGTATATTTAGACATAACATTATAGGATATTTGTGCAAACTTTCACTATTCTAATGTTATTAATAAGAGACTACTATAAATTTATATTATTTTAACATTAAGTACTAAATGTTACATTAATTTTATATTTACAATATAAGTAAATACTAATATACATTTTATATAATTTAAAAATACATAGTATGAGGTGTCGTGCATTTCACAGGCATCACACTAGTACATGAAAATAACATTTAGTAATAAAGATGAAATAAAATAGAAACACAAGTTTGAAGATGTTTTTGGGTTTTCAAGATAAAAGCATGATAAAAGTGGTATAAAATCCAGATAATGAAGGTTGTCAGGTTAAATGTCACTGAACCAAACCCTCTTTAGATGTAACACACTACTCAAATTGCAATTCAATATTAAAACAATCATTGTTCAAAAACAATATTCCAATCCATAATCCCTTAAGGTGAAAAGAAATTAAGTTCCTCCATTAAACGCCAAAGTATTTTTGAATCACAATCTCATCTAAAAATCATGTTATAGGTGATCAAATCATAACAAGTACGAATCCCATAAGTAAAAATGTTAATATTGAAGAACAAAAAGAGTAGATAATGATATTTCAAAAGAAATACATGAGAGTATACAATTCAGTTCTTATCTAACCTCAACAATAGAGGGTTTAGCTACCCATCTCCATGTGTAGCATCAAAACAAGTGATGGAAGGAAGAAAAGGAAGAAGCCATGAGGGCCTTTTCTATGAGGAAACCCTAGAAAATAAATGAAACTGTCGAGACCCCCTAATGAAACAGAGATAACATCTATTTATACAATCTCAAAAGGCCAAACTTTTAATGAAAACTAACTTAAGCTAAAATATTCCAGCTTAAGCTATTTTGAATTAGAGAGTCGGTGCTCTACAGCCGCTTCAAAAATTTTAACTTAAGTTGAATTTGAGATTTTCATCTTCAAACTCCACAAGTCTCTTGTTTCTTTGATCCATTCAATCCAATCTTCCATCCTACAAAAAGAAACCACCAAAACTTAGGTGTAATTATCAAAATAACTATAACTAGGACTAAGACTTAATATTATTGAAAGTGAATCTAAAATTTCTCAAAAATTTAATCAATTCACAAAATTTCCCCCAAACTTAAGTGAAATCCTATCATGACAAAAATACTCTCCTATACTAAAGGTGAGGAAAGTAATTGTTTTTTTTTTTTTTTATATTATTTTGGCTTTGGGTTTCAAGAAAGAAATAGATTTCACATTCAGGCTCCAAAAAGGTGCAAGGGAAAATATTACAAATGGGTTGGCTTTTTGGCTTAGTGGCTCACAAATAACAACAAAATGCCTTGATCATATCAACATGTGTACAAGATAGCAAAAAAAAAAAAAAAAGATAATCAAGCAAAACCAAATGCAACAACTCAATGGTGGCACTCAATAGATTTATCAATTTGATCCAAGAAACATTCATCCCTCGATAGGGTCTAAAGTATTCACATGCATACAACAACTTCATGCCATACTCATTGATTGCTTTGAATATCACAAAAGTATCCAAGCTATACTAACCAAGAATTCAACACATGTTTCAAATCAATCCAAAGTCCACAAAAGTTCCATCACACAATTTACTTGGAACATGTAAGGATAATGAAACGATAAATTTTATCTCAATCAAACAAAACATCAACAAATAAACTTGTAAACTAACTACTAACATTAACAAGTAAAAATTGAGAACCCATCAACTCCATAAAAGAGGCTAGTCCCTAGACTAAACTAAAAGTCTAACACTAAACAAGTGTTCACCCCCACAAACATATCAAATTTAATTTTCCCCCAAAAGCCTTTTAATTTAAATAGAGTGAAAGTAATAATTACATCTTTTTACAAATTTAATTTTTCTCCAAAAGCCTTTTAATTTAAACAGAGTGAAAATATAGTAAATAAAGTTAACAATAAAGTAAATATAAAAAAAATACTCAAAATAAAATATGTTATTTATAAATATGACCGCAGAAAAAATTAAAAAAATTATTTATATTAAGGACCAAATATAGTATTTATTAAGCCCTAACCTATTATCGATTCTAGCCTGTTAGTTTACCTAGTTTGAAAACCTGTTTGTGTGCCACATGTTTTATTCAATATTTTTAAAATTTTATAATTACTATTAATATTTATAAAGATAATAACTATAAATATTAAACTTATATTTATATAATATATTATTATATAAACAAGTTAATCTGTTAGATTTAATATACATTTTTTTAAAGCCTAAAGTCCGATTATTTAATTAAAAAAAATTCTTAAAAATCTTAAAACTTGGCTTTTTTAATAAAAGCCAGACCAAACTTTCACGAACCCAGTCATAGTTCCCTGCAGCATTAATCTTACTTGCCTATTAAGCTATTCTTTGTTCCCTGCTGAAAAAAAAAAAAACATTCTGTGATTGGATTAACTTTATATGACAAAAAAGATCAATTATAAGATGGATTACACGTGTCTTCTTCAATCCCTACTTGTTATAAATCTGAGGGGATAAAATCTGACAATTAACATCGTACTAGTGATATTGAGCAGCAAGTCAGCAACAATATACTAATAACATAAAACAAAAATTTATTGAATATTTAATTGTCACGAGGAAGGCGAGGGAGCTGGACATAGAAAACATAATTAAACAAGGAAGCGTCCAGTCCCATGTTTAAAAAGAGGCCAACCTTACAGGACATAGATGGCAGACAAGCGTCAAAATCAAATTTGGAGTTTAGCATGCCATAGGATCTTTCAATGGACATGCAACAATGTACTTTAGAAACACTATATTAGAAATATTTATAAAAGGAAGAATAGGAAAGAAATTAATAAAATTAATTTTTTTAAAGTTAATATTATATTTTTTTATTAGTTAATTTATAAAAATTTCATATATTTTAGATAAATTTATTTAAGAGAGTTTTTACTGATTAGCTATTAAAAAAGAAATTTTTAATTTTTAAATAAATAAATTTATTTTTTTTATATTGTTCTCTCTCTTAAAAGTCATTTGTGCTAATGCATTAAGAGCTGATTCTACTGAGGGATTCTTTTCTACAATAATAATATGAGGTATTTTAAAAAAAAAAAAATTGTCGCATATTCACTTTCCCATATTATGTATTATATAACCGCTGTTAAAAAAAGATATTATATAGATATTTTTTTTAATCATGGTATTTGTATATTTTTTTCTCATGAGATAATTTATAATTTATATCCAAATTAGTTAGGATTCAAAATCTTGTATCCCTTAATTAAAAAGTATAAATTGTTATCATTTGTATTAAAAGTTATTAATATATTATATAAAATTTAATAATAATATCTATATAATATAAAATAATTTTACATTATTATTATTATTATTATAACATATTATTTATATGATATTTAAAATAATTTTATAAAAATAATTGTGGTTCGAATGGTTCGAATAAAGATATTTTATCCTTGATATCAATGTCAATGTTATTACTTAACCCTATCTATCTACTATATAAAAATGAAGTACTCCTACACTAAATGAGTGTGCATCATTCCAATCCTTCCAAGAAAAAAACTTTCTTTCTAATTCTGCCATATCTGAATAACTCTCATCATGATGGGATCCTTGAGTGTTGAAGGTGAACATGATCAGAAACTAAAGCTTGTTTCTCTCCCCTTTTTATCAACCAGCCACCTGATTCCACTAGTGGACATATCAAGGCTCTTTGGAATGCACGGTGTGGATGTGACCATAATCACCACCGCAGCCAATGCCACCATTTTCCAAAGCTCAATAGACCGCGACTGCATGCGTGGCCACTCCATTCGAACCCACGTTGTGAAGTTCCCAGCTGAACAAGTTGGGTTGCCAGAGGGTTTTGAAAGCTTCAACTCCAACACTCCTCAGGATTTGATCAGCAAAATCTACCAGGGACTCTCCATTCTACAAGACCAATACCAACAACTTTTTCGTGACTTGAAACCTGATTTCTTGTTCACTGACATGTTCTACCCTTGGACTGTTGATGCTGCTGCCGAGTTGGGGATTCCAAGGCTCATTTATGTCAGTGGTGGCTACCTTGCTCACTCTTCTCAGAACTCCATTGAACAATTCTCACCTCACACCAAGGTACATCACACAAGAGGATATATATTTTCTCTCATTTTCGGTTGGTGATGCACCACACTGTTAACATATAATCACAATTTTTCTCTTTTTGTATGATTTTTATAATAATTTTATAAAAATTAATTACTTATCATACATAAAAATAAAAATGTGTAATGAACTACTTTAACACTACATAATGACACTATCTAAAAAAATTATATCCTTCAAATTGACTATTGGATTGCTGCATTATTGGTTATGGATGTTCTGTTCTGCTAGCTTATAGGTTACTCAATATTTATTCTATCTGAGTTATAAATATTCTGTAATCTTGCTGCTCTAATCAGGACAAAATCATATATTTTCCTTGTATTTATTGGTACTACTCTGAAACGGATTTACTAAAAAAAAAAAAGGGTAGAAAAATAAAAAATCTATTAATAAAGAAAATATATTTGTATGATAGCCTAGCACTGAGTGACGACCCTTTTGACACTTGGTAATAAAGATCTCCATTTCAGGACTTTGGTATGTGATTTTTCTTCTTTATTATTATAATATACTAAACTGAATACTTAAATGGTTGCAGGTAGATTCAGATACCGAGAGTTTTCTACTTCCTGGATTGCCCCACGAACTGAAGATGACACGTTTGCAGCTACCGAATTGGCTTAAAGCGCCAACAGGTTACACTTATTTGATGAACATGATGAAAGACTCAGAGAGAAAGAGCTATGGATCGCTATTGAATACGTTTTGCGAGCTTGAGGGAGAGTATGAGGAGCATTACAAGAAAGCCATGGGAACTAGAAGTTGGAGTTTGGGACCAGTTTCCTTTTGGGTGAACCAAGATGCTTCAGATAAAGCTGATAGAGGGAATGCCAGGGGAGGAGAAGAAGGGTGGCTCACATGGCTTGATTCCAAAACAGAGGACTCTGTTCTCTATGTGTGTTTTGGGAGTATGAACAAGTTCCCTACCCCTCAACTGGTTGAAATAGCCCATGCCCTTGAGAATTCAGGCCATGATTTCATTTGGGTGGTTAGGAAAAAGGGTGAAAGTGATGAAAATGATGATGACGACGGTGATGACTTTCTGCAAGAGTTTGAGAACAGAGTGAAAGCGAGCAACAAGGGGCATCTTATATGGGGTTGGGCACCGCAGCTTCTGATACTGGAGCATCCTGCTATTGGAGCTGTGGTGACACACTGCGGATGGAATACGATAATTGAGAGCGTGAATGCAGGTTTGCCAATGGCGACATGGCCGCTCTTTGCAGAGCAGTTTTACAATGAGAAGTTGCTGGCCGAGGTGCTGAGAATTGGGGTGCCAGTGGGGGCGAAGAAGTGGAGGGAATGGAATGAGTTTGGGGATGAGGTGGTGAAAAGAGAGGAAATTGGAAAGGCAATTGGCGTTTTGATGGGTGGTGGTGAAGAATGCTTGGAAATGAGGAGAAGAGCAAAGGCACTTGGTGATGCTGCTAAGAAAGCTATTCAGGTTGGTGGGTCTTCTCACAACAAATTGAAAGAACTGATCAAGGAGTTGGAGTCACTCAAACTTCAAAAGGTGAATTGCAACCACAAGAGTGAGGTCAAAGCTTAGGGGGAATTGCAATTGATTTAGGAATGAGTAATTTCACTTTCATGTCTTTGGGAAATATTTATTAGGAGAAATAAATAATTTTACCATAATAAATTAAAAATATATAATTTTACCGTAATAATTTAAACATTAATTTGATTTTAGGTAAGTTGATCATTCCATGAATTAAATGTAAGTTTTTCTACTTACTTTCATAAAAAAAAAATCATTTATTAGGAATCATATTTTTTATTTTATTAATAATAGTTGGATTGTTTGACAAAGTATAAGTAGTTTCCCAACCTAGCTCATTGGGATGTATGATGCTAGTATGATACTTTTGCTTTCCTAACGTCACAAAAAAATGTTCATCTCCACGTGTTATATGTGAAATATAATTTTTATTTTAATAAATGGGTTAAATATATTTTTAATCTTTGAAATTTGGGATAAATTTATTTTTTGTCATCCAAACTTAAAATTGACCTTCTTAGTCATCGTAATTTAAAATGTTTCCGTGAAAATTCATTGATACATTTCCTATAAATCATTCTGAAAAATTATACCAATAACTATATTATAATTGTTAGGGTATGTATAAAAAAAATACTGTAATTGTTAAGGTTGATGGTGTTGGTGTACTATGTTCCATGTGCAATCCTGTGGAAGTTGGAGATCCATTTTTGAAGCCACAAAATACTTAGAATCTGATGCAGAAGAATTCAAATTGGAGATACTTTATGGAACTATATATCAGAATATTTTACTTGCCTTCCAAGTAAAAATATGTAAAATGAGAAGACTATGTTATAGTTTTATGCTGATTAATTGAATATTTATGTTACCGTTCATTCATTTCTTAACTTTATAATTTATAAAACTTTACACTTTGTCATTTTAGAATATGATGCTAATTAAGTGTGCTTTGTTCTCAATATTTTTTTTTAAAATCGAAACAACTCATTTCAAAATGGATAGCATAATTAACCTTGAATATATAAAATTTCAATGTGTGTTTTGGATATTTAAACTGACAATCGATGGACTCAATTGGTGTAAGCCAATCATTCAAATTGATGGAACATTTTTTTTTTTTATGAAAAATATAAAGGTACCTTGTTGATTGCAACACGTAAAATGACAACGGATGTGCATTGTCAATTGCTTTTGCAATTGTAGAAGGGGAAACATTCAATGATTGGGAGTGGTTTTTATCCAACATAAGACAACACGTAATTACGAAACATAGGATATGTCTTATATTAAATAGATACAAAATTATAAAATTAGTTGTCACAAGATCAAGACTATGACAACCATTACATGCTTTCCATGTGTATTGCAATCGCCATATAGCTAGTAATTTTAATCACAGATTCAAAAATGTCAACCTGAAGAAAGAATTGATAAGCTTGGGTAAGTTTCCAGTATTACAAAATAATTACTTTTTCAATATTACTAATTATTACCTGCAAAATCACAATGCATTTCGTAATTGTAGGATATACAACTTGTATGCACTGGTTTGAGCAGAAACATGCAAAATTTCGTCAAACTTCAAAAGATATAGTGGAATGGATTGATGGTATTTTGAAGGAAAAATGGAGCGTGACACATGATGTACATGGTTGTAGATTTGGTCATATGACAACAAACTTGTCTAAGGCTATAAATTAAGTCTTCAAGAGTGCTCGAAAATTGCGAGTAATAGCCTTTGTTAGGTGTACTCACCACATATTAATTGAGTATTTTGTCCAAAAGGGAGTGCAAGCAAAATCTGAATATCTCCAAGGTCACCGTTATTGCAGTAAGTTGCTAAAATTCATTGAGAAAAACACTCAAGCGGCTTATCCTTACATGGTAAAAAGATTTGATATTTGATATACAAAATTTGAAGTGGAAGAGCCTTTCAATTATGTTACTCAGAGGGGGTACGTAGAAAAACAAGGGTTGTTGTTTTAAACTAGAATTACTGTTAATGTGACGCATTTTAGACTTACCGATATCCTTACACCCATGTTGTAACTGTATACGCTCACATGAACATTAATCTGTACCAATTTGTAGATAAAACCTATTTCATAGAAAATTATCTAAGCATATTCAGGCGAATGAAATCCACTTGGAAATGATGAGACCATGCTTGAAAGGAGTGGGGCTTACATTGCTCCTAATTTTTCCAAATTATGTGGTACATGTCGTCCAAAGTTAACACGACTTCAAAATGAAATGTACTGGACAAAATCATAACAAAAATATATATGCAACCATTGCAGAAAAGAAGGGCATAATTGAAATAATTGTTCACGTTTTCAAGAGAAAAATAATCTTCCTTAGCATTGACGATAAAAGTCAGTACATATACAAGGTTTTATTGTGTTGTAAACAAATGTTTGTTGCTTCTTTAATGTATTGTCTTCATTAATATTTTTTTAATTATTTGTTTATTAAATAATTGTATGACCCCATTTTAATTAACAACACCAACCAAGATTTAGAACCCTAAACCTTAACCCTGCATACCAAACCCTAAATAAAAAAAATTAAACCCCAAACCCTACCCCTACCCCTACACCTACCCTTGTCCTAAACAAAAATAACACAATGGCTAAAGTTGTTTTAAGTATAGAGCTATTAGCTCCATTTCATTTGGCGACGCTAGGAAGGTGCCAATGGATCTGGCAACACCAAAAAGACCCTTATGGATCTAGTGACACCTTTCTACTAATAAGCATTGATTGAAAGTGGGTAGTGGTTGATGGACTGGGGACATTTGAGTAAATGCTGCAGATCAACTAGCGATACCTAGAAGATGGTTCATGGTCTGGTGAAACCTATTTAGAAATCACCCATTCTAGTAAACAATACCCATGCACACCCATATTGGTAAATATTTGGGGGGGGAGGGGGAGGGGTTCACCCATTTTTATAAATTAGCCTTCTCATTCTAGTATGGTGTCTCCCAAACAAACAGTTGGTTAAAGGAGATAGTCTCACTCCTTTGGAAGGAGTAGGTTGGGAGGTGGTTGGTGGTTAGGTGCCTTTTACAAAGAGGTGACATGTGTCACACATGCATGGGATGTTGAAGATGACATCTTATTTAACATTTTCTGCATGGGTTTGTAGTAAAAATAACCCATATATGGAAAATAGTTTTACTACAAACCCACCCATGTAATATGTTTTAAGATAGAACCAAATGAGTAATTAGTTAGGAAAAATAACCCTTCCAAGAAAAAAACCCTAAAAGAAGGATACCCCGAGGGAATTCTATTATGACAAGTAGTAAAATGAAAAATAAAAAGAAGGCAAATGTGTAGTTCATTATGGTCTCACAATATTAAAGTTAAAAAAAAAAACACAATGATTAGAGAATAAATAAGCCATGAGACTTAGGTGAGGTTCAATAGAGTGGTTATGAGTTGTTGAAAGAACTTGGGGTCCAATTTGTTGATTATTTTGGTTGAGATTGAGTTGAAGATTATTTCTCCTTTTGCTCTCAAATTGTTAGATGCTTTTCAATTCTAGAAAAAAAAAACTAATATTTTGTTGTAGCCCAACCACGTTATAAGCCAAGAAAGTCTTTAGTGATCCTTGTTGGCATGCTTGATAAATGTGATTTGTTGAGGGATGAAAAAAACAAAGTTAATATGTGTGGTTTCAATTCGTGCTTGAGGGATACATGCACCTTTTATTGTGTGATTGAGTGATACATTTTGTTAGGACCAAGGATTATTGGTGGTTCATTGCATTCTTTGTCATCCATATTAACCTCTTGAAGAATTGTCACTTGAATTCTTGTGTAGGCACCACATTTTTCTTTGACCAGATTGATTTAGAAATTGTTTTGAAATCATGTTATATGATGATGTGTTGGAACTTTGTTGAAGCAATGTAGAAATTAAGGATGATTGGACGTATCAAGGACCAATTTTATGTTTTCCAAATGATTGCACAACCATGCACCTTCTTGCACACCTGTGTAGAGCTACCAAGTTGCTTAAGCTAATCGCAAACTAGTGCATCCATCTCAACCAACTTTGCGAAGCCATTGACTTGTTGAATGAGAATTGCATGAATTTGCATAGTTGTGCATCCGTTGTGCACAATTGTGCCTTAAAGTTTTTTTTTTTTTTTTTTTAGGCTTGAAATTATATTAGCCCATAGTTTTAAATAAGATTTTTCTATTTGAAAAGAGGTTATGCACTTTAGAGAGAAAAAAAGATAGACTTCAAGGCACTGCTTGACGACTTTCATGCTTGAGAAATCTTTTCCATTGTATCTTCATTTAAATCTTCTTCCCACATGGTTATGAATAGCTAATCATTCTTCGTTGTGAGCATGTTTTCATGTAACTACTCTTTTAATTATTCAATAGGTAATTGTTATTGATTCTCTTCTACTTTTAATCCTTGTTTTTTACCCAACAACAATATATTAGTAATTTAAGATTTAACTTTATAATATTAATAAAATATTCAAAGCATAATTCATGACTTATTTCTCTCTTCATTATCCCGAAGCTATAACTCATCAACATATTCTCTTAGCATATTATATTATTGCTAGCAATATGTAACATTGATGGATAGTTCCAAGTCAATGATAGAGATAACATTGTTGAGTTTGAGATCTTGTATTCAGCTTCATCATTTGTAATTTACAACAACCCAACCACATTATCCAGATAGAATCCAAAAGTTATAAAACCATTTTACATTTGAACCAACACACCCAGAACTAATGATTAGCAAAAAGACAATTTTGGGTGTTTTCTTAAAAGAAAACACCAAAATGGTTACATCTTAAAAGTATTTATTAAAATAGGTAGCATTGATCGGATTCACACCTCTCAATTTGACGTGTCACTTGGAAGCGTAGGTTGGTGAAACGCCTACTACTTGTGACACTGATGTGGCCCTTATAAGGGGCATTGATTTATCAAATGCCTCCATAAGGAATCTTTCCTTTGATTTGATTGGTCAATTGGGAAGGTGCTTGACCAATTGCTACCTCCCCCTCACTATATATTAAAAGAACATATTATATTGTTATGTAAAAAAAACATATTAGTAGAATTTACCTTCGATCCAAAGGTTATTTTAGTAGATATATTATATTGATGTAATACAATTATATACTACTCTTATTTATAATTATTTTTAATATATAACTAGAAAATTTTTTTTAGTAGTTGGAATTATAGTTTTAAAAACCAAACTAGTGATCAAATCGATCAATGTATTAGGTTATTGGGTCAATGATCAAACTAGTGAGTTGCTTATTGACCCGCGACCTAGTCTCTATTAAAAAAAATTAAATATTTATTCTATAAAAAATTTCATACTTGTACATTTTATTAAAATTTCATACCATACATTTAAAAAGAAAAAAAAAATAATACATCAAAATATTTTCCACAAACTCATTTTTGAAATTCAAATTCATCAATATCCATGATTTATTTGATTATTTTTTATTAATAGTAATTTTTTAGACTATTTATTTAATTATTTTACATTTTAATAATATACAATATATTAAAATCAAAATATACTTTAATTAATCAATAAAAAAAGAGTTAACTATGTTTTTATTTCTTCAACTTTTTGAAATTTCAGTTTTTAATCTCTAAACTTTTGTTTGACGGGTCAAAGTCCTTAAATTTTCTTTAAAAAATGGTTTAGTCCCTAAACAAAAAATTGAACCCTATTTTTCTATTTATTTAATGATTTTTCGAGGACTAAAAGCTAAATTTTTAAAAAGTTTAAAGTCCAAAAATTTAGGAATCAAAAACCTTAACAGAACAAAATTTAACGACTTTGACCAGCCAAACTTTAGGGGATTAAAAATCAAAATTTCAAAAAGATTAAATACTAAAATCATAGTTAATCCTAAAGTCTACTCGAATTCATTGGCTTGCCAAGTTGGTATTGAGCATTGTAACAATATTCCCTCATCAATGAAAGAAATGAGACACCGAAGAATCTTGTGTAGATCAGACACCTAAAGTATGCCTGGTACGTTTTTTTTTTTTTTTTTTTTTGGATTATAAGTTACTTTAAGTTATAATTGAAAATAAAAGGTTAAATAAATAAATAAATTTTGTTTGTCAAATTTTAATTTTTTAAATTTAAAAGTTACTTTTAAGCGAAAAATTGTTTGGTAAAAATTTACAAGTTCTAATTAATTTCTCTATAAAGAATATATTTATACAATGTTTATAAAATTGATTTAATCTACATAAAGTTATTTTAATGATAATAACTATAGATAAAATAAAATAATTAAAATATAGATATTTAAAACTTTTAATTTTTAAAAATGTTAAAAAATATTTTAACTAATAAAATTTTATTTTAATTATTATTTGCATATAGTGCATATAATATTAATAGAAGAAATTTAAAAAGTGTTTAGTAAGTAATTTCCAACTAATACATAAATTTCTTCTTCTTCAAAAAAAAAAACCAATTATTTTTTTTATTTTCAATCAGTGGAATTTCTATTTCAAACTCTATCCATAGCACTAATCACTACTTTTTTAAGATTATATGAACTAATTTCTTTGTCAGGGTTCCTTCCTTCTCCGCACCCAAGAAAAGATGAGAAGGTGATCCATAAGTCATAAATTGATTGCCACAAGTTGCCTTGATAAGATCAGATTAAGTTCTTCTACTTTGTCATTACATTTAGTCCCTATTTATAGGCTAAGTGGGTTGTTGAACATTTAATTCCCACTACATTTAAACGCCCATAATCTATCATAATGGCTAGGAACTCTTAAACTTGCTTAAAATTGACCTGGGGAAAACTAAAAGTCATATGAAATTTGTAGTTAAAAATAGTGTATGAAAATAGCATAAAAAGATAAGAAATCGAGCTCATGTTCAAAACAAGGTGCAACCCAAATTATTACAGCTTTAAAAAGAAACAAAACTAGAATCAGCCCATCTCTTTAACTCGTCATGTTGGATCAGTATTTACTTCCTGCACTCCCGAATTTATTTCCTGCATCCCTCAAAACACACTAACTTGGTGGTGCAAGAGGCCTTGTGGGGGTTGCAGAAAGTAAATGCCTGTTGGATCAAGTAATTAAGCACTTTGGGGTTGAATCCTTCTAGGCCTTCAATCAAAGTTGTCACCAATTGATTACAAGCCTCATTAGTTTCAATCCTTCTAATGCAGTAACTTTTCCCAATTTGTTCTTGTTCCCATGCATGCATCTTACAAAAAAAATGTGTAAAATAGTGTGGCTTTATCCAATATGATTTTTCAATTATTTTAGGTATTTGTTACCTTCTAGCTTGATGCATGCTTGAAGGGTGTTGGAAAATTGGCAAGTATACCAATTATTGTATAAGTAATATAAAATGAAAGTTTCCAGTATCAAATCTATAGGGATTTGTTCGTATTGACTACTAGTAAAATTATCAATTTTTAAACACTAATTTGATTTAAAAGTTGGTTTGTTGTGATATACTCCATTAAATCCCAATCTCAGTTCCAAGTTTGAAAGCATATGCTATGACATTCAAACCTCATAGCATGCATATATAATTGGCCAAATCATATAATAAGAGATAAAAATAGAGAAATGGATTTTAAACTAAATATTTCATTGAATAGATTTGAAGAAAGAGTTATACATGTCACCACCCTAATTCCCAAACCCTTAACATAAGAGAACTAGTCTCTCATGGACATGAGAGACAAAGAAAATGAATTACAATGGAGGGAGCAAAGAAAATGGAAGAAGAACAGTGCCCTAATGATGGGAATTGCAAACCTTGTTATATTGCAATCAATGCCCTAAAAATTACAAAGTGGAGGCTTTTATAGTAAATGAGGACTCGCTCGCACGAATGTGCCCTAAGCCCCTAAGCTCACCATCATGATTCTTCAAATCCTCACTTTGAAATACACCTAGAAGGGGGGGGGGGGGGGGGGGGGGAAGAGAATAGTGTAATATAAAAAAATTTCACAAACAATATAAGTTCACAAGTTATCTTTAAGATATATATGGGTCTAAACAAACTAATATATCTTTTCAAGACAAAGCTTATAAACCTTTTCAAAAGTGCACTAAGTGCAAGATGAACAGTTGTAGTAAAAGTATAATGCTTGTTTTATACTGGTTCACTCAAACTGAGCTACGTCCAATTCTCCTTTAACAATTGTTAAAGGGTTCCACTATAATCAACTGATTACAAAACAAGTATTCTTCACTGCCACTTTTGGCTACAAGTATTTTCTATGCCACTATTGACAACTAGTATTCTAAACCACTATTGGTTACAAGTATGAATCTCCCCTTGAGATTATATTTTCCAAGTATTCTTTAATCACTAAGTCACTCATGGCTTTCTATTCAAATATGAATAAGATTCAAATAACTCTCAAAGAGAGGATGTAAAAATGGTTTGAATCTCTATGAGCTTTGTAGAAGATGAAGTAATCTTTTCTCTTAGCTCTCTTTTTTCTCATAAAGTATTTGCTTTTCTTTCTCTTAGCTTTTGCTTGCTTGTTCTTGTTATCTTGTTCGTTCAAATTAGATTTGTTAGTCTTCTCATTGCATGGAGGCATCTATATATAGTAGAGCTTCATGGATTTGAATGTTGGAGAAGAAAGGTTCTCGTTGTCTCTCAGTTTAGTGCTGAAGTTGCTTTAGCTTGAGCTTGATTTGATAGGAGCAAATTCCTGTCTTGTCATAGCTTGCTTTAGCTATAAGTGTGCTTCTCAAAGCTGATTAGCCTTTTTGTTGTACCTACAAGACTTCACACTTTTCGAGACATGTAAGCAGTCATATGAGGAATAGAAAAATGTTATTTAGAGAGTATCTTTCTTTCTTTCTGTATTAGATAGTGTGTCCTTAAAGTCAATACATAATAATAAAACGCATAGTCTTTAACAAGTTAAACAACGCATGGTCTAGTCCAATACAGATATGGTCTGGTCCAATTATCACATAGTTTGGTCATAGTTCCATGCATGGTCTGGTCTAGTGCTTATGTATGGTTTGGTCCGAGACTTTTATTGCCTGGTTCGACACTTCACACAGTCTATTCCGAGACTATTGCATGGTCTCGTCCAAGACATTGCATAGTTTGTTTCAAGACTACTGCATGGTCTGTTCCAAGACATGTATCGTCTGTTCTAAGGACCTTTACATGATCTGTTCCCATACTTAACTTTGTCCGATTAAAAACATTTTGGATGCTTGATATATTATTAAAACATTATCAAACTATTAAAGTAATAGAGTGAGATGGAGATATTATATCATTGTCTGTGGTTATTTTGGTTTCCTGAAATTACTCAATTTCAAGTCATTAGTTGATCAAATATTATCATATTTGTTATCATTAAAACCAATCAAAAGATTAAGGTTTAAACATCATCCAATGTCTTGGTTCTAACACACTTCAATCATGGGGCTTCTCATTGAGCACACAGGTGCGCTAAGTGAATTCTTCAAGTCAACAAAATAAATTCACTTAGCGCAATCTTGTGCTGAGCAAAGTCTTCAAGGATGAGGTACGCTTAGCGCCTTCATGAAGTTCCAGATAGTGCTCTTCTTCCTATCTTCCTTTAATGATGAACATAGGCTTGCAAAACATGAATTTGGGTGTATTTTCTAGAAAATAGCTTCCTTCATTAGTATTAACAAAACTACTAAAATCTACACTAAATGGATCCAAACTAAGCTAAAATCCTGAGAATGTTAAATAATTGCCACAAAATATGATATAAGATTTATGTATACAAAGCGATTATCAAGGGGCTTAGCTAATTGGGCCTAAACTGTTAATGCAACGTACCTTCCATTTTTGGTAAATGATTGAAATATGTTAAGAGACATATTTGAGTGAACCCACATGTGAATTATAATGTACACTACATATTCTATTTATCCTTATTGACATTTTAGTGATTTTATTTTCATAAATATTAGTGATTTTCTATCCTTAAATTTTGAACCATTTGCAATGGTCTAATTGCACACATAAAATAGTAGGATTGTCTTTGTAATTTTTAATCTTGGTGTTGTTACATGAGCTTGGCCAAGAGAAAGCTTACACAAGTGATACATTGTTTTCCATTATCTTTCTATCCTTTGTGTTAGTAAGAGTCCATTATCTTTATTCTTATTTACCAATCCATTCTATTTTATTATTCGGGGATGTATTTGATATCACATTGATATTCTAGTTTTGATTTCAATGTTGCAAAAACCTTTAATTGTCCCTAAGACTAAATTATTTTAAAATCAATCATGCAAGGCAACAAAACACAACTTTAATTTTGATTATCAAGTAGTAAACATTCTTCTTATAATACAATTTAGCGTGGTTTAACAGTTTAACTATGCTTGTAAGCTACAAAACAAATGCTCTAGCTTTAGGCAGTGCCATTTAAGAAATATTTGGCTATGCTATCACTTGCTCCTTTAGGAAAAAAACCACTAGGAGAATGTTCATCACCTCCTCCATATACTATCCTCAATATTTCTTTTGGGGTCCTAGGATATGACAATGAATCTTTGTCACCGACGAGAATGTTACCTTGGATTCCACCCTCAGCACCATCTCCTTCATTCACCACAATACCCTCATCTTTCAAACCTTCGTTTCCTAGCTTGTTCCTTAGGGTTGAAATGTGTTCTGTGAACTCTTTCACGCTCACTCCATACGGATGCACGAGTGATGATCAATGTTTATACAATAATGCTTGAATAACTGCATTTTGCCTAAACTTTACTCCTAAAAGCCTTGCAACAAGTTGTTGCACAATGTCATTAAGTGACATGTTCTTTTAGTTTTTTATATAATAATTAGATCAATATATAAAGAATCAAGAGACATGCTAGCTATGTATGTGTGATATAAAGGGAGTAGTTAATAAAAAAAACATAGAGAAAAAACCTTATTTTTGACTTAAAGCACATGCAAGTTGATTAGTTTTAGTTTTGTTAAAGTTTGTATCAAATACTTTGGTATGAAAATAGTAGTGTTGTATGTCAAATTGACTAGAAAAGAAGTACTACATACACACTCTCTAATGAACAATTTCTATTTGATTAAAAATTATTGGAAACTACAATATCATAATTCGATTAGAGAATTGTTGAAAATGATGTGAGTCATGAGTAAAATGAGTAAAATATACATGAGTGGGTGAGAAAGTGATTATAGGTAGACTTTATCTCACCAGAATGAGCCCAATTTTATGGATCAATTAGTTATGTTGAGTTTGAGGCTTTACCTCCCTGGAAGTAGCATTTTGTAGCAATGGATTAGTACCAACATAACCAATGAGGCCAACATAGGGAATTATGTAAGATGTGTTAGTTCATTCTGGTGTTCAAAACACACGTAGCGGAATTTAGGATCTTTTTGGATTTAGAATAATATTATCGCAATATAAAATTACAGTAAACATGTACCTGTTACCGTCTTTGAGGTGCAAATATTCTTCAATAATGTGAAGACTCTACGTGTATCCACATCGAGAGTTGATCTCTACTTCAAAACTCTTGAATATGGAACTATATACTTTTACTGAAAAATTCTCTTCAGTAATCTGATGCACAATAGACGTGATGAGAGCTCTTATTTATAGGAATACTGCTATCTTATAGCTCAGCCCATGAATATATTCAAATTAATTCAAAATGAAATAATATATTATCTTAATAATATATTTCAAATTTGAATTTAATCTGTCAGGCCCATCGATATATTCAAATTAATTCAAACTTATTAACAGAAATAATATATTCTCTTAATAAGATATTTCAAATTTGAATTTAATCTGTCAACCTATTGACATATTCAAATTAATTCAAACTTATTAACAGAAATAATATATTCTATTAATAAAATATTCTCTCATCATTTTTCTATTGCTCATTAAAATATTATTATGCATAAATGTCACAATAATAAAGAAATGTCTATTTTTAGTATACATATTAATTATATTCTTGGTGCTAGCAAAGAATATAATAATATTCCACATAGAGATTCTGTCAATCAAATTGATTATTCTCTAGTAAAGATTAACGCACTCGTTTGTGTGTGACCCCGTAGGTTCAATACTAAGCTAGTAGTAAATTAATCAAATTAATTTTACTAATCAAGGTAGGCGTCTAGCAACACTCTTCAACGTCCAGATAGCATGAAGTAATTTGTTGTTACTTTCAAGAACCACTAGAAGAGTAATATATAATATTTCCTTCCATCATTTCCAACTCTAGATTAACTTTAGAATATGGTATTATTGTCAAATTCAATCATGTTAATCAGTGAATGACTATAAGAAACTCATTTCTTCATTCATTTAATTGCCCTAGCCAAGGTCTTGATTTATAGAGTTCAAACTCATTACCTAGAGTCAATGGATTCCTTCTTGAATAATCATTAATTCTACAAGTATTTAATTATATCCAATATCCATTCAACTAGTGCTCCAGAGCATTAGGTGTCCGGAATTAAAATATAACAAATGACTTGTTAATTACTATGATAATCTCAGGTCAAAGGAAATGTTATATTTCTTCTTGAGAGTTTTTCTATTAACAAATTAAGGTAATATTAACCATTAGAAAAATCTCAATATCGAGTCAGTTCAATGATCATATCCCTATGTGCATCATCTATATGTGTAAATTAATAAATGAGATCTATTAATATTCATCCAATGAATAGTATTATACATATATTAATCTATCCAGATTATTAATATCCTATTCAAAATAATCCTATGATCAAGAACACTTTAGATTAAAATTTCAAGAGACTTGTTTCTCATTTATCATAATCTCTATTATGATAACAATCTTCAATTTTAACCAAGGACTTCATCAATTTAATTATTTTTATCAAACTAATATAAAATGATAAAGAAATGAAATAATACTTTATTATTTGAAAATAGAAATTGATTACATAATAAATTGGAACTTGGGCATACAAAATTATTCCCAACAAGATGCAAGTAGAAAGTTGATCAAATTAGCATAAGAATCAAAGGGAGGAAGTAAAGGATGCCCAAATGCATTATCCAATACTTTTGCAAAAGATGTGGTACTTAGATCTAACAATGGTCTAGGGAACCCTTTCACTTTCTCTGTATGGCCCTACAATTCAAACACAAAAAATGAGAAATCTACTTTATTTTGGTGCCTAAATTTAATTGTAAAGAGTAAAGATATAACAAAACCTTAAGTGTCCAACTTCTTGAAAAGCAAAATGCAAAATTACATCCTTGACAAACTTGTCAAGTTTGGCCAATTTTCTACCAATGGGAGGGGGTCCTCCCCTAGTCAAGTTTGGAGCAATTACATCCAATCCATGGCCCAAAGACTCAAATAAGAAGAATTCGGCCTCCAAGTATTCTAAATTTAAAGGAAATTCTAAAAGATCAACATCTACAGATTCATTAGATTTTGGGGTTGCTGCACTTGCAATGAGCACAAAAGAAGAATCGAAATCTGATAAGGGAAGCACTAAGGAAGCTACCAACACAACAATAGAGGCTTTGGATCTAAACATTTGGGTGCTTATTTTATTTTAGCCTCTTTTTTTTTTTCCAATTGATGATGCTTACATGCCTCCATGTATGCATTTATATAACAATCCTCTTTGCCATACATAATAAATAAGGAAATGTCATGTGACAAGATAATGCAACTTGTTCAACCGTTTCAATTTGTTTTATGGGAAAGATACTTGTCACTTAGATATTTTTTTTTTATCAATTACCTTTAACTTAATTTAATAAATATATTATATTTAAATAATATACCAAAATATATTATAAATAAATTTGACTTCCTAATAACATTACATATATAATGTGTAGTCAAATTGATATTGAAAAAAATTAAAAGATAAATTATTATATATTCTTATTTATAAATTTATTAAGGTTATATTAATATATAAATAATTTTTCTATTTGAAAATATGTTTTACCAACATTTCCTTTAAACAATAAAATAAGAATAATAATTTTAAATTTATTTTACATTTTAAAATTTAATAAATATATTATACTTAATTTAGACAATTCTCCGCCTAAAAAAACAGCAAGTTTTAACAAAAGTTAATATTCTCTTATTTGTAACGATTTTTAATTGTTATTACATTTAATGGTTATTATTTTTCTATTAAAAACTTAGTGTGTTTTTAATTATCTAATAAATGACATATACATTGGAACAAAACTATCATACATTTATTCTTTGTAACATAAACTTTGTGCTTAACGAATATATCTATTTCTTGTAAAAAAAAAAAAACCAATATATCTATTTGTGATTTTATATATATATATATATATATATATATATATATTTTCACTTAGGTTTACAATTAACTAGCACATGTATTGCTTTATTCTGTCTTTTCATTCTCATTGTTTCTTTTCTTGATTTAGCATTTTTTCTCTTTATATTTAATAAATAAAATATAAAAAAATTAATAAATTGAGAAATAACGTAGTATTAATTCAAAAATAGAAGTTTTTTTTAAAAAATTATTTACTTTAATTTTTTTTTTACTTTTATAATAGTTATTTACTTTTGGATTGTTTTACATATTGAATAGTAAAATAGTAAACTGCAATTGGAAAACCCATTCTTTAATATGTTTATTTTTTTAGTTTCCGAGAGAATAGCTTATAAAGAAAAGAAAATAATGAATTAGCATGAAACAAAATGAATTAATTTTAATCAATTTGATATATTTTTTATTGAATGATAATTTATTTATATAATTGTAGTTTGGATTAGATTATCCTTTTATGTTCATGGTTTAAGTTTTGATCAGGCTGTGATAGATTGGCAATGTACATTCAATTAATTTGGAGTGATTGAGAATGTTGCACCTTCTAGTAAGGTGGCAACTCTTATTCTTGTAGAATTGTGTGGATAATGTTACTTGAATTGGTGACAGAAGCTAGTCTGATTATACCTATTGGATTGGAGAAAGCCACGAGGGGAGGAGTATGTTAGACACTTTCCCTACTGTCACTAGTACTTCTCTCACTTTCTATGCCACCTTCTAGGTTACTGGTTGGGGATGCTTCTGAGTTTCATTATTCTTTTTTTCTTTTTAGAGTTGTTGATGCTAAGGTTTTTATATTACACTAGTCCTTCAAAAAATCTATTTATAAAGGATTAGGTGTAATATAGAGAGATTTTTGGTGGATGTCAATCTAGTACAGTACTTCAGTAACTTCAGAGTGATCAACAAAATTATGCTCTTTGAAGGCTTCACTAGCATACTAAATTATTACAAGGCCAGTCCCTTTCTCCCCTTACTAAGTAATGCATATGGATGGATACCCAACTAGCACTTTTCTAGGATTAATATATTGTCTTTGACTCCACTCACTTGAGAATAGCATTCCATCATATTGAAGGTGAATATGATTTTAAATACAATCATGAATCATCATCATATTGAATGATATATGGCTGCACTATGAGCTGCTTTTGTTTAGACACTAAGGTAGGAGGGAAATAAATGATACTCCCTCAAGTACTTTTTACGACTAGAGTTTTGGAAAAAAAAAATTGATACTTAATATAAGGCATTTTACAATAATTTCTATAAGACTAATTTTTTCTTCTTCCTTATATGTTCCTATTAAAGATATGAATATATGTATTTCTTGTTGATGAATAATATGAACAGAAGTTGAAAAGATATTACTAATTTGAGGGTACAATTAGATTAATATTTTTTTAACACAATTAAATGTTTTTCTTAACCTGTGTAATTCTTATCTAAACTGTCTTATAATAAGGATAGGAGGGAATAGATAAAACTAGTGAAATAAACAAAAATAATAGAGTGAATGAAGATAGGTAAGAATTCAGAAGGTCAAGTTTAGAAGTGTTTGATTTGAGAGAAAAATACAGAAGAAATAAAATATATATTTAAGTAGCGGGAGAATAGATCAGCTCTGAAACTGAAGTTAAGAAAATGACATCGTTGGAAGAATACTAGTAATCAATTCAACGATCTCCATCATGTGCAATTTAATGATGTCTCAAAATTTTAATTTGTAAGTAATAAGGAAGCTCTTAAAAAATGGGCAATTCAACGATATTCATCTATTAGCTTATGGAGTAAGAGTAGCTCATCCCAAAGATGATATTTAGGCTGGTTTATTTAAATTTTTATTTGGTGAAATAATAACTTATTTTAATAAAATAAGTAATTATTATTTGTGTTTTTAAACTATTTTTTTTTTAAATAAGTTATTTTCTACTAATGAAAATCACTTATTTTAGAAATATTTATTATAATTTTAAACAAACTAACCTCTAGTATATTTGTTTAAACTGCTTCTACTTAAAATAAGTTGTTTTCTTTTTATTTAAAGCAACAAATCGGACTAATTTGTTTAAAATTATAATAAGTGTTTATAAAATAAGTAATTATCAAATAATTGATTATTTAATAAGCTGATAGAATTTACTTTTTTAAATAAGTAGAAAATAATTTATTTTAAGCATAAATAGTTTAGACAAACATATTAAAAATACAAATAATTGCTTACTTAATTAAAATAAGTTATTATTTCACCAAATAAGTTAATCCTATTTGTTTATGAAATAATCAATTATCTAATAATAACTTATTTTATAAACATTTATTATAATTTTAAACAAACCGTCAATTCTCTCCTTGTTTTTTCTTTTGCCTGTCTTGTTTTTGTAATTTTCCCATTGATAAAAATAAATGGGCAGGCATGAAAGCAAAACACGTAAAGGTGAACACATGTGTGATGTGTTGATAACAACAAGCAAATACCCTTTTTCATTGAAGAAAAGAAAACTACTTGTACTTATTTGTTCATATATTATTTATTAAATTCCTAACCAGAAAACGGCAAGGTAAAAACAGAGGAAAAGTGAGCGCAAATGCTGCATGCATTATAAGCTTAAGAAGGTTTATTGGTGATGGTACAAAATTGGTGTTGGTGCTGGCATTGGCAGTCAGAATATTGAGTGCATTCCTGTGGGCAGTGATTTGAGAGATTGAACAGTGCTGCATTAATCTAGTGTTCAAATTTTCAATATCATCTTAATCTTCTTTTTTGTGAATTTTTTGTGAAATGACCAAAGTCACTACCTCTCAATTTTCAATAGAACCGAACTTAATTATAACATGTGGAGTATATGGCAATTAATTCACTCTTTTAATAATCTAAGTTTTCTTTATTTTTTAGTGTGGAAGAATTTCTAATCACTTGTTTTATCTTTAGGTGCATTAACAAAATCACTCAAGTAATATCCGACAGAGATCAAATTTTCAGGTTTTTAATTAAAATCTTCTATCAATGAATCTTATGTTGCTTCCATTCAATTTGAGATTGCTTACATTTTGTCACATTTCTTAAGAATTTAAGATTGTTTATATTCATTCTTATTACAAATAAGAACTTCATAGAAGAGATTAGAAAAAACAATTCATTCTCATTCACTCATATTTGAATGAAGGGTAGGCATGGATTGGATTTTTGAAGATCCAATCCAGATCCATTCTAAATCCATTTAAATAGATTGGATTTTAAATCCAAATCCAATTAAATGGATTGGATTTAAAATCATATTTTAAGATCCAAATTCATATTTTGTAAAAAACAATTTGGATTTTCTAGATCCAATTTTAAAAACTAGTTTTTTTTAGAAAAAAATTGATTCTAAAACTTCTTCTAAATAATAAAAAAACAATTTTAAACTGGTTTAAATTTAAAATCCTATCTTTTTAGTTTAAAATTTTGAAGTAGTCATAGTCATTGAACACTTTATTTTTCATAAAAAAAGAAATATAGTCCATAAATGTAACCAATGTTACAACAATTGCAATTAGCATAATTGGATACTCAAGTTACTAAAATAAACCATGAAACTACTTAAAATAGTTGTCACAACCATAATTGGATACTCAAGTTACTAAAATAAGATGACATATAAACTCTCAAAACAACATATAGTATGAAGTTTGGATAAAACTAAACACATTTTAAAGTTCCCATAGTATAACTCTGTGTGAAACTATATTTCTGAATTTTCAGCATTGAAATCCACAAGTCCCTCTTCCATCCATTGAATTCCCTATCCAGCAACAAAATGTCGTTCACCAACATTAACATAATGTCTGTTAGAAATCAAAACCAACACTTAATTTACAAACAATCTAAAATATAACAAAATTGACATGCAAAGTGTAACATTTACATAACAATCTAAAACATAACAAAACTTACATGCATAGTGTAAGAATCAACACTAATCTCTGACACTACTCTTTGAGAGAAATAGTTGTTGAACCAAAATCTTCTTGCTGAGAAACGAAGTCTGTACAAAAATCATACAACTTTCTGATACTCCATTAATAAAAATTTAAAATGAAAATTACTATAGAATTGGACCATCAATATACCTTTGTCAAAACTTTGAAGCTCTTCAAAATCGAAGTCTAACAATGATGGTAAAGGTTCATCTTTCAGCCAATCTTGTAGACAGATAAGAGCTTCCATCTTTTCATGTGATAGAGAACTACGAAATAGATCAAACACCCTCCTTCCTGTGCTAAATGTAGACTCAGATGCTACTATAGAAACAGGCATAGCTAATACCTCTCGTGCTAACTTTGAAAGGTTTGGAAATTGTCATGAATTATTTTTCCACCAATCTAGAATGTTCAAATTTGCACTTGTGTCAATCCCTTCCTCCAGATACCTATTAAGCTCATATTTTTTTTATTAAGTTTAGCCCTGAAGTTTTCAAAAATCAATTCCAACCATATGGATCTATCTTATAACTAGGCACATTTTCATCTACTTATTGTGTGTCTTTTGGAGTCTCCCCTGTATGAGCACTATATTCATGAAACAACGATTTCAAAGAAGATTTTATCTTTAACTTCAACCCATGTGCCATGTCCTCATCAAAAAGTTCTTCAATTTCCCAATTCATATATTTTGCTTTAGACCTTAGATCTAACTCAATAGCAACTAGCAACAACATATTCAGTTTGTCAGGATAACCCCAATATTTCTAATATTTTTCTTTCATTTTTTCAGCCATCTTATGTGTAGCACTATCTTTATCATTGACATTAAGTAAATGGCTAATCCCACGCCAAATCCTACCACCTCTAACATGTACATGTTACTAGTAACATAAGAGGTACTAAAGATCCATAATGTAGCTTTATAAAAAATGCTAAGGAATGGTAGAATAGCCTCAACATATTCCCAATCTACATAAGAAGGTAGGCCGACCCCCTTTCCCAACTCACTAGCATACTTTTGGGTCATGAAACTCAAATTCTTGAAGTACCTTCTTGTGTTTCAAAGCAACGTCTAACCTCAAATAGGTGGAATTCCACCTTGTTTCAACATCCAAGAAAATATTACCCTTATATTTATAATTTTGTATTCGACGCATTTCTTTGAATTTCACAAGTCTAGAAAGAGATGTTCTAATATATTTCACTATAGCACGAATTGTTAAAACCGAGTCATCAATCTCTTTTAGCCCACTTCTCACAATTAAGTTCAAAATATGCACGCAACAACGCATATGAATATAATCTCTTTTTAAAATTAAGTCATCCCAACATAATAGTATTTTCTTCAATTATTGAATTCCAGAGTCATTTGAAGTAGCATTATCAACTGTCAAGCTCAAAACGTGATTCAACCCCCATTCATTGAGGCACAACTCAACAAATTTGGCCATGGCCTTTCCTGTAAGACTTCTTACTTAGCGAAAATTCAAAATCTTTTTGTACAACTTCCAATCATCATCGATGAAGTGGGATGTCAAACACATGTAGCTTACATTTTAAGGTGAAGTCCAAGCATCCGTAGTAAGATGAACTCTCTTACAATGTTGCGAAAGAAAAATCTTCAACTCCGCCTTCTCTTCTTGCCATAGTGTTACAATGTTATGAGTTAAGGTATAACATGACCGGATCTTAAACCTTGGTTGCAAAGCATATGAATACCTCATAAAAGCCGAATGTTCTACAAACAAAAATGAAACTTCAGCTAGCACAAACAAATTTACTAGCTCTTTGTCACACAAATCTTGGTCAAATTTGTCATACAAAGGAGAGCTAATTGTGGATGAAGTTGTTTTTTGCCTCTTGTTTGCTTCTTTGTTGGGGTTTTTCAGACATTTTAACACATGACCTAGCATTGAATTTGTTCCATTCACATAGTTAATAATGAGATGACAATGCTTACATCGAGCTTTCTTATTCAACTTAGATCCTATAGGACTAAAATGATCCCAAGCTTTTGATCAATTTCTTCTTCCTTCATGGCGAGGAGATCTTGCATTTGTAGAGCTAATGACAACTGGTGGAGTAGAAACCTCATTGTCTAAGATTGAAAAGTTAACTTGATCACCTAATGACATCTATAAAAAATAAATAGAAAAATGAAGAGTATCACATAAATGCTTACATATTTTTTTTGAAAATAAAAAAAAGCACTAGGTGTGCCAATTACAGAAATCAAGGTTCCATGACAACAAAAGTAAAGCTCCATGATAGCAAAAACCAAATTCCATCAGCAACAGAAATCAAGGTTCCATGATAGAAAAAGTTAAATTCCATGACAGTAAAAATCAAGCTCCATGAGCAACAACAATCAAGGTTTCATGAGAGCAAAAGTTAAGTTCCATGACAGCAAAAAATCAAGTTCCATATTAGTAAATAGAAACTGAAAACAACATTATGAATTAGATTTTATACTAGTAAATAGAAACTAAAAACATCATTATGAATTAGATTTTATATTAATAAATAGAATTGAAAACAACAATGGAATTTAGGCCCTATATCAATAAATTGAAACTTAAAATAGCAGTGGAGAGATTCACATAAGTGAAACTTCCAGGACTTGGAATAGTAGTAGGAATTAACCTTTATGATAGTAAAATTTAGGACATGAGTCAGAAGTCAATCTAACTTGCAGACACAAAGCCTAAGTAATACTTCTTGTATAGATAATCTTTCGAATTTGCTTATAAACACTTAAACATAATAGAGCAACACAAAATTATAACATTAATTAAAGAACATATATAACAATATTGAACTCATCAGATGCACAAAATTGGTTTTTTAATGTAGATGTACTCACCATTTGATATCATGGTCATTCTTATTGAAAATATTATATTTTGGGATTATGTGTTGCATAGTTCTCAAGCCAAGGAAAAAAAAAACAATCTAGAAACTAGAAAATTGTTAGTTCAGTTTGATTCCTAATTATTTTTGTTGTTTTTTACTACATAAATTATAATCCAAATCAAACTCAAGCTGAAAGTTCCCAGCTTTTGAAGGGTTTCAACTTTGAACTCTTGCTAGAACTTTCCACAAACACAAGACGGGCACATTATCAAAATCTCAATACCCATTAAAACTCAAGTCGAAAGTTCTCATCTTTTGATGATTATAACATATACTAAGACACCCTTTACCCTATTTTTGTTTGGATTCAATGCAAGGAAAGACATTATTGAGACTTGAGAGAAGCAAGAGAAGCGTTTCAATGTAGAAGGTTGAGTAAGGAGAAATGTTTTAGCAAGAAGAGAAGTGATTTTGCCATTTTTGCGAATTGGATTTTCAATTCATTTGCTTAAATTCAGATTTGGATCCTAAACAGTTTTTAAGATATAGATTGGATGAAAAATCCAATCCATTAAAATGGACTTAAAAGGGATTGGGTTGAGACAATTTTGGACTAGACTATAAAAAAATAGATCTTTTGCCCACCCCTAATTTGAATATTAAGCACATTACAATATATTGAGAGGAGAAAGAGAGAATGAGAGGATAAGAATTTCCAACAACTTGATTGATAAGTTGTTAGAGATTACTTTTGCAAATTGCTTTTTCAAATTTTATGCATCAATTCCCTTAACTCGTGGAGAACTTATCTCTTATGAGTAAAAAACTTTTTTAGTTCTTATAATTATTTTTCACCTGACAATACCTTCTACTAACATATTCAATCCTTTACCTAAATATACTTTCTCTTTAATGGACAAGTCTTGGATTAGTGAGCCTTGAAATACTCCTAAATACATTGAAGGATTGAATAAATTCTTAGAGTTTGTATTTGCTAATCAAAGTGTTGATGGTATGATAAGATGCTCATGTCCTAAATGCAAGTTCAACAAATGGAAAACCCAAGAAGCAGTGTACGACCATTTGATTCTTAAACCTTTTCCAAAAGGGTATACAATTTGGCTTAGACACGGGGAGACAAGTACAATTCATACTATGATTGAAACACCTACAATGTCACAATCAAATGAAGATAGAATTCTTATTAATGATCCCATATGTGGCATGGTCAATGGTGCATTTGGATATCATCTTGATAACAATGATATGGAGGAAGATGAAGATGTGTATCCAAAAGCAAGCCAACAATGCTAGATGATATTGTAGAGCTTTTGAAGTTAATGAAAGATGGAGAACAAAGTTTGTATGAAAGATGTGAGAAGTATTTGAAACTTTCCTTCTTGATCAAGCTGTATCACATCAAATGTTTATGCAATATGAGTGACAAAGCAATGTTAATGATATTGGAGTTGTTGGCAGATGCCTTTGAGCATACTAAAATTCTATGTTCATTTATGAAGGCAAGAAAATAATTACTAAGTTTGGCCTTCATTACACCAAAATTGATGCTTGCCCATATGATTGCATGTTATACTCTAGAGATGACAAAGTTAGAGATACTTGTAAGAAATACAATACTTCTAGATGGAAACCAAAAAAGAGATCAGTCGATGGCACTATTCCTAAAAAATGAAAAAAGGTGGCTACAAAAGGTTTAAGGTATTTTCCTTTGAAGCCACATTTACAAAGGATGTTTATGTCTTATAAAATAGTTGAGCATATGCAATGGCATGCATCAAGGCATGCTAAGGCATCCAAGAGATTTTGAAGCTTTGAAGAGTTTTGACTTAATACATCCTCAATTCATTTCAGACCCTAAGAATGTACGACTTGGTTTGGCTACAGATGAGTTCAATCCATTTGAAAACTTGGGCAATGATCACAGTATTTGTCCAGTTGTACTCATACTTACAATCCCCCCCCCCCCCCCCCCCTTTCGATATGTATGACACATAATTCAGTCTTTCTTTTGGATGTGTATGAAACATAGTTCATTCTTTCTTTCCATGATCATTCCGAGAAGGAAAGCACCAAAAAATGATATTGATGTATATCTACAACCATTGATAGAAGACTTAAAAGAGTTATGAAATGTTAGCTTTACAACTTTTGATTCATATGGTAGTGAAAGGTTTAATATGTATCAAGCTATATTGTGAACTATCATTGATTTTCCAAGGCTTGGAACCTTATTTGGATAGAACATACATACTAGGTTAGCCTGTCCTAGATGCAACTCCTACTCAGCTTTGTAATAGGGAAAATGGTGTTTCATGAGTCATCGTCGCTTTTTGAATACAAGGCATAGATTCAAATTAGTACAAAGACAATTTAATGAAAATGTAGAAAACAAAAATCCACATTTGGTTGTAATAGGTGCAATTGTCTTACAACAAGTTGAAAATCTTAATGTTATATTTAGGAAAGAACCAGAAATTGAAGTGCGGAAAAGAAAAAAAAAGGGTACTAATCTCAGTAAGGTAGACCCTCTATAATGGAGAAAGGAGAGTATATTTTTTGAATTGCTTTATTGGGTGGACAATTTATCACCCCATAATCTTGATGTCATGCACATTGAAAAGAATATATGTAATAATGTGATTTTTACAGTATTGAATGATTCTTTAAAATCAAAAGACAATTTGAGGGATCAAAAAGATTTACAAGAATGAAGTATTATACTTGAACTTTGGTCTAATATAAATGGTAGATATCCTCTTACTATATATATATACATTGTCAAATGCAAATAAGATAATTTTCTTAGAACTTTGAAGAACATTATGGTTCCAGATGGCTACTCAAGTAACATTAGTAGATGCATTGATGTGAAACAACGCAAGATTGGAGAATTAAAAAGTCATGACTTACATGTCTTAATGGATTAATTTCTACCTCTAACAATGAGAAACACACTCCCAAAGGAAGTGTGTGTTATTTTGATTGACTTGTGCTTGTTTTTTAGACAGCTGTGTAGTAAAGTATTAAAGGTTGATGAACTTGATCAACTACAAAGTAGAATTGTCCTCACATTATGTCATATGGAAATGTTATTTCCACCTTAATTTTTTATCGTCATGGTTCATTTGATTGTGCACTTAGTTGACGATGTCAAGCTTGGAGGACCTGTTCAATATCGATGGATGTATCCTATTAAAAGGTACCTAGGAACATTAAAGTCTTATGTGTGTAATAGGACCCAACCAAAAGGCTCAATAGTTGAAGGCTACCTAGCCAAAAAGGCTTCAAGTTTTTACTCTAGATATTTGGATGGAATTGAGATTAAATTCAACCGACTGGGTCGTGTTGATGATGAGCCTACCATTGTGCCATATAATGTAAACACTTTGTTTCTATCATTCGAAAAATCAGTTAGAGATACTTCTCAATTCACTTTATCTACAAGGAAAAAGTTATAAGTATATCATCATGTTTTGACTAATTGTGCACAAGTCGACTCATTTTTCAGTAAGTATTCGAACTTTATAATTTATTATAATTATAATTGGTTTTCACGTTATGTATGTATATTTACACATTTAAATTTTGAACCTTAATTATTTTAGAACTTATGATCTTTTTTTTTTTAGATAAAAAATGACATAACTGAATCCTAGTCAAATGATTTAATTTTTTTAGCTATGGGTCAAATTAATTGTGCAAAGCATTGTACTACGTACAATAATAATGGACTAAAGTTTTGTACATTGGAGCGAGACTAAGGACTAAAAATACAAAATAATGGAATATTTGGTACATTTGGAATAAGAAGTTATGCAAGTAGTAATAACAATCAAATGTAGTTTGGTGGTGTGTCTTATTATGGAAAATTGGTAGACACAATTGAGTTAAACTATCATGGTTGATTCTTAGTTACTTTATTAAAATGTTTGTGGGCAAATACAACTACTTGTAGAGGAATTATAATTGATAATTTGGGATTTACATAGGTAAGTTTAGCACACCTAATACACACTAATGATAATGACGATGATGAGCCATACATCAAAGCTTCAAAAGCTCAAATGATTTTTTATGTAGAAGAGGAGTTAAAAAAAAATTGGAGCATACTGATACATCTAAAGCCCTGAGACTTATACAACATGGGTAAAGATGATGCTATCATTTTTCATGAATGTAAGTCATTTGCACATCAAAATTTGGAAACATTATTTCCACATGGGGAAGAGAATATACATTTATCCATATTAATTATGTGTGTATTCTTTTATTTATTGGTGTTTGATTAATACTAATGTGATTATTTCTCATGATCTTTGAAGATGAAGAAACTTTCCACCAAAAAGACTAGTGTAGCACCACATAAGACTAAGAGTGTCTCTTATAGCCAACTTCCAGCCACTCTTTATAATAGTAGTCCATCTTTACCTAATCCACCTCATCCTAGTAGGTTTACTTATTAATTATTAATTTAAAAATTATATTGAAATACAACATCTCAATAATAAATTTACAATATTTATTTATTGTTAGGAACCTTGAAAAAACCTACAACCTTGAAGAAGAATAAGTCAACAACTATGGTGCATGCTTATCATCCACAACTTAGTACAAAACCTCCGCTCCAATATGCACATCAGTCTAGTAAGATATATAGTCACACATAAACTGATTTAATTGTATGAAATATATTTCTTAAATTATATGTTTCTTATTGCTATTTAGAAATCATAGAGATAAAACTATTTTCCAACAAGACTAACTCTGCAATTCAATTGAGTCTTCAACCTCCACTTGAATCTCAGTTTGATGCGCAACTTACACATGCATCTCAATCTCATAGTCAGCCTACACACGAATCTCAGGCTCATTCTCATCTTACACATGAAACTCAGCCCCATTCTCAGCCTACACATGAATCCCAACCTACAGATATTGCTGAACTAGAATTCTAATTTGATAGTGAAGAGAAAGAAAATGCAAAAACTAAAATGTAGAAATCATAACTTGCAAGTCATAATAGAGCATGGATCATTGATTTGATTAGTAAGCACTTTACTAGTCTAGTTTTTGTTAGAATAGTCGATTAATCAAGAGGGGGGGGAGGGTGAACTGATTTACAAAAACTTTTGATTCCCCTTTTTTCAAATAAAACTTTTCCACCATTTTTCTTTAAAGATTTTCACAAGATTTTTCAATAGCTAATGTTACTGATATTAATCCAAGATTGAAAACATCAAATGAATGTTCTTGTTACAATTAGATTTCAGAAATGAATATAACAAGGAATCTAAAATAAAGTTTAGGGATGAGAAAACTTGATCCAATTTTCATATTGGTTCGACCTCAACCTGGTCTACATCTAATTCTTCCTTTAAACACGAGGAGTTCCACTATGATTCTGAGTTACAAACACTTTGTACACACAAATCACAGTAATCAACACTTGTTCACAACCCGAACAAAGTTCCTAAGCATGAATGTGAAAAACCATTATAAATCATCAACAATATTACTAGGAAAACCTCCTAGCACTGCTACAAAATAGGGAAATCACGTCACTCTATCCATAACAGTTGTAACGGAACTGTAGTGACATTTTTGAAATTAAATGCAAGTTAATCACAATAGTTGGATTGGAACCATTGTGGAAGATACCCCTTCCACATCGATTGTAAGAGAACCATTGTGCTATGGGTACCTTCCACAACGGTTATGAGTGAACCAATGTGGAAAGGTATTTATGGTTATAACCCATTTTTAAAAACCTATTCCACCGCACCTCTTCTTCTTTACTAAAAGCCTTCTCTTCTTCTTCCATCCTTAAGATCCTTCCCTGGCCACCACAACTATTCTTCTTTGTTCTCGAGCCTCCTCTTACCACCATTGTTGCAATGAAGACTTGTTATTAGTGTTGTCGTGTCAGCGAAGGAGGTTCATTGGTGCTGCCGCAAAGATCTCCTTGATGCCGCGTAGATCTGTTTTGTTCATTGTCGTTGTGTAGATTTGTTTTGTTTGCCATTGCTACAACGAAGAATTTCTATAGCCACCACTACAAAGACCTTCTAACTCGATGTGAAGCCCATGATACTCATCGCGAAGAAGCTCGGTGATCACAGGGTTGAATATTCTACAACCTTAATACTAAGGAGCTCTGCAATCTACACTAAGATATTTATGGTGCGCTCATTGGAATTGGACAAGCTCCTCACCAAGGGCAAGCAATAGGTCCTTTCTATACCCCTCTCTGTTTTTTTCTCCGATTTCCATCCAAATCTCGCATTATTCATCTTGTTTCTCCCTTTTTGTTCCTTGATCTATTTGTTAACTTTAGATTTGTGGCCTATTTGTACAAATTTTCTGTTAATTTTTTCTCTCATTTTGCAACTGAGAAATCTTGAGGTATATTCAATCCTCTCATTTCATCATTTCCAATTTTCCATTAGAAGTAAAAGTAATGCTTATTGTATTTGTTTTGTTTGAAAATTGAAATTGAAGTTCGAAGAGTGGTGAATCTGAGAAAGGAAATTGAGAATCTCACATCGAAGCTGAGCAAGGCCAACAGATTTGTAAAATGCAAAGCGCTGCAAAGAACTTGTGGAACAGGATCTCAAAGGCTTCAAAGTTCAATTGATGGTGAGTCAAGTTTCCGGCTTAAACGTTAGAGGTTACTCTTTTTCATCTCACTTTGTTTTAGTTTAATAGAATTCAATTCAACATATGAAGAATTAGATCTGATTTGGAAACTCTCAAGGTGATTCTCACTCTCACATCGTTGGATTTTGAATGTTTTGTTCTTGTCTATAGCTTGTTATCGGATCTGATTCTATGTTGTGATTTCATGATCAAAGTGCGAAGAATCAGCTTTGCAGTAACACATCATTCACCACTCATTTCCACCATTTTAAAAGTTAAATTGTTGGTTTGCTTCTAAAAGTCTTTCGTTTGTGTTGTAGTGAGCAATCTTTCCACAACATGCTTCATTTGAATAGCAAGATAAGGTTCATTGCGTTGATTAATCAAAATATTAGTATTATGCATTAGTGAAATGTACTATAATTACTTAATACTGATTCATTCGAGAGAGCACTATTACATGTGAAATTGATTGCACAGCTTCTTCAGGTTTTGTTATTTTTATACTTTTCTGTTAAAATTTTTTAAAGGTGTTTGTAGTACAAGAGAGACATTGTTCTCCTGCAACACTTGCTCTTTGAAAGATACCAACTGGATTCATTCTTGAGGTATTTAATTTTGTAGCTCTACTAAATTTTCTTAAATGCTTTAGAAGAAAATAAAATAGAAGACTATATTAAAGACGGTGTTGAAAATAAATTAAAGGTGGTGGAGAAAAAATTGCATGCACTTTACTCAATATAAATTCTTGGTTATGGATTACATTCACTTTACTACAATATATGATGCTCTATTTCCTTCTCTCCCTTTTAACAACAATTCACGGGACCAAACTCTCTCAGACTTCTACAATACCTCTGCTTCTTAACTCCCTATTCCTCATGAGGTACAATTCTAATTTCACGATAAATTATGACATGATTCAAAACTATCATAGTTTCAATTAATCTTTAACTCACACGTATATGACAATGTTTCACTTAAAAATTTACTGAAACCATGATTATGATAGTAGTTCAATAGTTCAAGATAGTTTCAGTCAATATCTTTAATGTACATGTACATGACACATGTTGGTTAAAAATTGATTGAGATTAAATAAACTTAGTTGTTCAAGATTAACTAATAATTTTTTAAAAAAAATATCTTTTTTGACTTGATAGTTTGTTTTTTTTATCATAGTATATCTATTAAGTTTAATTTTTTCTTTCTATATTATTATTTGCATGTGGAAATCAATCAGGCTGCAGAAGTTGTTGTACAAGAGGGTTTTGCCAGAAGCAGTGTCTTTATGAGTTGGGTTCTGTGGATACTACCTTTCAAATTATAAACATTATTGCTCTGTGGAAGACTTTGCTTGGACTGGAACTAGCCTTTCATTCATAAGTTCTCTGAGATTTCCTTGGAGAAGAGAGAAGAGATTCTCAAGAATTGGTCCAAAGAAAAGACTTGGGTAGCCCTAAAGGTAGTGTTTGTGCTCATCAAGCTTTTTTGTTTCTACATTTTCTTCTCAAAGGTAAGATTCTTTACCTGTTTTAATAAACCTTTTTAATTCTTTTGAATATGGTTGAGTTCAGATTGCAGAGGACTATTTTTGCATCTTTCACAATTGCCATTGCTGTCTATATATTATCTTTTTTCATCAAGTTATCTATCACTTTTTATAATGATGATAAATTTGGATATACCACACCATGACCATGATGATAAATTTTGATATCTGTTTGTCTACTTGACAAATATAGATAAAGTGATAGACTCCTTAAGAGTTGAGATATGTTCAAAATTTTGACACTGATGACTTGAAAATTATATGGAAGGACTAAGAAATAAAGAATAAACTGAACTCATTAAAAACTAGTCAAACAAGTTTCAATTTCTTTTTAATAAAGAAGTTGACTTATACCTTATACAACACCATTTAAAAATATTTCTTTGAGTTTTAAGTGGCTAATAAAGTGTATAATGTTGTCATATTATAACTTGATTAAGTGAATATCACTTTACTAGTTGGACTACTATTAGATTAGTAAATCGTGAATTAATATTTTTATTAACTCAATGATTTTAGAAATACATAAATTACTTGCTTGTTTATCTAAGAAAAGTTGTTATGAAAAGAGAGGCATGTGGAAAAGTGTCTCACAAGAATTATGACACTACTTTTTGAGGATCTTTAAAATGTAAATTATGAAAACAAAACAGCACATTCCACATCAGTTGTGTTTATAACCATTGTGGATCTTTAAGATGTAAATTATGAAAAGAAAATAGCACATTCCACATAAAATACATTTTAAAACTGACAGTATATTTCACATTGGTTAGATGCACAACCAATGTAAAAAGTGGACCACCCACAACGATTTTGGAACTATTTGGAAAGGATCCCACCTTCCACGTCTCCCTTATTGTAGTAGTGTAGCAAGCAAATTTCAATCGTACAAACAAAAAGAATAAAAAGATTATTGGAACAAAAACACCTTAAAGTGCAGATGTAGTAGTATGCAATCTGAACAAATCAACACCCAATACAAGTATGAATAGCTAAAAATAAGATGCAAATGATATGAAGGTTTCTTTCATCTATCAATGGTGTTTCTGAATGATTTAACCCAACCCAAAAACCGTGAAGGATAAAAAACAAATTAAGATCACTGATTGGGATGAAACCAAAATATTTAAGTGTATTTCAAAGTAGAACCATTTTTAGAGATGAATCTTCATCAATAAAAAATAACAAAGATTGATAAGGGATGAGAATTTGGGTAAAGCCAAATTGGAACAAAAATGGGTTCTCTCTCTCACACAAAAGAGTTGGAAAAATTTTATTTATGTGAGTCAAGAATGCTAGATGCAAGAAAAGATAAAGAAACAGTTAAGACATCTAACAAAATGATAGTTATAACAGATGTAATCGATTGTCCTGTGATTCTAAAGGTGACTTTGAGTTGCTATCATTGAATGTAATTAATTGCATACACATGGTAATCGATTGCCTTCAAGACAGAGCCAATTCTGAGCAAAATCATTTGCTAGTAATCGATTGTCATCAGATGGTAATCAATTAACCCGATGATTTTTTAGCAACTTGATATAGGTATATTCAATTGTAATTGATTGCTACTTCATGTAATCGATTGTTTCGATGGCAGTGAACAATCTAATACAAATGTGTTTATTTGTAGTTAATTACATGATCTTGTAATCGATTGCAATACTCATAAAAGTAAACTCATAATAAAATCAACTTAAGAAACAAAGATAAGAGTTTATCAATGATTTCAATGAACAACAAATGAACAAAGCACATATAACCTTAGTCTAAAATAATCAATACAAAGCCAACATCCATACATATTTTGGCTTGAAATAAAAAGACCAAACTAAGAAAGCAAGAAAGATAAGAGGCATGAAAGATACCAAAAATCAAGATAGAGATTTCAATCTTCAATTTTTTTTCTCTTATGCCACATGCCATAAAATCTGAATTTTTAAACTATGTTAATTGTTTTTATTTTAGACCTGCGTATAACATAGTTATTATTTCAAACATGCTTATATTTTCTTGAAAAAATAAAAAAAAAAACAAGGCACAATGAATACAAAGCCACTTAAAGTGAATGATGTTTGGTCTTTATCTCCTACTGAAAGGATTGTCGTAGAATGGAATGATGATGACCAAGCAACAGGAGATAATGGAGCATTGTTAAATAGGTTCTTGAGTCAACATGCAAGAGACTATGATATATTTCTTATGTGTTATACTAATTGGAAGAAGATTTCTAAAGATTACAAGCAAAATGTACTTGAGGACATTATTCAAGTAAATGATATATGCATTTTACTTATAATATAATTTGAATTATAATATAAATTGTTAACTTTAATTGTACGTCAAATAATTTGAAGGCTAAATTTGAAGTTGAGAATGCTCTTCACATAATTTATGTCTCCAAATCACTTAACACAAAATGAAGAGAGTATCATCAGGATTTGTGGTAGCATAGGAACAATGGCATCTGTAATAGAAATCAATTGATTGAGATGGTCATAGAAGGATTAAATAAGGATCAATGAGCATCTTTTGTTTACTATCATCTAGATTCAAAAACTCAGGTAAAATTAAAATTGTATTCATCTTTGATTTTTATCTACTTGGATTTATAATTTTCTTATATGACAATGATTAGGAAAAGGCCAAAAAAAACAAAGATAATAGAAATAAGCAAAAAAATTCCCCACACGGGTAGATCCATGAGCATTGCACGCAAGAAGAAAAAGATAGTAACTTTACTTATGTTTCTTACTTTTTAAATGAAATTATACTTTTGTAGATGATGTGCATAATGAGGTAATATGGATTTGTAGGAATTGGAGTGTGGCCACAAAGTTAGTAGGGGAGAAATTTGGATAGCAACACACAAACATGCTAATGGAGAATTTGTGAATGACAAGGCTAGAAAAATTAGAGTAAGTTAAAATTCTATTGATGATGATAATACTCATTTCCTAAAATTTTGTCTCAATTTAGTCAGCTTCTTTAAAGCAATGAAGGAGATAAACTATTGATGCAAAGGGCAATAGGTTTTGGAGTAAAAATTGAAACAACACTGTAAACAATAATTAATATTATTTTCTATTTCATTGTATCACTCTACTTTTAGCATGCTGACCTGAAGTTACAAGAGCAATCTACACTTTGAATACAAATAGATAATGTGTAAGTGATGTTAAATATGATATACATGCTCAATAGAAAGTTGATAACTTAATATTTCTGATTACTAAGGAATGTTAATATGTATTATATTATTAGATTTGTATCCATATAACATAACAATCATCATTGTAAATGAAGCCAATTTTTTAAGGAAGAAAACTAGATATTACTCCTATGTTACTTAGTATTGTCGTGTGTCATTGTAATAAATATGTTGTCTTTTTTATGCTTTTTTAAGGAAAAAAAATTGAAATATATGAATCATGTGAGAGTATTTCAAAAGACATATCAAGTCAAAATTCATTACCTCAAACTCTAGGAAATAAAGAACACCTTGAACGTGTTCGGGGGTTAGGATTGGGACCTTGCCCATCCCGAGTGTTTGGGCATGTATGTTCATATAATGGGATATCTTCATCTTCCCCTTTTTATATAGAGTTTCAAAATGAGGTTAGTATAATAAGGAAATCATTGTGGATCTAATTTTTACTACTAAATTGTCCATGTGTAATATTGGTGTCATTTTCCATTCTAATTATGTATTTATATTGATTTGGCTAAAAAAAAATTTTGAAAAAGTTAAAACCACAAATGGTTAAACAAAATAAGAAAATAGAAGAATAAAGTAAAAAATTTGAAACAATCATGAGTTTTTTTTTTGCACAGAATTATGAAGGTGGAAGGGTTTCCTAACTTGGTTATGTATCAAGTTTCACCGGTAAGATTTTAAGTTTGAATTAATTTTATACATATTGTAAAATATAATTGTATCAAGGGGTTTAAATGCGTTGGTAAAATATTGCATGTATTGACTATGTAATTAACGAAAATTTCAAAAACATGAGTATCGTTTATACAATTAACAAAGGTTTCAAAAACTGTTGGTAAATCACAAGTTTCTAAGGGTTAGTAAAAGCCACTCGTAAAATGTTTGCCATAAACACTTCCCGACATAAGAAGCAACCGTCGAAAATGCATTTAGTTTTAAAGCCACACTCAAGAAAAATGTGAGAAGGTGAGTGATAAGTCATGGATTTTGATCCCCATAAAGAATTTAGTTTTAGGAAATAGTATTTAGTTTATTATTAGGAAATAACTCACTACTAGAAAATCTCAATTTAGTGACTGAATTATCGATGGCTAATAGTGATTGAAATAGCGATTGAATTCAATGGGTAACTGATAGCGACCAAAATTAGTGACCGAAAACTATAAATAATATATAGCGATCGAATATCGAAATATAAAATTTAGCATCAAATTTTTCGATCATTGTACAGCAACAGAATTATTTTCGGTCACTAACAATTAATGACTTGAAATTTTGTGACAGATTTTTTTGTCGCTATCTTTATTAGCGACTAATATTCTTAATTTTTTGTTAAATCATTTTTTTCTAGTAGTGGCTCAAGAGGTTTTAGCAATTCTCATTTTTACTATAGCATCAAAATCTCCATTCAATGTTGGAGGAAGGATTCTTGATCCTTATCAAAGTTCTCTTACTCCTAAATTGGTGGAAGTATTGGTTTGCACACACAATTGGTTGAAAGTAACACATTTCTCTATGTTTATTGATGAGGAGTTTGAAGAGCTCGACAAATTTGAACAAGGTAATTTAATATCAATATTCTACATTTATTATGCTATTATAATAAAATTAATTAGAAAGTAACAAAATATTTTTCTTTTTGTAAAGATGTCTCCATATGAAGGGACTTCATTGATCACCACTATTAATCTTGAGGATTGAACATTAGCTAAATGAACCTTAACTAAGTGCAGTTATAGTTTGGTATTTATCTTGTTTGATTGATTAGTTAATATGTTATAACTTATTTTTTATATATTATTATATTACAAAGGAAATGTTGTCATTATCACCAACAATTGTAGCATATGCAAATAGGATCTTTCTGCTAATCAATACCACCAAATTCGTTTCAGATTTTTTATGTCTTTTCTAGTTTAACTTATGCTCAAGTATACTAATTAGTGAAACTATGTGTAACTCTTTGTTTTAAACCTTTGAGAGAGCTTCATTCATGTTTCTTGTTATTTTTTTTATTTATTCTCTAGTTTGTTATCATGTTTATGTATATATGCAATCTGACTTGGTTGAATTTAATTTTTGGTATCTTTTTATTTTAAATAAATAATGTGAAAGATTTTTTTTTTCTAATCATAGATGGTTAAATCAATTAAATGTATCACAAAAAAGAGAAAACAAAATATTAACAATATATAGTTAAGTGACTACGTCTAAAAATATGTAGTTCTATAAGTGAAAATAATACAATTAAAGTGTGAGGACTATACTTTAGAAAATAATAAAGTGAAATAATAATTGTTAATTCCAGTTTTGATTTTTTTTTTCTTCAATTTTGATTTTAATGTTGCAAAAACCTTTATTTGTCCCTAGGACTAAATTATTTGCAAATCAATCATGCAAGGCAACAAAACACAACTTTAATTTTGATTATTAAGTAGTAAACATTCTTATTATAATATAATTCAGTGTGGTATAACAGTTTAAATACACATGTAAGATACAAAACAAATGCTGAAGCTTTAGATAGTGCCATTCAAGAAATATTTGGCTATGCTACCACTTGCTCCTTTAGGGAAAAAACCACCGGGAGAATGTTCATCACCTCCTCCATATACTATCCTCAATATTTCTTTAGGGTCCTAGGATATGACAATGAATCTTTGTCACCAGCAAGAATGTTACCTTTGATTTCACCCTCAGCACCTTCTCCTTTATTCACCACAATACCCTCATCTTTCAAACCTTCGTTTCTTAACATATTCCTTAGGGTTGAAATGCGTTCTATGAACTCTTTCACACTCACTCCATACGGATGCACAAGTGATGGTCGATATTTATACAACAATGCTCAAATAACTGCATCTTGCCCAAACTCTACTCCTAAAAGCCCCGCAACAAGCTATTACACAATGTCATTAAGTGACATGTTCTTGTAGCTTTTTATATAATAATTAGATTAATATATAAAGAATCAAGAGACATGCTAGCTATCTATGTGTGATATGAAGGGAGTAGTATGATAAAAAGAAAAAAACATAAAGAAAAAACCTTACTTTTGACTTAAAGCACATGCAAGTTGATTAGTTTTAGTTTTGTTAAAATTTGTATAAAATACTTTGGTATGAAAATAGTAATGTTGTATGTCAAATTGAGTATAAGAGGAGTACTACATACACACTCTTTAATGCACAATTTCTATTTGATTAAAATTTATTGGAAACTACAATATCATAATTCAATGAGAATTGTGGAAAATGATGTGAGTCATGAGTAAAATATATATGTGAGTGGGTGAGAATGTGATTATAGGACTTTATCTCACCAGAATGAGCCCAATTTTATCATACAAGGATCAATTAGTAGTGTTGAGTTTGCACTACAAGAAAATTGACTTCTAGTGACATACAAAATTTGTCACTATAAGTCAATAATCCATAAGTAAAAGCATAATAGACATTTATCTACGAACACTTTCTCTGTCAACTTTGAGGGGGTGTATTGTAACAGTTATTAGTTTGTCAGTCCAAATTTTACCTATAGGCATCCCTTTACCTACAATTGCATTTTTCTATCACTATAGGTAAAAACACTACAAAAAAAAAACGTTTTAATGAGGGTTAATTTTGGTTTTAACGGGGGTTTAAACACCCGGTAATTCCCAAGGGATTTCAAACCTTCATTAATGCCAAAATTATTGTTGATGCTAAAATCCCTAAACTTATTAGGGGTTTTAGTAACCCCCTGTTAATAGCTTCTTCCTCTTTAATAGAAAATGAACCCCAATAGTGACAGAAAACAAAGATTTAATATCAACAAAAGAGAAATCTAATAAGTTATATGACAGTAGGGGTTTAGTTCTATAGCAAAAAATATAGATTTTTGTAACAAAAACAAGAATCTAACCAATAAAAATCAAAACTTAAAATAGTAGCATAAAGCATTAATATCAACAAAATTTTAGAACTTAAAACTACAGCATAAAGCATTCATATCAGTAGAATTCTTAGAACTTAAAACAAAAAAATTGATTAACATCTATTGTAGTAAGATTTGAACCCAAAACAGTAGCAAAATTAGTGTCCATAGTAGTAAAATTTGAACCCAAAACACCACCAAAAAAAAATAACATATATAGGTGTAAAATCTGATCCCAAAACAACAAAGGGAATTGGTTTTTGTAGCAGGAAATGATAACTTAAATAATAGAGGGAAATGATCTCATATTAGAAAATTAGAACTACATAGCAGCAAAGTTAATTTTCAAGACAACAAAGTCAAATATGCATAACAGAGAAGTGTAAGTTCAGGGAAAGCAAGAAAAAACAAGCTCTTTACCAACTTAAATGAATGAAGTTTGATTGTTGTTTTGTCTTCTTCTTGCTTCTGTTTGACTTTCACCACTTGCTCCACCTTTTCTATACAATCACTTTGAAAATTGATCATACGTAAGAGATAAATAACCCCCCTCCACCAAAAAAAAAAAAATGTTGAGGCTGCATATTAAATTTGACAATACACATTTGATGCTAAACATGCTTTAGGATATTTTCAATAGCTAAATGGTCAAAAAAGATCTAGACATAGTCATGTCAAAGTCCTATGTGAAATAGTTTTAAACTGTTTACATAGTCTAACTAACCTATTCTAACAACAAACATAATGAAAGTCATGATAGCAAATATAGAAATGGAAAATGGTCGTCGAGTATGAATTATGAACACATGTAATATGCATGCTTGTCCTAAACTAGGTTACTACAACCACACTATAATTAATATTGTCACGTGTTTATTATGTTAAATGCTTGAACATAGAATATTATAGCATTAAAGTTCTCCTAAGGTCCTACCATGAATAGATTGTATCTGATAGAATATTCTCCAAGCTAGACTTTAGGACAAAATTCCTATAATCTCTCACGCATTTATAAAGAATTGGATCTGTCTATTTAATGAGATAAAGACTAGAGAAGCATACAGTTTTTTCCTAAAACCTTTCTTGAGTTGTATCATTTTGATAGGAGCAAAAGAATAAAAACTGAAACTGGGTCATATAATTTTCTTCATAGACCAAAATAACCTGTTAAAAACTTAAATTCATAAGTTAAAATGGAAAATTCTCAACTTCTAATACATGTAATAAGCCTTTAAATTATCACAAGCATTAAACTGACAAGGAATATAAGCATCAAATGGTTATAAGGAAACATAAATGTTTTTAGAGAGTTAGCATACTTTAAGAACAAAATTATTTGTTCCCCTTATCTTTCTACTTGATTTCTTCTCACCACACCTACTGCCATATCCAACAAGAATTTCTCTAATTAGTTTGTTATTTGAAAGAGAAGTTAAGACGAGACTGAAAATGAATAGGATGCACAAACTTTATCATTGTTAGGCTCCCAACATATGCACTAATGAATTCAATATAAGTATAACACAACTACCTAATTCTCTATCACTTGATAAAAGATCACAAATACATAAAGTTACAACCATATCTACAAGAAATTTCTAGGACGGAATAGGCTGCTATCAATATTGGATAATGGCACATGGTGGCCAACCCTAAAAATGCTCTAGTAGGATAAAGTGAAACAAGATGACCACTATTTTAAATTTTGTAACACAAACTAAGTAATTTACAATACACGTATAAATATTTAAAAAATATAAAATAAAGAATTCAATGAATAATAAATAAGTCAAAGTTTACACACAATCACCATCAATCCAGGAGCAAAAGGAGCATAGTAATGAAGTCATAAAAATGAAAGATGATGGTGAAATTAATGGGAAAAATTTTTACAAATTAGATAAAAAAAAATACCAAAATGTGAACTGGGAAGTTTAAAGAAGAAAGAATAGAACACATAAAGAAAGAAAGAAAAAAAGAAAAAAAAGTCATGTATAATGGAAGGAGTAGTATGTCCTCATGTAGTACTAAAAATAAGGCACATGTTGAGATAAGACTAGGCACACCTTAGTTTCTAGCTAGATCTTGTTTTCCTCAAAAGTTGACAATTTTCAATTTTCAAAGAATTTTTTCTCCTTTCTCTCAATTTCCCTTGTTTCCCCACTCAATCAAACTTTGCCACCCTTACAAGAACAACAATAGCAACAGCAGCAACCACAATAATGACAAAAAAGAAAAAAAAAAACTGACCGTGCATTGGGTTGGTCCAGAAGCGGAGGATGATTTTCGTTGTTCTCTAGACCCTGTAATATCACCTCCATAATTGAAGTAATAAACCAAAGGAATGAAAACTAAAGAACTACACTAAAAAAAAAATATCAGTAGAGCATATGTATACTTGAAATACTTCTTTGAGAGCCATATCCATTCAGTCATCCTCTGTAAATATTTTAAGGTCATCCACCCTGCAAAGGCATAATCATCATCAATTAGTGGTGACTCAAGATTTTGCATGAAAAGGTAGAAATTAGAAAAAGAACAAATGAAAAGCAAGGGAGAGATAAGAGATAAGAGATAGTAAGCTAACTTGAAGTTCAGAAAGAAGAGAAGTCTGAAAGTGAGGAACCCTAGTGGAGGGGCTGACCATGTTAGGAACGTAAATGGGTCCACCCCTTGGAATTGGAAAAGAGAGATCGCATTCTGTTGCCTCTAGAATTGACCATTCCATTCCTTTTAACTGATGCAATCAAGTTTAAGATTAGAGAGAGCAAATTTTGAAATTTAGTGACAGATACATTACAGAGCAGTGTTTGTATAATATGTACACAAACAAGTTGGAAGAGAGTGCAGCGCAAATCACTACTCTCAATATACATAAAAGTATTTTAGTTTGTTTGGTACATTGCATGGGCTAATCTTTACATGTAAATCATAATATAAAAGCATAAACTAGCCCAATAACCGGATCAATAATTTGAGAGGGGAAAAAAGAATAATTTTTTTTCCATTTCAAATTTTGTGTGTGATGATGAAGTATTGAGCTTATGGCTATACCAATTAAAATATAAGAAAACTAGTGTAACACGTATTATTAGTTCTGCCTTCAACGTTATTGTATTATCGCATACCTCTTATTATAAAGAGTATAACATGAAAATAAAATATGTCTAGTGCATTAGGCTGAAGTTGAAAGACTTGAAATACATAAACCCAACTATAAGAAGCAAATTAGACTTACCACGGTGATGCCAGGTAATACCATAAGAATTGATACCTTTAGTCAGTGAACAATAAATTTTCTTTGGCACTATGCCCTACAACACGAATCAAGTAATAGAAGCACATGGAAATGAGAAGCTTGGGCTGAGAATGCTTTAAGGAATATTTTTACTAAATACAAAAGAGGTGCATCAAAATTCTAACCTACTCCACTCACAAGTCACATTAGATTTAGCATCAATGATAATATTTTTAATCTCAATAGGACTAGCCTATAAAACAAAGAAAACTCAAAAAGAAGAAACTTAAAATGAAACACTTCAAGCATCATAAAATCAATAAATGCAGAAAAACCATTTTTTAAAACAAGAAGCATAAAGCTGAGCCTAAGTCCTTGGACAATACTTTCATAGTTGAAACAACTCTTGAATTGGCATCTTGACTACCCAAAGACCCAAATAAGAAGAATTCAACCTCCAAGTATTCTAAATTTAAGGGAAATTATAAAAGATCAACATTGACTTATTCATTTGATTTTAGGGTTATTGCACTTACAATAAGCACAAAAGAAGAATCGAAGTTTGATAAAAGTAAGGGAAGCACCAGGGAAGCTACCAAAACAACAATAGAGGCTTTGGATCTAGATATTTGGGTGCCTTATTTTATTTTAGCTTTTTTATTTTCCCAGGTGATGATGCTTACTTGCCATGTATGCATTTATATAACAATCTTCTGTGCCGTACATAATAACTAAGGAAATGTCATGTGACAAGATAATGCAACTTGTTCAACCTTTTCAATTTGTTTTATGGGAAAGATATTTATCGTTTAGATTTTTTTTTTTATCAATTACCTTTATTTTAATTTAATAAATATAATATACCAAAATATATTATAAATAAATTTGACTTCCTAATAACATTACATATATAATGTGTAGTCCAAATTTTATTGATAAAAATTAAAAGATAAATTACTATATATTCTTATTTATAAATTTATTTATGTTATATTAGTATATAACTAATTTTTTTCTATTTGAAAATATGTTTTGCCAAAATTTCCTTTAAACAATAAAATAAGAATAATAATTTTAAATTTATTTTACATTTTAAAATTTAATAAATATATTATACTTAATAAATATCATATTAATACTTATATTATAAGTAAAATTTTTACTTCCCACTAACATTAAATACTATATTTATTAAATATTATAGGTAGTTAAATTACTAACTATAGAAATTAAAATATATATTTTATATATATTTATAAATTTATTAATAATATATTAATATTTATTTTGAATTTTTCTATATCAAAATATGTTTTTACACTAATTATTTTAACATAATAATGTTAATAAAAATTGTAATGTATTAGTATTATATATATATTTTGCTGGATCGAAATTCTAACTTGACAATAATATTTTATATTCAATTTTGTAACCTTTACTTATAACATTTTTGAGTTGTAAAAAAAAATTGCAGTTTTAATTCATTTAGTGCTCAATTAAATTAGACAATCAACCTAAAAACCAGTTTTTAGCAAAGTTTTTTTTTTTTTTAACAAAACGTTTTAACCAAAGTTAATATTACCTTCTTTGTAACGATTTTTAATTGTTATTACATTTAATGGTTATTATTTTTCTATTAAAAACTTAGTGGTTTTTAATAATATAATAAATGACATATGCGTTGGAACAAACCCATCATACATTTATTCTTTGTAATGTAAACTTTGTGTTTAACAAATGTGTCTAACTGTCTATTAGTGATTTTCTTTTATATATATTCCTTCACTTAGGTTTACATTTAACTAGCATGTGTTTTGTTTTATTCTCTGTCTTTTCATTCTTATTAGTGTTTCTTTTCTTGGTTTAGCATTTCTCCTCTTTATATTTATTAAATAAAAATAGAAAAAAATTAATAAATTGAGAGATAATGTAGTATTAATACAAAAATTAAAGTTTTTTTCTAAAATTATTTACTTGTAATTTTTTTTTTACTTTTATAATAGTTATTTACATATGGAATCATTTTATATATTGAATAATAAACGTCAATTGAAAGCTCTATTCTTTAATATGTTTATTTTTGTAACTTCCCAGAGAATAGTTTATAAAGAAAAGAAAATAATGAATTAGCATAAAATGAAATAAATTAATTTTAATCAATTTGATCTTTTTTTATTTTATTTTGAATGATAGTTTATTTATATAATTGTAGTTCGGTTGAGATTATCATTTTATGTTCATGATTTAGGTTTTGATCAGATTGTCATAGATGCTCTCCATGTCTTCTTTTACAAAAACAATATGTGAGTTCTTTTATTTATAAGAGAAAGAGCCTTTAGATTGTGTTGTTTGCCTCTACAAGTTCTTAGAACCATTCTTTTCACATTGAATGCATAGAGAAGTGAAAAAGAGAGTAGAGTAGTGTTGGATGTAAGGAGATGCTATTCAATGTGGTCATTTCAATATGTGGTGATTGATTTAGTTTTGAGAGTGGTTCATAAGGTGGGTGTGCTAACAATTTTATTGGTGGTAATTGTAAATGTTAATGACGAGTCTGGTTTAGCTTACATATTTGCTAGTGATTTTTATTTGTAAATAAATAAATAAATAAGGAGAATGTATCAAAACATAGTTTTATTTTGTATCTGGCTCCTTATCATTTTATATTTTTTTCATGAGTTATTACAAGTTCTTAACTATTTTGGGTGAACATGTTCTACCTTACTCGTCAATTTCTTTCCATTTAACCAATGGTACATGAGTTATTACAAGTTCTTAACTATTTTGGGTGAACATGTTCTACCTTACTCGTCAATTTCTTTCCATTTAACCAATGGTACAAATTGTAGAGATAATGAAATGGGTCAAAAGGAAAGAAATATGAAATGGAAAACTTGAGTCCCCTTATATAGCATCAAGTCAATAATATTAGATCAATTTCCATTCAACTTCAATTTTCTATATTTGTTTGTTTTATCTTTTAATTAATTTATTATTTGCAACAGAATATTCCTTCTTTAAGCATAGAAAGTGATTGTTTATAAATTTGCAGTTACTTTCAAGTTAAAGCTAAACAAAGATCTTAAAAATTGAAGTTAAAGTTGTTTGGTATTTTTTATTTATTTTTACTTTAAGGCTACTTTTTCAGTTAAAAGTTGTCTGGTAAAATATTTTTGCAAAAGTTTTAATTTTATTTAAATTTAACATATATTCATTTATAATAATATGAGGGTTAATAAAATCAATGTATTATATAAAAATATAATAATTTTAGAGAAATTGATAAATAAAACTATTTTGAATAGTTAAATAACCAATTATCATCCTAATTAATAAATGTTGATTTTTATAAATTAAACAACTGATTAAAAATTCCATTCAAAAAAAAAAACTTTTTTGTTATACTTAGACCATATTAGAAAACTAATTGGCGTAGTATAATTTGAGAGAATTCAGTGCCTTGCGCTTCAATATCTCTCCCAATGTGGGCAATGGGCATTCAGAACAAAAAAAAATGTGAGCAATGGACATCTACATGGGGTAAAAAAGCATGTGCACAACATAGAAAAAATAAAATGAAAAATAGCGTAAAAAGCCAAAAATAAATCTCCTTATTTTAGTAATTTCTTCACAAAAATAAGCAGCTTATATTTTCTAGAGCTTTTATGAAATATGTGTTTGACCCAGCTTTTCCTTTTAAGGAGAAAAAAAAAGTCAAAAATAAGTTAAACCAAACACTACCTAAATCTTGTTATCAAAGTTTAGTTGTCATGCCCTAAAATAAATGATTTTTAACTTTCAAAAAATAAGATGCAACTAACCGAACTGTCATGAGAACTAAACTGTTTTTCTCCAATGAACAATTCAATTCAATTAAATTATTGAAAATTGTTTCTATAGTTTAGTTCAATTCAAGACAAAAATCAAACTAAACTTTGGTCACCCCTGATGAAGATGGCGAGGAGACATCGACAAAGACACACAAAATTGATGTGTAACATCTGGTGAATGACACATTTGTCAAGGATGATTTTGAGCGTACCATAGAGTGTATTTGTTTTTCACAACCAATAACTAAAGTGACCTGACATGGTACGAGTGTACAAAATAGTAATATACAACTTTTGAGTAATAGTATACAGTTCTAAATCTAAACAGTAATATACAACTTAGCCAAAAAAAACAAGTATTAGTGTCAAACCACAATTGATAATAAAAGTATTTGGAATATAAAATATACATATAATTTATAAACTACATTGTGTACTACTAAATACTAAATTACAAAATGATTAAGTTGATTTTATATTTACATTTCATACTCAGTTCAATTATTTGTTTTTCTTTTTCCTACAATATGTAATATATGATATTCACATCAACACACTTTCTTGGATGATTTTTAAGTCTAGTGTATATGTTTGAGGCTTTACAATGCAATCTTGATTGAAAATAATTGTCAAAGGACAAATTATGTTGATTTTATACACTTTTATGTCCAAAATTTCAATAAGATGTTGACAACTGATGTCAAAGTGCAGATTGGGTTCTTCTTGTCCTACATATGCACTTTCATATCCTAATTTTACTATCACATGCAAATCATAAGGATCATTCGTACTTTGGAGTAGGAGTCGTCACCAAGGACGATAGTCTTTATTGACGTAACCATTCTTGTTTTACTCCTACTTGTTTGTTTGAGTGTGCTATCTTTGCCTTTTATTGTTTGTTATTAACAACTAACAGTTAATCATGTACAATAAATTGAGAGTTATCATGATTGACATTTTTCCAATGAAATTTTGTTGTTGCCTATTACAATATTACCTTTACTACATCATGTGTAAGGTTTTCATTTGTCACACTTAAATTTAAATAATCTAACACATCTTATTATAATATAATAATGTTGACAATTTCATTTGAAAATAACTCTTAACATACGATCAAGTTAATTTTAAACAAAGTTGATATTTTTCTTTCACCAATCATAACAATCAATCACTCATATAAATCATGAAAATCGACTTACTGTGTCTTTTTTTTTTTTTTTCCACTACATCAGCACATGCTCCAAACTTTAAATTTATATTAAACTTAAAAGAACAAACAAAACACAGTACACATGCAAGACTCAATTGATTAAGCCAAACCTTATAGTACAACTCAAGTTTAGATTATTTTATATGTGTTTGGATAGTTGAAAGAAGGGTTTTGTTGAAGTTGTTAAACTTTTATTTTTGTTTAACAAAGTTAATCTAAAGACTAGCAAATATATGTTTTAATTTTATAGGACGAAATTAATAAATAAAAATTATGAGGATGAAACTAATACTTTTTACATTTTTTTGGAACCCAAACATATTTTACCCAAAAATTAATAGAAAGTTTACTTAAGAAAAACTTTCCTATTCTCATAGCTTATTTGGTTAATTAAATTTTACTCGATGCTAAACCACTTAACCGAAGGAAACCGTGAGCTATAGTTGATAAGGGGATTTAAAAGAATTAGTTTTAATAGATCATTGTGCACAATTAATTTAAAAAGATATATTAGAAATATTATATATAAATTAAACTGTCAAGATTAATCACAACCGAGGCTTTCTTTTAATCTATTAAAACTTAATTAATAATAGATCTTTTCCTTTTCCCCCGCACGAGACTGTAATAACGAGTAGTAAGTGTTAATCTATTTCAAAACTAAGTTTCATTAATTGATTTAGTGTTGGGTAATATAATAATAATAATAATAAAAGAATTTAATGTTTATATATTTGTCAGTAAAATAATTTTATATTATTAATCAATTACAATCTATTATTTGAATTATTTTGAAATAATTTGATAAAAATCAATTGATTTATTATAAATAAAAGATTATTATTTGAATTATTTTGAATTATTTTGAAATAATTTGATAAAAATCAATTGATTTATTATAAATAAAAGATTATTATTTGAATTATTTTGAAATAATTTGATAAAAATCAATTGATTTATTATAAATAAAAGATTGTGATTGAACGAGGATGATGTAAAATTATTTAATATTGTATCACCATTTTTCTTATAAAAATCAGTGTTTTTTCTAATAAGAATTAGCGTGTATGTGTTCCTTTATTCTCTTAATAATAATAATAATAGAACGGAAGTTCACGTGCGGTGGCATTTTCACATCAAAGGATCATGATTCATGACCTATGATTATTTTTTATTTACATAATATTTTTAATTATTATAAAATGTAAGCTAAAAAAAATTAATGGTAAGATTTACAACTGCAGAGGTTTGGTGTTTTATTTTTCCAATGCAGAGCATCTATTTCGGGAGTGGATCCACTCATATGAGATTTTCATTAATATTTTAACGTTAAAATCTCAACCATCAAAACTTCATGTCTACATATTTTTATTATTTAAATTTTTCTCTCTTACTTTTAATCAAGGAATATGATTGCGCATTATCATAATGTAACATGAGAGGATGCATTCACTTCAATATATGGGTGTTCAAAAAAAAAATTCGTTTGGGATGAACCAGATTGATTTTTCGAAACCAGTTTAAAATCAATTCAATTTTAAATCAATTTTTTTAAAACAAATCGATTTTGAACCAATTCCAAACTAATTAAAATTATTTTAAAAAAAAAACCCAACTATTTAACAATTCGGTTTTTTGTCTAGCCCTAGTTCAATAACATATATATAAGCCCATAAATCCATAATTGTTTGGTTAAAAAGAAAATTCCTTCAATTAAAAGCTACATAGTATATAAATACAACTCTATTCACTTAAAGTTTTCTTATTATATTAAATTATCTAAAAGATGTAACGCGATATATTTAATATATTTAATATTTGAATTTATTTATAATAATTCATTATTTTAAAAATTTAGATAATAGTTTTTAAAATGTATTATAAAAATGGTAAAATATTTGGTGATTTTATTTATATCGATTAAAATCATTTTTATATTTTATTTGGAAAAATATAATAAATTAAAATAAAATTATATTAGAAATAAATTGTTTAAAATCCTTTTTTAAACATTTAAATGCATTATTAATAAGATTAACTATGCTATGCTTTTAGTCCTTAAACTTTTATAAATTTTGGTTTTTAGTCTTAAACTTTTTTTTATATTAAAGTCGTTAGTTCCTAAACTTTTTTAAAATTTAGGTTTTAGTTCCTAAACAAAAATTTGAATCCCATTTTTCTATTTATTTAATGGATTTTCATGGACTAAAAATCTTAACAAAAAAAATTTATTTTACATGTCAAACAAAAATTTAAAGACTAAAATCTTAAATTTAAAAAAATTTAGAAACTAAACATATAATTAACTCTTGTTAATAATATCATTTAAAAATAAATAAATAACTTTTTAAGTAACGCGTAACTATGATAATAGACGACTTCAAAACTAAAAATATAATTAACTCTTATTAATAATATCATCTAAAAATAACTAAGAATTTCTTATATAACGCTTAACTATGATAATAGATAACTTCATGATCATATCATACGTGTGTAAGAACCTTATATGAATATAAGAATCTTAAATTAAATACAAGAATTTTTAAATTGAATAAAAATGTAAAATAAAATTTCAAATAAAATAATGAGAATAAAAAAAAAGATACTAATTTACTTTTCATAAGCTCTTCATAAATTTTTTTTACTTAAGGTAGCTTATAATGAATAAACTACCAAAATAAAAATATCAACAAGTAACACTCGGAGAATCTTGAAAATCTCATGCAATGAACATTCAACCCTTGGTTTTCTAAAAGAACAATTGTTTTTATTTTCACCAAAAAAAAACAATTGTTTTTATTATTTCACGAGTCATAAAAGATCATTTGATCCTTGATGATCATTAATAAACTTTCTTATATCATTAAGAGGTTCAGTAGAAAGGCAGCCAAATAATAATAAAAAAAAGCAATAAACTATAAAATAAATTATAATAATAAAATAAAATGAGAAATATTTATACATCGTGAATGTAAAATAATTTTATAATCAATGATAATTTTTTGTTTATAATAAAATAATTGACTTTTATAAAATTATTTTAAAAAATAATTTTATAATTAATGATAATTCTTCGTGTATAATAAAATAATTTATCTTTATAAAATTATTTTAAAAAAATTAATTATTATGAGTTATAATTAAAATATAATAATAGACAGAAAGCCTTGCAGATTCCGCCGATCAATTTCAAAGATGGATGCAGCCTTTACCTTCACATCTTCTCCTTTGCAGATTCCGTTATTATTGTTATTATTATTTTCTCTAATTTTCTGACACTCTAATTTTTTGTTTTCTTTCTTTCTTTCTGCAATGGCTGTTGCAGCCTTCAAATCCTCTTCGAGAAGAGGAACCCAATCTTCCAACAACACGACGTCGTCTTCTACTTCTACTTCTTCTTCGGGCAGATCCTCCACCAGAGCTCCTTACCCGACTCGCAGGTCGAGGAGCGTGAGCGCGTTCTCCAGGGGCAGTTCCGACATTTCCACTTCCACCGCCGCCGCTGCCGCCGAGTTGTTCCTCAACAAGAGGGACAACCCTCTCTTCGACGAGACGCAATCCGCCAAAACTGTTCTGGGAACTTCCACCACGCCCGCGAATTCCGCGCGAAGCGCCGAACCGGGTCGGAGGGAAACGGGTCGGCGCACCCGCTCCGCTTCGCAGTGCCCGGTTTCTAGGCGGCACCTCAACTATTCTACTTCCGAGGTACCCTGCGTTGGGTCTTTTAATAATTACAATTAAATTAAAGCTGTTAATTTTTTTTTTTTCAAACTATTTAAAGTTTTGCCTTATCAAATCAATGTGATATATATGATTTTTAAAATAGTTTTATATAAGTTAACTGACTTGGTAGGAAGAGTTGTTTGTATGATATGTCAATGCATTTCAGGAAATACTTCAACTAATCTTGTAAAATGTTTTAAAAATATAAAACACATTCAGTATTTATCAAGAAGTAGAAAGATAAATAGAAAGATGTCATAGGGTGATTTAGAATTATTCATAAGCCATATTATAGAAAAGTTTAATGGTGATGCACTATCAGGTTAAATATCATTCAATCACATCCCATTGTTTGCATAACTTTTGAGATTGTTTTATAAAAGTTAACTGACTTACCATTAATGGAGGATTGTGATTAAAGAATTGTGATTAAATGACATTGTAAAATGACCACCTGTCAGTGTATATATTAGAGAATAATAGAATGATTTGAAATAAATATATATTAGAGTATAATAGGCATTGTTGGAAAAACCGCCTTAATTGTGGACATCCCTTAGTCTGCCTTAGTTGTGGCCTCTTTGGGGGTTGCCTGGAGTGTAACCTTGAGGGTGGTGGTTTAGTGTTACGTCAACTAGTGATATGGCCGAAATAGTATATATAAGTGAGGAACAAATCTCACCTTACAAGCCAGTTTTGTAGGACTGAGTTAGGCCTAAACTTACTTCTTAAGAGACATATACTCTCACTGCAACTTAATCATTTTTAATATTATTTGTGTGTGACTTAATTGCGAAATTTAGACCTCCAAATCATGCAATTGGTAGTTTGGTACCTAGGGAATCAAAATTGTAAAATTACGATACCTGAGGAACCAAAAGTGCAATTAAGCCTTTGTATTTTTAGGACGTAAAGTGTTTCAAAAGCCCAAATTCGTGTTGGAGAATAGAGTGGTAGGAAACATTAGTTGCAGAAATTTAAAAAATTCATAGTAGTCTTAAAAATTATAAATGTAGGTGATTTTAATCCTTAAACACTTGACACATTAGTCACTGAAAAGGGTTAATAGAACTTAAATTTATGGTTCTTCCTTCTTATGGACTAAGGTGAAGATTTTGTACTTTTGACTTTTGAGGACCAAAGTGTTTCCCATTAACGAATTTGGAGATTAACTCTAGATATGAGACTCCTTGACGTTGGGGGAATGTTTTATATGTGAATAACAAAAAGAGGTCACCTTTGATTTTGCAGTTTAATTTTGAGATGCTTGCAAATGGTAAAGAAAGAAATTAAGGAAAAGATAGAAATAATTGTATACAATGTCATGTACAATACCACAATATCAATTTTACACCATTAGTATTTAGTACATTCTAATTAAATTCAATAATGAAATTTTACAATATTAGTACATTCTAATTAAATTCAATAATGAAATTATTTTCATTGTTTTGGTGTGGGACATGGAAAGAAGGGTATGAAAGGAATTTAACATATTTGCACATTTGTTGTTTGTGCAGAGTGAAGCTGAATGTAAAGAAGGGGATGGTTTTAAGTTAGTGGGGAGTAACAGAAAAGGTGGTTTGGTTGGAAGAAGAGAGAATTTTGTGACTGATCAAGTGAAAGATTTGCAGACGTGGTCTAGTCGGCATTCATCAGTTGAGGTCTCAGATAGTTTTGCTGCCACTTTGGTAAGTTCCTTCCCTTGCTGGTGTGTGTTTGAGGCATATTAGAAACATTGAGATGAAGGACAATTTACTTATTGTTCAGTGATCATTTTGTTTGTCTGCAGTCTGGTTTGCAAACTCAAACCTGTGATGATGAAGCTTCAACGGCAAGTTCTGGATTTGGTTCTGATGAGAAAACTATCAAGGCTGTTTTTGAACAAATGAAGGTAGGTGTAACAAAGCTTGTACACAGTTATGTCTGCATTGAGTGAAAGGAAAGGAATTGAATAATATTTAGTAGTTTGGTAAAGCCTCAAGTTGATCCTTCAAAGTTACACGCATCACCACATTAATTCTCTAGATTTTTTGTCTTAAGGGACTATTTTCTTAATAAAATCTTTGGAGAACTGTTACGGTTATGTTCTTATAAAATCTTCAATGTGTGGTGATGCGTGTAACTTTGGACAACTAGTTTGAAGGTATACACTTCAAAATATGGTGAAATTGAATGAAACCAAGAGGAATCCATTCCATATTTTCCCCCATCTGTTACCTTTGTTCCCTTCCAATTTGGTGGTATATTTTTTTGATTATGCAATGTGGTGGTAGTATATGATAGAACCAACTTATTGTTTATAATCTATTCTATCATAACAAATCTGAACAATATTGTAGTATTTTATACCATTTCATTTCATTCCTCCTATCATTAATAATCCACAGTGTTACTTGTCATGTCATGTCATGTGTGCTTAAATAAAAGACTTTATGCCACAGGTTCATTGATGAAGATTCGACTTCCTACATAGAGGAAATTTCAATCCATGACAAATTATTCTTCCTAGGGAGAAACTTTAATGCTTCTATGATACAAGAATAGGCATAAAATTAATAATTGTTCTTGATGACTAATGGATAACATTTGGTATATGTTTGGGTCTTGAATTCTGCAGTCAGTACAAGGAGATATGCCAGAAGCCAGTGATATATATGAAACAGTTCGTTCTGAAGTGAGGCGTGCTATTTCTGAGATTCAGATTGACCTTGAAAGCGTATGTTTCATGAACTCCTGTCTTTTTCATTGTTAGGTTTAAGTCAACTGGCTCTACTTGAACTGATTTGGCCAATGGTGATTGATACAATATGTTCCGATTTAATGGAAAGCTTTCTCTCTGTAAGCGCACACACACGTGTGTCTGTCTAAGACTAATAATTAAAATCATGCATTCTAAATATTTAGAAAACCGTCAAAGAAAAATGTTGGATAAGTCACCTACTAGTCATTATTATAACAGAATCAGCCAAGAAGCCGGGTGTGACAGATCATTCTCTATGAACGAATCATAAACTTGTAGCTGATAAAAATTTGAGGAAAATTTCTTCATGTCTCAATGCATTTTCGAAGTTGAAAATTCAACTGGTCCAGGGATACAAGTTTTCATTGTTAGGCTTAGCAATTCCTGCACTTCTTGTGAGTTTCCTTTATATTTCCAGGGAAGTGCATACTTGCATTAGACATTTACTCAATATATTTCTTTCTTTATAGCTTGTACTCAAAAAGTCAATAGTTGAGTACTATTTGTTGATGCATGTATGCTTAATTTTTAATTGTAACATAATATAATTGGAAAATGAATTTTTGTGCTATTTTTAAACTTGTTTCTGACTCTGGAATTTTAGGTTATCCAAAGGAGTAATGGTGCTTCCATTGCTGTTACCAATGTGTCTGATATTCCTCCTGACTTCGTAAACCCTGGTGCAGTAGAATTGGTTTTAGAGATTAGAAAAGAGTATGCCAAAAAGCTTGAAGAGGTGATATTTCCTTTGGAGTATGGTTAACTTTTCTTTGTTTGTTGATGGTCATCACATAGTTGAGCTTGAGGGTTGGTACTTGGTGTTATTGTTTCCAAGAACATGTTTTGTTTCTGAAGTCCCTTTATGCTTTTATGTGGCAACTCTCAAACAATTTACCGATTCATTTACCCTTTCCAGACCAAATGACAACAGAACATCTTGCTCATCGCTTAAATGTGTTTTTCCTCCAGTAGTTATATTGTGTTTTTTTGTTCTAGTCTCTATTTTAAATGCACTTTATTAAGTAGACCTTGTCATACTTACAGTCCCTGGAGCGAGCTAGAAATCTTCGAGCAGATCTGGCTGTTGAAGAACATCGTGGACAAGAACTTGATAGAATCTTGAAAGAAGTTCTTCCATATCCCAAGACTCCTATTATACAAAAGTCCCGTCCAGCAAAAAAAGTAGGTTTTCTTTTGGCATTTGTTTAGTCTAATGCATCTTTTCAAACTTGTCATGTGAGATTCTTAAATACTTTGCCCATTAAAACATATATAGCATATCATGTGTTCTGTTCTGTGTTGTGCATGAGTCATATTTTTTATAATTATATATGTAGAGAGGAAATATTTGACTGGGAAAGCTATATGATAAAAGCAGAAAAATGTGGGGGAAATCTAAAAAAAAAAAACTCGTTTTAACTATGAATCTTGAATCTTCATATGGACTTCTGATGGATGGGAAGAAGCTTCAACACTTACGCTGTGTTATAAATTAAATATATGAACTTCAAAATATTATATAGCAAACGCCACGTCTCTTTTTCAAGTATTGGAGTCAAGATATCCCTTGTTGAGATTTTTAATCAGATATGCTGACAAGTGACAACCTTATTTTATGCATATTTTAACTCATTAATCTCACAGCTATGTGGGGTGAAGATGATGATGATATTGCAGTTGTTGTAATAGATAGTTTTTGTTTATTTAATTATATTCCATTGTTAATGAACCAAAAATGTGGTCACAGTCTAGCATTGAAAGGAGGAGGATGTCAAAACGTCTTGCAGAAGATGCCAAGGCTTATTTTGACGAGTGTGTCTCGTTATCAACTTTTGATAGTTCTGACTTTTCATCCCAAGAGGACCCCCCACTCAATTTGGTTGGTCCACCTACTCCATCTGGCAGCCGTGTATGTTTAACCGAGGCAAGTTCTAATGCTTCAGTTTCTAATTTCATTAGTAGTTTCCTTAATGACTAACAACAGGTCTCTCTTCATATTCTTTCTTGCATTATATTTTTCTGAATCCAAAATAAACTTCTCAAATTGCAATATCTTTGTACTTAATGTTATTCCAATGATATAATATTTGAAACCTGTTGTTATCTTGGTGGCTTAAGCATTAAAACTAAAATATTAACTAATCAAGGGATAGATACCATAATGCTTATAGATATCTGAGAATGGGGTTTAAAATATAAGCATTCTCATATAATCCATCAAAAGATGTGTGTTATTGGGAACAAAAAACCTGACTCCTGTGATGGTTCAGAATAACATGTACATGGCTAAATTATGAAGATTTTCATTTCATTAGTAAATTATGAACCTAAAGGAGAATGAGATGGTGGACTACATTAATCAGGTGATGTAGACTTGTAAGGTGATTTGGAGTATGAACACATCACTATTAGGATCGTATGAAAAGTCTCACCTTAAAACAAAAAAATGAGAGAGATTGGGTGAGAGATTATGCCACCGCCTCCAAAGGAGAGATAACGAAATAAAAAAAATCTGTGATGAAAAGGAAAAGTCTCTCAAGGTTGGATGGGATTGTTTGCTGGGTTTGGTATTTATATAATCAACTAAAAAGGTTCATAAAATCCATCAAAATCCAATTAAGAAAACAATCCTTCGAAATCATACATTTTCACAAAAAAAAAGTCTTTAAAATCCTACACAATCTTAATCCAATACATCCCCTTAGTTATCACTTTGAGAATGAGAATAGGAAAGGCAGGGAAAATAGTGATTGATAAGAGTGGAAGATGTCTTTTGACATGTATACAACCCTTGTCAAATGGCTTGTTAGTGGAAAAAAGTTAGAATGGCTTTCTAATATGTAGGAAGCACCAACACATTTGAAGAGTAGTGTGTCGGCATGTCAGACACTTTTGGACACGACACTTGCTTGACATGCCTTCGACACATGTTAGACACCCTCAACCATGTTGCAATTAAAAAAAAAAAATTTGAACTATATTTTGGACAATAGATGTGTCTCGGCGATTGGGTTGTGTCTGGTGTCCATGCTTCATAGTCTAATATACAGAGTGATCATTTGCTTCAACTTTCAATGAGGACATAGTCATGTGCTAATATCGACTCCAATTCCTTAATTTTCCATTCCATTGAATATTTGAATGTAAAATATGTTTGAAAAATAAAACGTTGAAAAATGTTACTTAGGTGATATAAACCTGTTTTTGGATTACTTGAGGTTGTTACATATTCTGTCTTGGTCTTACACACCCCTAAAAGGAATTATGAACATGAATCTTCTGAAAATAAATCTTCACAGGAATCGGGCACACGAGGACAATCCATGAGTATCCATTATGATATTTCACAACCACCTGCCAACATTGACACCGTAGGAGCTTTTCACGACAACACAGAAACTCGTAGCAAACCTTGCTTCTCCATTGCACAGAAGCCATCTGAAACCTCTGCACTTCAACATGACATCCAACAATACATAAAAAAGTTTGAAAAAAATGTTTTCAAGTCTTCAACTGTGAGATCAAATTATTGTGACCCTCGTGAGCATAGTTTTCAATCATCAGCTGAGAGCTTGTTGATTGATAGAGTAGTACTAAAAAGTAGAATTGAGTCTGGTAGTTTGTTACTCTGTGGTGGTGGTAATAATTTGTCATCTAAATTTTCTGGGATATAGATTAAGCAACTCTTTTTTTTTTATATGCCCTGTAATTTTTTACCTTGCCATTTACACACGTCTTTTTTTTTTTTTGATCGGCAACCATTTACACATGTAATATAAATCTAAATCTAAATGTACGTCTGTTTGCATGCTCATGCAAGAGTGTTACAACACACTTTTTATATTATTTTTTATTATTGATTAAAATTTATTAAAAATTACATAATCACATGGTCCAATAAATAAAAAGTGTGATGTAATTTTCAATCATTTTTAATCAATAGAAAATGTGTTCAAAATAATGTGTTGGTAGCAATTTTTAATCCGTGTAAGGCCTTCCCTTTTTCTTTCAACACTTGTTTACTCTAAAGGATGGAATGAGTCCACTTTATGTAAAATATACTATCATTTCTTATAATAAAGATTATAAATTAATATTTATTTATACACATAGAGATTAGAGAGGAGACAGAGAGAGAGAGAGTAATTTTGACTCCACTAAATTCATTTATACCTAACTCTAACCCATACATGTAACATGTGTGATGTGTGTTATGGGTTTTCGAATGCAACTAATTAAATTATGACTTATGAGAATGAGGAACATGTGTTGAAAGGATCTTATAAGAAATTGTATATAGGTCCATTCAAAGATATATAACTGGTAATTAACTAGTCATGATTTATTTATGGCTAGAAAGAGATGTTCACAATTGATTATGAAAAGGACTTATTAATCACGAATCTAGCCTCTATACCTAACATTCAAAGAGGATAAGATTCTTTGAATATCTAATTAATTTGTTTTTGTAAATAGAATTATGTAGTATTTAGAATATTATCAGTCATGAAGATAAATACTTTAACATACTCCCTTTGGTCTCAACCATATACAAAAAAAAAATAATCATACATTTTGGTTTTAAATATAAATATAAATAAATTTCAACTAGCTCTGCTATATTTAATGAGATCATCACTAAATATCTTTTCTATTCTTGATATCAAATTCCAAAGGAAGGATAGTTTGGGAAGAAAACTAATTTTTTAAATGAGATTGGAAAAAATAAATAATATTAAGTAAATTTCTTAATTAATACGAAGCTAGTTTTTTTTTCTTATAATTGAGATAGAAGAGAATATTATCATTAATTATATTTAAAGAAAATTCTTAAGTTGATTATCTGATTAAATAGTGTCACCACATTAATCTTTTAAAACAAATTCACCATGCAAATTGATTCCTCAAATTACATAACATTTTATTTTTTTACCAAGAAAAACTTATAAAGCATAAATACAGGGATAATTTTAGTTCCTAAATTTTTTCAAAATTCAATTTTATGATCTGAAGGAAATATTGAAAGTCAAAGTTTCTAAATTTCTATTATACTGCGCGTTTTAGTTCCCATATCAATAAATTGTGTTGTTAAATGATGATGTGGTGACCTATGATATTGTTAAATGAAAAAAAATATTAAGTGAAACAAATGCCTTCCACTGGATTAATGATTGTGTTTTGTGCTTCAAAGAATTTAACAAAAGAAAAAGTTATAATGTTAACTTAAAAAAATTAACTGTGTGATTTTCACTTCTTGTTGAGCAGTTTTGGTCTTGGAAAGTTTGAAGCATCGAAAAACTGGTCAGATGGAAAATTATTGTTTTGTAACGTAAAAAATATTATATATTAATTTCTGTTGTTAAGTTTTGTTTATTATATCCCACATTGGTATATATGTAATATCTTATAACTAATTTTTCATATGAAAAAGATTAATTTATACTACTAACTTAGGAAACTAATTTATCAATAAAATGTTAATAAACTAATTTATTATTTTTCATTAATCGTAAATTTTTCAAACCATAAATTTACTTGTTTACCTCGTCCAATTATAAAACATTACAAATGAGTTCACAATATAAATAAGTAAATTTATTGTTTGGAAAATTTAAACATAATAACAAATAAGTCACTAAATAAAATCATTTAATATTATTATAGCATAGCTGGATGTTATAATTTGGTGTCAAATATATTTCATAAATTAAAGTACAATTAACCCATAAAATAAAACAAATTTAATTAACAAATTAATCTATCAATATTTTGTTCACGTTAATTTTATGAATTAACAATCCATAACACTCTTTCATATAAAAAAATAGTCTTAAAATGTCATATAAATACAAACATTAGATATAACACAAATAAAACTTAACAACAATATTAATTTGTTACACTTTTTCCACGTCCATATTAAAAAAAAAAATTGCATCTTTCTTATGGCAATATGTTACCGCTTCTCGCTTAAAAAAAAACAAAATGGGTATTTATTTTTTTGGTTGGCTACAAAATAAAATAGGTATTTAACCCATATCATTTGATACTTTTGTCAAATATTTACTACCGATTTTTAATCTTAATTGCCAAAAAAATGAACTCTCATTAAATAATAAAAAATAGCACATGGCGGCCTTAGAAGCCACCACATGGCACAATTTAAGAAAAATAGTCAAAATACTAAAATATGTAAATGGAAGTTTAGAGAACTTCACCGATAAATATTTTGTCCAGAAATTAAAAATCAATTAAAAAAATAATTACTAAAAACATAATTAATCTTAATAATTAATTAAAAAATTATTCGTACAAATGTTGCCTGTAGAAAGTGTGTTGAAATGAATATTGTAACCGTTGCGTATTAAATAATGAAAACCATTTAAAGAGAGTTATTAATTTGACAATAAACTCAGTCATTTATCATGAATTCATGATTCATGTATAACTTAAAAGGAACGTGTACATTTAATGAATGAATTGAAAAAAAAAAAACACGTATACATCTAACAATTAATTTTATCAACTACGATTAATTCTAAACTTAACATTGAAAGAAGAATCCTTGAACATGATCACGAAGATTAATTAACTGTCTTAAATATAAATTGATTAACGTAGAAACCAAACACATTCTATAAGGTTGCATTTGATTCGTTACAAATCATGATACTGGATAGCACAATTATAATTATTCTATATTTGATTTAAAAATAAAATATTGTACAACACAAAGTAACTGTAAATAGACAAAATCTTAACGATTTTTAATTAGGCCCCTCAACTCTTTTTTTTTTTCATCTGGGTTTCTTGAACTTGTATTTATTTATTTATTTTAGTTAGGTCATTGTTGAAAGTTAATTGAGAAACAAATATAATTTGTGGTACCCAATTAAAAAAAATCGAAAGATATAATTAAAAAAGATATCACATAGTATTAATCGAATTTTAACAAGATACTACATAGCTTGAAATCTTTAATTTTTTTTTTTGTTTTTTCTTTTACATATGAGAAAAGACATGTATCATGCATTATTTTTAAATTCGTACTATTTTTTTATTAATGAAAAACTAAACTAACAAAAGAAAGAGACCAGTGTCTCACGCTAGGAGTCCCCTACGATTCTACAAACATGTATGTTCATCAACATGTATCATGCATTATTTTCAAATTTGTACAATGAAATTTAATAAATACACATTAAATATTTATTAATTAAAACTGTATATGATTAATATATACATAGTAATTTAAATGAACTTTAAGAAATATAAACTAAAAGAAAATTATTAAATTATTGGGATTATATTTGAATTTGAATTCAAAATGTAAAAGGATGACTTAAGTATGTTTTGTTAAGTGAAAAATAGATTAATATATTGTAATCTAATTTAATAAATAGATGTAACTTACATTAAAAATATTTCACAGCTTATTCACAAGTATATTTTTTTCGGACAAAATTTCACAAGTATCTATACACTTTTATACGTGAAACTTTGATATTTAATTGAAGAGATGATTAAGAAATTAATTTTATACTATTATTTAGTCATAAATTAATTTTAAAATTATTATTGAAAAAATTAACATTGAGTTAAAAAAAATCAACAAACTTACAATATATTATAATTTATGATGAGATTACAGGATAAAATTATTTTAGGTGTAAATGAAAAAAAAAAACAATAAACTTATAATAATACATGATTTGTGATTAAATTTGTTAGCAATTTGTATTATTTTTTTAAAAAAATATCTTTTAAATTATTGGAACTCATCATCTTTATTAAGAAAATTGTACTGCGGTACATAAAGAAAATACACAACAAAAATAGAATTAACCCTTCAAATTTCCCAATATGATCTATTCTTTTTTTTTTATCCCATACTTTATTAAATTTTGAAGAGAAGAAAAAAAAAAACATTACAAAAAGGGTCCCATTTATAAAGACGCGCGGCTACATAAAGAAAGTGGCACCGATCAAACTCCCGTTGACGTGTTATGAAACGAAACGTGCAACTCATTACATTATTTCGGAAGAATTCAAATTCCATTTTTTCTATTAATTAATATCATTTGATTAAAATTCAAACTCATGACCAAAATGAAAGACGGCCAAATTACAAGAATTTTAATGTTGTTATTTTTGTCAGATTAATGTTCTTACATATATATTATTTTCATAGTTTATATTATTGTTTAATCATAGATATTTTATTTATATAAATTTTATAAAAATTAATTAAATTATAATAAATAATAAATTGTGATGGAACGATAATGTAAAATATCATTTAGGATATAATTCATTAACCAATTTAATTTTTAGAAATTGTGTTCATATGATATACTTAAATAGGAATTGAGAATAAGGATATTATATCAACAAGTGTGTAATAAAGTTTTATATTTTTAAAAATTATAATCTTTTATTTATGATCAATTAATTAAATTTTATAAAATTATTTTAAAAATTAAATATTTACTATTTTATTGAATGTCAATACTTTAATTAAATGTTATCTATTGACTACATGGTTAATTAATTAATCAATACAGACTAAGAATCAATATATTAAAGAGAGAATTTACCAAACTCATTGGCCAAAATGCAAGATTCACAACTTTATGATATGGATTCCATATTCAATGTGAGTAGGTATGATAGATTTTTATTTTTATTTTTTGCTTAAAAAAAAAGGTATCATAGATTTTATTTATTTATTTAAGTAGTGGTCATAGATGAGTCAATGCAATAGTCAATAGATGATGAATTCCGACCAATTAATTTTAGTATTAAGAAAAATTGAATTGATGATTGAATATGTGATAACAATTCAAATTAATCAATTTTTTAATGTGATTTTCAACATTCAAGCCACACTATTCACTGTCTTGTAAATTGCACACTGACAAACCTTTATTTGTTATTGTACTTGAGAGTCAAGGAAGTGTTTTTTTATTTTTTTTCAAGCAAACAGAACAAACGATGAGTGTTTCTGAATAATCTCTGAATTTTTTTGTTTCCTGTCATTGTTTGGTTAATTTTCATAATGTTTGCATATTATAACATAATAAAAACTAATTGTAACAAAATTTTATAGTTGGATAATTATAATTTTTTATTTGTGATAAGTTAATTAATTTTTATAAATTTATAAAATTATTTTAATTTGATTGTATACCCATATTCTTTTGTAACATTCTCAACTCTCTCTTTTACTTTCTCATATGCTCTGTTTCAACTAAAATACATTTTTTTTTTCAAACTCAACGCATACTCACACGGTAAGATGCATATCAAAATTTTTCGTTTTTATAAAATTATTTTTAAAAGTGATTGAATGCTATTTTATTATTTTATCCTTTAGAGGAATATTAACATAACTTTGTTAAAAAATTTCTGAAATACTTTTTTTTTCTTCCTAATTGGTTGAAATTGATAAACTGCACGTCTATCTTAGTATTATCTTACTGTTAAACTCTACTCTTATTATTTTTTTCATTTTTTTTAAGAAAAACATTTAAAATGCTGACAGAAAAGGGTTGAGATTCCTTAACCAAGAAAGCCAAGCCAGCTTAGAATACAAAACCCCATTGGCAGCATGGCTGCACCACCTTGCCAAGTGTTGCACAAATTCAAAGCCATGGTTAATTGATCAAGTTAAATTCCAACCCAACCAAGGTTAAATCCATTACTTCCCCCACACCAGAAATTACAGATATCAATTTTCTTATTTAACTATTATATACATTTTTTCCTCCTCCTTTTATAAACCCCCCAAAATCTTTTCCTTCTTGCTTCATTCATTCATTCATTCATTCTCTCATCACTTTCTCTATGTTTTGGTAAACCACTTTAGGTAAACCAGATTACTACTACTAGTTCTACATATACACACAAAGATGCCATCATAAAAAAGCTAGAAGCTTTTGAACTGGGAACACATTCAAAATCAAAATCCTTGTTTTATTTTTTCATTTTTGGTCTAATTCATCTCCAAACAGACACACCCATTGAGTTTTTTTCTTCATAAAAAACTCTCTTTTGGGATTGTTGAAGGATTGTGTTACCCCCCAAATGAAGAGGTCCCCAGCATCTTCTTCATGCTCATCATCATCCACTTTTGAAGCTTCCAATGGAAAAAGAAAACCTAAGCATCCAAGGAAGAATTTGAAGTCATCACAAAAATGCAAACAGAACCAAGTCACAACCACCACTGCTGGTGGCAGAAGAAGCTCTATCTATAGAGGAGTCACAAGGTTTGGTTTGGTTTTTGAGTGCATTTTCTTCAATTTGAGTCTGAATTTGCATTTGAGTTTGAATTTGCATTTGCATGTCACTTTAGTTAATTAAATTGTCTTTGATCAATAATAGGCATAGGTGGACAGGGAGGTTTGAAGCTCACCTATGGGATAAGAGCTCTTGGAACAACATTCAGAGCAAGAAGGGTAGACAAGGTAATTTTCACTCTGTAGGGGTGATTAAATTAAAGGGAGAGAAATAAAAAAAAAAACAAGAGAGAGAAAATCAAGAAGATCTATTACCTTTTGTTTACTATTTATTGCTGGTAGTTATTTTTTTTTTAGTGATTATTATTATTATTATTATTATCATATCTGACCTTGTTTTATTCCTGCTAATCTTTGTGATTGCAACGTTCACATACACTTTTGGGGGCTGGTTTAGTTTATTTGGGTAAGTCCTTTTCTCATGCACTTGGATCTCACACAATCCTAGTCAACTTTTTTCCTAAATTAATTATTATTTGTATTGCAGTATTCCTCTTTTTTTTCTAGATTTTTTTTAAGATCAAGAAAGATTCTGATGGTGATGCAGTTGCTTGAACAAAATTCTCATTTTTTTTAATTTTTAATTTTATTTTTTAGGGGCATATGATACTGAAGAAGCTGCAGCTCATACCTATGACCTTGCAGCCCTTAAGTACTGGGGAAACGATGCAACCCTGAATTTTCCGGTATATTAATTAATTAATTAATTTTTATAATTTATAATTTATAATATGATAAAAAAAATAATTATAGTTGAACCGTGGTGTGCAGATAGAAACTTATGGCAAGGACGTTGAAGAAATGGACAAGGTTTCAAAAGAAGAATATTTGGCTTCTTTGCGGCGCCAAAGCAGTGGCTTTTCTAGAGGCATCTCTAAGTACCGAGGGGTTGCTAGGTTAGTTTGTTGCATTGGAGTAATGACATTTTCTTCTCATAATTAAAACTCTATTTTCTTTTTCATTAGTTAATTCTACAATTGGGTGCATAATAATTCGAAATTTAATGTTTATTTACTTTTTAGTATAAAATAATAGTTTTACCGTATCAAATAATTATAATCTATCATACTGTGTTTAACCAATTTTCTCCTCTTTTTCTATGTAAAATTCATTTGGGTTTGTGACAACTATACATCCTAAATGAGATTTTGGTCTGAGATATCAGGAATATCTGACACAAGGAAAAATAATAATAATTGAAGTGATATGCATACAATATAATATGGGTTTTGCCATTTATATAAGTACTGTTTAAAATGGAAAAAAGAAAAATCTTAGTAAATTAAGTATTATGATATTAATATTAATACATATTTTGTATTTGGATATAGGCATCATCATAATGGTCGCTGGGAAGCTCGCATTGGAAGAGTATGTGGAAACAAGTACCTCTACTTGGGAACATATAGTAAGTCGTAACATTTATATTTTCTTTTATTAAAATTGCTTCAAACTTTTGGTCCTATTATGAAAAATGATATAACAAAATTAAGGTGAGTTTTGTGAAATTCCAAAAGGGAAAATTATAAAAGAAGTGTAATTTCTTTTCTCTCTTTGGCAACCTAAGCAAAGAATGTCACATGGGCATGTGTCAATCCATTATCCATAGCTGTGAAAAAGTACAATTTGTAGACCCCATTTATAATGCTATTTAGCATTTGTGTTTTTTCATAAAACACAATTCCCTTAGCCATTAACTAAGGAATATGGTGCCTCATCAAAACCATAAATTGCTCATTGTTACGTTAATAGATGCTATTTTTCACCTTCATTCAGTCTCTCATTTTTGTTTTTGTGCTAATTTTGATGTTAATTTTCCAACTTCCATGTTCAATAAATTATTAAATATTTAAATAGATTGATATCCTTTTTATTTATTTGACAATTGCACACAATAGACCCGCCCCATTACTTGCTGAATTGTACTCTTACTTTAGACAATGAGAAAGAGAGAGAATTGTGAATATTGAAAAAATATATATATTAGTTGAAGAAAAGCTGAGTAGAAAGAAAAGAGAGAGAAAAAATGTTTTCAATAATAAAATTACCTAATTTTATTTTCAATTCAAATTTCAAAATTTTATCTTTCTACTCATCCTCGTTTTGGTTAAACAAAATAGTATACAGATCTATTAGTTTCTTCAAAATCACAATTTTATATACAGTATAGGACAAAAATTCTCTTAGAAGTCCGAAACCACATGAGGCAGATTCAAATTTCCTATTCTCCTTGTCTGTCTGACTCTACCTGTTTTGTTACCATTTTTGTTAATTGGAAAGTACTTTTGACCAAAATAATTTCCTTCAAAAAAATAACATACCAGTAAAAAAAAAAAATCTCATTTTTGAAGTGACAATTTTCTTTCTTCAATTGCTTCTTATGTTGGAATGTTATTTTTCAACTAAAAAAATTACTTTTTTTTTATATAGGCAAATGTAACTAAAAAAATATTAATAAATGAGAAAAAAGAAAGATGGAGGATTTAATTTTTAGAGAAAATAGATGATATACCTAACACAACACAATTTTACTTAGTAATACATTTTCGAGTAATTATCATTCCTTTATGATAAATTTGTTCACTTTTACAAAATTTTGTTAATAATCATATAAATGATAAACTGCGTAGAATGTACTTGAGGGATCACCATTAAACTTTAATTTTTAGGAGTTAAGACAAATAAATATTTTACCACAGTACACTACAGCTTGTAAAAGTGCAGTGCTCATAATTAATGAGACAGTTTAAAAGGTTAAGTTTTAGGATGCATGTGTGAGTTGTTGTTGTGCTCATTGCATGAACTGTAGCTGCAGTACTGTTGTCCACTAGTTGCAGCACTATGCATCAATTTCTGGTCTGACAGTATAAATAATATGTGGTTGCTGCTGTGGTCACATAAAAATAGGATCATAGGAAAGTTACAGCTGCAAACATGGCACGTGCATTCCCCCACCCTTTCTTCATGGGTCCATCCAATTTATTCAAGAGCTTGTGTGTGTAGGGTTAACATTTCTATAATAATTCTTAATTCTTGTGCAACCATGTTGAAGTTTTTGTTTTTCATAATTTATCACATTTTGTAGATGTATTTGCATAGGGCTTGATAGCATGTTCTTGTCCCATTTTATAGTACTTTATATTATGTTTTTGTCAATTTGGATGAAAATGTTAATAAATTTATATATTTTTGACACTAACAAGGGAACTAAAAGTGCATATAGACAAAAAAAAATGTCATATCTTAACTTAAATATTGTGCTATGACAAGTTATTGAAAATTGCCATAAATGTCTAAATAATGTTTGTTTTTTTTTTTTGGGTAAAATTTAGCTATCTTAATGCACAATTAGTTGGCCAAGTTCAATCTAACATTTGACAATAGAACACTAAACATGTTGGAGGGTACAGCATATCCTTGACTTTGTACTTTGTTCATATGCAGTGTCCACAATCTCCTCCCAACATGTCGGTCAAAAGTAACAATTTAATCAAATTTGCAAATCTCTTGAAAGCAGAATATTTAAAAATGAAAATTTGTTTGAATAATTTAATTTTATAGTTAGCTTAAAGGATATACTGAAATTAAAAAAGAGAAACTAGATCAGGAAACAGACACTGGCAACCACCCCAAATCCAGTGGGCACGTGAATACTAATCCTGCCGTGATACTTCAAGCTTTTAGCTTTGTGAGATTCTATGTATTTATGTGTATGTCATAAAGTTGTCTTTTTGCAAATCTTATTCTTTCATGAATTGAATAGTCACCAACCCCTTTCAGTTAACACTCTTGTTATTTTCATTTTCATCAGTTTAATTTCTTTTACACTGTTAGTAAATAAAATTTTATATTATCATTTAATCAAAAGTATCTTTTAGTATGATTTTTAAGATTACAAACTTTTTAAGTGTGTGTTTGTTTGAGTGTTTATTTCCGTGTTAAAATAATTTTAAATAACTTTTATGTTAATTTAATATTGAAATTTATTTTAAAATTAATTCTAATCAAAATCATCCAAATATAAATTATATCAATTTAAAATCAATTTTATTCATAATTAATTTTGTTAATACTCATTCAAATGCACATTAAATACTGGGATTTGTAATTAGATGATAGTATAAAAATAATTTATCTTTTACATTGTTAGTTTAAAAAAAAAAGTATCTTTTCTTTAATTGCTAATCTTTTTTGGGGTAATTTTTCATTTGCTTGATTTGAACTCCAAAAGAAACTCAAGAGGAGGCAGCAGAGGCATATGACATAGCAGCAATAGAGTACCGTGGAGTCAATGCAGTGACCAATTTTGACATAAGCAACTACATGGACAAACTAAAGAAGAAAAATGACCAAGCCCAACAACAACAAACAGAAACAGTTCCTAACTCCTCTGACTCTGAAGAAGCAGAAGTAGAACAACAGACACCAACAACAACAACAACAGCAGCCACACCAACAACATCTGAAAATCTTCACATGCTACCACAGACAAAGGGGGAAGAAGAATCATCATCACTGGTCACAATTATGGACCATGTGCTTGAGCAGGATCTGCCATGGAGCTTCATGTACACTGGCCTGTCTCAGATTCAGTATCCATACATGACTTTCAGCCAAGGTGGTACTGGTGATGAAGATGATTTGGTTGGCATGTTTGATGATGGTGCAGGGTTTGATGAAGACATTGATTTTCTGTTCAGCACAGAACCTGGTGAGACTGAGACTGATCAGAGTCATCATGACATCAACATTGAGTGTGGTGGAGACACAAATGGGGCTGATAGGGTAAGAGGGATGGTTCATGTGGATAACAACAACAACAACAAGCAGAAGAAGAAAAACATGCTTTCATTTGCTTCAGCTTCTTCACCTTCATCTACAACAACTACAGTTTCTTGTGACTGTGCTCTATGATCTATGATCTCTTCTTCAGAAGGGTGTTGTTTGTTGGATTGAGCTACATGGAATGGAACCTTGTGTAGATTATATTGGGTTTAGTTTATTGTATGTTGTTGTTGGGATTTGTTGTGATAGGTGGTGGTGGATGGGTGTGAACATTGGGTGGTGACTTGTGAAAATGTTCATTGGTTTTAGGATTTTTCTTCCCACCATATCTTTCCTTTTAGAGTTGGATTTTAGTATAAAGGGGCAAATTAAAACCAAAAATGTGATTTGGGTGAAAAAAAAAAAGTTTTTCTTGTTTGTTGGGGTAAGAAGGTGGAGTGAGGAAATTTGAACTACTCCTATTACAAGGAGATAAATTAAAAATGACTTAAATAAGTTGAGTCACTAGAATATATTTATTTTTTTAGTTTAAATTCTTAAAAAAATTTAGGGACTTAAACTCAAAAATAAATATTTTCTAGGAACTCAAAATTTATTTAACCAAATTAAAATGCGGTATAGATTAAGATGAGTCCTTTTTAGCTTATGGGGTGCAAACTGCAAAAGTCAAGTTCTTTCCTTTGTTTAAACAATTTGGGGTTTCTTTTCCTTTGCCTTTTTTTTTTTATTTACTCGGGCACAGTAGTTAGTGTCGAGATCTGAAATCTGATCTCTGGTTTGGTTTGTTCTATATGTTGCCGACCGCTAGTATGCATCTGTTAGAATATTTTAGTCTTCCTAAATTTAATACTAAGAATAACAATTGAGATGTTCAAAAAGTTTCAGTGTAAGATTTGAAGGAGGGTCGAGAGTGTAATGTTTTTAAGCATATAAATAAATGAATATTAGTGTAATATTTTCAAACCTAAAGTGAAGTTAGTGTAAAGAGTTAAAAAAAAGAGAAATTATGTGTTAGTGTAACTTATTCTTTTATCTCTTCATTCCTTCCTTTCAGTCACGTAAGTCATTTACTAATTAAATGTATGGAATGACTTTAGAGGGAAAAAAAAATGAAGAGTTGTAATAATAGTTGAAATTGTATTAAAACCATATATATTTGTAAATTAGAATTAAATATTAACTATAAATTTTTTCGGGTTTTCCCTCCTTAACACCAAAAAAACAAGATGATTTTTTCTTAAACCTTGCATTACATAACATGAAATTCTCACAGCATCATTTTTTTAGACTTAAACCTAATATGAGATGAAATAAAATAGACTATAAGACATAATATATCATGTTTAATATTATGTTTAACGAAATCATTGAATTAAAGAAATATTAAACTAAACTTGTATTTTTCTATATATATCATTATATCAAAATAAATACTCACAATCGTTTAACATGTTATACATTGAGTCAAAAAGTTGTTAGTAATATATTTACACCATTAAAGAAAAAGGCGTAAAATTATTTACAACGTTGTTCAATCACAATTCTCCATTCATATTAAGTCAGTTGACTTTTATAAAATTATTTCAAAAGTCATTACAACAGTAGATTATGATTAACCGACTGAGTAAAATTATTTTACATTGACAGTGCATAAACATTTTACTCATATATAAATGTTGAAAGTTTTAATATTTTTTTAAAAATACAATCACACAGGACACTAATTAAACTAACAATCTGAAACACATTAGAGAGCTCTTACAAATTAATTAATGAGAAGAAAATTTTAATTTATAAAAAAACTCATTTCATTTTTTTTTTTTTTCATATTTTCTTTTCCAAGAGATGTTTCTATAAAAGTTTACTCGAACATCCAGATTAATGGGACAGAATGGTCATGAACACAAGTACTGAAAACCCAACCATATCAACATGCCAAGTATTTTATTACAAAAAAATTGGACTAGAGTGCCAGCATAGGTCGTATTATAATAGGAAAACATGATCGATTGTTTTGTCTACGGGAACAGGAAAATGCATGAGGATGCCCCCTTTCATTTCAAGTAAAACCCGATTAATTGAGGATTATGATTGAAAAACAGTATAAACCTATTTTACACTGTGAGTGCATCATTAATTTAGCACCAATCAAGCAAGGCACACAGCTCAATATAGACAAAGGATTCATATAGTCAGTTGCATGTTCTGAGCAAAGACACATTAAACCATGAACCATCTAACTTATATGAAACAAAACATCATTGAAAATTTAAATATTCAAAAATGTAATCACCACAAGTGCACAGATGCCAAAGGATTTGAGGCAAGTTAAACACGCTAAAGATAACAGAGTAAAGAGTAAACAAAGACATACATTTGGATTTTGAGAATTAACACTATCTTTTGCCTAAACCTGACATTACAATCAAATTTTGATGACTGACTAAACTTCTGGAGATCAACTAATAGATAAAAGGAATAAGCTTGTACTTAACTTTGCTTGCATATTCTGTGTAGCTCTGGCCAAAAGTCTCAACCATCAAATCCTCTTCCATGTCTGCCTTCTGCTTATAATACAACAAGCATACTGCTACATTAAATAGCATACTCAGAGGTGCTCGAAGGGCAATGCAGTATGTTACAAACAAAAGCATCGTTGATGAATATATTGGATGACGGACCCAACGATAAGGTCCAAATTGCACAACAGCAGTTGGCTCCACCACATTTTCTGAATACTTGGCGAGATACAATGTTGCATTATACTGCATTAGCAGCGTTGTAATGATTAAAGCCCAGATTCCAAGATTGCTCCACCCACCTGGTATGAGATGAAGCTCTGGCCCTTCAAATGCTGCAAGCCAATGGCCAACCATGACTCCTGCGCTGAATAATAGGCGAGACCACGTCGGTGAATTCACATCCCATTTTGGGTCATGGGGCCGAGCATAATAATCTCCATATAACCGCTTCCGAATGCTAACATTGAAGAAAAAGAAATAATGATACACAAAAAAGAAAACATACGGCCAGCCTTCAAGGTAGCCATTGAAATGACCAGGTGGAACAAGAGTGAGCCATGTAAAAACTGATGTAACAATTGCCAATTGCTCAAATATGTTTGCCTCACCATTCAGATGTTTCTGAAAGCAAAATAACCCATAGACTGCAAGCACAGTGGCCATCATCCAAGGCCAGAACAACCAAGTCCAGCTAAAATACATCCAAAAGAAAGGACTGAAAAGCATATTCGTAGTCCATTTTGTGGCTGTGGTTATAATGCATAATATCCCAGACCACTTCACAACATCAATTGGAGTCAACTGCAGAAGAGTAGCTTTTATTGAATCAAATGATAGATTTCTGAAGAACTCTAGGACTGGATTTGGAGATTCAGTGCTAGTCTTACTGGAAATTGAGCATCTGGGAAAACATAACAAATCAGCCCTATTTCTTGCTGGTTTCGACACTGAGGGAAAAGGGTTTCCATAGGTACAATTCAATTGAAAACTAATGATCTTGGGTCTGTTAGCAAGTACATCAGCATGAAAATGTTTGTTGAATGGTCTCAGAGACACTTTGTTGCTCACAATAGAGAAACCAAAAGGGGCAGTTTTGCAGTGTGAAAGAGCCTTTGCTGCTTCCATTATTGTTTGAGGGAAACTAGTAATCACTTTTCAGAGAAAGTTACATAAATCTAAAACCAAAGATGTACCGGAAGAAAACAGGTCCATATCCTTTGACACAGTGAGTAACTCATGAGTCACAGTGGCAGCAATAATAACACATTGAAGCTAACATGAGTGTGTTTGATGCCATTGCATCATGCGTGTGGACTGGATCCTTCAAACACTTCCCTTCTGCAATTCAGCAAGCAACCTCAACAATAAAACCCAATACCATTCAATCTCCAAGCAGCAATATAGGTCACAAAAACACATCACCCACAAACCAATATCCATACATAAGAGACCAAAACATCAAATGCAATTCCTTAGGTGTTTTTGGAAATGTTTTCCAATCAAAACTAGAGTTCCACTTTGGTAATCCACATAATAAAGGTTTGAATTAAATACCAATATAGATTATTGAGGTACAACTCCAATTCTAATTAGAGAACAACACTAACTTAAGAAACTGTATTTATGTTTTGTCTAACATAAAATGCATTAGTCACTACTCAGCTTCTTATCTTCTGCACCCTAATACAAACCAGTTACAAGGCCAATCTAGTATTGTCAAGAAAAACAAGCAATACAAATTATCATTAAAAAAATGTCACAAACCCCAAACCCCAAACCCTTCCTTTAGAACCCGCCAAAAAAAAAACCGAATAAACAAAAACAAACAAAATCCTCCACCAAACTTGCTATTAACAAGTCAACTCATAAAACTGGAACCCCACAAACAAACTCTAAGCCCTGGCAACAGGGTGCACGAGCAGTATAAACCGAAAGCACGAATTCCAGCGTATAACCCACTTGGGCAAATAATCAAACAGGTGGTGCGCAGATATGAAAAAACTACTCGTGCAACAAGAGTCCAAAATGGAATCAGATAACGTTTAAGAATGAGAGAAAGAGCAAAGGAATGATACCCAGTATACGAAATCTGAAGTGGGGTTTGAAGCGAGAGAGTGTTGAATTGTAACAGATAATGGATAAGGAAGTTCTCACTTCTCATTTCTCAGCTATGTAAAAGCGACGGAGACGCTTGCTATTTGTCTCCCGTTACCGCACGAATGGACCAACAAGATCACCCCTTTTTAAAAGACACTATTATAAATAAAGGGTAATATATATATATATATATATATATATATATAGGGCATTTCAAGTAAGAGGGAATGTTTATTATGAGAAATAAGAAGTTTAAATAACAGTTATTAATTAAATTTTAATGGTGCAGATATAATTTTCAATTAAAATTAAATATGATCTTCACCTTATATAATTATATATTTCTTGATTATTGTGCATTTATTGCCTCATCATCATAATTAGTGTCGGCCGTGGTGGTGGCGGCAACAACAACGAGAATGACGACCATGATTGTGGCAGCAACAGTGGCCCTGATGGTGACAAGAACGATGGTAGTAACCATGTTGTTGTTGTTGGTGGTGGTGGTGGTGACGAGGCGGTGGTCATAGTGATGAGGGTGATGTTTTGCTTATGTGTTTGTGCTGTTTGGAAAAAATGCAAAGAAAAAAACTAATTAAGAGAGGAAGGGATAGAATCTCGTAGTAATACACTTAAAATTGCGATTTTAATATGATATATTTATTATTTTTAATTTTAATTTAAGGATTATTATTATTTATTCTCATTATTCTATTTAAAATTGTTCTCACTTGAAATGTCCTCTATCTATATATATATATATATTAGTTAACTCATACAAATTAAGTATATATGATATGATGACACAATTTGAATGCTAGGCTTTACCTGCGCCTCCCCCTACACAATGAAGGCTTTCCATTTGGTGCGAACATGAGGAGTATAATATCTATATCGCACAATATAGACAATTCAGCAACTTTTTTCATAATTCCATTTTTCCTTTTAGCATATGTTGCTTGGCGGCTATTGGTGTTCTCCAACCTCTTTATCTTTAGCTTTACCTTTCCCATCCTGCACATTATATATACATAGTACATAGTTAACAACCACAATGCCCTTAATTATCCCTCCTATAAATATTCTCTTCACGCTGGATAACCTTTTCGCCGAGGTCTCGAGTCATTATGGCTTCAGGAGTCCTCAGCGGATAGTATTTCCCGGCGTTAAGAGATTCTAATCATAGATCCTCCTAAACGATGAAGCCATGTTGTGAAATTATGTTCATTTTGACACATGCACACACATGCACATTCCTCACATAGATTGAAATGGATTATAGATCCTCTCACGTTGCAAAATCAATGAAGAACTCGAATTATAATAACAATAAAAATAAATAATAGAAGGAAGAATATAGAAACTCACACAAACAATGAAGTTCAATATAATAATAGTAATAATAATGTGACTAAAGATTGTTCAAAAGCCAAGCATGTGTAGAACGAGGAAGGGTGAGGTTGGATTGTCAATGACAATGGAAGATTCAGAGAGAGAGAGAGAGAAAGCTTACATATAACTTATGTTAACATGTCCAGGTGACCGGTAAAATCGGTCATTGAGGTATGTGAGAGAATCGGAAGTTGAACAGTGTTAGAGATTTCATTTTATTTTTTCAAACCAACAATCACATAACAAAAAACAACAAGAAGACATTAGGCACTTAGAATAAGTGGGACAAATTATTTTAAAAAATAATAACAACATTTATTATTATATATATGGAAAAAAAAAAATATATATATATATATATATAATAAAACATCTAAATAAATAAAGCATAAAATATTAAAATATAAGAAAAAAAACCTAATAAAAATTGATGAAACTTAGAAAATTGATAACAAAGAGGGTCATCTTTCTCTAAAAGTTATGGGTTCAACTTTATCGTTCATAGCGATATAAACAATTTAAATGGAATTTTATTTCACCGTATGAAAAAAATTTTGAATTAATATTAGTCATAATATTATGAGTGTGATTGATCTTTAATTTTAATCTAGTAGATTGGAACAATGAAAAAAAAAAAAAAACAAACAAAATTGAACCACTCATCATCATTTTCATTCACTTTGTGACTTGTGTTACTTGTGCCCTCTCAAAACACATTACAAGTTTACATTGTACCATATATAATAAATAAATCAATCCTTGGGACTTGGATTAAAAAAAATCTTGTATTTCTTTTTATCTAATTTATTAAGTTGAATTTTGGTTCTTTACTTTTTTTTTTTTTTTGGGGGATTCAAGACTCAAAAAAATAATTATACTTTTAATGTATGTAAAAATATATGCATGTTATTTTTTATAATATTTATGGTTATGTAGATTCTTATGACTTTATTTTATGTTTTTTGCTTATTTATTTTGCGATATCAGTTTCTTTTAAAAAGAGGGATTGAATTAGAAAAAATTGGTGGAAATAGCAATTCACAAGGATCAATACTCATTCTTTCAAACAAATAAGGCTATGAGCCCAATCAATATTGGTACTATTTATATAATATTTACTTCTAACTTCAACCTCAAGTAAAAAAAAGTGCCTACTCCATTAAAGACAAAAGTTGATAATTGTTGAGTAAGGGTTGTTGTTTCTTGCACCTCAAAGTTTCTTTCTACACCCTTTCCAGAATGTTTTTGTACTTTTCGAATTAAACATTCCAGAAGTCAAAGTCTACGATTCTGGAATGTAATTCTACCTTTCGAATTGGCCATTCCGGAAGCCAAAAAAGAGGTGCAGGAAACAACATAGCTGGAATTAAAAGGTTTCCATATTATTTTTCATATTTAATTAATATTTTAAGGAATGCATAAGAAGAAAACCTAGATAATTTTTTTCATAACTAATGACATTTATTGACAAATCAAAATTTAAAATGATTTTTTGTTATCTTAATTATGTGAAGTTCAAATTTTACTCATTTGCAAGACTTTATTTGAATCTTGTTTAAAGAAAAAACCAAGGTTGGTGATGGCCATCAAAGCTTTGTCAGTTGTGTGCTGGTGTTGCATCTCTATTTATGTATTTATTCTCTGTCTGTTTTTGTAAGTTTGTTTTCTGATTTCGTTACTCGTGTTATCAGGTGGACTTACGGTTGGTCCTTGGGGGCCATCCCCCACCCCCACACACTTTTTTTGGAATTTTTTTTTTATCATATGTTTAAAGGGGGTGTATTAGGTAATTTATGGGGTGCATTTGATAATTTTACAGTATATTAGAAGATGCATTTAATAAGTTAAGAGGTGTATTTAGTAATTTTATAATACATTATTTTTTTATTATACTTTTAATTTTATAAAATATCTTATATAAATATTATATTTGACTAGATTTATTATTATTATTATATAATTTTTTTAATTATTTTTCTCTAAATTATCAAATTAATATCATTCTTATTTTTTTTTAGAAAAATTTATTGGAATATTAAATTTTAATTATCATAAAATTAATTTTATCTTTAATTTTTTTAAATGATAAAATTAATAGTAATTTTATCTTTTTTTTTTTTTTTTTTACAGAAATCTTATAAGAATTTTATATTAATATTTTATTAACTTTAATTATTATATAGTTATTTTTATCTTCTTTTTTTTTTTAATTATAAAATCACCATGTTATCTCTTTTTAACGCTATAAAGTATCAAATTTTAGTTATCATAATATCAATTTTTAAATTATTTTTTAAATTATAAAATCAATATTAATATTATTTTATTTTGTAAATAAATCTTATCTAAATATTATATTTGATTATTTTTTTTATTATATATAGTTGGCTATTTCTTGATCTAAAATTACAATTGTCAATGAGGTTTTTTTTTTTTTTTCTCAAACTGTCTTACCATAAATAGAGAATTGTAATTGAGTGATGATGTAAAATAATTTTACACTAATGGTGGATAAGTGTTTTTCTTTCTTTATTTATTTTTGTCCCGATAAATATTGGAAAGTTCAGTTTTAGTTCCTAAAAATTTTTTTTGTCTGTATTTCGTCCCTACACTTTATAATGTGTTACTCTTTGGTACGGAACTTGATTCGTATAGCTGAATCTATGTGTTTCATACATTTTTCTTCTAGCATCTTCCACTTTATTTCTTGTACTTTTATTTTGCTTATTGTACTTCCCACTTTACTTATTTCACCTCTACATTTTTAATTTTTAGTTTCCAATTTTTAATTCCTAATTTTTTTCATTCTTTATTTTTTATATATGAATAAATTTTTAAAAATTAAAAATTAAAAACGTAGAGGTGCAATAAGTGAGAGTAAAAGAAATAAAATGAAAGTATTAAAAGAAAAATGTATCAAACAATTAGGTTTGACTATTTGAACCAAGTTCTGAACCAAAAAGTAATACATTACAAAAATTTTAGAAACATAAAAAAAGACAAAATTTTATAAGGACTAAAACTGAAATTTTCAATATTTATATGAACGAAAAACATATATTAACCATAAATAAAATTATATTCAAAATCTTCATATATTCTTTCTTTGGATATAAACATGGTATAATTTTATTTTATTTTACGAAAAACACATTCTTGAATGTTAAGAATTATCAACTTGTCATGTTTCAAATAATTTTAAATTTGGTGTAAATCATATTTCTTTTGCTATAAATAAGGTATATTTCTTCTCCTAATAAAATCTTTTAAAATTGTAGGCATAGGAGGAGAATGAGTCCCCTCATGTGACATTATGGTAATATGAAATCATGACCCTTACTTAAAAGTAAGAAAGACAGAAAGAGAAAATTTAAATTTAAATAATAAAACACATGAGAGATTTTAAAATAGAAAATTTAAGTAAAAATCTAACGTTAGAGGATTCACTCTAATCGAAAGAAAACTGAATTTATGTTGTAATGCTTAAAGAATTTAATTATCTATTGTGTTGGATCATGTTAGTAGATATGCCAATCAAATTTGTATACACGGATATAATCCCGTCCAATGTAGATTTTGACGGATAATTCCTATGTTGATGAAACACGAGTACAGATAATTTTTATCTGTCACTGTAAATGTTGATATCATCCCTTTCATTTTATATACTAAGGTGTCATTTTTTTTTTTTGGATAATTTTGATTTTTTTTTGTTAATTTTAAGGCTTTGACCGTTATCTTTAACATTTGACCGTTATCTTTAACATTGACTTAGATAATTTTTTTACTAATGATATAATTACCCTTTTATTCCTAATTTACCCTTTGATTTAAATAGTTAATTTAAATAAAAAATTAAGTGAATTTTGACAAAAATAGAATTCAAATCTAACACCCTTTAGTTTTTAAAAATTAGCATAACCACTAAGTTAATGATCTAATTATGAAACATTTATATATATAAATATTTTACATAAATTTTATTTATTATTTATTATCAACAAGAATTTAATATTTTAAATAAAAGTAAAATAAATTGAGTGATTTATAAAATAAAAAGTGAAATATATAAAAAAAAATTATAACTAATAATCAGATATGTTAAAATATAAAGGAAGAATAAATTAAATAATTTTTAATAATATTAAAAATTAATTAAATAAAATTTTATAAATTTAAAATTTGTATATAATAAATATATTTTTTTTAATATAGGCCAGTCATGCGAACCAATTGATCAATAAATTGACTCTCATGACCGGCCTATATAGAAAAAAATTAAAAATATTTATTATATATAAATTTTTCTTTTATATTTAATGAATTTTTAATATTATTAAAAATTATTTAATTTATTTTTCTTTTATATTTTAACATCTCCGATTATTAGTTATAATTTTTTTTTTTATATATTTCACTTTTTATTTTATAAATCACTACATTTATTTTATTTTTATTCAAAATACTAAATTATTGTTGACAACACAAGAAATAATAAATAAATATATGGTAATAAATAAAATTTATATGCAATATTTATATATATAAATTTTTGATAATAATATTTGATTAGATCATTAATTTAGTGGTTATGTTAACTTTTTAAAACTAAAGGGTGCTAGGTTCAATTCCTAGCTTTGCCAAAATCTACTTAATTTTTTATTTAAATTAACTACTTAAATCAAAGGGTAAATTAGGAATAAAAAATGGTAATTATGTCATTAGTAAAAAAATTATGAATGAACAAAAATTGTTTGATTTTGAAAGTAGGAAATTAAAATTGTAATTAAGCTTTTTTTTTTTTATAGGTGTGAATTCAGTCTATGCATAGCTAAATTCACATCTTTGTTTTTTGAACCTTTTTGTTATCATTGGTTAGATTGATCTACGATCTTTAAAACACGTGTCAAATGAGGTTTGGGCATTCGTCGATGCTATCAAGTTAACATTTTCCTACTTGACAAACATGTGTGGGATATTTTGCACGACAAGGATAAGTTATGGGTTTGCTTACTATATGCGAAATATATTGGGTAAAAGAATATTCTTCACCTTAAGAATTTCACAAGCAACTCGTATATTTGGTCCTCTATCATGAAAGCCTTATCTCATCTCAAGCAAGGTTTCACGTTCAGTTAGGGATGGGGATTGTTCCTTTTAGTTTGATCCTTGGTTAGAGGAGGGACCATTGTATGGCATGGTGGATGAGATACATAAGAGGGACATGTAATTATGCGTTAAGGATGTTTATTTTGATGCCTATTGGCATTTTGACGTCCTTACTACAATCTTGCCTTAAGACATTCAAAACACCCTTTCGTACTTGTTTCTTAATCCTTCTATGCCGAATACTATTAGGTGAAGTGCATCTAGCTCGGGAAGGTATGATACTAAGTCCGCCTATGTGTGGTTGAGCCGAGAGCCTGCTTTTCATCTTACATGTGCTGAGTTCTGGTCGTAGGTGTGGAAGTCCAAGCTACCTGAAAATGTTAAACACTTTTTTTGGCTCACCTATATAAGGAGTCTTCCTACTAACTCTTTCCACTTCATGCAGCATATTACTACTGATTCTTCTTGTTGTAAGTGTGGAGATGCCAATGAAACATGGATTCACATCCTTCGCAATTGTCCCTATGCATGTAAGGTGTGACAATACATCCAGTTGCAGTATGATCTTGATTTCTTCGTTGATAATGCTGCATATTGGCTCAGAAGTAACATTCAATGAAATTTTCAGCTCTTATTCGGCACCACTTGTTGGATGATCTGGCGCACAAGGAATGAGGTGGTTTTTAACGATATAGTTTGGCCAGACTGGTATATGCATAACCAGATAAATTCTCTTTTACATCTAGCCAAAGGGACAAGCTCGATCAGTTCAACTAGCTCATCTCCAACAGATAGAATACTGGTTAACTGGGAACCTCATCTGCAAAACTACATCAAGATCAATACAGACGGTAGTTCCTTTGGTAATCCTGGCTTATCAAGTTTTGGTGGCGTTCTACGAGATTTTGCAGGCAATTGGATCACGGGTTATATGGACAGTTGTGGTTTTACTTCAAACACCACCGCTAAGCTGTGTGCCATTTTCCATGGCATTAAACTTGCCCACACAAAAGGTTTTTCTAATGTTATTTGTGAGACAGATTCTACCACTTCTTTGAAATTCATCATTGAGGGTCTTGACGTTGTTCATTCTTATGCAGGTGTGGTTTCGGCCATTCGTGGTTACGTACAACTACCTTGGAATATTAGCTTCAAACATATGCTTAGACAAGGAAATGTTGTAACAGACATTCTTGCTAAGTCAGGAGCCAAATCTTCCTCCCCGTTTATTTTATTAAATTCTTGTCCAGCTTCAATTTCGAATTACTTAGTTGTTGATGCCTTAGGCACTCTCTTTTGTAGGCTTTAGTGCCTTTTTTTAATTTCTTTATTCATAAAAAAAATTCTTAATGGGTTTTTATTATTTTTTTTGTTTTTTCATTTGATTTATTTTGTTTTTTTTTAATTTGGTAGTGAAATTTAATTTAGTAAATTTATTTAAATTTTAGTTTTATGATGCTTTTTTTTTTTTTTATAGAGAGACTTTGTGTACTTATTTTTTATTTATAATTATAATTTTTTTTTGTTTTAATCTTAGTGTAATTTAATAGTCTTTCTATATATGAATTCATAAATTCAATAGTAGAAGTTTCACATCTTGAATTATTTAAATTTGAATTGTTAATGGCTTGTTTTTAAAAATTTTAACTTACCCAACTTATGTTTAATTTTTATAATTATTTTTTGATTCGTGATTATTTGTATTATTACACATTGAAATATATTTAAAAAAAAAACACTTCAAATAAATAACAAAAATACAATATAACAATACAATAAAATAAATAAATAAATATATTTGAAAATAAATAAATAAATAAATCATACAGTATAATAATAATAATAAAAAAATAACAAACATATATACAACAGAATTTAATGTTGTTGACTTCAGGGATCTCCAAGTTTGTTAAATCACATACATTATCAAAACTGTTGAAAAAGTGTCCATCTTATAACCTTAAATTTTTTTTTACTTAGTCCATAATAATTGGGGAGCATAAAAATTGAGAAAGTGGTTCAGCCATAAAAATGTTGATGGATATATGCATACTTATCCTATCTCATCATGTACCCATTCTCGGACCCAATATATATTTATTAAATTGCTTAATAATCTTGAGATATTTTACACTTATTTGGTGGTTTATAATTTGTACTTACTTTATAGTTTTTAAATTGTTGTTTTAGGTTGTTTTAATTTTCTTTTATATATTTTAGAAAAAAAAATATTTTTTTTTATTAGATAACAAATTATTATACTGTTGTTATTGGCATATTATTAAGGTTTTTTGTTTTTTTTTTTTAGAATTTTAGCTTACTATTAATTTATTAGGACTCTTAAGTAATTCTAAATATGCATCAAAAAGTGAATGTGTGCATACTATGTTTTTGTTTTTAAATTTTTTAAAATTTATGATTTTGATTCTTAAGCTTTTTGACGACTAATCAAGTTCTCAAACTTTTGTTTCGTCCAATGCACCCCATAAAACTCAGTTAAGTTTCGATATATGATAGTGCATGAAACAAAAAGGGATGCAGAAAGTAATAAGTGCATGAAACAAAACAAAAAAAGATGCAAAAAGTATTTCTCCTTAGTGCCTCCATAACTATTAAACGTTCAAAATAAACAAAAACGACCAAAGCAGTAGACCAAAAAAAAAAAAGTTTAAGAAACTTAACCGGGCGTCAAAAAGTTTAAGATTAAAATCATAAATTTTGAAAAGTATAAGGAGCACTAATATAACATGTATAAATTTAGGCTTCATTTGATTAGCAAAATTTTAAAGGACACGATGAGACAAAAATAATTAATAATCAACGAAAAAAATTAACAGAAATACAAAAACTACTAAAAAATTAATTTGGAGGGACTAAAAGTAATAAAAAAAACTAATGAACCAAAATCACAAAAAATAAAATTTTGGGGACCAAAATTTTAGTTAAACCTAATGGGCTATTGGAGAACAGTTTTAACTTCTGGAGTAGTACATTTAAACGAGTTCTTATTCAATTCAATCTTATAGTACAGTACTAGTACTAGTAAGAAACAAATGCCATTATGTTATATATTTGGTTCTTGTTGTTCTCCTACTTGACTAGAGCTTCTTCCACTTCAGTGGACAATTTAGCAGTGGGTGAATCCATCAGAGATGGTGAGACTTTGGTTTCAGCAGGTGGAATTATTGAAGCGTGCTTACTTTCTTCAGCCCCGAAAAGTCAACAAGATGATACTTGGGTCTATGATACAGAAATGTGTCCCCTTTAACAATGGTGTGGGTTGCTAACCAAAACACACTTGAAAACAAATCAAGAGTTCTAAAACTCAACGAAAAATGGATTCTTGTGCTGCTTCTCAATGGTATCATCATCAAGCAAAGCAAGGAACAATCCAATTGCTACAGAATGCAACTATGTTGATAACCGTCAAACTTGTGAATGCCTGAGGGGTTATGTTCCAAAGTCCACTGATCAATGGAATATAGGAGTTTTCTCTTATGGTTGTGTTCCAAGGAATAAATCAGATTGCAAAAACAGTTACACATATGGCTTCTTGACGTACACATACATGAAGTTGCCTCACACGTCTTCATCATGGTTTTATTAATAAGAGCATGAAATTTTATCAATAGGGCTTGCAAAAAGGTTTCGATTCATGGGTGGCTGTCAACCCGTTCAAAATTTGTGAAGCCGAGGAGTGCTCAGAATCCATCAACTCGACCTGCCAAACCCATCCATTAAAAAAAAAAATCAAAAAATTCATAGCAATTTACACATTCTATTTAACCAAATGAATTAGATTATGTACTTGACTCAAATATTTTTTAAATATTTCGTTTTCAATATAAAAAAATTATATATGTTTTTTTTTCAAGTTGTATATTTATATTTTTTTTTCCTTATCATATTTTGATTCCTAATGGAATAATTTTTTTTTCTTGATTTTTGTCCTTTAACAAAAATTGTTTTGTATTTATTATTTAATCTTTGTTGTTGTTATATTAACACTGTTAATTTAGACATTATAAAATTTAATAATTGAGAACAAAAAAATATATAGAGGTAAATATATATATATATATATATATATATATATATATAATATTTCTTTTATAAAGAATTAAATTTAATAATTGAGAATAAAAAAAAATTAAAATTGGTAAACTGGTGGGTCAACCCGCCTATTGGTGGGGTGGCCAAGCGGTCCAACCCGTGTCAGCTATGGATGAACCAATCCACTTGTCTTGTTTTTATGAACTAATCTAAATTCGATGAATTAATCCGTTTTGTCACTCTATTCATAAACGTTGTCTGTCCTATTTACTTATGAAATCATAATTTATTTTAATTTAAAACCAACATACACATTATTGAGTTCTTGCTTTATCTTTGTTTCATTTAGTCAAACAAATGTATAAAGACAATTTTTTTTTCAAATTGCAATAAGTTGTGAACCTTCTCGAGCACTTTGACATGAAACAATTTAGATCCCTCTAAACTTGTTCATACACCACATATCATAGGAAAGCAAAAAACAGTTAGAAGCATTATTTCACATGTCAAGACTGTCGATATTTGCAACTTTTGTACATGACTACCAAATCTGCTAGAAAACATGTCCACTAAATTAGTGGGTTAAGAAATTTATGTGATATTTTGAAGAGATTAGAATTATATAAATAGAGATTAGTAAGAATGTATAGATCGATAGTGTTATTATAAAAAAGGTTTAATGTAATTTTTATTCCATTAAATTTTTCATTTTTTTTATATTTTGATTTATAATATTTTAAAAGTATATTTTAATATTTTAAACTATGATTTTGGTACATTTAGGTAGAAATGACCTACTTGGCTCTCATTTTTTTTTTTTGTTTAGTTTGATCTTTTAACTTTCAAAAATTTTATTTTAATTATTTATGTTTGTAAAATGGTTTCGTTTAGTCCTTTCTGTTACATCCAATGTTAAAAAAAAAAAAAACCATCTTTTCTAATGGTTTGGAATTGATAATGTATTTTTTTTTTTCATTTTTTCACTCCATTTTGCTTAGATTCGCAATCCTTAACAAAATCTTATAACCCAAAAACATGAATCTCTAAATTGTTTGAACATAAAACACAACACCAAATGCACACCCAATTATTAAAAACAAAACACAGGATTTAATGATTCATGTCTAAAGATAAAAAAGTTCTAGAGAAATCTGGATCTAAAAAATGTAAGTTCTAAAGAAACACATATATGAAAAAGAGCAACATCTGACACACATTCGTTTTATTTCTCTCTATTCTTGTTGATCTTGATGTGACTCAACCTAAAAAATGCAAATCTGAAAAATGAAACACCAAACATGTGAAAAATGCAACATCAATGTGTCGTCACCCCCACAAATGCACATGTTGTCAATGCAATCGTTTAGGCACAGAGGAGAGGGCAAGAGTAGCGTCGTGCGTGTGGGGGATAGGGCGAGGGGAAGGGGTTGGTGGTGGCGACAACGCGTGGAGGAGAGGATAAGAGGAAGGGGTTCGTGGTGTTGCGTACGAAGGAGAGGGTGAGGGGAAGGGGGTGGCAGCATCAACCATGGAGTGGAGGAGAGGGCGAGGGGAAGGGGATGATGGCAATGACATACAAAGGAGAGGGTAAGGAGATGGGTGATGGTTGCACATGCAAAGAAGCAAATCCCTAACCTTAATGGTGTTAGTGATTAATTTAATAGAAGGATCATTTTGAATCTTTTAAACAAGATAAATGATCAAAATGAATATTTTAAAAGATAAAAAACTAAATTGAACAAAAAAAACACAAGATAAGGGACAAAAAGGTCATTTGGCCAAAAAGTTAACAGAGATGTGTGCTGAGTCCGTTAATTGGTCCTTTGATTGAGTTGATTTTTAGATTACCTATGGTGTCCTAAATTGATTACAATTCCATGTAACTTACAACACTGTATAGATGTTTTCATAAATTTAATAAATCAAAACATACAAACTTAAAACCTTAATGGATCGAAACAGATGCACTTAAAACTTAAGGGATAAAAATGTGTCAAAAATATATATAAATATTTTAATGCTTCCCCCCCAAATAGACCAAACTGTACCAAAAACATAAATACCAAAATGATATTTTAGAAATATTATGGATCAAAATACAAAAAAAAAAAAAGAGAAACTTAATCCGATTTGTGATAATAACAAAGTTTAATGTAACTTTTAATTCATTAAGTTTTATACTTTTTTCATTTTAGTATATAAAATTTTAAAAGTATCATTTTGATACTTTAAGTTATGTTTTAGTCACATTTTGGTACATAATGTTCTAAAAGTGTCATTTTAGTACTTTAGGTTATGTTTAGTCACATTTTGATACTTTAAATCATGTTTTATTCACATTTTTTTACATTTCAAGATTTTTCATTAAAAATATTTAACGTCGTTAGTGTTTTAAATTTTAAAATAATTAATTTAAAATAGTTTCAACTAAAAGCTGCTACTATATTTATTTTATTTTAAAAAATAAAAACCACTATCATCCAAAACCACCACCTCTTGCCTTCCTCCTCCATTTGCCACATGCACCACCATACCTCTTCCCTCCGCCAAGCATGCTGCTGCACCTCTCTCTCCATCACGCACGCTACTGCTCTTCTCCCTCCATTGCATGCACCGCTGACCCTCTCCTTCTAGTGCTGTCGGCCCTCTCCCTCCACCGCGTGTGTGCCACGTTATGAGATTTGTGTGCCAAATGGGATTCTAGCAAAATAGTATTTTTGTAAATATTCTTTTGTTTGTCTACTAAAATTCAAGTTTTGATATGGATTTTGTCCAAAATTCATTGTTCTACAAAAGTTCTCAATCACTTTTTCAAATCATTCATAATTTAAGGAGAAATCAGGGAAGAATTAAAACACATTTTCGTCATACGGAGGTAGAAGGTTGCATATCTACATAGTTTGGTTATGATGGCTTGGGAGTGGGTTGGTGGATGCAAATGACTGGATTTAGGCAGTGGTGTGCTGGAGATGGTAGATGTTTTGCGTGATAGTTGAAGGTTGAAGATGATTAAGAGGATGAGGATGATTTTTCTAGTATTTTTTAATTTTTAAAATAAAATAAAGATTGCGACGATTTTTAATCGTCATTATTTTAAAATTTAAAAAACACTTATCACGTTAAACATTTTTAATGAAAAATCTTAAAATGTATCAAAATATAATTAAAATATGACTTAAAGTACAAAAATTACACTTTTAAAACAGTATGTACTAAAACGAAAAAAAAAGAGTGAAATTTAATGGATTAAAAGTGACATTAAACTTAATAACGATAAACAAAATTAGTTTTACACGGTTGATCGGTATATCTATATACGTACATACCCGTTTTTCAATATGAGTGCATTAGCAATGTGTACAAAGACTTTTGGACAAAAAAACCATTAATCTTTTATTTAAATCAACATAAATTAAAAGGATATTTGTGTAATTTAATAGAAAAATTAGATAATTAGCATTAAATATTTTTAAATTTAAATTGAAGATAACAAAAATATCTAAAAAAAGATTTACTAAACAAAAATCAATTATGCAAAATCACTACCACCTCCACCACCAGCACCAGTATCGTCAAGACCACTGTTGCTATCGACAAGACTACTATTGCCACCACCACGATGATCGTCACTACCTTTGTTGTTACAACTGTCATCACCGTCGTTGTCAATCTTTCATTTATTAACATACCCATATATGCCCTGTTTGTTTAAATTTATTGTTTTAAAATATTTTTTAATGATTAAATAAGCAGAATTTTATGATTTTTTATATGCTTCTCTAAAATGCTTTTGTAAGCAATTGTTTTACTTTTTTTAGGAAACAAATCATGTTCTTGAAAAGTCTTTTTCTTTTTAAGCAATTGTTTTACTTCTTTTTAGGAAACTAACTCATTATTTAATCATAGTAAATAAACATTACCTTGAATTATTTTCTAAAATGATGGTAAAATATTTCATTATAAAAAAATTATCACATTGACTAAGAGGAAAACTAAAAAATTATTGGCCATATTACTCACGTGGTTCCTTAATTTTATTTTACGTTGTAATTTAGTGTCTTATTTATTTTTATTTATTTTTAAATGACCTCTTAAGTAATGTATTGTGTAGCACATTTATCATTTAATTGCAATATTTGGTTTCTGAAGGGGGTGTATTAGATTATGATTATTTAGGATTTTAAAGATGTTTTTTTTTTTTATGAAAATGTCTTGGTATTCAATGAAAATTGTTAAATGATAAAAGAATCTAATGATATTTAATCAAGATTATCAAGATTTTTTTTAAAAGACAATGAAATCTTATTCGATTGAGATTTTGAATTTGTTATTCAAAATTATAAAGATTTCAAAGGATTGTCTTCTTAATTGGATTTTGATGAATTTTATGGATTTTTTTAGTTGATTATATAAATAGTAAATTTAGCAAACAATCCTATCCAACCTCGAGAGACTTTTTCTTTTCATCACAATTTTTTTTATTTCATTATCTCTTAATCTAATCTTTCATGTTTATTGTCTTCTAAGGTGAGACTATTCATATGATCCTAAGGTGAGACTAAATGTGTGTTTTAGAAGATAACACCTCATTTTTATTTATAAAGATAATAACTACCAAAATAATATAAAGATAATATATATTCTAATTAATATATATATATATATATATATATATATATAAAATTAATTTTTTTTCTTAATATGTTTTATAAACTATTTTTTTTAAATCGTAAATGATAAAACTATATCATAGTATATAAGTATACAAGAAAGAAATCTATTTATTTAAAGGGAGGTTAACGCTCATCATAAATTTTCATAAAAACAAAAAAAAAGTCCATCATGATTGAAATCCATTAATTATCAATACCAAAATATTTAAGACTAAAGAAACAATATTTTTTTTTATTTAAAATAATTTACTTTAAAAATATTATATAATTTAATACTTAATTAAAAAAAATCTTTTTTCTCTCTAATAATAAATTATGATAGGATTTAGAAATAATTTATTTTTAATTAAATTATTAAAATATGGGTTTGGATCCTGCAGTGAAAAAAACCCTACAAGGAGTATAGTCATAACATAACCATATATTTTTAGAATTAATTAATAAAATATTAATAAAAAATAGAAACTTGTGGCTTAAAATGTAACTTTACAACTAGTAGTGTAGTGGAAAATGATCATCTCACGTGACATTTTGGTAGTGTGAAATGATAGCCATTGATTATAAAGAAGAGATAAAAAAAATTAAATAACAAAAAAAAAAAATGTAAACATGATGTTTTAATGGTTGAGATTCTAACGTGAGCTGATTTGTGTATAAAGTTAACATGAGAAGAGATCCTGCTCCAATAAAATACCTATTTAAATGAATAAAAAATGAGTATTTTTGTCCTAAAAGGCTAAAATTTTGGTGTTAGGACCAATAATGCACTTTAACTATGATGAAAGTTAGCAATCAATTTATATAAATATTATTATGTTTAATAAAATTAGTATTTTACTTAAGTCTAATTTGCTTTAATATATTATATATATTTAGATTTAGATAGGTAAATCATAAATGCAAGAATCGAAAACAATTTGGATATTTTTTCTTTTAATCATATTGATACAATGTATCTCCCAACTTTACAAATAATTCAAATTCGAAATCTTATTTAAGGCATTTAGCCACCAACGAACTTGTTTGGTAAAGAATTTGGATTGATTCATTGATTTGGATAAAAAAGTAAAGTTTCAAATAAAATTTGTTTAATTTTTTTAAAACAAAAGGAAAATGTGAGTGTGAAGTGTGAACTGTGAAGTGCAGCTCATTGTGGAATTAGAAGAGAGCGTTTGTCTCTGGTTTTTTGATACTGCCACTCTTCAACGCTGAAATTCAAGCTCTTTTTCCTCTCAACTCAAAAAAAATCCCTAATCACGAAGGGTTTGTGTACCAAAACGCTGCGTTTTCATTTCACTCACAATCTCTGCCTCAACCCACCTCTTTCTTTTGGTTTGGCCCTTAGGTGAGTCAATTTCACTTTGCTAATTTCTTGTTCTTTCTCAACATATAACTTTGGATTTCTTAAATTATCAATTTTTAAACCTTTGCTCTTTTGGAAGAGCCAAAAATCAAATTGTAGCATTTTATGTGAGTAAATAAATGGTTGTTGGAGATGAAGAAAAAAAGGTTATTGGATTGAAGAGTTTCTGTGTATTTTTTGGACAGGTGTGTTCTGAAAACAGACTCTAACCATAGTTGTAAGCATTTACTTTGCAAATTGTAGGTTTTTATGTGATTAGCATTTTCTTTCTACAGGGCAAATTAAAGCTGGTCTAGATTATTCCCGTTTCTAGTTTCAATGCTGTCGTAGATAGTTCCTCATGCTTTGATGAAATTGTTGTCATGAGCAAATTTTCTAAGCAGTTTTTAATATAGGGTTCAATAGTCCTGCAGTATCTTTTTTTTTTTGTGGCTTTATGTTGTGAATTTTTTAAAATTTAATTTAAACTTGTTCACTTGTTAGATTTTTAGATTATTGTTTTCCTTACTATCCAACATTCCAACACGATGCTTGTTCTTTATATAGAACAAATTCATACTTGTAGAAATCTCTAAAATTAACGTGTGGCTATTTTGAGTACTATTATTTTTTCAAATGAAAATTAAATTTGATTTCAGTTTATACTAACTTCAATTTGATTTTTCCATGAGAAATGCTTGACTAGTTTCAATTAAGGGTTTTCTGAACATATAAATATCAATTTTCCCTAATATTTATAAAAATGGGATTTTGTGGATGTTAGACCAAAACTCACAATTGTCTTTAGTTACTTTACCCAAGCTGCCAAGTGCCAACAACCACACAATCTAGGTTAGAATAAACTAGCATTTTCATGCAGTATGTTAGAATATATATTATCTTTATATTATCTTGGTAGTTATTATTTTTATATTATCTTCATAGTTATTATTTTTATATTATCTTGTTAGTTATTATTTATCTTTATCTTCATATGATGTAATCAAGAGGGTTTTCTAAGTATAAATAGAGATGAGGTGTGGTTTTCTAAAACACACAGTAGGATCTATTAACATCTCTAATTGGTTGACAGTATTGGTGATTTTATAATTTTAAACTTATGGAAATTCCTTTGACCTTCTGGGTTCTAGAATTTGAAAATGACTTCCCAAGTGCATAATCATATATTTTCTATGATCTGTTACAGATGTGATGTTCTTATTCAATGCATTGTGTAGGTAGAGATAATGCAGGCAATTTCCATCATTGCTTCAAAAGGATTAGGCCAAGTCATGTTTTCTAATCCTTTCAAAGAAAACCATTGAGGTGCTCTTACCATTAGCTACACTATCATGGATGTTGAGGCAGTAGATGATGGAGAAAACAGTGATAGACCTGCTTTTGAAAATGTTGAAGCAGAAAAAGGCCGGGAACAAAACATGGCTGAAAGAGAAGTAAATAATCAGAATGGTGATGCATATAGGAAACCACAAGTGGGCATGCTGTTTGAATCTGAAGATGCTGCAAAATCATTTTTTGATGCATATGCAAGACATGTAGGATTTAGCACACATGTTGGTCAATTCAGTCGTGCTAATCCTGATGGTCCAATTATAACTTGGGACTTTGCTTGTTCCAGGGAGGTATTTAAAAGGAAGAACATAGTTAGTTGCAATGCAATGCTTAGGGTAGAGAGAAAAGATGCAAACTGGATAGTGACAAAATTTGTTGAGGACCATAACCATTCCCTTGCTTCCTCTAGAAAGGAGCAGAACCTTCAACCCAGTAGGCATTCTGTAGGTTCTGCAAGGAATGTTACAGAGACATTTGATGCCCGCAATGAATCCTATGTTTCCTTGAATGGCAATCATTTAGAACCAATTATTTCAGTTCGGAGCTCCTCTCCAGCAGAAAAATGTCATCCAGTGAGAAACATTGAGGCTCTTGCCCATGCAAGATCTTCTCGAAAGAGGACCCTTGGAAGAGATGCTCAAAATCTTCTGAATTATTTTAAGAAGATGCAGGGAGAAAACCCTGGCTTCTATTATGCAATACAGCTAGATGATGAGAATCGCATGACCAATGTATTCTGGGCTGATGCAAGGTCAAGAACAGCATATAATTACTTTGGTGATGCTGTAATTTTTGACACCATGTATAGACCAAATCAATACCAAGTCCCATTTGCACCATTTACAGGATTCAATCACCATGGCCAAATGGTTTTATTTGGCTGTGCATTACTTCTAGATGAATCTGAGTCCTCCTTTACATGGCTATTCAAGACGTGGCTATCTGCTATGAATGATCGACCACCTGTTTCCATAACCACAGACCAAGATAGAGCCATACAAGCAGCTGTTGCTCATGTGTTTCCAGAAACTTGCCACTGTATTTGTAAGTGGCACATTTTGAGAGAAGGTCAAGAAAGATTGGCTCATCTTTACCTTGCTCATCCTTCATTCTATGGGGATCTATATAGCTGTATCAATTTTTCTGAGACTACAGAGGATTTTGAAGCAACATGGAAGTCTCTTCTGGATAAATATGATCTCCAGAAAAATGATTGGCTTCAAGCAGTGTATAATGCTCGCAAACAATGGGCCCCTGTATACTTTCATGATACTTTCTTTGCTGCAATTACTTCGAACCATGGGGTTAGCTCCTTTTTTGATGGCTATGTAAATCAACAGACAACCATACCTTTATTCTTTAGGCAGTATGAAAGATCTCTTGAACATTCATTGGACAAAGAAATAGAAGCAGATTATGAGACTATTTGTAACACACCTTTACTGAAGACTCCATCACCAATGGAACAACAGGCAGCAAATATGTACACTAAGAAGATTTTTGCAAAATTTCAAGAGGAACTGGTGGAAACATTTGCTTATACTGCAAATAATGTTGAGGATGATGGTGTGATCAGTAAATACAGGGTTGCAAAATATGAACATGAACACAAGGCATACATGGTCACATTAAATATCTCTGAAATGAAGGTGAGTTGCAGCTGTCAGATGTTTGAATACTCAGGTGTTCTTTGTCGACATATATTGACTGTCTTCACTGTTACAAATGTTCTTACCCTTCCATCGCACTACATTTTGAAGCGATGGACAAGGAATGCAAAATCTGGTATTGGAACTGATGAAAAGATAACAGATCCACTTGACATTGAAAATCTCACTGTACGTTTTAATACTTTATGTCGAGAAGCCATTAAGCTTGCTGAAGAAGGGGCAATTGCTGTAGAGACTTATAATGCAACAATGAATGCTTTAAGAGAGACTTCTAAAAGGGTAGGTATTATGAAGAAAAATGTTGCAAAAGTCACACTTCCAAAGACTCAGGGTAATGGAAGCTGCCTGGAAGACAATAGTAAGAAGAGCCCTTCATCAATTTCTGATGTCATCCCAGCATTATGGCCTTGGCAAGATTCAGTGTCACATCACTTCAATCTTAATGACCTTGGGCTTCCTGTTACTGATCTGAATACCCCTAGTATGGCTCCTGTTTCTATTCACCGGGATTGTGGCCCTCCAGATAACACTGTATTGATTTGAATCACCCTTGTAATTATTAGTTTATTTGGTTCAGATATACTGGTCATTGCTTTAATTGACTATCATTTATTGATGCAGGTTGTCCTTACTTGTTTCAAGTCCATGACTTGGATCATCGAAAATAAGAATTCAAGCTCATCGAGTAAAATTGCAGTCATCAAGATGAAGGTATGTATATAGGTGCTTTGTATGCATGCAAGCTATAACCCATGTTTTCTTCTGAGTTGCAGTCTTCACACCTTTTATTTATTGAGAAATAGATATCTCTATATTTTTGTCTGATACTCTGATTAATTTAATTGGCTAACAATGTGCTCTGTAATTGGAAGAGATCAGTCTCTGTCCAGATATCCACTAAACATTCATGTTCTCTGCTAAAAATATCAACAATCTAGGTTTTTTCAGTTACCACATTGTTTTCCATTTATACATAACTTGTACAAGGTGCTGAAATATTTTTTCCTACCTGTTAATTATGTTTTTCTTCCTCTTGTAGCTTCAAGATTATGGTAAGGGCCCTTTAGGAGAGACAGAAGTGCAATTCAGGGTGACAAGGGTCACTTTGGAGCCTATGTTGAGGTCTATGACTTACATCAGTCAACAGCTAAATGCACCAGTCAATAAAGTTGCTATTATCAATCTGAGGGTATGGAAATCATAATCCTCTACTCTTCATAGACCCTAAACATTTCATGATCTACTATAAGTTTTGTGGTCAAAATAATGATCTCCTTTAAATCCTCTCATTTCATTTAAATGAAACCTCAGAATAGGAAGTTAACAACCTATTTTAAGTTTGAGCAGTTCCACTGATAGTTTTCTTTTCTTTTCTTTTTCTGAAGGATCTTCACTAATAGTTTTATGGAGAGGACAAGAAGTCCTCATTATTTATTGCTTTACTGTTTAGCCTTTCCATTATAATTTATTTACCACTATTAGGTATCACCATCTATGGAGTATCTATATATTATGTTCTGAACGTGTTACGGTAAAAGATGTTATGTCAAAGACTAACTACCCTAAACCCTTAAATTTTTAAGATTTAGGCCAATGAATTCTTTATTTCTCTAACACGTGCCCTTGTGAAAAGCCTTTTAAACATTGGCAAAGTTAAGACTCACGCGTACTTTGTGCTATAAAAATAGCTTAATTAGAAGAATGGAGGCAGTAAGAATTTAACTATTGTTTGGTTATAGATGTGTGTTATGACTAGAGCACAAGAGGAGAACCCTACCCAAAAAGACTAGTCCATTAAGTGGGAAAGTTCTATGGCATAAGTACCACATTAAGGTTCTTATTCTACACAATGTGGGACTCATAAGTCATAACACTGATAGCAATCAACTAGTTAATGTGTATTGGTAGGTATAAAAAACCAATCACAAGCTCTCACCTGGCCTAATAGTTCAAACTCTTAGGGGAGTTGATTCTTGACACAATATCAAAACCATTGGTTTGGCAAGAACAAATATTGGAGAAATGGTGGAATGAGCAGTTGGATGAGATGGTGGAAGACATGGCTTGGTTTGGTTAATAGTTGTAAGAAGTTGGAAGATACATAAAAAAAAAGTGGGCCAAGTCCATTGGAACACATCTTTTTGGCATTTGGGCTCTCCTAACCCCAGCAAGTGGTATAAGAGATATTATGACTAATTGGTTAAGAGTATAATCTTTATTTTCTTTTTAATGGAAAAACAGTTTTATTAGTTGTATACTTGTATTGGTGCATGGATAAAATGGTGGATGACCCTTTTAATGGATCCAGGATAGGCCTTGATACCATCTTAGAATGTAAGTTTGAGCCTAACTCAACCCTACAAAACTGGCTTGTAAGGTGTGGTTTGCACCTCACTTATATACACTATTATGACCTCATCACTATTATGGTTATTATCAGTTGTATTGGACAGCTATCTGACTTGGGAACATCCAGCAGTTAAATCTGGAGCATATGATATCTTGAAATGCAATGTTAAGGGTTTGAATCTTGGAACTGTTACTTATGGGAGAACTTTACTCAATGTTAGTGATTTTAGATGATGGTCCAGTAGTATTTTATTTTATTCTAGGACTTGATATTCACCCTATTACTACAATTCCACATTTTTTTGTATAGATATGATTAGTTATGCAATTTTCTGCAGTCTAAGAAAGATTTTCGTTTTGTGTTCTATAAAATAGTGTCCAAGGTATTTTGGTTTATTTTTACAATTCTACTACTTCTTCCAGCTCCAGGATACAAAGACAACTACTGGGCAAACAGAGGTGAAATTCCAAGTTTCTAGGGATACGCTAGGTTCCATGTTGAGATCTATGGCCTATATCCAGGAGCAGCTATAATTGTTGTAAGCATTATATTTCCAGCTCTTCACTTTTATCTCTTCTTTGAAGTATTTGACAAAATTTATAATCTCTAAGCTCTTCATTATCTTTTTTTCCAGCTATTCAATTTAAATAATAATAATGATGATGATAATAATAATAAAAGATAAAAGGGAAAAAGGAGCTAAGTGTGAAGAGCACTGCATCCTAGTTTCTTCATTTTCTGTTTTTTTTTGTTTTTTTTGTTTCAGTATAGACATGAATAGGTATTGATTCTTGGGGACTTACTACACAATATAGTAGGGTATTGACCTTCAATGTTGATGGGAAAATTAATGATGTTACACAAACTATAAGTTGGGTGGTTAAAATGTAGATACACATCAGGGGTTATTTGTGACTGTAAAGCATCTACTAAGGTCAAAGGAAATTTTTATTGTACTGCTACACGACCTCAAGAAAAGAAGTGAGAGTAGCAGAAAAGAGAATGTTATGATGAATGTGTCGCCATTCAAGAAAGGGTGGGATACAAAATGATTGTGATAGAACTGGCCCAAACTCTCATTTTATTAATCTCATGGTGCAAAGATACATTTAGGGATTAGAGCCTAGTCTCCCTAACCAACCACCATGATTACCGAATGAGTAATTCTAGGCGGTTAGTCTCTATTTATAGCTACAGACTAGCTAACTAACTACCTTTAACTGTCCTTAGTCAGTTACAGTTAGCTCTGGCTTCAGCTTATACTTGCCATGGTCCTTCTTTTATACACTTGCTTTACAGGTAGCCTAACAAATTGTTTATGAAAAGATGTTGATATGACACTTATCCCAAGATGATGACAAATAAATCAAATATGGTAGTTTGGAGTTTCGACATATACAAAGGGCACTGAAAACTCTGGCAAGGAGAGTAGACTACATGATTTTTAGCCTTGTGAAAAAGGTTGAGAGAGACTAAGAAGGATATTGGAGAAAATAGTTAAAAGAGTATATCTTCAATGAATATTATAGTTGAGAATTTGGTTTTTCACCAAACCTAATAATGTGATTCATGTAGTTAATCTCACTTAGTTGAATAATACTTTGTTTGTTCTTGTTTCAATATTTAAACTGCTAGTTTCATGAAATTCAATGGATAATTATCAGTTTCTTGTTTTTCTAACCTTTTTTTTTTCCACAGTTCCTATAAATTATGGATGGCTAACAGCGATGGAAGTGCCCTAGTGCAGTATATTATTATAGTCTAACATCCATATTCTGAAATACTTATTATTCTGTAAAGGTTTGCCATTTTTTATGTACCTAGTGACCCTTTATTTAATATTTCATGGTGTAAGTAGCCCAAGAATCTCTAGTATGAGTCACCAACAATGTTTATAGTAGAATTGGATAGTTTTTTTTACTTTTTTTCCCTTCATTCTTTCTCACCTTCCTTACCTCAGCTTATACACCATTTCCATTATGGAAATTTATTTTGTACATGGATTTCTGAAGATCAAGAATATCACTTGGAACTTGGGAGCATTGCAGATGTCTAATTGGTTTTTCGGCCTCCGGGGAGTAGTGACATACTTTTATTTTTTAAAGTTCAAACCTACTTTTTTTTATTGTACCATGCATAAAGTGAGGACTCATTAACTTTGAAATTTGAGTTTAATGATGATACCTTGACGTATCGTTCAATTATAACTTATTATTTGCATGATTTTTAAGATAAATTTATGAAAGTTAACTAACTTGTTATAAATGGAGGATTGTGATTGAATGTGTCCATGCATCTTAAACTCTACAATCAAATCTTCTAAGTTGTAATATTTACAAAAGTTACATCCAAGTGCTTTGAAACATTTGATGCAGTAATAGCTGGCTGAACCCAAGATGACACACACCTCATCAGTGGACAATGGAAAGTGCTTGACTGCATAGACGACATTTTCATCATCATGTGTTACATTTTCATTGTCATTGTGTCCAACATTGCCTAATATAGTGAAGCATAATTTAGGAGGAGGAATAGGTTTTGAATATATGTAATTTTCGTGCATTGTATGCTAGGAAATCAAAACTAAAATATATAGAAAAATAATACTGTCTGGCCCGGCATATTCAATCCAACAAAACTCACATAATTTTCAATAGACAATTTTTTTTTTACAATTTTTAATATTGGAATTAAGAATAGGAATGAATGGTTTGGCTTTGATAGAAGAAATTAATGTTCATTAATCGATTGTAAATAATTTTTAAAAAAAATCATATTCTTTATTTGTTAAGAGATTGATCACTTCTTTAATTCACAAGAAAAGAAAGATTGTGTTTTTTTCATAGAGATAAATCATGAACTTTATTTAATATCACATTCCTTATTTGCTTCTTTTTCAATTTTGCCTATTTATTATGCATTTATAAAATCTATGAATAAGATTTTATTTAATTATATTATTTTATTTTTAATTAATATTTTGTTTATTCATTTTTCGTAGTTAGTTAAATTGTAAAACCGTGGATAAGAACTAAGGATATTTATGTACCCAACAAACAAAACTAAGAGTATTCAAATTAGACTTTAAAGGTGATGCACGGATACGGAGAATTATAATCCTTCATTTATAATAACTTTGTTTCACTATTATAAAAACTAGATATGTAGTGTGTGATGTGTGAGTAATTAAGTGAAATACTTAAATTAAGAATAATTAAAGAATATTTTAAAATATATTATTTTATTGTAAAAAAAACTCATTTTAAAAATGTGTTAACTTTAAATGTGTTTTCTTTAAATTATGTAATGTAAGTTTTTTTTTTTTTTTGTAATCTTGTGTGTACTTACCGTTTTAAACAAGATGACTTTTATGATGCGTTAATTGAATAGGTACTGCATCATGCGAAAGATTTTTCAGTCATGGGATGTAAGCTTAGGAAAAATAAAAGACATGAATTGAATAGGTACTGTATCATGCAAAAGAATTTTCAGTCATGGGATGTAAGCTTAGGAAAAATAAAAGACACAAATTAAATGTCATAAACTGGTGTCAATCGTAGGGGATCCAACTTTTACGTCATTAATTTAGTATTAACATTAAATTTGTGGTTTTATGTCTGTCTTAATTTTAATATCACATTATTTGAGTTGTTGTAGTTGTCCAAGTAACAAAGAAAGACATGCTTCGAGGTTGCGAACGTCGAAGGAAATCATGGTTGTGAAGAAGTCACGAATGACAACATTATTTAATTGCATTTTGTTTTATATTATGATTTTTTTTATTATGGTTGATATCTCAACAAATGCATATCTTCATTATGCTCACGAGAAAGAAGAAGAAAGGGAGAGAAAAAAAATGATATTTCCAAAAATATAAACAAAATAAACTAATTTTTTTAAAAAAAAAAATCCTATGTTTGAGAACAAAGAATCTTGTCAATCCATTTCGTAATAAATATATCCAAAGACTGAAAAAAGTTACTTCAGTGTGAAGGCCTATTTAGCTAAGGCACACTAGAAGCCATCCTTAAACAAAGATTAGTCACTTTGTTTGTCTCTATTCGTTCAGTCTAATTTATAAGACATTGTTGAGTACTTCAAACTTATTAAGAAATTGGTTAAATTTAGTATTAACATTAAATTTGTCTATAATTAATATTATTTTAATTTGTTAATTTATCAAAGACTAAAATAAAATATCAAGGACAAAAAGTAAATATATTGGATCCAAATAATTTTTTTTAATAGGGGCCTAAAACAAAATTTATTGATATATCATGTACCTAAAACATATTTTAGCCTTCCAAATTTATCCTTAATATTATTGAGGACCTATTCATCTTCTTCAATCTACACATGAGAGATAGAGAAACAGTTTAGTAGCTTTTTGTTATGGATTAAAATAAATAAGAATAAGATAATTGAAATGAAGTTTTATAAAAATGGATAATACATTTTTAAAACTATTTTTTATAAATAGGAAATAAGGGAGTAATTTTTTTGTTAAACTCCTTGGTTAAGCATATCTTTCTTTTTCTTATTAGAAATATGAGTACACAACGGTACATTTCAATTAAATTTGTGGATAAGACATTGCATATTTGAAAACAAGAGAACTTTTATTGGTTTAACATATTTTTATTATTTTTCAATTTTATAAAACATTTATCACAATATATATATATATATATATAAATTCTCTTATTTTCAAATATGCGATGTCTTATCCACAAATTTAATTGAAATTTACCGTTGTAATAGAAATAGAAGTTAACAAAAAAGAAAAGAAAAAGAAAGACATGTAGATTAGACAAGTTCTTGTCATTTATTAAAATTAATAATTATATAGTATTTATTAAAAAAATATAATGGTCCATGCAAATGCGCATGAAAACGGGTATTATAGTACTCTACTCATACCCTACCCATTGGGTAGGGTGATGTGTCCTTTTTTTATGATAGCTTTATGGACGAGGGACCTCTCCACAACATGGTTGATTATGTTCATATTTCTGATTCTAATATTATTATTAAGGATGTTCTAATTAACGAGGAGTAGCAATGGAATTTGCTTTCAACCCCTATTTCTACTGTTGTTAAGAATTTACTACTTAATGTTGTGCTTCATGAAGGGACTTCCGATACATTCATTTGGGGAGCTTTAAATGATGGTGGTTTCTCCACCCACGCCTTTAGTTGGATCTCTAAAGAGTCTAACATTCAAAACACAAATTTATAAAGTTGGACTTGGGTCTGAAAAAACAAACTTCCAGAAAATCTTAAACACTTTTTTGGATTACCTACCATGGTAATCTGCCTACTAACTAGTTTTGCTTTTCACAGCATATATCATTTGATAATTCTTGTTGCAAATGTGGTGCTTCGGAAGGAGACCATCCTCCATACACTTCAGGATTGTTCTCAATGCAAACAAGTGTGGAGAATTCTCACCCTTGATAGGGACACTCATTTCAACCATGGGGATTTCCGTACATGGCTTCACTTGCAATTCCTTCTACCTACAAGACTTGTCTTTACTTGTGCTGCATGGTATCTATGGAAAGCTTATAATGAAGCCGTCTTCAAAGATAAGAACCGACCTTCATGGTTCATTGTTAACCAAGTTCACGTGCTTCACACCATCGTGCTCTCTTCGGAAAATACTTCTTGTGGTGTAAGGCAACCCAAACTCATTTCGTGGCATCCTCCATTGCATCATGTAGTAAAGCTCAACGTGGATGGTAGCTTCATTGGCAATCCTGGTCCATCGGGCTTTGGTGGCTTAATTAGGAATTCTCTTGGTCAGTGGTTAGTAGGGTTTACAACTTCATGCGGCATCTCAACCAATGTCGATATTGAACTAAAGGCTATATATAGAGGCTTACTTCTTGCTTGAAATCAAGGCCACAGGATCATGGAGTGCCAATCGGACTCTCTAGTGGCTTTAGATCTCATCCTCAAAGGCAACTCTCCATGGCACCCTTATGCGGAGGTCAAACCACATTCGTTCTCTCAAGGATAGACAATGACTTCTTACCTTCAATCATGTTTCTAGGAAAGGCAACCAATGTGCAAATTTCTTGACAAAAATGAGATCATCCTCTTCTAAGACATTCACCACCATGCAACTTCCCCCACAAGTTGTTAATTACCTTCTCTTTGCTAATGCAAGAGGAGTTTTTGTTCCTCATTTATAATTGTTCTTTATTTTTTCACACAACAAAAAATATTAAAATTTAAAACACGATTAGGCACATTTAGACTTATCTTTCCCTCCTTTCTCCAACGGCTACATTAACCAACTAACTTTTTCAAATGCAGTCAACTCAATAAATTCATTAATATCTAAGGCTTAAATGTCAAACAATACTAGCTTACAACGAAATAAAATTTACATAAGACTCTATTAGTAATTTGCATCACATGAAATCATATTAATATATTATTATTATTATAATTATTATTATTATATATATATATATATATATATATATATATATATATATTTCACTTAAAATATAACATATAGATGCTTAAAAAAAGAGTTGCACTTTTTTCTATCAAATACTAGTATCTTATTTTATTACGTCAATTCTTAAATGTTTTTCACGTTAAAATTAAATTAAATATATGTTGTCGTCTTATACAATGCACCTATATTAGAAGCATAATATTCGTTATCCATTGAAGTCTAAACTTTTATTCCTTTCTAACTATTTTTTTTAATTATGAGAAAATAAAACTATAATATCATAAGTCAATTTCACTTGAATCAACATGTTACTTTATGTAAATTATTTAATAAATAGATAAATAATTATGATTATCAAAATCGAATAAAATTATTAAAATTGAATCGAACCAGTCAATTCAATTGGTTAGACAGGAAATCGGTCTTCTATCACCCAATCCAAGCAATCCTCAAAATCAATATGTTAAGGAATCGATCAAAACTCGATAAAATCAATCTAGAGTCAATGAAATGAGATAAGTCATTTGACTAGTTAAATTGGTTCAAACAAAATACATTTTTTTAAAAAAAAGTGGGATAATATTTTCGTCTCAATTAACACATAATTATGCAACTTTTACAAATATGAGAGATAGAATAGAAAATTTTAAATATTTGACACATAAATATATAATAATTAGAGGAAGCTTGTTTAGTTTACTATTTTACCATTAAATAAATGGGAGAATTACTGTATGATCTAAGATCACAAGTTGACTGTATGACAAAAAAATTGATTAGAAGCATATAATTTTAGATTATAAACTTAAGTAAATTTTAGATTCCTAAAAAATACTCAAAATTAATTTTATTTTAATTAAATAAGTTTAAATATAAGAAAATATTAAAAGATGTTTAGTATTAACCAATTCTTTGATATCTTTTTTAATCAGAGTTTTACATGGCTGTTCTGATGCATTTGTTGATTGATGGTGAGTAGTAGTGTCATAAAATTGTTAAAGCAGACATCTGATATCATCAACCTCGAGAAACAAAAAATGTGGGAAGAATTGACGGAACCAAATTCATCGCAATAAACCTTTTTCTCATTCATTCATTCACACAATCACCAAATCAATACAAACATCAAACAACTAAAACCACATGCTTTAACTCTACATAAAAACCCTAAACCACATAAACCAGATCAAATTATAACCGTTTCAAAACCCCCTCAAGCCCTCTCGCCTCTGATTCTTCGCGCAAGCTGAATATCCTTAGGCATAATAGTGACGCGCTTGGCGTGAATGGCGCAAAGGTTAGTATCCTCAAACAGCCCAACCAAATAGGCCTCCGCCGCTTCCTGCAGCGCGGAAACGGCGCTGCTCTGGAACCGCAGATCGGTCTTGAAGTCCTGAGCGATCTCGCGCACCAGCCGCTGGAAGGGGAGCTTCCGGATTAAGAGCTCCGTGCTCTTCTGGTACTTTCTGATTTCTCTCAGCGCCACCGTGCCGGGGCGGAAGCGGTGGGGTTTCTTCACGCCGCCGGTGGCCGGAGCGGACTTGCGAGCGGCTTTGGTTGCGAGCTGCTTACGTGGAGCCTTGCCGCCGGTGGACTTGCGTGCTGTTTGTTTTGTTCGTGCCATTGAAAGGTGAGAAAATAAGAAAATGTGCTTTTATTGTTGCGATGCGGTAATTTGGTTACGGAAGTTGTGTTTGTGTGAGTGGGAGGAGTGGTGGGAGAATTTATTTATACTGAGAATGGAAGCGGGAAGTGTGAAAATTTGTGTGTAGGGAGAGGATACGTTTGAGGCCGTGGATTGGTTGGTAATGGACGGTTGCGATTGTGATCCGTGGCTGAGTTAATGGACCAATGGCCATTTATGTTGTTGAGGCGGTAACTTCAATTTTTTTAGCGCCGTGAATCAAAAAGAGAGCGGGTTCCTCTCTAGGATACGGAGTAGTTTTTTACCTCTCCTGTTCCAAAGTTTCAACTTCCGAAATTTTTTAGAATTAACGTGGGATTAGGATTTTATTTCATAATTTAAAATTTGTGATTTTATAAATGAAATTTCAAATAATTTAAGAATAATTTAAAGTTTTATATATAAAATCTTAAATCATAAATAATATGAAATTCTAAATTTTAACTTATGAAAATCCTAAATTATAAAATTTTAAGTCATAAGTCATGAAACCTTACATCCTAATGAAACAATAAATCATAAATCATGAAATGAAATCTTAAATCATAGATTATGAAATTATGAACTCTAAATTATGAAATCATAAATCATAAATTATACAACACAAAATCTTAAAATCTTAAAAATAAACTTTAGACCTTAAACAATAAATCTTAACACCTTGAACTCTAAAACCCTAAATTTTAAAATTATAAATCATGAAACCCTAAACTTTAAATCATGAAACATTAAATCTTAAAACTACAAATAATAAAATCCTACATAATAAACCCTAGACACCAACCCTTGACCATAAAAAATTTAACCTATAAACCATAAAAGCTTAAAACAATGAACCTAAAATACTAAACCATGAAACCCTAAATTAACATTAAAACCTTAAAACCTAAATCATGAAACCCTAAACCATTAAACCATAAATACTAAAACTCAAATCCCTAAACCCACAAACTTTGAACCTAAAATCATAAAACATAAACTTTAAAACTTTAAATCGTGCACAATATACCATAAATCCAAAACCTTAAAACCATTACATTTAAACCCTAAAATACTTAACCTCCACTCATAAACCTTATAACACTAGAATCTTAACCTTCAATACCAATTTATAACCCTTAAACCTAAAACCATAATTTATAAACCTTAAACCATAGATAAAAAACAATAAAGCTTACATAAACATCAAAACCCTAAAACTTAAACATTAAATTCTCAACCCTTAATCTTAAACCATAACTTCATAGACCTTTAACCATAAACCATAAACAAAAACTTAAATCATGGATACCAAATCCTAAGACTATAAACAAAATCTTTAAAATTGAGTGATCCTTGTATTTATGATTTCCTTCTGGTCTCTTCTTCAGTCCTCTAGTAATTTAATTAAATATAATAACTTATTTATTTGAACTTAAAAATAAAAATAAAAAATCATTAAAATTAAGTAGAAAAAAAATATATACACAAAAAAATATTCTATAAAATTTGTGTACACCAAAAAAGGGAAATCCCCTTTATTATTACTTTATTAGTATATATTATATAAATCATTTTTCATAAATCCAAAGTATAAAAATATTTATTAATGTCATATTTTAATTATAATATAATTTATATAGTTAGAAATATTTATCTATTATAAATAAATATTTACTTGTGCAATACGCATACTACAATACTAGTTAACACCATAAAAAAAATACTAGTTAAAACGAATTTGTCAACCCAAAAAAAAATATTGAAAGGAAATTTAGTTCAACAAATATACAAATCAAAATCTAAATTGCAGTACAATTTAAAGTCTATCCCCCCATGACAAAATAAAATTCCCCAGCAAAGTATCCACCAAAGATGAACCTACAAACTCCGATAGTCTATCACAGTGACCTCGTCCTCTGGGGCATCCAGATCTTGATAACTGCTCCATTGCAAAATAAGTAAGGTCAACAAGACAAAAATAACTTGACCATATCTATTCAGTGCAAATAATTGAAATAAAATGGTAAATGATCATTTTGGTCCTCAATGTATAAACCAGTTCCAATTTAATTCCTGGAAGAATGCGACAATTATGTCCTACCATATAACTTAATGACAAATTAGTACCTAAACTTTACAACATGCCATGTCAAATTGGTCCATGAACATTGCAGCTTAATGACAAAATGATCCCACAAAACTTAATGACAATGTAATTGTCACACTTTTTACATATTCAGGAACTAAACTAAAATTTTCGTTTTTTTATGGTCACCAGTTTACACATTCTTTTTGTTAACTAATTGTCACCAGTTTACACATTCAAAGAACCAAAATGGTCATTTACCCGCCGCAAATAACAAATTTGATATTTGCATTCATCTGTGGCAGGAACATTCTTTTTGTTAACTAGGATATGCTCCGTAATTTTGCTAGTTTACAAAGTGTTTTTTCCTAATTTTCTGGCCATAATTAAAAGAAAAAAATCTTTTCTTTCAAACGAATTTTCCCTTTCATATTTCACAAGAGAATAAATAAAGGCACTTTCTGTCAAAATATCAGAATATGGACTCAAGCTGAGCACTTAAGTGATACCAAGCATGAGTAAAAAGGACATAAAAATTGCCTTGCCTACACACTGAAAAAAAGACAAATAATGCTATTCAAGAGAACTCCAAAATGAAAGATCACAGAAATGAGAGGTAAGGGACTGAATGGAGATACAATATGGCAACATGTAAACAAGGGTTCAGGCAGAACATTTACCTTCGCATTCGCCGAGGATCTGGTCTAAAATTTGGAGGAACAGCAATTATTGACGGTCCTCCACCCATAGGAGGACCAGAGCGCATCTTTCTTCCAGAGGCATCATATGATGGTCCTCCTTGATCTCTTAACATCTGCATTGCAACTTCCGGGGGAGCAGGAACAAAGGGTCCCAAAGGTCTGTAGAGTTATAAAATATGTTATCATTTAATCACTAACTGAGTCTTATTAAGATATAAAAGTGCGCCAGATTGTGAAGTGGAAGGATCATGGGAAGGGGAAACCTACCCAGCACCAGGGACGGGCATCAACACTGGTGGGGGTATATCTGAGGCAAATGGAGGTACACCTGGTCCTGCAAATGAATCATACATTGTTTCATCACGGTTTCCCATCATGGCTTCATGGGATGGGGAATTATCAGGCCTATCTCCATTCATTCTATCATTTTGGTCATGGTCTCGCCGATTACCACGATCATCTCTCAATCGGCCCTCAAGACCTAATCTTCGCTTTAAAGGCCTGCCCTTCTGAAAAAAGAGAAATAAAGAAACATAAAAGATCTGAAACTCAGAACCTAAGCCATAAATCCCTAGTGTTGTGATTACATCAGATTATTTACACTCACAGACTTGCAAAATAGCGTAGTAATACTTGACAAGCTATGCAGAGTTTATCCACAATGTTTGTCCAAATCAGGGATAATCGACTACCAAAACCTAGAGGTATATGCTTCAAATCATGCATCATTTTTTCATAATGTCTTTTATCTAGGTATATGCTTATGCAGTAAACAAAATCCGCAGTCCCACCTGAGGTTGCTGCATGATGGGTGTCCCACCAGGAGCATCTTTATCACTGCAACAAAAGGCCACTATAAGTGATATTTCACCAAAACATGCAATAGTAACTTCGAAACAAAAGAATCTACTTGTATTTCTTACTTCATGTAATTTTGAAAATAGAGATCCTCTCGTACTTTTGTAGTCTGTTCCACAATAAGCTCTGGGTGTTTGAGCTTCAGATGTTTGTGCACAAATTCAGAAGCATGAAAAAGCTTTGTGCAGCCCTTAGCTCCACAACCATATTTCCATCCATACTTTTCATCCCTAATTTTTCGAACATATGGATCCAATACTTCCACTGCTGCAGCATCTATCTTCTCCTTACCAGTCATTACTTCCAAGGGATCCTGACCATTCAGCCTTCCTTGCCAAAATAAGTCAAGTTTCTTCTCCCAGTCAGACCCTGATTTCCCTGCTACTACTTCATGCGATGTCCCTTCCGGTCTCACATGCCTAAAGCCCTTAGCTTCATTAGTCTCAATCAATCCATAATAATCCACACCATGAATCCGCCAAAGATATGTAATGAGTGTATCCAGAAGCTCATCACCTTCTAAACCCTTAACAGATGTTAGGCCCCGTATTATTACTATGGGACCCACAGATCCACTGTGAGCCTTATCATCATTTTTATTGTGATCACTGCTCCATAAAACATTGTCTTCAATACCCTTTTCTGTGTCAAGCTTGCGAACAAGGGCCTGAGCTTGTTGAACATCTGCCTGTATCCGTCTTGGTTCAGTACTGATAGGGTGAGCCTTTGGAGCAGCTGACAAATCATTTTCTTTATTGGATCCCCTACCCTGCCTTCTTCGTTTACCTTCAGCGTCTGCTTCCTCCTCTGAATTTGGCTCACTAGCTTGCCCTGGTTTACTTGTTATAGAGGCATTTAAACCAGGATTTCTGCATCAAATGTAATACAAAGTATGCATCATTGGTTGATATGAAGAATAGTGAAAGCATGTGGAGGAAGGGCAGAGAGAAAGAAAAACACGAGAGAAAGTGAGAGAAAGGACAAAGACATACAGTTCTAATGTTCCACTCTGCAAATCAAGCAAAAAATCTTTTGCTAGCTGTCGAGCATTTTCATTCCTCCTACAAGATGATAAACCAGACAATATTCTTCACAATTAGATATCATGATAAAAAAATTTAATCCAGCTGGCTATCTAGTAACCATGAAATATGTACAATGCTTAATTAGCATGAAAGTTTGATAAAAACTCACCTTTCAATGGCTGTAACCAAATTTGTTGGATGATATTTATCTTTCAACCTATATTCAAAAGTAAAACAAATAATGGAAAGAACATTGGATCGCTTGAACTTGAAAAAATATGGTAACTTGTGCTTTACATAGTAAACATTTGAAAGTTTGAACTACAATTTTAAGGAGGAAGAAAATACATACCACTCCTCATCCTTATGAGCATTAAAATAAGCTCGTTTTTGAGTCGAGATATACTCTGATTTGTATTCTTGATACCTAGAAAATGAATTGGTCACAAGTCTTTTGTCAATGAGCATCCCCCAAATTCTTACATTATGTGAACGCTTATACATGATACAAGAAGATATTATTTTTCCAGAACTAACCTACGCTCCGCTTCAGCTGGTAGTATATCATCCTCAAGCTCCTGAATGAACTGCTTATAGGACATCAACCCCTCTCTGGAATGAGTCACAAATATTATAATGTTAACATGTTTTCCCAATTGTTGGAGTAAAAATAAAGACAACAGAGAATCATTAAACAAGCAATAGCATAATCATATGTTGCTTTCACTATTTACTAAGAAAGCTCCAAGTTGAAGACACTTAGGGTATAGAAATGTCATGAGTGGATATGCAGTAAACAACACAGGAAACAACTGTCCAATAGAGATTAGAAAATGAAAAAAAAAAAAAAAAGCAACACATGAATAATGTGCTGAGTGCTCCTTAAGTTAAGGATCAGAAAGGTAGTAACTTAAGGAATATGGATAAGAATTGTCAGTTTCTACAGCTGAAGCAACAGTTCATGCACCAGTAGTTGATGAGGACAAAAATGGGTAACTAAAATCAAAACCTGAAGCTATAATTAGTGTAAACTTTCTGAAGGCAATTCATAATCAAGGTTTTTACACCAAAGTCCAAAAGCCAACCAGATCAGTAACAAAGATATTAAACATTGGGCTGCCTGCTGATTCTCAGTACCCCCTCCCATTAACAACAATAAGGCTCTCAATATAGGTAACATGAATACAGTGTGTTCAAATTGCATGCTGAAAAACTCTATTGATAAAATATGACTTTACTTTTGAATGGCCCAAAAAGCATGCAAAGTCAGTAGCAGCATGTAGTACAGATCATTGTTTTGACTAGGGGAATTCCCAGAAATATTACATGGTAAGGTGACTTCAAATTACAAGTAAAAGTTATGAAAATTTCTAAGAAAACTGTTAAATAATTTAGCTTTGCAAATTTATACAGAGTTGGTCTAGAAAATTAGTGCTTAAAAGGGATATCAACTGATTGAGACAGGCAAACTGTCAAGAAAAGGTGGCTTTATAAAATTTAATGCAGAAAAAGGTACTGTTTGTTTGTATGTTTCAAGCCCAAGGCTAATATAACCAACCATGGAGGGATTCAGTAAGAACTTTTCCTGTTATATATCCTTTCCTTCATGCAAAGTACAAAGAAAATCTTAAGAGTGCCAATTATGATAACGCTAAAACAAAAAGAGATAGAGAATTGCACAGTGGAGATGTTGTAATGCAACAAAAAAAGAGCAAAATATAACAGTTTGGTTGTTTTATGTTTTCATTTCCAGTTATGTTTTTCCTATAAATTAGAAACACGCCACCTTGTTTTTATTCTATTTTTCACCATTTTTATATAAGTGACACCAAATCTATTGTAGAGGATTCATCACGGCCTTGTCAAATTGTTTCAATTGTAGCCACCCACCCTTTCAAATGTTCAGTAAACATGTTCCTCAGAGCATTTGAAAACTCCTTAACAGCATAATTCTCAAAATCCCAAGTTTCATGTACTGAAAGGTTATCATTTATGGGAGAATTGGCATGTCTTCATCTTTCCACACTAAACTATCTTCACACCGATCAAATTCCTAGTCTATGTTGTACAAGAACTGCTATAAATGGCAGGCAATATTTATTAGATTTGGATAACAGAAAAATTACAATGCTGACCTGTGTGCACCACCACTTGGCATGTCTCCATAACCCCGATTAGATTCTACATCTGCAAAAGCCGACTATCAAGGTAAAAAACATAGAAGCATATAAATGGTACGTTGTCTTTATCTGATAAACAAAATGTTGACACTTAAAGCTGATGCTACATAAGAGTTTGGATGTTCTGTTCTTCAGTTATGTGGACAACCATAGTTCAACATTTATAACAAAAAATAGGCTGTTAACGAAATAATTGAAAAACATGAGAAGAGCTAAATGTAAGACAAAATACCAAAGATAGGGGGCAGATGGAAAGAACATATAAATATAGGGTGTCTAAGTGTGTGTGTGTGTGTGTGTTTGTGAGGAGAGGGGTAGGCATAGGGAGCAAAGAGAGAACCATTTCAACCAAAAAAATCTATGGTGAAGCCCATTTTGCTTCATTTATGGACACAATACACATGCATGTCATTAAATAACAAAAGAATTATAATCTGAAAAAACAGTGGTTTCTGCATTAAGTTTGGAAATGAGTTGAAAAGAATATGACTTGCTCAAGGAAATAATTGCCAATTCAACACATGGTAGCAACATGCAATAAAGAAATCATGAAAACCAAGAATAAGAAATTCATAAATTATTATGCAAATATGTTTTTCTTGTTTGAAAATAGGGAGATAATGAGTATAATTTAGTTTACAAAAACAACAATAAAAATGCCATAGATAAAATGGGATTTATGGGATATAGGAAAAAAACTAGAACTTATTAGCAACTACTGACATACCAGAAATCCCATTTTGATACCCCCCTGCAGAACGTGGTCCAAACCTGCCATAGGACTTCTCATCTGCATAACCACCTCTCCCACCCATTCCCCGTTCATAACCACCATAATAGTCATATCCATGCCTGCTGTAATCAGAAGACAGGGTTAAACAAGAAAAAAATAAAAACAGTTTTGGATGAAGCATGAAGTATAATTTAGGGTAATAGAGGGAGGAAACAGAAGTAAAGGAACAAGTTCAAGTAGCAGAGAGAAACAAAATCAAGTTAAGCCTGCTATCACAAAGATTTTTCCATTGTAACATAAAAGAAGTAAAGAACAATATCCTACCATGTCCTTGGTTTCTCAGAGAGAATGTAAATGCCATGAGGCCATAAAATAACACTAAATCACTTCATATATAACAACTCATCCTCAACTAGTCATGTCAAAATAGTGTAATTTATATTATTCAGCGCACAACAGAACTACAGAAGATACACAAACATTTCTATCTCAATAACTACTAGTTCTATCATATCATTCATAGAAGAAACACCCAACTCCAATAAATTCCAGATTCTAACAACACATTACTAAGAAAGTTTATCAGATTAACACAAACTTATTTCTTCAAAATGGTGAGATTAACATCTAAATTCTAAAAGCACAGCAACTAGCTGCAGCTAATCACTCATATGACATCCAATTTTCACAATCACACAGTTTGAAGCTCTTGGAATGTAATCACTAAAATAGCCACTAATAACCAACCGAATATCATCATAGTTACTTGCATCATTAACCAATGGGACTGTAAAGCTGGTACTAACATTAAGCATTCAATTATATGAAATTCAATTCTCACAATCACACAAAGCGAACAAATTCTACCTATCATCAGGTCCATACCCACCGCGAGGGCTCCCCCTGCGCGACCGCTTGTAAGGCGGAGGAGAGCGCCGCGGCGGCGGTGAGGAATAGCGCCGGTCGCGGTGGGGAGGAGGGCTGGGGCTGCGGCGGCGCTTGAAGTCCCTATCCCTGTCCCTGTCTCTGTCACGCGGCGGCGGTGAGCTCCGGTCGTAGTAATCTCCGCGGCGGTTGGGAGGGCGGTCGAAATCTCTCTCATCTCTACGGTCCCTTCGCCGGGGTGGGTAATGAGGCGCAGGAGGCGGAAGTGGTAGGTCGTCCGCGGCGGCGGCGGATGATGATGGAGGCGGGAGGTCGTCCGCAGCGGCGGCGGAGGATGATGGAGGCGGGTGGTCGTCCGCAGCGGCGGCGGAGGATGATGGAGGCGGGAGGTCGTCCGGGACGGCGGCGGCGGATTGAGGTGGGAGGTCGTCCACGGCGGAGGAGGAAGGTGGCAGCGGTGGAGGCGCAGGGGGAGCGGAGGAGGAAGGGGATTTGTCGAGGGATTCGGGAGGCACGTTCATGACTTCTGCCATTGGAATTTGGAAAACCCTAAAATGGAGAAAGGAAAGGAAATGAAATGAGAGAGAAAAAATAAGTGTGTGAGAGAGAAACGATTCTGTGTGTAAGAGTGAGAGGAAAACAGAGTGAAATGAATGGGGTTATAGTTTGTTTAGTGATGTTTAGTTTTGCAGCGTTGTCTAGCATACCTACCTTCTCTGATTCTGTGTTTTTTCTTTTCAATCTTTCACACACATACAAGAATTTCTCTTACGTGTGCAGATTTCACGGTAGAGTGAGGTTTGCCAAGAATCTTCTTTAAGCTATTGAAAATTTAGAATATATACTTTTGAATTTAGAAAACTAAAATATTATTTTAAATGAATAATAAATCAATAGTATTTTGTTTTAAGTTACACTAATTTATTAGATTTGTATTTTTTTTTTATCCATTGATTTGTATGTTTAAGAAGACTATCAAATGACACCTATATAATTCATATTATTTTTTATACAATTAATAACTTACCTTTATTATGTGTATCAAATTTTATAAAAATTAAACATCAATAACAAAGTGATCAAATAATTAATATTTTAGTATATTTAAAAATATATATATATATATATATATATATATATAATCAATTATGATGTATATTAATGATGTATTAAATAATATTTTATTGATATAAAAATGGATTAACATAATTTACATAAAAGAAATTTTCAATCCAACATAATGTTTTAAAATAAAATTATTAGGTTAGTTACATAGGGGTGTAACAATTGATTATGTAGGTTACATAGTTTACACTTATTTCATTTGATTCATTTTTTTTACATGAGTAAAATATTCATACACCGTTAGTGTAAAATTATTTTATATTAGTTAATCATAATTTATTGTATTAACTTTTGAAATAATTTTATAAAAGTCAATTGTTTTACCACAAATAAAAGTTGTAATTGACGGACAATGTAAAATAATTTTACAGTAACGATGCATAGGCCTTTTCTCTTTTTATATATAAAAATATTTTAGTAAATGATAAATTAGTTTAGAGCTTGTTTGGGATCCATGAATCTAAGTTGTTTTTTATAATTTAAGTAGTTTAGGAAAAAAAAAATCAATATGTTTTGGTATCTAGATTAAATTTGAAAAAATAAGTTATTTTGATGAAGCTAAAATTATAGCTTAAGATGATTTTCTAATCGCTTATTTTTTTTCTTTCAGATGTTTTTACACTATTTTACCAAACAAAAGTTGATATTTTGTTGCATTCAAACGAAATTAATTATTTTCAAATCACTTTTCGACAAACTTATCTAAACAAAAATAAATTATGATTATAATTGATTATACACATAATTGATTATTGAAATAATATAATTTTTTTTAACTATCCCAAACACACCCTAAATTTATTTTGGGTTCCTAATAATTTTTGTTTATTTTGTTTTAGTTATTTGAAAAATATTTAATAGAAACTAATAACAAATTATCGACCTAAAATAAAATTTGTTAATTCATATATACTAAAACAAAATATCAAGAATAAAAAAAATATTTTGATATATTAGGGATAAAAAAACTAAATATTATTAAAAATCTAAAACAAAATTCGTTTAAAATATATTTTAGCTTTAACTTTAATATTAGGTGAATAAAATATCAGGGGTAAAATGTTCCTCATGATTTTATTTTATTTTTATTTTTTCTAATAGCTCTATTTTCTTTCTTAAATAAGGTGGATTTGATTTTTGACTTGATCACCATGAAGTTTATCATACTTTCAAAAAATGTAATAATAAAAAATCAACAACTTTTAAATATAAAAATTAAAATAATTTTGATCAAATTTTAAAAAACTAAAAATATTTTACCAATAATAATAATAATAGTTGGGATTATTATTATTATTACTAGCAGAAACACATGCATTGTTGTGCTTGTATGTTCGTATTTTTATATTGCTATTGCATTTTATTGTACTAATTTGATAAAAAAGAATGTGTGCATTTATATTTTTTATTTTGCTAAATTATGGTAGTGTTGCATCTTTATTTCTATAATAATATTTTGTTATCACGTTTTTTTATATTAGTATGAATATATGATTTAAAAATTTATTAATTTTGTATTAACGTGATTAATAATATTAGTAGACTATGTTTTTCTTTTCATTATAGCAAGCAAACAATACTAACATAAAGAAAGAAATATAAAGATTATATAAACATATCAACAAACATAAAAGACGTAAAACAAATATATCAAACATACTACTAATGACTTTATACTACTATTATACAATTAAATAAGCAAATATATCAAATATATAACTTTTGCGTTTCTACATGCTTCTCTACTTATGTAATTTAAATATTTGATTTATAGTTTTTCAATTTTAAATTTGTCCTTGGTCACTTATATAGAATAACTTCTTCCTCCTCTTGAAGGTTAATTTTTAAGGATTTTGATACTTATAAACTTATAAATAAAAAATTTTAAAAATTAAATTAAATACATTATAAGAGATGAAAAGAGAACACAAAATATTGAGTTTGATTTTAACATTTAAATTGAAAGAAAAAGAAAATGAGAAAGAAGAAAAAAAAAAGATATAAAGAGAATGCAAACAAAAAATGTTTAGTACGTACCTTGCTCCAATTGATAGAGTTAAGTACTATCAACTCTGGAATTTTGAAAATGAAGTATGAACTCCTCAAAACAGAAGCAATTTATATGAGATATATGAGAATTGCATTACTACAAAGAAAAAAAATTCCTAAAAGAGATAAAAAAAAAAAAAGAAAAAAGATAAGAGCCCTTAGAATATGAACCCCAAAGGATGATGGGAACAATCAAATTGCATAAGGTTCCTTAGTGTTAGTCCCGAGGTGGTTAACTTTGGGGAGATTTACACCAATGGAAAAAAGAGAACACAAAATATTGAGTGAGCTTGATTATAACATTTAAATTGAAAGAAAAAGAAAATGAGAAATAAGAAATAAGAAATAAAAAGGAAAGAAAGAGATAAAGAGAATGCAAACAAAAAATGCTTAGTACTTACATTCCAATTGATAGAGTTAAGTAATGTTAGAATTATGTGATTCATAATTAAAATTGATGTAGTTGTTACAAAGTTTTATATTTAGAATGATTGGCTTTTAATGGAGGAGCAAATTCAAAGGAACAAGGAACATTACAATTTGTGTTTTGTCGAGGTCCCTTGCCTTGCTTATATATTTGCTTGTAATAACAATGGCTTTAAGTGGAGGTATGCTTTCACATTATTTTATAGAGTACTTTTTATATATATTTACTATGTATCAAAGACTAATGACAAATGTAATGAATATACTTTTTTGTATTCTTCATAGAGGTCTTTCACTATAAACTCTGAACTTCTGAAAATGAAGTATGAACTCCTAGAAATAGAAGCAATCTATATGAGATATATGAGAATTGCATTACTACAAATGAAATAAAAAATTCCTAAAGGAGACATAAAAAAAGAAGAAGATAAGAGCCCTTAGAATATGAATCGCGAAGATGGGAACAATCTAATTGCATACAGGTTCCTTAGCATTAGTGAGAAATAAGCAAAATAAAAATGGGAAATGAATGAAAATAAAAAACTGAAGATTGGAGCCTCTATCTTGGTTTTTGGTATCTTTCATGCCTCTTTATCTTGTTTAGTCTATTTTCTTTTAAGCCAAAATATGTATGGATGTTGGCTTTGTATTGCTTGTTTTAGACTAAGTTTATGTGTGCTTTGATAATTTGTTTTTAGTTGGAATCAATGATAAACTCTTATCTTTGTTTCTCAAGTTGATTTTGTGATAAGTTTACATTTCTAAGTATTGCAATCGATTACAAGATCATGTAGTTGATTACAAATGAGCACGTGTATCAAATTGCTCACTATCATCGAGACAATCGATCCCATGATATGGGAATCGATTATAATAAACTATACCTGTATCAGGTTACTCAAAATCATTGGGTTAATCGATTATCCTGTTTGGTAATCAATTACTAGTACATTGATTTTACTAAGGATATGCTTTATCTTGAAAGAAATCAATTACTAACAATGTGCAATCGATTACATTTAGTGACAACAACTCAGAATCATCTTTAGAATCACAAGACAATCGATTATCAATTATTACAATCGATTACATATATTATAACTGTCATTTGTCATTTTGTTAGATGTCTTAACTGTTTCTTTATCTTATCTTTCTTCTAACATTCTTGACTCATATATAACCTTTGTAACCAATTTTCTAAAAAGAGAGGACCTATTTTTTTTTCCAATTTGGATTAACTCCAATTCTTATCTTTCACCAAATCTTTGTTATTTCATTGATGAGAATTCATTTCTGAAAATAGCTCTCCATTGAATTAACACAGACATATTTGATTCCATCCCATACAATGATCTATATTCATTCTATATCCTTCACATTTTTTGGGTTGAAATCATAAACACCTTTCATTAGCTAAAAGAACCTCTTAAGATTGTTTGTATCTTCTTTTCAGCTATTCATGCAAGCATAGGGTGTTATTCATTCAGATCGTTTACTGCTACATCTACACTTTGTGGTGTATTCATTCCATAATCTTTCATTCTTTCTATTTGTTTGATTGAAATCTATTTGCTAGGATAGGGTTTCCTAGTGTTCTTGTTAATGATTTGTGATAGGTTTTCACATTCATGCTTAGACCTTGTTTAGGTTGTGAACAAGTGTTGATTGTTGTGATTTTATGTGTTCATGTGTTTGTAACATTTGCAAAAATTATAGTGGAATTCCTCAAGTTAAGAGGAAGAAGTGGATGTAGACCAGGTTAAGGTTGAACTAATATAAAACCCGAATCAAGTTTTCTAATCCTTAACTCTGTTTAAGATTCTTTGTTATATTCATTTATGAATCTATTTGTAACTAACATTCACTAAATGCATTTTGTCTTGTATTTCATATTAATAACATAGCTGTTCAAAACTCTTGTGAAAATCTTCAAGAAAAAAGGTTGAATAGTTTTATTTTGAAAAAGGGGAAATCAAAGGATTATGAGAATCAATTCACCCCTCTCTTGATTAAACCGACTATTTTAACAATTGGCATCAAAGTAGGTTCTTGATTTTTACTCAAGGATTCGTAAAATGACCAAAAATCGATTGCCATTTGTTGAGGGTAGCTCAATCAATTGGCCTCCTCTTTTTTGCGAAGATAACCATCCATTTTGGAAAGTCCGTATGAAAATTTTCATGGAGTCGATTGATTGAGGTGTCTGGCAGGCAATCATTGACAGACCTACGCTTCCAACTATTGTTATTGATGGTAAAACAATTTTGAAACCAGTTGATGAATGGACTGATTTAGAAATTAGAAGAGGTAACTATGATTCACTTTCTATGAATGTATTGCATTCAACTTTGAATTCTGATGAGTTTTTTAGGATTTCAGCATGTTCCACAGTAAAGGAAATCTAGGATACGATTGAAGTAACCAATGAAGGCACACCAGAGGTGAGAAAATCGAGAAAGAATACTCTTATTCAAGAATACGAGACATTCCGGATGCTGCCAGGAGAATCAGTCTCTAGCTTTCAAATGAGGTTTACTCACATTGTGAAGCATCTCAAAGGTCTCAAAAAAACATTTGAAGATGAGGAGATGAATATCAAGATCTTGAAGAACATGAATAGAACATGGTAGCCTCAATATATTTTACCCTATCCCCAGGCATAAAAATTGTTGGGTGATTCTATCGTTCGCAATTCAAAAGAATTTTTCAATTACAATTGAAATTATGGCATCATGCAATTGGGTGATCAAGAAAAAAAACAAGCATTAAAAATAGAAGGGAATCAATAACAATATCTATTGAGTAATAAAAAGAGTAATTACCTAGAAATAGGTTTGATTACATTAAACCACAATGAAGGAGTTCCCAAGCATTTGTTGCCTCTTTTATTTAATAGATAAACCAATTTAAAGTTATGAACTAATAACAGTTCAAGGCCAAAACAAAAGATAATTAAAAACTAAAATAAAAAAGTCTTCTCGTAGGTCCGTTTACACAACTATGTGTAACATATGCATAACTGTGCAGTTTCATGCAATTATCACTCAACTAATCAATGGCTTTACACAACTGTGCGAAATGGATGTGTTGGGAATAAGTGTGTATACCCAAGACTCAATCTATCATGTAACCAATTCCATTTCTAATAATAAAGTATTATTATAGTTTCATTATCATATTTTACTATTTGAGTTAATGTGATAATGTCCTTGATTAAAATTAGAGTTATAATTTGAGTTTCATAATGAATAATCAAGACCTTGTATCAGCTAAGAGAAAAAGAATATCCATCCTCTACAAGCTCACGTAGATTCAACATTTGCTTATATCCTCTCTTTAAGAGTTATATGAATCTTATACATATTTGTATAGAAAGCCAGGAGTGGCTTAGTGATAAAAGAATTTTTGGGAAGTATAATCCCAGGGGGAGATTCATACTTGTAACTAGAAATGGTTTAAAATACTTGTAGCTAGGAGTGGCATAGAGAATACTTGTAGTTAGAAGTGGTAGTGAAGAATACTTGTTTTGTAATCAGTTGATTATAATGGAACCCTTTAATAGTTGTTAAAGGAGAACTGGATGTAGCTCAGGTTGAGTGAACCAGTATAAAAACAAGCTCTCATCTGCTGTCTTGTGATTACATATATTTATCTTGCTCACTGTGCTCTTTTGGAAAGACTTTCTATGCTTTGCCTTGCAAGGATATATTTGCTGATTTAAACTAACATATATCCAAGAAGGCAACTTGTGAACTAATAGTATTTATGAAAAAGTTTTTAACCCACTATTCAACCCCCCCCTTCTAGTGTGTTCTTGTGTATTTCAATTCTTTTATTGGTTCTTAGGGTAAAAAATATTACTTCTTCATACTATCCAGGCATTAAGGAGTGTTGCTAGACACTTACCATAATTAATTTACTATCGGCATAGTATTGAACATACGGGGTCACACACAAACGAGTGTTTCAATCTTTGCAAATATTTTATTTGATAATTAAATTAGAAAATTTAATCAAATAAATATTTTTGGTGGAATATTATTATATTTTTTGTTAACATCGAAAATATAAATGTAAATAAAGCAAAAAAATTTGAATTTAGTGTAAGCATTGAACTCAGTCAAGTTTGTTTCAAATATATTATTTTCAAATATGTTTGAAAATAATATCAAAGATATGATCAAAATCAGATTAATTTTATGAACATGATTTAATGATTCTTATTTAAAGGAACATTAGGTCATACCTCTCAACTAGTTTTTTTGTTTTATTGTTCCACTCATCAAAGAGTTAATGATAATAGGGATTGGTCTTGGTGTGGATACATGTAGAGTCTTTACACAATTGAAGAAATATTTTAAGGCCTCAAGAATGCACATCTAGTACACAATTCTTGAATTCCCTCACTTTTATTGTTATAGTATATTTTGAATGCAAAATAGATTATGTTAATTCGCTGCAAGGGTTATGAACACTTCCTTTTAGATGTTATAATTGTTATGGGCATTCCTTTATTACCAACAAGATGCACACTTGCGCAATCATTTGAAAATCATAAAATTGTTCAATGATGCATCCAATCATCCTTAATGCTTCCATTGCTTCATCCGAGCTTCAACAAAATTCATAAAATCATGAACAAAAACCCAAGATCAAGTGTAAGATAATAAAAATTGGAAAACTCTAACAACGTAAGCTTTTAATTGAAAACTTAACTAAACCGAATACAAACATAGTTCAAGACGTAATTATCCCTAAATAACTACAAGATGTACGAAATATGACAATTATCAAATCTTAAATTATAAAATATCTTATCATTATTAATTCTAAAGTTGGTTGAAACATAAGCAACAAGGTAACATTTCATTATTTTAATTATTCAATTAGAGTTGTTTTATTATCTATTGGTAATTTTAATTATTGTATTAGATGTGTTAATCCTTGTCTTCTTGTTATGTTTTAGTTTCTATTGATATTAGTGAACCAAAACAATACATAGAGTTGAGAGATAAGCGCTTGCAAAAATGTGGAGAGGTTGATTTGGATGATGAGGTCAAAATATTATATCTATTTGTGTTGTATTTTTTTACTTTATATTATATAATTACAAACTAATTAGTTTTAGTGTATTATCTTTTTTTACCAAGGATGGAGATCAAAGTTGTTACCTACATGGGTATGAGGCTAGAAATGAGTATTTTTTTTAAACATAGGTATGGGGACATGTACTATAGGACTATACCCAAATCTACTCATTGCCATCCCTAGTTCTCATCCAAAGTACGAAGGGTGGTCGATTCAAGGGAAAACACTAGTGGCTAGACAGGTGGGCAAGGTTAGTTTGTCTTAAGAACTTATTCCCTCGTCTATTTTCGCTTGTAGAGGACATGGATGTGGTGGTTGCTAAGATGGGGTCTGATGTGAGGCAGTGGAGATGACATAGACCTTTGTATAGTTAAGAGGCTGATATGGGGGGGGACTTCATGCTCTTATGTCTCTAGTTCCTTTAACGAAGGGCTCCCTCGATCAATGGCTTTAGATGGAGGCTAACTTGTTCTTTATTGCGGGGGTTTATGATGTGTTGAGAGGGAGGCTAGGAGAGGTTCCCTATGATGGTTTGTTTGCTGAGGTGTGGAGGACGGCTTGTCCCTCTAAAGTTCTTGTGTTTTACTAGCATCTTTTGCATGGGATATTACTCATGAGATTGGCCCTACTTCAGAGTGGGTGGAGGTTGAGAGGGTGTGTGTGTTATGTTAGGAAAAGGAGGAAATAGTAGATAATCTCTTCATTGGTTATCGTTTCACGTCGCAATGTTGGATGTAGTAGTACAACATTGATTATGGCTTTTGGTAGTGTCACATAACTAGATTTGATGTCACCTGACCTAACATGGTTTGGTTTTTGCTGGCAAGAGGTTGAGACACGTTTGTTTTGTCATTTGGATGGTTGTGTTGGAATGTCTAGTTGTACATGAATAATGTCATTTTTTGAAATGAAGAGGTGGATGCAACAAAGGTTGTGGAGAGGATTAAGTGGGCTTCCTGGTCATGAATATGTTATAAAATCCATGTTTAGGTAGTTTTTCTTTCTCGGCTTAGTGTATCAACCCTTTACTTTCTTTATCTCCCACTATGGTAGAATGATTTAATGTTTTTTTTTTTGTTTTTTGTTTTTGTATTTGTCCTTTGTTTAACTGCTAAGGGACACACTTCGTGTCCTTTTTCTTTATTTTCTTCATTTATAGAATTCTCTTTGCCTTTAAAGAAAATGTCATTTTTAAAATTATTTAATGCATTTTCATGTTTTAATGATTAAAAATTTGCAAAAAATGTTGACTTAATGTCACTTTTAGTCAATTAAGTTTTACATTTTTTTTTTTCATTTTGGTTCATAATGTTTTAAAAGTTTCAATTTGGTACTTTAACATATGTTTTAGGCATATTTTGGTACACTTCACTAAAAACGTTTGAAAGTTAACAAAGTTAGCTTTAACACGGTTGTGGTAAATATCAACATGATCATTTTGATCCTAATTCCCTGTAACATGACTGCGTTAATTTTTAACATGGTCGTGCTGAACTTTCAAAGAATAGATGTATCTTTTTATCTGATAAATAGAAATTTAGTCAGTATTCTTTGGACTATCTCATCTTACAATGTAAAAGATGGATATCAAATATAAAACTAATTAAGTACATGGATATTCAATTCCTTCTTCACCATCTAGATAGTCAGTACTTGGTTTGTCAAATTTTTTATTCAAAGAATTGGAACCTTTCCTCTCCCCATCTAGTTAGGGTTCCTTCTTCACTAAATATTCTTCTTTTCTTTTGGCATAACAATAAATTATATTTGAAATGTTAAAAAGTAACACATTCGTGTTAAAAATTAACACAGTCATGTTACAAAGAACGAGGATCAACACTCGAGTTAAAGCTAACTTTGTTAACTTTTAAACATTTTCAGCAAAATATGCCAAAATATGCTTAAAACATATGCTAAAGTACAAAATTGAAAGTTTTAAAATATTATGTACCAAAATGAAAAAAAAAGAAAATTTAATGGACTAAAAGTGAAGCAAAAAATGTTTGAATAACTTGTTTGAAAGGTATTAAATGTATTATAATGACTAAAATTGGGCATAAATTGTTATACCCAAATTCAAACACAAGCTATTGTTGGGAATAAGTGTCTATGCCCAAGACTTAATCTATCATGTAACCAATTAATTTCTAAATAATAAAGTATTATTATAGTTTCATTATCATATTCTACTATTTGAGTTAATATGATAATGTCCTTGATTAAAATTAGAGTTTTGTTAATATCATAGAGATGATGATAATGAGAAACAAGTCTCTTATTATTTTAATCTAAATTGTTCTTGGTCATAGGATTATTGTAAATAGGATATCAATAATCTGAAAAGATCAATATATGTGTAATGATCTTTATTGGATAAAGATTAATAGTTCTCATTTATTAAATTACATATATAGATAATTCACATGTGGATGTAATTATTGAACTGACTCAATTGAGAATTCTCAATGGTTAATATTACCTTCAAATTGTCAATAGGAAGTTCTCAAGAAGAAATATAATAGTTTCCTTTGACCTGAGATTATCATAGTAATTAACAAGTTATTTATTATATTTTAATCCCGAACACCTAATGCCTCAGGGCACTAGTTGAATGGACATTGGATATGATTAAATACTTGTATAATTAATGACTAATCAAGAAAGAATCCATCAACTCTAGGTAATGAGTTTGAGCTCTATGATATAATTAAGACCTTTGCCAGGGCAATTGAATGAAAGAAGAAAATAGTTTCTTAAGTTATTCATTGATTAAATATAATAATGAGTTAACTAATTAGAGTTTGACAATAATACCATACTCTATAGTTAATCTTGAGCTGTAAATGATGGAAGAAATATTATATTCTTCTTCTATTGGTTCTTGGGGTAAAAGATATATTACTTCTTCATACTATTCAGATGTTAAGGAGTGTTGTTAGACGCCTACCTTGATTAATAAATTAATTATGATTAATTTACTACCGGCTTATATTGAACCTATGGGGTCACACATAAACGAGTGTTCCAATTTTTGCAAATATTTTATTTGATAATTAAATTAGAGAATTTAATCAAATAAATATTTTAGTGGAATATTATTATATTTTTCTGCTAGCATTGAAAATATAAATAATATAAATAAAGTAAAATAATTTGAATTTATTTGAACTTAGTCAAGTTTGTTTCAAATATGTTAGAAAATAATATCAAAGATATGATCAAATCAGATTGATTATGTGAATATCATCTAATGATTCTTATTTAAAGGAATATTAGGTCATTCCAGAATAGAACCTTTTCCACTAGTTTTGTTTTATGGTTCCACTCATCAAAGGGTTGATGACGGAAGAGATTGGTCTTGGTGTGGATACACATAAAGTCTTCACACAATTGAAGAAAGATTTTAAGGCTTCAAGAACAAACATTTAGTACACAATTTTTGAATTCCCTTACCTTTATTGTTGTTATAGTATATTTTGAATACACAATAGATCCTATTATTCCGCTGCAAGTGTTATGAACACTTCCTTTTAGATACTATAATTGTTATAAGCATTCTTCTATAACCAACAAGTGGTATCAGAACTAGGTTCTCTTGTATTTTAAATTATACTATAATGTGTAAAAACTTTTTGCAAAATGGTTGCTGAGAGTTTATTGGATGCAAGCTTATATTAGAAGCTAACCTTGATTTAGTTTTTGTATGTTATTGACATAGTTGCATCCAAGTGTGCCTAATCCTATATAATATTTGATATATTTCCTCTTCTATGTGAATGTACATGAAGATGTATATGCCATGATATATTTGCATTGGCTGATTCATGTATCATGAATAAATTGAATATGTTTTGTATGCTTAGTATATTTGATACGTGTATGAAGATGCAAAACTATTAGTTCTTGAATGGTTAGATGTGAAATATCAATTTTGTTTCCATGTTATTTTCTATGTTAATTCAATTGTTGATATAATTGAAACATTATAATAAATGTTTAAATAAAATAATATGTATGTATAGGATAGTATTACTATCGCATGATACATGCATTATTTTATTATTTTGTTTACAAAGTTAATGATAAAAGAAAAATAGTTTTTCAATCTAGTTATTTTGCAATGGTTGTAGAAAGTTTAATTTTGAAATTTGATTCGGTAGATATGGATATATTTAGATATAAACAAATTAAATTCGAATCATATCTTTTATTTCAAAATAGCTACACTTGGTAACAAACCGTTAATTGGAAAGTTAATTTGGTTGTTACTAGTTGAGATATATTTTTTAAATATGATTTGAAATAATATATATATCTTTGCAATTTGAAATTCCATTAGTTAGCTATAAGATAGCATGTAGTACGATTATAATGCGAGTGCATATATAATTCTTTGTGGAATTTTATTTATATTTATAACTAAAAGTGTTGGTTTTGTGTATTAAGATATATATTGATATGTCTTCATTCTTTGAATGATAATGTATTCACACTTTATATATGAAATATGATTTTATATTATAAATTTTTTTTCTTTTATATGTTTCGTGACTTTCGGTATGATTCAAATGATTTATAATTGTTATAGATTAAATTTGAATTTTTTGAAACATTATTTTTGGTTCCAAACCATAGATATTATTATATGTTGATATGAAAGATATCATATATATTAATATATGTTAATTTTGAATATTGATTTTATTTTGTGGATTTGTGGAATCCAAAATATGTGGATAGTGTTTCCTCATGTTGTTTTCTTTAGATATATATATTGCGATGTATATATCATTTCAATGGTTGAATCATGCTTTTAAATTGTGAAATTGTTCACAATATGTATGTGTGATACAATTTTAAATATAGTGAATTTGGGATGTTTAGATATTGTTGAATATTATGTGCATATATATATATATATATATATATATATATATTGTGATGTATATATCATTTCAATGGTTGAATCATGCTTTTAAATTGTGAAATTGTGCACAATATGTATGTGTGATACAATTATAAGTATAGTGAATTTTGGATGTTTAGATATTGTTGAATACCATGTACATGAAGTTTTCGAGTTATAATTATGTATTGATGAAATATAATATAATATATAAAGATGTATATGCTATAATATATTTGCATAGTTTGAATCATGAATTAATATATATATTGATATGCATTAATTGTTTAAACCATGATTTATCTTCAAATATTATATAGAATTTTACAATACATTAATTATTAGTTATTCATTAATCTAATATATGATATATGATTAGTGATTACTTGATATATATAAAGATTGGATTTTTATATTATAATAGTTATATATGCAAAAGTTTTATTATATTATATACATATAATATATATGGATATATTATATGATTGTAATATATAGTGATATATTATAGTATATAATATATAGGATTATACCAATGTTTTGCATTATTTTTTAAACAACTAATAAAGAGATAAGATTTTGGATTAAAATTGGTTAAAGGCATGCAGGTTTCTAAATCCCATACCTCCAATTCCTTTTTCATGGCCATCTTTTCCCAACTAGCCCAATGAATTCCTTTATTCTGTTGATTGTTGTTGCTCCACCATAAGGAGTTCATCATTTTCTCAAGTTTTTCCTACAAAATAGATGGGAGTATAAATGCACTCATACAGTATATGTGGATTGATTGAGCTACTGATTTCAACATAATCTCTTTGCCTGCTTTTGAAAATTGCTTTGTGGACCAATGGCTGATGCATTTCATAATTTATCCTTTAGAAATCCAAAAAATGGCACACTTCTGTCGGCTAATGAGAGAGGGTAGACCGAGATATTTGTTGGCGCCAATTTGTTGAGTGACTCAAAGAGTAGTTGAGATATTGTGCCGAAATGCTGGTGTAGTGTTGGTACTAAACACAATTTCTGACTTTTGATAATTTATGCCCTGGCCTAAGGCATTGCCATATATGTCTAATATAGCCTTGAGGGTTGTAATGTCCTTGGCATCTGCCCTACAAAAAAAAGAAAACAAGCATCAACAAATAAAAGGTGTGTGAGGATTGGGGCCCCTCTACACATCTTCACTCCATGAATCTCTCCTCTCCTCTCATAGTGTTTTAGGATAGAAGAAACTCCCTTTATGCATAAAATAAAAAGGTAAGGCGACAGTGGGTTGCCCTGTCCGAGCCCTCTCCTGGTGAAATATGCTCTACTAAATCCCCATTTAGAAACACGCAATAGTGAACATGCACAAGTCGTTATAAGTAGTAAAATGGATAAGTCTAAATATCATTTTTCACAGGACTCACATTATAATATCAAACAATGCTCACGAAATTACTATCTAGGCTCACAAATATGACAAGAAAGTGGTAAAAACACAAACTTATAAATGATATCGTAAAGGGTTGAATTTCACCAAAGCTTAATTCTCTTGTGCATGAATGCTCTATATGAATTCTATCTACATTTATTGATTAAAATTAGCGAAACTAGACTATCCTATCTGATCCCTCACATCCAGGTAACCTAAGTTTCTTCCTTAAATCAAAATAATGTATAAGAACCTCTAAAATTTAACCAAGAGTAATGAGATTTGTGGCTACGTGATTACCAGCTTCCAAAGTTTATTGAACATCTATATTTAGTTTAAGATAAAAATTATGTTTTCCAACCATAGAAATATTCTAAGATCATGCTATAAGTGATCAATTTACAACAAACATTAAGCAATGAATAAGATGTTGACCAAAATATAGAATACAAAATTCATAAGTTAAAATATCAAAGATACATTAAGAGCATGGCAATAGTTACATTCAACCCTTTACAACAATGATAGCTTAATTGCTCATAGTTATGAGCACTACAGAAACATACAAAATGGGAATGGAAATTATGATACAAGGTATGCTTCCACTCTTTTTCCAATGGACTCTCTACTAAGTTAAATAGGAAGTGATCTCTCTTTGCCCAATGGAACAGTCCTATCAACCTTCAGAATTCAGGGGATATATTCTCCATAGTAGATTCGAATCAGAATTGTAAAAGCATCCTTTCCATTTTAAGTGTGTATGGGCTTCGCAACCAAAAACTTTGGCTTCGTAGCCAAAATATATTTTCTATAGCAGGTTCAAACCAGAATTGTAAAAGCATCATTTTCAAGAAGTTGATGTGCCTTGATAGTTGATTCTCCCTTATCTTTTAGAGCCTTGTTTCAGTGGATTCCTTGTGATTCTACTAAAAGATCATCATTTTCCTGCAAAGGGTTGAAAGGATGCAAAAGCTCACTCAAACTAACTAAGGCAAGAAAACTAATGAAATGATAGTAAATAGAGACAAACATCACTCTATATCCGTCTAAGAGATAGATAATTGCTAGATAATTCACTTAAGGAATAAATAAACTAAGCACTTACCACTAGTCCTTTTTCATTTTCTTTATAATACATAACTTGAGGGTTTAGGAAAGAGGTCATTGGGAATGTCAACTTTATTGGATATCCTATTCCTCCTTGAAACTTTCAAGACCGAGGATTTATTTAAAAACAATAACATTTTAGATCAATCTTGATATGGAAATAGAATGAAACAAAATTGTTGTACCATGTTAATGGTAATTGTCGCAACCAGAATCGCGGCGGGACGACGATAAAAATCGAAAAGTGTGGATAAGAGGAGTCGCCACCAATGTTTATTAAGGAAAACATCAGAAAAATCTTTTTTAGAAAAAAATGGTCCTTGAAACCAGATTTTGAGTTCGGGAGTCCATTACGTGTAGGGAAGGTATTAGCACCCTACAACGTCCGTCACAAAGACGGTTACCTTTAATTAATTAAGCGAAAATCTTTTATAATTTTTAGACATTTATCTCACCAAAACATTACTAGAATAATTAATTAATTTTATTAAAGGAAAGAAAGAGATATACTATTTTTATTCCTTTTTTTTTTAATTTAAAACTCTTGAGTTGTCGCAACTCATTTATTCTAAAAAGACACTTGAAAAATTGACAGAGGTGTACACCCAAGTCAATTCATCTTTATTTTTAAATATGATTTTAATTAAAACAACTATTGATAATTAAAAAAGTGCAACTTAGTAAAACGGAGGCTGTAGACAGAAATATGGCCCCAAAACGAGAGTGTTGTGATTTAGTAAAATGGAGGTGCAAATAGAAATATGGCCCACAAACGAATGTGTTGTGATTTAGTAAAATGGAGGTGTAAATAGAAATCTGGCCCACAACGAAAAGCTGTGATTTAGTAAAAGGGAGGGTGCAAACAGCAAAATGGCCAGAAATGCGAAATTAAGTTTAGGGGTTTCATTTCCCCCATTCATTTAGCTGTTTCACCTATGTTTGAGCCTAGGATTTGCGAGAGAGAGAGGAGGAGGCGGGAGGGCATGGAGGTCGTGGTGTGAGTGGCGGAGGCGCGTCACGGTGGTGGAGAGAGAACGAGAGTGAGGGAGTGAGCTCGCGGGGGTTTGGCGGCGGTGGCGTGGGTGCGCGGAGGTCGCGAGGGGTGGTGTTTGGGTCGTTTGGCGGAGGATGCGCGGCGGAGGACGAGGCCGCAGTGGTGTTTAGGTGTTTAGCGCGGCAGAGCAAGGTCGGGGGGGGGGGGGGGGGCAATCGCGACGTGAGGAGGTCGCAGCGGCAACGCTTGGACGAGGACGAGGACCGGGGTTTGGCTGGCGACGGAAGGCGGAGGTCGCGGGATGAGGTGTAGTTTTTCCTTTCTCTATTTCTCTTTTGCTTTCTTTGGATTCTTGTATCTAATTTTTTTTGGTTTTCTAATGATTTGGCTTTGTGGTTTGGATTTGGTTTGCCTTTGTCTCTCTCTCGGTTTCCTATTGGAACTCAGAGTTCCTGCTTATGTTTCTGGTTCTATGTTTTTGTTCATGCCTTGCTTTGTGGCTCTTGTCTATGTTGGGTCTCTGTTTGGTCTCTGGTTGGGTTGAGGGATTCGAACTCAAAGATTCTGGTGATTCAGGTTTTGGTGTTTTGGGTACTCGTCTCTGCTCATGTCTCTGATCACGTTTTTTATATCTGTATTTGGTATCCAGTCTCTGGCTCTACTTGCCTATGATTGTGATTTGTTGATTAATTAAACATAGTACTTTTCTTTCCAGATTCATATCTTTTTATCATTTTTTGAGCAAATAGATTCAAACAGCATATAGATTGCAAAATAGTACATTGCTTACAATCAAACATAGAAAGAAAGCTAATACATGATGAAGATTGAAAGAAACCTGTTAGCCTTTCTTGTTGTTCTTCTCTGCTTTCTAATCCTGATTTCTTTCTTTTATCTTTGCTTTGTTGGTTCTTGTTCTAGTATCTGTTTTTTCTCTCTGTTTTCCTGATCTTTTTCTTTTTTTTTGCTTGCTGTCCTCCTCCTTTTCTTTCTCTTCCTTCTCTTTCTTGTTTCTGATTTGCTGGTATATATAGGCAGGAGGTTTCTTCCCTAGGAGGGTTTGCTCCCAGCTTTCCCTCCTAGGAGGGTTTTCTCCTTTTAATCCCTTTTCTCTTTTCTTTTATTTGTTGCCTGCAGCCATTTCTAAATTAGCCACCATAGGTGCAGAGCCTAGTTGCTCATGAGATCAAGTTGCCAATTGATGATGAAGCTGCTGATTCATGAAGCTGCTGATGGAGCTGCTTGGGATGAAGCTGCTGATTGATTTTTTTGTATTGCTGCTTCTTTCCTAATTGATGAAGCTGCTTTCCTTTTTTTTTTTTCTTCTTCTTTTTCTCTTGTTGCTTCCTTTATTTCTTTTTTGCCTTAAACAAATTTGGCTTGTACTATTTTTAGATTTGTAAGCTTTTCTGAAACATCATTTCAATTTTGTATTTGTAATAGCCTTGTGATAGGGGAACATGAAAGAAATGACAAATGATTGGTTTTCTTTGAATCTTTCTTCTCTCTTCTTCTCTTCTCTTTTTTTTTTTGGCAATATATTACTTGTGAAACAAATAATAATAATAATAATAATAACAACGATAATAATAGCAACAACAATAATAATAATAATAATAACTATAATAGTGTAATTAAGCGGACAAAATTGGGTGTTGAGAGTAATCATGTTACATTATTAACTAACCAGATATAACAACCTAGACACTGAACAAACTATTAAGATGCCACTAAATAATAATCAACAATGACCATAACTTTATCTCAAGATATAAAATTTTGAATTTCATCCAAACATTCATCACATTTCATCTTTTGTTTCCCTTTTAATGAAGTAAAGCAATACACACTTGGGATTCAATTGTCCAAATACTAGAGAAAATAAATGGATTTCTTCAACCCTATGATGTAAGTACTTTTCATGCTGCAAGCATGCAAACCCTCTCTTTCTTTGTCTTTTTGAAAGATTCATGAATGGAAATTAGAGTTTAGAAGCATTGTGGATGTTCATCTTGATGATCTTCACGTGCAAGAAGGACATCATCAATTTCTTCTCCTAAGGAGGTAAGCAAGGAGTTCGATTAGATTTGCCTTTTCTTTTACTCTGAGCACTTAATTCATTCATTCATCTTTCCTTTGCTTGGGCTCTTACTCCCCTTGCAATCTTATTTACATAATTCATCTTGTCTTGATATTTCTTTAACACTTTCGCCCTTTCCAACATTTTCACTATGCTATATGTTTCATAAATTAAATATTCAATAAGTCAAATTTTATTTAAAGAAAAAATACTAGTTTAAAACAATTTTACACCATTGTCACCTATTCTCAAGTCATTATGTATAATAAATTTGTTTACTTTTACGTTTACTACTTTAAAAATGATATCAACGATAATGAGTAGTATAAAATTATTTTACATTAAGTAAAGATATTAAACCTCACCTAACAGATCATTTTGATCGGTGGCAGTTAGGGACGGAGGCACGTTTGACAAAGTAGAATGGCACTACCTCCTAAATGTCATGAGAAAGATGGGCTTCCATGAGAAATGGATTGGATGGATACACCTCTGTCTCAGCACTGTTCATTATTGCGTGGTTCTAAATGGGGATTCAGTAGGGCATATTTCACCAGAGCAAGAGCTTAGACAAGGCAACCCACCATCACCTTACCTCTTTATTTTATGCATAAAGGGACTTTCTTCTATCCAAAAACACTATGAGAGGAGAGGAGAGATTCATGGAGTGAAGATGTGTAGAGGGACCCCAATCCTCACACACCTTTTATTTGCTGATGCTTGTTTTCTTTTTTGTAAGGTAGATGCCAAGGACACTACAACCCTCAACTCCTCCTTAAAGGAGTACCCTGTCAAACTCATTATGCTTTTTTTTGTAACAGTGCAGAATGTGATTGACATTTACTCTTTGATTGCACAAAAGCAAGGCAAATATGGATTGTAACCGATTGCTTGAACCAAATTGAAGCCAAACTGAATGTTGCGGATAGCACCACAGAACTCATTTTTGAGATGCTACAAGACCTTGACAATGATGGGAGAAGAAAGTTCATGGCTGCTCTTTGGACCATTTGGAAAACCAGGAACGAGATGGTATGGAATGAACTAGACATCCCTCCAACAACATCAACGGACCTCACTAATCAATTCCTAACAAAATTTCTTCAAGCAAGGCAGAAACAAAACCAAATGCACACTTAGGAATGTGTAAGCTAGGACAACACATGGTCTCCACCCACTACAGGTTACCTTAAATGCAATGTGGACGCTGCGATATTCATGGACACAAACTCTTTTAGTGCAAGCATTTGTATCAAAGATGAACAACATTCATAAAAGTAAAACAATGATTCAGATGGGTTCCCTAAACTTAGTCATGGCAAAATGTTGGGCTCTACTACAAGCACTACTATGGATCTCAGAACTTGGCTACAACAACGTTATCATTGAATCAGATTGTAAGCTAGTAGACAATTTCAACAATTTAGCAACTAGCATTATGACATTATATGACTTACTAGCCAAATGTAGAGCCACACAATCACTTATTTCAAACTCTAGGGTGAGTTTTATCAGGAAATAAGCCAATCATATTGCTCACTCACTTGTAAGGACATCAAGATCATTTGCTTGTATCCAAATTTTTTATGTAATTCCTACATGTATTCAATCTTTGGTTATAAATAAATTATCATAACTTTGGTTTCTTTAAAAAAAATAAAATTACATCACTTGTAAAGCGTTGTAAATCGAAAATTATAAGCATTATATAAAAGACGTTAAATATACAGTCACTGTTTCATTATATATATTGATTAGTGATGGGAACAAATCTTAATTAATGATTGCTCCACCAAAGGGTCCATGGACTTAAGTGATAATAAATTAGTAATAAGGGATCAAAATGAGAAAAACAGGTTATTAATTTCAAGGACTTAAATTAAATCTTAAATAATTTTAGATACTTATTTGATTTTTTTCTCAAAGGATTAATTAGTCATTTTGTTCCTATAATTATAAAAAAATATTTTCTTTTACTCCTTATATATATATATATATATATTATCTTTCTAGTCATTCTTAGGGACCATTCACTTAATTATAATTTAGGTTCCGTATGTATCTTAATTTAATTGTGCAATTTTGATCCTCTCAAGTTTCTTTAAGTGAATTGGACCTTCAAATTTTACAATTTTAGTCCCTCCTAGGCAACATTCAGTTAAATGTTTAACGGATTCTTACTAACATATACTACATGGCATTGACAACTGACATAACAAATGTCGTTGCACTAGTGTGATGATTGACATGGTAGTGGATGTGTCGTGGCTATTGTAAAATGTGAAAATAAAAATAAATATTCAAAATATTATCAATATATATTGTAAGTATAAATTTATTAATAATATTATTTATTATTAATAAATATATAATACATAAATTTATTTATTTAGTAGTATATATATATATGTGAGTACAAATTTGACTTGGTTGTGTCAATTGTTACAATATCATGTTATTTTCTATGTCCGTGGTTAATATCGGAGATGGATTCAGAAAGTTGATTAAGATTATATTTTTTTTAATTATTTAAATATATAATTTTTAAAAAAATATTTATTAAATAATAAATTTTATAAAATTATTTATGAGTTTTAACCATAAAATAAAATTATTTTTTATTTTAAATGATAGAAAAAGAAACTATATGCATTTATAATTTATAATTTTTTTTTTATCTCAAATACATTAACAATAATAATTTTACACTTAAAAAAATTACACAAATTCATTAAATTTTATAACAATTATAATATATATAGATAAAAAGGTAATAATTTATAAAATATAATTAATCTAAATAATAATAATGATTAATGAATTAAAATTATAAGATATTTGTAATCATATCTATTAATTAGTATATTATATGTTTTTGAGTTAGATTATATACAACATATATTATTTAAAATATTATTAATATATAAATAACAATAATCATAATATTATTATATATTTATTAATTATTAATTTTTTTACTATAAATAAATAAAGAAGGACTGGAAGGGGACTACAGCCCTGCTTGCGATCCGCTGGTTAATATTACTACATCAGTTGTCATGTCAAATGTCAATCCCATGTAAACAAATCCGTTAAATATTTAATGAAAGGTTGCCAAAGGCATTAAAATCATACAATTTTCAAACTTAGAGGACTCAATTCATTCAATTGAAATTGCAAAATGGAGGACTCTAACTTGCTTATGAAAGATGCCAGTCCTTGTATTTTTGGCCTGGTCGAGAAAAAAATGATGGTCTTGTGCTTGTGTGAAGCAAGTGACTAAAAATCAATATAGCTTGCTTCGGTAATGTAACATCAGCTACTTAGTTTTTTTTTTTTTGTTCATGTCTTAATGAATCGTGATTGTAATAAACTATTGCTTTCTTCTTGAATCTCATGCGGCGAGGCAATCCCCTTAAATTTGTTGATGGTGGAGATCTTAGGGAACTTTTTTCTACATCAAAGATGCAACTGAAGTTGTGGTATTAACAATTGTAAGTTCATAAAAGTGAGTAAGATCACGGCGGGATGACGAAAATATCGATAAATAGAATCAGAAGAGTCGTCACCAATATTTATTAAGAAAAATATTGGAAAAACTTTTTTTAGAAAAAAAAAAGTCTTTTTTGAAATTAGAATTCGGAAGTTCATTACATATATGAAAAATATTAGTACATTCATCACAAAGACGGTTACCCTTAATTAATTAAGAAAAAAAACTTTATAACTTTTTAGATATTTATCTCACTAAAACATTACGGAAAAATAATAATTTATTCTCTATAAAGATCAATTTTATTATAAGAAAGAATGAAATATATTATTTTTTATTACTATTTTGATTTAAGACTTTTGAACTGTTGCAACTCATTTATCCTAAATAAAAAACATGAAACATTGACTGTTTGAAATGATTTTCCACATCATTTTGATGAGCTGTTTGAGATGAATTTTCCACACCATTTTGATGTAAAAGGGTTGATGTAAAATAGTTTTCCATAGATATATCCGTGGATAATTTACCTACTAATTATCTATGGATTTATATATAGGTATGTGATAGCATTTCCTACCTATAAATATGTGGGTAAGGTACCATCGAACACCATAATCTATAAGCAAAGTTTTCTATAAGTAATTTATTGACATATTTTTTTTCCATAGGTAATATGAGTAATTATAAATTACCCACAGATTTTAACAATTACCTATGAATTTTGTTTGTCGATAATGGCAAATTTTTCTTGTAATGGATTTTTAACTTTTTTACTTTTAGTTACCGAACAAAATTTTGACAAGTCTTAGTTTCTAATTTTTTACAATGTTAATATTTTTAGTCCTCACCCTTAAATAGAACCATTAAATGATATATAATTTGGCACTAATTTTATTATGTTTAGGGACGATTAATTTTCTAGTTAAAAATCGTTAAAAAAATTTGTTGAATTAATTAAAAACTTTGCGGCTATAAACCACCAGAAATTGCTTTTACCTTTTGTGGTTTTCCCCATTCCTCCGTCACAATCCATGCAAGCTCAACTCAATATCAAAGCCAGACATGATGGTCACAGATTAAATAACATATGTACTAATTTAAATTTTGATTAAATTAGGCATGAAAGACCACCTATATATCCCTCGTCATAAGCAACACCACAACTAGTTCATTTCTATTTGTGTGGTTTTGCAATCCACATTCATTCGGTGGAATTCATTGGCTTATTTTACTCAGTGCCTTTTTATTAAATATTTTTTGGTCCCTAATTTAATATTCACTTTTTGGTCATAGTCTTTTAATATATTTTTTTGCATTGTTATGAGTCCATGGTAAAATTCTATTTTGATTCTGAATTTATATTTATGATGTGACATCATCTCAATTGTTAGTTAAGTGATAACATATATATCACTATCTTAACATATTTCAACGGTTGAGATGATTATGCTAACAGTAAAGACTTAAAGCAAAAATAAAATTTTATCAAGGACTATAACATAGCAAAAAAAAATTCAAGAACTCAAAAAAAACATATATTATCTAGGGACTTAAAAGTTATTTAAGCCCTCTCTATCCTATCAAATTTACATTTGAAGTTGCTATGTTTTTTTTTTATCTGAAATTGCAGTCTTAATATCTCTCAAAAAGAGACAAAAGACATCCCAACTATGTTGGTACTCCTTAAGCCACCTTACAATCAAGACCAAGTTGTATATTATTAAATAAGCAAAAAGAAGACAAAGAAATGGGCGGACCAGACCAAACCCAAAGAATCATCAACAAAAACGAAAGTTAGGCAACTCATAACAATTACGGGCATAGCTAACAGAAAGAAAATTAGATAAACTATACCACCATGTAAGCTCTACATGCTCATTTACACCAAAATTAGCTAGACTATCTGTACATCGATTACCCTCTCTAAAAATATGTGAAGAGACTATATACATATTGTTATATGAAGAGAAAGCACAGTTCCAGTGAACCCTGAGTTGCCAAGGAATAACCATCAGATGAGAAAAGGACTTGATAGCCAATTGAGAATCACATTCAATCCAGAGATGTGTCCAACCAAGTTGAGTTGCTTACTTAATCGCACAAAGAATTGCAAAGATTTTAGCATAGAGAGAGGTTTGTATGCCAATATAAACAGAAAAACCTCCTTAAAAGATACTAAAATGATCCTAAAATATTCCCTCAACAGTAGCATGACCAGGGTGACCACGAGTTGCACCATCTATGTTACATTTGATGAACCCAACAAGTGGAGGATTCCAATCGACTTGGATGATTCTAGGCTGCATAAAAGGGTGGAGAGGGACCCCAAAGTGATGTAGATGAGAGAGATCTTCCATGGGATTGGAAGCACGAGCTCGAGTGACACGACTCAAGAAAGCAACCGAGGATGCAATCAAGGCCATAACATGGTGAAGGTGGAGTTTGGAGTTATAGAATCTGAGACTATTGCGAGCCCACCAAATCATCCAAAAAGTGTGAACAATAGCACATTGTAGCAGGTCATGAACTTGGCCTTTGCAATGATTAAGCGATTGCAAAATAGAGAGGTAACTTGAAGAGTTAATCTGAACTTGGAAAGAGGATTGCAGCCAATTCCATAACGAAAGAGCAAAGTGGCAATGAAGGAAAATATGTTCAGAAGATTCTGCAACTACACCACAAAAACTGCACATAGACACAATAACACACCCTAGATGCCTCAAAACATCATCCGAGGAAATTTTATTATGTAATAGATGCCACAACACAAAGCTCCTAGAAGGGGGAACAGTCTTAGCCCAAACCTGCTTAGTCCAAGACAAATGTGAAGCTGCCGAAGTGAGAAAGTTAAAGGCTTCTTTAAACGAGAGAGTTCCAGTTTGAGAGGGCCTCTAGACAACTTGTTCAGGATCAAGGTCCATGATATGGGGAGGAGGAGTAGAGGTCGGCACAAGTGATAATTGTGGCATATGGAGGAGATGCTCCGAAGGGAGATGCCAAAAGTTATTCAACACAAAGTTATTAAGAGTAGCCGTCAAATGAACGCTGGAACTACAGGGAATATTTAAAATATACACTAAAGAAGAATTTGAGTACCAATTATCCATCCAAAAATTAATTCGACTACCATTATTGATAATCCACCCTGCATGCATAACACAAGTATTCCAATGATGTCTCACCAATGACTAAATGGAAGAAAGTTTATTAGTAATGATATGTTCATTTCTCGTGAAGCAAGATCTCATCAAGACATCCCATTGAGAGTTTGACCATCAGAGATGCCAACAAAGTTTTAGAATAGTAGCTTGATTAAGCTGTAAGAGAGATTTGACACCCAACCCCCCTCTATAACAAGTTTATAGATAGTGTGCCATGCCATGTAGATAGCTTGCGAACATCAATGTTCCTAAACAAAAGAAAATTATGCATCCAGGTTTCCACTTGTTTAAGAAGGTTAGCAGGCCAGACATATACCTGGAAGCTATATAGAACCATGCCCGCAATCACTGAGTTCAGAAGTTGAATATGACCCATAAAAAATAGTAAATTGTCTTTCCAGTAGGAGAGTTTAGATTTGATGTGATCAGTAATGGGACGCAAATGTTTAGTACAGGGTTTACCCATAAAGATTGGCACTCCCAAATAAGCAAATGGTAGGGATCCAAAGCCAAAACCTAACACATTCTTAATTGCAGCATGCTGGGAGGGAGGTAGAGCGCTAGTATAATAATGACATTTTTTTGGGTTGGTCCATTGACCTAAGGCTTCTCCATAGAACTTGAACAACAACTATAGATTCAAGAGACCTTGAGGTGCAGCATCACAAAAGATCATAACATCATCTGCCTAAAATACATGAGAGGGAAGAGTACAACCATTTGTTCCCATAAGAGGTTGCAAATAATCATTAGCCATGAGATGAGATGTCCCACAACTCAGAGTATCTTCTGCCAAACAGAAGAGTAAAGGAGAGAGGGGATCCCCTTGCCTTACCCCTCATTTACAGTCAATGTATCCAATTGAATCTCCATTCACCAAGAAAGACAGTCTAACCGAATGCAAAATAATATGAATCCAATGATATAAAGTGGAATTAAAACCAAAGTGGTGAAGCATGTCCAAGAGAAAGGCCCAATCAAAAGTATCAAAGGCTTTTCAGATGTCAAATTTGATGGCCACATTAGCATTTGGGCGCTTGGTGTTGAGAACATTGATCGCTTCCGAAGTAGTGGTAATGTAGTTAAGGATTTGGTGGCCAGGAATAAAGCCCTTCTGTTATGGGGAAATAATCTTGTCAGCAATGGATGTCAATGTATTAGGAAGCACCTTGGTAATAATTTTAAATTGAAAATTTTCCATCATGATGGGCAAAAATTATCAAGCCTATCGACATCAAGAGTTTTAGGAATAAGCACCACAATATTTAAGTTCAGACCTGGGAGAAGCCAACTTTGAGTGAAGAATTGCAATGTGGCAACATGAACTTCCGGACCAATGATGTCTAAGAATGCATGATAAAAATTGCCTGCAAAACCATTTAGACCTGGAGCACCCAAGTTGCTAAAAGCAAAAACCACTTGCTTCACTTTAGAGAGAAGAGGAACATTAGTCAACATAGCATTATCTTCCGTAGTCACTAGGGAAGGAATGACAGAAGAAACAAGGGCATTCGGAAGAAAATGATTATCAGATCCATATATGTTCTCGAAACATTGGAGCACCTGAGCTTCAATCACGGATGGGTAAGTGAGAAATTCATTGTTGACTCTCAAGGATGTGAGTTGCCTCGTGGAGTTTTTATGCTTTGCCAATTGATGAAAAAAAAGCCGTGTTTCTATCCCCTTGTAAATGCCACTTGATCCAAGATTTATCATTCTAAAAAGCCTCTTCAAAAGTTAGAGCTTGTTGCAGATTAGACTGGGCAGTAGTTTCTTGTTGTAGCAACATCGAATCTGGACCCTGACGATCAATTTCACCTTGGATTGTAGCCAAATTATTAGAGCACTATTGGACCTTTAATTGAATATTACCAAAAACTTCTTTGCTCCACACCTTAAGAGCAACCTTGCTGTTTTTTAACTTTTGTTTTAGCACATCTGTGGGATAGCTTGAGACTGGAGTACTCCAAGCCTCACTCACTAGTCTCCTACAACCTTCATTCTCCAGCCACATAGAAAGGAAGTTAAAGGAACCCGGAGGTCAGGTCAAGCCCTTCTTCACCTTCAATAACAACGAATGATGGTCCAACCTGCTTTTAGGAAGAATAGTGCAAGTGACAGCATCACAATAATTCAAAAAATCAGCATTGTAAATGACTCTATCAAGTCTAAGAGCAATATGTTAAGATCCAATTCTCCTATTAGACCAAGTGAAATAAGATTATTAGAATTTGTCCAGTTCAAAAAATCATTACAAGAGGCCGAGGAAGGAAAGAGACCACCCCGTTTTTCATGAACTCCCAAAATGGCATTAAAATCACCAATGAAGAACCTAGGCCCTGTGCATTCCAATACAACACATTCATTGATCACTATGGCCCTTATCACCATGAAGGTAGTAAGTCCTTTACAAATTTTTCTTTTTCTTCAGCTTCGTTTTTGCTGATTTATAAATAATTGGTTGGAAAACAGTCTGCTTAGAGTTTGTTTCTTCCACAGTTAAGTCTTCATCCTCCACTTGGTTTGCCTAAAATCTTGATGCAATGAGCATATCATTTTTCATGTTGAATTGCAATATTCATTAATTTTGAATGCTTATTTACCCAACCCTACAATTCATTAGTTTTGAATGCTTATTAATTAGTCGGATTTACTCACAATAGGTGGTGTTCACAAACAAAAAAAAAAAACTAATTATATTCTTTATTTAGGTTATTAAACATTCTTCGGAAGTTTTGAGTTTAATATTGATATTTAACGATAAAACTAATAAATATTGTGGAGTGTTAGGTGTATAATGATTTTTTTAGAAGTTGCTACAACTAGCAGCAACCATTTTGCATTAGTTTTTATGAAATGAACCTATATATACTATTTTTTTTTTCAATTGAAAACCATAAAAGAACTCAAACTAAAAGACCAAAGAAGAAGAAAAAATAAGTAAGACAAAGTCAACAATGACTCATAACTTTTCCTCCTTAGTGTTATTGTTCCTTTTTTTTATTTGTTGCATCCTCGTATGCAATCCAAGGTGCTGAATTGGATGTCATCTGCAAGCAAACTGAAAATCCTACATTTTGTTTTAATCTTCTCAATTTAAAGCCTGGTGGAGTAGCTAGTGCCAACCTCATTGACCTTGCCCAATATGCCCTTGATATAACACGTGTTAATATCACCACCACAACCAAACTAATCAAAAGGTTGATTCGAAGAAATCCTAATGACCTTGAGGCAAGAACCATTACACATTATGTTTGAATCAAATTTATAAGGGTGCCCTCAATAAATGATAAGCCGATTTTAGGTGTTAATTCTAAGGTGATTATTGTTATGTTTTCAATTGAATTCAATCATTTTTATATTGGCAAACTTCACTTTATGTTCTAAGTGTGCAGGAATTTGAGAATTAAGGAAAGGAGCCAAAAATAGATCAAAACGAGGGATTAGATACTCATTCTTTAATACAGCCATGTTAACATTCAACACGACCGTGGTCATCCTGTAACACGGACATCACCACGACCATGCTAATTGAAGTTTTGTAATTTTATGATTACCATGGCCGTGGTAAGGATCAACATGGCTATGTTGATCCCAGTTCCAGTCAATTATTCTATAGCACGATCGTGTTGAGTTGTAGCACGGCCGTGCTAATATTTTCTTTTATTAATAGAAACTTGGGATAGCAAAGGGGTGATCTTCTTTTTTTGTGTTTTGGAGTTGTAATTGCTACTGGACATCAAGAATCATCTTTTTGTTCTTGTAAATCTCTCTTCCCTTCTATTTTGCTTATAATTTATAATATATATTGTGTTCTCCTCTCTGAATAATTAAAATACATATTTAGATAACAAGTATAATGCCAACAAGTCATTGGTCCGAGTGGTTACTGAACTCGGTTCCCTTAAGCAATTTGTTTTTCTTTTTCTTTCAAAGTTATTGTCTTTGTTTCTCCCAATTTCACTTAGATCTCTCTTTTTTTTCCCAATTTCAATGCGGAATGATTCATTTTTTTATTAGTTTGTTGAAATTCTTTGCTGACATGGTGATGCGTTTGCAGGAGAAGTTGGAAATTTGTGGCATTGGTGCAAGGGAGGTTGACAATGGGGACCTACTTGTCGGAAGATTTGAAAACTGAGGGCATAGGGTGGCTGCAGAGTAGGAAGCAAAGTAGGATACACTACTTGAAATGTGGTGCTATAAGGAATGTAGGATCAGCCAGTTTTAATATTGATTTGGATTATTTGTATTCAGGAGCTTGTGTTCCATGAATGTGCAAATCCAATCCAATTTTCTTCCTTTCTCTTCTTTGTTTGTAGGCCTAAATTGCAATTGTAATGCATTGCTCAATTTGTTGAATTTTGTATTGCTTGTGTAGCAACTTTCTATTGCTAAATTTGATGTATTGAATACTTTGTATTGGGCTTGTAACAATCATCAATTCTACCTATATAGAATACAAAAAATAGTTTCTTATCTAACATATTATTTTCATTCTATTCTGCATCTTTCTTTTCTTTCTTTATATTTTTCAAATATGACAAGACACAATTTGGCACAATAATAATAATAATAATAATAGTAAATTAGACGGACAAAATTTGGTGTTTGACAATAATTATCACAATTAGAATAGAAATTAAATAACTGAAAAAAAAAAGAATAAACATTGATTTTATGAGATTTAAGAACCAAATTCAATTCAATAAAGATAAAGATAAAATTTCTAATCCTTTCTTTCTCAAATATCCATTTACTACTATAATTACATTCCAACATAACTCACAACCAATGTGAAGAATCGTTGTTGTCTTGATGAGCAAGCTCGAGCACTGTGTAATGAAGCTGATGATCTACTCGCATCAAACGGTGGAGTAGAGGAAGAGGGTAAAGCCGCTGAAGTAAAGCAGAATTTACTCAGCTTGACCTGGTCCAATGAACTAACAAGCCAGCTTAGTAAGATTAAAATTATAGCGATCGATATATACTACTACTATTGATCTATTATATAATGTAAACTGCATCATTGGAAATATAAAATTATACTGCATAAAAAGTTACAGTCTTGCCAATTTGATTAGCAATACAAATACATGACAATAGTAATGTCAAGATATCAGATGAACATCAGGACACTACTTGAAACTAGTCATAGCTTGTAATCAATTAAATGAAAGTTTACAGTTTGAAGAGAGTCTTGTGCACAATGATAACTTTTTTTTAATCATTTCAAGCTTTGCTGGTTTATTTTCCAAAGTGAAACTGCAAATAGTCATGTCCTGCAATTGACTTGCATTCTTCATGATGTATTTTGCAATTTAGATAACAAGTTTATTGCCAATTTCCTTCGTCTTCTTCATTAAACTGATCCAAAAGGTTATGTTAACAAGCATGAAATAAAATTAGTTCAAATACATTTAAAAAAAAAAAAACGTTAAAAAACCAGAATCATCTTAAAGGCTTTAAACTCATTATACTTCATAAATGACAAAATTCTGAAGCTTGGGGGCAATGCTTGAAAACTTCTAAAAGATCCAGCCATTCTTGTACCACATTCGTTTTCTAATTATATATTTAAACAGCTTCTGGTTTGGTTAGTTTATTATTATATTTAATTGGGTAGAGAAGTTAATTGGTTACATAAATTAGTTGATGAAAGTTTGTATATATATGTATAAATATTCACCGTGTAGATTGTAATGCTGAAGTGATCAAGTTCATTTGTCAATAAGAATTAAGTACCCTTTTTCTCTCTGCTATCAATACAATATCATCCTCTACGTTATGGTTTATATCAAAAGTAATCATGTTAGTATCTAAAATTTTTCTGCTATTGATGGAGGATTAAACTAAGCAGTCCTAATTAGTTACTTCTTACATAATCCTGAGCTCATGTTAGTATCTCATAATCAACCTTTGGTGAGAATTAGCTAGACATACAAATGGAGAAAAGCCATGCATGATGCATGCAAATTAAATGGCCCTCGTAGCCATGCAAGCAAGAACAGTTGGCCTTTGTTCATGCATGGAAAGTGGAAACAGGTATTCTAGCGCATTTCTTGGGTCCACATCAGACAGATAAGGGAATAATTAAGGGTATATAAAGAACTGGGAAACTAGATAAATTGCCGAGCTAAGTAACATTGGCTTGTAACCCGTGTGGGGGCAACAAGGTGATGGAACAAGCATTATTAACCTAAGGGTGGTGCATGCACTTGTACATAAAAAAAAATAAAAAAATAAAAAAATATTAGAGTAGGATGTATATATGTACATAGCTCGTGATAATTTCCTCCAATGAATGAAGATAGAGTGTGTATAATGCACTTGTATACACAGAAATGCATGCTCCGATGTGAAGCAGTTCTACAGAGTAGTCTTGACTGGAGCAGAGAAGAAGATTATTATTAGTTTGATGATTCCTGCTTGCTGCCTTACCAGAGCAGCAGTGTGCATTTCTGTAAGCACCACAGCACTCTATCTTACGCCTAAGTGGACGATGGGGAAATACTGCACCACCACAAGGAGAATGAAGGGTCTTCAAGAAACGAATAGTGTGCTTGAACCATCACCTTTTTAAAATACGGCAGGATAGTAAAATTGAATTTAAATGCATGCATGCAAGAATAATAGCTAGCCATCACCTTTTTAAATTTAAACAACATACATTATGCATTTTTGGTCTTGTTAATGTGTCGATAAATCTTTATTCTTAAGGAAAACAAGATCAACTAATATTCCGAATATTTTGAAAGAATTCAATTCAGTAAATTAATGTATCAGATCAATATATATTTGAATATGCAAAAATAAAATGAAGGAAAGGCTAAGTTTTAACACGCCCCATTTATTTTTTCTTGTGCACTCTATAATTAAAAATTAAATATTAATTAGACATAAATGCCCTTTTCTCCCTCCCAATATCTCCCACCCTAACCTAAACCTAATCCTAAGATTCTCTCCCACCCCTTATGTAATCAGTAATAGTTGTAATGTTTTTAATAATTTTGTTTAATGTTTTTAGAACTCACATCGAAGTGTTTAATGTTCTACTGTAAATGGCTTGCAAAATAAACTCACTTGTTCCACAAACACGTACATTCGCTTTCTAATTATTTAAATAGCTTCTGGTTTGGTTAATTAGTTTATTATTATTCAATTAGAGAAGATAGTTACATAAATTAGTTGATGAAAGTTTGTATGTATATATAATTCACCGTGTAATCCTGAAGCGATCAAGCATTCAAGTTCCTTTGTGAATGAAAGTTGTAGTTTCTCTCTCAATACAATATCATCCGCTACTAATTAGTATTATGTTATCAAAAGCAATTCCACATTTTATTCTCAATATCAACTCTCTTCGCAACATATATCTTTCTGCATATATATGAAAATTTCTTGCAACTTTTACATTCATCTAACTCATCATTTTTATGCAATTAATTAACGGAGGATTAAACTAAGCAGTCCTAATTACTTCTCACGTACATATCCCTCATTAGCTCATGTTAGTATCTCATCATCAATTCTTGATAAGTGAGAATTACGACACATATGCAGCAAATAGCCCTCTCGTGTGTAGCCAAGAAAAATCATGGAAATTGGTTTTAGATTGCATTTTTGAGGCCTACATCCGACAAATAAGGGAATAATTAAAAGCATATATAGAATTGGCCAACTACACAGGTTGCCGAGCTAAGTAACGTAGCTTGTGACCAAGTGGGCCATTAAGGTGTCAGAACATCCAGTATTGGACTCTCAGTTGTTGATGCATGATAGTAGCTTGCTCTCGAGCTTTGTAAAACAAAATAGTCCCTCCTACTCCTAACAAGAGTTAAGGGAAACCATTCTTGTGCCTAACATTTTTTTTCGGTTGGTGATGCATGATAGGCTACTGCATGGGTCTACGATCAAACACTGCATCGAACCAACATTTTTTTTTACATTTGTATGAAGATTCAGCATATTTTTATGACATGTACCCGCAACTAATAAGCTTTAAAGTAAGGAAAATGAAGCAAAGTGCATAGGCAATCATGGTTTAATGAAATAATAATTCTATGGAACATTTATATTTGTGTATGTATTGATACATTTTTTCAGCTTGACAAATAAAAAGAACACATGTCATTTAATGAATTGCGTTAGCATTAATAACATTATAGGTAAATTTTTATTTAACTTCTTTATTATTTTATTTGACACCCGTCATATAATTTTATAAATTAAATATTTTATAATTTTTTTTATATATTGTAAGAAAATTATATTTTTGGCATCATGTTTTATTTTGTCATAAAAAAAAAATTCTTTTTTCTTTTTTTCTTCCTCTGTTATTTTTTTTCTTTCATTTATCACAAACTCTAAGTTTGATTTTCCCTCTCTAGTCCTTCCCGTGTAATTCTCAACTTCATTTTGTTATGAATAATATCTTTATGGTTATCCATATCTTTTAGGATATTCTCTTGTTATTTTTTATTACACTTTCTGTTACATTTTGTACTTATAAATAGATCACACCTATTGATAAATAATACACTTTTCACTTCACTTTGATTACCTGGATTCTTCTCCTTCAATACTCTCTCGCTCCCACTTTATATTTCACATGTTATCACGAGACTCTTGCCTCCACTAAGCAAAAGAAGAATTTCTTATTTGTGAGTCAACAATCCAGGTAAGACTACTCTCATTGTTCTTTATGAATCACATTATTTAATATATGATGAATACATTCCATATGTGATTTTTCTTTATTTACATGTATTGTATCTCGAAGACATCTTCAAATAAAGGAACTATTATGAAAGATCCTGAAGATCTTGTCAAAGAAGAAATTTGATTTTCATTTCCCCCTTATTTTCCCTTCAAGTGAGAAAATAAAAGAAATATGTCCCGAAGACATCGTCAACTAAAGAAATAAAAATTATCATGAAAGATCCTGAAGATCTTCTTAAAGAAAATAAATTTTCTTCCTAAAGTGAGAAAATAATAATTTTCACCTTTCTCAAATAACAAAAGGATCATTAATTTCCACCAAAAGTGAGAAAAATAATATATAAGTGAAAATAGAAAGAGGTTTCATGAATATTTTGAATTAATTTCCTGTATCATTGTGGCTGAGTAAAATAATAAGCTTTTAATGAAAAATCACGAGTCTTGCCTATGACTATTTTGGGCAAACCCGTGGTCATGGTAAAAGAGTTGGTCATGAAGGAACTTTCAAGAAAACCTCTTATCACCAGAAGCGGAAAGATAATGTGAAGAATGAAAAGGAAAAAGGTGGACAAAGTGGCAAACATGCGGAGAATACATGTTATAGTTGTGGTGGCAAAGACCACTCACTGGTCACGTGCCTGTCGTACACCAAAGCATTTGGTCGAACTTTTCCAAGAATCCCTTAAAAATAAGGAAAAAATGATAGAAACCCATTTTGCTTATGAAGATGGTTACTGAGACTATTGTCAAATGGATACTATGCACCTAGACGTTGCAGATTTCTTTGCTGATCCAGATGGGAAAATTGATCACCTTATTGGTGATAGGAGGATTAAGAAATAGTTTTATCGTATTATGTTGTTGAGTTTTATGTTTTAGCATAGTATTTTGAATTTTCTACGTTCTTGAACTTTATTATTATCGTTGGATTTTATTATTATTATTATTATTGAACTCTTTATTTTTTGGAATTTATGCACATTCTTCTTAAAGAAATAAATGATCGTTATCCCTCATTTTTTTACTCCTTGTTTATTTTTGAAAAATGAATTTTGGCACTAGCATCAACCATGAAGATATGTGCATTGTTGATAGTGCAACAACTCATACAATTCTCAAGAATAATAAATTTTTCTCCCATCTAAAAATGCAAGAAATCAATGTTAGTACTATATCTGGTACTACAAATATTATTGAAGGCTCTGGAAGAGCCAACATATTGTTACCTAGAGGAACTAAGCTACGCATTGAAAATGCATTATATTCTTCCAAGTCTTGTAGAAACTTGTTAAGTTTCAAGGACATTCGTTTAAATGGATACCATATTGAAACAAAAAATGAAGAAAATATGAAATATCTATATATCACGAGACTTAACTTGGATAAAAAATGTGTACTGGAAAAATTACCAATTTTTTCTATGGTTTGTACTACATGTATATAAGTATAATAGAGACACATACTATTGTAAACCAGAAGTTTACAAACCAAAACAAATTTGTTGTTTGGCATGACCGATTAGGCCATCTCGGATCCATTATGATGCGAAAAATAATTGAAAATTCATGTGGACACTCGTTGAAGAGCCAGGAGATTCTTCAATCAAATAAATTCTCATGTACTACTTGTTCCCAAGGGAAGTTAATAATTCATCCATCACCAAGAAAGATTGAAAATGAATCTCTCACATTTTTAAAACAGATATAGGGTGATATTTGCGGACCTATACATCCTCCATGCGAACCATTTAGATACTTTATGGTTCTAATCGATGCATCAACTAGATGGTCGCATGATTGCTTATTATCAACTCGCAACCAGGCGTTTGCGAGATTGTTAGCTCAGGTAATTAGATTAAGAGCTCATTTTTCAGATTATCCAATTAAGAAAAACCGTCTAGATAATGCTGGTGAATTTACATCTTATGCTTTCAATGAGTATTGCATGTCTATTGGAATTGGTATTAAACATCCTGTAGCACATGTTCATACACAAAATGGGCTTGTTGAATCACTTATTAAATGCATACAATTGATTACAAGATCATTGCTTATGAAATCAAAACTTTCAATGTCTACTTGGGGACATACAATTTTGCAGGCAGCCTTACTAATTCGCATTAGGCCAACAAATTATCTCAAGTACTCCCCTATGCAGTTGGTTTTTGGTCAGCAACCAAACATATCTCACTACAAGAAAAGCGTCGGTTTGGAAAACCGCCTCTAAATATTTTTAAATTGGAAATTCTCGTCGGTCGCAACCGACAGTATATACTCAACAAAAATAATGTGTGTATGGTTTCTCTCAACTTTTGATTCCGCGATCTTCGCCTCTCTCGCGTTCTTTACAGTCTTCCCCTCTTCAATTTCAAAACAAAAATGTCTCTGCTCTTTCTTCACATCCGTCGTCTTCTTCTACTTATTCTAAAATCTTCTTTTCTCATCTCAATCTAAGGGGTGCCCAATTTGATCTAATTGGTTTGGTCCCTTGCACGATTGGAGGCACAAACATAAGTGAGTGGGAACGCGGAAAAGAGCTTTACAGTCAAATGGTAAAGAGAGCCAAGGCATTGTTGCATCACACAGTATCATTCATTTGTAGCTATGCTTCTCTTCTTTCTCCGATTATTATAGATTTCGTTTCATTTTCCCCTCAAAATCTCTATTTCTATCTTTTGTATTTTCTTTTTGATCGTTTGAAGATCCCTTGTGTTTTTGTTCTTCGACATTGATCGTATTTTTCTTAAGGTAGAAGCCCTGGGCTTAGGTTTCTCACAAATCTAAGCTCGTTCTGAATTTGATTTGAATCTCCTTAGGTTTTTGAACTCATTTTTTTTTTTTTTTTTAAATTCACAGGTTCCTCTCTTGCATCGAAATTTTGCGGAAGTCCTAACCTCAGGTATTGAAATCTCATTCATGTATTCTCAACTCTAATTTCACTGATCAGTGAACTTTAGAGTAAGAAATTGCTCTTAAAGATCAAAGATATTTAATATCACTCCCTTTCTTTTTATCTACTACCATGTACTTTTCTTCTTCCATGCCCTAGCCTATAAGTTTGAAGACCAAAAATGTATGTGATATAAGCTAGAAAATACTGCTATGCTGATTATAAACAAAGTTTAGAAAATACTGCTATGTTGTGGACTCTTGTAACGGAGTATTCTTGCCTCTCTTTTTTTATTTTTATTTCATTGGATTGAAATTTAACTCTTTTTTATTTCTTGTTATTGCTCTGCTTTACGTGACAAGCAAAGTTAGCTTTGGATGTTCTTGAAGTGCCTCTTGGGTAAGTTACCTTCACAGTTTCGTATTAATTGAATACTATTGGAACTTTAACTTGTAATTCACAAAGGTTTTGTTAGGATTAGAATGTGTTAGGCAAGGGTGTTTCCCGGCATTGCTGCTATTTTTATTTTACTTTTGCATTAATTAGACATGGAAATGCATTCTATGGTAATTAGACATTTCATTAGATGGTTGAAATCATAAATTATTTCAGTATTTAAGTATATAATGATTGAGGAAGGAGGCAGAGGGTCATACTGATTTTAATGTTTGAAGAAGATGACTGTCGTCTTTGTGTCAAATATATCTAAAGAAATCGGTTGAAGATGACTTTTTCATATCATTTGTTGAGTGTAAAATAGGCCAATGCGAATCTTTCTTTGTTCCTTCATTGTTTTGATTGTATTATGCTGTTGTGGGGATTGGTGTTGTATATCTCTGAACTCCTTGTGCTACTGTTCTGCTTATATTAGTACATGATTCATCTTTGACATGTTTTCTTTCTATCTTAAGATTTATGCTATTCTGCTTATCTCTTTGAACACCTTGTGCTGCTGTTCAGCTTTTTGATTGAAAAATAATTTCACCACATGCTTTGTAGTCTTTCTTTCTATCTTTTTACTCCCATTTTATGCACATACCTCTCATAGTTTGTTTCCCTTTTGTACCTGCTTTGGATTCAGTGGATTTGAGCTTGGACTGTTATGATCTCTCATATTAGTTGATAACTTCAAAATTTGAGACCAAAATGTTGACTTAGTCTCATGTTTTTCTTATTCTCATTTATCATTATATGTTACCTCCTGTGTAGTTTATCAATTTGTTTTGTTATTATTCTGTTTATTAGTAAATTTGAAAAGTTGTTACTGAAGTGGTTGCTGCAATGTATATATGTATATATATATATATATATATATATATATAATATACCACCTGCTGTATCATTAAGCAGTAATTTGAATGCTAAATCTCTGGACTAAAGTAAAAGATCATAACATTGTCTCTCTAGAGTACTAACCAGTTTTAACTCTTTAACTTTGTATTGACAACTAATATATTTTTAAATCAAAACTTGTAAGAAATTGAACTGATTGTTATCTAAAATGGAATTTATCTTTGCTGTTGCGTTGGTCACCATATTCATCAGAAGCAGATCTTCTGAAACAAGTCAGTTTCTATATTTGCTCTTTCATCCAATTGGCTACCTTTGTTAGAATATACTTAAATGATTGGCATATTTATTGTCTTTCCCCCTTTTTCCTGTCCCTTTATCAGGCTTTTCTTGGGACTGCAGTGTTTTGGCTTTAGAATGCTAAATTATAATTATTGTGATACTTTAAGATTTCACTTCAGTTGAGATTCAGATAATTGATAATATTGAGTGTGTGTGTGTGTGTGTGTGTGTTGTAAATGCTATATATATTGAGATATATAGAAGGAATGGCACAAGAACATTTTGGACTTATTATAACAGCACATTCAATTATGATCATGTCACTAATTTTTTTAGTTCCTTCAATTATGACCATGAAAGCTACTGTAGTGATGCTGCTTCCATTGGTTCCAATTTTCTGATGCCACCTAACTTCTGTTTTTGCTACTCACATTTTTCTCACAACCACCACAAGAAGTTTCTAGCATGATTATATTGGCTCGTGAATGTTGAACTAGTGAAGATAAATTAATATAATTGAATGCCATGGATCATATGCTATTGCTGCTTCTTCACGAATATAAGTAAACTTGCACTTTTAACTACTACATGGATCTAACTAAACCGGATTCTTTATTTAATGTTCTTTAATTCAGTTTTTTTTTTTTCTATGTGATCTGCTTTTTCTATAGAAGTACTCAGGTTGCTGCTAGTCCAAGTGCATCAATCAAACTGTCATTAAACAAGTAATCAAACTCAGAAATTCAATCCTTTATAAATAAGTAAGTAATTGCATATTCACCTTTGTTCCTGCTTTTGTTTTATGATCTTATTTGTGATTTTTGTAATATGTGGTTGATTTTTAACAATTTCTTTTCTTGTCTTACTTGATGAACTGGAAGAGAGATTCACTCATTTTGTCAAAACTAAGGGAAACGACACGTGTTATAAAGCATTTTGTTATGCTTGAGTTTTTTTTGCTAATCTTCTATGGTTGTTTTCATGTTTACTTGTTGCTGTTTATTTTTTCTCATCTTACCCATTAACCATTTTTGTAAATTATGATGTTTCTAAACTCTTGATATATTGTTTTTTACACAAAGTATGTCAGAGCAAAGTTCATCTCATATGGAGTCATCTTTACATGATCATCCATGCACTAATAGGGAAAAAAAAAAAAAAAAAAAAGACAATATGGGATGGTTCAAGTGAGCAGTAAGTTAATTAATTTTTATACATTTGACTAAAATATTTGTTCATACAAATGATTTTTTTTAACAGCTTGTTCATGCATTTCTTTGTGTAGAGAGTGGAGGCAAGATAAATGAATGTCCAATGACAGTTCAAGAAATTTACCACCTTCCACTTGGAGATATGATTGTGATACCATTTGAGGGAAATCAGCCAAGTCCCACGGATGTAGATGGACTCTTATCTAGGTTTTTGGATACATTGGCACAAGATCACAAATATTTCCCTGTTTCTTATGAGAATTGGCGTAAGATGCTTAATAGAAAAAATGATAAAGTTTGGAATGATATCATTAAGGTAAGAAATGAGTTGTTACTTATTGATAGAATTAGTTTTTTTGTTAATTATTGCTAAATATCTATAATACTCATTTTTTTTCTATTACAATGTATTGTTATAATTAATACTAATAAGTGATTAAGCTAAATTTTGGTGGGATCCAATCTTAAAAAATGCAGCAAAGATACATATAATGATGGACATAGGCAAGAAATGGAAGGATCATAGGTTAAAATTGTTTAATACTCACTATGATGGAAATAAGAGTCACGATGACAATGTACAAAATCGTCCAATTAATGTTGAAGAAAATACATGAGCAACATTCATTGATTATAGGATGAAAGAGGAAACTAAGGTATTTTATCATGTATTCAACATTTGTTTTTTTATTGCATAGATGCACTTATTTATTTGTTTGTGTATTTTTACAGAAAATGTGCAAAAGAAATGTTGAAAATAGATCCAAGCTCACTATGAATCATACCGGTGGATCTAAAAAACTCAAAAGAAAAAGGGCAGAGATTGTAAGTATTTACAAACTTCTAAACTCTATTTTCATTTTTTTCTTATATGGAACTACATTTATGGATTTAGGTGTATATATGCAACTTCTAACTAGCCATTTGGGGGGTCATGTGGATTTATATATATATATATATGTGATTAATTTGCATGATAATGTGATTCACAACAATAGGTTAGTGAAATTGGGCAAGAAGTGAGTAGGGGTGCTTTGTTTATCCATACGCATAAGAGAGTTGATGGAACATATATAAATGAAGAAACTCAAATTATTTGTGTAAGTAATTATTCATTTATATGTATTTTGTAATTATTTAATTCTTTGAATTTTTTGTTAACATCATACTTAAACCATGTAGGAGAAATTTTTTGAGATTGAGAGTCAAGGAAATGCTCCTGTGGAAATCTCACCAAATGATTTTCTTGGTCATGTATTTGAAAAGGAACATCCGGGTAGAGTGAGAGGTGTGGGAGGTGGAGTTTTCCCATCCCAAGTATTTGGTTCGTTCAACTCACGATTTTGTGGAACTTCTACTTCCATGAATATAGGAGTACAAAGTAGTGTTCAAGAACTTAAAAATGAAGTTCATGAGTTAAAAAAGACAGTTAAAGGAAAAGGATGCAAATATTAAGACAATGGCAACACTACATGCTCAAGTCCTTACTAATTCATCAATGCTAGTACCTCCTGAACTTCTTGATGTTATTGTAAGTGTTTTTTTTTTTTTTTTATCATATCACATGGTTTGTTATAAATGCTTTAATGTATTTGTGGAAATAATAAATCATTCTTGTGTTTTTTTTTCTTGTGGTAAGCAACAATAACAAAGTTTTGGTGGTGGACAACAACAACCTTAGAAGATTATTAGAAGATTTTGTGATATTATTTTTAGACATTTGGATTTGTTTAGATGATACTATTTTGTGATATTATTTTTACAGAGTTGTATTCATATGGAAGTACATAACTTTTTGAAATTTGCATTTGCAAATTTCAGTTTTTGTGCAGCTTGATATATTTGCATGCTTATTGGTTTTGATCATATTTTTCAACTTGTGAGTAGCCTAATATATTTGCAGTGGCAATGATGCAAAACATAAGGGGTCTTTTTCACATTTATTAAAGGATGAGCAGGTTAAGTGACCCCTTATGCTATTGCAATCACATTATTGCTTGTCTTTTCATAACAAAGAATTGCAATTTTCATTAGTTTGTGTAATTTAAAATTCACTTGGACTAAGTTGTAAATTAAACCGAGATAGGCACTACATATCCACAAGATTGATGACAATACCAAAAGTAATAAGGAGTTGCAAATGTTAACTAAATACTCTCTGGTTCAATGAATTTTTTGTCTTCTAATGTTGGGTTCTTCCAATTTTTCACCTTCCTATGGAAATGTAGGTAGCATGTACTAAAAACCAAAATAATAGTAATTCAATTTTGAAGTCAGGGTCTAGTTCTTGTTTGGTTCCTATTTGCAAATTGTCAATTTTCTGCAACTTTCAAACTAATTCTCTGCCCCTGCCCATGGACGCACCACTATCTTTAATTGAAGTAACAGTGTCATTAGCTAGTTTTTCTTGTCTAATTGAACCTTTGCTTATGAAGATACTAGTGTGTCTTTGGTGTTTATGAATTGAAGTGTTGCTCCAAGATGAAAGCACACAAAACAAATGAATGATTAAAGATGAGACTATCTAAGTGTATTTCCTTGCTTATATATAAGCTCCTTGGAAGATAACTTCGAATAGGAAAATAGAGGGTGGGTGTGGTCACAAGGTTCCAAAGTTTAGCTTTGTGTTTTATATGTTTTATGTTATTATTTTTTCCAAAGTCCAACCCACTGAGTTGGTTTGATTGAGTGGTTAAAAGGTTTACGATTTTTAAAAGTAGATAGACCCTTGCAGAGGATAAAATATGCTTTTGTTTATCTTGTAGATAGGGATGGCAATATGGACCCAGACCCTACGGGCACCCGCAAAAATACCCATACGCGGGTAGGGTAATTACCCGCATATTGGGGATGGGGATGGGGATGGGTCTTTACCCGCAAAATCTCATGGGGATGGGTGCGGGTATGGGTACTATAGTACCCACCCCGCCTCGCCCCGCACCTTTTATAATTATAATAATTAATTTTTATATATATATATATAAAATTTAAATATCATTTAACCATAAAATATTTAAAAGATCATAACTCTTATAATTATAATAATTAATATATATATATATATATATACACTTTAAATTCAAATTTAAATATCATTTAATCATAAAATATTTAAAAGATCCTAACCCTTATAATTATAATTATAATAATTAATATATATATATATATATATATATATATATATATATATATATATAGGTGTGACTCGTGCATTTTATGTGAAAATGAGAATAAACATTTTTGTTCGTTGGATTAAATTAGACAATAAGAATTAACACAATCTTTTAAAAATTAACATACACCTATTTTATTTGATCTCTCTTCATCCAAAATTAAAAAAAAAAAAAAAAAAAAACTTCTCATTTCCCTCTTTAGTGCACCAAAATTAAATAATAATAATAATAAAATTCAAACTCACACCCTCATAAACCTTGTTTCATAGCCTCTCATAATCCTGTTTCATAAAAAGCATGCATATTGTGTATGCACCTTTAAATCTTTTTAACAAATCATGCATATAACAAAAATACAAAAATAAAGTAATAGGACACTTTTTGAGAATTATAAGGGTTAGGATCTTTTAAATATTTTATATTTAAATGAGATTTGAATTTGAATTTAAAGTGATTTTAATATATATATATATATACTAGGATCTTTTAAATATTTTATGGTTAAATGAGATTTGAATTTGAATTTAAAATGACTTTAATCTAACGGTTGAGATTAATAATTTATTTTTTATTAAAAATAATCATTTAATTTAACGGTTGAGATTTGGTGTCAATTGATCATAACCTTAATTATAATTATAATTTTATTATTTACTAAATAAATATTATAACCTAAGAAATAAAGTGAAACCCTAAAGTTGCTCATCACTTTCTATCTTTACTGTGTGTCCACCGTTGCTTGAAGCCATGAGAGCCTCGACAACCCTCCACTGTCACAACCACCGTGCAACCAGCCTTTCCTTGCTACAACCACCACACAACCACCCTCCACCGCTACACCACCATGCATAACCCAAGTTAGTATTTGAACTAAAATTTGTTCCTAAATTGGTATTGTTTCAACTTAAAATTATTCCTAATTTGGTTTGGTTTGAATTGAAAATTGTTCCTAATTTTGTATAGTTTAAATTGAAAATTGTTCTTAATTAGATAGTATTTAAATTAAAATTTGTGTTCCTAATTGTTCATAAAGTGGTACTATTTGAATTGAAAATTGCTTATATATTTAGTCAATTTTTAGGAACTTTTAGTTTGATGTATTTTTTTTCTAACTTCTGTTCAAAAATATCTTATTGTTAATTTGTACAAAAATTTGGTGTACTAATAATTATGTTGCCTAATTTTTATTTTTACTGTAATATTTTTTATTTAATTATTTTTATTGAACTCTTCATTTGTGTTAATATTTCGATATTAATTATAGATGAAAACTTCAAATGATATGCCTCCTTCAAAGGAATCTGCAAGTAGTAATCCTCTTGATAGTTCTGGTGCTAAAGATCAATCTCCATCTGAATTTGGAACTCCTCCTATTAATGTAGATGTGGGTGAAGGTGATACTGAAATAACTGAAGATGGCAAAAGAAGGAAGATATCTGTTGTTTGGAACCACTTTGAGAAAAAAACGGTCAACAATGAAGAGAAGGCACAATGTCGTTATTGCAAAAAGCTTTTAACGGGAAAGAGATCAGATGGAACAAATCATTTGCATAAACACTTGGGGACTTGTAAAAGAAAACCATATAGGGATATCAGACAAGCACTTTTGTTGAGAGAACAAAAGAAGGTAGACGGATCAAGTACTTTTATGAGTAACTATTGTTTTGATCCAGAGCAATCAAGAAAAGACCTTGCTTACATGGTCATAGTTCATGAGTATCCACTTTCAATGGTAGAACATTTGGGATTCAGAATATATTCTGAAAATCTTCAGCCTTTATTTAAGCTTCCAAGTCGGAACACACTAAAGAGTGATATTATGAAGATATATGAGCATGAAAAAGTGAATGTCATGAGACATTTAGAAAGCATTGGAAGTAGAATTGCTTTGACTACAGACATGTGGACAGCTAGCAATCAAAAGAAAGGATATATGGCCATCACTGGTCATTTCATTGATGATAATTGGGAAATGCAAAGTCGCATTTTAAGGTATAAATTTAATTATTATTTTTAAATTTCAATTACAAATGACATTTTGCATTGCATTGTTATTTAATTTATTATTTTGCATGATAGGTTTGTCTATGTACCATGTCCACATACTGCTGAAGTTCTTTCTACGATGTTGTATCGAGTGCATTATGGAATGGAATATTGATTTGAAGTTGTCCACTATTACCTTAGATAATTGCAGTACTAATGACTCTCTTGTTGGATTTTTGTTAAATCAAATTGATTGTTCTTCTCTTATACTTGATGGTCAATTGTTTCACATGAGGTGTTGTGCACATATTCTGAATTTAGTTGCTCAAGATGGATTGAGTGTTCTTGGAGAGGGCATAGAGAAGGTTAGAAATAGTGTTGCATTTTGGACAGCTACACCTAAAAGAGAACAAACTTTTAAGGAAACCGCACGTCTCATAAAAGTTTCCATCACAAAGAAACTCATTCTTGATTGCAAAACTAGATGGAATTCTACTTATCGTATGCTTGTTATTGCATTGGCTTACAAAGATGTTTTTAATCGGTTGAAAACAAAAGAGCAATTATATACCTGTTTTCCTTCATTAGATGAGTGGGAAATTGCAAGAGAGATTTGTAGTAGGTTGGAAGTGTTTAATCGTGTAACTAAAATTTTTTCTGGTTGGTGGAAAACAAATGGGATCAAGTATCCAATTATGCAGAAAATTGCTAAGGATATTTTGGCAATTCCAATTTCAACTGTTGCATCAGAATCCGCTTTTAGCACAGGTGGTAGATTGTTGAGTCCTCATCGTTCTAGGCTTCATGAGTTTACTTTGGAGGCACTTATGTGTGCACAAAGTTGGTTGAAACATAAGCAACAAGGTAATATTTTATTATTTTAATTATTCAATTAGAGTTTTAATTATTGTATTATATATGCTAATCTTGGTCTTCTTGTCATGTTGTAGTTTCTATTGGTATTAGTGGACCAAAACAATATATAGACTTAGGAGATACACGTTTGCAAAGATATGGAGAAGTCGATTTAGAAGATGAGGTCAAAATATTATATTTATGTGTTTTATTTTTTTAATTTATAATATATAATTATAAACTAATTAGTTTAAATATATTATTTTTTTACAGGTTTTGGAGAGTACCATACCACTTTAATGTTCAAGTTTAATTAGAATTTTGGAAGTTTAATTCGAGTTTTTATTAAAATTAGAACAATTTGTAATCTTTATGTTGGATAATTATTTTCGTAATGTTATTTATTTATGACTTGTATTTGGATGGATCAATGTTTGTCAATTTTTAATATTATATATGAATGTTTTTAATGATTTTTAATCTTATATATAAGTAAAGTGCGGGTTGCGGGTGCGGGTATGGGTATATAGGTACCCAGAGGGTATGGGGATGGGGATCAAAGTTGCTACCCGCACGGGGATGGGGCTGGGGATGGGTACTTTTTTTAAACGCGGGTATGGGGACGGGTATTATACTACCCTACCCATACCCTACCCATTGCCATCCCTACTTGTAGAGGATAATAACGGAGATATACATAGTAAATATAATCTTATCTTCAGCCAGCAGAGGAAATGGAGCAGAATCAACAGCAGCTAATTTCCCAATAAAATTTTGGAAGAAAATTATGTTAGTTCTAACTCTCACTCTTGTTAGTAAACATAATATGAAATTAGAATATTGAATGTAAACATAATAACATCATAATAATTAGAATATTGAATTTAAATATAATAATTTTGTCATTAGAAAACACTTTTTATTATAGTTACACCGTCATATTGTTATCTTTCATACCACCATTGAAAAAATCACATCCAATTTTTGGCTGTAATTTTAAAAACATTTTTTTTTTAAATAAACAAAATTTAGCGGCGGTTTAAAACCCCTGCACGGTAACAAACACATTTAGTGGCGGTTATAGCCGCCGCTATGCCTTACTTTTTCTTTGCAAATTAAATTGGACACTACTGGTGGTTATAACCGATGCTAATATTTTTTGCGGCGGTTATTCTGGCGGTTAAGATAAACCGAAGAAATTTTCATTAATGACGGCAAGTTTTGCATTAGTTGTGGAACTTATGGAAAGGGTTTTAGCGGCAGCTTTACCCGCCGGTAAAGATAAGATGTAGCCGCCGCTAAAAACCTCTTTTTTTGTAGTGTCCCATTCAAGAATTTTTGGGTGTGCTATGTATGTCCCAATAGCCCCACCACAGTGAACTAAAATGAGACCTCAAAGAAGGTTAGGAATATGTATTGGATATGAATCTCCATCTATAATAAAATTCCTTGAACCATCAAAAGGAGATTTATTTACAGCTTGATTCGCCGATTGTCATTTTGATGAATCAGTTTTTCCAACATTAGAGAGGGAGACTAAGCAGTTGGAAAAGAAAATTATTTGGAATGAATTATCTTTATCTCATCTTGATCCTTGAAAAAAAGAATGTGAACTGGAAGTTCAAAAGATAATGCATTTACAAAACTTAGTCAACGAGTTACCAAATGCATTCAATGACCCAAAAAGGGTGACTAAGTCACATGTTCCAGGTGATAATACTCCAATCAGGATTGATGTCCTAGTTGGACAATCTAACATTGCAAACGAGTCTCAAACACGCATGAAGTGTGGTCGGCCCGTTGGTTCCAAAGATAAAAATCCTTGAATGAAAAAGGGAGCAAAAAGACTTGATGGTCAAATTGAGGATATTAAAACTCCAAAAGATTCCTTAGACATAATTGATTTTCCAGTTCCAAAAGAAACTCAGGTACCTTAAATAATTAAAAATGAAGAGATCTCAATAAATTATGTCATGAATGGAGTACGATGGAACCGAAATGAAGTCAATGTTGATGATACACTTTCATACAATATTGTGCTAAATGAAATAGAGGGGCAAGAACCAAAGTCCATTAAAGATTGTCAACAAAGAGACGATTGGCCAAAATGGAAAGATGCAATCCAAGCAGAATTAGACTCTCTTTCTAAGCGAGAGGTTTTTAGACCTGTGGTCCGTACACCTGAAGGTGTAAAATCAGTTAGATAGAAATGGGTCTTTGTGCAAAAACGAAATAAAAATGGTGAAATTATGAGATACAAAGCACATCTTGTTGCTTAAGGATTTTCACAAAGACTTGGCATTGATTTTGAAGAAACACATTCACATGTATTGGATGCAAGTACCTTGATAAACCCCTTTTTAGTCTTTGTTTTTAAGGGATTTCTCGCACCATTTTATTGATTTTTGCATACCATAATGAGATATTTGATTCAAATGTGTGTTGAGTTGTTGCAGGACAGTTGAGACATTGGAAAAAGGGGGAAATAATTTCAAAAATCAAATTTGGTCTTATTTTGAGTATGCACAGCCTCAAGCACCAGGGAATGCAAAAGGACCTCCGTTTCATAAAGTATGCATGGCCTCAAGCACCAGGCCGTGCATAATAGTCTTCGCTTCATAAAATATGCACTTTATTTTTCATAAATGCCTGGTTTTCATCTTTTTTGGGACAAATCCTTTTATTTTTTTGCATAATTTTCTTTGGGGCATTTTGAGAATTCCTTAAGGAACTACAAAGCAAGGAACATCGCGGGGAATAATTTTTGTAAAGTTCTTCTCCTCTAATGTCTTTAATGCTTTCTTTTGTTGATTGTTGCTTCCCTATGTCTATGGCTAGCTAAATTCATAATCTAGGGGTGTGATGTAGGACCTATCATATGAACCCTATTTCTCTATTTTCAATCAAGTTTCTTAATTGTTCTTTCAATTATATCTTTGCGTTATTCTTACTGCTATTTGGGATTGATCACCTCATAATTCAAATTGATTAATTGTCATGATCAACACTTTTAATTGATAGATCTATGCATAGATTGAATTCTAGGGATTTGCATGACCAAACTAATTCATAAATTCCCAATCTGATTAATATTGGTTAATTAACCTCTCTGCATTTAAAACCTTCTCTTTAATTTATTCTTTCATGACCAACAAGGAAATAAATTAGAGAGAAGAGAATTTTCACTGAATGACCAAACTTTGATTATTATTTTAAAAGGCATGATTGGTAATTGAGGATTTAATTGAAATAGGAAAATAAGGGAAACGTAAATATAGGTCTGAATTCACACCCTAGGTCTTTTAATCTGTTAGAACCTTCATCAATTCTCAATTTCTTATTGCTTTATTTCTTTTTACAATTAAATTACAACTCAATCCAACTTTTTGATCACTTGTCTTTTATAGATTTATTATTTGGGAACCATTTCTAATCTTTAGGGTACGATATTTAGACTTAGGTCCACTATTACTACTGTGTAGGGTACGCTTGCCCTTAAGTGTTTGTATTTTATGCATCATACCTTTAAGTACTTAATTAGCCTGGTTGCACATGAAGGCCTTAATTTGCATCTAATGGATGTTGTTACAGCCTACTTGTATGGGTCTCTAGGTAATGAAATTTACATGAAACTCCCTGAAGGATTTAACTTGCCCAATAAAACATGTTCTAGAGAAGAATACTTAATTAGGTTGAACAAGTCCCTCTATGGACTAAAGCAATCGGGACACATGTGGTATAATCGTCTTAGTGAGTATTTGCTAAAATAAGGATATAAAAATGACCCCATTTGTCCATGTATTTTCATGAAGAAATCTGAAAATGGATTTGCGATAATTGTTGTCTATGTAGATGACATAAATATCATTGAAACTCTCGAAGAGCTTCCAAAAGAAATTGATTGCTTGAAGAAAGAGTTTGAGATGAAAGACCTTGTCAGAAGGACAAAATTTTGCTTGGGATTACAAATGGAATACTTAAAAGACGGAATTCTTATGCATCAAGAAACGTATACAATGAAGGTGCTTAAAAGGTTTTGTATGGATAAATCACATCCATTGTTTACTCCAATGGTTATAAGGTATTTAGACGTGGACAATGATCCTTTCAGACCTAAAGAAAGGGATGAAGAACCACTTGGTTTTGAAGTACCATATCTCAGTGCTATAGGGGCATTGATGTATCTTGCAAATTATACACGACTCGATATATCATTTGCAGTTAATTTGTTAGCAAGATATAGTTCATCACCTACACGAAGACATTGGAATGGAGTGAAGCACATACTTCGTTATCTTAGGGGCACTATGGACATGGGTCTATTTTATTCCAATGCTTCAAAATCAGACCTAATCGGTTATGCAGATGTTGGTTATTTATCAGATCCTCATAATGGTAGGTCACAAACAGGATATCTGTTTACATGCAGTAGTACAACCATTTCATGGCATTCTGTGAAACAAATCATAACCGCAACATCATCTAATAAAGCATAAATTATAGCATTGCATAAGGCAAGTCGTGAATGTTATGAACATCCAAGGGGGAGTGTTATGAATAATATCTTTATGGTTATCCATATCTTTTAGGATATTCTCTTATTATTGTTCTTTTACACTTTCTGTTACATTTTATCCCAACGGTCTTATGTAACTTGAGTAAGATTATTTTAGGTAAATATATTTGTTATCACTTCTAAAATTAAATGTTAAATTATTTTAATTTATTTATGATATTATTGATGAAGTTATTTAAAACAATTTTTCTTTAAAATATATTTAATAATTTAATTTTAAAATTTTTATTTAATCCTGAAGTGATGATCAAGCTTGTAAGCAGCGAAGGTATATGCTTATGATTTCTTCAAACTCACTTGTACACATTCGTTTTTAATTATTTAAACAGCTTCTGGTTTGATTAGCTTATTATATATTATTCAATTAGGTAGAGAAGTTAGCTAGTTACATAAATTATTTAGTTGATGAACGTTTAGGTATATATATGATTCACTGATCAAGTTCATTTGTCAATGAGAATAGTAGCTTCTCTCTCATCTCAATAGTAATATATGGTATCAAAAGCAGTTCCACATTTTATTCTCATTCATTCTCTTGGGGATATCTTTCTGCATATATAATATTTCTATGCATTTTTTCTGCAACTAATGAGCTCATGTTAGTATCTCATAATTCTGAGAAACCTTTGTTGAGAATTAGCTAGACATACACATGGAGAAAAGCCATGCATGCATGCAAATGGCCCTCGTAGCCATGCAAGCAAGAACAGTTGGCTTTTGTTCATGCATGGAAAGTGGAAAATGGTATTCTAGCACATTTCTTGGGTCCACATCAGACAGATAAGGGAATAATAAGGGTATATAAAGAACTGGGGAACGAGACAAATCGCCGAGCTAAGTAACAGTGACTTGTGACCCGTGTGGGGGCACAGGGTCATGGAAGAAGCCAGTTCTCTGCATATAATAAATAAGATAATAAGATTATTAATATTAATATATGAAACTTCTATTATATATTGAGAAGTAAAAGAGGTTGAACAATGGTTGATTGAATGGAAGAATAATAATTTTAGATTGCATTTTTGGGGCCCACATCGGATAAATAAGAGAACAATTTAATGCATATATAGAATTGGCAAACTAAGCATATTGCCGTGCTGAGTAACGTAAGCATGTAACCCAAGTGGGGGCAATAATGTGTTGGAACATTTGGACCACAAGGTGGTAGAGTTTGCAGAGAAGAGGAAGGAGAGATCTCCGGACCGGAGAAGGTAGGTAGCGTGGATTTGGTTTCCAGTGAGATCTCCGCCAGAGCAGAGAAGTGGAGAGGTCGAGGAAGCGGCGTTGGTAGCCGTCGGTGCACCAGAACTCAGTGGATAGGAAGAGGAGAGAGAGATCTCTGCCGGAGCAGAGAAGTGGAGAGGTCGAGGATAGCATCGGTGCACCAGAACTCGACTTGGACCTACTACCAAGTATCCATAATGAACCAACATATTTTATTCTTAAACAGATCAATACATATTTGAATATGCAAAAATAAAGGAAAGGCTAAGTTTTAAAACACCCCATTTTTTTTTCTTGTGTACTCCATAGTTAAAAATTAAATATTAATTAGACATAAATGCCCTTTTCTCCCTCCCACCATAACCTAAACCTAAACCTAAGATTCTCTCCCACCCCTTATGTAATCAGTAATAGTTGTAATGTTTTTAATAATTTTGTTTAATGTTTTTAATAATTTTCTACTGTAAATGGCTTGCAAAATAAACTCACTTATTCCATAAACACGTACATTCGCTTTCTAATTATTTAAATAGCTTCTGGTTTGGTTAATTAGTTTATTATTATTCAATTAGAGAAGATAGTTACATAAATTAGTTGATGAAAGTTTGTATGTATATATAATTCACCGTGTAATCCTGAAGCGATCAAGTATTCAAGTTCCATTGTGAATGAGAGTTGTAGTTTCTCTCTCAATACAATATCATCCGCTACTAATTAGTAATATGTTATCAAAAGCAATTCCACATTTTATTCTCAATATCAACTCTCTTCGCAATGTATATCTTTCTGCATATATATGAAAATTTCTTGCAACTTTTACATTCATCTAACTCAGCATTTTTATGCAATTAATTAACGGAGGATTAAACTAAGCAGTCCTAATTACTTCTCACGTACATATCCCTCATTAGCTCATGTTAGTATCTCATCATCAATTCTTGATAAGTGAGAATTACGACACATATGCAGCAAATAGCCCTCTCGTGTGTAGCCAAGAAAAATCATGGAAATTGGTCTTAGATTGCATTTTTGAGGCCTACATCCGACAAATAAGGGAATAATTAAAAGCATATATAGAATTGGCCAACTACACAGGTTGCCGAGCTAAGTAACGTAGCTTGTGACCAAGTGGGCCATTAAGGTATCCCAACATGCAATATTGAACTCTCTCGGTTGGTGATGCATGATAGTAGCTTGCTCTCGAGCATCTTAAAACTAACGAGGGTTAAGGGAAACCATTGTTGTGCCCAACCAACCAGATTGTCACAACTTCAAGTGAAGCCATGGTTAGATAATAGCTATCCATGTATACTTTAAGAGTTGTGTCAATCTTGGAAAATAAACAGTGCATTGAACCAACATTTGTACGAAAATTGCAGCATATTTTTAACTAATAAGTTTTGACACCTGTCATATAATTTTATAAATTAAATATTTTATAATTTTTTTTATATATTATAAGAAAATTATATTTTTGGCATCATGTTTTATTTTGTCATAAAATAAATCTTTATTATTTTTTTAAGACATTAATTACTCTTCTTTTTTTTTTTTTTACTTTTACTTCTTTTCCAAAATTTTCACATATTCTTATTATTTTTTCATATTTTTAAAATTTTCGTTTTTCTAACATTCGTTTTCTAATTATTTAAACAGCCTCTGGTTTGGTTAGTTTATTACTATTATTCAATTAGAGAAGTTATTGGTTACATAAATTAGTTGATGCATAAAATTTGTATATATGTGTAATCCTGAAGTGATGATCAAGCTTGTAAGTAGCGAAGGTATATGTTTATGATTTCTTCAAACTCACTTGTACACATTCGTTTTTAATTATTTAAACAGCTTCTGGTTTGATTAGTTTATTATATATTATTCAATTAGGTAGAGAAGTTAGCTAGTTACATAAATTAATTAGTTGATGAACGTTTAGGTATATATATGATTCACTGATCAAGTTCATTTGTCAATGAGAATTGTAGCTTCTCTCTCATCTCAATAGTAATATATGGTATCAAAAGCAGTTCCACGTTTTATTCTCATTCATTCTCTTGGGGATATCTTTCTGCATATATAATATTTCTATGCATTTTTTCTGCAATTAATGAGCTCATGTTAATCAACCTTTGTTGAGAATTAGCTAGACAAACACATGGAGAAAAGCCATGCATGATGCATGCAAATTAAATGTCCCTCGTAGCCATGCAAGCAAGAACAGTTGGCCTTTGTTAATGCATGGAAAGTGGAAACAGGTATTCTAGCGCATTTCTTGGGTCCACATCAGACAGATAAGGGAATAATTAAGGGTATATAAAGAACTGCGAAACTAGACAAATCACCGAGCTAAGTAACAGTGGCTTGTGAACCGTGTAGGGGCAACAGGGTGATGGAAGAAGCCGCATATAATAAATAAATAAATGGGAAACCATATATATGCGAGTTATTTACTTTTAAACTTCCCTTTAACAATTTGGTCCATCTCATATAAGAACAACGAATTGTCACTTATATTTGATGACATAGATCAAATATGGATAAGTGGTATGAAAATAACATGTCATGTGATCTTAATCATATTTATTTTCAATTAATCCAAATTTATTCTTAATAGAGATCAATCCAGATGCAATAAAAATCGCATATAAAACATAACATAAATTCATAATAAGATGATAAACATCAACTTTATCTCCCACTAAACTAAGGTACTATCAGGAATTACACTCATATGAACAGTGTGCCCATGAAAAACTTTTAAGTACCAAACCTTTAATAAGTGGGTCAACTAGCATATTCTCTTTTCCTATATGTTCTACAATATTTGTATTTTTCTAAATTCTTTATTTAACAATCAACTACTTTATGTCAATAACCTTTGACTTGGTTAAATTCTTTAGATTATAAGACTGTTAAGATATTGTCCTAATAAACACTCAATGGCTTCTTAATGTTGGCAACAACAGGCAAGCCAGTGACAATAATTTAGTAGTCATAAATTTTAGTATGATGTATCATAGCAAAATATTAACTCCACCAACATGGTTAAATGTGGATCCTAATGTGGAGTGATTGCTATTAAGACATCCCGCAGAATTGTAGTCAGAATACCTAATGATCTCTAAACTTCTAAACTTTCGATATAAAAACATGTAGTTTCTTGTTCTCTTCAATTAGCACATCATGCGCTTTACTACTTTCTAGTGTTGCATACCAAGATTACTCATATATCACCTTAGGACTCTCACAAAAAATTATTTCAAGACAATAAAAATAAATTTAAGCATGATGCTAGTAGGATGTCATCAACATATAATACTAAAATAATAAATTTACTCCCACTGAACTTTTAGTATACGCAATCATCAACCAAATTTACCTTAACACCATAAGAGGTAATCTTGATGAATTTTGTAATACCATAAACAAGCTTCTACCATTTTTTTTTTCCTTCATCTCCCAATCCCAACTTTCCTTCTCTTTCTATTTTTCTTACTTTATTTTCTATTACTTTCTTCTCTGCTTTTTTATTTGTTTTATTTTATTATATATTTATTCTCTATAAGAAAATAATTTTTCTTTTATTAATTATTATACTCAATTTTTTCTTTTTTCTTTTTCATTTTACGTTTTCCTTTATTTTTCATTTTTATGTTATTTTCTTTAATTTTCTATTCCTTCTTTCTTTTTACATTTATTTTGTATAACTAAATTTATATTTTCTGAATTTAACATTAATTTTATTTATTTTGATTAACTGATAAATGAAATTATTTATTATAAATATAAATATTATAATGTAATGTTAAACTTTTTGTATTAAAAGTTAATGTTAAAATTTATACATAAATATATAATAAAAATAAAATTTTAAAATGAAATTATTAAATATATTTTAAAGGAAAAATGATTTTAAATAACTTCATCAATAATATCATAAATAAATTAAAATAATTTAACATTTAACTTTGGAAGAGACAACAAATATATTTATTTGAAATAATCTTACTCGAATTACGTAAGACCATTACGAGAGACAAATCTCTTTCTCTTAATATATTATATAACAACAGAGAATCTCTTTTTTCATCTATTACTTTTAAATATGTACAAAAAGAAACTATTACTTTTAAATACTATAAAATTATTTTTACTTAGAAACCATGTAAAAAAAATTTATAAATAAATATTTTGTTGAATAATATTTATATTATCAAGTTAAAATTTTTATACTAAGCATTTATTTAGATCTAATTAGTTAATATATTTATTAGGGAAAAGTATTTTGACTCTAGGTTTAATATCTTATACAAAATTTTGGTTGAATAATATTTGTATAATAAATAACTATAAATAATTTATTGAATCTATATTTTCATTATAAAATATTTTTAAACTAATTAATTCATTAATAATATTATTGATTAAATTAGTTTAATTTTTTTAATGGAAGAGACTATAAGTATTTAACACAACTTCATATTTAAGACTTAACAATTTATTATCGTAAGACTAACTTTTTTAATATGTTTCAAGTTACTTTGCTATTTTTTATGAAATTATTAAAACTTATTTTATACTATTTTTAAGTAAAATTTAATTTTTAGGATTTATAAAAAATAAGTTTAGTTAAACAAATTATATTTAGTTTTAATAAGTAATTATATAAATTTATTATTCAATTAGTATAATAATAACACATGTTATTATAATATTTAACATGTGTATTTTAAAAAAATATATATTATGTTGTAAAATTATAATAATATAATATAAATAAAAAAATTATTATAACATAAATGTAATATAAAAAGGAAAAAAAATGAAATGTGTGAAATATAAAGTGGGAGCGATAGAAGGAGAAGAATTCAAGTAATCAAAGTAAAGTGAGAAATGTATTATTTATGAATAGGTGTGACCTATTTATAAGTACAAAATGTAATAGTAAGTGTAACAGAAAATATCCTAAAAGATATGGACAACCATAAAGAGATTATTCATAACACTCCCCCTTGGATGTTCATTACTTGAGTTTGTGCCTCATTAAAACCTTACTAAGAAAAACCCAATGGAATAAAAATCTAGTGAAAGAAAAAGAGTACACATCTTTCTGTACGTCATAATCTGCCTTATTAAAAATCTTGTTTGGAAAACTCATTGGGATAAAACCATGATGACGAGAAAAAGAGTGTAGAATATATTTATTTCTCCCCCTCTTACTGACAATCTTTAAGTCGACGGAGTCCAATCTTGTGAACCAATTGCTCAAAAGTCTTCCTTGGCAATGACTTTGTAAAGAAATTTGCTAGATTTTCACGCGAACGAACTTGTTGAACATCTATGTCACCATTCTTTTCGAGATCATGAGTTAGAAAGAATTTTGGTAAAATATGCTTTATCCTGTCTCCTTTGATGTTTCCTTCCTTTAATTGGGTGATGCATGTGACATTTTCCTCATATATGATCACCGGTGTCATTTTCCTTGAAAATAAATTACAAGTATCTCGTATATGTTGGATCATAGATCTTAACCAAACATATTCACGACTTGCCTCATGCAATGTTATAATTTCTGCATTATTAGATGACGTTGCAGTTATGGTTTGTTTCATAGACAACCATGAAATGGTTGTACCATTGCATGTAAATAGATATCCTATTTGTGACCTACCATTATGAAGGTCTGATAAATAACCATTATCTGCATAACTGATTAGGTCTGATTTTGAAGCATTGGAATAAAATAGACCCATGTCCATAGTGCCCCTAAGATAATGAAGTATGTGCTTCAGTCCATTCCAATGTCTTTGTGTAGGTGATGAACTATATCTTGCTAACAAATTAATTGCAAATAATATTTCGGGTTGTGTATAATTTGCAAGATATATCAATGCCCCTATAACACTGAGATATGGTACTTTAGGACCAAGTAGTTCTTCATCCCTTTCTTTAGGTTTGAAAGGATCATTGTCCACGTCTAAAGACCTTATAACCATTGGAGTAAATAATGGATGTGATTTATCCATATAAAACCTTTTAAGCACCTTCGTTGTATACGTTTCTTAATGCACAAAGATTCTGTCTTTTAAGTATTCCATTTGTAATCCCAAGAAAAATTTTGTCCTTCTGACAAGGTTTTTCATCTCAAACTCTTTCTTTAGGAAATCAATTACTTTTGAAAGCTCTTCGGGAGTTCCAATGATATTTATGTCATCTACATAGGCAGCAATTATTGCAGATCCATTTTTAGATTTCTTCATGAAAATACATGGACAAATGCTGTCATTTTTATATCCTTCTTTTAGCAAATACTCACTAAGACGATTATACTACATGTGTCCCGATTGCTCTAGTCCATAGAAGGACTTGTTCAACCTGATTAAGTATTCTTCTCTAGAACATATTTTATTGGACAAGTTAAATCCTTCAGGGAGTTTCATGTAAATTTCATTATCTAGAGACCCATACAAGTAGACTGTAACAACATCCATTAAATGCAAATTAAGGCCTTCATGTGCAACCAGGCTAATTAAATACCTAAAGGTACTTGCATCCAATATAGGTGAATATGTTTCTTCAAAATCAATGCCAAATCTTTGTGAAAATCCTTGAGAAACAAGATGTGCTTTGTATCTCATAATTTCACCATTTTCATTTAGTTTTTGCACAAAGACCCATTTATATCCAACTAATTTTACACCTTTAGGTGTACAGACTACAGGTCCAAAAACCTCTCACTTAGAAAGAGAGTCTAATTCTGCTTGGATTGCATCTTTCCATTTTGGCCAATCGTCTCTTTGTCGACAATCCTTAATGGACTTTGGTTCTTGCTCCTCTGTTTCATTTAGTGCAATATTGTATGAAAACATATCATCAATGTTGACTTCATTTTCGGTTCCATCGTACTCCATTCATGACATAATTTATTGAGATCTTTTCATTTTTAATTATTTTAGGTACTTGAGTTTCTTCTGGAATTGGAAAATCAATTATGTCCAAGGAATCTTTTGGAGTTTTAATATCCTCAATTTGACCATCAAGTCTTTTAGCTCCCTTTTTCGTTTGAGGATTTTTATCTTTGGAACCAATGGGCCGACCACACTTCATGCGTGTTTGAGACTCGTTGGCAATGTTAGATTTTCCAACTGGGATATCAATCCTTATTGGAGCATTAGCAGCTGGAACATGTGACTTAGTCACCCCTTTTGGGTCATTGAATGCATTTGGTAACTGGTTGACTAAGTTTTGTAAATGAATTATCTTTTGAACTTCTGTTCATATTCTTTTGTTCGAGGATCAAGATGAGATAAAGATAATTCATTCCAAATAATTTTATTTTCCAATGTTGGAAAAAATAATTCATCAAAATGACAATCGACGAATCGAGTTGTGAATAAATAATTCTAAATGGGACACCACAAAAAACAAACGGTTTTTAGCGGCGGTTACATCTCGTCTTTACCGGCGGTTAAAATCGCCGCTAAAATTTTGTTTATTTAAAAAAAAATTGTTTTTAAAATTACAGCCAAAAATTGGATGTGATTTTTTCAATGGTGGTATGAAATATAAATATAACAATATGACGGTGTAACTATAATAAAAATTGTTTTCTAATTACAAAATTATCATATTTACATTCAATACTCTAATTATTATGATGTTATTATATTTACATTCAATATTCTAATTTCATATTATTTTTTATTTCCTATTACTTTCTTCTCTGATTTTCTATTTGTTTTTATTTCTTTTATTTTATTATATATTTATTTTCTATAATAAAAAATAAGTTTTCTTTTATTAATTATTATGCTCAATTTTTTTCTTTTTTCTTTTTTAGTTTTTATTTTAACATGTGTTTCTTTTTCATTTTACATTTTTCTTTATTTTTTCAGTTTTATGTTATTTTCTTTAATTTTCTATTTCTTCTTTCTTTTTACATTTTTTTTTGTGTAACTAAATTAATATTTTCTGAATTTCATATTAATTTTATTGATTTTGATTAACTGATAAATGAAATTATTTATTATAAATATAAATATTATAATGTGATGTTAAAATTTTTGTATTAAAATTTAATGTTAAAATTTATACATAAATATATAATAAAAATAAAAATTTTAAAGTTAAATTATTAAATATATTTTAAAGACAAAATGGTTTTAAATAACTTCATCAATAATATATAAATAAATTAAAATAATTTAACATTTGACTTTGGAAGAGACAAAAAATATATTTATTTGAAACAATCTTACTTAAGTTACGTAAGACTATTACCAGAGACAACTAATAATAATTATTATTATCTTTTACCTATTTATTAAATATAAATAGAGAAAACTAATAAAATAAAAGATCACGTGGTATTAATTAAAAATTAAACAAAAAAAAAATAAAATATGTCTTTTGTTTTTTTGATGAAAAGTATAGTATAGCATAATATATATTTATAAATTAATTTTATAAAATGACATTAAATTTAAAATAATTTATAATTAAATCTATATTTTTTTGGGTTAAAAAACTACCTATTTTAATGTGACCAATATATAAATTAAAATAATTTATAATTAAATAACTTATTTTTTTGGACAAAATAAATAGAAATTATATATAAAAGGAGATTTAATCATTTAAAAAAATGTTAGGTTTCAACATGGACAGTTACTTGGTGGTAGGTTACCATTTTTTGTATTAGAGATGCAAGCTAAGCAGGGAATTTTTTGTTATGAGCAAGACTGCCATTGCCAAATGCAAAAAAACCTTCGCTGCTGCTATGCTGGCTCCTGGAATATTATCACTGCAACGCTGCGTTTCATCTTTTTATCATTTTAGACTATATAAAGGTTGCCTACTTTTATAGAGGTAACAAACAAGTCAAAAAAATGTTGGTTGAATGCAGTGTTGATCGTGGAGCCTTTTTTGGTGGTGCATGCTATTTTTTCAGATTCCCACCGCTGCTCTGGCAAGACAGCTCTGTGAAGAAGCAGTCCAATTGATAGCTATTACCTCCACATAATGACCAATCTGAGTAGTGGGCATACCAATTAAAATGGTTGCATTTGGCTCTACTTCGTAGTAGAAAGTACAAGCACTATCATGCACCAACCGAGAGTCCAACACTCTGACATCTTCCAACACCTTAATGCCCTCACTTGAGTGACAAGCCAACGTCACTTAGCTCGGCGACTTGTATAGTTGGCCAGTTCATATATATATTCAATTATTCTCTTACTTGTCCGATGTGGGCTCCAAAAATGCAATCTAAGACCAATTTGTGGTGCTTTGAGAAATGCACACTGCTGCATATATATGGTTCCCATTTATTTATTATATGCAGAGAACTGGCTTCTTCCATCACCCTGTTGCCCCTACACGGTTCACGAGCCACTGTTACTTAGCTTGACGATTTGTCTAGTTTCGCAGTTCTTTATATACCCTTAATTATTCCCTTATCTGTCTGATGTGGACCCAAGAAATGCGCTAGAATACCTGTTTCCACTTTCCATGCATTAACAAAGGCCAACTGTTCTTGCTTGCATGGCTACGAGGGCCATTTAATTTGCATGCATCATGCATGGCTTTTCTCCATGTGTTTGTCTAGCTAATTCTCACCAAAGGTTGATTAACATGAGCTCATTAATTGCAGAAAAAATGCATAGAAATATTATATATGCAGAAAGATATCCCCAAGAGAATGAATGAGAATAAAACGTGGAACTGCTTTTGATACCATATATTACTATTGAGATGAGAGAGAAGCTACAATTCTCATTGACAAATGAACTTGATCAGTGAATCATATATATACCTAAACGTTCATCAACTAATTAATTTATGTAACTAGCTAACTTCTCTACCTAATTGAATAATATATAATAAACTAATCAAACCAGAAGCTGTTTAAATAATTAAAAACGAATGTGTACAAGTGAGTTTGAAGAAATCATAAACATATACCTTCGCTACTTACAAGCTTGATCATCACTTCAGGATTACACATATATACAAATTTTATGCATCAACTAATTTATGTAACCAATAACTTCTCTAATTGAATAATAATAAACTAATTAACCAAACCAGAAGCTATTTAAATAATTAGAAAGCGAATGTACGTGTTTGTGGAATAAGTGAGTTTATTTTGCAAGCCATTTACAGTAGAAAATTAAACACTTCGATGTGAGTTCTAAAAACATTAAACAAAATTATTAAAAACATTACAACTATTACTGATTACATAAGGGGTGGGAGAGAATCTTAGGTTTAGGTTATGGTGGGAGATGTTGGGAGGGAGAAAAGGGCATTTATGTCTAATTAATATTTAATTTTTAACTATGGAGTACACAAGAAAAAAAAAATGGGGTGTTTTAAAACTCAGCCTTTCCTTTAAGAATAAAATATGTTGGTTCATTATGGATACTTGGTGGTAGGTCCACATCGAGGTCTGGTGCACCGATGCTACCAACGCCGCTTCCTCGACCTCTCCACTTCGGCAGAGATCTCTCTCTCCTCCTCCTATCCACTGAGTTCTGGTGCAACGACGGCTACCAAAGCCACTTCCTTGAAGTCTCCACTTCTCTGCTCCGGCGGAGATCTCTCTCTCCTCTTCCTATCCACTGGAAACCAAATCCACGCTTCCTACCTTCTCCGGTCCGGAGATCTCTCCTTCCTATTCTCTGCAAACTCTACCACCTTGTGGTCCAAATGTTCCAACACATTATTGCCCCCACTTGGGTTACATGCTTACGTTACTCAGCACGGCAATATGCTTAGTTTGCCAATTCTATATATGCATTAAATTGTTCTCTTATTTATCCGATGTGGGCTCCAAAAATGCAATAAAAAATTATTATTCTTCCATTCAATCAACCATTGTTCAACCTCTTTTACTTCTCAATATATAATAGAAGTTCCATATATTAATATTAATAATCTTATTATCTTATTTATTATATGCAGAGAACTGGCTTCTTCCATGACCCTGTGCCCCCACACGGGTCACAAGTCACTGTTACTTAGCTCGGCGATTTGTCTCGTTCCCCAGTTCTTTATATACCCTTATTATTCCCTTATCTGTCTGATGTGGACCCAAGAAATGTGCTAGAATACCATTTTCCACTTTCCATGCATGAACAAAAGCCAACTGTTCTTGCTTGCATGGCTACGAGGGCCATTTGCATGCATGCATGGCTTTTCTCCATGTGTATGTCTAGCTAATTCTCAACAAAGGTTTCTCAGAATTATGAGATACTAACATGAGCTCATTAGTTGCAGAAAAAATGCATAGAAATATTATATATGCAGAAAGATATCCCCAAGAGAATGAATGAGAATAAAATGTGGAACTGCTTTTGATACCATATATTACTATTGAGATGAGAGAGAAGCTACAATTCTCATTGACAAATGAACTTGATCAGTGAATCATATATATACCTAAACGTTCATCAACTAAATAATTTATGTAACTAGCTAACTTCTCTACCTAATTGAATAATATATAATAAGCTAATCAAACCAGAAGCTGTTTAAATAATTAAAAACGAATGTGTACAAGTGAGTTTGAAGAAATCATAAGCATATACCTTCGCTGCTTACAAGCTTGATCATCACTTCAGGATTAAATAAAACTTTTAAAATTAAATTATTAAATATATTTTAAAGAAAAAAAATTGTTTTAAATAACTTCATCAATAATATCATAAATAAATTAAAATAATTTAACATTTAATTTTAGAAGTGATAACAAATATATTTACCTAAAATAATCTTACTCAAGTTACATAAGACCGTTGGGATAAAATGTAACAGAAAGTGTAAAAGAACAATAATAAGAGAATATCCTAAAAGATATGGATAACCATAAAGATATTATTCATAACACTTCCCCTTGGATGTTCATTACTTGAGCTTGTGCCTCATTAAAACCTTACTAAGAAAAACCCTATGGGATAAAAATCTAGTGAAGGAAAAAGAGTACACATCTTTCTGTACATCATAATCTGCCTCATTAAAACCCTTGTTTGAACAACTCATTGGGATAAAATCATGACGAAGGGAAAAAGAATGCAGAACATATTTATTTCTCCCCCTCTTGTTGACAATCTTTAAGTCGACGGAGTCCAATCTTGTGAACCAATTGCTCAAAAGTCTTCCTTAGCAATGACTTTGTAAAGAAATCTGTTAGATTCTCACTCGAACGAACTTTTTAAATATCTATGTCACCATTCTTTTGGAGATCATGAGTTAAAGAGAATTTTGGTAGAATATGCTTTGTCTTGTCTCCTTTGATGTTTCCTTCTTTTAATTGAGTGATGCATGCGACATTTTCCTCATATATGATCACTGATGTCATTTTCCCTGAAGATAAATTACAAGTATCTCGTACATGTTGGATCATAAATCTTAACCAAACATATTCACGACTTGCCTTATGCAATGCTATAATTTATGCATTATTAGATGACGTTGCGGTTATGATTTGTTTCACAGAATGCCATGAAATGGTTGTACTACTGCATGTAAACAGATATCCTGTTTGTGACCTACCATTATGAGGATCTGATAAATAACCAGCATCTGCATAACCGATTAGGTCTGATTTTGAAGCATTGGAATAAAATAGACCCTTGTCCATAGTGCCCCTAAGATAACGAAGTATGTGCTTCACTCCATTCCAATGTCTTCGTGTAGGTGATGAACTATATCTTGCTAACAAATTAACTGCAAATGATATATCGGGTCGTGTATAATTTGCAAGATACATCAATGCCCCTATAGCACTGAGATATGGTACTTCAAAACCAAGTGGTTCTTCATCCCTTTCTTTAGGTCTGAAAGGATCATTGTCCACGTCTAAATACCTTATAACCATTGGAGTAAACAATGGATGTGATTTATCCATACAAAACCTTTTAAGCACCTTCATTGTATACGTTTCTTGATGCATAAGAATTCCGTCTTTTAAGTATTCCATTTGTTATCCCAAGCAAAATTTTGTCCTTCTGACAAGGTCTTTCATCTCAAACTCTTTCTTCAAGCAATCAATTTCTTTTGGAAGCTCTTCGGGAGTTTCAATGATATTTATGTCATCTACATAGACAACAATTATTGCAAATCCATTTTCAAATTTTTTCATGAAAATACATGGACAAATGGGGTCATTTTTATATCCTTATTTTAGCAAATACTCACTAAGACGATTATACCACATGTGTCCCGATTGCTTTAGTCCATAGAGGGACTTGTTCAACCTAATTAAGTATTCTTCTCTAGAACATGTGTTTATTGGGCAAGTTAAATCCTTCAGAGAGTTTCATGTAAATTTCATTACCTAGAGACCCATACAAGTAGGCTGTAACAACATCCATTAGATGCAAATTAAGGCCTTCATGTGCAACCAGGCTAATTAAGTACTTAAAGGTATGATGCGTAAAATACGAATGCTTAAGGACAAGCGTACCTTACACAGTAGTAATAGTGGACCTAAGTCTAAATATCGTACCCTAAAGATTAGAAATGGTTCCCAAATAATAAATCTATAAAGGACAAGTGATCAAAAAGTTGGATTGAGTTGTAATTTAATTGTAAAAAGAAATAAAGCAATAAGAAATTGAGAATTGATGAAGGTTCTAACAGATTAAAAGACCTAGGGTGTGAATTCAGACCTATCTTTACGTTTCCCCTATTTTCTTATTTCAATTAAATCCTCAATTATCTATTCAATTACCAATCATGCCTTTTAAAATAATAATCAAAGTTTGGTCATTCAGTGAAAATTCTCTTCTCTCTAATTTATTTCCTTGTTGGTCATGAAAGAATAAATTAAAGAGAAGGTTTTAAATGCAGAGAGGTTAATTAACCAATATTAATCAGATTGAGAATTTAGGAATTAGTTTGGTCATGCAAATCCCTATAATTCAATCTATGCGTAGATCTATCAATTAAAAGTGTTGATCATGACAATTAATCAATTTGAATTATGAGGTGATCAATCCCAAATAGCAGTAAGAATAATGCAAAGATATAATTGAAAGAACAATTAAGAAACTTGATTGAAAATAGAGAAATAGGATTCATATGATAGGTCCTACATCACACCCCTAGATTATGAATTTAGCTAGCCATAGACATAGGGAAGCAACAATCAACAAAAGAAAGCATTAAAGACATTAGAGGAGAAGAACTTTACAAAAATTATTCCCCGCGATGTTCCTTACTCTGTAGTTCCTTCAGGAATTCTCAAAATGCCCCAAAGAAAAGTATGCAAAAAGATAAAAGGATTTGTCCCAAAAAAGATGAAAATCGGGCATTTATGAAAAATAAAGTGCATATTTTATGAAGCGAAGACTATTATGCACGGCCTGGTGCTTGAGGCCATGCATACTTTATGAAACAGAGGTCCTTTTGCATTCCCTGGTGCTTGAGGCCGTGCATATATGTACGACCTAGTGCTTGAGGCTGTACATACTCAAAATAAGACCAAATTTGATTTTTGAAGTTATTTCCCCCTTTTTCCAATGTCTCAAACTGTCCTGCAGCAACTCAACACACATTTGAATCAAATATCTCATTATGGTATGCAAAAATCAATAAAATGGTGCGAGAAATCCCTTAAAAACAAAGACTAAAAAGGGGTTTATCAAGGTACTTGCATCCAATACATGTGAATGTGTTTCTTCAAAATCAATGCCAGGTCTTTGTGAAAATCCTTAAGCAACAAGACGTGCTTTGTATCTCATAATTTCACCATTTTTATTTCGTTTTTGCACAAAGACCCATTTATATCCAATTGATTTTACACCTTCAGGTGTACGGACCACGAGGTCTAGAAACCTCTCGCTTAGAAAGAGTCTAATTCTGCTTGAATTGCATCTTTCCATTTTGGCCAATCGTCTCTTTGTTGACAATCTTTAATGGACTTTGGTTCTTGCCCCTCTGTTTCATTTAGCACAATATTGTATGAAAGCGTATAATCAACGTTGACTTCATTTTGGTTCCATTGTACTCCATTCATGACATAATTTATTGAGATCTCTTCATTTTTAATTATTTAAGGTACCTGAGTTTCTTTTGGAACTGGAAAATCAATTATGTCTAAGGAATCTTTTGGAGTTTTAATATCCTCAATTTGACCATCAAGTCTTTTTGCTCCCTTTTTCATTCAAGGATTTTTATCTTTGGAACCAACGGGCCGACCACACTCCATGCGTGTTTGAGACTCATTTGCAATGTTAGATTGTCCAACTGGGACATCAATCCTGATTGAAGCATTATCACCTGGAACATGTGACTTAGTCACCCTTTTTGGGTCATTGAATGCATTTGGTAACTCGTTGACTAAGTTTTGTAAATGCATTATCTTTTGAACTTCCAGTTCACATTCTTTTTTTCAAGGATCAAGATGAGATAAAGATAATTCATTCCAAATAATTTTCTTTTCCAACTACTTAGTCTCCCCCCTCTAATGTTGGAAAAACTGATTCATCAAAATGACAATCGACGAATCAAGCTGTGAATAAATCTCCTGTTGATGGTTCAAGGAATTTTATTATAGATGGAGATTCATATCCAATACACATTCCTAACCTTCTTTGAGGTCTCATTTTAGTTCACTGTGGTGGGGCTATTGGGACATACATAGCGCACCCAAAAATTCTTGAATGGGACACAAAAAAAAAAGCGGGTTTTAGCGGCGGCTACATCTTGTCTTTACCGGCGGTTAAAGCTGCCGCTAAAACCCTTTCCATCAGTTCCACAACCAATGCAAAACTTGCTGTCATTAATGAAAAATTCTTCGGTTTATCGTAACCGCTGTAAAAAATATTAGCATCGGTTATAACCGCCGGTAGTGTCCAATTTAATTTGGGAAGAAAAAGTAAGGCATAGCGGCAGCTATAACCGCCACTAAATGTGTTTGTTACTGTGTAGCGGTTTTAAACCGCCGCTAAATTTTGTTTATTTAAAAAAAATTGTTTTTAAAATTACAGCCAAAATTTGGATGTGATTTTTTCAATGGTGGTATGAAAGATAACAATATGACGGTGTAACTATAATAAAAAGTGTTTTCTAATGACAATTATTATATTTACATTCAATATTCTAATTATTATGATGTTATTATGTTTACATTCAATATTCTAATTTCATATTATGTTTACTAACAAGAGTGATAGTTAGAACTAACATAATTTTCTTCCAAAATTTTATTGGGAAATTAGCTGCTGCTGATTCTGCTCCATTTCCTCTGCTGGCTGAAGATAAGATTATATTTACTATGTATATCTCAGTTATTATCCTCTACAAGATAAACAAAAGCATATTTTATCCTCTGCAAGGGTCTATCTACTTTTAAAAATCGTAAACCTTTTTTAACCACTCAATCAAACCAACTCAGTGGGTTGGACTTTGGAAAAAATAATAACATAAAACATATAAAACACAAAGCTAAACTTTGGAACCTTGTGACCACACCCACCCTCTATTTTCCTATTCGAAGTTATCTTCCAAGGAGCTTATATATAAGCAAGGAAATACACTTAGATAGTCTCATCTTTAATCATTCATTTGTTTTGTGTGCTTTCATCTTGGAGCAACACTTCAATTCATAAACACCAAAGACACACTAGTATCTTCATAAGCAAAGGTTCAATTAGACAAGAAAAACTAGCTAATGACACTGTTACTTCGATTAAAGATAGTGGTGCGTCCATGGGCAGGGGCAGAGAATTAGTTTGAAAGTTGCAGAAAATTGACAATTTGCAAATAGGAACCAAACAAGAACTAGACCCTGACTTCAAAATTGAATTACTATTATTTTGGTTTTTAGTACATGCTACCTACATTTCCATAGGAAGGTGAAAAATTGGAAGACCCCAACATTAGAAGACAAAAAATTCATTGAACCAGAGAGTATTTAGTTAACATTTGCAACTCCTTACTACTTTTGGTATTGTCATCAATCTTGTGGATATGTAGTGCCTATCTCGGTTTAATTTACAACTTAGTCCAAGTGAATTTTAAATTACACAAACTAATGAAAATTGCAATTCTTTGTTATGAAAAGACAAGCAATAATGTGATTGCAATAGCATAAGGGGTCACTTAACCTGCTCATCCTTTAATAAATGTGAAAAAGACCCCTTATGTTCTGCATCATCGCCACTGCAAATATATTAGGCTGCTCACAAGCTGAAAAATATGATCAAAACCAATAAGCATGCAAATATATCAAGCTGCACAAAAACTGAAATTTGCATTTGCAAATTTCAAAAAGTTATGTACTCTCATATGAATACAACTCTGTAAAAATAATATCACAAAATAGTATCATCTAAACAAATCCAAATGTCTAAAAATAATATCACAAAGTCTTCTAATAATCTTCTAAGGTTGTTGTTGTCCACCACCAAAACTTTGTTATTGTTGCTTACCACAAAAAAAAAAAACACAAATGATTTATTATTTCCACAAATACATTAAAGCATTTATAACAAACCATGTGATATGATTAAAAAAAAAAAAAACTTACAATAACATCAAGAAGTTCAGGAGGTACTGGCATTGATGAATTAGTAAGGACTTAAGCATGTAGTGTTGCTATTGTCTTAATATTTGCATCCTTTTCCTTTAACTGTCTTTTTAACTCATGAACTTCATTTTTAAGTTCTTGAACACTACTTTGTACTCCTATATTCATGGAAGTAGAAGTTCTACAAAATTGTGGGTTGGACAAACCAAATACTTGGGATGGACAAACTCCACCTCCCACACCTCGCACTCTACCCGAATGTTCCTTTCAAAATACTTGATCAAGAGAATCATTAGGTGAGATTTCCAAAGGAGCATTTCCTTGACTCTCAATCTCAAAATATTTCTCCTGCATGATTGCATGATTTAAGTATGATGTTAACAGAAAATTCAAAGAATTACATAATTACAAAATACATAAATGAATAATTACTTACACGAACAATTCGAGTTTCTTCATTTATATATGTCTCTCTTGTGAGTATGGATAAACAAAGCACCCATACTCACTTCTTGCCCAGTTTTACTAACCTATTGTTGTGAATCACATTATCATGCAAATTAATCACATATATATAAAAAAATCCACATGACTCCCCAAATGGCTAGTTAGAAGTTGCATATATACACCTAAATCCATAAATGTGGGTCCATATAAGAAAAAATGAAAATAGAGTTTAGAAGTTTGTAAATATTTACAATCTCTGCCCTTTTTCTTTTGAGTTTTTAGATCCACCCGGTATGATTCATAGTGAGCTTGGATCTATTTTCAACATTTCTTTTGCACATTTTCTGTAAAAATACACAAACAAATAAATAAGTGCATCTATGCAGTAAAAATTAAATGTTGAATAGATGATAAAATACCTTAGTTCCCTCTTTCATCCTATAATCAATGAATGTTGCCCACGTATTTTCTTCAACATTAATTGGACGATTTTGTACATTGTCATCCCGACTCTTATTTCCATCATAGTGAGTATTAAATAATTTTAGCCTATGATCCTTCAATTTCTTGCCTATGTCCATCATTATATGTATCTTTGTCGCATTTTCGTAGATTGGATCCCACCAAAATTTAGCCTAATCACTTATTAGTATTAATTATAACAATACATTGTAATAGAAAAAATGAGTATTATAGATATTTAGCAATACTTAACAAAAAACTAATTCTATCAATAAGTAACAACTCATTTCTTACCTTAATGATATCATTCCAAACTTTATCATTTTTGCTATTAAGCATCTTACACCAATTCTCATAAGAAATAGGGAAATATTTGTGATCTTGTGCCAATGTACCCAAAAACCTAGATAAGAGTCTATCTGCATCCGTGGGACTTGGCTGATTTCCCTAAAATGGTATCACAATCATATCTCCAAGTGGAAGGTGGTAAATTTCTTGAACTGTCATTGGACATTCATTTATCTCACCTCCACTCTCTACAAAAAGAAATGCATGAACAAGCTGTTCAAAAAAACATTTGTATGAACAAATATTTTAGTTAAATATATGAAAATTAATTAACTTACTTTTCACTTGAACAATCCAATATTGTCTTTTTTTTTTTTTTTTTTTTCTATTATTACATGGATGATTATGTAAAGATGACTCCATATGAGATGAACTTTGCTTTAACATACTTTGTGTAAAAAAAAATATATCAAGAGTTTAGAAACATCAAAATTTAGCAAAATGGTTAATGGGTAAGACGAGAAAAAATAAACAGCAACAAGTAAACATGAAAATGACCATAGAAGATTAGCAAAAAAAACTCAAGCATAACAAAATGCTTTATAACACGTGTTGTTTCCCTTAGTTTTGACAAAATGAGTAAATCTCTCTTCTAGTTCATCAAGTAAGACAAGAAAAGAAATTGGTAAAAATCAATCACATATTACAAAAATCACAGATAAGGTCATAAAACAAAAGCAGGAACAAAGGTGAATATGCAATTGCTTACTTATTTATAAAGGATTGAACTTCTGAGTGTGATTACTTGTTTAATGACAGTTTGATTGATGCACTTGGACTAGCAGCAACCTGAGTCCTTCTATAGAAAAAGCAGATCACATAGAAAAGAAACTGAATTAAAGAAAATTAAATAAAGAATCGGGTTTACTTAGATCCATGTAGCAGCTAAAAGTGCAAGTTTACTTATATTCATGAAGAAGCAGCGATAGCATATGACCCATGGCATTCAATTATATTAATTTATCTTCACTAGTTCAACATTCACAAGCCAATATAATCATGCTAGAAATTTCTTGTGATGGTTGTGAGAAAAATGTGAGTAGCAAAAACAGAAGTCAGGTGGCATCAGAAAATTGGAACCAATGGAAGTAGCATCACTACAGTAGCTTTCATGGTCATAATTGAAGGAACTAAAAAATTAGTGACATGATCATAATTGAATGTGCTGTTATAATAAGTCCAAAATGTTCTTGTGCCATTCCTTCTATATATCTCAATATATATAGCATTTACAGTGCACACACACTCAATGTTATCAATTATCTAAATCTCAACTGAAGCGAAATCTCAAAGTATCACAATAATTATAATTTAGCATTCTAAAGCTAAAACACTGCAGTCCCAAGAAAATCCTAATAAAGGAACATGAAAAAGGGGGAAAGACAATAAATATGACAATCATTTAAGTATATTCTAACAAAGGTAGCCAATTGGATGAAAGGGCAAATATAGAAACTGACTTGTTTCAGAATATCTGCTTCTGATGAATATGGTGACCAACGCAACAGCAAAGATAAATTCCATTTTAGATAGCAATCAGTTCAATTTCTTACAAGTTTTGATTTAAAAATATAGTTGTGAATACAAAGTTAAAGAGTTAAAACTGGTTGGTACTCTAGAGAGACAATGTTATGACCTTTTACTTTAGTCCAGAGATTTAGCATTCAAATTACTGCTTAATGATATAGCAGGTGGTATATTATATATATACATTGCAGCAACCACTTCAGTAAGAACTTTTCAAATTTACTAATAAACAGAATAATAACAAAACAAATTGATAAACTATACAGGAGGTAACATATAATGATAAATGAGAATAAGAAAAACATGAGACTAAGTCAACATTTTGGTCTCAAATTCTGAAGTTATCAACTAATATGATAGATCATAACAGTCCAAGCTCAAATCCACTGAATCCAAAGCAGGTACAAAAGGGAAACAAACTATGAGAGATATGTGCATAAAATGGGAGTAAAAAGATAGAAAGACTACAAAGCATGTGGTGAAATTATTCTTCAATCAAAAAGCTGAACAGCAGCAGAAGGTGTTCAAAGATATAAGCAGAATAGCATGAACCTTAAGATAGAAAGAAAACATGTCAAAGATGAATCATGCACTAATATAAGCAGAACAATAGCACAAGGAGTTCAGAGATACAACACCAATCCCCACAACAGCATAATACAATCAAGACGATGAAGGAAAAAAAAAAAGATTCGCATTGGCCAATTTTACACTCAACAAATGATATGAAAAAGTCATCTTCAACCAATTTCTTTAGATATATTTGACACAAAGGCGACAGTCATCTTCTTCAAACATTAAAATCAGTATGACCCTCTGCCTCCTTCCTCAATCATTATATACTTAAATACTGAAATAATTTATGATTTCAACCATCTAATGAAATGTCTAATTACCATAGAATGCATTTCCATGTTTAATTAATGCAAAAATAAAATAAAAATAGCAGCAATGCTAGGCAACACCCTTGCCTAACACATTCTAATCCTAACAAAACCTTTGTGAATTACAAGTTAAAGTTCCAATAGTATTCAAGTAATATGAAATTGTGAAGGTAACTTACCCAAGAGGCACTTCAAGAACATCCAAAGCTAACTTTGCTTGTCACATAAAGCAGAGCAATAACAAGAAATAAAAAGAGTTAAATTTCAATCCCATGAAATAATAATAAAAAGAGAGGCAAGAATACTCCGTTACAAGAGTGCACAACATAGCAGTATTTTCTAAACTTTGTTTATAATCAGCATAGCAGTACTTTCTAGCTTATATCACATAAATTTTTGGTCTTCAAACTTATAGGCTAAGGCATGGAAGAAGAAGAAGAAGAAAAGTACACGGTAGTAGATAAAAAGAAAGGAGTGATATTAAATATCTTTGATCTTTAAGAGCAATTTCTTACTCTAAAGTTCACTGATCAGTGAAATTAGAGTTGAGAATACATGAATGAGATTTCAATACTTGAGGTTAGGACTTCCACAAAACTTTGATGCAAGAGAGGAACCTATGGATTTTAGAAAAACAAAATGAGTTCAAATCAAGTTCAAAAACCCAAGGAGATTCAAATCAAAATCAGAATGAGCTCAGATTTGTGAGAAACCTAAGGCTAGGGCTACTATCTTAAGAAAAATACGATAAGTATCGAATAACAAAAACACAAGGGATCTGCGAATGATCAAAAAGAAAATACACGAAAACGAAACAGAATCTATAATAATCGGAGAAAGAAGAGAAGCATAGCTATGAATGAATGATACTGTGATGCAACGATGCCTTGGCTCTCTTTACCATTTGACTGTAAAACTCTTTTCCACGTTCCCACTCACTTATGTTTGTGCCCTCAATTGTGCAAGGGACCAAACCAATTAGACCAAATTGGGCACCCCTTAGACTGAGATGAGAAGAGAATAGTCTAGAATAAGTAGAAGAAGACGATGGGTGTGAAGAAAGAGCAAAGACATTTTTGTTTTGAAATTGAAGAGGGGAAGACTGTAAAGAATGCGAGAGAGGAAAAAACCGTGAAATCAAAAGTTGAGAGAACCCATACGCGCATTATTTTCCTTGGGTATATGTCGTCGATTCCAACCAACGAGAATTTCCAATTTAAAAATATTTAAAGGCGGTTTTCCAAACTGACAGTAAAAAATGCTTTTCTTGTAGTGGGATATGTTTGGTTGTTGACCAAAAACCAATTGCATAGGGGAGTACTTGAGATAATTTGTTGGCCTGATGCGAATAAGTAAGGCTACTTGCAAAATTGCATGTCCTTAAGTAGACATTGTAAGTTTTGATTTCATAAGCAATGGTCTTGTAATCAATTGTATGCATTTAATAAGTGATTCAGCAAGCCCATTTTGTGTATGAACATGTGCTACAGGATGTTCAATACCAATTCCAATAGACATGCAATACTCATTGAAAGCATAAGATGTAAATTCACCAGCATTATCTAGACAGATTTTCTTAATTGGATAGTCAGGAAAATGAGCTCTTAATCTAATTACTTGAACTAACAATCTCGCAAACGCCTGGTTGGGAGTTGATAATAAACAATCATGTGACCATCTAGTTGATGCATTGATTAGAACCATAAAGTATCTAAATGGTCCGCATGGAGGTTGTATAGGTCTGCAAATATCACCCTGTATCCATTCTAAAAATGTGAGAGATTCATTTTCAATCTTTTCTGATGATGGATGAATTATTAACTTTCCTTGGGAACAAGCAGTACATGAGAATTTATTTGATTGAAGAATCTCCTAGCTCTTCAACGGGTGTCCACATGAATTCTCAATTATTTTTCGCATCATTATGGATTCGAGATGGCCTAACTGGTCATGCCAAATAGAAAATTTATTTTGGTTTGTAAACTTCTAGTTTACAATAGTATGTGTTTCTATTGTACTTATATACGTGTAGTACAAACCATAGGAAAAATTGGTAATTTTTCCAATACACATTTTTTATCCAAGTTAGGCTTTGTGATGTATAGATATTCCATATTTTCTTCATTTTTTGCTTCAATATGATATCCATTTAAACGAATGTCCTTGAAACTTAACAACTTTTTACAAGACTTGGAAGAATATAATCCATTTTCAATGCATAACTTAGTTCCTCTAGGTAACAATATGTTGGCTCTTCCAAAGCCTTCAATAATATTTGTAGTACCGAATATAGTACTAGCATTGATTTCTTGCATTTCTAGATGGGAGAAAAATTTATTATTCTTGAGAATTGTGAGTTGTTGCACTATTAGCAATACACATATCTTCATGATTGATGCTAGTTCCAAAATTCATTTTTCAAAAATAAACAAGGAGTAAAAACATGAGGGATAACGATAATTTATTTCTTTAAGAAGAATGTGCATAAATTCCGAAACATAGAGAGTTTTTTTTTTTCACTGAAATCTCAGTCCAAGAGAAGGATGATGGGTTAGACATCCCAACCAAGTTGGCACCCCTGACACTAAGATCCAACTACCACTGTATATATAAATGAAATAAAAAAAAAAAAACAAAAAGAGATAGGTTACAAATGGGGGGCCAAACCAAAACCCATTCAAGAAACCTAGCTAACTCTATAATGCGGAAGACCACAACGGTCATGAAAAGCAAAAGCACCTAACCAACTAGGTTGGTATGTATACCAAGTGAATCTTAATCTATGTACAAGGCCGTATTTGGCCAAAAGAGTCTGCACGATAATTGCCTTCCTTATGTATATGTGTTACATGGAAATTAAGAGATTTACAAATAGATAGTGTTTTGTTCCATTTTCTCCTAAGAGCCCAAGGGGTCATTTTTGGGGTTGGTGAAGGCTTGAACAGTAAGTAAATAATCACACTCTAACCACAAATTGTTTCATTTCCTCTCATCTGCAATTTCAATCGCCGTAATGACCGCATGAAGTTCAAAGCATAAAAAGCATTGAAGATACCAATAAACTCTACAGCCAAAGTTATCTTGAAAGATGGCACCCGAGGCTGCATACCCAGAGCACCCAGGTGCAGCCCCATCGGTGTTGCATTTGATTAATCTAAAAATTGGTGGACGCCAATAAATCGCAAGGATCTTTGGTGCACAAGGGAGTCGTATGCTAATGCCAAAATGCTTTAGAAATCTAAATTCATTAATAGAATTTGAAGTTTGCCCTGTAGACAATCTTCTAGATAAGGAGACAAGGGAAATAAGCCTATGGATGACTTGCTGCGAAGGCAAAGGTTTAAGGTTCCTAAACTTGCAGCTGTTCCAACACTTCCAAATCAACCAAAAAATATGAGTCACGACTGAAAGTAAAATATCCCTTACCTGAGGGCTGCTAGCTTTGGTGATTGAGAGCACAACTAATGTCATAGTGCTGTAGTTAATGGGAACCATGGCAATAGCTTGAAGCCAAGACCAAATTGCTTTCGAAAAATTGCACGAGAGAAAAAGATGAGCAGTTGTCTCACGATTCTGTCCACAAAGACAACAAACTGAGACAATAATGAACCCTTTTTTTATCAACAAATCATCAGTGGGAAGGCCACCATGTATTCCACGCCAAGTCACATGGGATTTGGAAGGAGGAATGCACTTTGACCAAAGCATTTGGCCCAAGGCACATTCTGTGAAATAGGATATAGAAATTCAAGAGTTGATTTGTTAGAGAGTACCCCCATAGGGTCAGGTTTCCATATAGGAGTGTCTGGATCAGAATTGGAAGGTAGTGGTATGCCCTCAAGAGTGGACAGCAAAGAAGGAATTCATAGACAAATTTGAGATGGGATGAACCATGTCGCAACCAGAATCGCGGCGGGACGGCGATAAAAATCGAAAAGTATGGATCAGAGGAGTCGCCACCAATGTTTATTAAGGAAAACATCAGAAAAACCCTTTTTAGAAAAAATGGTCTTTGAAACCAGATTTTGAGTTCGGAAGTCCATTACGTGTAGGGAAGGTATTAGCACCCTACAACATCCGTCACAAAAACGATTACCTTTAATTAATTAAGCGAAAATCTTTTATAATTTTTAGACATTTATCTCACCAAAACATTACTATAATAAAATAATTAATTTTACTAAAGGAAAGAAGGAGATATACTATTTCTTTTTTTCTTTTTTTAATTTAGGACTCTTGAGTTGTCGCAACTCATTTATCCTAAAAACACTTTGAAAAATTGACAGAGGTGTACACCCAAACCAATTCATCTTTATTATTATTTTTTTGAAATGATTTTAATTTAAACAACTATTGATAATTAAAAAAGGAAAGAAACTTAGTAAAACGGGGGGTGTAAACAGAAATCTGGCCCAAAAACGAAGGTGTTGTGATTTAGTAAAATGGAGGTGCAAATAGAAATCTGGCCCAAAACCGAATGTGTTGTGATTTAGTAAAATGGAGGTGAAAATAGAAATATGGCCCCAAAACCGAATGTGTTGTGATTTAGTTAATGGAGGTGCAAATAGAAATATGGCCCAAAAACGAATGTGTTGTAGTTTAGTAAACTGGAGGGTGCAAACAGCAAAATGGCCAGAAATGCGAAATTAAGTTTAGGGGTTTCTGTCTCCTCCTCCATTCCATTCATTCAGCTACTTACACAACCTAGGGTTCGAGAGAGAGAAAGGGGGCGAGATCGCGGGGAAGGAGGTCGCGGTGGCGGTGCTGGGCGCGAGGTCGCGGCGGCAAGGGGGAGGGGGGCTTGGCGGCGCAATGGAGGGAGATTAAGGCCATGGTCGCAGGACGCGACGGCGCGGCAGTGACGTGGGTGCGCGGATGGCGCGTCGCGGTGGTGTAGGTGGTGAGAGAGGCTGACGGTGGCGGCACGAGGTCGTAGGGGGTGGGGCGTGATGGGGAAGGAGATCGAGGCGGCGATGGGTATTCCTCTTTTCTCCATTTTTCTCTTTCGCTCTCTTCTTTTTTTTTTGTTTCACTTTTGGCTTTCTCTTGATTTTCTTGCCTCTGATTTGATTTTCTGATGATTTGGCTTTGTAGTTTGGATTTGGTCTCTGTTAGCTTTGGATTAAGGGATTTGAACTCAATGATCTTGATGATGATTCTAATGTTAGTGTCTTTGGTATTGGTCTTTGTTCATGCCTCTATGTTTCTGGATCTGTTTTCGTTTTTTGGTTTTTCTTTTGTTTTTGGTATCTGCTTAATTTAAATTTAAACATGGCATTTTCTTTTAGATTCATATTTCGACATCATTTTGAGCAAATGGATTTGAGCAAGATATTACACTGATTATAAACAAACATAGAAAAAGCTAATATTCATGAAAGTTACATGATGATTGAAAAAAGAGAAACCTGTTTGCTGTATTGTTGTTTCTGTTTCTAGTTCTGGTTTTTGTTCTTGTTTTTTGTTCTTGCTGTTCTGTGTTGGTTTTTTTTGCTTGCTGTCTCTGTTGCCTCTTTCTTTTCTCTGATCTTTTTCCTCTTTTATGCTTGCTGTCTCCTCTTTTCCTTTTGCCTGTTTTTCTCCTCTCTTATCTGAGTGTTTTTCTATCTTATGCTTGTTGTCCTCTCCTCTTTTTTTTTCTGATCTCCCTCTCATTTTTTTATTTTTTTTTTTATGTGTCTCCTTTTCTTTTTGATGCTTTCTCCTCCTTTTCTTTTCTTTCTCTTTCTTTCTCTGCTGATCACCTCTATATATAGGCAGGAGGTTTCCTTCCTAGGAGGGTTTGCTCTCAGCTTTCCTTCCTCTGGTGGGTTTCCTCATTTTAATCCAATTTTATATTTGTTGCTTGCAGCAATCTCTGAATTAGCCACCCTAGGTGCTGAGCCTAGTTGCCAATTGATGATGAAGCTGCTGATTCATGAAGCTGCTGATGGAGCTGCTTGGGATGAAGCTGTTGATTGATTTGTTTGTTTTGCTGCTTCTTTCCCAATTGATGAAGTTGTTTGATTGATCTTCTTTTCTTTTCTTCTTCTTGCTGCTTCCTTTATTTCTTTGAACAAAATTGGCTTGTACTATTTTTGACTTGTAAGCTTGTTGAAGCTTTATTTCAATTTTGTAGCAAAAATTTGTAATAACCTTGTGATAGAGGAACACGAATGGAATGACACAAGATTAGTCTCATGAACCTTTCTTCTCTTTTTTCCTTCTCTCTTCTTCTTCTCTTTGTTTTTGGCAAGATGCCAATTGTGAAACAACAAATAATAATAATAATAATAATAATAAAATAACGTAATTAACCGGACAAAATTGGGTGTTGACAAACCACTTATTATTAACTACCATAGACGCAACAGATGACCGAAGATGTTTTCTACACCTATGATTTAGTTGCAATATCTCAGCAATTGAACTATCCATGCACCAATTTGATAACCAGAAATTAGTATCCCCGTTATTGATGATCCAACTCGTATTGTCTTGAATAGAGTGCCAATGATATTTGCAAGAGGCCCAAATTGATAAGGAATGGTAGCAAGTAAGTCGCTAGCCATTTGCAAGGTACCTAGTTCGCATGAACTGTGCCCATTCAAAGTTGGAGTGCATGAGCTTCCAAAGCTGCCTTAACATGGCTGCATTGTTCAGATGAGTAATATTTTGCAAGCCCAAGCAACCATTGTCAAAAGGGAGACAAATTTTGTGCCATGCTATTGTAGCAAGCTTATGGACTTGCATATCCCTGGACCAAATAAAATTACGCATCCATTTTTCTACTAATTTGGCAGTTGAATTGGCCATTGATAGACCTAAAAACTATAAGAAATCATTTCAGTTATGACTGACTGCAAAAGTTGTGCTCTACCCATGAAGAAAAGCATCTTTCCCTTCCATGATGCCAATTTGATCCTAATCTTATCAGCAATGGGAAGAAACTGAACCACCTTCGAGTTTGCAAAGAAAATAAGAACCCCGAGATACTTGAAAGGGATAGCACCTATACCAAATCCAAGAGCATTCTGGATCCTACAAAGTTCTTGGGTTTGAAATTTTATTAGTGAAAAAATGACATTTATTGTGACTAACCCATTGATGAGAGACCTGGCCATAAAGCAAAAAGAGACGGTTCAAATTTTCTAGATTTGAAGAACAATTGTTGCAAAATATCATGATGTCATTAGCATAAAACGTGTGAGTAGGGAAAGGGATGCCCTTAGTTCCAAGTATAGGAGCTAATAGCTTCCGATTAGCTAAAAAAGAAAGACTTCTGCTCAACATAGAAAAGAAGAAGTGATAACGGATCACCTTGTCTAACACCACGAGTGCAAGAGAGGAATCCAATTCAGTGACCATTTGCTAGAAAAGTAAGTCTAGCAAAGTGTAAAATTATTTTAATCCATTTACAAAATATATTAAAAAAACCAAAGCACTCTAGGACTTTGAGTAAAAAGCCCCAATCCAATGTGTCAAACGCTTTCTTCACATCAATCTTAATAACCATGTTTCTAGCCTTCATTGATTTATACAACAGATTAATTGCTTCTGAAGTGCTCACTATAGAGTCTGTAATACTTCTACCAGGAATAAATCCCAATTGTTGAGGCGAGACAATTCTACTTGCAATTGGGCCAAGGCGATCAACAAGTAACCGAGTAATGATCTTAAATTGGAAATTGCCCATGGCAATGGGTCTAAGATCCTCCAATTTATTAGCACCCAGGAATTTGGGAAGAAGGGACACATTATTAGCATTCAACCCCGGGAGTAGCCAATGTTGTGTAAAGAATTGTCTAGTCGCTTTGCAGACCTCCTTGCAAATGATCTCCCAATATGTTTGATAAAAAAACACCCCTAAAGCCATCCGACCCAGGTGCACTGTTGCCTTGCATAGAAAAGACAACAGCCTTTATTTCCTCATCAGTGGGGACTTTGGATAGCAAGGTGTTGTCCTCAATGGAAACCAAGCATGGAATAATAGAAAAAATAGAGGAGTTAGAAATACAATTGTTATCAGCAGCATATAGATCAGAAAAATAAAGAGTGAATCTGATTGTTAATAATAACCTGATCAATGATAAGATAGCCATCCATCATAAGAAAATTCAGTTGTTTAAAAACAATTTGGAAAGCCGCAAATGTATGGAAAAAGGAAGTGTTACGATCTCCAAGGGCAGCCCATTTAAGGTGAGATTTTTCAAACCAATAAGCTTCCTCTGAAGCAAGAGCTGATTGCAATTATGAGTGTGCAGCTCTGTCCAGGGCAGCAAGCTCCTCAGAAAAACCTTCCAAGTCAATACGTGCTTGAATTAGATCAACCTTATTTTTAGCCATTTTGACTTTAGTGTGAACATTTCCAAAAGTGTACTTATTCCAGGTTCTCAGTTCCTGCTTAACATGTTGTAGCTTCTTTCTAAGCACAAGTATAGGGCACCCATTGACCAAAATTTTCCATGCATTTTTAATAAGTGACAATAGCTGGGGTTTGCAGTCCACATTGCATGGAATCTGAAATGTCCTTTAGGTTTATCAAATTGTCGAGACAAGGTGAGCAGCAGTGGATGATGGTCTGACATGTGTCTTGTAAGTATGTTACAGCTGATTGAGGAAAAGGATTGTAGTAGAGTGGTGTTACAAATGGCCTTGCCCAGCCGCATAGCCACATTTTGAGACCCAATTCTACCATTGGACCAAGTGAATGCTCTTCCATGAGAAGGAAGATGAATGAGTTGGTTTTGATTTGTCCATTCAGAAAAATATTTTAAAGAGTTTTTTGCTGGTCTATTACCCTTCTTATTTTCATGTGCTCCAATAATTGCATTAAAATCACCAAGAAATATCCACCCTTCAGAGGAGGACAGCAGCTAAGACAAGTGAGACCAGAGAGCCCTTCTTTGTATATATGAAGTGGAGCCATACACTCCCACCATATTCAAGGAACGACCATCAATACAAAAAGACAAAGTAATTGATTGATCAAGAAACAGAGATAACAACTGGATTCAAAGCTATCTTACAAAAGCACCATAAATTAGGCAAAGTAAGCTGTGTATGGTTAGTAGTAACTAGTATCAGACCCAATTTATTCAGAAAATTAACAAGAAAAGCAACAAAATCTATTTTTGGTTCAGAGATAAAGATGACATCAAGTTTATGTGTTTGGCAATGTTCAAAAAGAAAACGCCTTGAAGCCAAATTTCCAAGGCCTCTTATATTCTAGAATAACACAATCATTGAATAACAACTGATTTACCTTGCCTGAAGTTATATCTCCCCTATCTTTGTTCCTGACTTACAGATTTCTCCAAGCTCTCTTTTTTCCTTTGTTTTTTCTTCTTGGATTTGGACATTACTTCCTAGAATTCCTCCGCTAATGTCCTAGTCTGTTGAGTCATGGTTAGTGATTCAGTGTCTGAAAAATCCTCACGATCTGAGGCCCAAAATTTAGAATAGTGTTGCATATCAAGAGTAGCCTATTGAGGGATATTTGCCATATCAATGGTGACTTGTTTCAGGCTCTATGAGACTGGCTGCAGCGTGTCTAGCACCCTCTCAACACTTAGAGGTTTCTCCAAGTGACCAATAAAGCCACTCATCTACATATCAGGAGCCAAGGTTCCAAAGACAATAGGACCAGGGCTATGAGTAGAGTTCTCATGCCTGTCAGCTTTACCAATTCCACCAATTTCTCTGTCCAAAGCCCTAGATGTAACAGTCTGAAGATTATCATCAGGATCTGCATCCGACTAATTTAAAGGCCTATCACTAGAATACTGAGATACAGGAATTCTAACCAAATCCACTTTGCCATCTAAGAAACCTTTGAGAGGATTAGGGAGTCTGGAATCTCCTCCTCACTAGAGAAATCCTCCGCTTGCACAGGATCCTAATCTTTTGGACCCATTTTAGGTGGAGGTCAGGATCTTGATCTTGCTGTTCATGCTCTGAAGCCTGATAATCTACAGGGTCCTTATTTGTTACATCTGCCGGAGCTTTAGACTTCACAACATAGCATGTTTTAGTGCCTTCTTTAGGAGGGTTATCCTTAAAGTGCCTGTAATTAGACAGAGACTGACCAATTATTTTGCAGTAGCTGAAAACCCTTCCTTTCAACAAGAATTTGCTCAACCAAGGGTTGCTTCAAATCAATGTCAATCAAAATCCTAGAGAAATGGCCAAAAGTCTTTGCAATAGTGGCATTATCAATAGAAATGGGCTCACCCACTCCCCTCACAATAGAGAAAAGAATGAGAGGTCTCCAGTATTCCATAGGGAAGCCATGAACCCTAACCCAGCACTGTGTGTTGGATTGACGAACCAGCTAAGGGTTGAAATCATGAGACCATGAGAATAATTGCAAGATCCCATGGCAAAGGTTCCAAGGTGTTGCAAGAACCCATCGCATATCCTCAGAGTTGGTGAAGAAAATTCATAATAGCCCCTTCCCAAAGGGACCATCTTCCAAGCACTGGAGATCTGCCAAAGCTTGGTGAGTTTTTCGCGAGCATTTATTACGCGTAAAGGGGAAGCCCCTTTTGGAAGAACGACTCGTCCATGGAGGTTTAATTTAGGTGCGATCATACTAGCACTAATGCACCAGATCCCATCAGAACTCTGCAATTAAGCGTGCTTGGGCGAGAGTAGTACTAGGATGGGTGACCTCTTGGGAAGTCCTCGTGTTGCACCTCTTTTAAACATAGAGAGTTCAATAATAAAATCCAACGATAATAATAAAGTTCAAGAACGTAGAAAATTCAAAATACTATGCTAAAACATAAAACTCAACAACATAATACTATAAAACTATTTCTTAACGCTCCCATCACCAATAAGGTGATCAATTTTCCCATCTAGATCAACAAAGAAATCTACAACATCTAGGTGCATAGTATTCGTTTGACAATGGTCCGAGTCACCATCTTCATATGCAAAATGGGTTTCTATCATTTTCCCTTTATTTTTAAGGGATTCTTGGAAAAGTTTGAACAAATGCTTTGGTGTATGACAGGCACGTGACCAGTAGTCTTTGTCACCACAACTATAACATGTATTCTCCGCATGTTTGTCACTTTGTCCCCCTTTTTCCTTTTCATTCTTCACATTATTTTTCCCTTCTGGTGATAAGAGGTTTTCTTGAAAGTTCCTTCATGACCAGCTCTTTTACCATGATATGGACCATGACCATAACCATGACCGTGACCACGAGTTTGCCCAGAATAGTCATAGGCTGTCGCATTCACTTTTGGGAATGGAGCAGAACTAGTTGAGCGAGACTCGTGATTTTTCATTAAAAGCTCATTATTTTGTTCAGCCATAAGGAGACAAGAAATTAATTCAAAATATTTATGAAACCTCTTTCTATTTTCACTTTTGTATTATTGTATCACTTCTGGTGGAAATTAATGATCCTTTTGTTATTTGAGAAAGGTGAAAATTATTATTTTCTCACTTGAGGAAGAAAATTTCTTTTCTTTAAGAAGATCTTCAGGATCTTTCATGATCATTTTATTATTTTCTCACTTTAGGGAAGAAAAGGGAATAAAATGAGAAGAGAGGAAAATTTCTTCTTCTTCAACAAGATCTTCAAGATCTTTCCTAATAATTTTTATTTCTTTAGTTGACGGTGTTTTTGAGACATATTTCTTTTATTTTCTCACTTCAAAGGAAAATAAGGAAAAAATGAAAATCAAATTTTTCTTTTGACAAAATCTTTCATAATAGTTCCTTTATTTGACGGTGTTTTCGGGACACATTACATGTAAATAAAGAAAAATCACATATGGAATATATTCATCATATATTAAATAATGTGATTCACAAAGAACAATGAGAGTAGTCTTACCTAGATTGTTGACTTACAAATAAGAAGTTCTTTTTTTTTTTTCAATGGAGGCAAGAGCCTTGTGTTGATAAAGTGTGTATTGATGCATTTTTTTTATCATGAAAGAGAAGGAATAGAGAGAGAAAATCAAACTTAGAGTTTGTAATAAATGAAAGAAAAAATAATAAAAAACAACAAAGGAAGAAAAAAAGCAAGAGAAAAAGAAAAAAAGAAGAAAGAATTTTTTTATGACAAAATAAAACATGATGCCAAAAATATAATTTTCTTACAATATATAAACAATTATAAAATATTTAATTTATAAAATTATATGACAGGCATCAAATAAAATAATAAAGAAGTTAAATAAAGCTTTAACTATAATGTTATTAATGCTAATGCAATTCATTGAATGACATGTCTTAGTTGCTTCATTTTCCTTACTTTAAAGCTTATTAGTTGCGGGCACATGAAATAAAAATATGCTGAATCTTCATACAAATGTAAAAAAAAATGTTGGTTCAATGCAGTGTTTATTTTCCAAGATTGACACAACTCTTAAAGTATATATACATGGATAGCTATTATCTAACCATGCCTTCACTTGAAGTTGTGACAATCTGGTTGGGCACAACAATGGTTTCCCTTAACTCTTGTTAGGAGTAGGAGGGACTATTTCGCTTTACAAAGCTCGAGAGCAAGCTACTATCATGCATCACCCCAACCGAGAGTCCAATACTGCATGTTCTGACACCTTAATGCCTCACTTGGTCACAGGCTACGTTACTTAGCTCAGCAACTTGTGTAGTTCGTCAATTCTATATATAAGTTTCATTATTCCCTTGTTTGTTCGATGTGTGCCCCAAAAATGCAATCTAAGACAAATTTCCATGATTTTTCTTGGCTACACACGAGAGGGCTATTTGCATGTATATGTGTCGTAATTCTCACTTATCAAGGATTGATGATGAGATACGAACATGAGCTAATGAGGGATATGTGAGAAGTAATTAGGACTGCTTAGTTTAATCTCCGTTAATTGAATAAAAATGCTGAGTTAGATGAATGTAAAAGTTGCAAGAAATTTTCATATATATGCAGAAAGATATATATTGCGAAGAGAGTTGATATTGAGAATAAAATGTGGAATTGCTTTTGATAACATAATACTAATTAGTAGCGGATGATATTGTATTGAGAGAGAAACTACAACTCTCATTCACAAAGGAACTTGAATACTTGATCGCTTCAGGATTACACGGTGAATTATATATACATACAAACTTTCATCAACTACTTTATGTAACTATCTTCTCTAATTGAATAATAATAAACTAATTAACCAAACCAGAAGCTATTTAAATAATTAGAAAGCGAATGTACGTGTTTGTGGAACAAGTTAGTTTATTTTGCAAGCCATTTACAGTAGAAAATTAAACACTTCGATGTGAGTTCTAAAAACATTAAACAAAATTATTAAAAACATTACAACTATTACTGATTACATAAGGGGTGGGATAGAATCTTAGGTTTAGGTTATGGTGGGAGATGTTGGGAGGGAGAAAAGGGCATTTATGTCTAATCAATATTTAATTTTTAATTATGGAGTACACAAGAAAAAAAAATGGGGTTTTTTAAAACTTAGCCTTTCCTTCATTTTATTTGTGCATATTCAAATATATATTGAGCTGATACATTAATTTACTGAATTGAATTCTTTCAAAATATTCGGAATATTAGTTGATCTTGTTTTCTTTAAAAATAAAGATTTATCAACACATTAACGAGACCAAAAATGCAAAATGTATGCTGTTTAAATTTAAAAAGGTGATGGTTCAAGCACACTGCTGCTCTGGTAAGGCAGAAGCAGAATCATCAAACTAATAATAATCTTCTTTTGCCTACAATACAATCTCCATTTCAAGTGATAAAACTACCTACAATCAGAAAAATAAAGTAAAAAAATGTTGGTTTCATTATGGACACTTGGTGGTAGGTTACCATTTTTTGTATCAGAGATGCACTGCTGCTCTGATAAGGCAAGCTAAGCAGGGAATTTCTTCAGCGACTGCATTGTGAATTTTACTTCACTTAAGTTGTGCACTCTAAGATCTTAGTAAACTCTACCACCTTGTGGTCCAAAGGTTCCAACACATTATTGCCCCCACTTGGGTAACATGCTTACGTTACTTAGCACGGCAATATGTTTAGTTTGCCAGTTCTATATATACATTAAATTGTTCTCTTATTTGTCCAATGTGGGCCCCAAAAATGCAATCTAAAATTATTATCCTTCCATTCAACCAACAATTGTTGATTGTTCAACCTCTTTTACTACTCAATATATAATAGAAGTTTCATATATTAATATTCTTCTCTGCTCCAGTCAAGACTTCTGTCTCTGCATATATATGGTTTGCCATTTATTTATTTATTATATGCAGAGAACTAGCTTCTTCCATGACCCTGTTGCCCCCACACGGGTCACAAGCCACTGTTACTTAGCTCGGCGATTTGTCTAGTTTCCCAGTTCTTTATATACCCTTAATTATTCCCTTATCTGTCTGATGTGGACCCAAGAAATGCGCTAGAATACCTGTTTCTACTTTCCATGCATTAACAAAGGCCAACTGTTCTTGCTTGCATGGCTACGAGGGCCATTTAATTTGCATGCATCATGCATGGCTTTTCTCCATGTGCTTGTCTAGCTAATTCTCACCAAAGGTTGATTAACATGAGCTCATTAATTGCAGAAAAAATGCATAGAAATATTATATATGCAGAAAGATATCCCCAAGAGAATGAATGAGAATAAAATGTGGAACTGCTTTTGATACCATATATTACTATTGAGATGAGAGAGAAGCTACGATTCTCATTGACAAATGAACTTGATCAGTGAATCATATATATACCTAAACGTTCATCAACTAAATAATTTATGTAACTAGCTAACTTCTCTACCTAATTGAATAATATATAATAAACTAACCAAACCAGAAGCTGTTTAAATAATTAAAAATGAATGTGTACAAGTGAGTTTGAAGAAATCATAAATATATACCTTCGCTACTTATAAGCTTGACCATTACTTCAAGATTACACATATATACAAATTTTATGCATCAACTAATATATGTAACCAATAACTTCTCTAATTGAATAATAGTAATAAACTAACCAGACCAGAGGCTGTTTAAATAATTAGAAAACGAATGTTAGAAAAACGAAAATTTTAAAAATATGAAAAAATAATAAGAATATGTGAAAATTTTGGAAAAGAAGTAAAAGTAAAAAAGAAAAACACAAAAAATAAGAGTAATTAATGTCTTAAAAAAATAATAAAGATTTTTTTTATGACAAAATAAAACATGATGCCAAAAATATAATTTTCTTATAATATATAAAAAATTATAAAATATTTAATTTATAAAAAAAAAAAATTTGCCCCTACAAACAGAATATGAATTTTAAATTTTTAAATTTGAAAAAAAAATTAAAAATATATGAAAAAACAAGACTAATGTTAAATTTTGCCCCCCTACAAACGGAATGTGAATTTTAAATGGATAAAATAATAATTCCTTCGTGCAGTGCATTCACATTTTGATATGTTTTGATAAATTTATTATGCTCACAAATAAAATGATCACACGTTGTTTAATTAATATATATTTATATTAATATATGATATTTTATAAAACTATAAAGTAACTTTTTTTTTTATTTTAAAAAATATTATATTACCATATTATATTTTTATTTGAATCCCTCTATACTCTTTACTCTTTTCAATTTTTCTTCTTCTCAGGCTTCTACCTTTTTTTTCCTTCATCTCCCAATCCCAACTTTCCTTCTCTTTCTATTTTTCTTACTTTATTTTCTATTACTTTCTTCTCTGCTTTTTTTATTTTATTTTATTTTATTATATATTTATTCTCTATAAGAAAATAAATTTTCTTTTATTAATTATTATACTCAATTTTTTATTTTTTTCTTTTAACATGTATTTCTTTTTCGTTTTACGTTTTCCTTTATTTTTTCATTTTTATGTTATTTTCTTTAATTTTCTATTTCTTCTTTCTTTTTACATTTATTTTGTATAACTAAATTTATATTTTCTGAATTTAATATTAATTTTATTTTATTTTGATTAACTGATAAATGAAATTATTTATTATAAATATTATAATGTGATGTTAAAATTTTTGTATTAAATGTTAATGTTAAAATTTATACATAAATATATAATAAAAATAAAAAATTTTAAATTAAATTATTAAATATATTTTAAAGAAAAAATGATTTTAAATAACTTCATCAATAATATCATAAATAAATTAAAATAATTTAACATTTAACTTTGAAAGAGACAACAAATATATTTATTTAAAATAATCTTACTCAAGTTACGTAAGACCGTTATGAGAGACAAATCTCTTTCTCTTAATATATTATATAACAACATAGAATCTATTTCTTTATCTATTACTTTTAAATATGTAAAAAAAAAAACTATTACTTTTAAATATTATGAAATTATTTTTACTTAGAAATCATATAAAAATAAATTTATAAATAAATATTTCGTTGAATAATATTTATATTATCAAGTTGAAATTTTTATACTAAGAATTTATTTAGATCTAATTAGTTAATATATTTATTAGGGAAAAGTATTTTGACTTTAGGTTTAATATCTTATACAAAATTTTGGTTGATTAATATTAATATAAGAAATAATTATAAATAATTTATTGAATCTATATTTTCATTATAAAATATTTTAAAACTAATTAATTCATTAATAATATTATTAATTTATTTATTTTTTTTAATGAAAGAGACTAGAAATATCATTGACAAGAGACAATTTTGTCCGAATCAAGTAGAATTATTATAGACGATAAATTTATTTTTCTAAGTATTTAATACAACTTCATATTTAAGACTTAACAATTTATTATCGTAAGACTAACTTTTTTTAATATGTTTCAAATTACTTTGTTATTTGTTTATGAAATTATTTAAATTTATTTTATACTATTTTTAAGTAAAATTTAATTTTTAGGATTTATAAAAAATAAGTTTAGTTAAACTAATTATATAAATTTATTATTCAATTGATATAATATTTAACATGTGTATTTTAAAAAAATATATCTTATAAAATTATAATAATATAATATAAATAAAAAAAATAATTATTATAACATAAACTTAATATAAAATGGAAAAAAATGTGAAATGTGTGAAATATAAAAGTGGAGTGAGAGAGTATAAAAGGAAAATAATCTAAATAATTAGAGTGAAATGAGAAGTGTATTATTTATTAAAATTAATTATGGAGTACAAAAGAAAAAAAAATGGGGTGTTTTAAAACTTAGCCTTTCCTTCATTTTATTTGTGCATATTCAAATATATATTGAGCTGATACATTAATTTACTGAATTGAATTCTTTCAAAATATTCGGAATATTAGTTGATCTTGTTTTCTTTAAGAATAAAGATTTATCAACGCATTAACAAGACCAAAAATGCATAATGTATGCTGTTTAAATTTAAAAAGGTGATGGATAGCTATTATTCTTGCATGCATGCATGCATTTAAATTCAATTTCATTATCCTTCCGTATTTTAAAAAGGTGATGGTTCAAGCACACTATTCGTTTCTCGAAGATCCTTTTTATTCTCCTTGTGGTGGTGCAGTATTTCCCCATCGTCCACTTAGGCGGAAGATAGAGTGCTGTGGTGCTTACAGAAATGCACACTGCTGCTCTGGTAAGGCAGCAAGCAGGAATCATCAAACTAATAATAATCTTCTTCTCTGCTCCAGTCAAGACTTCTCTGTAGAACTGCTTCACATCGGAGCATGCATTTCTGTGTATACAAGTACACTATACACACTCTATCTTCATTCATTGGAGGAAATTATCACGAGCTATGTACATATATACATCCTACTCTAATATTTTTTTTTTATTTTTTTTATGTACAAGTGCATGCACCACCCTTAGGTTAATAATGCTTGTTCCATCACCTTGTTGCCCCCACACGGGTCACAAGCCAATGTTACTTAGCTCGGCGATTTGTCTAGATTCCCAGTTCTTTATATACCCTTAATTATTCCCTTATCTGTCTGATGTGGACCCAAGAAATGCGCTAGAATACCTGTTTCTACTTTCCATGCATTAACAAAGGCCAACTGTTCTTGCTTGCATGGCTACGAGGGCCATTTGCATCATGCATGGCTTTTCTCCATGTGTTTGTCTAGCTAATTCTCAACAAAGGTTGATTACGAGATACTAACATGAGCTCGGGATTATGTAAGAAGTAACTAACTAGGACTGCTTAGTTTAATCCTCCATCAATAGCAGAAAAAAATTAGATACTAACATGATTACTTTTGATATAAACCATAACGTAGAGGATGATATTGTATTGATAACAGAGAGAAAAAGGGTACTTGATTCTCATTGACAAATGAACTTGATCACTTCAGGATTACAATTTACACAGTGAATATTTATACATATATACAAACTTTCATCAACTAATTTATGTAACTAATTAACTTCTCTACCTAATTAAATAATAATAATAAACTAACCAAACCAGAAGCTGTTTAAATATATAATTAGAAAACGAATGTGGTATAAGAATGGCTGGATCTTTTAGAAGTTCTCAAGCATTGCCCCCAAGCTTCAGAATTTTGTCATTTATGAAGTATAATGGGTTGAAAGCCTTTAAGATGATTCTGGTTTTTTAACTTTTTTTTTTAATGTATTTGAACTAATTTTATTTCATGCTTGTTAACAGAACAACTTTATGGATCAGTTCAGTGAAGAAGATGAAGGAAATTGGCAATAAACTTGTTATCTAAATTGCAAAATACATCATGAAGAATGCAAGTCAGGACATGACTATTTGCAGTTTCACTTTGGCAAATGAACCAGCAAAGCTTGAAATGATACAAAAAAGTTATCATTGTGCACAAGACTTTCTTTAAACTGTAAACTTTCATTTAATTGATTACAGGCTATGACTAGTTTCAAGTAGTGTCCTGATGTTCATTTGATATATTGACATTACTATTGTCATGTATTTGTATCACTAATCAAATTGGCAAGAAAGTAACTTTTTACGTAGTATAATTTTATATTTCTAATAATGTAGTTTACATTATATAATAGATTAATAGTAGTAGTATATATCGATCGGTATAATTTTAATCTTACTAAGCTGGCTTGTTAGTTCATTGCACCAGGTCAAGCTGAGTAAATTCTGCTTTACTTCAGCGGCTTTACCCTCTTCCTCTACTCCACCGTTTGAAGCCAGTAGATCATCAGCTTCATTACACAGTGCTCGAGCTTGCTCATCAAGACAACCACGATTCTTCACATTGGTTGAGTTATGCTGGAATGTAATTTGAATAGTGAAGGGATATGTGAGAATGGAATGATTATAAATTTTATCTTTATCTTTCTCTTTATTTTATTGAATTGAATTTTGGTTCCTAAATCTCTCCTAAAATCAATGTTTAATCTTTTTTTGAGTTATTTAATTTCTACTCTAATTGTGATAATTGTTAAAGTAAAAAAATAGTCCTATAAATTTAATATTTTATTACTTGCAACATAACCATTAACTTGTGATTTTCTGCATCATTCTAATTAGTTAAAAAGTCTAGCGTAGCCTAAAAATCTATTTAGACGACTTGCTTTTACTGGAGAGCCTATAAATAAGCTAATAGGTCTATAGACCTAATTAAGTCGACAAATCTCTTTTATTACAAATTATTCGATGTTTTTTAAAACTTATTGGTAATATTGATAATTATATGTATAATAAATAGAAATCTTATATGGGTAAAGTATTTTTTGGTTATTAAATTTTTTATGGCCGGTTAAGATTTTTAAACTTTTTTTTTTTTAGTATTTTAGTTTTTTTGTTAATCTGAACGTTTAGTAGTTGAGGTACTAAGGAAAATTATTTCATGCACTTCCTTGTTGCTTACTGTACCACCTTTTTGCTGCTTGCACCTCCATAAAATCCAAACTGATAATAAATGGACTTCTAAGTACGAGAGGGCATGAAACAAAAAAGAGATGCAAAAAGTAACAATTGAGTGCATGAAATAAAAAAAGATGAGTGCAGAAAGTAACTCTCCTTAGTGCTTTAATTAATTAACGTACAAAATAAATGGAAAGTTCTTTTAGTAATTTTATAATTGTTGTGTAATCGAAATTAAATTTTAGATGCACATTTTTGAGCCTTCATTTTTTCACATTTTGAGTTTTAATATATAATGTTTATGAAATTTATTTTTATTCGTATTGAATTAATAAAATAATTGCATTTGTAGTATTTATATAGTTTTTCACAAATATATTCGTAGGTAAAATATCTAGGTAATTTTCCATGGATAAATCCATAGGTAAACTATTTATATAGTTTTTCATGGATATATTTGTGGGTGATTTGTTTTTAGTTTCCTATAGTCATGTTCGTAGATAGTTTACACACATATTTATCTTTAGACAATTTACCTATAGATAAATTTAAAGGTAATTTATTGATGGACACTATGTAATTGTATTTCCTATGAATAAATCTGTGGGTAAGGTACAGACAGACACTATAATCAACCGGTAAAATTTCTTATAAGTGATTTATCGATGAATTTTTATTCATAAATAATCTATCAATAATTCTAAATTATTTACAGATTTTTACAATTTCTCATATATTTTGTTCATAGGTAATAAAGTTTTTTCTTGTAGTGAGTAAAACACTAAAACACCCGACTAAAAAAAGGTTTATTATGTATATAATATGTTATTTTATAAATAGAGTGGTTGTTAAGCTTAATAGATTTTTTTTTTTGAAATCCTAAAGCTTGACATTTTTAATTAAAAAATACCTCTTAAAAAGTTTAAACCTAATCATTTTAATAAACAAATTTGGTTAGACCTCCAGACCCATTTCCACTTAAGAGGGAGAAGTATCTTTTTCTTAATCGCAAGAACCATCAATGTTTTACAACACTGCGTGGAGCAGGGAGAGGCTAACACATGCCTCGGCCAGGGAGGGGTTCAATTTTTTATTTAATGGGTCGAATTGACCAGCCAAGTTTAATAACACCGACATATATTAGGTTCATTTGTTTAAATTTATTTAATAAAATAAGTATTTATTTTAATAAATTTTTACTTATTTAAAAAAATAAATTCTATTTACTTATGAAATAATCAATTATCTAATAATCATTTGTTTTTGTAAAGATTTATTTTAATTTTAAACTAACTTGTTTATGCGAACCATCCGGATCCAACACGAAGCCATGCACACTCTATTTGTGACTTCTTCTAAGTCAATTCGACTAGGGCAAGATCAAGTCAATTGCTTTATAGATGGGGTATAATAAATTTTGAACAACTTCTAACCAATCAGATCGATATTTTTCCTAACTTGGATGGAATCCTAAAGAGAGTTGGTATGCAATTAATTGAAATGAAAATAAAAGTGCCATCACTCGTAAACTGAACTCAACACTAATATGATTGACTGTTTCCAAGTAGGCTTAGGCTAGCTATTGAAGAAGTCTTCTTGGTATGCATTTAATTTGCCCAATTAATTTTGTATCCCTGGGATCACCAAAGACCATCAAAGCTTTATTTTGCCAAAAACATTAACAAATTAAAATGTCTAAAATGTTATAGATCCTGATAAATCAACATTTTTTGTTTTTAATTCCTGATAAAATAAAATTGTTTCAGATACCTGATATATAAAAATATTTGTTTTAATTTGACCCTTAATATATATTTTGTTTTTTTCCTTGATAAATTAGTAAATTTTGTTTTAGGTTCCTAATAAATTTTGTTCATTTTATTTTAATCTCTCTAAAAAAATATTTGATAGGAACTAATGACAAATTATCTACTTATATTATGAACCTAAAACCAAATTTATTAATTTATTAAAGACTAAAACAAATTATGAAAAATATGAAGAACCAAAAATAAATATTTTGAAGTATCAAATATCCAAAACAAAAAAAAATATCTATTAAGGATTAAAACAAAATTTACTAATTTGTTAGATTTAGCAAATAAAAATAAAAACTATGTTTTCAAATTTGACTATAAATATCACAAGTTCCTTACCATTCTTCCATGCACAATTTCTTCTCTTATGTTTTTTGATCTCTTTCCTGTTAATTCGTGAACTTTTCCTACTATAAGTTTCAATCAAAATCATACATATATGGGGTGGTTGTCGTTGCTATTTCAAATTATTCTATGCTTACACTTATTGCTCTTTGATTTTCCATCTTTTTCTTCTGCTTCCCACTTGTGCCATTCTAACCAAAGCCGTGCCTTCAATCCAAAAACTCTTTAGTCACTAATACTACGTATGCTTGTGATGAATATCTGAAGATAACAACATGGAAAAATGGGACAGATTGTTGCTCATGGCTTGGTGTCACATGTAACACCATCTCTGGAAATGTCATTGACCTCAACCTCAGCTGTGAGGGGCTTCAAGGTACAATCCATTCTAACAGCTCCCTTTTCCACCTTTCTCATCTCCAAACACTTAATCTTTCTTTCAATGTTCTCACCCAGTTTCAGTTGCCACCATCTCAATTTTTTGGTGGGTTTTTCATGAGTCTCACACATCTTGACTTGTCTTATTCTTACATAAAAGGTGAAATTCCTTTCCAAATCTCTCACCTGTCCAACTTAGTCTCACTTAATCTCACTTGGGATTTTGAATTGGAATGGAAAGAAACCACTTTGAAGAGTCTTATGCAAAATGCAACAAATTTAAAGGAGCTTCTTTTGGATCATACTAATATGTCTTCAATCAGGCCAAGCTCAATGCCTTGGCTTTTCAATTCATCTTCCTCTTTGGTCACTCTTAGTCTTGTATCAACTGGATTAACAGGAAGCTTGGCAAGTGACATTATTTGTTTACCAAATCTTCAAAAGCTATATCTAACAAATAATTTCAACCTTGAAGGCCATCTTCCAACATTGAGTTGTAGCACTTCTCAATATTTTGGACCTTTCAGGATGCCAATTCCAAGGGCCATTTCCTCAGTTTTTCTCTAACCTCTCATATCTTACTTAGTTGAGTCTCTCAAGTAACAATCTCAACTGTTCAATCCCTTCCTCACTTTTAACCCTTTCACGTCTAACTTCCTTGTATCTAAACCATAATAATCTCTATGGCCAAATCCCAAATGTCTTCCATCACTCAAACAGATTTCAAGAATTGGATTTGAGCCTTAACAATTTAGGAGGTGAGATTCCACCATCACTTTCAAACCTTCAACATCTGATTCACTTGGATATTTCAAGCAACCAACTCAATGTTTTGATCCCATCCTCACTTTCAAATCTTCTCATTTACTTGGACCTTTCATCAAACCAACTCAATGGTATGATCCCTTCATCACTTTCACACCTTGAACAACTCATTCACTTGGATTTTTCACACAACATGTTAAGAGGTCAAATCCCTGATGTGTTTGGTAGACTAAACAAATTGAAATCTCTCGATCTTAGTTATAACAATTTAGAAGGGAAAATCCCATCTTCATTGTTTGACTTGACTCAACTTTCTCACTTGGGTTGTTCTTCTAACAAATTAAAGGGTTCTTTGCCTAATAAAATAACAGGGTTGTCAAACTTAACTAACTTGTACTTAAGTAACAACTTATTGAATGGGGCAATCCCCTTGTGGTGTTTATCTTTACCATCTTTAGTAAATTTGTATCTATCATTTAATGAATTTGAAGGGCTTATAAGTGCAGTGTCATCATATTCCTTGGAGAATCTAAATTTGTGCAATAACAAGTTACAGGGTAACATTCCAGAATCAATTTTCAGTCTTGGAAGTCTAAGGGACTTGTGTCTATCATCAAACAACTTGAGTGGCCCAATCAATTTTGAACTCTTCTCGAAGTGTTCAAATCTGGAAGTTCATTCCCTTTCACAGAATAGTCAATTGTCACTAAACTTTAAATCCAATGTCACTTACACTTTCACTCATCTAAAAGGTTTGGAATTATCTTCTATCAGTTTAACTGGATTTCCCATGTCATCTGAGAAATTCCCAAGTTTGAGTTATCTTGATCTGTCCCACAACAACCTTAATGGAAGAGAGCCCAGTTGGTTACTACATGAAATGGATTCATTAAACTTTTTGAACCTCTCCAACAACCTATTGACATCAATTGATCAATTGCCAAAAAATTATGGATTCAGTTACCTTGATCTTGGTTTCAACTTAATAGCTGGTGACATCCCTCCATTAATTTGCAATGCAAGTTCACTTGTGATTCTCAATTTGTCACAGAACAAGTTGACTGGCATCACTCCACAGTGCCTTGTAAGCTTACAATACCTTCATGTTTTGGATCTTCAAATGAACAAACTTTATGCACATTGCCTAGTGCCATTTCAATGAACATCTAGCTCAGTACTTTGAATCTCAATGGGAACAAATTAGAAGGCCCTTTGCTTGAATCTTTGTCCAACTTTACACAACTGAAGGTTCTAAATCTTGGCAGCAACCAAATAGAGGGCACATTTCCCTACGGGCTTCAAGCTCTACAAACTTTGAAAGTATTAATTTTGTGAGCCAATAAGTTTCATGGTCCTATTGCCAGTTTAAAGACCAAAAAAATGTTTCCTAGTTTAATTGTTTTTGATATTCATATACAACTACTTCAGTGGCCCAATACCAAAAGCCTACCTAAAAAACTTTGAAGCCATGAAGAATGTTGTTCAAGCCGAAGGGCATAGCAGATTGCAATACATGATGATCAAGCACGAATGCAGATGGAAGAAACTTTAACATGTTCTATGATTCTGTGAATGTAACAACAAAAGGGATTAGCATCACATTCATGAAAATACCAACAATCTTTGTGTATATTGATTTGTCATGCAACAAATTTGAAGGAGAGATTCCAAATGATGTTGGAGAGCTTCATGCACTGAAAGGGCTCAATCTTTCTCATAACAAACTCATTGGTCCTATTCCTCGATCCATGGGAAATTTGGCCAACTTGGAATCATTAGACCTCTCCACAAATATCCTCATTGGTGACATATCTACAGAACTAACCAATCTGAACTTTCTTGTGGTCTTGAATCTTTCCCATAACCTTGTGGGAGAAATACCACAAGGGGTGCAATTCAACACATTTTCAAATGATTCCTATGTGGGAAAACTTGGGGTTATGTGGACTTCCATTGTCAACGAAATGCAAGAACAAGCATTCTCAACCTTCATCAACCTTTTATGAATATTGAGTGTTCCTATTGCAAACAAAATGTTGTAAGTTATGAGTTCTTTTATGGATATTGAGTGTTCCTATTACAAACAATTTTGGGTGGTACAAAACTTAAAGTTAAATGAAAATTTTGTCACTTTACAACATAAGCGCTTAAGTCATATCTCTTAATAGAGAATTTGGATGCTTGTGTTATAGGAAATTCTTGATCATTTATATTAGTTGGACCTTATATTCTACATTGAGTATATAAAAGGAAAATAAACAAACAAGATGGAATTCAGGCACCGAAAGAGCTAAGGATGTCTTAGAACTAATACATACATATATTTATGGAATGAACAAATGTATTATATTATGTTCATAGATAATTCTTCTTTATTTAAATTATGAGAAGTTTTGGCCTCTAGACACTTAGTCTTTCAAAATTGAAGTTGAACTTCAACTAGGAAAGAAATTAAGGTTGTCATATCTAACTATGATGATGAATACTATAGTAGATATGGCAAGTGGAAAATGTATAGACCCTTTGTTTGTTTTTCTTAAATAATTGTGAAATTGTTCTGCAATATATAATGTTAGGCAAACCTAGCATGAATAGAGTTGCAGAATGATGAAACTAGAGTTGTAAAGATATGGTAAGAAGTTTGATTATTCTCTACCAATGTCACTTTGGGGAAAGACATTAAAGAATGAAATTTATATCCTTTTAGGGTACCAATTAAAGTAGTCACTAATAACCCCTATATGTGTGAGTTGGGGAAATCCCAGCATTAGGCATATGCACATTTGAGGATGTCTAGCTGAAGCAATGTCTTATAGATTGCATGAAGGTAAGCTGGACCTAAAGATCATTAGTTACTATTTTTTTTTGTTACATTTAAAGCTCTCGCATGCATAAGTTTTATTATCCTACTTTAAACTTTAAAGATCCTGTTTGAGATGGGAATGCAAGACTCCTTGAAGAAATTGAGTTTGAAGGGAAAGGAAATATAAAAAGTGTTGTTTTTAAAGAATAACCTGTTATTGACAATTGTTGAGTCTTTATACTTATCATTGTTCAAGAAACAAATCTAGTAATTAAATAACGATGTTATTCCTAACATCATTCAAGGGCAAGACAACATTGAGATTCCTCCTTAAGTATCACCTAAAGTTCAAACTCAATAGCCTCAAGAAGTGTCATTAAGAAGATCCACTAGAGAAAGAAAAAAAATGTAAATTCATATGATAATGTTATATTTCTTCAAGAACATGAATATGACATTAGGTTGACTAAGAAGGTCTAATTGACTTTAGTCAAGTCATGTTGTGCTCTAACTCAAGTGGATTGATATCATAAATGATGTAATAAAATCGATGGTTGAACATGACATTTAGGATATCGTCAAATTGCCTGAAAGTGTGAAACCCATATGTTGTAGATAAATATCTATAGCCAAAATGGATTCAATGGGAAATTTTGAGATATATAAAGTTTGTCTTGTCATAAAAAATTTTACAAGAAGGAAAGCATTGATCACAAAGAGACTTTTTCTCTGGTTTCTTAGAAAGACTCTCTTAGGACTATAATGACATTGTAGATCATTTTGATTATTGTTTTGCATAGATGAATATAAAGATTACGTTTCAAAATGGAAACATTGATGAAATAATTTATACGGTGAAAACCAGAAAACCTTGTTTAAAGTGATCCAAAGTTTATGGTATGCAAAGTAAAGAAATTCATTTATGCCTTTATACAAGTCTCTTCTCTTTGGTATTACAAAATTCATCAAGATTACCTCTTATGGTGTTGAGGTAAATTTGGTTAATGATTGCGTATATTAAAAGTTCAGTGGGAGTAAATTTATTATTTTGATATTATATGTTGATGACATCCTACTAGCATCATACGGTTTATTGTTGCAAAATAGTTATATTGCAATTTATCATGTATGCTTAAGTTTATTTTTATTGTCTTGAAATAATTTTTACTGAGAGCCCTAAGGTGATATATGAGTAATCTTTGTATGCAACACTAGAAAGTAGTAAAGCGCATGATGCACTAATTGAAGAGAACAATAAACTACATGTTTTCATATCGAAAGTCTAAAAGTTTAGAGATCATTGGGTATTTTGACTTCGATTCTACAAGATGTTTTAATATTAATCACTCCACATAAGGATCCACATTTAACCATGTTGGTGGAGTTAATATTTTGCTTGAGACATCATACTAGAATTTATGACTACTAGATTATTGTCACTGGCTTGCCTGCTATTGCTAACATTAAGAAGCCATCATGTGTTTATTGGGACAATATCTTAGCGGTTTTATTAAGGATTCAACCAAGTAAAAGTTGTTGGCATAAAATATTTGGTTGTTAAATAAAGAATTTAAAAAATATAGATATTGTAGAACATATAAGAAAAAAGAATATGCTAGTTGACCCACTTACTAAAGGTTTGGTACTTAAAGTTTTTCATGAGCACATTGCTCATATGGGTGTAATTTCTGATAGTACCTTAGTTTAGTGGAAGTGTTGCTTATGTTCTATATCTTATGTTTTTAAAACATTTTATTGTTTAGATTTTCTATAGAAATAAAGTCGATGTTTATCATCTTATTATGAAATTGTGTTATGTTTTATGTGCAATATTTATGTTGCATTTGGATTGATCTCTATAAAGAATAAGGTTTGGACTAATTGAAAATGAACATGATTAAGATCACATGACATGTTATTTTCATACTACTTATCTATATTCAATCTATGTCATCAAATATACGTAACAATGGTGATTATTGTGGCTTAGTCATGTTGAGTCTGTGATGAAAACCGCAATAGTTTCTTGTTGTTATATGAGATGGACCAAATTGTTAAAGGGGAGTCTAAAAGTGAATAACGTACGGTTGCATACCTAAAGAACTTTGTAATATAAATGTCTAAGATTAATATGAAGTTCAAGTGGGAGATTGTTAGGAATTTATTTATTCCTAATTAATTAATATGAGTTAAATATTAATTTATAACATTTATATTAGTTGTTTACATTTACAGGGGCTCAATTTAAGTGATCTAATTTAGAGAACCCCTAGACTGCCAACAAAAATAATATGGAATAAATTAGTGGATTACCAAATTTATCCATTGGGACATAATGAGAACTCTAATGGATTAAAAACATAAAGCACGGTGATGGTCCTCAACATACCAAATCAGAAAACGGTTTTCTCCTCTCTTCATCTAAAGAGAAAACGAAGGTCCCATAAGGAATAAGGAGATTTGGTTGAGGAAGATCAGTTGAACCAATTGTTTTTTTATCAATAAAGCTTATGCTGCGTGTCAATCAAAATTGCTCTTTGGATCCAGGTATTTTTAAGAACCCCTTCTCTAATAATCTGACCTAATGTGCTCATATATGTTTCTTTGGTTATTTTATTTAGTTAATCAAAATAATCAACAATTCTTTGGGAGGGGACATGGCCCCCCTTGACTTTTTTTTTTTTTTTTTTTTTTTTTATCATATGTTTATAGGGGTGTATTTAGTAATTTTAGGGGTGTATTTAGCGTTTTGTGGTGCATTTAGCATTTGTTTTTTCAACTTATTGTTTAAAATTCTAATATTCTTTTTTTTTTTTTGGTTACTTTTTTAATTTTATAAAAAATATTATATAAATATTATATTTGACCAAATTTATTATTAATATTATATAATTTACTTTTTTAAAATTATTTTTTCTCTAAATTATTAAATCAATATCAATCTTATTTTTTTTTAGAAAATCTTATTTAAATATTAAATTTTAATTATTATATAATTAATTTTATATTTAATTTTTTTAAATGATAAAATTAGAAATTTTATCTTTTTTAAATAGAAATTTGAAGATTATATTAATATTTTATTAACTTTAGTTATTATATCATTGTTTTTATCTTTTTTTTTTCTAAATTATAAAATCACCATGTAATTTTTTTTAATATTATAAAGTATCAATTTTTAATTATTATAGAATCAATTTTTAACTTATTTTTTAAACTATAAAATCAATAGTAATATTATTTTATTTTGTAAATAAATCTTATCTAAATATTATATTTGATTAATTTTGTTATTAAATATAATTAAATTTTTCTTAAATTAAAATTATAATTGTCAAATTTGATTTGTCTTGCAAGGCCACAAATTAACATTGTTGATGACTAATTTCTGTTAAGGAACTTGGTTAACCACTTTTAGTGGGGTTCTTTCCTTTCACTTACGTTTTTCATTCACAGGGCTCGAATATGAGAGCTTACTTAAAGAGACCAAATTCAATTACTACTCGGATCAATGACTTGTTAGTACTATATTACATTTATATATACTATATAAAAAATATAATTGACTAATTTTATATTAATTTTTTTTTAAAAGTAAATTTTAAATTTTCTTTATTATTAAATATGAAATATCTAAATAATCTAGTTAAGACCACAATCTTGGTAAACGATCATTTTCAATGATAAATATAATTAAAATTTCACTTCACAGTTCTGTTAACGTAGGTTGAAAAAAATTATTGAAAAATTTAATATATTTTAAATGATTTTATAATTAATCCATTGTATTCAAAATCGGTACATCCCTGATCAGAACCAGAAGGTTGACATCCTCGGAAGTGTGTATAAGAGCACTCGTTAAATCAATGTAGCGCGTGAATATGAATGCGATGATATTACTCTCTGGGCATCGATAAAGCTCTATTTCATTTCTTTCACTATATAGAGATCGAAAAGTCTGCAAAATTTTATTCGGTGATTAATCAAAGACGTTCATTTAATCGTCCTATTTATTTTATGTATCCAACGTCATGCTTTGAAATTCGAATTGGTGACTTGCAAGGCCGCTCTTTGACCTTTTATGAGCACTTGGCGAGAGAAGAGATATATGTTCCTTTATGTTAACTATGTTTTTTTAACATAGTTAATTATGTTTTTTTTTTTTCCATTGAGTTTAGGCTATTCTTTTTTTTTCTTCTCACCTAAATTTTTGTTTTCAGTCCATCATTTTTTTTTCTCTTTCCTATGATCATCAATCGTTATCCTTCTTAGGATTAATATACTCCTATTTGTAGATAAATATTAGTGGCAATTACACTCTAATTGAGTAATATTTTATGTTGAACTCGTTTAATACTCTTTGAGTTAGTGAATATTGAATTTTATTATATTTACACATAAATCATATAGAGAACATATATAAATTTACATTCATTATGAATATATAGTAATCATATATATATATATATATATATATATATATATATATATATATATATATATTTTATGTTAAATATGTTTTTTGTCCCTTGAGTTTAGGCTATTCTTTTTTTTTTCTCTCCTAAACTTTTGTTTTCGGTCAATCATTTTTTTTTTCTCTATCCTATCCTAGTTATGACAAAAAAAAAAATACTCAAAAAGATAGGTACCTAAAAAAAATTGATATTTACAGCCGGCAAATTGTTTATTGTATGATCATCAATCGTTGTCCTTTTTAGGATTAATATATTCCTATTTGTAGATAAATATTAGTGTTAGTTACACTCCAATAGATTAATATTTTATGTTAAACTCGTTCGGTCACTATTTGAGTTAGTGAATATTAAATTTTATTATATTTACACATAAATCATACATAAAACAAATATAAATTTACATTCATTATGAATTATGAATATATAGTAATCTTTTGCCTCTTGATGAACATCTATGACAGTTACAGCAGATGAGGACGTTAAATTCAAAATAATCTCTACGTGAGCATGACCCAGCAATATAACAGAGACGGATTTTTTTTTTGGGGTGGGGGGGCCCTCCTCCCCATCTCTCTTTTTACTATATATAAAAAAGTTAAAAATAAAAAAATATTAAAAAATAAATTATTAAAAAAATAAATTTTTAACTTAGTATTTATTAAAAAAAAATTTTAGTAAATTATATTTTAGTTTTATACCTACTAAATATTTGATTTTATTACATTTTTATTTATTTTTTTACAAGTTTTACTTTTAATAAATTAATTTGACACTTTTCATTTACAATCTTTTAAAATATTATAAATTTTAATATATTATTTTACTTTTATATTACATGATTGTAGATTTTATTCTTAATTTTTTAAAAAATTGACAAATTTTTTACCCATTTTTTCTCTTTTTTTTAAAAAATAAATTTTACATTAAATATTTTTTTAAAAATTTTATCTTCAATTTTTGTGAAAAAAATTTAGCCCCTTCCTACTTAAATTCCTGGATCCGTCCTGATAATATATAAGGAGAACATACATCAGCTAAAAAAAAATAAAAAATCAGCAAGTTAAGTTTTAAATATAGCGAGGATATATAATTTAAAGTTTTTGTCGGATTATATTAGGAAGAAAATTAATATGAATAATGTCGATCATGATGTGAAACAATTGTATATGTGTTGTTGGTGTCCTTTTTATTTTCCTTACACTAAAAGTATCCAAAATTTTAATTTTTCGTGATTTTGGTACTTTAATTTTTTTTTTTATTATATTTGGTCCCAAAATTATTTTTTTTTTTAGCAACTTTGATACTTTGTTAAAATCATTGTTTAATTTTGAATATTAATTGTGCTTGTTAATGGGACCAAAATCATGAAAAAAAAAATAAAGTTTAAGAATTAAAAGTGCAATTAAACCTAAAAATAAACATGGCAATCGGTCACCAATACTATTCGTTATTTGAAAAAAAAAATCTCTTTTTTATTTTTTCTTATTAATTTTTGGCAATTTAGATATATAATTTATGATTTTTTTTTATGATTGGGTAGAAAATAAAATATAGATTGGAAACAGAAATTTAGAAGAGAAAAAATAATAACAATAACCTATACTTATGGAAAAAAACATAATTGATTATGTTAAAAAATATATTTAACTTTTATAATAATTGTATATAAAATGGGCCTCTATATATTCTTTTGTCGAGACCCATAAAATGTACCGAACCTGAAAATGGGCAAATTTATGCGCAGCATCGCACAGGCCATGAATCGACGCCGTGCCTCGGCTTTAACATCAAGGTCGACACCACTTCCTTTACCATTGTGATGTACAATTATTATAATTGTTAAGGCTATATTTGTAATTTTGATTCTCCTATTATTCAAAATTTATGATTTTGAATTTTGGTTTTTTTTTTTTTTTAAATTGGATGACACTGGTCATTGTGTTTATCATTATTTGTTCTCGTTATCTCATATTTAAAATTATTCTCACTTAAAATATCTCATATAGACGAAATTGTAATTTTTGTATTTCCAAATTTAAAACTTTGAGAACTTTAATCGTTTAATTTTAATTGTAACATTTGATCTTTCTATTTTAAAAAAATTGATGATTTAATTTGATTTCCTTGATTGATTATTAACTAATATTTTTTCATTAATATAATTATTAAGTTAATTAAAAATTATTATAAAAACATTAATCATCTTTCACACAAAGAAAAAATAATTAAAAAATAAAAATAAAAAAATCATTTAAATCATTAAAAAAATCGTTAATTGCCTATCATGAATTTTTTTTTGGTGCAATAACTATTTTTAATATTAAAAAAAACATAAACAAATAAAAAACCACTTTTAATCCCTTTCCATAAATAATATTTTTTAGTAAATATATAATTAATTTAATAACTCTATAAATCATAATTATTAATTAATAACCAAATCCTCAATCTTTGAAATTAGAATGATTAGATGTTAAGATTAAAATTAGGGGATTAGAGTGATCAAATTTTAAAATTAAGGGAACAATTTTTTTTTAACTCAGCCAAAAAAAAAAAACTTCATCAACCAAGTTGACAAAATTGGTTGATTTAAAACCCTTCATATATGCATTACACCATTATATAACTCAAGTTGGTGTTTGATTTATTTTATCGAAAAAATTATTGGTGTAAGATTTATGACAGATTGATATATCTCATGGGTGCTATCTATTTTTTTTTTAGGGAAGTCTCATGGGTGCTATCTAGTAGCTAGACGCCATGCTAATTAAACAATTTACAAAAATTAAATTTCAAATTAAAATAGCAAAAATTATTGAACCAAACAATAATGTATTTCTTGCATGCGCTTGACTGCCTTTGGTGGATAAGAAATGAGTATATTTTTTAACAAAAATGGATAACAAATGCTAGCTTCATTGTTAATATTAAGATACAGCTTAGTTTAAAAGTAGATAGGATCTCTGATATGTACTGTGATAGTGCAAGCAATAAAAAGTATGGGAGTACTACTTTTAATTCTGATGGGGTTGTGTCTAGTGAGGCTGTGGTGACTTCTTGCGATACTGTTTTGAAATATTTAAATGACAAGTTCATAAAGGCCTTTTCTAGGAGATTGGGTTTCTATAGCGTGCTTGAAGCTGAGCTTTGGGGTATTATGTATGGCCTCCAAATGGTAGTTGACGATAAAATGGAACATTTGCATGTTACTACTGATAGTCTCCAAGTCATGATGCTTATTGATGATTTTATATATTATAAGGGTCAGTTTCATGAACTAATAATGAAAGATGAAAGGGAGTTTCACAAGCTGTACCTTTGACCATATTGACATAAGGGTGGCAAAATGGGTTCTAACCCGCGGGTTAGCTCGCCAACTCGTCAAAAAAAGGCGAGGCGGAGGAGTACTCCCAACCCACTAACTCGCCCAACCTGCTCTCGCCAAACCTGTCAGCCTGAGCAGTCAATCCGCCAACCTGCTTTCCCAAACTAAATACCTAAGCTAATCCTAAACTACCCTAAAACCAAACATAAAAACCCTCTCTCCTTACCTCCGTCGCCGTCGGCCGCTACCCCTTTGCCCTCACTATCATGTCCTCATCCCTCTTCTCTCGCCGCGGCCTCATCCCTTGTCTCTCGTCGTCGCGCCCTCGCCCTCGCCCTCTTGCCCCCCGTTGTCTCACCCTCGCTCGTCGCGCCCCTTGCCCCTTGCCCTGTTATTGATCTGTTGTTGTTGTTAATCAGTTGTTGTTGGCTTGATCTAATAGATTTGTTGTTGTTGTTGATCTGTTCTTCTTCTTCTTCACCTTGGTGGGCCAACTTGCCAACCCGTCTAAGGGTGGGGCGGATTGGCTCTCCCAACTCGCACCGGCCATAGGTGCCTGTCCCGCCCCACCTCGTTTTTTGTGGGTCCAACCTGCTCTGCCTTCTTTTTGGCGGGTTGTCCCATTTTGCCATTCCTATATTGACAAAGATGATAATTATTTAGCAGATAAATTTGTAAAGTTTGATTTTTCTTTAAATTTAAATTGTATGTTTTTTCCATCACTCCTTTCTTTTGCTAGTACTGTGAAAGGAAGTGTTCATAAATGATAATGTTAAATTCTATATAATTCATTTTTTAGGTTTAACCCATTCAGCAAAAAAAATAATGTATTTCTCCCCATTACTTTTCCATCTTTTTCTATATATAGAGTAAGAAATGAAATGCAGTAGCTATATCCGCTACGGAACACATAACCTAAAGAGTAATATTTTCTTAAAATTCTTTTGAGATATATAACATTTTTACTTTTTATACTTTTTTTAAGTAAAGGTAATGCACCGAATGTTTACTTTTCTAACTTTTCTCCTTTGAATTAATCGTAGATTAGGAGAATAGAACTAAACCAGGAAGCAAGCATGATCTCTGACGCAGTTGGGGAGACAAGTGGTTCAACCTCTGATGCAAATCTCAACCGAAATGATTACAGGGTGATTGATGTCATTTATGAAAAGCTTCCTAGGGACAGGCCGCATGGTGATGATGATGAGTTCAAAATCCGCGTTTGTCACGTTCCGAAATTCTTTAGTGTAATGAAGCCAGAGGCTTTCATCCCTCAGTGTGTGAGCCTCGGTCCATACCATCACTCCCGCGTTGAACTGATCATGACTGATGAACTGAAGTTGGGTGTCGTGAAGAGGGTACCAAGAGTCGGAGACCTTTTCCAAGTCAATAATAAGGAGGCACTTGTCCCAAACTTTGTGTTTGATGATAACAAAATTGAAGATTTCTACCCCACAGATCGCACCGCATGTGTCAAACACAAACTACTGTCCATGCTGGCAATTGATGGCTTATTCTTACTGGCCTTGCTTCACAGTGACGAAGCTCGTTCCGACCAGTCTTGGAACCACTCCTATTTCTTAACTGGAAAGCCAGGGACGCTCCCGGTCAACGCAGATGGTGTAGTATTGACCTTGGACAATATTCTGAGGGACGTTTTCATGCTCGAGAACCAAATACCCATTCACGTGCTTATGAAGATCAACAGAGGAATCAACATCAACGTCGACAACATAGGCCATTTGTTAGGTGAAACCATGCTAAACTTCTCCAGACCGCTCTGTCCACTTGTTCATTTTGAACAAGTCTCCTCAGAGGAAGCAGAAGACCATGTTCATTTGTTGGATCTTATGTACCATTTGACTGCACCACCTCAGCTTGTGCCCGTGCCCGTGCCCGAGCAGCCCCAGCCTCAGCTTAATAATCGTCAAAATTTAATTCTATATATTCTTCCTTGGCTGAAGTTATATCTTGCCCTGATGTTGACATTCATATATATTTTTATGTACACGGTGCAGCTAATAGTTAACTGGGTGGTACGTCCTTTATTTACTAAGGCACTTCCATGGGCAGTGGGTCCTATATTTGGTAGTAACCCGAGAAATATGCCTAATTTGAGATTCTTTCTGAGACCTTTATTTAGTAAGGAATCTCTGTTCTTCAAACTACTCTGTCTTCAGCTATGGGGCTCAACAAAAAATTTTGAGGAAGAAGATGTAACAATTCCATCTGCGACGAAACTTGGCAAACTCAGTATCGAAGTGAAACCTACTGAAGGGGGCATCTCATCGATTAGAACTGAAATTTCAATACATCCAATCTTCATGAACTTATCATCAATGTTACGTTCAAAATTTTATTTGCCTCGAATCAGGTTGGATACATTGTCTGAAGTCATCATCAAGAACCTGCTGGCCTACGAGTCCTTAACCAAATCCCCTGATGCGCTGATATTCTCGCGCTACATTGATTTAATGGGTGCTCTTATAATCACTTCCGAGGATGTCAAGCTGTTGGTACATGAAAACATTATTGAGACCCAACTTAGTGATGAAGTTGTCGTACAAATTTTCAATGGGACGAAGAGCAAATCGATTAGGCCTACTAATATTACAAAGTTGGAAGAAGAGATTAAGGATCTAAAGTTTTTAGTAAATTATATGAACTTCCTATATTGGTTCATATCAGAGTACATACGTCTCTATGTTATATGCTCCATTGTCGTTTTATTTTTTCCACTTTTTAAGGACGTAGTTATGGGAATCTTCTGCTTGACCTTTTTTCGTGACCCAACAGTTTGTAATTCTCAGGGAGTTGGAAAGTATGGCAGAAACACACCTTTCACAAGTTCTATGTAAGCAATAGTTAAATGTGATTGTCATTATATTGTTGAACTCGTGTTGTAATTAGAGTACGATATTAGCAAGAGAAAAAAAAATATTTTTCTACTTATTGCGCGCTTTTATTGTCCAATACATACCAGCGTAACTAAATGCATACTTGGTGGTAACAAGTGGCTAACAATGAATCCATATGAACCAAGTAGCTTCTGCATTTATTTTTTTCTTTCAAATTGGTTTGACAAGTAACGAATAATCAAACTTGAGCCAGGGCCTGTACACTAAGTCCAAACACACTTAGGAAACACTTATTTTATTGAGTGGTGATGTGATATTGTGATGTGACATTTAATTATTCATTTCACTACTTAAGATTAAGAGTTGACATTAACTATAAGTAATAAAATAAAAAATTTCAAATAAAAAAATATGAAAATGAAAAAAGAATAATTTAAATAGTAATTTTAAAAAGATATATAACCTATAGGAAAAATATATTTAAGTCCTTTATTTAATTATAAAAGTTAATGCTAGTTAAAATAATCAATTCAACCTAAAACTTTAGTTTATTGCAAATAACTACCATGGACAATGATGTTTGATCATTTAGAAACAAAAAAAGCTTTTACTAATCCCACACTAAATAGTTTGTTATATTGAAGGAGACCAATAATGCATGACATAATGAATGTGAATTCATATTTGTTATATGCTAATTTGTTAAATAATTAGTTCACCATATATAAAAATACTTCAATCTATTGGGTTTTAGATAGCATCAATTGATGTCGATCATGATGCAGCAACAACTATACTTACATCTCAACCTTAATTATGGCATAGTCCACGGATGCTATCAGGACATGATGCTAATGTAGATAGCATTCTTACTCTTTCAAATTATTATGGAAAAAAAAAAAATACTTAACAAACCACGCATTACTCTCTTCTCTTTCGGTCCTATGAGTGACCAATTTAAGTTTGAACACAAGCACATTCACACGTAAATAGAATGGAAGACAATGTGAACGGTTGTTATTACCGAATTTCGTAGACTTTTCCATGTGTGTATATAGAGAGAAGGAAAACCCAACAGAGTGATAATGCGTCATGTAATTGATCTGAATTCATATTTTTTTTAAGAGTGTGAATTTATTTCAATTAATTATATATGTGTATTTATTTATTTATGTGTACCGTATAGTCAAGAACCAACTCGACAACGATCTCCTCTATCCGGTTAAACACCAAGTTTATCTCCATTGCTCAGTGTTACATTGAATTGTGACTATATAACTACAAATGAACTCGATTTGCTTTGCTTGGTCAAAACACCGAGCTCATCTCCATTGCTTGGCCAAACATTGAGCTTTGACCATACAACCATGTTGAAACAAGTTTGATCTACTTTGCTTGGTCAAAACATCGAGCTCATCCCCACTGCCTGGTTAGACATCGAGCTTTGACCAATGATCAGAACGTTCAAGTGACTTAACCACCAAGTATCTCATTTTTGGGCAACTATATCTCATTTCCAAGCAACTGTTTTTAATAGGGAACATAATCCAAATTTCTTGAATCACGTAATCCCCGTGATCCTGACCATTAACTAATTTGTTGCCAGGAAACCACTAGTCCCATTTATAAATACCCCAACACGAAGGGACAAAAGTACGTCTTCATTCTCTCTCAAATACACCTAAGATAAATACTGACTTGAGCGTCATAATGCCTTTTCAAGTACCCCACCACCATGAGCTATCGTCAAGAGTTTGGATCGAACGTTGAGTTGAGTTGTATTCATAAAGCTTGGCACTACTGAGAGCTCGATAAGAACATTTGACGCCCATTGTGGGGCCAGTAAAAATTTCTCTAACCACACCCTTATATGGTTCAGACGTGAAGCTCAACAACTCAACACGAGAACATAACGGATAACAATACCTTAGAGAACTCAAAGCCATGTTGGACGTCGATAAATTGGTCAACCAAGTGGCCTTGGAGGCAATGCAGAAACAAACACGATGTTGCAAACCCTTGGTGAAGAAATCCACTTACTTAGGATATACCAACACAAAGATTCGTAAGAAGGGTCGAGGAGGCCTGTAGGACAACAACAACCACCACTGATCCCACTTCCACCACCCTCTAAATGCACAGCCTAACTAGAACAAAGTGCTCATTTTGAGCATCACCTTCAGAGAGGTCACTCCCTCCATAAATCACATGCTCAACCTACTGCCTCAATAAGACGAAACCCATTTGTCCATCTCGAGGTCATGGAGGTCCCCCTCCCATTTGGTTGGAAATCTCCAACCATTGCTAGATACGATGCACCACAGACCTCAACGAGCATAGCAAAGCCTACGTGACTCAAGTAAACCTTTACATTAACGACAATGCCATCATGTGTAAAGTCTTTCTCATGACTTTGAAGGGAGCAACACTCAATTGTGGACATGTCTCCCCCTAAAATCATAGACTCCTTTGACACACTAGTAAAATATAATTAATGACAAGGACATTAATGACATTAAATGTCTCGGTAAAACTTTTAGTGATAACTTTTTAGGTAGTGACTTTTGGCGATAAATTTTTCGTTGACATAAGTTGTTTTTGTAATGAAAATTTAAATTTGACAACAATAAATATCGTTGCGAATAACTTTGTTTCTTATAGTGGAGAATCCTTCTCAACCTTGACAATGATGTGTAAATTCTTTATTATTTCTTAGCTTCTATTTCCCTTTGTTGATAACAAAGGGGAAAAAGTTACAAATTTTGAAAATTTTAAACTCTTTAATATTAATGTTAACGATAAGTATATATACCCACAAGTTTGATAACAAACGTTCATCTTAATTGATTGATATTAATGTTAACGATAGGTATATACCCACTAAATTATTCCTTTCGTTCCAAAATATTAGTCCTAACTTATAATTTACTGAACCAATAAAAACTAAAGAAAAACTGACAAATAGATGAAAAATAGTAATTTTACAAAACTATGTTTGTATGTGTCTCACTTATATAATTACAAAACATGATATAAATTAGATCTTTTAATTATGATTTTTATTTTGTGATGGACAATAATTTGTAATAAAAAAAATATAGCTCCATGAGTAAAAGTCTTAAAATTTTTTTTTTTTTTGTTGGGATTTCAATTCTATACAATTAAGTACGTATTATTTTGATTTTTTTTTTTATCTTTTATGTTGTAATTAAATCATGCAAGGAATTGAATTTGATCATATTATTAAAAAAAATAATTTATTAAATAATTATAAAGTTAATATGATTCAATAAATTTCTAACCTTAAATAACAATAATGATGACAACAAATGGTTTGAGTGTCATATGCATGTAAAAATGTTAAATTGGATGAACAATTTTTTAAATTGAATAAAAAGATAAAATAGAATTTTAAATAAAATAGTGAGAATAAAATTAAGAATAATACAAAAAAAGCTAGTAGCTTAAAACTTAAAAGCTAGCTTATTTTCCATAAAATATAAGTAACTTATCAAAATAATATACTTGGTAATATACTTGGGTATCTTATAAAAAAAATATCTAAACTATATGCTTTAGCTAAAATTGGACTCCACCAAATAAGTAAAGTAAAAAAAATTAACAGTTACAATTTTTATAAATATTTATTTTTGTATAACTATAATTTATATTAAAAATATTTTAAAATTTATAAAAATATGTTATAATTAAAATTTATAATAAATAAATATTTTAAATTTGTAATAATATAGGAGTTTTACCTGCACCAAATATTTATAGGTAGAAATTGTTTTAGTTTTATCTATACATGTAATTAATTTAACCTTCTATGAATTTACTTATAATAAATACTTGTAGGTAGATCTATTTTAAAAATTTTACATACACAAAATAATCAAAGACGCAAATATTTTAAAAGTTTATCTACACTATTTATTTGTGGGTAGAAATCTTCTTTAAAATTTTTACAAAATTTTGCTTAGTAATTTTGAGTTTTATCTATCGAAAATATGTTCTTATACGTAAGTGTCCATAAATATATGACTTTTTTCTTGTAATGCATAGATATTTTTAGTGAGATAAAACAAATTTTATCACATTAAATAAAAAGCCAAATACGGCAATATTTTTTAGACATTTTTTCTTCCAAAATGCGACAAATATTTTGGGACATGGAAGTAAAGTTTTAGGGTGATCTATCTAGTTATTTTAGCTAGCGTTGATTTTAATATTAACTTTCATATTAATATATATATATATATAGATGGATGATTCGTATGAGAATTACGTTGAGAATGAGAACAGACATTCTCATTCGTTGGATTAAATTAAATGATAAGGATTAACGCAATCATTTAAAAATTAACATACACCTACTTTATTTTGATTTATATTCTTTTCCTCTTTATTGCATCTAAAATAAAAAAAAATATTAAATATTCAAAAGAATTATTTTATCACATCCTAAAATATTAAAGACTTGTTATCATTGCCACCAAGGGTTGCCCTATCACCATGACCACCGCCACCACCACTACCATTATGGTCACCGTTCTTGTTGTTGTCGTCTAGGTCATCGTTACCACCACCAACATGATTACCATCACGGTTATTGCCACCACTAAAGCTACTGTCACCGCCACCATTATGGTCGTCGTCCCCGTTATTGTCGCTGCCGCCACTGTGTGGTGGTGGTGGCAGCAACAACGGGAACAACGACCATGATGGTAGTGATGATCATGTTGGTGGCGGTGGTGGTGACCCTGACAGGAACAACGTGGACAATGATCATGATAGTAGCAGTGATGGTGATGATGATGGTGGTGGCGGCGACCATGGTGATGGGGGCAACTCTTGGTGACGATGATGATAAGTCTTTAATGTTTTAAGATGTGATAAAATAATTCTTTTTTGAATATTTGGTAAATTTTTTTTTATTTTTAATTTTGGATGCAATAAAGATGGGAAGAAGATAGATCAAATAAAATAGGTGCATGCTAATTTTTAAAAGACTATGTTACCGTCTAATTTAAAGGGGGCGACTCGTATGAGAACCGCGTTTTTATGTGAGAATGAGAACACATATTCTGATCCATTGGATTAGGGGCCAGACATCATTCAATGTCTTGGTGGTTCTAGCAGTTGCTACCTTGCCATGAACATCTGATTTTTTTTTGGGATTTTACTGGCTGGGTAAAAGGTAGGCAAGCTTCTTTGCATTGGGAAATGGTTTGGCTGGCGACCCTATGGACAATTTGGACCTTACGTAATGATCTGGTTTTCAACAAAGGACAGACATGTTCAGCCAAGGCAATGGAGTTGATCAAGATCAGATCTTGGCAGTGGAACAAGGGGAGAAATGGCAGATTTGTTTGCTCTCTTTATGATTGGATGTTTAATTGTAGGACAGTCTTAAATTTGTCCTAATTGTTTGCGCTATGAAGTTGTTGTGCTGCCTACAACACAACATCGTAGGGTGATTTTTTGTTGGATGTTTTAGGGGGTGTATATAATCCTTCGGGATTGGCACGATAGTCTTGTGATTTGCTACGCAACAGCCATAGGTTATTAGCTATCTTCTTCTGTCTATTAGGATATAGTTTATAACCTTCTGGCTATGACTCGTATGCTATCATTCATTTTTTGTAAATGGTTTCAGTTATGCCTTACACCTTTATATTATACATTACACTTTTGTTGATAAAAAAAAAAAAAAACGTAACCCTTGATTTCAATAATACTAGATCCAGCAGCTGGTGCAAATTGTGTGATAATATATACAGAGGAAAACACCAAAGCCAAGCTGATCAGGACATATATGAAAAATCCAGCAATATATGACTTCTAGATTATATCAAATCTCACCGAGAATTTCCAGCCAGCAAAATTTTCAACAGCAATATTGATGAAAACAGCAACAAGTCATGTAACTGCAACCAATAGAAAAAATATGCAATAAAACCAAATTTCTGAAAGTGGTGTGAGGATAGTATAAAAGATAAATGCAAGGTGTGAACCAGACTGAAGGTGTGCTTAGTAAAATTGGAAAATTCAGCACCAAAAATCCCCACATTAGTGGACTCTCTGCAATGATTAAAACATGAAAAAATTAATTTCACTCAAAACTATAGAAAAATGGGCAATACTCAAAATCTCAAATCACAGAGAAAAGATTCAGTATCTGAAAGCACCGAAACTTACCAAAATATTGACATCCGTGAAGCAGATACACAAATCCAAACAAAACTTTCACTAATTACACTCTTAAAATTCATTAAAAACTACAAAAAAATTCCACACACTATAAAGTGTTAAGTAGATTGTGGAATCTACAAAATTAGTGATTTCTAAGAGATTTTTAATAGATTTCAAACTTACATAGAGTATTTCTAACCTTTCTCAGACCAATAATTCTACAAACAACAAAGTGAAAGGGTTGAGAATCCAAAACACACCAAAGGATTGACATTGGTGAAGCCCTTGCCGGCGTCACCACCACACGCAAGGAAAAGCTCGTTCTCCTTCATCACAATCATTGATTGGGGAACAAGGGTGAAGAGGTTGTGGTTGTGAGGTAGCGAGAGTGAAGAGTGAAGAGGTTGTGAGAGTTTAGGCACGAGAATCAAGAAATTCTTAAGGTTTGGGCACGAGAGTGACGAAGCTCTTAGGTTGGCACTGTGCTCATGTGATGTAGCCTTTGAGCGTGAGTGTGAGAATGGATCTGAAAGCGAAAACAATTAAATGTTATCCATCTATTTTTTTTTAAAATAAATCAAAAATTTCAACATCTGTAAAATCAACAATGTTGACATTAGTTACTATAAAAATGATGTTAATAAGTTGTAATTATTTACAAAATTGCCACTATGCCATATTTAATAACGGTTTCTTCAAAACCAAAATTGATTAAGTGATGTAGAAAGTCTTTTTTTTAGTAGTGTCATCTTTGTTCATTTACTTTAATTTAGACTGGTGAGTTCTTTATATTGTTACTAGTCAATTTACACATAGACACGAGCACGCACACACATATGGACATACACCTAAGGGTTGGGGGAGATAATCTTGTCAAATTAATATTTAGTAGATGATTGAGGTTAAATTTAAGTAAAAAAATCAAATCAATCTTAACCTTTCATGTAAAATGGAATAATCTTGATTCCATAGTTGTCTTAACCCATATTTGTCGACGGCATTTCCAATTAGTTGACTGATTGTGTAAAATATTTGTTGTTTTTGGACAGGGTTAATTCTTTGTCCCCTCACAACTTTCATATAGTATTGTAGGTTCTACACTTCAGTTCAAGTAAGTTTCTTTTATTTATTTATTATTATTATTATTTTGATAGATAACTAGTTATTAATGAGAATTGTTTTACAACTTGTTGATGTTTTATAACTTGTGTTATTAAGGATTGTTATTTTATATTCAACTTATGTGCATTATGAGTGAATCTTAGTTTCTAGTTTGAGATTCAATACAATAATTAATATGGATAATTTGGATTAATCATATAATGAATCTTGAATTGTCCATTTGGACAGTTTGGGAAGAGTCATTTTTGTATACTTGATTCATATGTAAAGGTTAAGTCGCTTTTGTTAAATTTGATGAAATTTTGGTTTAGTGCATTTCGTATTGTTGTCTAAGTGCATACTTGATTGTGATGGAATTGATTTCATGTACTAGGAGATCAATGCGAAATGTTGTCGAAATTTTGTCAAATTTAACAAAAGAGACTTATCATTTTTATGTATGAATCAAGTACAAAAAATGACTCTTCTTGAATGGGTTAAGGCCACACCTTTTATGAAAAAAAATAAGATATTCATGCATGATAAAACATGTGAGTATCACAAAAGAAAATAGAAAAATGTGAGATCTTCATGCATGATATAGCTTCGGTGAGTATCACAAAAGATCAAAAAGTGAGATCTTGAATGATATAATTTCTATGAGTATCACAGAAGAGAAGAGGAGATGGATGAAAGCTGGATGGATTGAAGTTGGATGAAATCAAAATGCATCACTAAGGAGAATGAGAATGGGGTTGAACAATTTTTAGGATTTGCTCAACGAAATGCACTGGATATGGGTGGCAAATATTTTTGTTTGTGTGTTAAATGTGTGAATGAGAGACAACATGTAGTGAACGACATAAGGATCCATCTTATTTTTTATAGGATTGCTCAGAGTTATACAACATGGATATAGCATGGTGAATTGACACACATGCCAACGGTGTCCCAAACTGAGGATGTTGATGTAGAAATGGAAGATCGATTAGAGGACATGATTTGTGATGCTAGACAAGAGTCTTTTCAACAAGCACATGCATCTTTATATGATATGTTAGAAAGTGATTCAAAGAAGCATTTGTATGCAGGGTGCACAAATTTCACACAGTTGTCAACAGTGTTAAGTTTAGTCAATTTTGAAGGCAAGATATGGATAGAGTGATAAAAGCTTCATTGGATTGCTTAAGGTGTTGAAGATGATGCTTCATAAGAAAAACATGTTGCCAAAAAATAACTGAGGCAAAGAAGATATTGTGTCCTGTGGGTATGGAGTACTAGAAAATACATGCATGCCCTAATGACTGCATACTGTACAAAAATGAGCTTGAAGAAATGCATAAATGCCTTAAGTGTGGGGTATCATGATACAAAGTGAAGGATGACAATTGTAGTAATAATGAAAACACAAAGAAAGACTGTCCAGCAAAGGTGTGTTGGTACCTTCCAATAATTCCAAGGTTTAAGCGACCATTGGCTAACAAAGATGACGCAAAAAACCTTACATGGCATGTGGATGGGAGAACAAAATGATGGATTGCTCTGTCATCTGGCCGATTCTCCCCAGTGGAAGTTAATTGATCATTTGTTTCTAGATTTCAGGGAGGAGGCAAGAAACCTTAGGCTTGTACTTGCTATGTGTTAACACCCAATTTTATCTGTTTAATTACACTATTATAGTTATTATTATTATTGTTGTTGTTGTTGTTATTGGTATTATTATTATTATTATTATTATTATTATCCCATATGTGGTGTCTCGCTACATCAAGAATAAAAAAAAAAAAAAAAAAAGATGCACAGAAAAATGTAAACCCAATCTTTTGTCATCTTCTTTCGTGTTCCTCCGTCACATGAACATTACAAATTTTGGAACACTACAACATTGGAATGAAGCTTCAGTAGGCCTAAAAATCTAAAAAAAATGGTACAAGCCAAGTTTGTTCAAGGCAAAAGGAAATAAAGAAGCAGAAAGAAATAAAAGAAAGAAAAAAAAGAAGAAACAAGCAGCTTCAGCAACTTCATCCAATTAATCAACAGCAGCAGTTGCTTCATCAAGTAGCTTCCTTATAGACAGCAAACTAGGCCTAGCCTAGAGGGTGGCTGATTTGAAAGGGGCTGTAGGAAGATAAAAGGAAATGATTAAATGAGGAAAACCTCCTAGGAAGGAAAGCTTAGAGCAAACCCTCCTAGGAAGGAAATCCCAGCTTATATATAGAGACGACAACGACACCAAAAAAAAAAAAAAAAAAAAAAGAGCACAAAGAAAAGAGGAAAAAGAAATAGCAAAACAAAAATGAATCACCAGCTTCTTCATCTCAAGTAGCTCCAACAACAGCTTCAACAAGTAGCTTCATCAAGCAGCTCCATCATCACAGCTTCTCCCAAGCATCCCAAGCAGCTTCATCAGCACAACCTCATCCCAAGCAGCTCTGTCAGCAGCCTCATCAACTAGCAAGCTAGGCTAGGCTCTAGGGGTGGCTGCAAGAAGAAAATGACATGATGACATGAGGAAACACTCCTAGGAAGGAAAGCTGAGAGCAAACCCTCCTAGGGAAGAAACCTCATGCCTATATATAAGAGGCAGCAGAACAGATCAAAAAAAGAAAGGAAAAAAGCATAAAAAGAAAACAGAGAAAAAGAGGGCATAGCAACGATCAAAAGAAAAACACTAAGATCAGAAAAAAAAGGAGAAAAGATAGAGAACAGAACAGCAAGAACAGAAAAGAGAAAAGATCAGAAAAGCATTGCAATACAGCAAAAAAAGAGCAATACAAAAAGAGAATAGCAAAGGAAGAACAACAAGAACAAAGGCTAACAGGTTTCTTTCAATCTTTCAATCTTCATGTAATCTTCATCATGCATTAGATTTTCTTCTATGTTTGATTGTAAGCAATGTACTAGTTTGAAATCTATTTGTTGTTTGAATCTATTTGCTCAAAAATGATAAAAAAAGATATGAATTTGGAAAGAAAAGTACTATGTTTAATTAACCAACAAATCACAATCATAAGCAGAGCCAGAGACTGGATACCAAATACAGATATAAAAACGTGATCAGAGACATAAACAGAGACAAATTCAAAACACCAAAGAACACCAGAATCATTGAGCTCAATCCCTTAATCCTAAACAGAGTCACCACAAAGCAAAGCATGAGCAAATCAGATAAACCAATCAAACAGATGAACCATAATCAAACAGAGTAATCAGTTCCAGGAAAACAAAAGAGAAAACGGAGAAAGGAGAAGAGAGGAAGGACTACACCTCATCTCACAACCTTGCTCCGCTACCCTCGAGCCACCATCCCGCGACCTCCCTCGTCGCCAAACCACCCAGACACCATCCCCACCAAACCTCACCCCATGGCCACCATCGGCGTCGCCTTACACGACCCTCTCAGCCGCCAGCCACCTCCGCCGCGCCAAACACCCTTTGCCCTCGCTCAGCCATCTTGCGACCTCCGCCAAACACCCAAACACCATCCCTGCCAAGCCCTCGCATCGCCAACCCTCCTCCGCCTCAACCTACCATCGCAACCCTCCTCCGCCGTCTCCATCGCACTAGCATGGTGTCATCGCTGTAGCGTCGCCAGCCAGGCCGCGCCACTCCCCTTTCCCCCTTTCTCTTCTCTCTCGTGAGCCCTAGATCACGAACCAAGCAACTGAATGAGGGAGGTTGAGAACCCCTAAGTTTCTAATATTCGTTTTGGGCCAGAATTCTATTTACACCCCCATATTAATAAATTACAACTTTCACGTTTTGGGCCCTTTTCTATTTACACCTCCAGTTTTACTAAGTTGCAACATATCTATTTTGGGCCAGCTTTTTACTTACAACAACATTTAAAATTACTAAGTTGCACTTTCTTTTCTTTTTTCCTTTTTAATTATCAATAGTTGTCTAAATTAAAATCATTTCAAAATAATAAAGATGAATTGACTTGGGTGTACACCTCTGTCAATTTTTCAAGTGTTTTTTTTAGGATAAATGAGTTGCGACAGCTCAAGAGTCCTAAATTAAAAATAAAAAAGAATAAAAATAGTATATCTCCTTTTTTCCTTTAATAAAATTGATCTTCATGAAAATAAATTATTCTTTTCTAGTAATGTTTTGGTGAGATAAATATCTAAAAATTTATAAAGATTTTGCTTAATTAATTAAAGGTAATTGTCTTTGTGACGGATGTTGTAGGGTGTTGATACATTCCTTACACGTAATGGACTCCCGAACTCAAATCTGGTTTCAAAGACCATTTTTTTTTTCTAAAAAAGGTTTTTCTGATGTTTTCCTTAATAAACATTGGTGGCGACTCCTTTGATCCATACTTTCGATTTTAATCGCCGTCCCATCGTGATCCCGGTTGCGACACTATGGATGGAATGAATATGTTTGGTAACCTAAGCACTAACCAATGTTCATGGCTTGTTTTGCTAGTGATTTACAACTTGCCTCCTTGGTTGTGCTGAAGTGAAAATACATTATGTTGTCTATGATGATTTCGAGTCTAAGACAGCCAGGAAATGACATCGATGTTTATCTAAGTTCTTTGATTGAAGACTTGAGAATGTTATGGGAGGAAGGGGTTGACATGGTTAATGGAAATCGCGAGCAAACTTTTAAGTTTCGTGCAATGGTATTTTGTACTATTAATGACTTTCCAGCATATGGGAATTTGAGTGGATATAGTGTTAAAGGGCATCATCATGCATGCCCTATTTGTGAAGAACAAACTAGCTATATGCAACTAAAGCATGGAAAAAAAGACAGTCTACACTAGGCATTAGAGATTTCTTAAACCTTATCACTCGTATCTACGATTGAAAAAAGCTTTTAATGGAAGACAAGAGCATGGGATTGCGCCAACACCCTTAATTGGAAACTAAGTTTATGAGTGGGTAGAGGACATCGATAATATTTTTAGGAAGACCTAAAAGAAGGATGCAAGTGAGAAAGGCATATGGAAGAAGAAGTCAATATTCTTTTATCTTTCATATTGGTTTGATCTAAATGTTAGGCATTGTATAGACGTAATTCATGTGGAGAAAAATGTGTGTGATAGTTTAATCGACACGCTGCTTAACATCAAAGGCAAGACAAATGATGGTTTGAATGCTTGTCAATACCTAATTGAGATGGGTATACATGAGTAGTTACATCCAAGGTCAAAAGATAAGCGAATGTATTTTCCCCCAACATGTTATACATTGTCAAGAAATGAGAAAAAAAAAAGTTTTTGTTGGTGTTTACGAGGTGTGAAAGTGCCTCAGGGATACTCTTCAAATGTTAGGAGTCTTGTATCAGTGAAGGATAAAAAAATTAGATGGCTTAAAGTCTCATGATTGCCATGTTTTCATGCAACAACTCCTAGCCGTGGCAATAAGAGACATCTTGTCTAACAAAGTTAGGGTTGCCATAACTCGCTTGTGTTTTTTCTTCAATGTTATATGTAGCATAGTCATTGACCCTCAAAAGTTAGATGACTTGGAAAATGAGACTATTATTATCTTGTGTCAATTAGAGATGTATTTTCCTCCATTTTTTAACAACATGATTCACTTAATTGTTCATCTAGTGAGAGAGATTAGATTATGTGGCCCTGTTCACTTAATTTTAATGGAACTTTAGACCTTCTGCTAATTTTTTTTTGTGTAAAATGTCAACTATCATATTTGCACTAGATTGTCAAGTGTTATTTACCTTTGCATAGTCAATTGTCTTGTAAAAAGAATAACATGTTACATACATAGAAACATTAACGTTAATGATTTTTTGTAACAAAATAACTAAAGTGAAATTAAATTTACACTTTTAGGGAACTAAATGACATTTTTATTTTTTCAGGGATCAAAATGTCAATTGACTGCACTTTCAGGGAAGTGACAATTGACGGTTCTTTTAGGTACCAAAGTGATTGCAATCACCCTATTATAATATTGAAACCTTCAATATACTCATTTAAAGTTATATACATATTTATATCATACACAATTAATATATCTTTTGTACAATAAATAAAAAATTAATATAAAACTCTCATCAATAATAATTTTTTTCACTACATAAGAGTACAAAATAATGTAAGATTTGAAATAACTAAAATAAATTCATAATATTTATTTTATATAATTTTTTGGTTATAATGTAATTTTGGTCCCCTATTTTTTAAAATTCACAATTCACAACATTTAGTTCTTTAGTTAATTTTTATTTGTTTACATTTATGTTATTATTGTTGATAAATTATTATATGACATGCCATGTTTAACTTGAGTTTTTTAAAACATAAATATGACTATTTTAAAAATAAACACGTTTTTGAAATAATAATAATAATAATTATTCCATAAAAAAAATAATAAATCAAGCTCATAATCTATTTCAATAATATCTTCATTGTCTTACACCATGCAATTACAACTTAAAATATTATTATCCAACTGAATTGCTACTTAAATTTGCATTAAAAATTAAAGGGTACAATTATTTTGTTATTAAATGTATTAATAATGATGTGCACTATATAAATTTAATATTTATAAAATATTAAAATAGTAAATATACTCATTCAAAGTTCTACCATACACATTTGATTTTTTTTTTTGTACAGTTAATAAACAAATGATATAAAACTCCTATATATAATAATTTTCACTAGTATAAAATAATATAATTTTTTTAATTATTGAAATAAATTCAAAAATAAATATTCTATATAGTTTTTTTTGTTGTATTGTAATTTTTGTCCCCCTTTTTTTTTAAATTCACAATACTTGTCCTTTTGAATTTTATTGCAACATGTGGTCTTCTTGATTTTCAAAATTTCCTATTTTTGTTCCTCCATTAATTTTGATGTGTTGTCCTTATGCTATTATTGTTGACCATTTATTAGATGACGTGGCATGTATAAGATAGAATTTCAGGAAAAAATGAAATTTGAACCAATCAATTTTTATTGGCTTGAATTTCTCTTCTCTTTTGTATGCACAATCTGAATCAAATGAACATGATCATAAAGAAGTTGGCTCGGTTGGATCAATCAAGTCTCGTATTATGTAAATGTGTAAAATTTTATTTTCAGAAAAAAGAAAAAACTATACAATTTTACCTAAAAAATCACATATAATCCTATCATTAAAATGTGTATTGAACATATTTTGTTGTTGTCTTTTTTATAAAACATGTGTAATTTAAAAAAAATAAAAATAAATGCCTTTTGAATTTATTACTACACACATGAATAAGACAATAAGCCGTGATTTAAAACATGATTTTAACTTTTTATTTACTTTTCTTTAAAATAGATGAAGTTGTGTTCTTAAACAAAGTATGTCTGGCATGGAACTTTTGTGGCGGCTTCAAAGGGAGCATGGTGCTAGGGATGGGTGTGCATGTGGTTAGGTCAAGTGTTCCTCTTTGGATATTGCATATATAGGGAGTAGTAGAAGTGGTGCACCACCACCAATTGCTTCAAAGGATGGTCCTAGCCATTGGATGAAGGACATAAATCAACAATTGGGGGGAAGGAGAGAGAGTCATTAAATAAAATACGAGATCTACACAAATTTGTAATTTCCAATAAATTTCAACCAATAAAAGAAAATGTTTAAAAGAGTGTATTAGAGAATACGTTTTTAACAATTTCCTTATTTCAATATATTTTTACATGTTATTTATAAGACAAAGAACAAGAGTGTTCGATTAAAATTTATGAAAGTGACATTTAAAAAATAATTAGAAAGAAAACAAAAAAGAATTAACTAGTTATTTTTAAATATAAATTATGAATAAAATAATTGATGATTGGAAAACAAATCGTGATAAGATAATTAAAGGAAACCGATAATTCTTTATTAGTATAAAAACAAAATTGTTGATCATATGACTATTTTCAACCGTTTATTTTATTTGTAGTTTAGGATAGGCATAAAACCCTTACACAAGTGATATTTTTGGAATATTCCATGAATATGTCTTCACCCAACGGTCATTGATAAAAATAGCATCCATCATTTTTTAGAGTTCAATTGCATTGAATATTACATTTATCACCATCGGAATTATACCTATAAATGTCAAAAATTGTGTAGAATTTGTTTGCCTCCATCGTGCACCAAAAAAGGGTGCTCCCCCAAAAGTTATCTTTGAAGGTCCATCCTTGGGTCTCTCCAACGCCAAGAACATGTTGGTCAAGATCATTATCTTTTGATTCACAATGAAGAGACACACGAAAGCCACCAGTCACCTCATTTAAAACATGCACAATTTTCATCCTCCCAAATAATCCTTCATCAATACCCAAATCATCTTGAGCTTAAACAATTTTCCTCCTATGATTTTCTAGGTGACTTTGCACAACAGAGACTCTAATGATAATTATCAAGAATACAATAACAATGACTAAGGTCTTGAACATGTTTGTGATATAGTAGTAATAATAAATTGAGCTCAGAATCTATTTCAATAAAGACTTCTGAGTCCTACACTAAGCAATTGCAACTTAAAAAGACACCACACCACAAAAAAGTGTTACATGTAACTGTCCATATGAAATGTTACTAAAATTTTCATTAAATGCATTAATAATATGTTCTACATAAATTTAATAAATATTTAATAGGAATTAGTAAATAGACTCATTTAACTTTAGAGAATAAAGATAACACACTGATAGTGTAACGAAGTTTTATATACAATCATAATCCTTCATTTATGTGACTTTTTAAATAATTTTATAAAAGTTAATTGACTTATTATAAACTGAAGGTTGTGATTGTTTGACAATGTAAAACTTTGTTACATTGTCAATGTATTATCCTTATTTTTTTAACGTTATACAAATATTAATATCATACCCATTTAATATATGTTTTGCACAATAAATACACAATATAAAATTCACATTTATAATAATTTGATAGGATAAACTACTAAATTAGTCTCAGTTATCAACTTTCACCTTAGTCCCTGAAAGAAAAAAAAAATAACAACCCAAAAAAGTGTTGCATGTAACTATCTAACTAAATTGTTACTTCATTTTGCATTAAATGTATTAATAATGATATGTACTATATAAATTTAATAAATATTTAATATTGAACTAGTAAATATAATTATTTAAAGTTATACATATTTATATCATACACATTTAATATACGTTTTGTACAATTAATAAATTAATATAAAACTCACATCTACAATTAATTTATAGGATAAATTACCCAATTAGTGATTGAAAATGTAGTCAACTTTCACTTTAGTTCATGAAAGAATAAAAATGTCACCACCAAAAAAGTATTACATGCAATTATCCACTTGAATTGTTACTTCAAATTGCATTAAATGTATTAATAATAATATGTATTACATAAATTTAATAAATATTTCATATTGAACTAATAAATAGATTCATTTAAAGTACACATATTTATATAATACATATTTTATTTTTTATTTTTTCATTTTTCATTTTTCATTTTTAGTTTAGTTTTTAAGTTTTTAATTTTTAAATAAATTGAATTTTTAATTTATAAAATAAGTTTAATAAATTCAAAATTTTTAAATATAAATAAATTGATGTGTAAAAAATTAAAAATTAAAAATGTGGAGGTGCAAAAAGCAAAGTGAGATGTGTAAAAAGCAAAGTAGAAGGTGTAATAAGCAAAATGAGAGTGTAAGAAATAAAGTTGAAGGTGTTGGAAGAAAAAAATCAAACACATAGATTCAGATTGTCGAAACTAAACCCGAGCTAAAAATACAACATATGTCAAACTTATAAAAATGAAAAATAGACCAAAAATGTTATAGATACTAAAAATGTACATCATCATATTTAGAGGACAAAAAAAATTCACATCTATATTAATTTATATCATACACAATTAATTTTTTTACAATTAATAAAAACTCACATCTATATTAATTTTCACTACATAAGAGTACAAAATAATATAATTTTTTTAAATAATTGAAATAAATTTAAAAATTATTCTATATAATTGTTTTGCAATATTATAATTTTGGTTTCCTAATTTTTTTTAAATTCACGATTATTTGTCCTTTTGAAATTTTAATGCAATATTTGATTCTCTAAGTTTTCAAAATTCTCGATTTTGATCCTCTGTTAATGTTTATGTGTTGAACTTTATGTTACCATTGTTGATCATTAATGGCTTAATTATATTTTTGTCTCGCTATTTTCATAAATTTCATTTAATTTTCAATTCATAATTTTGATTTTTCTATTTTTAAAATCTTGTAATTTTGATTCAATTATAAAATTATAAAGATTTACCGTCAAATTAAAACTTCGCTATTGGAGTGGTGTTTCCCTTGCTTGGGTGGTGCAAAGAGTTAATGACGTTAACTTTGGTTGATAGAGAGGAATCAATTGGATAGTTTAACAAATAAAAGTGCCTACCTAAGCACAAAAAATAAATAATAATGTGGCATATTTGGGTAATAAATCGTTAAGAAAAGAAAAGGTCAAATTATATGTTCACGTTAAAAGAATAGTTATTTTAATTATTTTTATAAAATCGTTATGTTATCTATTAATGGTGCGATAAATGCACACAAATCAAAGTCCATTATTACTATTGTAAATTACCAAATTACTAATTTTGAGCAAAAGAAAATTGTGTCAATGTATATTATTTTTATACCCGTATTATAATATAAAGGTAAATATAATTAAAGATGACAATAATAAAGATCAAACTTAAGTTTTCATATATATTTTCACCCTTTTGTTAGACTGGCTATAGTTGTTTAATATGTTTTTTAATCTGTAATTTAAAAAAAAAAAACTCTAACTATTTTATTGAGAAGTGTTAGAAACACATTCTATAACACTCTAAAAACACTTTCATTTGTTGGTTACAATTAATTAAAAATTACAAAATTAGAAAAGATAATCATTAAATAAGATATGTAACCCATAAAATTTTATGATCTCCAATTAATTTTAACCAATGGAAGGAGGGTGTTCAAAGGAGTTTTATGGGTTAAAACTCCTTGTTATAGGGGTTTACAATATTCATGCACCCTCCTCAATCAACTAAGTTAAACCCCCTTAATAAAGAGTATGTTTCTAGCATTTTTCTTATTTTATTATATATTTTCTTATTTGATTTATTAGATAGAGAAAGAGATAGATTTCATAGGAAATTTATAAAAGTGACATTGAGAAATAAAAACAATTGATGATTGAAAAATAAATCATAATAATACAATTAAAGGAAAATAAAAATTCTTTATTAGTCAAAAATAGTTGATCACATAAGTATTATCAAAAGTTTATTATTATTAGTTTAGCATAGGAATATACCATGAATATTTCTTCACCTAGTGATTTTCGACTTAACGTAACTTTTAGTGCATTAAATTTTATATTTTTTATATATTTTGGTACTTAATGTTTTAAAAGTTTCATTTTTAATATTTTAAACTTTGTTTTAGTCACATTTTGATACTTTCAACTATGTTTTAGTTATATTTTCATACATTCCAAGGTTGTTGATTTACTTTTGTTTATGTTTATGTCTAAAACATTATATACCAAAATATAACTAAAACATAGTTTACAGTACTCAAATGAAACTTCTTATGTAGCAAAATATGTCTAAAACATAGTTAAAAGTACCAAAATAAATTTTTTAAGGCATTATGTACCAAAATACAAAAAAATGTGAAATTTAATAAATTAAAAGTGAAATTAAGCCTAATTTTTCAAGGGATTAAAAAAACTAATTTTAATTTTTGGTCCTAAAAAAACAAAACTTCAAATATGAAAAAACATTTTTTATTAAATACGAAATTAATACCTCTTTATATATTTTTTATATACATAAGGAAGGTATATCTTTTTCGATATGACGTTAATTTACAAAATTTAAAATTTCCTAATCAAGTAACAGGAAATGAACAATTAATTAAATACACAAATGAGAAAGGTATATATTTTTTTGGTATTCCCTAAAATTTTGAATTTTAATTTTTTTTCTAGACATTTATTTGTAATCATGAATTGAATGAATAATCATACACAGAAAAGAAATAAGAAAAAGACAAACACGTGAATAGATAAAACAACAAAAGACTAACTTTATTTTCTTCGAAAATCCTCATGAGAAAATAAATGGAGATGAAGAAGATTAAACACTTAGCATCGGCTACGGCAAATGCATTCACGCAATTCATTGCACAAAGGTAATACATTTTTTCCATATTTCGTGAAGCAATCGGTGAAACAAGAGTCATCGCAGTTGTCATACAACTTTTTATCACAAATTTTTGCTTCTATCACTTTTAATGGCCCTTCATGTTCTGTTCCACACATAGACAAACCATTAGAAACTGATTTAAGAGAAAACAAAATTTTAAAAAATGTAAAACTTACCAATCCCAATGGAAAGAACAAGCAGAATCAATAAAACTGGAGAGATGAACTTCATCTTAATTTGATTTTAGAGCAATGCTAATCTACTTATTTCAATACTGCTGCCTAATAGTAGGTTCTTATATATACATATACAGAGAGAGAGAGAGCATTCTTTTGAATTTTTCATTAATTTAATTATAATAAGTATGCTTTTGAATTTTTCTATGTTTGATATTTTAATTTATAGAAATTATTATATTTAATAAATACAATATTTAATAATAATATCTAAGTTAATTAAAAATGAAACTGAAATTAAATTATGCATTTAATATTTCTATCCAAGCCTAATTTAATTATATATCCTAGATGTAACACCCGCGCGTTACACAAATTTATTTGAATAGAAAACGTATAATTTACATTTGTCAAAACTACAATATTTTTTTAAAAAAATAATAATTTATTGTAAATATTATTTTTCTCATATCATTTAAGGATTCTTTGTTTGGCACACTCTAATATTGGAAGGAAGAACTAATAAAAGTATTTCATGAACTTGGAGGACTAAAAAAAATTAAAAATTGGAGTACTAATACAGAAATATTCATATATTTAAATAAATGCAATGTTTATTAATAATAATAATAATAATAATAATAATAATATCTAAGTTAACTAAAAATGAATCTGAAATAAAATTATGCATTTAATATTTCTATCCAAGTTCAATTTAATTTTTGTATTTTTTATTATTTAGATTAACAATATTAATTAACAACTTTGTTTTATTAAAGTTATGATGGAAAACAAGGTAGTTTTTTTTTTTACCAACAAAAAATAGTTATGACCGAAATAAAAAAATTTAGGAGAGAAAAAAAAAAGAATAGCCTAAACTCAAGGGACAAAAAACATAATTAACATAATATATATATATATATATATATATATATATATATATATATATATATATATATATATATTCATAATGAATGTAAATTTATATATGTTTTCTGTATGATTTATGTGTAAATATAATAAAATTCAATATTCACTGACTCAAATAGTGCTGAACGAGTTCAACATAAAATATTAATCAATTCGGGTGTAACTACCACTAATATTTATCTAGAAATAGGAGTATATTAATCCTAAGAAGCACAACGATTGATGATCATAGGATAGAGAAAAAAAATGATGGACTGAAAACAAAAATTTAGGTGAGAAAAAATAAAATAAGAATAGCCTAAACTCAAGGGAAAAAAAAACATATTTAACATAAAAAGGAACATATATCTCTTCTCTCGCCAAGTGCTCATAAAAGGTCAAAGAACGGCCTTGCAAGTCACCAATTCGAATTTCAAAGCATGACGTTGGATACATAAAATAAATAGGACGATTAAATGAACGTCTTTGATTAATCACTGAATAAATTTTGCAGACTTTTCCATCTCTATATAGTGAAAGAAATGAAATAGAGCTTTATCGATGCCCAGAGAGTAATATTCTTTTTTCATTCTAGAAGTGATATAGAAATAATTAACTGTATTTCCCTTTATCATCATATCAATTGCTATTGTTACATCTATATATACGTTTTTTCTTTTCTGATAAATCTTTCTGGTTTACCATATTTTTAATATATTTGAATCATATAATATGGTCAATATCTAGTTATCTTTAATACGATAAAAGATATAGATTTAAATATAGTGAATTTAGAATCTTGTTGATTATATATCTTTAACACGATGGAGGATATAGATTTTGATATATCATCAAGAAATTACATATATATAGTATAACAAGCATTACGCTGTTGAACTTGCAATTAGAGAGTATCTCAAACTTTTCTCATGTGATCGATCATTTGATTTGTGCTCCATTGGATGCAGCTCAATTGGAAAATTATCATTTCCTTCTATTAGAATATATGTTAATATATTTTGATTTAATGTATCTGTTATATTAGTTAGTATATATTCTGTTCCTTAATTATAGTTAGTTAGTTCCCTAATTATAATTAGTCAGTTCCATAATTCTAACCTAGTCATACGTTTGTATATTGTGTATATAAACTGATCTTGTGAAAAGAGAAAGACGAGGAATTATCTTCTATTATGGTATCAGATTTCCTAGGGAAAGATCCTTCACCCTTTCTTTGACTTCCGCTCCCAGCCCTAGCGCTACTTCGCCCATCTTTCATCATCTTCTTCTTACTGTTAGCCTCCATGTCAACCTCAAAATCCTCATTTCACCTTGTTCTTGCTGTCTCCAACATCAAGAACTATATTCCCATCACCCTTGAGATGGAAAACGTCCAATACGCGACGTGGGTAGAATTCTTCAAAATTCACGCATGATCCCATAGAGTAATTGATCACATTCTTCCTTTGACTGAAGGCACAGACCAAATGCCTAAAACAAAGGAGGAAGACGAACTATGGTCGACCCTTGACACTACAGTTCTTCAATGGATTTATGCCACTATTTCGAATGATCTTTTACATATCATTCTTGAACCCGACTCCACAGCATAAGCGGCTTGGAATAGATTGTGTGATATATTCCAGGATAACAAACATTCTCATGCCGCCGCTCTTAAGTATGACTTCACCTATACTGACATGGCTGATTTCCCTAATGTTTTTGCCTACTGTTAACATCTTAAGTCTTTGTCGGATCAACTCAAGAATGTTGGCTCTCCCGTCCACAACAACCGACTGGTTCAGCAACTTGTCTCTGGTCTCACTGACCCCTACAATAATGTCACCACTCTCATTCGCCAACGAGATCCATTGCCCCCATTTTACCAAGTTCGTTCGATGCTCACTCTTGAAGAGGCAGGCCTTGCCAAGAAAATGGTTAAGAACTCATCCGTTGCTATGGTTGCTCGTGACATAGATGAATCTCATGAGATTTTTGATCATATCTCTTCAACTCACCATCCTAATGGCCGAAAGAAGCAACAAAACCACAACAATAACAGTGGAAAAAATTGCAGCAACAACGGTGGCTGTGGTGGAGGAAAGGGTGGTGCTAGCAGTGGGGGTAGGACAGGTGGCAGCCACCGTGGTGGTGGATAGCAGCACGCCAACCAACAAGCCCAGACTAATGCTCCTTGGTCTAGCAGACAAGCATGGCCTTGGCAATGGATGGCTCCGTGGGCTTTACCTCCATGTCCATGGCCTTCCACCTCATGGGCTAGGCCCAATTTTGGACAGCAGCGGCAGCGAGTACAACCTGGTATTCTGGGGCCCAAACCTCCACAAGCATACATAGCAACACCGACTCCAATAGACATAGAAGTAGCAATGCATACTCTCAAGCTCACTCCACCAGATGCAAATTGGTACATGGACACTAGTGCTACGTCTCACATGACTTCTTGCACAAGGTAACCTCGCGTCTTATTTTAATATGAGCAATAAACGTGGTATAATTGTTGGTAATGGTCATTCAATTCCAATTCATAGTTATGGTCACACAACATTGTCTTCCCCATGTCCTCCCTTTTCCTTAAATAATGTCCTACATGCTCCTCAACTTGTTAAAAACTTAGTGTCAGTTAGGAAGTTTACAACTGATAACTCTGTTACTGTTGAATTTGATCCATTTGGATTTTCTGTGAAGGACTTTCAAACGAGGATGCCACTGATGAGGTGTGAGAGTCGGGGGCGAGCTTTATCCCATCACTAAGCCTACAACTCCAGCCACATCACCATCTACTTTTGCAGCCTTAGCACCATCTCTTTGGCATAACCATTTGGGTCACACGGGAGCACCTGTTCTTAACTCTCTTAGGAAGAATAAATTGATTGAATGTAATCAAATTAAGGACTCTCGTATTTGTCATTCATGTTCTCTTGGGAAACATGTTAAGTTGCCTTTTTATGCTTCAAAATCTCACACTATTATGCCATTTGATATTATCCATAGTGATCTTTGGACATCACTCGTATTGAGTTCCTCGGGTCATAGATATTATGTCTTGTTTGTGGATGATTATTTGAAATTTTTATGGACTTTTTCTTTATCACAAAAATCTCAAACCTTTGCCGCATTTTTGAATTTCAAATCATACATCCGAACTCAATTTGAACGAGACATCAAAAGTATACAATGTGATAATGGTACGAAATTTGATAATAAGTCATTTCGGGAATTTTGTCAAGCTAATGGTATTTCTTTTCTCTTTTCGTGTCCTCATACTTCTCCTCAAAATGGGAAAGCCGAAAGACAAATTCGTACGATTAACAACATTATTCGTACGTTATTAGCCCATGTTTCTCTTCCCCCTTCGTTTTGGCACCATGCTTTACAAATGGCAACATACCTTCTTAATATTCTTCCTCACAAGTTATTAAACTACAACTCTCCTCTCTGAATCCTTTATCAAAAGGATTCATCTTATTCTCATCTTCGGGTGTTTGGGTGTTTATGTTATTCTCTTATTCCATCTACCACCATAAACAAACTTCAATCCCATTCCACTCCTTGTGTTTTTTTGGGATATCCTCCGAATCACCGTGGGTATAAATGCTATGATGTCTCTTCTAGAAAAATCATAATTAGTTGTCATGTGCTCTTTGATGAAAATCAATTTCCTTTTTCAAAGTTGCATACCCCCAAAACACTCACTTATAAGTTTCTAGATGATGGACATTCACCTTACATGATCCATCATTTCTCCACTCAAAGCAACTCACAGAATGCTCCCCCACCTACTCCTAAAACAGACCTGCCCAGCTAGCACCGAAGCTCTCCCAAGCCTATTGGGCTGTGCCCAGCCACATCTTCTTCTCCTCTACCTATACCTCTTCCAAGCCCAGCCACAAGCTCACACACAAGCCCACTAAAAAGGCATGTTACCCACAGCCAACATGAGATTTTTAAGTCTAAGAAGTCCTTCAATCTTCTTACAACTGTGTCCAAATCCCCACTATCCCGCAATCCCGTGTCTGCCCTTTGTGACCAGAATTGGAAAAAGGCTATGGATGACGAATATGATGCTCTTATTAAAAATAAGACGTGGGAGTTAGTGCCCCGTCCATTTGATGTTAATGTAATTCGATCTATGTGGATTTTTTCTCATAAAGAAAATTCTGATGATTCTTTTGAGAGGCATAAAGCCCGTCTTGTAGGTGATGGTAAAACTCAACAAGTTGGCATGGATTGTGGTGAGACATTTAGTCCGGTGGTCAAACCGGCAACTATTCGCACAGTTCTCAGTTTAGCTCTGTCTAAAGATTGGCCTATTCATCAACTTGACGTTAAAAACGTGTTCTTACATGGAGAACTCAAAGAGACTATTTACATGCATCAACCTTTGGGTTTTCGGGATCCTGATCGGCCTAATCATGTGTGTTTGCTAAAGAAATCTCTTTATGGGCTTAAACAGGCCTCACGGGCTTGGTATAAGAGATTTGCTGACTATGTATGTACTCTTGGCTTCTCTCACAGCACTTTGGATCATTCTCTATTCATTTATCATCAAGGTACCTCTATGGCTTACCTATTACTGTATGTGGATGATATCATTTTGATTGCTTCCTCGGATGAGCTCCGGAGATCTATCATATCCCTTCTTAGCTCCAAATTTGCTATGAAGGACTTGGAACAGTTGAGCTATTTTCTGGGCATAGCAGTGACTTGTCATGCAGGTGGTTTATTTTTATCACAAAAGAAATATGCTGTCGAGATTATTGACCGAGCTGGTATGTCTTCCTGTAAGCCATCTTCTATACCTGTTGATACGAAACCCAAGCTTAGTGCTACTACCAGCACACCATTTGAGGATCCCTCTCTTTATAGGAGTCTTGTAGGGGCTCTCCAGTACCTTACTTTCATGAGACCCGACATTACATATGCAGTGCAACAGGTATGTTTATTCATGCATGACCCCAGGAAAGAACACATGCACGCTCTCAAGCGCATTTTGCGCTACATTCAGGGTACTCTAGATTTTGGTCTTCATCTCTATCCCTCTTCCACATCCACTCTTCTCTCTTATACTGATGCTAATTGGGGTGGCTACCTAGATACTCGTCGTTCTACCTCTAGTTATTGTATTTTTCTGGGTGACAACTTAATCTCCTGGTCAACCAAAAGACAGACTACGCTATCACGATCCAGTGCAGAAGCCGAATACATTGCTTTTGGTGTCTAAATCTTGTTGGTTGAAAAACTTGCTTTTGGAGCTTCATTGTCCAATTCAAAAAGCTACATTGGTCTACTGTGATAATGTTAGTGCGATCTACCTAGCTGACAATCCTGTTCAACATCAACGCACTAAGCATATTGAAATGGATATACATTTTGTTCGGGAAAAGGTTGCTCGTGGCCAAGTTCGAGTGCTACATGTCCCCTCGCGTTATCAGATTGCAAATATTTTCACCAAAGGCCTTCCGTTGGTGTTATTTGAAGATTTTCGGGACAGTCTTTGCATTTGACAACCTCCCGCTTAGATTGAGGGGGAGTGTTAGAATATATGTTAATATATTCTGATTTAGTGTATTTGCTATATTAGTTAGGTGTATATTCTGTCCCTTAATTATAGCTAGTTAGTTTCCTAATTATAACTAATCAGTTCCCTAATTCTAGCCTAGTCATACGCTTATATATTATGTATATAAACTGATTTTGTGAAAGGAGAAAGGCGAGAAATTATCTTCTACTACCTTCAACAACATCATCTTGGAGACTTTTTAACATTCAAGTCAACTTTACACATCAACAAACCCCTCCTTCAATAGTTGTACCCTTTTATGGGTTGTCCTTTCAGAATTCAATGTTTCTCCCTATCCAACAATTCTTGGAAAACGGTGCATCATACATGCAAATGTACTTTCCTCACTCAATCATTCCCAATGAGTTGATTCACTCAATAATGCCCGATTTGTCAACCTATGCAAGAGTTGTGGTTCAAAATCCTCCTTCTGGCTTTCATTATCAAAGTCTCAACTTTCGTTTGTTCACTTTGATTTTAGATGTTTCTGTTCAAAGGTTATACGATGAAAGCGACGACGATGACATGATCACCAACATGAACATGATGGAGTCCACGAGACAGGTCAAAATGGTTCCTACATCAAGCACCGCGATTGAGTCTCTTGAGAAAGTGAAACTAGAAGATGGTGCTGAGATGGAAAAGTGTAGTATTTGTCTAAGTGAATTTGATGAAGACATGGAAGTGTCACTAATGCCATGTAAGCATGTGTATCATCAAGAATGCATCACCAAGTGGTTTAAAGTAAGCTATATGTGCCCTATGTTTCGCTACCCAATGCCCCCTGTAGGGGATGATTATTGAGTTTATCTAAAATTTCTAAAGAAAAAGGACTATGCACTCAGATTCAAATGATGTAAAGTGGTTTGTTGACCTTTATAAAAGTTGATGTATTGTGATTGAACAATTTGCATTGTTAGTGTATAATTGTTAAATTCAAACTTCTAATGTGATCCATTTTCCTATTGATCAAACATGAATGTTCTAATTGTTTTTAAAATAGTCAAAAGTCACCTGCAACAAATTAAAGCTTTAAGCGAATGATTTTGCATATTTACTACTATTTAGTGACAAATAACATAAAACCAAAGATAGTTAATTTACAGTTCTCAGTTGAATTAGTATTTTTAACAAATGCATCCAAAGGAATATTTTAATTGATGCTTTTCTATCACTTTTATGACACCTCTAACTTCAGCACTACATACAAATATACAATAGGAATAACAAGCACAGCTAACAACAGATCACAAGAAAGGAATGTATAGGACTTTATCATAGAATACATTAATCTCTCCAGATTTCCAATTATTCCAGCTAGCTTGGTATGGTCCTCCCAGTGAATTAATATCTCTTAAAAATGGCCTTAAGGTTATATATTGAACCTTGAGTAAGATACCAATGTCCTTAATTATGTCAACTTTTAAATTTGAATTCCTTTAACATTGGTATTTCTTATCTCAATGTCGTTTAGATTCACTTAGTGCTCTGCTTAGTGTTTACAAAACAACTTTGATATTTCAGAGTGATCCTATTAAAACTGAGGTTTTTTCTGCATGCTAGAAGTCTCTCTATTCGAATTCAATAAAAAAAAATAATGTATCTATTCAATTGAACTTCCAATACAATAGAAGATTATAGAAATCAAAGGGGTCAAATGAATTTTTGAGAAACGAGTTAGGAAATTGAAAAGGAAAAAATGATTAAAACAAATCCTAAATATCATGTCAAAACTAGCAGACAACAATTGGGTATATCTCTACCAAAGGCAAAACATGCATAAATACACGGAAGCATTTTGTGAAACAGTTTATCTACAAAATAATAAAAACGAAAAATAACACCTTTCAAGTTTTCACATACTGAACCAAGCAGGATTAGCGATTTAACTGAACGAACAAAAACAAGAACATAAGGAACTAATTTAACTGTGACAGTGTTTCTGATTTTGAAAGAAAAAAGCAAACAAATTTATTTGAATAGAAAACATACAATTTAAATTTGTCAAAACTATAATATTTTTTTAAAAAAATAATAATTTATAGTAAATATTCTTTTTCTCATATCATTAAGGATTCTTTGTTTGGCACACTCTAATGTTATTGGAAGGAAGAACTAATAAAACATTTCATGAAATTGGAGGATTAAAAAAAAAAAAAAATTGGAGGACTAATAGAGAAATATCCATATATTTAAATAAATGAAATATTTAATAATAATAATAATAATATTTTGTGGTGCGCCTTTTTATTTTTCTTGTAATTTATGTCCATTTTTAACTATAAAATCTAAACTTAAAATTTGAATTATAAAGTCAAATATTAATGGTTAAAAGACATTATTGTGAAATTAATATTTTTTTGTTTGACACATACTGATGTTATTTAGGGAGAAGAACTAAAAACATAATTTTTCGAGTTTAAGGATTGAAAAAAAAACAAATATTAATTTTTGGTCCTAAAAAAACAGAACTTCAAATAAGCAAAAACATTTTTTTCTTCAATACGAAATTAATACCTCTTTATGTATTTTTTTATATACATAAGGTATATTTTTTTATATGCAAGGAAAGATTACAAGACAAAAAAATAGTTATATAATTATTGCTTATATTTTGCAACATTTTTTCTAATGATATTTTTTTTTGGTGTAAATTTTTTCTAATGATATTAGCCACGAACAAATCGGTCGCAATATATTTAAATAAATGCAATATTTAATAATAATATCTAAGTTAACTAAAAATGAAACTGAAATTACATTATGCATTTAATATTTCTATCCAAGCCTAATTTACTTTTTGTATTTTTTATTATTTAGATTAACAATATTAATTAACACCTTAAGACTTTTAAACAGTTCAATGAAATCCGTTTGATATATATTCGATTAAGACTTTTTTATATTGATAAAAAGTCTTCTAATATTTAATGAGATTTTAAGTAGAAAATATAAAATATTGGTATTCTTACTTATAATTACAAGAGATATTTCATATTTTCATTTTCTAAAACATTTTTATATTTTCAAATATTAAAAAACTTCTTTATAAAGTGAAAACATTAAAAACAAAGCTGAAGGATGAAGATAAAATGTTGAAAACATCATATTTTTGTTTTCAGTTTTCAATTTTTTTTTTTAAAAATATTTTTACTGAAAATGTTTTCAAAAATTAAAACAAATACATTTTCAACTGTATTTTTTATTTTCTAGGAAAATGAAAACATAAAATAGTGAAACCAAATGCTACCTAAATACTACACCATCAAACAATCTCACCAAAACCATTGGGATTTGACTATACTTTCTTTATTTCTTTTTTTCTCAAGCTTGCCAAACTTGTATTTTTTCTATCTCATGCATTAGACGATCTCTTTGTTGAAGACAGTTATAATTTTCTTTAAAAAAATATCAATACAATGATTTTTTTCAATTGAATCAATAAACGAATTTTCTAAAATTATTAATTAAAAAATCATAGGCGTTAATTTTTAGTTTCATTTTGAGTCTTCAAGATTTTGCAGATCATGATAATGACACTGAAAATCAAAATGAATAATTCAATCTTCATCATGAATCCTTGAAGAATGTGATTGCAATAATATTGTGGATATTTGATATTTTTAAACCACGGTTCTAAAGTTGTAAGTCAGCTCATTCATTTTCATGAATTCATATGTTATAAATTTATTGAAATTCAAATTACAAAATTCTAATCATAATTTTTTTTAAATATCTTAAAAGTTTTTACGTCTTTTAAAATTTTTTTATACCAATAATATTCTAAAATTCTAATCTAATACACCTGTAGTTCTCTTTTAAGGAAAATTTAATGAACTTAACTAACTTTTTTAATTAATGTGAAATTGATTATTATTATTTTTTATATATATTTGAGTTTGAAGAATTTTTTTTTTAATCATAAGATTTTTTTATTTGTGTATGAAGTTTCTATTTTTGAATTTAAGCTTTGGGCTATATTTTATGGTTTTTCTTTAAAATATTTTTTAATCTTTATTATAACAGTAGTAGTAAACATATATATAAAATTAGAAGTGAGGAAAATATTGTAACTTCAGTTTTCTCACTTTTATAAAGACTAAAATAGTAATATAAATCTTCATTTTTGATAAAAAAAAAAAAAACAAATAGTGAAGGTATTTATTCTACTTGGAAATTTAATTTTTTATAATTTTTAAAGGACTAAAATAGTAAATTAAATCTTCATTATAAAAATTTGCAACCGAATGAGATTCAACTAAATATAATAAATTATTAATTCATCTAATATGATTAATAAAATTAATATTATATAATCAATATGTTTAAAAAAATTATATTTTTTTGTGATAAATTCCTAAAATATGATTAATTAAATTAATATAAAGAGATATAAGGTGGTCTAGTGGTGAAAGGTGAAGGGAATGAGGTAGAGGCTGTGGATTCAACTTCCCTTTTTAAGAAAAATTAACATTATTAACCATTAACATTTGCCTATTAAAAAAAATTAATATGAATCCTAAAATATAATTCAGTTAATATGATTAATCAAATTAATATTTAACAATTATATACTATGTAAAAAATGATTTCGTCATATTTATAATTTTGAACACACTATTAAAAATGAAATCATGGAATTGTAATTTTGTAATAAAAGTTTCTAAATTTACTCATTCATTTGTGTTAAAAAAAATATTGATATCACCATATTTACTTCACTACTCAAGTAAAAAATCAAAAATTTCAAATGGTTTATTAAAAGCTAAAAATATTTTAATTTTGTTGTTTATAACATCAATAAAAATCACCGTCATATTTATAATTACCTTTGTACTCTAATTTTCATTTTAATTAATGAATTATTAATTCGATTTTAAACAAAATAAAAATGTTCCTTAAATTCTTAAAGTAAATAAATATAATATTTAATATAAAATTAATATAAATATACTTAAAATACACCGTACTAAGTTCCTTAAATATGATTAATAAAATTAATATTTAACATTTAATATGAACAGTAAAATATGATTTTATCATAATTAATCAATTAATGTTACGAAATTATAAAAAATTATAATTTTGAACACTATATGAAAACTGAAATCACGTAATTATAATTTTGTAATAAAAATTTCTAAGTTACTTTATATTTTATTAAAAAAAAAAGTTACTTTATATTGATTATTGAATTATTTGAATAACCAAAAATATTAATTATTTGATATCTCGGTCATATTTACTACATTACTCAAGAAAAAAATAAACACTTTCAAATCATTTATTAAAATATAAAATATTCTAATTTTCTTGTTTATAACATTAAATAAAAATCACCATCATATTTAACATTCATGGACAATATTGAAACCCGATTAAAAAAGTTCATTCACATTATTTATATTTTTGGTGATCCCAAAAATATAATAATATTCTACTAAAATATTGATTAAACTATCTCATATAATTATCAAATAAAATATTTTCTTTTGCAAAGATTGAAACATTCATTTGTGTGTGACCCCATATGTTCAATACTAAGCCGGTAATAAATTAATCATAATTAATTGACTAATCAAGGTAGTTGATTAGCAACATTCTTTAATGTCTAAATAGTATGATGTAACATATTTTACCTTCAAAGAATAATATAATATTTTTTTTCATTATTTATTATTGTCAAACTCTAAGTTAATACATTATATTTAATCAATGAATGATGTAAGAAACTTTTTTCTTCTTTCATTCCATTACCCTAGTCAACGTCTTAATTATATCATAGAGTTCAAACTCATTATCAAGAGTTGATGGATTCCTTCTTGATTAATAATTAATTATACAAGTATTTAATCATATCTAATGTCCATTCAACTAGTGCCATAAGGCATTAGGTGTCTAGGATTATAATATAACAAATAATTTGTTAATTAATATGATAATCTCAAGTCAAAAGAAACTCTTATATTTCTTATTGAGAACTTCCTATGGACAATTCAAGATAATATTAACCATTAGGAATTATCAATTGAGTCAGTTCAATAATCACATTCACATGTAGTGACGGACCTAGGTTAAGCCTTAGGGGGCCATGACCCCCTCACATTTTTAATTTTTTTTATTTATAATATATATAACATTTTATTATTTTTACTTAATTAATAAAATATATTTGTTAGAATCTTTAAAATAGACATAATTTTTTTAATAAAATATTGATTTTTTTTTCTTTTTGATAATGTTATTTCTATTTTAAAGGTTATAATTAAATAATTGCATTTGAAATCAATTAATTTTACTAGTCTTTCATTTATATTTATTTGATTTTAATTGACTTAAAAATTATAATTTATTTATCAATATGTGTTAGAACCAAGACATTTGATGATGTCTAATCCCTGATACTTTGATAGGTTTTGATGATAACATATGTGATAATATTTGATAAACTAATGATTTTAGATTAAGTGATTTCAAGAAATAAAGTAAGAACAGACAATGGTATAATCACTTTAACTCTTACTTTTGTCTTAACTGTCCGATAACTGATGATGATTAAGTCACGTGCTATAATTGTTTATAAACAGACTAAAATAAGCTCTTAACAGATCATGCAAAGTCTCAAGGGCAGACGATGTCTGATGCAAGGCCAGACGATGTCTGATGCCAGGCCAAACGATGTTTGATGCCAAGTCAGACGATGTCTAAAGCTGAGCCAAACGATGTCTAAGACTAGAACAAACCATGTCTTTTAATTAAGAATGTGTTTGTTAAGCCAAACGATGTCTGAAGCTGAGCTAGATGATGTCTAAGACTAGAACATACCATGTCTTTTAATTCAAAATGTGTTTGTTAAGCCAGACATTGTCTGTGCACGAACAAACCATACTTAATCAAGACTAGACTATGTTTATTAAGCCAGACTTTGTTTGTGCAGGAACAGAACATAATCTGTCATATGTGCTGAGGAATATGTGTTGTATAATTAATTCTATACTCAAATAAAGGCATTGCTACAACAGAAAGAAAGGGAGACTCTCTTTGACGTTACTTTATTTGATTCCTCATATTGCTTGTATGTCTCGTATTATGTGAAGTGTGTAGGTACAACCAAAAGAACCAATCAGCATTAGTATGCACACTTTTAGTTAAAAGACAACTATAACAAAGACAGAAACCTACTCCTGTCACATCAAGCACAGTCAAAGTTACTTCAACACTCTACTGTGTGAGACAACGGAAAGAAATCTTCTCCAATGTTCAAATTCATGAAGCTCACTTTATAAGGATGCCTCCATGAAACGAGAAATAAAATGAACAAGAACAGAATAACAAAAATCAATTTAGACAACGAGAGAAAGCACTTTGAGACAAGGTCTTGAACACGAGTTGAGAGAAAAAGAATATCCATCCTCTACAAGCTCGCGTAGATTCAACATTTGTTTATATCCTCTCTTTGAGAGTTATCTGAATCTTATACATATTTGTATAGAAAGCCAGGAGTGGCTTAGTGATAAAAGAATACTTGGGAAGTAGAATCTCAGGGGGAAATTCATACTTGTAACCAGAAGTGGTTTAGAATACTTGTAACCAGGAGTGGCATAGAAAATACTTGTAGTCAGAAGTGGTAGTGAAGAATACTTGTTTTGTAATCAGTTGATTATAGTGGAACCCTTTAACAGTTGTTAAAAGAGAACTAGATGTAGCTCGGTTGAGTGAACCAATATAAAAACAAGCTCTCATCTACTATCTTATGATTACATATATTTATCTTGCTCACTGTGCTCTTTTGGAAAGACTTTCTAAGCTTTGCCTTGCAAGGATATATTTACTGATTTAAACTAACATATATCCAAGAAGGCAACTTGTGAACTAATAGTATTTACGAAAATGTTTTAAATCCACTATTCAACCCCTCCCCCCCCCCCCCCCCCCTCCCTTCTAGTGTGTTCTTATGTATTTCAATATGATATTTTTCTAAAAAAAAAATATGATTATTATAAATATCATTTTCTATTTCATAAAAAGCATCTATAACATGTGAATTAAAATTCCCTTAAAAAAACACATGTGATTTAAAATTAATGATTGACATGTAATCTTTTTTTGATGATGAAAGAAAATAACAAAATGGTTACAACCTAGGACAAGAAATTCTCAAGGCATCAGCCAATAATAGAGAGCTGAGCTCAATAGGGTACACGTCCTATATAATTAGCGTCCTATCCATAGAGGATCCCATCTTAGCTAACATGTTCGCGCATTGATTACCTTCGCGAAGAGTATGGTTGAACTCCAAAGTCCAAGCACGATCTTGAAATTCTCTAATCTGATTAATAACAACTGCATAAGGATGATAAATGTTGCTGTTATGAGCTATGAGATTGATAACTATCATTGAATCCGACTCACATGTAACAAAGCAAAAACATATACCTCTTCCTCTAGGGGTCCATTCAAGAAGGCAAATTGACATCAAGCTAAAATAATAGTCAATCTTTTGCACAAGCAAAGGCTGCAACTAACCTTATTGTTTCTATTATTGCCACTCCTGCAAATACTTTAGAGTAATCTACTCTAGTTTTTTGTAGGAAACCCTTGGCCACCAATCTAGCTTTGTGTTTTAAAGTTGAACCATCTAGATTTAGCTTCAATTTGTAAACCCATTTGACAATAATTGGATGCTAGTCCGGAGGTAAATCAATTAGCTCCCATGTCTAATTTTTTCAATGGATTTTAGCTCCTCATCCATAGCTTCTTTCCAAGCAGCTTCTTCATTGCTTCCTCGAAATTTATTGGTCCAGTATTAACAAATAATGCAAAATGCACAAGATCACCTTCCTCATTTATTGCATTATCATAAAACATTTCATGATCTTTATACAATAATAATTGTAATTTTTTTACATAAATATGAAATAAACATATTAAAAGTAATTTATTATTTTTATTTTTATTTTAAAATAGTATATAATTACTTCATCAATAATATCATAAATTGAGTTAGTTTTAATTTTTTTTGGTAGAGACCACGAGCATCATTGAAGATAGAAAATATTGTTAAATTTAAATCTCATAAATCATTATTACTTAGAAATCAAATAAAATTGTTTTAAATAATTTCACAATTAAATATTTTGTTATATAGTAATTATACTATCAAGTTTAATTTTTTATACTAAACATTAATTATCAAGGAATTTACCTAAATTGATTAAGTAGGATGTGTGAGTTGGTTAAACTCCGTAGTATTTGTCTTCAATTTCTACAAGTGAAACAAATATGCATTAATTAAAATATAATTAGTTAATATATATTATAAAGTAATATTGTGAATATATTTTTATTAAATTTTATTAATATATTTTTAATAATGTTAAAATACATAAAACAAATATAGATAATAATAATGTGACAATTTTAAAATAAAAATATTATAAAATATATTAAAATTAACTTAATATAATTTCATCACAAAATAGTTTTAAATTACTTCATTAATAATATCATAAATTAAATTAATTTTAATTTTTAATGGTAAAAAACATAAATACTATTCACAAAAGATAATCGTGTACAAGTTAAGTAGGTTCGATATAAGCGATATTTTTGAATTATTGCTTAGTCAGTAACATCACTTTATCATTAGTCCATAATTGGTGATAGTGCCTTTGTTTTTTCTATTGTCAAGTTTGTGTCGGAAAGAAAAGTGTGAGGCAGATGTAAAATTGTCTCATTCCTATTTATTCAAAATTTATTCAATTTTTGTCTTGATCCTTCACTGATGCTTTCTGTTTTGTTTTCTTTTTATAGGTAACATTGTGTCATTCTTGGTGTTCTTAGCACCCTTTTAAGTCTGGTTTGAAACAAAAAAGAGTATCATAATTCGCCATTGGCTCTTATGTGACTCCTTAGAGGTAATACTTTTTAATATTAGATGAAAATACTATTAAAATAAATAATATTTAAATATTTTTAAAAAAGAATATAAATATTTTTTTTTAATAAAATTCAGACTTGGACTACCTCAAGAGAAGTTGAGGGCATTCAACGATGTTGGCACCCCCACAACCACCCCATCACCAGAGCCAGGCTGTGTAATATAAATAGATAAAAGAAATGACAATTGTTGTGGGGGGACTAGGCCAAAACTCAACCAAGTTTAACAAAATCGAAAGTTTGGAAGCCCATAGAATCACGGACAAAATTAGCTAAAAGAAAACTAGAGGGTTATCCCACCAAGCAAAATCAATTTTAGAATCTACTCCAAAGTTAGCAATTGTGTCAGCATATTGATTGCCTTCTTGAAAGATATGGGTGATGACTATATGCATTCTACTAGAGTTGAATCTCATATGATTCCATCGTCCTCTAAGACACCAAGGAATAAGTTTTGGTTTGGAAAAGGCATTCATCAGCAGTTGTGAGTCGCATTCAATCCAGAGATTAGACCAGCTATGAGTATAGTCTTGTTCAATCGCACAAAGAGCTGCATATAATTCAGCATAAAATGCACTTTGGGTACCCAGAAACATGCAAAGCCACCAATAAAGGAACCAAGATGATTCCAAAATATTCCTCCTGCCCTCGCCAACCCGGGGCTACCACAAGTAACGCCATCAATATTGCATTTGTAAAAGCCAACTGTGGGGGGATGCCAAAGGATGTGCCTAATCTTAGGAGCCCTCGAAAGATGAGGGGAGATCCCAAAAGACTGTAGGAGGACAGAGTCCATGGAGCAATTGGATGAAGTTTGAGTTGAGAGCACAACACTAGTTCTAATCAACAAGGTAGCATGTTCAAACTTAAATACTCACATTCTAAAAGCGGAGGTGATTTCTGGCACACCATATAGCCTAGAATGAATGGAGAATTGCAAATTGGAGAAAATCCCGAAGCTGGCCTTTGTGATAGGACTAAAGCACATTCAAGATCGAAAGCGAGGAGCTAAGGTCAAGTTGTAATGAAAAATTGGTCTAAAGCCAATTCTAGATCTTGGAAGCATAATTACAATGCAAGAATAAGTGCTCAAGTGTTTCTCTAGTGACACCACAATTACTGCAAATGGAGACACCGATACAACCCTTTAATTAGAGTAAATCATCAGTAGGAAGTCTCTTATGGATGATGCGCCAAAGAACAAATGCTCTAGAGAGAAGGGTGTGGCTAGACCATATATCCACTATCCAAATTGGTTGTTGGTCAGGGGGATGCACAAAATGAAAGACCTCCTTAAAAGTTAAGGTTCCAATAAAGGATGGCTGCCAAATAGGTTGGTCAGGTTCTAAATATCCATCACAAGGCAGAGCAATGCAAGATAAAGCAGGAGCCAGCTACAGGAGCCTACTTAATAGTGATTCAGGGATATACCAGGCTCCATTAACCACAAAATCATAAACTGTAGCCCGAAGGTGTATACTAATGTGTCACGGCAGTTGAAGCAGATCCGAGATAGGGAGGTCAAAACACCAGGGGTCAAGTCAGAAATTAGTATTTTTTCCCGAGTTAATAATCCATCCTGAGTAAAAAGACCAAGTATTCCAAAATTTCTTGATGGAGGTCCAAATAGAGGAGTTCCTATATGCAGTAATTAAGTGACCATTACGGATAAACCGAACATGCAATAGTTGAGCCCCTGAGGAGTCTGAATACTTCATTCCCCAACATAGCTTTAAAAGTGCATCTTCATTTAACTTGAGAATGGACTTTAGTCCCAAACCACCCTCTTTTAAAGGTTTGCAGACTTGATCCCAAGCAACTGTTGCAAGCTTCCTAGTGTTAATGTCACCAAACCAAAGGAAATTTCGCACCCACATTTCAATGCTCTTAAGTAAAGAGATAAGCCAAGCGTACACCTAAAAACTATAGAGCAACATTCCGGAGATAACTAAGTTAAGCAGTTGAACTCGGCCAATGTAAGAAAGAAGCTTTCCCTTCCAAGATTGAAGCTTATTTTAATCTTATCTGCAATGGGCTGCAGATGCCTATTATGCGGCTTTCCCACAAAGATAGGAACCCTTAGGTAGGTAAAGGGCACAAAACTGAGACCAAATCCAAGGCAACTCCTAAGCATAGTATGTTGAGCTAACGAGTAGTGACTAGTATAATACCTGCTTTTCTTTGGACTGATCCATTGACTAGAAGCTTCCCCATAAAGATTGAGCAGCTGCTATAAGTTCTCAAGATTAGATTTTGTCCCCTTGCAAAATATCATCACATCGTCAGCATACAGAACATGTGATGGAACAAAGCTATTTTTAAGGCCTACCACTAAAAGTAAATGACCTTTCTGTACCAGAGAAGAGATCTCACGACTAAGAGCTTCCTTAGCACTACAGAATAAGAGAGGGGAGAGAGGATCCCCTTGCCTAACACCTCGTTTACATTGTAAGTAACCAACCAGATTACCATTCACTAGAAAGGATAATCAGGCCTGAAGCAAGAATTGAACGGATCTAAGAACAAAATGTTGCATTGAAGCCAAATTGATGAAGAACCTCCAGTAGAAATGACCAATCAAGGGTATCAAAAGCCTTGCAAATATCGTATTTGATGGCAAGATTAATTCCTGAAGCTTTAGAATCTAACATGTTGATGACTTTTGACGTGGCAGTTATGAAATTGAGAATTTACCTTTTCGGCACAAACCCTTTTTGTTCAGGAGAGATAATTCTAGGAGCAATGGAGGCAAGGCGATCCGCAAGAACTTTAGAAATAACTTTGAATTGAAAATTACCCATCGCGATGGGATGGAAGTTATCCAAATTGTTGCACCAGGTACCTTAGGGATTAAGGCAACGAGATTAGAATTCAGGCTTGGCAACAACTATCCCTATTGAAAAAATTGTAGAGTGGATGAATAAACATCGTCGCCGATAATATCCCAAAATGCATGGTAGAAGCATCTACTAAAGCCATCAGGGCCTGGAGCACTAGAGTTACTCATGGAGAATACTGCATCTTTAACTTTAACCCTTCAAGGCATCTACAAAAGCATAGAATATAACTATAATATTTTTATAATACTATTAAAGATTTTTTTTTTTTTTATTTACAATGAAGTTGACTGGTGAGTTAGAAAGATACAATGTCTAGCTAGTTAAAGTATCTTCTCTTCATCTTTCTAGATTAGTCTAACATTCAGTTGGAAGATAATTAGCTTTATAATTCAACATCTCTTTTTAATAAATAAAATTTATTAGTGCGTCAAATCACCCAATCTTATTTATTATTTAATGAATTTCATATAAAGTTTCATATAAAGATGAATCCGAGTTTTAATATAACTTTTTGGTACAAGAAAATTGATATTCTCACCTCCATGCGCAAGCTGTAATCTATTACCTTACCAATCCTACTAAATTATCTTCCTTCCAATCGTGATTGGATGTATGATATGTGTTATAGTGGTAGAGGAGCTTTGAAAGAGTCTTTTGTATTAGGGGTTGAAGAGTTTGTTAGTAAATCTTACCAACAAAACTGTTATCACAATGATGGGAAGATTAGATGTCTGTGCAATAAATGTGATTGTACAAAGATTTTGGAGGATTGAATTGTTAAGGTTCACCTTTACAAACATGGGTTCAAGCCTAATTATCAAATTTGGACTAATCACGGTGAAGAAAGTTTGCATGTTGATGATGGTTTCATGGGTCCTTCAAGAAGAGGTGTAGATTTGGCCTAAGGTGATCAATTTATGTCAATGCAAGACATGGTGTGTGATGCTTTTAGGCAACATGAGTCATTTGAAGAGCCGGAGTCAAATACCATGAAAGAGCCTCCGAATGAAGAGACTCAATTTTTATAATTTGTTGTTGGAGGCAAATAAATCGCTGTATGAAGGGGCAACAAACTCAAAGTTATCAATTTGTGTGAGACTTTTAGCTTGCAAGTCCAATTGGAATATTCCTGACTAGTGCTTAGACTTCATTTCAAAAATGTTTTTAGATGTAACACCCATAAAAAGTGGTTTGCCTAAAAACTATTATGATGCCAAGAGATTAGTATTAAAGTTGGGATTGGAGTCTAAAAGGATTGATTGTTGTGTGGACAAATGCATGCTTTATTATGACAATGAGTACGGCAAAAATGATGGAGCACTAACTGAATGCAGAATTTGTCAAAAGCCAAGGTATCGTGATCACACTATAGGAACGAGTAATAAGAAACTAGTTCCTAATAAGACAATGTTTTATTTGCCTATAATTCCAAGGTTACAAAGAATGTTTGCATCGATGCAAACTGCATCAAAAATGACATGGCACTATCAGAATAAGAGAACTTCGGGTGTGTTATGCCATCCATTTGATGGTGAAGCCTAGAAACACTTTGATCGGGTACATCCAGATTTTGCCATTGAACCATGCAATGTGCGTCTTGGTTTATGCTTTGATAGATTTAACCCACATATTCAAGGGTCATCTGAACCTTGTTCTTGTTGGTCAATAATTATCACCCCATACAAACTTCCTCCAGAAATGTGCATGTCAAAACCATATATGTTTTTAAGTTGTCTCATACCAAGCCCACATAATCCGAAGGCTAGTATTGATGTTTATTTAAAGCCTTTGATTGACGATTTGAAAAGGTTGTGGAATGGTGGCACTTTGACTTATGAAATTTCCAGGAAGCAAAATTTCATGATAAGGGCAGCTTTAATGTGGACTATTAATGACTTTCCAGCTTATGGTATGTTGTCTGGTTGGGAAACTTTTGGTAAAATGGCATGTCCGCATTGCATGAAGGATATAAAAGCCTTTTGGTTACAATATGGGGGAAAAATTCTTGGTTTGGCTCCCATCGTAGGTTTTTAGACAACGAACATACTTTTAGAAGGAATAAGAATGCCTTCATGAAAGGAAAAATTGACATGGATGATCCACCAACTAGGTTGACAACTAGTAAAATTTGGCTAAGAGTTGAGAATTTTCCAAAAGTCATAGAAAATGGCGTGACTACAATACAGGGATATGGGTAATGGCATAATTGGTCAAAAAGAAGTATCTTTTGGGATCTTTCATACTGAAAAGATAATTTGCTGAGACACAATCTTGATGTTATGCACATTGAGAAAAAAAAATTTGATAACATATTCAACATTATGATGAATGTAAGTGACAAGACAAAAGACAATGAAAAGGCTAGGATGGACATTTCTTTATATTGTAACTAAAAAGACTTGTTGTTGAAGCCACTAGATAATGGAAAGTTCTTAATGCCAAAAGCAAATTACACTTTAACTCCATAGCAAATAAAATTGGTTTGTCTTTGGATGAAAGAACTTAGGATGCCTAATGGTTATTCTTCCAACTTGGTAAGATGTGTTGATGTCAAAAAGGGAAGGGTGCATGGGATGAAAAGCCATAATTGTCGTATATTTATGGAATGTTTACTTCCTATTGCATTCAGTTCATTACCGTGCATGTTTTAAATTCACTTACTAAAGTAATCATTTCTTGAATGATTTGTGCTTAACATTTACGAAAGATGACCTGAATAAGATGGAACAAAACATTCCAATCATTCTATGCAAGTTAGAGAGAATATTCCCCCCAAGATTCTTTAATTCAATGGAACATCTCACTATTCATTTAGCATATGAAGCTAGACTTGGGGGTCTAGTTCAATATAGGTGGATGTATCCATTTGAAAGGTAATAAAATTACACTTTATTTTTTAAAAAATTAATTTGTTTTTATCTATAAATCATCACTTGATTATTAAATTTTATAGATTTATGGGTGTGTCCAAACAATCCGTGAAAAATAAGACAAAGGTTGAATGATCAATTTGCGCGTCATACTTACACCGTGAAACTACTCATTTTTGTTCTTATTATTTCAACAACTTCATGTTGTCACCACGGAATGCTAGAAACGAATAGGAAATTGGAAGTCAAAGGAGTCCATCAACTTTATCGGTCTTTAAGAAGCCTGGTCGTCATTCTGGCAAGGAGTTGATTCACTGGTTCACTAATAAAGAGTTGATCTTAGCCCATGTTCATGTGTTGATCAACTGCACCAAAGTTAAACCTTACCTTGAGTAAGCGCATTTTAGAAGAGTTATTTTGATTATTATATGTAGGCATTTTTCTTGACCCTTCAAATGATACATTTGGACAATTTATTCTTGCAATCTCAATCAATAAGTGAATCAGATGCTTCTAATCTTATATATGTAGATTTTCCTTCATGGTTCAAGGAACAAGTATGTATCTTAAAACATATTTGTTTATCCATTAATTAAATGTTAAATAAAATATAAATTATTGTGTGTTTTATATTCGTAGGTTTACAATGAGCCTTTAAATGTGAGAAACCAACACTTAAGAGATTTAGTACTACATCCTATGAGTAGTGTTAAGGAATGGCACACATTCTTTGTCAATAGGTACAAATTCCACACTCATGCATGGACCCAGGAAAAAAAACCATAAATAGTGGGGTTCATATAAAGGGCATTACAAAAGGAGGTGAAGATGATTTCTATGGTGTCATTCAACACATATATGACTTAGAGTACAATACTTCAAGCTCTCCTAAGAAAGTAATGTTGTTTTATTGTGACTGGTTTGATCCAAAAAGTAGAGGTACAAGAGTGAATAAAAAATATGGTACTGTGGATATTCATATGGGTAGAAGATATGAACAATATGATCCATTTATCATTGCACACAATGTAAGGCAAGTGTATTATGTTCCATATCCAACATCACGAATAAACAAACGTTCTTGGTGTGTTGCAATTAAAACAAAGCCAAGAGGTTGCATAGAATCTAATGAAAAATAAGATGATGTGCCTTACCAAATAGATGAAATGACACATGTCAATGAAATCATTGTAGTTGAATTAGTTCATGGGTTGCAAGATGAAGAAGCTAATCCTGAAGAAGTGGACATGCTTGAGAGATCAACAATTCAAAAGGAAGTGGATGAAGAGGAATATGATTTGGTAGAGGCCGATAATGTGGAAGGGGAAATTGAGGATGACTTTGAAATTGATTATTAGAATTAGGCAAATTCAAAATGTGTTATTGAAATTATAATTTTGTTATGAACTTTAATTTGAAGTTAATTAAATGAATTTTTACCATGGTATCATAAAAAATTTATTATTGGTAATGCTTTTTTTTCTTTATATAGACATGTCATCAAGAGGTAAAGGAAAAAGGAAGAAATGTTATGAGATTAAACAATTATCACATATTGCCAGACAACCATTCCTAACAACTTCAACATCCACACCATTTCAAGCATTTGTTACTTCCAAACCATCACCAACAACTGCTACATCCACACCATTTCAAGCATTTATTACATCCACACCAATTCCAGCAGTTTCTAGTTCCATCCCTTCCCAAGTTGTTGCACCCACACCTACACCATCCATTGGAGTTAATTATATCTCTCTTCATCAGAATGTGGAGCACGTGTCACATTTAGATGAGGCGGATCCCTCACTTGGTGATCTTGAGATGATTCAACCTGTTGGTGGAGGGTAGGAATTAATTACAATTTTAATAGTTATCATTGTATATATAGATCCATTTAATATCTTTGAATTTTTTATGACTTTCTTTTATATTTAGATTTATTCCATCCAAGATTGCATCAAAGGCTATCACATGAACCATTAAACAGCAGTTTCAAGAGCCTTGGGCTACATGGGGAGCAATTCCTAAAAGCAATCGCAAGATTTTCCTCCAACGTTTTAAGGTAAAGTATTCATTGATCTATTATATGTTTTCATTTGTTTGTTAATATTTACTTCTTACCTTTGCTTGGTAAATTTAATTGAACTTTAGAGTATAACAGACTTAACTTTCCCGTTGTAGTCATAATTTTAATTTCGATGTGATAGATAGAATGAAGAGAAAATTCCAAAAATAAGGCATATTATTATAGATTCATAGGTGTTCAGATAAGCTACTTTCATTTGACGCAAAAGTTAGAAAATGCCAAAGAAAAGTAGCATTAAGTTGATAAGTGTGACTTGGGTGTGTCATTTTTAATAGATTCTATCATAATCTGTTTTTCTTATAGCCTTAATAGTTATTATCACCAACAATTGTATGGCTATTGGTATTTGGTACTACCTCACTTTGGGCTCCAAAGATTACTTAGTTTACTTTCATGTATTCATATGTAAGGAGTTGAAGGATCTTAACTTATTTTTCTATCTTGAGTTTTGCCTTTGTCTTGAGTTTGTTGAGTTGGAGAGATTAAGGCTAAGTACTCGTGGTCAGAATCGCAAGTTGGTTATCTTAAATGCAATGTTGATGCCGCTTTCCAGGAGGATCAAGGTATCACTAGTTGGGGTATGTGTTGCCGTAATCACTTAGGAGAGTTTCAGTTGGCCAAAACTGATTACATGTGACAATGCCTCCCTCCTCCTGTTGGCGAAGCTCTTGTCCTGCTAAAAGCCCTCAAGTGGTTGTCCAAGAGTGGTTTTTCTCATATGCAACTAGAAATGGATTACAAAGTACTTGTTGATAAGGTAAATAATACAATCTTAGATAGATTAGAGCTGGGTGCTATCATTACTCGGTGTAGATATATTTTGACTCTCCTTCCTTACTACTCAGTAAAGTTTGTAAAGAGGCAAGCAAATGTTGCAGCTCACACCTTTGCTTGGGCAGCAACACATTATGTGAGCCAATCAGTTTTTGACAGAATTCCTTCATGTATATTTACCAACTAATTTTGAATGAAATGAGGTAATATTGTTTTTGTAAAAAAAAAAAAAAATCATCATTGTCAACATACAATAAGAATAAAAAAAAACTCATATCACAAACAATACAAGCCACTCATGAGGCCCAAGATCAACTCTTCTAGAAGATTCTTTTATATCATGTTATTGTGCTTCGTGTAATTGTATATTTTATGATATTTGAATAAATGATACATTTTCTCATTAGGTGTTAGTTTCTTTTCTGAAAAATATCAAATGACAAGAATGAACATATTTATATGATGTTTTTGTATAAATGTTAATTTTACATTATGAATAAAAGTATATTTTGAGGTGTTATAATTTTAATTTTTTAATAAATTTAAAAATCTTAAATTTTTAATTTACATAAAAATTATTTTTATTATTTTTTTAGTTTCACATATTATATGTTTTCATTTAATGTATTCTATTATTAATCTTATACTATAATTTAAAGTATTTTAAATCAAATTTAAAATAAAGTAAAAAAACATTTAAATAAACATTATACTTTTATCATGTGAAATTAACATAATAATTAAAATAAATTGAATAATATGTCAAATTGTTCAAAATTAAAAAAAAATGTAACAATTATCATTTTAAATTTCATGAATTATAATGAAAAATATTAAATTAAATATCTCAAAATTTAAAATAAATAGTGTAATATAAAGATGTGTAGGAAGAATAGTAAAAACAAATGCATTCTCATTTTATTTAAAAGGGTAACAAGAAAAGTTGATAAATGTTTTAAGGATAAAAATTAAACAAATGTAAAAAATTAGAAGTTAGAAACTAGCATTTTTTTAAAAACACTAGAAGTTACAGAAAAAAGGCTCACTTATTGAACACCCAAACTAGCTGAAAAACTACTAAAAATATTAAAAGCTAATTGAAATGACTTGTTGAACATAGCCTTAGTGATAGACACGTGTTTTTTCAATAACATTACTCACTGAAAGAAAAGTATGATAGAACCAAACATATTGATGTGAGGTTCCAAAAGATGAGGGAGTTAATAACATCTGGTCAGATTTTGCTTATGAAAGTTCACACTTCAGATAATGCAGCTGATATATTAACCAAGGCGGTCACAACTGACAAGTTCAAGCATTGCTTGGACTTGTTGAATGTTGCTCGATGCTAGTTATGACAAGAACCCCTGACCTAAGACTATGAGGTGGACTTGTTATCTTCCACGGGGTAGAATATTCGCCAAGGTGGAGATTGTTGTGCATGGCTCATATTGGGAAGATGCTAAAACATAGGAGAGCGGAGCAAAGTAATAGCATCTACCTTGGGCTTGTGTCACCTATTGTTGGGTTACTACTTGGGTTGGGGGTGCAAGGGGCAAAGCCCCTTGTGGTATGATATAGGGGTAATATTGTAAATTGTATGATAGGCTTATGTTATAAATAAGGATGTAACCCTATTTTCCTAAAAAAACAAAAACAGTTGCTTTGCTCCTGAGGACGTAGGCACACTTGCCGAACCTCGTTAAATCTTGTGTTTTGTTTGTAAGCTTTACTCTAATCTTTTAGATTTTCAGTTGCTTTTGCTAACAACAAACAAGAAACACATAAGACAACAGCAAAAGCACAAATTAAGTAAGAAACACAAATTTTAAATTAAAAGTAAAGGTTAGAAAATTGGGTTGCCTCCCAATGAGCACTTATCTAACGTCATTAACTTGACAGACATGTGGCTTTAAGGTGGCATGAAGGTCACATAGAACACATGCTCCCAGTGCTTCTACTTCTTAGCTAGAAACTTCATGAACTTCATATATCTATGAAATTTCCTCCAAACTACTACAAGAGGAGTGTTGATGAACAAGGTGAAAAGGCCACTTAAGGTTTTATCAAGTTCTTCATGTTTTTTTCTTCCTTAACAATCAATTGGTGAAGAGAGATATTGACTTGTGGAAGGTTTTCTACTTGTTGGATTTATGCTTGGAAGCACTTCTCACATGATTTTTATGTTCTCTCTTCATCTTCTTTTTCTTCACTCTCTTCTCTTGAATCATGTTATTCAACAAGACTTTTCTCATGTGCTTTAACCTCATTTGATTTTTCTTCGCTTATGGCTATAGAAGACCTTTCAACAATTTGTTATGCTAGCTTCCCAAGTTGAATCTCAAGATTTTTAATTGACGTTCGATTAGCTTTAAAACTTGCATTGGAAGCTTCCATGAATTGCATCAACCCATTCTCAAGATTAAAGAGTCTATCTTCCTCTAGTTGATTGTGAAGGTGTGACTTGCTCCCACAAGGAATTTTCCATGGAGTAAAGATGACAATCAGCATTTAAATCACAATTAATAGGTTGTGGGTGACTAACCCTTAGCTGCATGATTTCAAGGTGTTCAGACAACATCTCTAAATGGTTACTCAAAAGCCTTCATTGTGTGAGCATACTATTCCAAAAATCCCACATTGGTCAATTAAGAGTTCTTCAAAGGTTTTACCCTACTAGCATAGACTCTAAAGAACCACAAGGGACTAGAGTACAAAAGTTAACACAAGATAACAAAATAAAAGAAATTAACTTAAAAGCATGAAACCTAGGAAAGTCGAAAAATGTGAAATTTGCCTAGTATTGAGACGCAAGTCCCTGGCAATGATGCCAATTTACTTGTTAACTCCTTAGCAAGCTCACCAAATCGCACAAGTAGTATCTTGGAAGTCCAGATATTGTATCCATAGAGCATCACGTAATACATAACAAATTTCACAGATTTGTACCATCTAAACTAACGAATAAAGTAAGAAAAACATGAAAATAACATTTAGAAATAAAGTTGAAATACAACAGTAGTAAAAGTTTGAAGATGTTTTTGGGTTTTCAAGATAAAAGCACGATAAAAGCAATATAAAATTTAGATAACGAAGGTTGTCAGGGTTAGATGTCACTAAACCAAACTCTCTTTAGATGCAACACACTACTCAAATTGCAGTTCAATATTAAAATCAATCATTATTTAAAAACGGTATTCCAATCCCTAATCCCTTAGGTGAAAAAAAACTAAGTTCCTTCATTAAACGTCAATCCTTTGCACTTTTAACAAAGAAACTTGCTTTAAGCTCAATGATCTCAAGATAACCAATAAACCACATTCGATTCCTAGCTCCGACATTTAAAGGACGCTTTACAACAGTTCGAGATAAATAAAGTATTTTCAAATCACAATCTCATCTAAAAATCATGTTATGGGTGATCAAATCATAACATGCACAAAGTCCAAAAGTAAAAATGCTAATATTGAAGAACAAGAAGAGTAGATAATGATATTTTAAAAGAAATACGAGAGTATATAGTTTAGTTCTAATCTAACCTCAATAGCGGAGGGTTTAGCTACCCCTCTCCATGTGTAGCATCAAAACAAGTGATGGAAGGAAGAAGATGGAAAAAGAAGCCACGAGGGCCTTTTCTATGAGGAAACCCTAAAAAATAAATGAAACTATCGAGCCCCCTAATGAAACAGAGACAACATCTATTTATACAATCTCAAAAAGCCAAACATTTTAATGAAAACTAGCTTAAGCTAAAATATTCTAGTTTAAGTTATTCTGAAACGGAGAGTCAGTGCTCTACAACTCCTCCAAACTTTTAACTTAAGTTGAATTTGAGATTTCCATCTTCAAGTTCCACAAGTCTCTTGTTTCTTTGATCCATTCAATCTAATCTTTCATCCTAGGAGTTATAAGGTGGTTGGGTAGTATTGGAAAAAGTGAAGGGAGAAAGGGGGAGAGATAGGTCGCGAGTTTGAATCTCTTTTACTAACATTTCTAACAAAAACTAACAAACATTTGCAGATAAAAAAAATTCAATCTTCCATCTACAAAAAGAAACCATCAAAACTTAGGTGTAATTATCAAAATAATTAGGTTTAATTGCACTTTTAATCCATCTATTTTTCAAATTCGCGATTTTGGTCTCCCTAATTTCTAGTTCGTGATTTTGATCCCCCTACTTTCAAATCTTACAATTTTAGTTTTACAATTAAATTATAACAGTTGACTGTCAAATATAACATTGACTTTTTTTTTTCATTTTAAAAAAAATTACCTATATTTTTTACTAATCACAAAATTAATTTTTTTTAATTTAAAAGTGACTCTTTTTTTTATTAGTACGAAAATGAGGTAATTAAATTTAATTAGTTAATTTTGTGATTAGTAAAAAAAATAGATAAATATTAAGTTTTTTAAAAAGTTAAGGTTAAATTTGACGATCAACCATTATAATTTAACTAAGTGAACCAAAATTACAAGATTTTAAAAATATAATATCAAAATTATGAATTAAAAACTAGACTAAAAGTGAAATTGAGCCAAATAACTATAACTAGGACTAAAATTTAATATTTATAAAATAAATTATAAATAAATAAGTTAAACAAGATTCTAATTAAAGGAGAAAATAAAAAAATTTATCTATAATTTTATCTCACACTAAATATACATCACAATTATCAAATTTTCCAAAGTTAAAACTTTGCTTGTCAAAACAAACTAAACAGACAAGACACATTATTAAACTTCTAAATGCTAAAACTAAAACACCGAACGTGAGTTTGACATATATTTTAGAAAGAAGACGCGCCTAGGTGTGTGTGTTCCCGTTTAATGGTTTGAATATATTCAAAAAAATAATTAGTTATATATTTTAAAACTTCTAAATGCTAAAACTAACACACACCCCTCGTTCCCGTTTAATGGTTTGAATATATTTTCAAAAGAAGACGCGCCTAGGTGTGTGTTCCCGTTTAATGGTTTTCTCGATTTGAGCACAGAATCCTTTGAAACTGGGAGATTTAAAAGATTTTTTTTTAATAATTTAAAAGATCATTATAATCTTTATTATTATAATACGTATTGATGTTTACAAATAATTAACGGATTTAAATCGACCTAACTTAATTTAATAAGGTTAATAGAGTATTTAGGTCAGATTAAATCTAACTTAATTTTAACTCGATAATCTACGGGTTGAGTAACGAATTTTGTGGTAGGAACTTGTAACCTAACCTAATCCCAAATAATAATAATAATAATAACAAAAAATCAAAAATAAAAAAATTATACTTTAACTTTATCACTCAGTCAAACACTTTCATTCACAACAATTTCACTTTCATAATCACTATGTCACTTATTTCATTTCAATTTAACAAAAATTTCTTTTCAAAATAAAAAATAAAAACATTGAAACCATACTTAACAGTTTTCACTACTCTCACTCACTTAGTCATCACCACCTTCGCTACCGCCCTCCAGTGTCCTCTATTCAATTTGCTGCCCTTCTTTCAATATGCCATTGCATCTTCGTTGCCCTTTATTGCACATCTGTTGTTGTCTTATGCTACACCTCCGCTACACTGCTGCACCTTTGCTGCATTGCTTGCACCTCATCTCTTGGTTCATTTCTAACATTTGAAGTTAAGTTGTTTATTTTGTACATTAATATATGATTATGTGTATTTATGATTGAAAATTATTTTTATTCTAAAATATAATCAAAATCTAAAATATATTATGAAATTTTAGCCAATTTTAATTAATTTATTTTTTTAAAAAAAAATGCACTACTGATCTGATCACTTAATCTAACCTAACTCGTTCATGATTGGGTTAATTTGGATTGAGTTTGAAAATAAAATCACACAAATCCAACCCAATCCATTAAAAATTGATCAAGTTGAATTAAGAATTTAAACAAATTCAGTCCAGTTCAACCCAACCCGTGAACATCCTAATAATCTTTAGACAAATATTTGGAATGTGATTGACTTTAAGAAAATTCTCAAATAATGAGGAGGGTGAATGCAAAGGGGAGCATTTTCTGGATAATTTTGAAAAATAATTTAGAAAAGAAGTGGATTACTAATAAATGGAGTGAAAATAGCAAAATTCAACAATTTACTTTTAAAAAAAATAGTTATATAGTACACATTTTTTGATAGTAGACGTTTTTTTTTGTTTTTTTTAAAAAAGTGAGATATTTTTTTTATATATGTTAATAACAAATATTTTTTTTTATTGGTGGATCTAGAGTCGGAACTTCATATAGTTAATCTTTAGACCGATTTCAGGAACAATTTTATTAAAACATTCATGTTCTCTTTCTTAACCAGAATAATAGTAATATACTAACAGTTGTAACAAAATTTTAGTCTATAATTACAGTCCTTCGATTTTGAAAAAAATGCTTTTAAGACATCTAAGACTAGTAAATAAACAAAAATATTGGATAATAACATAACCCTAAAATTAATCATGATTCTCTGAACACGAGATTCTTTCTTCATCTCTCCTCGTTCTCAAGCTACGTTTCCTTCCTCACTGTGATACGGTTTCATAGTGTTTGGGATGCATATAAAATTTAGGCACAGCCGCACAACACCTAAAAATCCAAACCAGCACTGCGTTGAGACTTGAAAAAGAAAAAAAAAAAAAACATTTGCTTCACGTGGAATGTTATTTTTTTCGATAAGTACTTCACGTGGAATGTTATGCTGTCATTAAGAAAGACGTGTATTTCTATATCTAAAATAAAATGAAAAAAAAAGACGGGATTCTGACATTTTTATTTTTAATTTAAATTTGACTTCTTTTTTTTTTTTTAACCACGGTGTCCTCCAATTTGAGGGGTTGTAGATGGGTATCTTTTTTTTTTTTTTAACTTTATATTAAATAAATTACTTTCATGTAAATCCAATAAAATCTTACACTACTGAATCAACTTTTTTTAATTTTTTTTTTTCTAAATCATTTATACTCATTGCTTATGCTTGGATTCCTAGCCTCCCCGTGGTAGCGATTCTGGTCAACACCTCCCGGTGATCAAAAGGTGCTGGATGGATCCACGTTACTCATAGTAATAATTTCTTTTAAATTTTATCCATTTAAGTGTTTTCTTTTTCTACTTTTATCTTTTAGCTCACCATAGAAGTCGTCTTATTAGAATGAGTAATAGGAAATGAAAACGTGTCAGGGCTAGAATGGATGTATAGTCATTGAATGAAGAATAAATATTTAAATATTCTATCTCATGTATTTACTATAAAAAAAAATATATATAAATCAAATAACTCGGATTAATAACTGAAAATAATAAAGAGCATGTCAGTGTTAAAAATAAATGAAATAAAAGGAAGAAATATTAAAAAAAAATCAGCTCATGGGATAATCTATTTATAAGTCCAATAGTGACTATATATTTTTTTTTCAATATTCTATCTTTTATCTCTATATTTTTTCATTTTGTTTTGAATAGCAATCAAATTTTTATTTTCAAGTTAAGTTCAGTGGGTTTGAATCTGACCTACATTATACTATTTTTGTTCTTATTTATAAGTAACATGTAACAAATCACTAATAAAAAAAACGTAATAATTACATCTTTTTACAAATTTAATTTTCTCCCCAAAAGCCCCTTTTAATTTAAATAGAGTGAAAGTAATAATTACATCTTTTTACAAATTTAATTTTTCTCCAAAAGCCTTTTAATTTAAACAGAGTGAAAATATAGTAAATAAAGTTAACAATAAAGTAAATATAAAAAAAATACTCATAAAATAAAATATGTTATTTATAAATATGACCGCAGAAAAAATAAAAAAAAATTATTTATATTAAGGACCAAATATAGTATTTATTAAGCCCTGATCTACTATCGATTCTGGCCTATTTACATGATTTGAAAGTATGTTTGTGCAACCTGTTTTATTTGATATTTTTTAAAATTATAAATATAATAACTATAAATATTAAACTTGTATTTCTATAATATATTATATAAACAAGTTAATCTGTTAGATTTAATATACATTTTTTTAAAGCCTAAAGTCCGATTATTTAATTAAAAAAATTTCTTAAAAATCTTAAAACTTGACTTTTTTAATAAAAGCCAGACCATACTTTCACGAACCAAGTCATAGTTCCCTGCAGCATTAATCTTACTTGACTATTAAGCTATTCTTTGTTCCCGGCTGAAAAAAAAAAAAAAAAAACATGCAGTGATTGGATTAGCTTTATATGACAAAAAAAGATCAATTATAAGATGGATTACACGTGTCTTCTTCGATCCCTACTTGTTATAAATCTGAGGGGGTAAAATCTGATAATTAACATGGTACTAGTAATATTGAGCAGCAAATCAACAACAATATACTAATAACATAAAACAAAAATTAATTGAATATTTAATTGTCACGAGGAAGGCGAGGGAGCTAGACATAGAAAACATAATTAAACCGGAAAGCTTCCAGTGGATCCATGTTCCAAAAGAGCCGTGCAGCACATGAGATGAGATGGCAAGAGAAGCGTTAAAATCAAATTTGGAGATAGTATAATATCAAAAAAAATAATGAAATTAATTTTTTTAGAAGTTAATTTTATCTTTTTTAATAGTTAATTTTTATATGAATTTGTTTGAGAAAATTTTTATTAATTAATTATTGAAAAAAAAAATTTAACTTTTAAATAAGTTAATTTTATTTTTTTTATTTATATTTTTTTCTCTTATAAGTTATAAGTCTCTTCAAAGTAACACCTTAATGCATTAAGAGTTGATTCTGCTGTTGTTGTGAGGGTTTCTTTTATCCAATAATAATGAGGTATTTTTCAAAAAAAAATAAAATTTGTCGCATATTTCACTTTCCCATATTATACAGACGTCTATTAAAAAAAATATTATATAGATGTTTTTTTTTTTTAAATCATGCTATTGGTGTACATTTCTTTTGGCAAGATAGTTTATTATTTTTTATGTAAGTTGTTCAAGATTTAAACCCTTTAACTTTTTAATTAAATAGTACAAATGGGTATCACTTGGACTAATAGTTATTAATATATTATAAGAATTCAATAGTAATACTTAAATAATATAAAATAATTTTATATTATTATATAATTATAACCTATTATTTATATAATTTTTAAAATAATGTTATTAGTGTATAACCCTATCTATCTACTATATAAAAATGAAGTACTCCTACACTAAATGAGTGTGCATCATTCCAATCCTTCAAAGAAAAAAACTTTCTTTCTAATTCTGCCATATCTGAATAACTCTCATCATGATGGGATCCTTGAGTGTTGAAGGTGAACATGATCAGAAACTAAAGCTTGTTTCTCTCCCCTTTTTATCAACCAGCCACCTGATTCCACTAGTGGACATATCAAGGCTCTTTGGAATGCACGGTGTGGATGTGACCATAATCACCACCGCAGCCAATGCCACCATTTTCCAAAGCTCAATAGACCGCGACTGCATGCGTGGCCACTCCATTCGAACCCACGTTGTGAAGTTCCCAGCTGAACAAGTTGGGTTGCCAGAGGGTTTTGAAAGCTTCAACTCCAACACTCCTCAGGATTTGATCAGCAAAATCTACCAGGGACTCTCCATTCTACAAGACCAATACCAACAACTTTTTCGTGACTTGAAACCTGATTTCTTGTTCACTGACATGTTCTACCCTTGGACTGTTGATGCTGCTGCCGAGTTGGGGATTCCAAGGCTCATTTATGTCAGTGGTGGCTACCTTGCTCACTCTTCTCAGAACTCCATTGAACAATTCTCACCTCACACCAAGGTACATCACACAAGAGGATATATATTTTCTCTCATTTTCGGTTGGTGATGCACCACACTGTTAACATATAATCACAATTTTTCTCTTTTTGTATGATTTTTATAATAATTTTATAAAAATTAATTACTTATCATACATAAAAATAAAAATGTGTAATGAACTACTTTAACACTACGTAATGACACTATCTAAAAAAATTATATCCTTCAAATTGACTATTGGATTGCTGCATTATTGGTTATGGATGTTCTGTTCTGCTAGCTTATAGGTTACTCAATATTTATTCTATCTGAGTTATAAATATTCTGTAATCTTGCTGCTCTAATCAGGACAAAATCATATATTTTCCTTGTATTTATTGGTACTACTCTGAAACGGATTTACTAAAAAAAAAAAAGGGTAGAAAAATAAAAAATCTTATAATAAAGAAAATATATTTGTATGATAGCCTAGCACTGAGTGACGACCCTTTTGACACTTGGTAATAAAGATCTCCATTTCAGGACTTTGGTATGTGATTTTTCTTCTTTATTATTATAATATACTAAACTGAATACTTAAATGGTTGCAGGTAGATTCAGATACCGAGAGTTTTCTACTTCCTGGATTGCCCCACGAACTGAAGATGACACGTTTGCAGCTACCGAATTGGCTTAAAGCGCCAACAGGTTACACTTATTTGATGAGCATGATGAAAGACTCAGAGAGAAAGAGCTATGGATCGCTATTGAATACGTTTTGCGAGCTTGAGGGAGAGTATGAGGAGCATTACAAGAAAGCCATGGGAACTAGAAGTTGGAGTTTGGGACCAGTTTCCTTTTGGGTGAACCAAGATGCTTCAGATAAAGCTGATAGAGGGAATGCCAGGGGAGGAGAAGAAGGGTGGCTCACATGGCTTGATTCCAAAACAGAGGACTCTGTTCTCTGTGTTTGTTTTGGGAGTATGAACAAGTTCCCTACCCCTCAACTGGTTGAAATAGCCCATGCCCTTGAGAATTCAGGCCATGATTTCATTTGGGTGGTTAGGAAAAAGGGTGAAAGTGATGAAAATGATGATGATGACGTGATGACTTTCTGCAAGAGTTTGAGAACAGAGTGAAAGCGAGCAACAAGGGGCATCTGATATGGGGTTGGGCACCGCAGCTTCTGATACTGGAGCATCATGCTATTGGAGCTGTGGTGACACACTGCGGATGGAATACGATAATTGAGAGCGTGAATGCAGGTTTGCCAATGGCGACATGCCCGCTCTTTGCAGAGCAGTTTTACAATGAGAAGTTGCTGGCCGAGGTGCTGAGAATTGGGGTGCCAGTGGGGGCGAAGAAGTGGAGGGAATGGAATGAGTTTGGGGATGAGGTGGTGAAAAGAGAGGAAATTGGAAAGACAATTGGCGTTTTGATGGGTGGTGGTGAAGAATGCTTGGAAATGAGGAGAAGAGCAAAGGCACTTGGTGATGCTGCTAAGAAAGCTATTCAGGTTGGTGGGTCTTCTCACAACAAATTGAAAGAACTGATCAAGGGGTTGGAGTCACTCAAACTTCAAAAGGTGAATTGCAACCACAAAAGGGAGGTCAAAGCTTAGGGGGAATTGCAATTGATTTAGGAATGAGTAATTTCACTTTTTCATGTCTTGAGAAATATTTATTAGGAGAAATAATCACTTATTTTAATCAAATGAGTAATTATTTATGATTTTAATATGTGGCGATGGTGGTGATGAAATTGTCATTGTGATTAGGGATGACAATGGGTAGGGTATGGGTAGGGTACTATAGTACCCGTCTCCATACTCGTGTTTAAAAAAAGTATCCGTCCCCGGCCCCATACCCGTGTGGGTAACAATTTCAATCCTCATCCCCATACCCTCTGGGTATCTATGTACCCATACCCGCACCCGCGACCCGTACTTTTCATATATATAAAATTAAATATTATAAAAAAAAAAAACTTAGGGGATGTATTGGATTAAGATTGTTTAAGATTTGAATGACTTTTTTTTTTTTTTTTTTTTTTGTAAAAATGTCTTGGGTATTCAATCAAGATTTTTTTCAGAGGCAACGAAATCTTGTGGTATTCGATTAAGATTTTGAATAACACAAAAAAAAATCACCTATTATTCAAAATTATAAAGATTTTATAAACTTTTTAGTTGATCATATAAATACCAAACACAACAAACAATCACATTCAACTATAAGAGACTTTTCTTTCGCACCATAAACTTTTTTATTTATTTCATTATCTTTGCTTTGGAGGCAGTGACATAATCTGTCACCCACACATTTTTTTGTTTCAAGGTGAGATTTTTCATATAATTCTAATAATGATATGTTCATACCTCAAAATCACTATGAATCAATTTACAAGCCTACAATGTAGTCCACTGTTTCATTCATTTTAAGTTCATGAATTCTTAATGAAATGAAAATTTTCATAAGAGAAGTTATCTGAGTTTAGAGGAAGTTTTAACTTGGAACAAACAATCAAGTTAAAGTTTTAAAAATAAAACATAGACAACTTTGGATATTCTTTAAGTTAGACAAATGATTCATGTTTTGATCATCATGTATTTTTGTTGAATTATTTGATTTATACTTTAATGACATTATTGATTTTATAAGTTAAATAAAACATTTTATATTTTTTATTAATATTTTGTTATTATTTTTCACTATTACTTTATGAAAATTTGTGAAAAATATATCTCAAAATGCATTAATAGTTTGTAACTTTGATTTTGAGTTCATGTAGGTGAGATGGTTCAGTTTATAATAATTTGTTATTAGTCTTTGTTCAATAATATTTTCAAGCACATTCTTGTTGGCTTGTGTTTAATAGTTTTAAATTTTTTTTTTCTAGAAATCCATAAAATCTTTTCAAATCTTATATTATAAATACGTGAAATCTTTTCAAATTCTATATTCTAAATCCAAATTATAAAATCTCAATCACAAAAATCTTCTTAAATTTTTTTTAACATTTGTTAGTTTCCTACAAAATCTACAAAATCTTCAAGACTTTTTTATGTCAAAAAAGTCTTTTAAAATCCTAATCCAATACACCCTTATATAATATTAAAATCAAACGAATATTGATTTATATAAATAAATAACATTACAAAAATAATCATTCAATATAAATCTAAACAAAAACTCTAATTAAACGGGAAAAACTAATATATTTTTAAAACTAATTAGTTTATAATTATATATTAAAAATAAAATATAAATAGATATAATATTTTAACTTCATCATCCGAATTAATTTTTCTATATTTTGCAAATGTTTATTTCCATAATTTCTATATTGTTTTAAACTACTAATACAAATAAAAATTAAATCATAATAGAATATCAAAATTAACATATAAAAAGAATAATTAAAATAATAAATAGATAATTAAATAATTTAAATAATAAAATTATAATATATTAATTAATATGTATATACATAAGGTGCGGGACGGGGGCGAGGTGGGTACTACAGTACCCGTACCCGCACCCATTCCCGTGAGATTTTGCGGGTAAATACCTGCCCCATCCCCATCCCCAAATATGCGGGTTATTACCCTACCCGCGTATGGGTATTTTTGCGGGTGCCCGTAGGGTCTGTGTTCATATTGCCATCCCTAATTGTGATAACAACGGTGGTTACGATGATGATAACAGTAATAATAGTGTTGAGGTAGGAGTGATGGTGGCAACAATGAGGTGGTTATAGCACAACAATGTTATAATATTATATTGATGGTGACAAGGTGGAGGGAGGTTTATTGATAATTAAAATATATTTTTTAAAATTATAAATCAAAATTTTAAAATATTTTTTTATTGTTTTGAAAATATTACAAAATTATTTCAAAATTAAGTTAAAAACTAATGTTACTCCATTTTTTTTTGTCAATTTGTTTTGAATTTATATTTATTTCAAAATCATAAACCAACAACTTATTAATGTGAAGAAGATATGACTTGACACAATGTGATTAATTTAAAAAATGAGACATAAGAACCTCAAAATAAAGACGGCACCCAATAATTTATCTTCTTTTAACTTACCATTACTTAAAAAGTTCATTTATTTATACTATTTATTTGTTTTCATTTCTAATATTTATAGGTTTAGTTTCACTCAGTTTATTTTTAATTTATAAGTTACTTTTAAATTAAAGTTAAAAATGAGAGTTTAAAAAAATAAATAAAAAGTTATTTATTAATATTTAATTATTTCTTTAATTTAAAAACTCCGTAAAATTAAAATATTATCATATGGAGAAGTTTTCGATTTAACACTCGGTTAACAAAAACTAACAAATTAATCAATAATATTTTTTGATAAAAAAATACTAATTATTTTAAAATTTGATTTTATTGAAATTCAAAGAAAGAACATGAAAATAAACTCTTCATAAATAATTATAGGTAGCTTATTGTATAATTCCTTATTTTTAATTTTTATTCATTATTTTTAATAATAAATAAATTTTATTTTAAATTTTTTTTAATAATGTTTGATATAACTTTTACTTAACTTATAATATTCTCTTAAAGGTAACTTATAATATTCTCTTAAAGGTAACTTATTTTTTTTCTCTTTCTTCGTACTCTACGAGCGTAGAACTATCAATATTGGTTCATTCCCGATAGAAGTTTGATGCCTACTTCATCTCTTTAGTGTGTGTACTTGTGCATTATAACTGATTGGAAAGTCTATATTAATTAATATTTTTCATAGAACTATAATATTTAAAGTTAATATATTACTAAAATGAACATGATAGTCATCCCAATAAAATATAATATGTTTCATCTAAAACAAAACAAAAGTATTATATAAAAATTACAATATAAAATAATTTCTTTCAAATCATTAAAACGTTTAAGGCGATTTAAGGAAAATTATGTATCCTACGAATTATGTCTAATTAAATTTTTCTTGATAATTCAAAGAAAATATTCATTTCCGTATATTATATTATTCGTATTTTTGTATTAAATAAAATAAAACATTTAATAAATTAGTTAAGCCAAAATAAAGAAATTAAAACATATTATATTAAAATACTATAATAAGAAATTAAAAAATATATAATTTTTACCGTAATAATTTAAACATTAATTTGATTTTAGGTAAGTTGATCATCTTCCATGAATTAAATGTAAGTTTTTCTACTTGCTTTCATAAAAAAAAAATTCATTTATTAGGAATCATATTTTTTATTTTATTAATAATAGTTGGATTGTTTGACAAAGTATAAGTAGTTTCCCAACCTAATTGGGATGTATGGTGCTAGTATGATGCTTTTGCTTTCCTAACTTCACAAAAAAATGTTCATCTCCACGTGTTATATTTGAAATATAATTTTTATTTTAATAAATGGGTTAAGTATATTTTTAATCTTTGAAATTTGGGATAAATTTATTTTTTGTCATCAAACTTAAAATTGACCTTCTTAGTCATCGTAATTTAAAATGTTTCCGTGAAAATTCATTGATACATTTCCTATAAATCATGCTGAAAAATTATACCGATAACTATATTATAATTGTTAAGTTATGTATAAAGAAAATATTGTTAAGGTTGATGGTGTACTGTGTTCCATGTGCAGTCCTGTGGAAGTTGGAGATCCATTTTTGAAGCCACAAAATACTTAGAATCTGATACAGAAGAATTCAAATTGGAGATACTTTATGGAACTATATATCAGAATATTTTACCTGCCTTCCAAGTAAAAATATGTAAAATGAGAAGACTATGTTATAATTTTATGCTGATTAATTGAATATTTATGTTACTGTTCATTCATTTCTTAACTTTATAATTTATAAAACTTTACACTTTGTCATTTTAGAATATGATGCTAATTAAGTGTGCATTGTTCTCAATATTTTTTTATTTATAATATTTGATTTTAGTAAGTATTTTCATGTAAATGAATTTAGTAAAATAATTTTTATTATGTTTTGAATTAGTAAAAAATATTCTAAATCACAACAAAAATAAAATAAAATCATTTTTGTTTCAAAATGATCATCTTATTCATTTTAAAAATATAAAGGAATAAATTGAAAGTTTTAAAATATAAAGAATCAAACTCAATAAAAACTAAAATATCAAATATCAAATATTTCATGTTTTAACATGTCTCGACATTCTAATCAAATTTTAACTAACTGATAAAGTTTAGGGTTAATTATGTTTTTAATTCTTAAACTTTTTGGAATTTTAGTTTTTAATTTCACTGGTCAAAGTCCTTAAACTTTTTTATATTATGGTTTTTGGTTCTTAAATTTTTGTTTGACTAGAAAGTCCTTAAATTTTCTAAAGAAATGATTTTTAGTCCCTAAACAAAAATTATATCCTATTTTTCTATTTATTTAATGAATTTTCAAGGATTAAAAGTTGAATTTTTAAAAAGTTTAAGGACAAAAACCTTAACGGAAAAAAGTTTAAAGACTTTAACCAGTCAAACAAAAGTTTAGGGACAAAAACTTTAACAAAAAAAAGTTTAGGGACTTTGATAAGTTAAATCAAAGTTTTAGGGATTAAAAACTGAAATTCCAAAAAGATTAAGGACTAAAAACATAATTAACCCAATATATAATCATATATTGTCATTTATATGGAAAATTGATGGTATGAATTTTGACATAAATTTTGTGCTTTTATAGATATAAGCATTTATAAATATTATAAATGTACTTATTTATATATTTGTATTAATCCTAATTATTTTAAGGAAAATTTTATCGCTCTCACATTTTGTAGAATTTTGATACCCTCGTTTAGTTGAACATATTAAATGAGGACACATCGATGTCATGTCCCGTATTTACTATCAATATTTGTTATTTACAATTTAGTCCTTAATCTTTTTATTTAATTATTTGTTAAATAAAAGTTTATTTTGTTTTAATAATTGAAATCATTAAATTGTTATTATTAAACAAAGTTCACATCTCATTACAAATTAATCATCTGCTAGCATGCCAATAACTTTTATTATTGAGAAATCAATAAAACCTATAGAAAGACAAATAGAGAGGCCAATATAATTCACTAAATAGGGATTTAATATACTTTGTTTGCTACCCTTATATATTTTTTAATAGATTAATTTTATTATTGATCATTTAATTATGACCTTATATATAAAAATAATATTAAATTTATTTAAATTTATGCTTACTTCAAAAAAAAATCATTAAAAGACTTTGTAGGATTTATTACAAAATGTCACATGGATAGTATAAAATTATATTGGTGCAACAAATACATTCAAATATTGATATGATTTTATGAGTAATTTGTGATAGAAAACTTAGTATTTAGTTTTAAGGATGACATTAAAAATGGTTATTTCTTTGATTCTTAATATTTATAATAATGTATTGTAAAACATATTACATAATTGCTAAATTTTTAATTTTCTTCAATGCACAGACTTTTATTTTTTTTAAATATACTTTTACTCAATCCTTATTTGTAACATTATAAGGAAAGTGGTGATTACTTTAATATTACTCTAAATTCAAGTTTTATTCCAAAAATGTCATTTAAGTAAATAAATAGAGTGAATGTCTAGTAATAATACTTTCAGTTTTCTCTTATTTCCATTGGCAAGATTTCGGTATAAAGTTTTGCATTTCATAATCTTCAATTATTCTTTACTCTAAAATCTCCAAAGAAACTCAAATACTTAATATTCATACTCAACAAGGGTGATATCCCTAAGCCCAATAAGGCTGCTCAAACAACCCTCTGATAGTATTATTTACTTGTTTGAAAAATGAACACACAAACAGAAACAATACAAAATAGTGATACTAATAGTAACATTAACAGAACAGAACCTAGCCTCGAACTGGTTCGTCAATCACATCAAGTCCTCCATCTTTGGATTTCTGAATGAGGTCTGGCCACAACTGCGACGACAAACACTACCCCTTAAGAAAAAAAAAAAATGCAAAAACACTGGACTTGAATCCCACCATTTCTGAAATTCTGAACAACCAATCAAGGGATCAAGTAACCTTCACTTCCACAAAAAATAAATAAATTAGAAAGACATCAATGAAAACGTTACATCTCATTTTAATTATCAAATCATTTTCCTTAACAACAAATTGAACCACATAGCAGATCACCTAATCCTAAACCGAACAAATGAAACTAGCTTCATTTTCTAGCAACAGCTAAGAGAAACCCTAAATAAGAGAGTGAAAAGGGACAAACTGTGAATCAAAAGTGAGAGAAACGAACCTTAAACCTCTGAATTGAGAACGACGTTGAAACGAGCTCTGAATCAATTTGGAGAGAGTGCTCTGAATAGAGAGTGAGTGAAGCGAGTGTGGAGAAAGTGAGCGAAACGAAACAAAGTGCGAGGAGTGTAGGTGAACGAGTGAAGTGTGTGTGAGAGTGCTATGTGAAGGTGGAATCCTCTTGAAATCTCAAATAGCAGGAAATGAAGAATAGTGAATATGTTTGGCAGAAAAATCATGTCGGAAAGGTCCCGTTGGTTTGAAATTATAAGGAACCGATGAGAAATACGTTTTAAGGTCGGTTTTTTAAACCGAGGCTAATAAATTGCCGTTAAGTAGCGGAATTTTTGTAGTGATATATGATGAAATGTAATATATTTCGTAATGATGTATGAAAAAAAAAATTCATAATAATGTATTCTTATTTATTGTTCATTTATAACCTTGTAAAAAATATTAAATTTATTTATATTTATGTTTTATTTTTAAAATGTTTTAATAAATATTATTTTTCAAATTTTTTATTAAAAGAATTATCAATAAAATTTGTAGTTAAAACATTGATTTATATTTATATAATTTAAATAATGAAATCAAGTTAGCATTTAAAATATATTATTTATTCAATGGTTTACTATTTTTTTTCTTTTTAATGGACTTAAAGAGGTGTGTTTATTTTATTTTTATTTGCTATAATAATATATTTCATAAACTTTAGATGAGGAAAATTTTCTTTAGAGTTAAATTTGTTATGATTTTTTTATCAATAACTAATATTTGTCAGGAACCGGATATAAGGGCAACGAGTTCAGTAACCACTTATACCAACGACTTGTTATTCTAAAAAGTTAATATGTCTAAATATTTAATTATATTTATTATTATGCTATATTGATATTAAGTCCTTCACTTCTTCAACAAATTTTTAATGCATATTTCATTTTTCTGAAATTTTGCCCACTGAATAAGGAAAGTGACATAAGGAGGATTTCAAACTTAGAGGAAAAAGTTAAAGTTCATTCAAGATCTTAACCATTTGTGTCAATATTCATTTAGGAGTATTAACCATAATGATTATTATTAATCAATTTAAATATTTTAAAACTATTAATGCTTCGACCTATTTAATGTTATTTATTATTACATTTAATGTTATTAGTATTATTACCTAAAATTTAATGCAAAGACTTTGTTTATTAGAAAAAACTGAGGTGATAATATAAAGGTAAGAACTTTCATACAAATGAGTCGTGAGTTTGTGTGAATCCTAAGAGCACCCCTTCAACCTTACTACACTTTCACCTTCCAAGGTAAGAGAGATTGGGAACACTTGTTTGTAGGTGTGACATTAGTCATGAGTAGTGTTGTGCATCCGAGGGGGTTGTTCCTAAACCTTAATATAATTTATGTTTCAATTTTATTTTACGAATTGATTAGGTTATGAACACCTTAAGCACAAATTTATTAATTATTTTATGTATCTTGAGTGTTTGATTGATGGTATGTTCCCCCTCCCCCTTAATTTGATTTCTTACAAAATTAGGGATTTAGGGATAATTTTTTGATTGGTTAATTGTCGTTGGTGTTGGTGTTGTATTTGTTACTTTGAAAAGGAATCAATTGTATAATCTTAATTAGGGTGGCTACATATCTAGATCAATCTGACAAATGGGTGAATCTGAAGTGATTCAAATCAAACAATTGGAATAGGTTTGAATTAGATTAAAAAATTGCAAATTCAATGAGTTTAGATTGGATCTTGGATTTTACTTTTGAAATTGAATCCAATCTAATCTACCCAATTGCTTGGTCTATTTTATTTTTTTTTTAACCTTTTTAGTGTAGACTTATTATAGTGTAGACTTATTAGCCTAGCCTAATTTTATTGTGTTTCTTCATTTTGAGGTTATGGTCAATATGCATGTTTTAATTTTTAACTTAGAATTGAATATGTTTCATATTAGACTAGTAGTTAAAAAATAGTTTTTGAGTTAAATGTATTAAAAGAAATGTATTTGTATCTTCACCTTAGCTTACATGTGAGAATGACTTTATTTAAATATAGAGTAAATTTGTTGTGAAAGTACACATACATACATAATTTTTTTTTTTTTTGTAATACATACATAGATATTTAGTCAAATAGAACTTATACTTGGATTAAAATAATGCTAATAGGTTGTTTTTTCTTTGTTTTAGAACATATATGATTTGTTGAAAAACCTTGTAATGGTTGATTCTAAACTGTTGTAAGGGATGGGATATTGTTTATATTCTCTTAGTTCATTCATTATTGAGTGCATATATATTATTTATTAAGTTTTGATAATTTAACTATCTCCATGTCTATGTTACAATAATGTAGGAGGAATTCCAAACAACTGTAATAAGGATGACTTCTTCAAGATTGAGTGATGATGATGAACCTATAGATGCAACACGATATCCTTTTACATTCCAATTGACAATTACATTGAGTATGATCATGACGTTGACAGCCCAACAAATGAGGTATATATATTTTATTTTCAATTTATAAACTTCTTGTGTATATTATCTAATCATACATTTGCACATTTATCAAGAAAATGTGTGTATTTCATATGTCAAATGATCTAATTAACTTTTAATTTATTTGACTGGTTTATAGAAATATTTGGCCAAATTAAGATTTTCATTAAACAAGTTTATTTTACAACTTATTGGTTAACTAGATTATAAATTTTAAACCTTTGGAGTGCTTGGTGTTTTCAGTAATGGTAGTAGTTACATGCTGACTTTGGCATATTGTATTGGTTATATAGTCTTTTGTGTGGAGGGTCACATTTCGTGCCTTGCCTAATAAAATTTTTCTCTTGACTTATAAAAAAAACTTATAAATTTTAAACTAACTAATCAGTTAACAATTCTCAAACATATGTAAGAGTTTCATCTGGACTATGATACTATTGCATGTATGATACACTGAATCTTAAAAGCAAAGCCTCATCATATATATATATATATATATATATATATATATATATATATATATATTTGCATACTTTAAATTTCTGTGTTGATTTTCATGAATAATATTTGTTCAAGCATATACACCTTATATATACTTTAATTGTATATTTAATAAATTTATACACTTTTTTTTATTAGGGACATGAAAATCCATTTCCTCAAGGCTGAGAGTCTCCACTCATCTAGCAACAATGGTATGATACTTTTTAGACCTAAAAGAACACCACATCATTACACATTTTAAATTTTTGTTTTCATTTTTATATCAATATGTTTTACTTTATATACCTTTTGTATTATTAGAACAAAATCCCATCTAGGACAAAAACATTAGGGTAAAAAAGAGGTAGACACCATAAACAACTGCCAGATGAATGGGTTAAAAATTGGGACATTGAAGAAAGACTGCGACCTAAAGGTGAAAGAGTTGATAAGGTATGTAATCCAATTTAAAATGAAACTTTGATGTTTATTCATTTTATTTTCTTCCTTTTTTGAGTCAAGAAAAATGATTGCTTATAAGTCAATTTTCTTAATTTAGTTTTTTTATTATGAAAAAAAATCTAGAGAGAAAATTAACAAAATTTGTTTAGATTTATGTATGAGAAATGCTAGGAACACACTCTTTAACACACTCTTTTGGACACACTCCCTCATTGGTTTAAATTTATTGAAAATCACAAAATTTGGTAGTCCCCACATCAAATTAGGTGGACTCGACATCATATTTAATGACTATCTCTCCTGATTTTGTAGTTTTCAATAAATTTTGATCAATCGGAAAGAGTGTGTTTAAGAGTGTGACCATAACATTCCTCTTTATATATAGTTAGAATTATAGGTAAATATTACAATAGTGGATGTAAAGATTTATTTATTGAATATATTTCTTAAAGTATATAGTTAGTTTGAGCAGTATATTGAACAATTGTAAAATTTGAATATGTTAGATCTTTAGGTTAAATTCTTGGGTTGGGTTGAGTCTTAGGATTAATAGGGTTAGGATGTCAACATAGTTGGCATGCATTCCCCTCTTGTCGGGCTACGTTAAATGTGTCTTACATGCTTTTGTGTCATCAAATAATTTTCAAACCACGTTCTATATCAGTTTACATAGTTAAGTACAATAATCATTTTCCTTCCATGTCCACTAATCATGGTAGAAAAGAAATACATAGTATTTTTATACTCTCTATTCATAAACTATTCAATTAGATTGATTAGAATATATACTAAATAGTTCAAGCAGGAAGATACTATGCTTTCATTAATGTTTTATGCAAATAATGTTTGATTTCTAAGGCCAAATATTGTCACTTACAACTCATTTATTGGTGCTCGCCTCTAGAGTAGGATAAAGACCTACTACAACTCTTGAATGTGGGTTTGATACTTTTATTTATTTATGGCTTTAATGGTTTATTTTAATCGGTCTCTAGACCAATACATTGGTTTTCTAGTCTACTAAGTTGGTATGAAAAGCTTAACACAACTAAATTCATTTAAAAATACCAAAACTTATTATTGTTTCATTTTCATTGTATAAATTATACTTTGATGATTTAAATTGACTATTTGAGTTGTTAACTTGTTTTTGTGAATAAATGGACTTGTGGTGTTCATTATATCTATGGTGGTCAACAAAATTTTACATGATTTGTGCTTGATACCTAGTTAATTTATTGCCCTAGGATGATGATTTTACTTGCAAAAATAATAATAAAGTTGCTTTTTGGGAATTTGGTGTAACATTGTGAAAATTCCTACCTTTTCCAAATTCTTTTAATTCTTACCTACAATCAAAAAATTAAATCTCCAAAGTGTTCAATTGATGCTGATTTTTTTATTTCATTTTATTCATCTTATTCTACTTCAAACTATTTAATCCCTTCATAACCACATTTAATTAATAAGGATATCGTTTCACTTATGTTTTAATTCCTTTTTTATCATTGCTTAACCCTTAATTACTAAGGGCTAAGGGCTAAGGGCCTTTAATTATGTCTTTAAAGTGAGTGATGAAAAACCATAAGCTATCTTATTTCTTAAACATCATATATATATATATATAACTTTACCGCCTCATCTTTCTCATTTATTTTTCATTTTATATTTTCCTATTTAACATGCTAGTAAAGAGTTGCAAATCAACTTTTTTACCAAGTTTTCTCTTGTTTGCTTTTTGTTATGATCACTCATTTTATTATCTTTTTTGTGACAGATTTACCATCATAAGAAAGAAAACTTCCAATGTCAATCATTGATAAAAGTTGAAATGTATGAGAAGTATGGAATTCGTCTTCATCGTCCTCAGAAAGACAAAACACAAGACAAAAATTAAAGAAGTAAAAAAACCAACAATAAAACAAAAGTGAGTATACACTTATTTCCAGAATAAGCTAGCAACATAGTATTTTTCAACACATTTTTTATAACACATTTTTTCATATTGGTTAAAGTTTACTAACATCTAGCAACAAACTTGTGAGTGGGACTGATTAAATAAACAGTAGAGAAGATTTTCAATAAATTTTAACAAGTAACAGAGTGCATTAGAGATAGTGATGCTAGAATTTTTATTTTCAAAATTAGAAAAGTATAGTTCTCTTTTATTTGTTGTGTGCGTGTAAAGTTTGGCCTTTTAAATCACAATTCAATATGATATTTTAAATTTTATCGTCAATGTATTTAGGAAAAAATATTTGAAATACAAAAGAACACACTAGAAGGGGTGGGGGGTGGGGGTTGAATAGTGGGTTTAAAACTTTTTCATAAATACTATTAGTTCACAAGTTGCCTTCTTGGATATATGTTAGTTTAAATCAACAAATATATTCTTGCAAGGAAAAACTTAGAAAGTCTTTCCAAAAGAGCACAGTGAGCAAGATAAATATATATAATCACAAGACAACATATGAGAGCTTATTTTTATATTGGTTCACTTAACCTGAGCTACATCCAGTTCTCCTTTAACAACTGTTAAAGAGTTCTACTATAATCAACTAATTACAAAACAAGTATTCTTCACTGCCACTTCTGGTTACAAGTATTCTCTATGCCACTATTGGCCACAAGTATTCTAAACCACTTTTGGTTACAAGTATGAATCTACCCCTGAGATTATACTTCCCAAGTATTCTTTTATCACTAAGCCACTCCTGGCTTTCTATACAATTATGTATAAGATTCAGATAACTCTCAAAGAGAGAATATAAACAAATATTGAATCTTTATGAGCTTGTAGAAGATGGTGTTCTCTTTTTCTCTCAGCTTGTGTTTTAAGACTTTTTCTCAAAGTGCCTTTGCTTGCTGTTTAGATTGATTTGAGTTATTCCGTTCTTGTTCATTAGTCTTCTCGTTGCATGGAAGCATTCTTATATAGTGAGCTTCATGAATTTGAACGTTGGAGAAGACTTCTTTCTGTTGTCTCACAGTAGAGTGTTGAAGTAGCTTTGACTGTGCTTGATGTGATAGGAGCAGGTTTCTGTCTCTGTCACACTTAGCTTTTAGCATAAGGCGTGCATCTCGATGTTGATTTGTCCTTTAGCTGTACCTACATACTTCACATAATTCAAGACATACAAGCAATACGAGGAATCAAAGAGAGTAATGTCAAAGAGTATCTCCCTTTCTTTCTGTTACAGCAGTGTCTTTATTAGTGTAAGGAATTAATTATAAGACACATATTCTTCAGCACATATGACTGATTTTATTCTGTTCCTGCATAGACAATGTTTGACTTAACATACATAGTTTGGTCTTGATTAAGTATGGTCTATTCGTGCACAGACAACGTTTGGCTTAACAGACATAATTTGGTTTAGCTTCAAACATCGTCTGGCTTAACAGACATAATCTGGTTTAGCTTCAGACATCGTTTGGCTTTGCTTTAGACATCGTCTAGCTCAGCTTCAAACATCGTCTGACTCAGCTTCAGACATGGTCTGGTCCAATACATATGCATAGTCTAGTCCTAGACTTCACATAGCTTCAAACATCGTCTGACTCAGCTTCAGACATGGTCTGGTCCAATACATATGCATAGTCTAGTCCTAGACTTCATATAGTCTGTTCGAGACTATTGTATGGTCTGGTCTTAGACTTTGCATGGGTCTTTCCAAGACATTCATGGTCTTTTTTAGAGCTTTATTTTAGTCTGATTATAAGCATTTATAGTGTGTGACTTAATCATTATCAGTTATCAAATAGTTAAGACGAAAGTGAGAGTTAGAGTGATTATACCATTGTCTGTTCTCACTTTATTTCCTGAAATCACTTAATCTGAAATCATTAATTGATCAAATATTATCATATTTGTTATCATCAAAACCTATCAAGGTATTAGGGGTTAGACATCATCAAATGTCTTGGTTCTAACAATATTTTCATTAATGATTTACATTTTTTTTTTTTACTACCAGGACATTTTGGAAAATGATAACTATAGTGAGTATGCTTATTTTGGGAGTTTGGAATCTTTTTTTATTGCTATTCACAATGTTGTTTTTAAACATTGCTAAAATTTTCAAACAAATTATGGCTAGTAATGAAAGTGGTGTGAGTATATATATTTTGGATGTTTTGTATTTTCCTTTACTATTAAAAAATGTTGTTTCAAAATATTGCTAGTATTTTCAGGAATTGATCGTGGTTGAAGAGATAAACAAAGAAGCAAAAGCTGATGAAGTGAGTATACTTATTTTCTATGTTTCATGCTTTTCATCACTATTCAAATATATATATATATATATATATATATATATTGCTGCAATTTTCAGGAAATGATCCTAGCTAATGAGAAAAACATAAAATCACAAACTAAAGTTAGTGTGCTCATTTTAATTTGGATGTTTTTGTATTGTTCTTTACTTTTCAAAATGTTTTTATCCTCTTAAATATTGCAGGAATATTAAGAAATGTTTGCTAACATTAAAAAGAACAAAGAAGTGGAACTTGAATTTTTTTTTTATTTGTTATAAAGTTTAGTATATTGTATTGTTCTAATCAACATGAAAATTTAATTTTTATTATCAAAGTTTCTAGTAAATAATGTTGATGAGAAATTAAAAAAAAGTACAAAATGGAATCAACACACAATATTCATCATTAAACATGTTTCATTCTTTACCATGGATTTTTCAAGAAATGCTTGTTGCTCAAAGAAAAGTAGAAGCAGAAGTGACGAGAGCCAATAGTGAAGAGTTTCTTTCAAGAAGCTTATTACAATTAGCTTCATAGGGTCCACCCATAATCAACATAATCAACTATTTTATAATGTTCAAACTAAATGGAAAAATTATCATCAATTTATTTGATACCTATGTTGACAACCTGATAATCACTTTATTGACGTAAATATTACATCATATTTTGTAGTGATTATCTAATGTTTTCAGGACTTTTAGCTTTGTTTGAAATCATTTAATATAGATTTGTATAGTTTGATAATTCTAACCTTAGGAAACTATTTTGTGAGAAATATACTCTAATTTATGTGTGCAGGTCTAGATTCAACAATAAAGGGAGAACACAAGAAAAAGACAGATCTCGCTTAGCGACACATCTCGCTCAGCGCTTCACTCGCTGTGCGCAACATCAAGCTACGCGAGCTAGGCAGCCTATGAAGCGTTGAGCGCCATATTGTGCTAAGCGACCTTTTCATTCGAACTAAAGAATCGCTTAGCGTGACATCGCGCTTAGCGGAAGTTGCTTTCAAACTAAAGATGCGCTTAGCGGAAGATTGCGCTTAGCAGAACACCTGTTCTGAGATGCATTATGCAGTGTCCTGCGCTTAGCGGAATGTGGTGCTAAGCGATAATTCGACTATATAAGCTGCACTTGTAATAATTTTTAGACATTCAGACTTGGTTGAGAGTTGGAGTTGTTTTCCTCTGTTCTTCTCCTGTTTCCTCTGTTCTCTTTCTTTCATTTTGTAACCTTTCAAAGCTTCTCATGACAATAAGAGGCTAATCTATTAGTATTGAGGACTTGGAACTAGGTGCTGACCATGTAAACGCTTTTCTTCATATCTATTCATTAAAATATTCAGTTTAATGTTCATTTCTCTATCTTTATTCTTGTTATATGATTGGATCAGTTATATATGCATGTTTTAGAGTTTACCTACCATTGATCAGATGCTGTTGGACTTGGAATTGAGTTTGAACTTTAATGGAGTGTATTTCTAGACATAGGATAGACTCCATTCGCTTCGCAGAGATCTCTAAGCTTCATCAAACCACTCAACTGAACTTACCGAGGCATCGGAAGTGAGGTTGAGCAGTTTAGGCTTGATTTGATGAGAGATCACGTTTTGAACACTTTTAGATCGGAGTTAATCTAAACTATTAATGTGAATGGAGAATATATCTTATATGTTTACATGGGAAGCCGGTTGAACCAAATCCTCAACATATCCATTATTCCATTCTTAAACTCAAGCACACCAACTGTTCGATCATAGTCATGAATCAACATTGTCGTTTTTATTGTTTATCGTTAGTGTTAACTATAATGTTTAGTTTTATTTCTGTTATTACTTATGTTTCACAAACAACCAACTGTAAAAACCAAACTAGTGTTTAGGAATTGATTACTTCACTAATAGTCAAATACGGACAATTTCTTGTGGATTCAATACTGAGATCTTCCCTTCTAAACTACTTATGCGATATTTGGTACGCTTGCCAAAATAGTCCATCACAACCTCTATGTGATTTAAGGTTTTCATATGATTTTATTTTGACTCTCTATGTTGGATGAGATATGACAATCAAATTAGGTCTTAATTTTTTTCCCTATTTAATAAATTGTGTGTATCATCAATGTGAACAACCAAATTTCCCCATCCTTTTTCTTATCATTGTCATTATTTGTTTCTAGGTGTTTAATGAGTTATTTAACTTTAATTAACATTACTTAATTACTATGGAAGATTGGTTTCACATCTTTAACTTGTTTCTGTTATCATTATAGTCAATATAGGTTTTCATGGTATATACGACCAAATTTTATGTTCTGGCATATTGATAAGCCGTTTTTTGGTGATTAATTCTAGGGTGATTATTGTCATGTTTTCAATTGAATTCAACCATTTTTGTATTAGCAAACTTCACTTTATGTTCTAAGTGTGCAAGAATTTGAGAATTAAGGAAAGGAGTTGAAAAGAGGTCAAAACGAGGGATTAGATGCTCATTCTTTAACACGGTCGTGTTAACATTCAATACGACCGTGGTCATCCTATGGCACGGCCAACACCACGACCATGCTAGCTGAAGTTTTGTAATTCTATGATCACCATGACTGTGGTGAATATCAACACGGTCGTGTTGATCCTAGTTCTAGTCAATTATTCTATAGCACGGCCATGCTGAATTGTAGCACGACCGTGCTAGTCTTTTCTTTTATTAATAGAAACTTGCGACAGCTAAACATTACGTTCTTTTTCTATATTTTTCAAGTTGTAATTGCTACTGGACATCAAGAATCATTGTTTTCTCTTGTAAATCTCTCTTCCCTTCTATTTGCATATAATTTATAATATATATTGTGTTCTCCTTCTGATAATGAGTAGCTAACTTCTAAATTAGGGATTGTGAAGTAGTTAATAATTGATGAACCTGAATCCCCAATTCTCTAATTCATTCTATTAATTAAACTACTGCGTGTTCCTTAATGCCTATTTAAGGAATGACCATCTTAAACTTGAATTGAATCGATTTATTGCTTATGATCATTAACGATAAATTGTAGATTTACGCTCTAGTTGAGTTTAGGAATTTTGTATGATCATTCTTAATTTCTATACTTCTGACTAATTGATTGTTCTTAATGCTTTTCTAAAGTGAAAAACCTCCTATGATCAATTGGGGTTGCGTTTTAGAAATAGGGACAATTCTCTTGATCATAGTAATTCTCTAATTAAAATCAAGTTAGTGATTAACATGAATTGGGTTTTAAATTGGGGGTTCAGAGGAATCAAATTATTAATGAAACCATAATCCTAGTTTCTAATTATTTCACTTTTATCTCAATCAGTTAATATTCTATTTTATGCATTTCTCAACAACCAAATTGAATTATAAGAAAAATTTTGTTTAAATTCTCAAACTTCTCAGAGAAAATCACCAGTCCTTTGGGCTAGATATCTGGACCTAGGTCCACTGTTACTATTACGTAGGGTACACTTACCCTTAAGCGAGTTTAATTTACACATCACATATATATTACCAAATTTTATGAGAACATACATAATTTGTTAACAATCCCATTGTTTGTGTTATGTTGTCACGGGAGGAATTTTGAATAACTTTAGTGAAGAGAACATATGTTGAAGCAAGAACCAATATTATTAACTAATGTACAAATGTTTATGGAACCGACATAAAACGTCTTTTTTTTAGTAGTGACTTTTATTGTTGCATCTAAATCGTATTTGGATCTTTCGTATTTGTGGCTTGATATTTGAATTGCATTTTGCATCAGTGACTTATTATCCTCTAAATTTGCGATGAACACTAGAATTGTTGTTGTTTAAATCATATAATTTTACGTTGAAGAAAAATGAAGTGGAATATGTCACCTATAAATCAACTTTTGGTACCCACTAAAAGTGATTTAAAAACTCAAATTAGACTTTTATCATTGCAGTAAAAAAACACTATAAGTTCTTAAATTATTTGTGGCACTAATTAAGAGGCTCACAAAAAGTGTATTAATTAAGAACCCAAAATGGGTTCTAGTAGCATTGAATTATTTGATCAAGTCAGGCATTAGGCTATCTTTTATCTCTCTCTTTGTTTTTCCTCTTTTCCTTGGGAGTAAATCACATGTTTGGTTACTTAAATGTTTAGCAATTGTCACAAGAACCCCTACACCTAATTAAGAAAATTTCAAATAAATCTTTAAAATTTTTAATTATTTTAAATAAATTTCTAAACTTAAGCATTGTCATCCTCTTCCACCATAATGAAATCCAGCATTTTTAGTACACAAGACAAATGCTTTGCTAAGGTGTATATCAAAATCATCAAGCACATCAATTAATTTTCCATCTATTTGGAAAAAAAAACATCTTTGTCTTCTATAAAGAATTCTTCCAATAATTTTTTCCAAATTAACCTAATCTTTTTTAAAATGTGTGCATTTAGTAATAACACAATGTATACGAATACTAAAAATCTGTATTCTTTGCATACCCTTATGTAGTAATTATGTGCATTTTCAATTAATGAAAAAAAAAAACTTATGCAAATATCATTCCTTTGTAAGAGTGTACTAAGGAGAAATTATTAAGTGGTCTAGAGTACCATGTTATCCATGGACTCGACCAATAATTGTTATATTATTAAACCATTAAATTCCAATAAAACATTTAAAATTGACTATTTTTTATTTTGATCCTTAAACTTAGGGATATAAGTGGATCAGACCCAATCCACAAATCCATCCAATCCAACTCAACCCATACAAGTTTAGGGTGTCTTACCAGACACCCAAAAGTAATAAAAGAAGGGTTTTTTTTTTTTTTTCCTAGAAGGGTTTTTTTCCTAACTAATTACTCATATGGATCTATCTTAAAACATATTACATAGGGTGGGTTTGTAATAAAACTATTTACCATTATTTTTACTATAAACCCATGTAAAAGATGCCAAATGGGATGCCATCTTCAACATCCCATGCATGTGACACGTGTCGCCTCCCTATAGAAGGCGCTTAACCACCAACCACCTCCTAACCTGCTTGGAAGATGCCATACCAAAAGTAGCTTCCTTGTTGAAACCAAAAGCATCTTCCCGTTAAAAAATTACATATGGATGTTTAATTGGGTGCCTTGATTTGGTTGGTTGCACCCAAGGATGGAGCTACGTTGCTTTGTAGGGGCTGTCTTTTTAATTTTTTTTTATTATGTATATAATTAATATAAATTATATACACTTTTTAGGTTAGTTTATTTTTAAAATTATGTTTAAGTTTAGATATCATAAACACATTAAAAAGAGAAAATATCAAATTTATTTATCTATTTTAAATAGGAAAGATGTGAAATATTAATAATAATTTTATCTTCAAAAAAGAGATCAGTGGAAACTAGGAGAAGAGTTCATGCTGTGGAGCTTGGCTATTGGATCCCAATCCAACTCTCTATAACTGGTCCAAAGTTGTCTCATTTGGTGTTTGCGGACGATCTATTTTTGTTCGCAGAAGCTACTGTGGATCAAGCAGAGACTTTAAAAAAGGCCATAATGTTTTTTGTCTAAGTTTTGGCCAGAAGGTGAGTGAAGAGAAAACTAGAGTTTATTTGTCTACAAATGTGTCGTGGCAACAAAGAGATCAAATTGTCAGTGTGCTTGGTTATCAAAGAACGGCAGACCTTGGGAAGTACTTAGGAGTGCCCCTCCATCATGATAGAGTGGCAAAGCAAAGTTATCAATTCCTTCTGGATAAAATGAGCACTTTCAATCCTATCCCTCCGCAACCTCTCTTCCTCTTGCCCACATTGAGATATAAGCTCATTTAAGGACCATTTGTCCTTCTGAGTGTTATAACTCACTTTGAATTGTCCAAAGTGTGGAGGAAGTGAGATAAAAACCAAGTGCATGAGCAAGTCTTCACCAAGCTCTAACTTTAGTCCCTTAAGTTTTGATGCGAGATTAGACATTTCTATAATGTACTCTCTGACATTTCCTTTGCCCTTATACCTCATGGAGATAAGCTTAGCCAAAAGGCTGCTTGTCTCCACCTTTTCATTCTAAGCAAAGTACTGTTCAATTTCCACAAGAAAATTCCTTGCACTTTGACCCTCAACAATAGAGCCCCAAAACGCCTTTGGTATAGAGCGCTTCATTATCATAAGATACATTCGGTTGGACCTCTCCCATTTCTCAATTTTTGCCTCATTAGAGACTTTCGAAGTGGAAATGGGTGGTTCCTCCCTCAGTGCTAGATCCAAATTCATACAACCGAGAACAATTTCTACGGTTTCCTTCTAGACCTTAAAATTCGTCCCATTCAATATTGGGATAGAATTTACTTGAGCAAAAACATTCACAGTAATGGCAACTAAAATAGAGAACAAAATTAAATTAATAAACATGATTATAAATTACCAAATAGTCCATATATATAAAAAAGAATTATATATATAAAACAAAACATACAAATATTTCATACAATGGACTCGTAACAAGATACCCAGCACAACATTAATTCCTAGTCTTTGGACAAAAAAAATAATTTGTAAATGGTACTCTCTACGCAATGATCAAATATTAACAATCAGTTCTATCAAATAATAGCCTTTCTTTGGACCGACTATTATTCACATGAAAAAATTACTTGATGATTGTTACATACTTATCATCATAAGTATGTTATTATTTGGCCAAATTGTGTCTTCCTTTGGGCCGAGCACAATTTGCATAAATAATCTCATACAAACATCTATGTAATTTTAATCAAATCAGTTTACACAATAGGGATTACTTTGGTAATGTATTGTTTCAACCAACTCAATTAAAAATTACCAGACATAAAAAAATAGAAAGAGTCCATAAAATTTGCACCCAAAGTGATAGTAATAATTATATGAAAATAATCATTACTAATTTATGAACAGTGAATAAAATTACTAATTCCAAATTTTTTAATCATTGTGCACAAAATTAAATTGAAAAATCAATTCCAGAATAAAATACCAAAGATACTGCTCATGAATATTACTTAATTTTTAACAAAGGAATCTGTGCAATTAAAACAAAAAATGCACACAGCACACATAAAGAAACCAATGCAATTAAAAGAAAAGTTCCACAATCCAATTGCAATTAAAACAAAAGGTTGCACATTGTAGAAGATTCCAATTCCAATTCTTGCATAAGAGTCCAAAAGCATTACTAAAGCACATTGAAAAAAAATGCATGTGGATCTGAATAAAGCAAAAGGAAAAGTGTACTGTGTGGTAAAAATTTCTTTGCAAAGATCGTAAAATGCCCAATTGAAAAACCAAATTGGCAGAATACCCAATTGCAATAGAAAAGAAGGACAGCAATAAGCCGCGCACAAAGTGATGGAAAAAATATAATAATAATTTTCCCAAAAATTAATTTAGGGTTCATAAAATTAAATGAGGAATTTAGGTAAAATTTAATCACTTTTAATCCCAATAATCTAAGAGTAACAGAGGCTTTGATACCACTTGTTGATTATTTAGATTGACCAAATAAAATTACCAAATGATTGAGTAGATTGCATTACGTCAAATTATTGAAGAAGGGGGATTTAGAAATACCTGACTCCATAGAGATTGTGATTGACACACACAACTGAAGTTTTTTGTTGATCAATAACTATTGGTTGATTGATCTTCCTCAACCAAATCTTCTTTCTCTTGATGGGACCTTCGTTTTCTCTTTGATGAGGAGAGGAGAAAACTGTTTTCTGATTTGGTATATTGGGGACCATCACCATACTTGATGTTTTTAACCCATTAGAGTTCCTATTATGCCCCAATGAATAAAACTGGCAATTCACTTATTAATTCCATATTATTTTCTGTTGATAGTCTAAGGACTCTCTAAATTAGATCACTTAAATTGAGTCATCTAAATGTGAATAACTAATATAAATGTTAAAAATTAATATTTAATCCATATTAATTAATTAGGAACAAATAAATTCCTAACATATATTTCAATTACACTCATTAATTAGGGGATTCACGTTGTTATGACTTCTACCAAACAAGCTTTTAAGGAGCTAGCCTCAACAAAAAGGAGGGCCAAGAGCACCTTGGCATGATGTTCATGCTTGACCAATTTGGTACTCTTATCAAAATCTCAACAATCTTCCACACGATGAACCAAGAAGGTGTAGTCCTTCATATTCAACACCTAAATCCAGTGGTTTCTATGGAAAAGAAAAGGCTTTTTCACTTGAGGTTTCTTCTATGCTCGCCATAATAATAGTTTTACATTGTAATTTGATGGCACCCCTCTATTTATTAAACATTAGTTGATTTTTATAAAATTACTTCAAAAATCTTTAAAACAATACAATATGATTGACTCACAATATAAAACTAATTTACACCAACATATCATTAAATATTTTTTTACCCTTGAAATGAATTTTACAACTTTTAGAAAAAAGAAGATATGAATTCGGAAAAATATATAAGTAGATGAGAAAAAGGGTGATAAACTGGCAGTGAATTACAACCTTCTATTTATGTTAAGTTAATTGATTTTTATAAAATTATTTTAAAAATTATTGAAACAGTGAGTTGTGATTGATTGACGATCTAAAACTGTTTTAGATTATTATGAGTACATAGCATTAAACTCTAAGTAGATATTATCAAAAGAGTAATTTTATTTTGTTTGAATCCATCATTGTTCGTTACATTAATTAACGCTTAATTACATGGAAAAACACATAAACAGTCTTGTACATCATTGCAAATACCTTCAGCGAAGTTTCCATGTTTCTTGCGGCAATCAGTAGTTCACCCGTTATCTTCACAATGCTTGGGAAATAGTATATCTCTACGGTTTTTATTGCTTTTACAACTTTCAATGGCCCTTCATTTTCTATGCCACACAAACACAATGTTCCATATCAAACCATGAATCTCATCAAGTTCATAAAAACAAGAATGAATTTAAAAAATCTATAAACTTAAATTAGTGATAATATAGTGAGTAGCTTGAATAAGTGAGAAACAAAGCATACCAATCCCAATAGTAAGAACAAGAACGATAAAAATCGAAGTGATGGCCTTCATCTCGATCAATTTGATTTAGAGCAATCTACTCCTTAATTCGGTCTGATGGGTTAATATGATGTTATGTAGAATATATATATATATATATATATATGTGGCATATCAAGTGAGAGGACATGTTTATTATGAGAGATGAGAAGTTTAAATAACAGTCGTTGATTAAATCTTAATGGTTCAGATGTAATTTTGAATTAAAATTAAATGTGATCTTCATCTTATACAATCATATCTCTTCTAATTATTGCGCATTTACACACAGTTACACCATCACCATGACCACTGCCGCCACCACTAACAGGGTCATCATCACTACCACCATCATGGTCGTCGTCCCCGTTGTTGTCGTCACCACCATTGTCGATGGTGGTAGCGGCAACAATGGGGACAACGACCATGATGGTGGTGGTAATAGTGGCTTTGTTCGTGGTGGCGGCCAAAAATAACGGTGGTGACCATGTTGGTAGTGGTGGCACTGGTCATGGTGATGGGGCAATAAATGCACAATAATTAAGAAAGATATAATTGTATAAGGTGAACATCACATTTAATTTTAATTCAAAATTATATCTAGACATTAAGATTTAATTAATGACTGTTATTTAAATTTCTCATCTCTCATAATAAACATGCCCTTTCACTTGAAATGCCCTATGGTTAAAAAGCATTGAATGTTCTTTATTTCTTGTCATAGTTATTGAAGTTTTCATTTAAAGATATGTTTGGATATATTATTCTAGAAGAACTTTCAGATAAGAAAATATGAAGAAAAAAAATAAAATTAGTTTCTCTAGAAGATAAAATTGTCTTTTCCAATAATCAATTAATGAAAGTTCTCTCATATAACCTCATCTAAAAGACATAGGACTTCTAGAAAGTAGTTATTGGAGAAGACAATGTTAACTTCTAGAGAAGTTAATTTCATTAGTTTTTTCATATTTTTCTCTCCAAGGAGTACTTCTAGAGCAGTGTGTCCAAACAAACCTTAAGAATTATATTGTGCCTTTTTATTATTACAATTGTTGTTGTTGTGATTAATCTATGGTTCTAGATTATGTTGGGAGTAGAATATTTTTATTATATGTGCTTATAGTTCTTGGTTTTGACGGGTTACTTCCTATCAATACTTAAGTGGATCAATCTTTTCAAAACAATAACCTAATGTTTCAACTTCATCATTGGGTCTAAAGCAGCACCAAATGTAAGCACAATGCTATACTCATCACAATACTTATCAAATTTCTCCATCATAATTTCAACCATATCTTTTACAACCATATCTTCATCTTGTAAACTTTCTATTAAAAGACATTGAATTTTCCAAAGTTGTAAAAAATATAAGTTGGAAGTAGGATAAGCTGTGGCAAAGATTAAGATTGTAATATCATAAAATGGCATCAAGAATTTACAAATTATTTATGCTCTATTCCATTTTTCTGAAGAAGGATTGTACTTGTAATTTTCATCAATCAAGGGCAAGCTTGCAAAAACACGTTGATATTTAATAGCACTTCAAAGCATAAGGTAAGTTGAGTTCCATCTTGTAGGCACATCTAAACATAACCCACTTGACGAATCAATGTCACTAAAGGTTTCAAGACACTTTTTAAACTTTATCATTCTACTCTCCGAACCTTTCACATATTTGATGTTATTCTTAATTTGATCCGAAGCATTACCAAGTACCTTTAATCCTTCTTGAACAATTAGATTTAAAACATGAGCACAACAACGCACATGAAAGAATTCACCATCACATACCAACCCATTTTGCAGCATAAGTTAACTTTTTAAAGTTTTTTTTAAAACATCATTGGCATAAGCATTATCTAAAGTGATAGAAAAAAGTTTTTTCTCTATTCCTCAATCATGCAAAAAATCATTAATCTTCTTAGACAACTCAAAACCAGTGTGATGACGAGGAATATGACGAAAGTTAAGAATCTTGGTATTCAACTTCCAATTTAGATCAACATAATGAGTAGTCAAAGTGATGTAACCCTTGGTGTTACAAGATGTCCATAAATCAATCGTTAAGCAAATCCTACTGGGAATGTTAGCTAACACTCCTTTAAGTATGATCTTTTCTTTTGCATGCAATCTCTCCATATCACTCTTACATGTATTTATAGAAATTGGAATAAAATCATATTCAAATAAGCAATCCAAGCCCTAAGCTTCGGGTACTCAATTAATTTGTAGGGCAAACCACATTTAAGAATTAGATTAGCACACAACTCACATGATATCATTTGATCTATTTTCTTTTTTGCCTTTAACTTTCTTTGCATGTTTAATAACATTTGACCCATATCTTTAGTTTTGATTTTGTCACATCTCTCAACATGATGTTTTAAATGAGAAGTTCCATATTTTTTACCACCAATTACATACTTTTTGTTACATGCATTACACTTTGCTCTTTCTTTTCCATCCTTACACACACCAATTTTAGTGAAAAATTTCCAACATTCTGATGTTGAAGACTTGCTCTTTTTATTTTTAGCTTCAACAGATTCAACGTCATGATCATCCCCCTCATTTTCAGTATCCTCATCCTCATTATCATGTTCATCATCACTCAAAACAACATCATAAGGAGGTTTACTAATTGACTCATCCATTTCAATTTAGAAATCATGTTTAGACATTAAAGAAAACAAAATTTCAAAATCAAAATTCAAAAGCTCAACACTACCCACAGAGGTAGAGCATACTCAACAAAATTTCAAAATCAAAATTCAAAAGTTTAACACAACCCACACAGACAGAGCATAAATAGGCAAAGCCATAAACAAAGGCAAGAAATCAAGAATGGCATAAATAGAGCATACCAATACTTGGTTGGGAGATGCTACTGGCCATGGCAACGAGCTAGCGGGGGAGAAGACCATGACTGAACGAGAGAGAAGACAAGTGAGGGAGATCGATGACAAACCACACGACTGTGCGAGGCAATGGCGTGGTGGTGGGGCTCGCACATCTGCGCAAAGGCATGGCTGCAAAGGCACGGCAGCGAGGGCATGGTGGCGTGCATGGAGTGGCCGTGAGTGATGAGTTGGTTGTGCTGTGTGTGAGGAGAGTTTCTATTTTGGGTTTGGCCATTTGGGACTTTGGTAAAGGAACCCTAATGTTTACTAAACAACTTACTCTAGGTGCACTGCTGGTTGAAGGCGGGGCGGGCCAGGTGGGCTGGCACCCCCACCCCACCCTACCATTTTTTGCAAGCTGGCAAGTCGACCTAACGAGCCAAGGCCCATTTTGACATCCCTACATTATTGCATAACAACATGTCTAATGTTTTTTTTTTAAAATTTTAGGAGTATGAAAAAAAATGAGTTGTTCGTGGTTATGCTTCTCCTCCTTGGATATCTTCTATGCGTTATTTGGTTTGTTTAGTTTTTTTTTTGTTTATGTATAATGATATTATTATTTATAGCCTGAGTCTTTGTAATTTCATCTTTATAGACTAACAACTTGACTTAGCAACGTTAACCTTTAATTTTGAGACTCATGTTAATAGATGATCATAGAATGATTACCTTTTAGAGTGGAAAGGTAGTGCCTTTTAATTTTGTGCTTTTAATAAACTGTTAAGTTATTTTTCAAATATTAATTATTATTGTGATCTTTTTTTATAGAATTATTGTGGTGATCTTTTTATTCTTCTTTAATGTTTTTTTTATGTTATGGGATATAGAAAAATATACTAGTCCATTTTCTTTAACATGCACGGAAAATTATCAATAAAAAAAATAGTTTAAGTAAATGATATGCAAACGGAAATCTTTAGTTCTGTAAAGTGCAAACTATATGTAATAATGGATATAGGGTGATAAATTATTGACATGTAATAATATTCAACCTGTATTGTTATTATTATTATTAATATAATTTTATTGTGTTAATTTATCCAATTAAATAATAATTCACTTTCCTTGAAAACTTTTGCCACATGGACAATGCATCTCAAAGAACTCTTATATTGTTCTAATACAAACAAAAAATCAAGAACTTAAAAAATTAATTAATTTTTATTCTATTATAAATTGAATTTTATTAAAAAGTATATTTATAAAAAGAAAATATCATTTAAATGTAAAAAATATTTATAACTCGTTTTATATATTTTTTTAATTTTAAAATAATTAACAATATTTATAATAAAAAAATCACTTTATTTTTGAGTAATTAATATGTATAAACTTAATAAGGATAAATTTGAATAAAAGTTGGATGTCAAAACAAAAAAGGTTTTATAAATATATCATGTTTTTTTAATTATTTTTTTAAAATTAATTTCTTTAATTAAAAAAAACACATCAATAAAATGATACGTTTCATAAGTTGAGACCATCAAATTATACAACTCATCGTTAACAAACCCCACTAACAGAAGAGTGAAAAATCAAACGAAAAATATATTTTGTCCATTATTATTTTACATTTTTTTTTAAATATTAACAAAACATAGTTTAATGAGATTTTTAATCAACTCTACTTAGCTTGAAATAAATTCTACATCTGAATAAAATATGTATATATTTTTTTTTTAATTTGATATTTTAAGTGGATTTGATAATATACATTAATATTGAAAGGTTGATAATATTTTAAAATTTGAATTGAATAATATTTTAAAAGACCTAATACATGACTAATATCTATTATTTTAATATTCTAAAATGAAAAACGAAATTGTTTTTACTATTATTCATTATTTAAAAATTGTTAAAAATATTTTTAGAATTTTTTTATTAGATAATGAATGTGATATCTAATAGATTTTAACACAAATTGACATGAATATAATATTATAGTGACTTTTAATTGTTTGAGAATGTGTTATTAAATTTACAGTTTTTCATTCATTCACTTTTTTTTTTTTTGTTATAGGGTGTTAAATTAGTGATCTCCACAAAAGTCATTATAATGATTTTATTATTATTTTTATTTCAATTTTATTAGATAGGTTCATTTGTTTATATAAATTTCTTTGACACCAGGAGAACAATATTGTTAAAATTAATTTTGTAGATATATTAAAAATTATTCATTTTATTTGGTATGTAATTAAAAAAAAATCATCCAAATTATCCGTGCTGAGTACTACCTAGTCAATATATCAATATTCAATATAGGGTTTTGAAACTCTTGCCTATGTGAACCAATAAATTGAAGACATCTTAAAAATGAATTTTACTTCACATTAAATTAATAATTTTAAATTTTTTATTGTTTAGTCCCTCATATATTTTTTTTACCTGCAACTATATTTATTATGCTTATCCTTTTAGATTTAATTTTTTTATTTTTTACAGTCATAATTCTCTTATTTCCTTTTATAATTTGGATATTTTTAATTTATATTTTTTCTTTTATTTACGTCTCCTTCTGTCTCTTTTATAACATTTTTTATATATAAAAAAAATCTTTTATTATTTTATGTTTTACGTACGCTTATGCTAATTTTTTTCTTTTCTTTCTTTTTATGTTTTTATTTATTTATTTTTATTTTTCTTTCTTGATTTCATTTAATAATTTATCTTTCTCGTATTTAAACTTACATGACTATGTGCATCAAAAATAAATAAATTTACATGACTATTTTTTTTTAAAAAAAAAACTTAAAACTTACATGACTATTAATAACTATATAAAGATTTTTTAACTTAATATTATTTTTATTTATTTATATTAATGACACATAAATTTATTCATTTATAATAGTATTATAAATATAGGTATTTATAGTTTAATGTTGAAAATTTTGTATTAAAAAATAATTTAATATAACTAGTTAACAGTATTCTAACTATAAACATTTTTTACTATCTATTTAATAACTTCATATATAATTTTTTTTATTGATTAATAGATATATATTAATGTTAATTTTTACTTTAAAATCATATAAATTAAATTAGTTAATATATTTATTACAAAATAATTTGTTGACTCTATGCTTAATAATTTCACATAATGATATTAATTTTTATGAAAGTAAAGGAACAAAAAAATGCAATTAAACTAAAAATAAATTATCCCGTAACATAAAAATGAGTAATATTGATGGTGATGGTGGTAATATTACGTAAGTGTTTCTCTAGTTGAAATAGATTTAAACTAATTATGAAAAGTGAGTAATTGAGTAGGGTTAAACTGTGCAAGGTTGCACCGGTTGGACAAACCCTTGTTCAAAATATATCATTCTTTCGTAACAAAAAAAATATATTAGTAGAGAGGGACAGAACCAAGAAAACATATTAAATTCAAATTATTTATAAATAAAGAATAAAGGTGCTTAAAGAGAAAAAATCATCAAAAGATGAACAAAGCGACGATATAATAACAAAAGAACAATTTTCCACCATTCACAAGTTGGAGAAGATAAATACTTTTTTTCATAGGTAGGAATCAAACTTCATATCAAGGGTTTACAAAACTCAAGCGCACATTTATTTGTTTTTTATTTTTTTTTATCTATAGAAATCGAACACGATACACACGATGGTTTTATAACACTTATGCACTATACAATCATATCTTTCTTAATTATTTTGCATTTATTGCCTCATCACCATAACCAGTGCCGCCACCACCAACATGGTCACCACCGTCATTTTTGCCGCCACCACTAATAAGGCCACTACCACCACCGTGACGATAGTGGTGGCGGTAACAACGGGGACGACAACCATGATGGTGGTGGTGATGGTTATGATGATGGCGGTGACTATGGCCTTGTTGGTGATGACAGTGATTATAATGGTGGTAGTGATGGTGGCCTTGTTGGTGGTAGTGGTGGTCGTCATGGTAATGGCAGCGTTGCCATCACCACGACCACCACCATCACCGCCACCATCAACAGGACCACTGTCAGGGCCACCATCACCACCACCACTACCATCATGGTCGTCGTCCTCGTTGTTGCCGCCACCATTATCGACGGTGGTGGTGGCGGCAACAACGAGGACGACAACCATGATGGTGGTGGTGATGATGGCCCTATTGGTGGTGGTGGCAGTGGTCATGGTGATGGGGACAACTATGTGTAAATGCGCAATAATTAGAAGAGATATGATTGTATAGGATGAAGATCACATTTAATTTTAATTCAAAATTACATCTTGACCATTAAGATTTAATTCAAAATCACATTTAATCAATAATTGTTATTTAAACTTTTCATCTCTCGTAATAAACATATTCTCTCACTTGATACGCCGTCATATATATATATATATATATAGGGGTGACTCATATAAGAACTGCGTTTTTATGGGAGAATAAGAACAAACAAACATTCTCATCATTGGATTAAATTAGACGGTAAGGATTAACGCAGTCTTTTAAAAATTAATATGCACCTACTTTATTTGATTTATCTCTTTCCCATCTTCATTGCATTCAAAATTAAAAATAAAAAATATTTACCAAATATTCAAAAAGAATTATTTTATCACATCCTAAAATATTAAAGATTTATTATCACTGCCACTAAGAGTTGTCCCCATCACCATTGCCACCACCACCACCATCACCATCACCGCTACCATCATGATCATTGTCCACGTTATTGCCGTCAGGGTCACCACCATGTTATTTTTAATTTTGGATGCAATGAAGATGGGAAGGAGATATATCAAATAAAGTAGGTGCATGTTAATTTTTAAAAGACTGCATTAATCTTTACTATCTAATTTAATCCAATGAATAAAAATGTATGTTCTCATTCTCACATAAAAACACAATTTTCATACTATATATATACACACACTCACGTTTTTATCCCAATAAATATTAACCGGAGTTATAAAATATCTATATATAATTTAATTTGTTTTAAAATATACACTGAATTATTTGTAACGTTAACAATTGAGTGTGATTTTTAATGTTTTTAAAATATATGTACAACTATTTCATAATTTTATAGAATGTTAAGAAAAGAACGCGGAATAGTGGTGAAATAGTTATAATAAAGACTATTATCTTATACACTGATAAAAAAAAATGATTGGTGGTAACTATTGATATAATTGATAAAGGGTATTTCAGTTATTAATTTGTGAATTGAATTTTAATTGAGATTATCATTATTAAAGTTGCATTATATTATTTAAAATAAGAAAGATCAATGTGTTGTGTCTAGTTGATTTAGGGTCAATTTGTTTAAAATTAAAATAGTTATTTATAAAATAAGTGATTATGAGATAATTAATTATTTTATAAGCAAATAGGATTTATTTCTTTAAATAAGTATAAATCTTATTATTTTAAGTAAAAACAGTTTAGACAAACACACTATAAAAACAAATAATTGTTTATTTTATGAAAATAAGTGTTTATTTCATCAAATAATTTTAAACAAACCATCCCTTAGTTAATTGTGCATTGAATCTCTGTGTTTTGTATACATATATGATAATTTCTATTAATGTTTTAGACATAATTTCAAAAATGATATTGAATCGAATAAATTTTTTTAAGATTATTTTCCTTTTTTTTTAATTGGAAAATAGTTTCCACTTTTATATATATGCATGAATCAACATGATTGTTCTATTGTTTCTAGTCTGATCATAAAATATGTTAATTAAATAAATTCATGTATGGTTTAAAATAAGCACTTAAACAATGACATGAAAAATTTAATGACTTTGTTTTATGATGATTTTATTATGGTGATGTTATGTGTGTACTCAAAATCTGTGAGGATTGTGTTGTTATATGCATATACATATAGTTTTAAAAAGTAAATATTGTTTGCCATTTAAAATTGACAAGAAAGACATGGGAGAAGCAAGTGTAATATTGAAAATTAAAATCATAAGGAAGGGAGATAGTATATTACTAACCCAAGAACATTATGTGGAGAAACTTTTTTAAAAGTTTGGATATTATGACTCTAAATCAATGAGTATCCCTTATGATGCTAATTCTCAATTAAAGAAAAATAGAAGAGAATATATTGATCAAATTCAATATGACCAAATTATTGGGAGCTTACTGCATTTGAGGAATTTATCTAGATCAAATATCGCTTATGTAGTAGATAAATTGAGTAGATATACCCGTAGTCCTATCGAGAATCATTGAGATTCACTTGCTAGAATCATAATATATTTGAGAAGTATCATAAATTATATTATTCACATGGTGTATTTTCTATTCTATTAGGAAATACAATGATGTTAAATGGACCTTTGATCCATATGAGATAAAATTCACTAGAGGTTGTGTCATACACTTAATTATAGTGTAATAAGAATTGAATTAGAGTTATTACTCTTGAATTGGTTGATTGTGAGGTTTAGTGATTAAAAAGTCACTTAAACAAATATTGTTTTTGAATATAAATTAAGATATTATTTATTTTAAATTAGTGTTTATTATTTTATATGTGAGTTGTACATTTTGATACACAATTATAAAAATCTTTCAGAAGTACTATAAAATATGGTACATGTGTTAAATGTATCATAGTAGATTTCTTACTATATTACAAGGGCACAATGATTCTAGTTGAACCTTAGATTCAAATGAGAATAGTTCTATGAGAGAATTAATTTTACTTTTAAAAAAATGTTGTCACTTGGAATTCAACCAAGCAAAAATGTATAATTTGATCTACTATAGAGATCAAACTTTGACTTAATGGAATATGAGATTGATTAACTAAGAAAATGTCTTAGAAAATGTGTTTTCTCATAGAAAAGGACATATTCGATATGTTGTGATTGTCAAATGGTAAAGACAAGAATACATCTTGTAATTAAAAAAATAGAGATATTTTGGTAAAACAATTACATAAAAGATGGAAATTTTATGATTTTGTGAAGTCATTAATGGATTCAGTTGATCCTTTAACTTAAACCGGAGGAAATTATTGTTAGAACATCAAAGGAAATATGACTTAAGACACTAGAAAACAAACAAGTGATGTAACCAACCGACATAATCGCTTAAGTCTTGCATCTTTGTGAAATTGTGCTCTTCATGATCGTAAATATGAACAAACAAAACGACGAACCCCAAAAATTTAACACTTTTAGGAAAATTAACAATCAAGACTAAATTTGAGCATTTTTAATAAAGACTAAATTGATTTATTTCTTTTTAATTTGGGAATCAAAACGGATAATTAAATAAAACTTGGAAATTAAAAAGGGTATTAAGCCATTTAAAAACCTTTATTTAATGAAGCATTTTCTTGCACTTTAAAAACCTCCAGTAAAAAAACTATCACAAAATATAACCGTCATGTCATTGTTAACGAAGAAATTTGAGAAAAGAATAAAAAGGGTATTAAGCCATTTAAAACCAAATATTTTTAAAAAGTTCATAGACTAAGTGGGGGTATATTGGATTAAGATTGTTTAGGACTTTAAAGACTTTTTTTTTTGGTAAAAATGTTTTGGGTATTCAATTAGGATTGTTAAATAATAAAAAACAATCTGATAGTATTCTATCAAGATTGTTTTTAGAAGGCAACGAAATCTTGTGGTATTCGATTAAATAACTTAAAAAAAGTAATTTGTTATTCAAAATCATCAAGATTTTATGGACTTTTTTTTAATTAGATTTTATGGACTTTTTAATTGATCATATAAATACCAAATCTAACAAAAAAACTCATCAATTACGAGAGACTTTTCTTTTTCATCACAGACTTTTTTATTTCATTCTTTCTGCTTTGAAGGCATTGACATAATCTCTCACCCACATCTATTTCAAGGTGAGACTTTTCATATGATCTTAATAGTGATGTGTTCATACCCCAAATTACTACAAATCAACTTGCAAGCCTACAATGTAGTCCACCATCTCATTCCCCTTTAGGTTCATAAATTCCTAATGAAATGAAAATTTTCATAAGAGAAGTAAATCTGAGCATGGAAAAAGTTATAACTCAGCTGGGACAAACAATCAAATTAAAGTTTTAAAAGACCTTTCTAAACTATTACAGTCAATTTTGAAAAAATACACAACTTAAATAGAAAAATGTTTGGGATGCTATAAAAGAAATCTCAAATCTATTCATATTGAAAAATGATTAATGTTTTGATCATTATGTCTTTTTTGTTGAATTATTTGATTTATATTTTGATGACATTATTGATTTTATGAATTAAATGAAACATTTTATATTTTTTACTAATGTTTTGTTATGATTTTTCGCTATCACTTTATGAAAATTTGTGAAAAATATATGCATTAGCAGCTTGTAACTTCAATTTGAGAGGATTCAGCTCATGATGACTTGTGATTAGGTATTCAATGATATTTTCAAGCACACTTTTGAATGTTTTTTTTTCTAAAAATCCAGAGTCTTTTCAAATTTATAAATCCGTGAAATCCTTTCAAATCCTATATTCTAAATCCATTAAATTCAAATTACAAAATCCTAATCACAAAAGATTTTTTAAAAAATATCTTAACAGTTTTTAATTTCCTACAAAATCTTAAAAATCTTCAAACATTTTTTTATGGCAAAAGAATTTTTTAAAATCCTAATCCAATGCACTTCCTAAAAACATAATTTACCATATTATATAATACCTCGCGATGTACAGATTTATTGAAAAGAATTTTATTTTTTTTTATCAGTAAAATATGTTGACAATGTTAATTTGTTACATTATTTAAAAAAGATCTAAAAATAATTTAAACTTTTGTAATAAAGAACTTATTCACCAATAAAAAATAATTAGGTGTATTTGCGAGAGACATTTTCCAATATTTTGAAAGACAAATTAAAATGGTAATTTAATATTTTTATTTTGAAAAAAAAAATTAACATTTTTATTAAGTTATTTTGAAAACCTATTGTCTTTCCATGTATTACTGTAATTAAAATCTCAATTTTATTTTTTAAAAAAATAAACATTATTCTTTTTTTCATAAATATTTTATGGATTCATCATAAGTATTTTACGGATTTTTTAACATATTATACTGAAATTATCTATGGAATTCCCTAAAAAAATGTTAATCACGGACGGGACAGAGAAGAATTATACTCTTAAAAAAGAAATGAGGAGAAGATAAATAAATAAATAATATATAATATATTATCAAACAAGTGATTTTATTTCTTTCAATCCACCTTACATAAATAGAATTCATAAAATTAGAGAAGAGGGTCAATATTTAGCATTGTCTACGACATATGCACTCATTTGTATACCAATTGCTTTTTTTCCATATAGCTTGGGACAGTCATCGAAGCAGTTTTCATCACAATAGTTGTATAATTTTACGTCACAGATCTTTGCCTCTACCACTTTCATTGGCCCATCATTTTCTACAACACACAAAACCATGAATCTTAGATTTGAATGAATCTGAAACTCTAAAACTTATTTAAATAAAAAAAAATTACAAAATGTATTTGGTTTTGTTGTTTTCTGTTTTACTTTTTAAAAATATTTCCTGAGAAGATATTCTCTAAACAAAGGCTGAAATGATATTTGGTTTCACTGTTTTCATTGAAAATAGTAAATACAATTGAAAATGCATTTGTTTTCATTTTTTAAAACATTTTCACTTAATATATTTTCTAAAAAAAATGCTAAAAACTTAAAATAAAGATTTAACTTTTTCACCATTTTCACTTTTATAAATATTTTCATTCTTTAATAACTTTATTTTCACTTTTATAAATCCAGTTCTCTAATATTTGAAATACGGAAATGAAGACGTTTTTCCAGAGAAAATGAAAATATCTCTTAACACCAAACTGCATATAAAAACAAAGATCATTTTTAACATTTTCACTTTCTTAGACATATTCATCTACAACGACTTCGTTTTCAAAATTTCCAATTTGATAAACTAAGTTTTCTAATATTTAAAAATATGAAAACAAAAACTGTTTTAAAAAAATAAAAATTAAAATATCTCCCCAAAACAAGTGACAAATTTGAATAAAACTCAGGAAAGAAAAACATATCAATGGAAAGAGCAAGCAGAATTAGGAACAGAACTGAATATATGGCCTTCATCTTAATTTGATTTTAGAACTACAGAGAAACTATATAGATAAGAGAAATAGAAGTTACCAAACCCTTTAACATACATATATTATAAATAAAAGCGTTGAATGAAATGGTTAAATTGTATTTATGACAAATATAACTATCCATAAAACCCATTGAAACTCTTTCAATAACATACTCCATGAATCCCTCCCATCTAACTTAACTAGAGCATCTACAGTAATAAAGTTACTAAAATGATTGCCGTTTATATGACCTGAACATCTAATTTTAAAAAAAAAAAACAAATTGAAATATTCAATATATTATTAATTATTAATACTAATTTATAAATATATTTAAACTATTGCATTTTGAATGATAACGTTTTTTTAGTAGGAAATGAAAAGGAATAAGAAAAAAAAAATCAAAAGCAATTAGTTGTCCCAGGGAAGGCTACACCAGCAGATCATAAAGAAGTTAGATGCTGATATTTTGTGGACAAACTTGCAAAATAATAAGCTCCTCCTGAGAGTTGGCATTGGATTTTGCCAACCAATATGCACATTTATTAGTATCTTTGTATGCATAATGAAAAAGTTTAATCCTAGGCTCATGAAGTATTCGATCTTGTTGATGATAGTAAAATGCGGAACAACTCCCAATTTGATAAAAGAAATAATTTCATATTTTGAATAATAATGTTTGATTATGTAAAGTTACAACTCAAAATACATTATTTATTTATATAATCAAATATTTTAATATATTTTTAAAAAGGTTAATATTTAAAAATAATTGACTGTAACATTTTATTACGAATATTATAAATAAACGTTTGATATATGAATATTATCATAAAATTTTGTTACGAACTTTACAAAAAACATTTGAGAACATATTATTTTAATAACTATCAGTAAATTGTCAGTTTTTCTTTTTATATTTACACTTAGTATTATTTTGAAAAATATGTAAAAAAAAACAAATTTTCAAAATATTTACTATCATATGAAATAAGTATTACCATAGCAATAATATAATAGTCTAAAATCTAAAAAAACAGGAAAAATACTATAAAAGGGAAATAAAAAATACAAAATCAAACATAATAATAAATTGTTAATAGAATAAAACAAAATAAAAACAAATTGAAATATTTAATATATTATTAATTATTAATACTAATTTATAAATATATTAAAACTATTACATTTTCTACTATAACGTTTGAGTTACGCTTCAAAATACATTTATTTATTTATATAATCAATTATTTTAAATATTTTTAAAAAGGTTAATATTTGAAATAATTGACTTAAATATTTATAGTCTGAGGATATTAGCAATCAATTGGATTAAACTATCATTTATTTCTTTTATTCTGTTCATTAAATAGGAATATTTTAATATTTTAATATTTAATTAAATTATCTCTCCTATCAAAATCAATTATCTCTTTAAAAATAAATTATCATAAATGAAGAGAGATTTCTTTTAAAAAATTAAGTATTAAAATACTATAATATCCTTAAAAACAAATTATTTAAATAAAAATATTAGTTTTTTTTTGTCCAAAATATTTTGATATTAGTTAATAACATCATTTAACTAGGTAGACGTTAACAACCCATTATATATATATATATATATATATATATAGAAGACATTTCAAGTGAGATGACATGTTTATTATAAGAAATGAAAAGTCATTGATTAAATCTTAATGGTCTAAATATAATTTTGAATTAAAATTAAATGTGATTTTCACCTTATACAATCATATTTTCTTAATTATTGTGCATTTATTACCCAATTACCATGACCAGTGCCGCCACCACCAACATGGTCACCACCGTCATTTTTGCCACCACCGTCATGACGGTAGTGGTGGTAACAACAACGGAAACAACAACCATGATGGTGGTCCTATTGGTGGTGGCGGTGGTAGTGATAGTGGTCATGGTGATGGCGGCGCCGCCATCACCATAACCACCATCGCCACCACTAACAGGGCCATTGTTACCACCACCATCATAATCACTGCCACCACCAACAGGGCCACCATCACCACCACCATCATGGTCGTTGTCCCTATTGTTGCCGCCACCACCACAGTCGGTGGTGGCGGCGGCAACAACAGGGACAACGACCATGATGGTGGTGGTGATGGTGACCCTGTTGGTGGTGGCAATAGTGGTCATGGTGATAGGGACAACTATGTGTAAATGCGCAATAATTAGAAGAGATATGATTGTATAGAATGAAAATCACATTTAATTTTAATTCAAAATTACATTTGGATCATTAAGATTTAATCAATAGTTGTTATTTAAATTTCTCATCTCTCATAATAAACATATATCTTTTCACTTGATACACCATATATATATATATATATATATGGGACGACTCGTATGAAAACTATTATTTTATGTGAGAATGAGAACAAACATTATCATTCATTAGATTAAATTAGACGATAAGGATTAACGCAGTTTTTTAAAAATTAACATGAAATAGGTTTATGAGAAGGATAGTGAAACAATGTTTTTTTTTTTCTTTTAATTTTGGGTGTAGTAAAGAGAGGAAGGAGATGATATATATTTGAGAACATATTTTTGCATAAGTATTAGTAAATTGTCAGTTTTATATATATATATATATATATATATATATTTATACTTATTATTATTTAAAAAAATATGTAAAAAAAATTCAAATTTTCAAAATATTTACCATCATATTAGATAAGTATTACTATAGCAATAATATAATCGTCTAAAATCTAAAAAACAGGAAAAAAAAATTATAAAAGGGAATTAAAAAATACAAAATCAAACATAATAATAAATTGTTAATAAAATAATTGGTAAAAAAAAATAATATCATATGAGTAATTACTTTAAAATTAGTAAAACTTTTTCAAACAAAATTATAGTCTATCAATTTTTTCAAACAAAACTTCTTCAAGCAACAACTTTGCTCTTTCGTTATAAAATTGGCTGCAATCTTCCTTCCAAATTCAAATTAACTCTTCAAGTTACCTCTCTATTTTACAATCGTTTAAGCATTGCAAATGCGAAGTTCATGACCTATTACAATATATGATTATTCATATTTTTTGGATGATTTGGTGGGCTCGCAATAATATCAAATTCCATAACTCTAGACTTCGTCTTCATCATGTTATAACCTTGATTGCATCCTTGACTGCCTTCTCGGGTCGTGTCACTCAAGCTCGTGCTTCCAATTCCTTGGAAGATCTCTCTCGTTTACACTATTTTGGGGTTCCTCTCCATCCTCCTACGCAACCTCGAATCATCCAAGTTGATTGGCATCCTCCACTTGCTGGGTTCATCAAATGTAACATGGATGGTGCAACTCGTGGTCACCCTGGTCATGCTGCTATTGGTGGAATATTTCAGGATTATTTTGGCCTCTTCCGGGGAGGCTTTTTTATTTATATTGGCATCCAAGCCTCTCTTTGCTAAAATTTTTGCGATTCTTTGTGCGATTGAGCAAGCAACTCGACTTGGTTGGTCGCGGCTCTGGATTGAATGCGATTCTCAGTTGGCTATCAAATCAAAGTCTTTACTCATCCGATGGTTATTCCTTGACAACTCAAGGCTCGCTGGAATTGTGCTTTCTCTTCCTTTAACAATATGCATATAGTCTCTTCACACATTTTTAGAGAGGTTAATCAATGTGCAAATAGTCTAGCTGTAACACTGTGATTTTTTTATAACATATGATTAAATATTTGATTGAGGATATTAGTTGAATTAAAATGAAATTATGTTATTTGATATATTTACCGATTAATAATATTATGCTTTTAGTAATTGATGTGTTATAGTGGGTTTAGATTATTAGTTGTGAGAGTGTGAGACTTGGTAGCTGTTTTTAATAAAAATAAATAATGGACTATAGTTATAATAAGGGGGTGTCAACTAGCAAAGCTTTAAGTGACTCCAAAGCTTAAAATGCACAAACTTCCTCTTTTCCACATATTCTTCACTTCTTCATCTTCCCCAAAAAGCTTTCCTCCAACCTAGGGCTTTGGCACCCACACCATTGGAGATTTCCTTTCATCAGTTAGAATTTCTTGATTATTTGTAGGAGTGGTAAGCTTGCTTCCTTCTTCCTCCTTTGACCTCCTTGTTCCATTCTTTTTCTCCTTACCTTTTGTTGGAGTGACCCATTATGTATTTTGATGTAAAACCCATTTTTAAGCATTATTTTGGGTTGTCTATGAGTTTGATGCGGTTGAGCTAATGATTGGAGAAAACCCTTGGTGGAGCTCAAGATCCCCTTTTCTTCTCAAAATCTAGGTTGGAAATGGTGATAGGTAAGGGAAGCTAACCTACCTTTCTTGTTTTATGATGATTATGGGTTTGATTGGTTTGAATCTTGTGTGTTCTTGTTAGGGTTTAATGTTAATAAGCTTAAGGGATGATTTACAATGTTTTTGTTGTGAGTTTGGATGCATGGGTAGCCATTAATGGGGTTAGAAGCTAAGATTTTCAAAGAACTTTAGTTATAGAATCTATAGTTTTAACTAGGCTAGAGATTTTAGCCTTAGCTAAATTTCAATAGAATTGGGTTTACACAATTTTAGCTCAAGCTAGAATTTCTAGCCCAAGCTAAATGTTTGGCTAAGCTAAGTTTCCATGCTTAAGCTAAATGGAGGCATAGTGTTTTGTTTTACCTTTAATACTTCTTGAAAGTTCCCAAGTAGATATAATGTGGTTTTATGAATCTTTATAATATGTATGTGAGGAAATATAATTGTGATCTTGTTGAATGTATTATTAAGAAGATTATGATGTTTTTAGAAATTTAAAATTGATTGTTGGTGAGATGATGATGTATGTGATGTGAATGTGAACTTGTTATGAAACCGTCCCTATATGTTAAAAGGAATTAGCTATGTCCTTTGGGAATGCTTTTGTTGTTAATGAAAAATGGTATATTTGGGAGGGTGAGTTCCACGCCAAGACTCCGCCCTACTAAAGCGACCTAGGGGTCTCGCCTAGTGGGGTATCTTCTCAAGTACCATCCCTATGTTTTGACTTTAGATGGCGTGTTTAAGTGTTGAGAACCACTTCCCAAGAGGCTTAGTGACCCTTTAGCGTATAGGAGATATAATGTTGTTGTTGGTGGTGATGGTGTAAAACTTGGATACTTGAGACAGACCATGAGTGAAATGGTGGGTACAGAGGTGTTGTATCTCAAACCTCAAGTAATCCAAGTCTTGTTATTATTGTGTAGACTATTGAGATGTATTTGGATCCTTAAGTCAGGCCATTGGAGATGGTAGGTATGGAGGTGTCATATCTAGGACTGTAGAGGATTCCAAATATGTGTCGTTGGTATACGGTGGGTGCATAGTTGGTGCACAGAAATATACCATGTATGCACGGTTGATGCATAGTTAGTGCACAGGCATATGGGTAGGCACGCAAGTTGGGAGTGCTAGGTAGGCTCTCAACCTAGTGCTGGGGGTTTTCGTGATGGCTAACAGGAATGGACCTATAGAATAGACGAGTGGGCAAATTCCTATAGATATAAGGTTTTGCAAACTTACAAAAGTAAACCAATATATACACTTGTCTATTTTCAATAAAACCACACCTCCCCCGCATGATCAGCCCAAGGGACTTCCTGAATGGTCAGATAGTGAGACTATGTTATGGGATGGGGCCTATGAGAGATCGCTCATATTGTGTTGTGTCTTCATAGAGTAAAGTTAGTGTATGTTGTTGAGGTTGAATAGTGACTTATGGTGTTAAGTTATGACAATGATATCTCTTAACGAGATGTAATGTTTTATGTTGCGATAGATTTGTGCTGTTATTCATGGTTGTAGGTCTATTTTATAATTGTGTGGCATGATTTAGTTGAGATGGTTGTGCCATAAAGTTAATAGTTAGCTTTTCCCTTTCCACAATTTGAATTGCCTTATCTGTATATGTATTTATTATGGTAAGCTTACCCTTGCACGTGGCATGTGTGGTGGTGACTATGATGATCCCAACCTCGACGTACAAGGGAGCAAATGAGTTTAGGTGGAGTTCTCTTGGAGTTGATGCAAATGGAACACGCACAAGCTTGGAGCTGCATTTTCCTCCTTCTTTTCTTTGGCTTCATGTTATGTATGGATAGCTTAGATTTATCTTAAGCTTTTGTTGCGAGAGATTTATATTATTGAAGTTATATTTCTTTTTATAAAGAGTGAAGTACCACGAGGCATTGTAATTGTTATGGCTTGGTTTTATAAATTCATAGTTTATACTTTAAGCTTTGAATAATATTTATTGATTTTGGAAACCGATAAAAGTTCACAGCCTTTTTCATAAATAGTTTAATGAATGAATTTTTTTTATATATAAAATAAAATCCAATATTTCTTTGGTTAATTATGTAATAAAAAGTGGGATGTTACACTAGCTAATTTTGATGTAAATGAGTGTGTAGAGTTTACGTGGTGATCTAATTTACCTGGTTTTCTTTATGTTACCGTAATTGTTGTGAGCTGTCTAACTTTTGCTTTTCTTGATGATTTTTTGTGTTTTGTTTGGTCCGCTCATTTTTTTATATTCTTTTTACTTATTTAATAATATATAGTTTGATCTTAATGATATAGTGACTTAAGGGATACCAACATAATTGGGATGTCTTTTTTCTCTCTTGAGAGATACCATGACTGTGTTTTAAATAAAAAAAATCAATTTTATCATATATTTTCTAGAAATTTATTTGCAATTTTATTTATTTAAAAAAATCTTACCTACTAAATGTGCTATTACGTTCAATAGGAGGTAAAATTATAGGTTTATCAGTGATCACCTGAAACACAACTTCACATTAGCCTTCGCCTATTTATATTATTTTCAAGTTATGCTATACAGTACGAATCCAATATGTATATTGTATGGGTGTAAGTGATTCGGTTTGGGTTGAATTTTGTGTATTTTTTAATCCAATCTAATTAAATTTAATTGAGATGAATTGGATTGAGTTTATATTTTTATTTTTATTTTTGTTGTTGTTATTTTTACCTTCCTATTTTAATTTTATACCTCCCCTTTTAAAAATAATTTCCAAATTAGCCTGTCTTCCTACTTGTGTTTCCAGAAGAAAAAAAAAAAAAAAGTTTACCTTCACGTTGTGTTAACTTAGCAAACATGCAACTTGATTACACACTGAAGCCATTCTCACAGTTTGTTGTGAATAATTTATTTATCTAACAAACCATAAAACATAACACTTCAGTAAAAGCAAGCAACGACTTAAACAATAAGCAATATTAACAATTATAAGAACAAAGCTAGAATGTTCCATCCATGAAAATCAACTTTTTAACAAACAATGACAATTGACAAAGTATAGATGGACATGGATATATGGGAACAAGAATAACCCCGTTTGCACACTTGCGGTGTTAGATAGATGCATAATAATAATATAGATGGACATGAAGTAGAAGGGGCTAAGACGCAAAATTATTGCGTCAAATCAGCTTATTGGATTCTTTCTGAATGTTGTAATCGGCTAAGGTCCTTCCATCTTCCAATTGCTTCCTAGTAAAAATCAACCATTGCTAATCCGGAGGGATGCCTTCCTTGTCATGAATCTTGGCTTTGACATTGTTGACGGTGACGCTGTTCTTGACCTCAAGGATCATTGAAGGGATGAACAAATTTTCATTTTTTTTAATTGATTTTGTAGCGGTGAGTGAAATTTTATTGGTGTATATTATTTTTCACAGTGATAATATTTAAAGAGAAAAAAACTTATGCACTGTCGATGTAAAACTATTTTACATCGTCAATCAATCGCAATCCTCCATTTATAATAAAACAGTTTAACTTTTATAAAATTATTTTAAAGTCATTACAACGGTAGGTAATGATTAACCAACGGTATAAAATGATTTTACACTTATCCGGTGTATGAGAATTTTATTCATATTTAAATATATATGTTTGGTCTCTCTTGCAAACATGAATTGAAGTTTCTATTTGACTACTATGACTTATGATCCGAATTATTCTTAAATGACACATGTTAGAATGCAAAATTTTGTGAGTTTTGTAACCAATCATTCAATCCAACTTGTACAATGTGTAAGTTACATTCTTGTTATCAAATACTCTTCCAAAAGTGTGAGATCCTATAAATGTTTTTACACCAAAAGTATGCTTGCCTCCAACTTTAGAAACCAGCATTGTCTTTACTTACACATTGTTATTGCATTTACTTACACATTGTACCAAGTTGAATTGAATATTAGTTACAAACCTGACAAGATTTGGCATTCAACATGTGTCATTTAAGCTATGAAACAATTGCATATTAAGTTCCATTAAATAATAGATAAGATCATACGTCATTGTAGTCAAATAGGAACTTCAATTCATGTTTGTAAGAGACGAAACATTTAGGACCAAAATAATATTTTATCCAATAAATAATTTAATTAACAAATGACGTAGATTGCATAAAAATATGTCTATTAACCATGTGAGCAATGTGTCTAACAAAGTTAGGCTAAGGGATCAAATAAATACCTTTAAATTTTATAAGAATGAAACAAATATAATTTTTTTTTTTAAGGATGAAACTAATATTAAGAGAATTTTATAAGGACCAAAAACATATTTAACTTGATATTTTAGTCTAAAATATTTCGGTGTTGATTGCTAATAACGCACTCCAACTAGGGTGGATCATAGCAACCCCATATATATATATATATATATATATATATATATATATATATATATTTCAAATGAGAATAATTTTTAATATGAGAACATGAGAACAAACAATAATAACCCTTGAATTAAAATTAAAAATAATAAACACGTTAGATTAAAACCCCAATTTTAAGTACATCACTATGAGATCTTTCTCCTCCTTTTCTCTCAATTAGTTTTTTTTCTGTCTTTTTGCCCAATTCTTGACAACACAGCACAGCAGAATCACAAAGGTAACAAGAGTTGTCTTTATCATCATAATCGCCACCGCCACCATAACCACCACCACCACCACCAACATGATTACTATTGTCATTCTTACCACCGCTAGGGTCACTGTCGGTGGTGGTGGCAGCAATAATGGGGACGACGACCATGATGGTGACAGTGACAATGGCCTTGGCGGCGGCACAAACGGTGATGGTAACCACATTAGTGGTGATGATGGCAATGGTCATGGTAATGAGGACAACTCTTACTATGTGTGTGCTTGTGCTGGTAGGCAAAAATACAAAAAAAAAAATAATTGAGAGAGGGAGGGGAAGAATCTCATAGTGATACACTTAAAATTGGAATTTAATCTGATGCATTTATTATTTTTAATTTTAATCCAAGAGTTATTATTATTTATTCTCATATTAAAAAAATGTTTTTACTTGAAACGCCCCCTATATATGGGGGCTGCTAACGTCCACCCTAGTTAGGTGGATATTAGCAAGTAACACCAAAATATTAAAACAAAAATATCATATTTGTGTTTTCATTTAATTATTTACTTAAGACTCATTATAATAATTTAATATTTTCTATTTTAAAATAAAAATAAAAATTTTATCTCACCTCTCTCACTCCTCATGTAGACAACGTAGACAACATTAAGATTTTAGTTTCTCTCTCACACAACTGCCTCATTCACATGGCATCTCTCTCACACATCTCTCATGGCATGTTCTTATTTTAGTTTCTCTCTCACACATAGCCGTCTCTCCCAATTCATTCTTTCTTGTAGCATGTTCTTATTTGCTCCTTTGTATTTTTTTCTACCCAATTTATTATTTTGCATTCAAGAAATAAGAAAAAAACATGTTATAAGAATGAATTGAATCCTGTACATGTTATGTGAGAGAGATGCCATGTGAATTAGTAGTGTATGTGAGAAAGATGTGTGAGAGAGAAATTAAAATCTTAATTGCTCTCTACGTGAGAAAGGTGAGAGAAAATTTTTATTTTTATTTTTTAAAATAGAAAATATTGAATTACTATATAGGGGACATATCATATCAGAACCGTATTTTTATGTGAAAATGAGAACGGAAGTTCACATCCGTTAAATTAAATTAAACGGTTAGGATTAGACCACTCATTTAAAAACTAGCATACACCTCACCTGATCAGATTGAAATCTCTATAAGATTTATTTTATCACGTCTTAAAATATCTAAGACTTATCATCACTGGCATCAAAAGTTGTCGTCATCACCATGACCACCGCCGCCACCACTAACATGATCACCACCACTTCTTGCCACCGCTAAAGTCACCATTATCACTACCATTATGATCGTTATCCTCGTTATTGCTGCCGACACTAACATCGATAGTAAGGATATGGGCTAAAAGTTTTGCATCAAAGTGAAATGAACAATAAATAAGACTCGATATCCCTCTCTTTTAGAACATTACTTTTACCTCATATCCATAACAACATTCAACTTCACGGAAGGAATATTGATTTTATAATTTGTGTTAATTTTTTACCATTAAAATCAAATTGTAACGATTAAAACCCGCTAGAAATTACAAAATTAATATTTTTTATTTGATAATTTTGAACAGAATGACTAAAAACAACAATTATTATATTTAAAGGATAAAAAATAAACTTTAATTTTGGAGACTTAAAAATATAAACACCCGAGGGTATAAAAACATATTTAAAATCTAATAGGCTAATATTATTCATAATGCATTAATATTTAGTAAATAAGTAAAAAGACTACTCATTTCATCCTAAAATAATTACAATTTTAACCTTTAAAAAAATCAAATTGATTGATTTTTTAGATTTCAAAGATATTATTTTTTTTGTTTTTCTAACTATGATATTGGTAAAAAAATATTCACTGACTTTGTAGAATTTTTTTCTCTTAATCACGTATTTTTTTCCATCCACAAGACTTGAATACAAAATCTTATTTAATAAGATCAATAACCCGTTTGAAAAAACAACTTAATTAAGATCTTATTCAATAAGTTATTATTGGGTTATAAGTCCTTAAGGAAATTTAAAAGTATAAATATGCATTCAACAATAATCATCGTAGGAATCAAATCTAGAGCACATTTAAAATCAATGCCTACATTGGCAGACCTACATTGTCCCCGGAGGGTACACTTGCACTCCCTTAAATTTTAAAAGTCACCAAAGAAAAAAAAAATTAACAAAAAATTATTAATAAAATTTAAATTTTTGTATTTTATTTCATCTATATTTATATATTTATTCACACTAAATTTTATTTTTATAATTTGTCTCAGGTTCCACCACTTACCGCATAAGCATAATCAATGAGCATTCTGCATCAACTTATTACAATAAGCTACAAAACATCTTATGGCTTGTAAGTTATTACAAATACTCTAATAAGCTAATAAGTACTTAACGCTATAAGATAAGTTTGAATAGCTATTCATAAGCTCTTTCAAACGGGTCCAAGTCTAATAATTATTTAGACCAACGACTTATTATAGATTTCAAAGGTATTTTTATTTTAATTTTTTTTATTTAATAAATATTATTGTCTTAAAAAAACTTAAGCTCCATAATGAAAAAGAATGAAAATTTTAAATTAAAATAAAATATAAAAATGTTAATATCATATTATTTACTATTCATTTCACTCATATTTTTTTAAGTTTAAATATTATTTTAGTCCTTTAAATATAAGGTATTTTTATTTTAATTCTTTAAATTAAAAGTTATTTTTTAATCTTTCAAACATGATAAATATTATTTTTAATCTTTCTGTCACACAAATTTTCAAACAAAATATATAGATTTTTCAATTTGTGATAATTTTTTACCATCAAAATTAAATTATGACCGTAAAAAATTATCATAAATTGTAAAATTTATATATTTTATTTAAAAAATTGAATAAAAAAGACTAAAAAAAATATTAATCATATTTAAAGATTAAAAAAATCAAACATTTTTTTATCCTAATAATAATAAATACCTTAAGTACTAAAAAAATAAATTTAAGTGTTTTTTTTTAATTATGTTTCGATGCAAAACGTACATACTCTTAAACGCGTAGAATCCTTTTGAAACGGATGGAGAGTAAAAACAAGTACATGGAGATAGTTGATAGTAGTCAAAGACACATAAAAGTGGGTCAATTGGGTGTGTTGACCCACCAGCAATGAGACGTAACAATGTAACATGAATCATCAAACAGTAAATACAAACTTCAAAAAAACAAACTTTCCGGTAGGACTGCAAATGTCATTATTTCAACCATAATAATTGAATGCTCACAGGCAGCATGCATATTCTTCACTTGTCTCGGTTTTAAATTTTTATTTTTTTTATGGGTTTTTTTTTTTAAATAATGTATTTGTGAATTAAATAATTCACATAATATTTTGAGTTTTTTTTTTAAACTTGAATTGATGTTTTGTACTTTTTAAAAATGTGTTTTTTTTTAATAATCTTATATTGGTAATAAGAATTTTTAATTTAATATGATTTTTTTGTTAATTACAATACGATATTCTATGTGTATGTGTATGTTATTTGTTTTAAAATATATCTTAACTTTAATTTTATATTTTTTATATTTTATGATTTAGTTATTCATAATATTAAATTAATACAGTATATAATTTTTTTATGGAGATTAATACAGTATTAATTATGCTTAGAAATCTGGTTTACTCAACTTTGTCCACATATTATTGAATTTTACTTAAATTAAATTTAATATATCAACAAGGTCCGCCGCACTTGATAGATAATAAGGTTTCTTAAACATGTTCACATAAATTTAGTTTTTAAACATACAAAAAACTTTGTTGAAAAAAATCTATTTTGATTATTTTACGTCTAGAGAATTAGAGCGCATTTGAGATAATTGAAAATTTTAAATTATTTTGATAATTGATTATAATTATAATTAGATTTTGTTTTGGTAAATTTGTTAAAAAATGATTTGAAAATAATTAATTTTATTTGTATGTAACAACAAAATTAACTTTTGTAGGATAAAATAGTGTAAAAGTAGTTGAAAGAAAAATTAAACTATTGAAAAATAATCCTAAACTTTAAATTTTTAGATTATGAAAAATAACTTATTTTCTCAAAAAAAAAAACTTTTTACAAATTTAAACTATGTTTCTAAACAAAATTATTTTTTTTAAAATAACTTAGATTATGTTAAAAAGCTTAAATGTAAAATCCGAAACAAGCTATTAGTCTTTAGTCTCAACAACATACTTTCTAATATATTTCTATCATTCTGTTTCATTCGTTACAATTTATTATTAAAAATTATAAAATTAAGAGTGAGACATTAATTACTCAGTTATGATTGCAATTGACGAATCTCTTCCTGCAGAGTGTTCAATTCCAATGTGCAGAGTAACACATTGTAAATGACGAAGGAAGAACGTGGATTGTGGATGGGATGGGGTTGTATAGCCAAACATCCCCTATGGGTCCACCAATCATCATCATTTCAATTGAAGAATCTAATTTGAAATATTGCACAGTGAAACGGTACGTGGGATTGCCACTTGTCATGCAATCCAAAGGCTAGGGTTCATGAATCATCATGATTTGTTTGAGAAAAAACGGTGCCCACGTAGGGGTGTTCGCGGTGCGGTTTGGTTCGATTTTTGGGCAAAAAATGGTCCGAACCAAACCTAAAATAAAATTGCGGTTCGGTTTGGTTCGGTTTTAATATAACATCAAATCCAAACCAAACCAAACCAATTTTTTGCGGTTTGGTTCGGTTCGGTTTCGCGGTTTTTTTTTAATCTATTATCATAGTTTAATTTTTTTAATTAAACTCACATAATTATTATTTTATATTTTTTTTTATTAAATTTTGATTTACATATTTTAGTTTAAAAAATATTATTTTTACTTCTATTTAGTATTATTATAAAATGATATTACTAACTTTTTTTTAACATAATAATAAATCATGTTTCATTTTATATTTAATTTAATGTTATTTAGTAATATCAATATATCTTTTTGTAATATATGAAAGTATGTGTCATAATATATTATAAATTTATTATTAAAAAAAATACTATAAATCATATATTATGATCATAAAAAATAAAAATATTGTTAGCTAGATAATATTAAATATCTAAAAGTAAATCAATATAATTATAGAATGCGGTTTGATTCGGTTTAGTTTGGTTTTTTATAATAAAATCCAAAAACCGAACTAAACCGCAAAAAATATGCGGTTTTGGAAATTTTTGGTCCGTGCGGTTTTTCGGTTTAATCAATTTTCGGTTTTTTTGGACGGTTTCGCGGTTTAGTTCGATTTATGAACACCCCTAGCCCCACGCACTCAAATTCAATAACCCATTTAAACAATCAATCTACACCTTTTCTTTGTATTGAAAAAATTAAGGTGAGTCGGTTCGAAGGCTCAGGATCTCAATGTTTAGTTAGTGATTACAAATGTATTTATGATATATTGACATCGGAATTTAAACATGTCTCTTCTTAGAAAATATAAGTCTCATTTTTATTAATTAAATTAATTTTTATTGTCTAAATTTACACATTTTATTAGAGATATTCGTGGTGTGATTTGATTTGATATTTAGACAAAAAAAAAATCATTTAAATCAAAATATAAAATAAAAATATGATTTATTTTGATTTGATTTTAAAATATAACATTAAATTCTAATCTAATCAAACTAATCTTTTGATATCACAATTTTTATTTTTATATTTTTAATCTATTATCATAATTTTAAATTTATTATTTAAACTTATATAATTATTATACTATATTGTTTTACATATTTTATTTAAAATTTATTAATTTTACTTCTATTTAATATTATTATAAAAATGATATTATAATTTGATCATAAGAAAATGATATTATTAACCCCTAAAATAATCTTTTCCCACAATTCTAAGGAAAGGACTCTCTTCTTTCCTTAGACCAAATGTTATTTATTATTTTAGGATATGTTTGAATAAATTTTTATAAAAAGAATCAAATGAAAAAATAAAATTAGATTCTTTATAAGTTTTTTACAAAAAGATTCTTTATAAGTTAAAAGTAATTTTTTATAATTAATTTGTAAAATTTCTTTTATAACTTTTTTAAAATATGTAAAATTTCTACAAAATAATGGAAGAAGTTGATTTTATTTTATTAAAAAATTAATTTTATTTTTATTTATATTTTTTGTCTTAGAATTTTCTCTAAAAAAAATTTAACCAAACACACAATTATAAATAAGTTTTTCTCATTAAAATGGTATAAGTCAGTTAATTAAGTATAATAAATAAGTATTATAATAGATCTTTTCACCCTGTAAACGCAAGCATTATACCAATGTTAACCTTTTGGGTTATTGAAAGATCATTTATTAAGCATGATTAAATTTATTACTTTAAAATACAATATATTTAAACTAAATTAAACTAATAAATTATGGTAAAAAAAATAAAAAATAAAAGTGATAATATATGGCACTTGCTATTTACACCCCTCTTGTTTGCTAAGAACATCCCCCATCCCTTCTTTTTTCTCTCATTTTTTTATAATGCCTTTTTTTAAACATTATTTTACACTCCTAAATATATCCTCATAATCTGTTATACCCCTTTATTTTCTTTTCTCTTCTCTTCTCTTTTCTTCTCTTCCATGAACCCCTCTCCTCATTTGCATTCTACCTTGCGCATTGATGTTCATTTGTGTCTTTTCTATTTATCATGGGTGTCATTAACCTCACTTCTTCACGTTCCATTCTTCCTCTTGTTCATTGTTGAATGCATTACTACAATCAACAATATTATTTTTTTTCTATCAATTGATTCTTCGGACATCTTACTGACATAATAATTCATGGTTACATGAAATAAAAAATAAAAAAAGGCAAAACAAAATATACATATACAGTAAATGTGTTTCGAGAATGACATATACATACCAAAAACGTGTTTTCGAAATAAGAAAATAAGAAACGTGGAATAACATATACATATCGAAAATGTGTTTCTAGAATAACATATACATATACCATACCAGAAAGAAAATGTTTAACATATACATACCAGAAACGTGTTTCAGGAATAAGAAAATAAGAAACGTGAAATAACATATACATACCAGAAACATATTTCCGAAATAACATATACATATATCATACCAGAAAGAAACATTTAACATATACACACCAGGAATATGTTTATGGAATAACATACATATCGGAAACATGTTTCCAGAATAATATATACATATACTATATCAGAAAGAAACGTTTAACATATACATACCGAAAACATGTTTCTGGAATAACATATACATATAGGAAACATGTTTCCAAAATAACATATGCATATACCATATTAGAATAATATATACATATACCATCTAAAATCTTATTTTATAATTTTGAATCATATCTAAACTTTTATTTTTATTATTCTTTAAACCCTTAATTTTGCATCCATCTTCATCACATGTTGTTTATATAATACTATGTTTTTCATCAATATTGCATCTTTTTTTTTATTGATACTACGTTTCAAGGTACATACATTGGTCATTAATGTTTTATACAAATGTTTTGATTATGTGGGTTCTCTTCTTCTTTAAATGCATTCAAACAAACATTTTTTTCTATAACGTCAATGGTTGAAGGCTGCAACATCTCGTAAGGGAATTGGTTTTGATGGTGGTTTTGTTTCTTTAATTGCGATCCTAATAGTTCTACCAGGTTAACAATTGAATGTTGCTACTCAATGCGTTGAGAAACTCTTAAATACAAAATCGATGACTCTTCTTGGTGGTTTATTATTTTGCAAACATGTTTCCAATATGTATATGTTATTCCGGAAACACATTTCCAGTATATATATGTTATTTTAGAACGTTACTTATTTTTTTCTTCCAAAAATACGTTTTCGATATGTATATGTCATCCTCGAAACACAACATATATATTTTTGTTTTACCTTCTTCCAGTATATATATATATATATATATATATATATATATATATGTAAAAAAATTCTTGAAACACATTTACTGTATATGTATATTTTATTTTACCTTTTTAATTTTTCTTTTTATGTAATCATGAATTATTATGTCAGTAAGATATCTAAAAAATCAATTGATAGAAAGAAAAATAATATTATTGATTGTAATGATGCATTCAACAATGAACAAGAGGAATAACAGAACGTGAGGAAGAAGTGAGGTTAAGGATGCTTGTGATAAACAGAGAAGACACAAATGAACAATCGAGGCATAAGTTAGAAAGCAAAGGAAGAGAGGAGTTCATGGAAGAGAAGAAAAGAAAAGAGAAAAAAGAAAAGAAGGGGTAAAGGAGGAGATGTAACAAATTATGAGGATATATCTGGGGATGTAACATATTATGAAGATATATCTGGAGGTATAAAATAATGTTTAAAAAGGGCATGATAGGAAAAGAAGAGGAAGTAGAAGTAATGGGGGGTGTACTTAGCAAACATGGAGATGTAAATAGCAAGTGCCTAATATATTTATAACATTATTTGACATTAATTTACGCACCTCTTCGGCCAATCATGGCTGACTTGTTCTTTCATCCTTGCAATTGCCGTCCTTTCTCTCTCTCCCTCTCTACAACGCCTTTGACCTTTTTGCAAAATCTCGCAGCTTCTCTCTCTCACCAACACGCTTCTTCCTCTTCTTCACCCACAACAACAATAATCATAAAAACCATACCATTATTGCACCGTCGCCGTCGTCGTTGTCGTCACCACCGTAATCACGCAACCAATTTCTCATGGTGTCCCCTTTCACAACAACGTCCCACAAAACTGAAAAAAAAAACACCACCACCACCTTTTCTCTCTCAATTCTCACTTCCCTTGTCACATTTTTTCCCACTTTGTTCTCGTGATTCCATCTCGTTTTTTTCAACTTTCTTTTCTTTTCTTTTTAGAGACAATCCTGTTAAATGTGAAACATCTCTCCCAACGGAGATTCGAACCTTGGTTCATCACGTTGTGAGGGATTAAGAACCTTTTACTTGTGTGATATATAGAAATACAACAACGTTGTTCGGAACCTGTATTGTGTTGTGCTGTGTTGTGGTTTCTCGTGTTTTCTTTTTCTCCATGATGTGGCTTTTGGATCATGTGTTCTGATTCTGAGGTTTACCACCTTCTGATCCCATCACCAAGACTAACCCTTTTACACTGAATTAAAGATTCTCGAAAAAAAAAAATTGGAAATTGGAAATTTTTCATGATCTAGCTGAGTCAAAGTCAAATATTTGAAGGACCACTGTGATGGACCCGAAAGCCCCATATGAGAATTCTTCCAATTTTGATCCTTTTGGGTTCAATTCATCATCACATAGAAGTGCCCTGTCCCTTCAGTCTAGGAGTTTTGGTAGGGATGAAAACTCCACCACCCGTGAAGTGAGTCATGGCCACTTAGGATCCAAGCCTGCGAGGTACGGGTCAACAAATTCAGAAGGTCTCAGCTTTTCTCTGAAGGAAATCAGTGATGAGGATGCACGGTTGGTGTTTGTTGATGATCCTGAGAGAACAAATGAAAGGCTCGAATTCGTGGGGAATTCGATTCGGACGGGGAAGTACTCAATCTTCACTTTTCTCCCAAGGAATCTGTTTGAACAGTTTCATAGAGTTGCTTACATTTACTTCCTTGCAATTGCTGTTCTCAATCAGCTACCTCAGTTGGCTGTTTTTGGGAGGGGTGTTTCGATTATGCCATTGGCCTTTGTGCTTCTTGTCACTGCTGTGAAGGATGCATTTGAGGACTGGAGGAGGCACAGGTCAGACAGAATTGAGAACAACAGGTTAGCATTGGTTTTTGTTAATGGAAAGTTTCAAAAGAAGAGTTGGAAGGATGTTAGGGTTGGTGAGGTCATTAAAATCAGTGCAAATGAAACAATTCCTTGTGATGTTGTGTTGTTATCAACTAGTGACCCTACTGGGGTTGCTTATGTGCAGACTATTAATCTTGATGGAGAGTCTAATTTGAAGACTAGGTATGCTAAACAAGAGACTCAATCAAAGTTGCTTGAGAAGGAGGGGTTGAATGGATTGATTAAGTGTGAGAAACCCAATAGGAATATATATGGATTTCAGGGTAATATGGAACTTGATGGAAAGAGGTTGTCTCTTGGATCCTCCAACATTGTCCTTAGAGGCTGTCAGCTCAAGAATACCAATTGGGCACTTGGTGTTGCTGTGTATTGTGGCGGCGAGACCAAAGCTATGCTCAACAGCTCTGGAGCTCCATCGAAAAGGAGCCTTCTCGAGACTCGCATGAACTCCGAGATCATCATGCTTTCTTTCTTTCTTATAGCTTTGTGTACAGTCACCTCTGTTTGTGTTGGTGTTTGGTTAAGGCGCCACAAGGATGTGTTGAATCTCTTGCCGTATTATAGGAAACTGGATGTTTCCGATGGGGGAGAGAAAAACTATAAATATTATGGATGGGTGCTGGAAATTGTTTTCACTTTCCTCATGTCGGTTATAGTATTCCAGGTTATGATCCCCATATCCTTGTACATTTCCATGGAGCTTGTCCGTGTTGGTCAGGCATACTTCATGATCAGAGACTCAAGAATGTATGATAAGGTGACAGATTCAGGATTTCAGTGCAGGGCTTTGAATATTAATGAAGATTTGGGCCAAGTTAAATATGTCTTTTCTGACAAAACTGGTACACTGACTGAGAACAAGATGGAATTTAAATGTGCGAGCATCCTGGGGTTTGATTACAGTTCTGAAAAGGACAGTCTTGAGAATGAGCAAGTTGAATACTCTGTTCAAGGTGCAATTCCTTCTTTAAATATGTTAGTCTGTTCCTGAATCTGATACAATTTTACATTGAGTATCCTGCATTTGAGTTTTTAAATAATTTTTGACATGGCTTGTTTATTTTGTGTCATTGTTTACTCAGTGGATGGGAAGGTCTTTATGCCAAAGATGATGGTGAAAGTTAACCAAGAGCTTTTGCAATTATCAAAAAGTGGATTCGCAAATAGAGAGGGGAAACAGATTTATGATTTCTTTCTAGCATTGGCAGCCTGCAACACCATTGTGCCTCTTGTTGTTGACACATCTGACCCTATGGTCAAGCTAATAGATTACCAAGGGGAATCACCAGATGAACAAGCGTTGACTTATGCTGCTGCTGCCTATGGTTTCATGCTTGTTGAACGGACCTCAGGTCACATAGTCGTTGACATTCATGGAGAAAAAAAGGTAGATTTAATTGCCTCTCTTTTGAATAATTACTATCTGCTTTTTTACATTGACAATCTGAAATAATTTGGTTTTAATGGTTTAGTCTATTAAGGTTGTTGAAGCATACAAAAAGATATTCTGAAATATATATATATATATATATATTGTTGCATATATTGTTGTAGTCCACTGTGTATGTTTTGATTTCATCTATATAGTTGTTGATATTACAGTTAAGTCTTGCATGTCTTATTTGTGTTCCATCTTCCCTGGATATGTAGTAATTTAGTGTGCAATGTTAAGTTTATGAAATTTTTCCTGTGTGATGAGGTCACATAGTTATCTCCTTTTTAATGGATATTTCTATTATGGGTGATGCAGGTTTAATGTCTTAGGTTTGCATGAATTCGATAGTGATCGGAAAAGGATGTCTGTTATATTGGGGTACGATAACAATTCTGTGAAACTTTTTGTTAAAGGGGCAGATACATCCATGCTTAGTGTGCTAGACAAATCATTGAACACAGATATACTACAAGGAACTGAAACCCATCTTCAATCTTATTCCTCTGTGGGTTTGAGGACACTTGTTATTGGCATGCGGGACCTGAATGCTTCAGAATTTGAGCAATGGAGCTCTGCCTTTGAGTCAGCAAGTACTGCTTTGCTTGGTAGGGCTGCTCTGCTTCGCAAGGTTGCTACCAAAGTAGAGAACAATCTCTGCATATTGGGTGCAACTGCTATTGAAGATAAACTGCAGCAAGGCGTGCCAGAATCCATTGAGTCTCTAAGGACTGCAGGTATTAAAGTATGGGTCTTGACTGGGGACAAACAGGAAACTGCCGTATCAATTGGATACTCCTCGAAGCTCCTAACGAGCAACATGAATCAAATTATAATCAAATCCAAAAATAGAGAGTCATGTAGAAGATGCTTGCAAGATGCCCTTGTCATGTCTAGAAAACAAAGGACTGTGAATGAGGTTACTCATAATTCTGAAGGAAGTCCAGTTGCTGTTTCACCTCCATTAGCCTTGATTATTGATGGTACCAGCCTTGTTTATATTCTTGACAGTGAGCTTGAAGAAGAAGTAAGTGCCATTAAATTTCAAATAGTTTTTGCAGTGTATTTCATGCTCATCCCTTAGGTGCTGACTTAGCTCAATTCTGTTGACTCCAGCTCTTTCAACTTGCAAATCGATGTGATGTTGTTCTCTGCTGTCGAGTGGCTCCGTTACAGAAGGCTGGGATTGTAGCCCTTGTGAAGTGTAGGACAGATGACATGACACTAGCCATTGGAGATGGTATGAAATCTTCTATTTACTTGTTTAAGATTGTCATTTCCCTTCAAAAGAATGAAAATCAAATAAGATAACAAAGTGAACAAAAGAAAGAAAAAGAAAAGGCACTGGTAGAAAATACAGATTAATTTTGCTTTTTCTGATTTTTGTGTTTATGTTAAATAATCTTTATTATGCATTTTTTATAGGTGCTAATGATGTATCAATGATCCAAATGGCTGATGTTGGAGTTGGAATCAGTGGACAGGAGGGTCAGCAAGCTGTAATGTCTTCAGATTTTGCCATGGGGCAGTTTAGGTTTTTAGTTCCTCTCTTATTAGTACATGGGCATTGGAATTACCAACGATTGGGTTACATGATAATATACAACTTCTACAGAAATGCTATCTTTGTTCTTATCCTATTTTGGTAAGTTATATAATTCAGAAAATGTATATAGTTAGATGCTTTCTTCGTATAATTCTGAATTTGAACATGCCATGAAAATAACCATAACAATTTTTTTCTCTATAAAAGAAAAATCATAGTTCTTATTAGTTATATTGAACATGCTCTACTTCTGAGCATATACTTCATTGCACTCACTTGGTGATTTAGATAAAAAAAAATGAAAAATTCTTTTACGTGTTCTAGTATTCTCATGGCTTTTAATCTATTCAATAGCTCTTTGTGGCTGTTAAGATTTATGCCTCCAAGTTTTGACATCTTTGTATTTTGTTTTCCAGGTATGTGCTCTTTACTGGTTTCACTTTGACAACTGCTATAAATGAATGGAGCAGCATGTTATATTCGATAGTCTACACAGCAGTTCCAACTATCATTGTTGGTGTTCTTGACAAGGATCTTAGTAAAAGGACTCTCCTAAAGCATCCTCAGCTTTATGGGGCTGGGCAGAGACATGAGGCCTACAACAAAAAATTGTTTTGGTTGACAATGGCCGATACTTTGTGGCAAAGCATTGCTGTCTTCTTTACTCCCCTAATCGCATATTGGGGAACCACTGAAGATGTAGCAAGCATAGGAGATCTTTGGACTCTTTCAGTAGTTATTTTGGTTAATTTGCACTTGGCCATGGATGTTGTCAGGTGGAATTGGGTTACTCATGCAGCCATTTGGGGCTCTATCATTGCAACTTTCATTTGTGTCATAGTTATTGATGCTATACCAGCCTTTCCTGGTTACTGGTATGTGCTATCTTTTCCTGTTCTCTCTCCTTTGAGTTATATACAAATAAGTCTAATTGCAGTAACATGCATGGAAAGGATAGACATATTTGCAAATGCCAGATGTTCAATAAAATGTGTTTATTCTGCTGTAAACATTATTAGTTATTTCCATTTGGTGGTGTCTCTTGTTTTTCTTTGGTGTTTGTATTGTTTCTCCATTTTTCTTGAGTAATATAGTCCATTCCTAGAACAAAAATATTGTATGACTGCAGAGTTGAATAAAAAATGGAAACAAGAACATGTTTTACTCTAGAGGAAAAGTAGTAGTTTTAACTTTTAGTCACAAGTAACTTAATCCATAGGTTATATACCTCTGCTTAATTTCACTTTATCTTAGTGAGAATACATTTAAGTAGATGTTAGGCAATTAGAGTGGTTATATTTCTGGCTAGGGATTACTAGATGCAGGGGCTGAGTCATGCTTTCTAGTTACTATAGTTGGACAGTTAACTAAGCATCTTGCAATTGCAGATCCAAAGAATGCAAATACTCTTCTTTTAGATTATTTTCACACACAATCAACTGCCTATGTCATGCTTTCCTTGCCAATTAGATATGTTTTTTCTAGTTCTGACTGCTTTGAATTTGATATCCGGAGTGTCATTGCCTTGAAAATAAGCTAATTCTATGTTTTAAGAGAAATACCAGCAACACACTATTATTTAAAATTTATTGGTAATCACAAAATTCTGCGAGTCTGATTTGGTTTGATTAGTCTTACTTATAATTTTATAGTTTTCAATAAACTTCAACCAATAATCCAGAGTGTGTTAGAAAATGTGTTGCTAGCACTCCTCTATATTCTAAACCAACTTTTCTCCTGGATGAATTCTTTGTTGCCATTCAATCCTTATGATTCAGAAGCTTTTGCATTCAATATATAAAATCTGATGTTTAGGCATGTACAAAAACTCTTGCAGGGCTATCTTTCATGCTACAGGCACCATATTGTTCTGGTTATGCTTGCTTGGAACTGTGATAGCCGCGCTACTTCCTCGATTAGTTGTAAAATATATTCACCAGTATTATTTTCCAAGCGACATTCAGATTTCAAGAGAAGCTGAGAAGTTTGGGAATCCAAGAGACAATGGAGGTGGACAGATAGAAATGCTTCCTGTTTCAGATGATTCACCAAGATAACAGCAGAAGTTAGCTTGTTTGTTCCTTTATAGTTTATACCTTATTTCTTTTGTAAAGTTATATATATTCTTTTTTAGGCTATGTCAGAGTATTATTTCTGTTGGTGGCATGATTTCATTGTTTTCTATCCGAAGAAGGATAGAGTTTTGTTTTCAGTTCAAAGGTTTATTTCTGATAAATTAGCCTGTTGTAAATTAACAATTATTATAGCAGATAAAGGAAAAAAGGTTGATTACATGTTACTATAAATTAAACTTTTACATGAAGAGTTGTTGAATTCATTGACTGCTTGATGTTACTAGCTAATTTTCCCCCTCAAGCTTGTGTGGTTCAATTCTGTTTTATGCAATGCCTGTGTTTTTTTAATTCGATTAACTTTTATAAAATTATTTTAAAATTCATGCAAACTGCTGTTAATTATGATTAAATAATAATATAAAATCATTACTTTTAAATTGTCATGAAAATGTGCAGTTTAAATTGTTATGAAAATATAGCATTGTTTACTTTTTGGGTATATAGTGAGTCACCTTGGATAAATAAAATTATCTAATTCAAATAATTAAAAAAAATACCTTACCTAAACTCAAGTCCTAATCATAAATCGTAATAAAATAAAACTTAATTTAAGTCCGTGGTCAACATAACACATTGTAATATTTTAATATTAAAAAATAATAAAATGTAACGTTCATTAAAATATTTTGTTGCAAATATAATGCCCTATGGTTAGGCTTTAGAAATGATGTTCAAAGTGGGGGTTGTTTTATTATTTTGTTTAAAAGGTGATAAAGCTATTTGTCCTTGGATTTGGAAACATACCAAAGGGACAGAGAAAACAAGATGCCTACAAGAAACCAAAGGGAAATGTCTCCATAACATATTTGTTTAATTAACAACTGGCTTTGCAAACTTTATTTTGCACTGGACAAATCTTGGATATATTAGGCCATTAGCTTTATTAGCTGTATTATTTTCTTCTAATTAAAAGAATGATAAATATTAAACTTTAAAATTCCTAACCAAAAGTTTCAAGTTTAAATCCTAATTGATTTGAGTACGAAGAAAACTATAATACAAGGAGAATACTTACATGTGTACTTAAGGTTTGTTACGAATATTAATTACTCATTTAGGTGGGACTACTTTGTATCCAAAAAAAATTTAGAAACTTCAATTAACAAATTTAATCCAAAAAATAAGATGATTGCATCTTTTATTAAAATTTGAACATTGATAACCGATAAAAGAAAAACACAAATTTATTGGATTCACTTAGTATTATAAGAGTACGTGTTTAATTTGATGCGTGCATATTTTTTTTTAACCAATCGTGACAATGCATTGCAAACATCAAATATGATTAGTGTCTAATCCACTAAGTTAAATAACATCTCAAAATATTATCATTTATGTAACAAATTCACTATGATGACACTTGTCATGTTTTTGTGCTATCTGACAAGGACTACTTTGACATTTGGTAATCTGCATAAAAGATAAAAAAGAAAAAACAAGGGAATACCCACAAAAGTCCAATTGTAGGTCCACATCTATGGTTACACCAATAAATTGGTCTGAGCGAGTTCTTCTAAAAGGCACAGAAAGAAGATTGTCTTTTCTGTATTTTGTGGGCCTTATTAGTGATTTAGGTGACCTGCTCAAAAAGAAAATTTCCAGCTTTCTTAAGAATTAAACAATCTTTGTGGTCCGTATATAATATGTGGATACAGAGCCAATAATTATTAGTTAATTAAAAGAATTTTTTTTAGTTATCTTGCTATTGTTTTGGAGTATTTATCGATTTTTTTATGATTAATTTTAAAATTCTGTATCAATTTTATCTAAAAGAATTAGTACACTCGTAAAATAATTGTTTGATAAGTGGATGTTTTAGTAAGAGGTGGGATAGTATGTTTAGGTAAAAATTAATTTTTCAAAAAATCAAAGAAACTTATTTCTATTTTTATTTTATTTTTGTCTATTGAATTTACATTGAAATGTGAATATAATATTTACGACTTCAAACTAAAAATGTACTAATTTAAAAGATTGACGCAGTGGTATAAAGTCCAATTATATTTATAAGGGTGAGAGCAATTTATTTAATAAAAAATCATCCATGATTAACACAAAAAAAATTAAACATGTACTAAATCATTCACTTGATTAAATATTCAAATATGAGTTGTACAACTTTCACAATAAAAAAATTAGGTGAGGGAAGTTTTCATATAAAAGTTAATTACGAAAGTTAATACAAACCCTAATAATAATAATAATTCCTTTTTAGATATAAAAAAAATAATATAATATAATGTGTGCTCAATTTCGTAATTTATTTTAACTTTACTTAAAGCATCCATAATTATAAATTTGAGTTCTTAACCTCACTTTTTATAGCCACATGTCACATTAGATTTTACTTTCTTCTATTATTTTTTCTTAAATTATCGTAAGTTTTAAAGCAGATTTTAACAAACATTTATTATTTCTTACTCTATTTCATCATTTTGTCTTTTGTCTATGTTACTATACAAAAATTATAAATGAGTTCTTCAAAGTTATAATTGACATCATTCTTACATGTGACCGTCATCTCATCCTCCTCCAATGGTAAGATTCAACAAGAACGAATTTTTAACTTTAACAAATGTGTGAGGAACTCCCGCCAAATATTAAAGATGTTTAGCAACTTCATCTATATAAAGATAAAAATTTGAGTATAATATATTTTTAAAAATGATATTTATACAACAATTCTTATAATATAACAAATAAAAAAAATTGTACAATAATATGTTTTGTGATTATCTCCCTCTTATACATGATTTATTACATTGCTTAATGCTCATTTTAGTTCTTGAGTTATAATTAATTGTTTGATTTGATTTGTAAGTTTTTAAAAAATTTAAATTGATTCCTAAATTATTTAAAATACATCATTTTAGAATTTTTTTGTCAAATTTTGCTATTATATTTCCCATTTTACTAAGTACACCTATCATTTTTTTTTAATATTTTTAGAGGAGTGTATTTAATAAAAGTGGAATATAAATAGTAAAATTTAATAAAAATGGACTAAATTAACATATTTTAAATAATTTAAAAATCAAATTGATTTTTTTTAAAACTTGAAAATCAAATCAAATAATTAATTATAACTTCAGGATTAAAATAAATATTAAGACTTATTACATCTCATGATAATAGAGAAAGATGAACACATGTCATATATCTATTAAGCCTTTTTAAAAACTTTTGTTGTATGAATTAATTGATGTACATATATCACATGTTACAATTTATTTAATGGAATAACTGTGTTTAATTTTTATTATGTGTAAAACTTTTTAGGATCAATGATATTCATATGTATCATAAATAAAATTAATTTTTTTATTCTATCAATTGAATGACACATATAATCTCTGACTTGGAAACCATTTTTTTTTTATTAAATAAGGTGAAGTATGATTATGATATGAAAATTTAATTTATAGTATAAAACATAGAGGCCCATACCTACATTAACTTGTTAAAAATTGAATTCAAATAGTTTAAGTGACCAAAATATTACATGAGAGGATCATTCTGGTTGGAGTTTCATGGATAGAAAAACTACTATAAGTGACTTCCAACAAAAACTAATTATCATCAAATTGATGAATATTTGATATTTATAATATGATAAAGGCCTAATTATTAAATTAGTATATTAATCAGCTTTGGTATAAGAAATACCAAGCCAAGAAACCCAAAATAAGTACATGAGACGTATGCACCGCTAATAATTAAAAAAAGTTGACTAACAATTATACATTTTTCTGTACCAAAAAAATTGACTAAAAATAGTATAATTACTACTATTTAAAGAATTAAATATTCAAATTGAACATTTTAATAATTAAGAAGTTCAATTAATTTTTTTTATAACAATTAAGGAATTAAACTGAATCTTTTAATAATTAAGAGACCAAATAATTTTTTTATAACAACTAAGGCACCGATTTAATAATTAAATTTGTGATAAAAAAAAAACAAAATAAAATGCTCATAATCTTATATTCCTTTCGTTCCATTTTAACTTCTGTTTTAAACTTAAAAAAATATATACTAAAATAACCGATGTTGTTAATTTTCAAAGAAATATTTATTGTTATCTTCCTAATTTACTTCAGACAATAATTGTGTGTAACATGTAACTTAATAAAATTGATTTAAAATATATTATATTTATTCTTATTCTTTATCTTTGTGTAAAAAGCTTATTAAAGTACAGTCAAAATGTGACTTATGGAGTAAGGGTAATTCCAATTTCCAATGATTTAGTTTTCCTTTTCTCATTTTGGCAAGTAAAACAGATTGGTTCCTATTGTTGTGGTGGTGGTGGCCTTGTTGCGCCATCTCAAGTAACTGTCTGAGTGAGTCACTGGGTTCCATTTGAGGCATGTCCCAAGTTACAGATTCTGCAATAAAGCTTTTTGGAGCAGACACTATTCATTATATTATTATTCATTCATTTTCCCAATCACTTCGCAGATTCACACTACTCTTTCACTCGGATTCAGCCTCTGCCCCCAACCCATCTTCATCATGGTTGGTCATGCCATTCAACCCTTCTCTCTTCTCTCTACTCTTTCTCGTTTTCTTTTGTTGTGCAATTTTTCACTAAGGTTCATGCTAAAGTTTGCATTTTTAAGAAAAAAACTGGAGTTTTATTTGCCTTACTGAAATGGGTATATGAAAGCTTTACATGATTTTTTATCGTTTCAATGGTAGAGAAGAGAACTTTTTTATCTCTGTTTTTTTTTTTTTTTTGGTAGCCAAGATTTGGTTTTCATGTTGCAAGCTTATATTTGTATGATGAATGTCAATGTGGTCCACATGCCCATTACCCCCCCAAAAAAATTATGCACCAGGTATATATCTGAAGGTGTTTGATTTTTTTTTTTCTTGAAAAAAATAAAATAAAAGTTAGTGAGAAGTGTAGATTGTATGATTTTTAGCCATGTGAAAAAGGGAAGAGAGAGGGACCAAGAACAACATTGGAAAAAAATGTTAAGTGGGATCCAATGGTGAATAATATTCTTGATAATTTGTTCTTTGACTGAGTCCAATAACATTATGAGATCCATGTATGCAATTTCACCTAGTGGAATAAGCCTTTTCTTGTTGTTGTAAAGTTAGGGAGGCTGAAGTTTTGTTAAAGGGAACTATAAGTAAATAAAACAATAACATGTTTTGATTCTTTGTGGTACTATAGTAAATTTAAGTGGTGAAGTTTGATTTGTATTATTTGTTTGATTTTAAATTGGAATGCATTATGCAGTTTAAATGAGGCCAGATTAATTAGTAGGTTGTGTTATAATAACTGTAGCAATGTAATATGGATAGAGGCATGGTGAAGGAATATTCTTATTCTTGTTATGTTAGTTAGAACTTAGAAGTTGAAGGTGATGGTGCTTTCAAATTGATTCTTAATGTCCCATTTTTTATCTACTGTTTATCACTTTGCTGGAGCATAACCATGACATACTGAGATGTGCTTAATGTGTGGCTTTTTGTTGTATAATAAAATTTTCTATGTTGAAATGCATGTTTTATGCCAACCTTCACTTTACACTCTATCACAGAGTTAGCACCTTTGGTCTTAACTCTTAATGCAAGTTGTCTATTCCCAGCTGACACAGAATGGTCCTCAATGGCAGAATGAACTTGAAGAATCAACTAATGCTGAAGTGAATATTCCTTCAAATGAAGATGGTAATGGTACTCCAAACATTTACACAAATCCTACACTGAAACCGGTGACCAGAGCAGTTCATAAGACTAATGAACACAGGAATGCTAAAAGAGATATTGATCATTTCAAGAAGCCAGACAAGGTCCTGCCGTGTCCTCGCTGTGATAGTCTCGAAACAAAGTTTTGCTACTTCAACAATTACAATGTTAACCAACCTAGGCATTTCTGCAAAAATTGCCAAAGGTATTGGACAGCCGGGGGCACAATTAGAAACATTCCTGTCGGGGCCGGTAAGCGTAAGAATAAGCACTCAGATGCTGCATCTGTTATCAAAGGAATGGAGAACATCTCAAGTCTCAGGGAGGAAACGCCTCTTAGTGAATCCTTAGAAACTGTGATAAGTCTCAATGGCCAGACAAAAATTGAAATGGCTTTTTCCACTCTCAAAGATGATGATGTGGAGTCTTCCAGCTCTTCTATGAGATCTAATGAAATAGAGAAGGTTGGTTTGACACAACACTCTAATGGTTTAGTTCCTTCACATTCATTTCAGTATTATCCTGTTCCTTCATGGTCTTACCAATGGAATCCATGTTGGAATGTCAAGGAGTTTAGGTCTAGTAGTAGTAGCATAAGTTCTAGACCTGTTTACACAGGTTCTTCTCCAACTATGATGGCAGTTCCTGGCTTCTCCATACCAACAGTAGTACTTCCAGGGGCACCTTATTCGTATTCAGGTTTTATGTCAAGCTCAGGTGACCAAAAGGAAGAGGCTAATTCATTGGTTGGATCTGCATTTAGTGGCATCTCATTGTCTTCATCTTCAGTTAGCAACAGTACTTGTTCTGGTAATTATAGGTCCCCAACCTTAGGAAAACATTCTAGAGATGCAATGAAACAGAATCTTTGGGTGCCTAAGACTGTAAGAATTAATGATCCAGAAGAGGCTGCAAATAGTTCTATATGGTCAACTTTGGGGACAAAGTCTGAACAGAACAAACTCATTATGAAAGGAAGTGTTTTTAAATCATTTGAACCTAAGTCAAGTGCCACTCCTCATATTTTAGATGATAATAAAATTCTAAGGGCAAACCCTGCAGCTTTCTTGCGCTCCGAATCTTTTCAGGAAAGCATGTAAAATCCTTTATTTTGTTCCAGTTTTATGGTCAATTTGGCATTTGTTGTTGTTGGATGAGGCATACAAGAAGACTTCTGAAAGTCCATTTCTGTCATGGAGAATTCCATGTATTGGTGTTAAGGAAGATAGCCATGGCATGAACCGTGAAGAAATTTTAAGCTCTATATGTTCACCAGTCAATAAGAATCTCAACCTTGTGTCCATTTACTTCATGGTAAAACAAGAGTCATGGCAGAACATGAAATCTGACTGAGGTATGATATTTATAGCCTTCAAAAGAGTTGCAATCAAGACATTACTTCTTTGAGTGATTCTTTGTTTCATTTAATCTTCATCATTGTCCAGTCAATCTTAGGTTAGCAATTTACATGTCTTTGTTGACTTCTTCAGACTTTTTGAAGAATTTTATTGTTTTCTTTCCCTTTTCGTAAAGATTGGCCACGTATTGTATCTTGAGAGTTGATTATAGCATAGACAAAAATCCTCAGGCTTATTACAGTAGCAAATTTTCTTCCTTTCTTCTTGTCTTATACATAGATGAAGTCAAAATGATGCTATTCATGACAATCTCAATCTCAATCAGGTAAAATATAAGAACTTAATGGCTTTCAAGGCATCAATGCACATTTTAGAGCACAATATACATGCTTTACCTCTTCTTTTCCTGTTCTTTTTTGCATAGAAGTCGATTGATTTATATGTTTTTCTTCATTCTGAGTTTCCTTTGATCAATAGCTATTGTCATTTCACCTTTATCATTGCATGTGATGACTATGATAAGCAAGATATGCTTGGAAAAGTTTTTGGTTATTCTATTTTTTCCTGGGGTTGCACTTGCATGGATGGATTTGTCTACACTATAGAGAATAAAGAATTAGAGTTTAATGGTGATGCATGGGGTTTCACTCGCATAACTTTTAAAATAATTTTATAAAAGTCAATTGATTTACATAAATGAAAGGCTGTGATTGACTAAGTAAAACTAACATACAAACGTGCCACAGTTTCAAAAGGCTCCTCACTATGTGAAGGTATGAGGGAGGGTCATTGTACATGCAAAGAGGCTGTTTTTGGATTCAAATGCTACCAAGGCACAATTTTATATAATGCAAAATACAGTTCTCTCCTGGATTCTGGTTTTCTTTGGCAAAGGAATAAGTTAGCATATACTATTTTGAGATTAAGAACATGAATTCTTTGCACTCTTCATCCATCAATGATTGTATATCTAAATTTGTTTACTTAAACATTGTGGGAGTAACTTTCATAATCATTTTTACTTTTCTACTAGAAAGTATGATAAAGTATGTTTTTGTCCATCAAAATATCTTTAAATTTAGTTTTAGGGTCTGATTGGACAAATGCCTTTAAAAAGACTTTTAGGAGAAGAAAATACAATGAAAAAAAATGAAATTAACTTCTCTATAAGCTTAAATTAGTTTCTCGCATGATTAGTTTATAGAAGTCTCACATCCTTTAGACGAAGTTATATGATAAAACTTGTACAAATTAACTATTTGAAAAGTCAATTTTAACATGTAAAAAAGTTAATTTTATCTTTTCTTTTATAATTTTTTTCTCCTAGAATTCTTTCCCAAACATGCCCTTTGTCTGTATAAATTTTTAATATGTTCATAGTCTTTTCTTTTTAACAGAATACATGCTTTTAGTTCCCTCACGGACAAAATCTACATCACTTTTGGTGAATCTTGAGATTAAAAACATTAAATTTTGCATGACTAAAACCGAATTTCAAGATATGTTAAGAGATAAAAATATGTTTTACCATAAAAAGTAAATCCAAATGAGATTCTAGTCCAATAATTATTTGTTCACTAATTAGCAATTAGACTCATAAGTCTTCCGCAAACATATCAAGTCGTACTAAGTAGTATATTGAAAGTACAAAGCAATAAAAACATGAACTTTAAATTGAGTTTATGTAATTACAAGCAGAACAAAAACATAAACAAAGTTAAAGTAACTTTTTATTTTATTTTATTTTATACTTAAAACAATGGGGTTTCAAAAGACAAAGGTACCGTGGGAGTTAGATTTTATCAAACTTTACTCTCTTTTTACTTTAATGCATAATACATATTTCATTTGCATTTCAATATTAAAATCAATTAATAAATATTTCCTTATCCCAAATTCCTTAGATGAAAAAGAATCTAAGTTCCTTTAATTATACATCAATTCCTTGCACGTTTAAGAAAAGAAATCTACTTCAAGTTTAGTGACTCAAGACAACAAATATGTAGAATAAAAGTATTTTTCAACAACAACCATGTCAAAAACCATGCGATCAATCCATAACAAGCTTTGAGCAAAGAAGCAAAATACTAATATTGAACACAAATACATAGAATATATATAAAACAAGAGGAGTGCTATGGTCACACTCTTAAATACATTCATTTTGATTGGTTGAAAAATTACAAAATCAGGAGAGTTATTAAATAGGATGTGCGATCCACCCAATTTGATGTGGGGACATCAAATTTTGTGATTTTTGATAAATTTTAACAAATTAGGAGTGTGTTAAAAAAAGTGTGTAAGCAAATGTGTTCGTAGCATTTCTCATAAAATAATATCAAAAGGAAATTTGAGTTTGGTTAGATCTAACCCTAACATGGAAAGATTTAACTACCCATCTTCATGGGTAGCCCCAAAATACATAAAAAGTGGAAGAAGATGAAGAAAATAATGCAAAGGAGGGTTTCTCCCTCAATAGGACCGTGAGTGCTGCCAAATGAAATTCCTTGTTTTGTTCTAAATAACAATCAAGTTTATTTATACAAAAGTCAAATATTTTATTTTAAGTGACTTTTAACTTGAGCTAAAAATTTTAACTCAGCTAAAAGCGAAGATCAGCTTATATACAAAAACAAAGAGGTCTATTTGCTTGTTGGCGGTTTTTAGCTTCAACTCCATTTCTTATCTTAGCTACACCAAAGTTTGTTGTTCTTCAAATTGGCTCTAAAGCTTTTCCATTTTCCACTTCATTTCTACAAAAAGTAGACAAAAAGTATTAGATGCAAACTAAGAAATTAAATATTTAAACTAAAACTTAATATATACAAAATTAAGATAAAATGAGTAAATCATCATTTTAAAATTGGGTAAAATTAGATTAATTGTCTTATGAATCATGTGAAAATTAAGTATTTAAGGCACTTAACCTCGACCGCAACATAAAAAAAAAAGGAAGAAAATGTCTCTACAATGATGTATTGACATTCTTGAAACAGCCAAAGGTAATACTGAAAATTGGCATTCATCTGATGACATGGCAGACATATCTATCAACAGAGCAGGAGGGCTTAATTATTTTCTCTATGGGTGTTTAAATATGAATTTTGCACTTATTACTCTTGATTTATAGCCTTAAAAGGTGGAAAATTAATGAATAGTGGGGCTCAGGTTATTATCAGATGTGAGCATTGTGAAGGTAACTTGAAGTTTTGCTTGTGCATCTGGCTGGCCAATCATATGCTTGACTAATAATTGTTGAACACATTAATTTTGTTCTTCCCTAATCTTGGAGAGGACTGATCTCTGGAATGGTTGAGTGGTATGGACTCTTATGATGAACAAAAATGACATGATGAAAGGTAAAATCATATGGATTGAGTGATAGGCTTTGGAGAGATTCTGAAATGAATTGGTTAATGGAAACTTAAAGTGGAGGCTAGAAAGCAATGCCAGTGGTTAGAAGCTTGTCATATACTGTTTCTTGCAAACTTTAGGGGGAAATTATAAGCCTGTAGACAATGAAAAGGAGTGAAGAATTTAAAATAAATGTATTTATACTTGAGGCTTAATTGCATTTTTTTTATTCAAATTCTAATTAATTTTTTAATCTCGTTGTGGCAGCTAAGAAGAAATGTAAAGAACGAGAATTGTTGAAACTTGCATATTGAAAGATCAATCGGCCAAAATAATCATGAACAGTTACAATATTATAGGTTTCTTCCTCTTGACCAAATTTGTAACCTTCATTAATAGATTCATTTTCTATGGTTTCCCTGATCAAATTAGAAGTTCCCAAGTTATAAAAAATTTCAATTTAGTATTCAAATTATTTAAAATACATCAATTTGGTCTTTTTTGTTTTTTTTGGTCAGATTTTGTTATTTTCACCATTCTTTTACTAATTATACTTTTTTGAAAACATAAAAAATAGAAGTGTGAATAGCTAGATTCGAAGCGTAAGATCAATGATCCTTTGTTCTTGACAATTTTTTTAGTCTCAATTTCAGTGATGTCCAGTTTTAATGTTGAAGACTAAAAGATGGTACAACTTTTAATGAAGGTCTAAGGAGGTCGATGCTCACATTCAAATAATAATTTATACTTTTCAAAGAGTCAATGAGTTATATTTCATAATTTAATTTTAATTCCATTACATTCTTAAATTTTATTTTATTTGATGTTTTTTATTTTTATTTTTTATCATATTATTTATTATATTTTATGTGTTTGGTATCTCTTTATCAAACATATCACCTTCTAGAGAGGTGACAAACAATAAATAATATATATATATATAAAATACGTAATATGATAAAAAAAATTACTTTAAATAAATTTAAAAATTAAGAAAGTAAAAGAATTAAAATTAAATTATAAAATATAACTTATGTGATTTTGTGAAAAGTATAAATTATCATTTGAATGTCAACTTCGACTTCTTCAAACATTCATATAAGGTTATATATACAATTATTATTATTTAACACTAAAAAAAGGATTCTACTAAAACTGAGACTAAAAAATAGATTTTTTTTTTTTTTGTCAATAACAAACGATCTATGATCTTAAACATTAGGTCTAGCCACCATAGCACAATTGTGGCGATGACCATGACTCAACCCACTGAATTTTGAAGGATACATTCTTTCAATCTTAAAGAAAAGAAGTGATTAACTACAAAGACTACTAGTGTTTTTTTTTACTCTTGGTGTTTGTGTGAGAATAAGTGAACTCTTAGAATGTTTATATAAGCCGATTCATCTATGTTTAAAATGATTTGACACTACGGATTCGTCACCACAATGGTAAATTCCACAATTAATAAAACCCAAATTGATAAAGCTAGCATAAAGCCTATTACTTTCTGTGTAAATAAAAGGATTTTATTTTATATCCTGAGATGAGGATACATAGAAATGTGTAATTGTTTTTCTATAAAGTACCTATCCCCGTTTTTCTATTAAGTACATATCCCTGATGGACTAAAAATGGATAAATCACTTAAAAGGAAGAATTAGGCAAAACAATTGGTAATATTATATTGAAAAAGTCTCGATTATGTTGGTCAATATATTTTAACCCATTGTTTTGCATAATTCTCCCTTTTAGGTGATTTAACCACTTCTAGCTTATCGATTGGGATAGATATATACTTAATAGAAAAACAATTACACAATTCTATGTATCCTCATCTCATAAATAAAATCCTTTCTCAATTTGAGTTTTATCAATTGTGAAATTGACCGTTGTAATGACAAATTTGTACTATTAAATCAATCTAAGTCTAGATAAATCGGCTTATATAAACATTCTAAGAGTTCGCTTATTGTCACACACACATTATATAAGAGTCAGAAAAAAAAAGCTCTATCCTTCAATATTGGACAGGTCATGGTCATCATCACAATTCTGCTACGGTAGCTAGACTCGAAGCATAAGATCATCGATCTTTTGTTCTTGACAATTTTTTTTTATCATATTATTTATTACTACCTTTGTCCTTTTTATACAAAAAACAAGTTATAACGTAAAATACACTATAACTTATTTCCTATAATATAAAAACAATTGAAGGGAGAATATTTTTCAGTTTGGTATTTCTTTATAAAGTATATCACCTTTTAGAGAGGTGTCAAACAATACATAATATAATAAATAATATATGATAACAGAACTAAAAATACTTGAAATAAAATTAAAATTAAGAATGCAAAGAAATAAAAATAAAATTATGAAATATAAATTAAGTTATTTTGTGAAAAGTATAATTGTCATTTGAATGTCAGCATCGACTTAATCATACATTCAGAAAAGTTTATACCTTTCTTATTCTTCAACACTAATGCATGACTCCACTGAAACACAGATATTAATAAACAGAAACAAATTGTCAAAAACAAAGGATCCATGATATTAACCTTCGAGTGTAGCTACCTTAGTAGAAGTGTGATGATGACCATGACCTGGCACACTCAATTTTGAAGGATACATTTTTTGAACCTCAATGAAAAAATGTAATTGCAAATATTAAAACTTTTGTTTTTTTTACCCTTGGTGTGTGTGAGAATAAGTGAACTCTCAAAATATTTGTATGAGCCGATTCATCTAAATTTAGAGTTATTTAATAGTAAAAATTTGTCATTACGACGGTAAATTCCACAATTGATAAAATCTAAATTGAGAAAAAATAAACCTATTACTTCATGGGAAAATTCAAGGATTTTTTTATGAGTTGGGGATACACAGATAGATGTAATTGTTTTTCTATTAAGTACTTATCTCTCAGATTGACTAAAAATGGATATATACTTTATAGAATAAGAATTACACAATCTATGTATCCCATCTCATAAAATAAAACCATTTAATTTACTCATAATTTATAAGTTAGATTATATACTAACATACAGAGAAGCAGGGGCTTCAGCCCCCCTTTCCTACAGTCTTTTTTTTTTTTATATATAATTATTTTTAATAAATATATATATATATATGTATATTATTTATATATTAATAATTTTTTAAATAATATATGTTGGTATATAATCTAACTTATTTGTACTCAAAAAAATATAATCTAACTTAAAATTATATAATATACTAATTAATAGAGTATCAAGTAGGGATGGATTTATGAGGGTAAAAAAAAAAAGGTTTTTAAGTTAATATGTATTTAATTTTTTTTTATTAATATATCATATCTTAATTTTATATCTAATAAATATTTTGTTTCATTATATTTTTATTTTTATTTTTGGCAAGTTTTGCTCTTAATAAATTAATTTGACACTTTTCATTTACAATTTTTTAAAATCTTATAAATTTTACTCTATTACTTTACTCTTACATCACATTATTACATAATTTTACTTTTATAACCATTTTTTATTTTATATAAATTTTATATTAAATATTTTTTTTCAAAATTTTATCTTCAATTTTTGTAAAACAAATTCTAACCCCTCCCTACTTAATTCCTGTATCTATCCCTGCCAACATATATTATTTAAAAAATTATTAATATATATATATATATTACTAAAGATAATTATATATATATAAAAAAAAAAAAGGACTGTAGGGAGAGGGAGGGGGGGCTGAAGCCCCTGCTTCCCCCCCCAAGAGATCCGTCTCTGCTCATAAAATAATAGCCTTTAGCCTTTCTCAATTTGAGTTTTATTAATTGTGGAATTGATTGTTGTAATGACGAATTTGTACTGTAAAATCACTCTAATTCTAGATGAATCCACTTATATAAACATTCTAAGTGTTCACTTATTGTCACACACCCTTTAGGAGTTAGAAAATAGGAGTTAGAAAGATGTGTAATTGTTTTTCTATTAAGTACTTATCGCATATCGGCTAAAAATCGATAAATTACTTAAGAGGAAGAATTATGTAAAATAATTTGTTATATATTGAAAGCCAGTCGATTATTTTTGTTAATATATTTTAATTCATTATTTTAAATGATTGATGATTCTTACTTTTAAGTTATTTAACTGTTTCTAGCCAATTGATGATTGGTATTTTATAGAAGAACAGTTACACAATTCTATCCATTCTCATCTCATAAAAGGTTATACCTTTCTTGTTCCCCAACATCGATAATCTTACACTTTGAGTCTAGTTACCATAGCAAAATGGGGATGATGAGCACAATTTAACCCATCCAATTTTAAAGGATACATTCTTTCAACGTCGTTGAGAAAATGTACATAATTGCAAAGACTGATGCTTTTTACTTTACTCTTGATGCGTGTGTGAGAATAAGTGAACTCTTAGAATTTTTATATAAGTTGATTCATCTAGTTAGAGAGTAATTTGACAAGTATACACAATTCATCAGCAGAATGGTCAATTCCACAATGGGTAAAACCCAAATTGAGAAAGCATAAAGCTTATTAATTATTATACGAGTAAATTAAAGGATTTTTATTTTTAATTTTATGATACGAAGATACATAGAAATGTGTATTTTTTTTTTCTATTAAGTACCAATCTCGGATCGGGTAAAATGGATAAATCACTTAAAAAAAGAAAGAATTAGGCAAAATAATTGGTAAAATATATTGAAAACCTCTCCATTATGTTGTTTTAGACCTCAAAAAACACATGCTCACAAATTTGGAGAACACTAACCTGCGATGGGAACATGGACTCACGATCTATGGGTGAGTAGTTGGGACAGATCGCCTTCATTGTGTAGTGCTAGAAAATTGTGCAGATCCTATGCCAATGGTTTCAGATCTGTAGTCATTGGCTGTAGATCGGTTTTGAGGTGTGCGATTCAAAGGTGTTGTGTGTTGGGAATAATTTTGTATGCCCAAGTTCCAATTTATCATGTAGTCAAATTCTATTTTCAAATAATAAAGTATTATTTCATTTCTTTATCATTTTATACTAGTTTGATAAATTGATGAAGTCCTTGGTTAAAATTGAAGATTGTTATCATAATAGAGATTATGATAAATGAGAAACAAGTCTCTTGAAATTTTAATCTAAAGTGTTCTTGATCATAGGATTATTTTGAATAGGATATTAATAATCCGGATAGATTAATATATGTGTAATAGTATTCATTGGATGAATATTAATAGATCTCATTTATTAATTTACACATATAGATGATACACATAGGGATGTGATCATTGAACTGACTCGATATTGAGATTTTTCTAATGGTTAATATTACCTTAATTTGTCAATAGAAAAACTCTCAAGAAGAAATATAACATTTCCTTTGACCTGAGATTATCATAGTAATTAACAAGTCATTTGTTATATTTTAATTCGGACACCTAATGCTCTAGAGCACTAGTTGAATGGATATTGGATATAATTAAATACTTGTAGAATTAATGATTATTCAAGAAGGAATCCATTAACTCTAGGTAATGAGTTTGAACTCTATAAATCAAGACCTTGGCCAGGGCAATTGAATGAATGAAGAAATGAGTTTCTTAGAGTCATTCATTGATTAACGTGATTGAATTTGACAATAATACCATATTCTAAAGTTAATCTAGAGTTGGAAATGATGGAAGGAAATATTATATATTACTCTTCTAGTGGTTCTTGAAAGTAACAACAAATTACTTCATGCTATACGGACGTTGAGGAGTGTTGCTAGACGCCTACCTTGATTAGTAAAATTAATTTGATTAATTTACTACCAGCTTAGTATTGAACCTACGGGGTCACACACAAACGAGTGTGTTAATCTTTACTAGAGAATAATCAATTTGATTGACAAAATCTCTATGTGGAATATTATTATATTCTTTGCTAGCACCAAGAATATAATTAATATGTATACTAAAGATAGACATCTTTTTATTATTGTGACATTTATGCATAATAATATTTTAATGAGCAATATAAAATGATGAGAGAGTATCTTATTAAGAGAATATATTATTTCTGTTAATAAGTTTGAATTAATTTGAATATGTCAATGGGTTGACTGATTAAATTCAAATTTGAAATATCTTATTAAGATAATATATTATCTTTGTTAATAAGTTTGAATTAATTTGAATATGTCGATAGATCGATGATTAAATTCAAATTTGAAATATATTATTAAGATAATATATTATCTCTGTTAATAAATTTGAATTAATTTGAATATGTCGATAGACTGACAGATTAAATTCAAATTTAAAATATATTATTAAGATAATATATTATTTCAATTTGAATTAATTTGAATATATATTCATGGGTTGGGCTATGGGATAGCATCAGTATTCCTATAAATAGGAGCTCTCACCATGTCTATTGCGCATCAGATTACTGAAGAGAATTCTTTAGTAAAAGTATACAGTTCCATATTCAAGAGTTTTGAAGTAGAGATCAACTCTCGGTGTGGATACACGTAGAGTCTTCACATTATTGAAGAACATTTGCGCCTCAGAGACGGTAACTGGTACATGTTTACTATAATTTTATATTGCGATAATATTATTCTAAATCCAAAAAAGATCCTAAATTCCGCTGCGTGTGTTTTGAACACCAGAATGAACTAACATTGTGTGTGTGGTGGCCACTGAGTTAGGGAGTGAGGGAGTGACAAAATTTTAAAAATCGGATCAATTCGGTCGGTCAGACTAGTTGGATTGGGATTCTGATGGTGGTCGATTCGGGTCGGTTCTGGATAGCACATGTCATTAGTCTTGTGTGACCCGATCGGGTTTGTGGTTAAATCGCTAACTCTTTGATCCGGGCCGGGTCACTTTAAAAAATGCAGTGCAGCACTCCCCAAGCTTGTGTTCTACTATTGTTGCTCATGTGTCCTCAGTCGCTTGCCCTCTAGCATGTTGTAGGAGCTTTGACGATAGGGGGCACTCATCAACGCCCGTCGCATGCTCGACGGTGTTGTGAAGTGAGCCTTTCAACTCTTCCAGTGGTTGTTCAATACACGTGGATTGACTCCATCTTCGCTCCTCTCTCTTGTGGGCTGTTGCTTCCTATTCCTCTCCAAAATTATTGATTCCAACCTAGGTTAGCTTTCAATTTCTTTTTAATTGACTTATGGGACTGTCTTGTTATAAGCCTTTCTTGTTCTAGCTTAGTTCGTATGCTTCTTTACTAATGCTTAAAGTAACTATTTAATATTGTTATTTGTTAGTATTTCAATCTATTTAAATTGATTATTACTTTTATTGATATGTAGTATTAAATATTTGTAAGGTAAATATAAATTTTATTAATATGTAATTTTTTAAATATATTTATTTTAATGCTTATATATATATATATATATATATATATATATATATTAATTTGTAAATTTAAGTATGATAATGTTTATTTTAATAATAATATTATGTGATGAAATAAAAAAGTAGGAACGATTTTGGAAGGACATTCCTCAATCCTTTCATCTCATTTCTCATTTCTGTGACGAAACTCTTTAAAATAATTTTATAACTTTTATTTATCTTGCTTTTATTGCATTTTACACCTTTCAAAAAAATAATATAAATTTCTAATGAGTATTTTTTAAGGATATTTTTAAATCTTGAGAGTTAAGACAAATATAAAATTTTTATTTTTTTTAATATAAACCGGGTCATGCGGTTCAACCATTGATCCGGTGATCTAGTATCTCGATCGGTTCGATCATTTGATTTTTAAAACCCAGGAAGTGATACGTTTAGGCTTTATAAGATTTTTTTGTGTACGGTGATGACTGAGTGAGAGAACTTTTTAGGTTTTATAAGATTTTGTGTGTGCGGTGATGACCGAGTGAGAGCTTTTTAGGTTTTTTTTTTTAATTTTAATTAAATAAATTACTAGACATAACTCTTGTTGTTTCATATTTCAAAAAATTTCTATTTTTCAATATTTTTTTGCATGCAATGGTTTCAAAAATTGAAGATATTACTCTTGGTTTTACAACTTTTAAAATTTTATATTTTTTTCAATGTCTTTTTTTCATCAAAATATCAAATGTTTTCCAAATTTCATGAAATTACTCTTACTTTTAGATATTGTAAAATCTTTTTTTTTTTTCATCCAAGACTTTCAAATTTTTAAGACATTATTTTTGTTATTTTATTTTTTTAAAAATTTTTATTTTCTTCAATTATTTTTTGCATCCAATGTTTTAAAAAACTTAAGACATTGTTACTATTGCTATTTTATATTTCAATTTGTTTTTTATTTTTTGAAAAAGAAAACAAAATTTTAAGATATTATTGTTGTTTATTTCATATTTCTAAAATTTAAATTTTTTCACATTTTTTTTTGCATGGAATGTTTTAAAAAATTAAGACATTACACTTACTATTTCATATTTCTAAAGTTTTCCTTTATTCAATTTTTTTTTCATGCAATGTTTTTAAAAATTTAAGACATTACTATTGATTTTACATTTTTTTTTCATTTTTTTGGGCATTAAATTTTTTCAAATGTTCATGAAATTACTCTTGCTTTTACATATTTTAAAATTTTTTCATTTTTTTTTTACATCCAAGGCTTTCAAATTTTTAAGAAATTAATCTTGCTACTTCATTATTCTAAGATTTTTTTTTTTCATCCAATATTTTCAAAACTTTAAGACATTACTCTTTCTATTTCATATTTCTATGATTTCCTTTTTCAACTTTTTTGCATCCAATGTTTTCAAATCTTTAACATTACTCTTGCTTTTACATCTTGTAATTTTTTTTTCTTGCATAAAATATATACAAAATTTGCAGAAATTACTCTTGCTTTTTCAATTTTTTTTCAATCTTGTTTTTTTTTAAACTTTGACATTACTCTTGCTTTTATATATTTCTTAAAAAATATATTTTTTTTTCAAATTTTAAAGGTATTACTCTTTCTATTTCATGTTTCTAAAGTTTTCTATTTTTCAAAAAGATATTTGCATCCAAAGTTTTCAAAACTTTAAGACATTAGTCTAGCCATTTCATTTTCTCACTTTTTATTTTTACATCCAATGTTTTAACAAATTTAAAGCATTACTATTGCTTTTACATATTTTAATTTTTTCATTTATATAATGTTTTTTTTTCATCCAATGCTTCAAATTTCTAAGACATTATTTTTTTATATTTTATATATTTTTTTTAAAATTTTGAGTTTTAAAATTTTGTTTTACATCCGATGCTTTCAAAAGTTTCAAGGCATTGCTCTTACTTTTTTATATTCTCATATTTTTCTTTTCATCCAATGCTTTCAAACATGTAATGGATGTGGCATTGTATTGATTGTTTTATTAGACTTTGCTTGATATTTGTTTTTGTTTTAGCCTTAATCCTTAGCTCATTCACTTTAATGTTCTTGCAAATGTTATTGAATGTCAATTTAATGTATATGTGATTGCATGGTTCTTACAAAATTATATGTAAATTGAAATTCATTAACTTTGCTCTATTTTTTGTTTTTTGATAAAAACAATTGATTATAGCATTTTGTGCAATTGGTTACAATTCTCTTAAAATATCAAAAATTGGATTTGACTCAAAACAATCGATTACAATTGAGAATAGATATATGAACTATCTTCTCAGTGTCGATATAATCGATTATAACTAAAAACAAATGATTATATTTGATATAACGATTATCTTAAAGATAAGATATCTAATTCGTTTTATTCTTACAACGAAATCTTTTATTTTTCAAATAATATCTTTGTTGATAAGATAAGAATTAGATCTTTTGGGTCTCTATATAAGAAACCTTGGAGAAGGTCTTTAAAGTATCAAGTTCCAATCTTTCAATTTTCATATTTATGCTGAACTTGAGCCTCTATGATCTCTTACTACTATAGATTCATGTGTCATCTCTCTTTACCCTACATTATTTATCATTCATTTTTTACACTATATCTTTGGTAATTGAATATTTAATTATGAATTGGGTAAAGTTTATTAATCTAATCTTATACTCTGAATTTGATTCCTCTTATACCTTCATATATACAATACGCGTTAATATTTTTTAACAATTAATATCAAAGCTGGACCTTGAATCATACTCAAGGAATCCAACATGGCTGGAAATAGGTTGCCCTTTACTGAAGGTGGTTCAATCAATTGACCTCCACTTTTTTGCGGTGATAACTATTCATTCTAGAATTTTCATGAGTTAATTGATCCAGGCGTCCGACAACTAGTCATAAATGGACCAACACTTCCAATTAAGGTTGTTGATAGAAATATGGTTCCTAAACCAATAAATGAATGGACTGAATTAAAAACCAAAAGAGCTAACTATGATCCACGTGCTATGAACATATTGCACTCAGTTCGTAATTCTGATGATTTTTTTTCATATTTTAGCTTGTGCCATAACCAAATAAATTTGGGATATGATTGAGGTGACACATGAAAGTAGTCTAGAAGTGAGAAGATCAAGAAAAAATTCTCTCATCCAAGAATATGAGACATTCTAGATGTAGCTAGGAGAATCCATCTCAAGTTTTTGGATGAGATTCACACATATTGTCAACCACCTCAAAGGGCTAGGCATAACATTTTACGAAGAAGAGATGAACGTAAAATTTTTGAATAATATGAACAAAATGTGGCATCCAAAGGTCATTGCAATTTCATAATCAAGAGACATGGTCACCATGACAAGTGTTGAGCTGTTTGAAAAGCTTAGAGAGCATAAGATGGACATGAGTTGCATGGATGAAGAAGAGCACAAGGAAAAGAAGACAAAAAACATCACTTTGAAAGTTGAGAAATCCTCTTCAAACAAAAATGATGGTGATGATGATGATGAGGAGGAGGAGGAAAGCAATTCAAATTCAGAAAACCTCACCTCGACTATGAAAAACTTCAAGAAATTACCCAAGAAGAAGAATGAATTCAAGAGCTTCAAAGGCAAGAGCCATCCTTTAAAGAAGTTCTTTAGAAAAGGAGAATCCTCCATAACCACCTACACATGCTTTGAATGTGGCAAATCGAGATACATCAAAACCAATTGTCTAGATCTTAAGAAGAATCATAGTGGTCAAAAGAAGAAATTCAAAGGAAGCTCTAAGAAGAAAGGAGCATACATAGCTTGGCAAGATAATGCATCTTCAACCTCTTCTGAAAGTTTAGAAAGTGAGGAAGCCAACATCTATTTAGTGGATAATAAAGAATATGAAGGAGAAAGCAATGTAAATGCTTCTAAACGTGAAAAAGAATCTTCTTCTGATTATGAAATTGAATGATTTTGAATGTGAAATTTTTTCTGAATTACATAATGCATTCAATGAATTAGTGGAAGAATCTCAATGTCTAGCTACAGAAAATGGCCTTCTTAAAGGGAAAGTTAAATTGCATGTAGACAAAATGGTTCAAATGAAAAAAGGACCTTTTATGACAAGGACATAGGAGAAGGCATGATTGAAGAAGGAACAAAAGGTCTAATGATAAGTAGCGTCCAAGGATTGGGAGGAGGACCAATGACAAGAGCAAGAAAGCTAAAGAAGGCTCCAAAGTTGAAGACTCAAAATGTGAAGTGGGGCAACCGAAAATAATTTGTTGCATTTAGATTGAAGACTATAAATATTAGAGAGGGTTACATTATTATTTAATTCACTTTTGAACCATTTCTAAGCCCATTTTAACTTTTTTTTTTAAGTTTTAGTTTGTTATTGGATTACTCTATGTTGAACTTTTATTAAACCTAGTGGTTTGAGTTGTTACCACATAGACTTTGAAGATTGAATTTGAAATTTTCAATTGAGAGAACTGTTTCTCTAAGGTTCTTCATTGAGGTGATCTCATCAAGGATCTTAACCCTTCTGGTGATCTTTCTCAGTAACTTATTAATTCCTTCAGAATTGTGGTGCCTTCACGTTTCGATTCTTGTCATTTGGTAATCAGATATGGGTTTAGCATCAAATTCATATTAATTGTTGTTGGATGTGTCAAGTTTGGTTCTTAATTTGATTAATTTGTTCGTTCATACCTATTGGTGATGTCCATATTTTAGCATAACTTCTAAGGATGTGTGTCAATTATAGCAAGTCATGTGTCACTTTTCTTTAATCTTGATTTGGTACGTTAATTTTCAAATTAATTGTTATTGTTGTGCCAATTGCTACTGTTGCGTCAATTTCGTTTGTTTTTTTTTTGTTCGATGCAATTATAGAGCAGAGGTTGCGTCACTTTTTTCCATTGCTGTTGTGTCAATTTCAATTTAGAATTGCCTTGGTTTGTGCTTTCCAGTTGCCTTGGTCTTATTGGTTCGTTTTAGTTTGTCAATTTCTTGGTATTGAATCTGAATATCTTGTTGCTGTAACACTTTGTTGAATTGAAGTGTTTCCATCACAAACGTAATCTAATTGCTACTCGTTAATCAATTTCACGCGTTAGAGCAATTTTTGTTTCACATGTTCAAATTGTGTCATCTTTTTATCTAGTTGTTCGTTGATTTGAGTTAAATTTCTGCACTTCAAGTTTAAGGTGTTCATGTTGTTCTTGAGAGACTTTTGACAAAAGTCTTCCTTTTGATCCATAAAAATTGGGTTTGACTAAGATTGGGTGTTTGCATAAATACTGAAAAGTTTTTAGCAAATGAGAAGGATTGAAAAAAAAAATAGAGAAAAAAAAAAGAATTGAGACTTGAAAAAAGAAATTGATAAAAAAAAAAAGAAGAGAGAAATCTACCCAATACAAGTCCTTTTACACCACCCGCTTAGTTCCTTAAGTTTTCATACAATTTTATGTCAAATTTGTCTCTTTTGAATTGACTATCTCATATTTTTGTGTCTATCTTTTTTTTTTTTTTGAGTTTTCTACTTGTCTTTCTTGATACTCTAATTGAGTTGTCCTTTATTTTTTGAGTCTAGTTGATTGCTTGTCACTTGATTCTGGTCTATTATGTGGATTGGAGGTTGACTTCTTTTAAGAACTCAAAGAGGACAATTTGAGTGGTAAAAGGCAAAAGAGCACATTACACAAAAGTCTGATTGGGAGCAACAAACATGAGTGATACATCTCTAGGAGTGTAAACACGTGAGAAGTGTGGTGAAGTCCTATTAATTTCATTGATTCTTTTGCTTGAATTATGGCAAGTACAAGTGGTGAAGATAACCCTCTTGGGGGAAACAATAGGTTGCTAATTGATGTAAATTACAACTCAAATGAAAAGAATGATGAGGGAGCATACATATGATTTATATGGGAGAATTGAACAGTTATGAAATCAAGGGAATTATAATAGAGGTAGAAGGAGGAAAATAGATAATGAGGGTGATGCTAGAGATGATAAAATTGAGGGAGTGAAGCTCAACATACCACCATTCAGAGGAAAAAGTGATGTGGAAGCCTATTTGGAGTGGGAGATGAAGATAGAGCAATTATTTGCATGTCACAATTATACAAAAGATAAGAAGATGAAGGTGGCAGCCATGGAGTTTACTGATTATGCTCTCATTTGGTGGGACCAGTTACAGAAGGAGAGGGAAAATGATAATCGCCTTGTATACGTAAATCTTGCATCATATTCTATGGCGATTATCCAACATCTTCATGATTTTAGCTAAGTTTGGACCCATTTAGTATAAATTTTAGTAATTTTGTTATACACCAAAGTTTCATGTTTTGTACGCCTAAGTTCATCATTTAAGGAATATAAGAAGATGAGCTACATTTCAGAACTTCGTGAAGTCGCTAAGTGCAACTTAACACTAAGCGCACATTAACCATCAAGAATTCACTTAGCGCATCTTTACGCTTAGCGAGAAGACCTTGGCTGCTGAGGTGAAGATATGTAAAGTTGCGATAATGTGCTGAGCGTGAACTTGAACTAAGCGAGCCTCCACTTACTATAAAAGCCTCCACTCTGTAATTTCCAAGGGGATTCGGACTAGATTAAAGGATAACAGAATAGAGTTTTGTGACTTCGTTATTAGAGCACTGTTCTTCTTCCATTTTCTCTTCTCCCTTTATTGTAACTCATTTTCTTTGCCTCTCATGAGAGGCTAGTTTTCCTTTTGTGTTGAGGGTTTGGGAACTAGGGTGATGACATGTAAAACTATTTCTTTATATCTATTCAATGAAATATTCAGTTTAAAATTCACTACTCTATATTTATCACTTGTTATATGATTCAGTCCGTTATATATGCATGTTGTGGAGTTTGATTGTCATAGAGATATGCTTTTGAACTTGAAACTGAGATTAAGAAGGAGTATATCACTAGACATAAGGTAAACTCCATCCTTTCTCTATTTTTATTATTTGTGATATGATTGGCCTGTCAAAACTGAGAATGGAGTGTATCATTAGACATAGGTTAGACTCCATTAGTCTCATAAAGACCCTTAGGCTTCACCAAACCACTCAATTGAACTTGTTGAGACATCGAAAGTGAGGTTGAGCAGTTTAGGCTTGATTTGTTAAGACATCAAGTTTCGAGCACTCCTAGGTCGAGGGTAATCTAAAATGTTTGTTTGAATGGAGAATATATTTTTGTATTTACATGAAAATCATACCTAGTTGAACCCAACCTTCAACATATTCATCATCATCGTTTCACAATCACACACTCCAACTGTTTGACATTTGGTCTGAATCAAGTTTCTTGTTTTATTATTTACCTTTACTTGTTATATTTGTAGTGTTTAACTTACTTTATGTTTATCACTTATGTTTTGCAACACAAACCAACTTTTAAAACTAAACTAGTGCTTAAGATTTGATAATTTTACTAGTAGTTAATGCAAACAAATCCCTGTGGATTCAATATTAGGATCTTCCCTTTTATACTATTTGTGTAATAATTGGCGCACTTGCCAAAATATCAACAACTAGATATGGAGAACCCTTGGTAAATAGTTAAGAGGAGATGAAGAGGTTAATGAGAAGAAGATTTGTTCCTTCTCATTATCATAGAGACCTTCACAACAAGCTTCAAAGGCTCACACAAGGTAACAAGAGTATAAATGAGTATTATAAAGAGATGGAGGTATCCTTGATTAGAGTCAATGTTAATGAAGATCGAGAGTCTATTATGGCACGTTTCTTACATGGATTGAGTAGTGATATAAGGGATGTTATGGAGTTGCAGAATTATGTGGAGATGTTGGACTTAGTGCATCAAGCTGCTAAGGTAAAATAACAACTCAAGAAAAAGGGTACCATGAGAAGGAGCTCTTCTAACTTTCATTCTCCAAATTGGAAGGAAAGAAATAAGAAGGGGGAGGTTTTGGGTGACCCATTATGTATTTTGATGTAAAATCCATTTTTGAGTATTGTTTTGGGTTGTCCATGAGTTTGATGTGGTGGAGCTGATGATTGGAGGGAAACCTTTGGTGGAGTTCAAGATCCCATTTTCTTCTCAAAATCTAGGTTGAAAATAGTGATAGTTAAGGAAAGCTAACCTATCATTCTTGTTTTATGATGATTATGGGTTTGATTGGTTTAAATCTTGTGTGTTCTTATTAGGGTTTAATGTTTATAAGCTTAAGAGATGATTATTGATGTGTTTATTGTGAGTTTGGATGCTTGGGTAGCCATTAATGGGGTTCAAAGCTACGATTTTCGAAGAACTTTAGTTGCAAAATCTACGATTTTAGCTAGGCTAGAAACTTTAGCCTCAACTAAATTTTGATAGAATGGGTTAGTACGATTTTAGCTTAAGCTAGAATTTCTAGCCCAAGCTAAATGTTTGGCTAAGCTAAATTGAGGCATAATGTTTTATTTTACCTTTAATACTTCTTGAGAGTTTCCAAGTGAATATAAAGTGGTTTTATGAATCTTTATAATTATGTTAAAGTTGATATTATGTAATTCATATTCATAGGTGTATTTGGTGATTATAAGAATTCAAGGTATTTATAATATGTATGTGAGGAAATATAATTGTGATTTTGTTGAATGTATTGTTAAGAAGATTATGATGTTTTAGAAATTAAAATTGATTGTTAATGAGATGACAATGTATGGGATGTGGATGTGAACTTGTTTTAGAATTATCCTTATATGTTAAAAGGAGTTAGCAATGTCCTTTGGGGAGGCTTTTGTTGTTAATGAAAAATGGTGTACTTTGGAGTGTGAGTTCCATATCAGGACTCTGCCCCACTAAAATGACTCATGGGTCTCTCCTAGTAGGTTTCTTTTCAAGTACCACCCATGTGTTTTGACTCTAGATGGCGTGTCAGAGTATTGAGAACCACTTTCCAAGAGGATTGGTGACCCTTTAGCGTATAAGAGATGGAATGTTGTTGTTATTGGTGATGGTGTGAAACTTGGATACTTGAAACGAATCATGAGTGAGATGGTGGATACAGAGGTGTTGTATCTCAAACCTCAAGTAATTCAAGTCTAGTTGTTGTTGTGTGGATTGTGGATTGTTGAGATGTATTTGGATCTTAAGTCAGGCCATTGGAGATGGTGGGTACAGAGGTGACATACCTAGGATTGTGGAGAATTCCAAATATATGTTGTCATTGATATACAGTGGGTGCATAGAAATATATCATGTATGCACAATTGGTGCACGTGCATATGAGTAGACACGTAAGTTGGGAATGCTAGGTAGGCTCTCAACCTAATGCTGGGGGTTTTCGTGGTGGCTAACGAGAATGAGCCTGTAGAATAGACGAATAGGAAAATTCTTAAATATATGTAAGGTCTTGCAAACCTATAGAAGTAAGCCAATATATACACTTGTCTATTTTTTTTATAAAACCACACTTCTCACGCAGGATCAACCCAAAGGACTCCTTGAATGATCAAAAAGTGAGACTATGTATGAATTGAGTTTTGATGATTCTTTGATTAGTATGAAAAGTATTTGTGAAATATATGAAAGTTAGTTTTCCCTTTCTATAATTTGAATTGTCATATTTGTATATGTATTTTATTCTATTAAGCTTACCCTTGCATGTGGCACATGTGGTTGTGATTGTGATAATCTTGACCTTGACGTACGATGGAGCAGATGGGTTTAAGTGGAGTTCTCTTGGAGTCGTTGTAGATGGAACGCGCGCAAATTTGAAGTTGCATTTCCTCCTTCTTTTCTTTGACTTCGTTTTATGTATGAATAGGTTTATATTAAGCTTTTGTTGAAAGAGCTTTATATTATTGAATTTATATTTCTTTTTAAAAAAGTGAAGTACCATGAGGCATTGTAAATTATTTAGCTTGATTTTATAAACTCATGGTTTATACTTTAAGCTTTGAATAATATTTATTGATTTTGGAAATCGAGAAAAGTTCATACTTATTTTCATAAATAATCTAATGAAATAGTTTTCTTTTGAAATTAAATAAAATCAAACCTAATATATTTATTATTTATGTAACGAAGGTGGGTCGTTACAACCTTCACCTCTCCACCAAAGTTGTTTGCTACGGCGGAGGCAGTTGTTAAGTCGTCGTTGGGACACGATGGAGGTTGAGAGTCATGCTAGTTGTTCATTACACACATGTAAGCCTATGATTTGTTGATGAAATCAGTTTTATCAAACCCAACTTTGACCGGTTGGATCGACCTAGGAATTGGACATCTAACCAATCTAAGTTACCAATTGGATCAACTATGCATGTGACCTGGTCTAATTAGGTGCGACTCAACTTCAATCGATGACTCAATGAGTCATGTACTTTTGCTTTTTATCTTTAAAATATAAAGTTGTTATTACTTCTAATTCGACTTATTTATTTTGGTTTATATAGTTATATACAAACAAAATTTATATTTACTTTATCTCAACTAGTAGACTTACGATTGAAAAATTTGTATTGTCTAAATAAAATAAGTTTTGCTAAATTTGTTGACTTTATTGAATTTATTTTTATATTTGTTACTTTTATATAACATCCGTTAGAGGCAACGATGGTGGCCTTTGCAGCGACAAGAACGACGGTGGTGACCATATTGGTAGTGGTGGGGGTGATTATGATGATGGAGGCAACTCTTGGTAGTGGTAATGATAAATCTTAAATATTTTAAGATGTGATAAAATAAATCTTTTAAAGATTTCAATCCGGTTAAATGAGGTGTATATTAATTTTGAAATGAGTGTTCTAATCCTAACCATCTAATTTAATCTAACGGATGAGAACGTCCGTTCTCATTCTCATAAAAAAAAAAAAGTGATTCTCATGTAATTTTTAAATGAGTGTTCTAATCCTAACTCTTTATTATTTTTGTTAGTATACAATAATAATATATTTTTATAAATAAATGATAATAATATATTTTAAATTCTTACTTAACTTAAGATTTTATATGCCGAATTATGTAGAAAAAACTTAAAAGAATAGTAATTATGTTTATTTTAAATCTTTAAGAATAGAGGGTTCATATATATATATATATATATGAATTTTTTATTTTATTTTAATATAAATCGAGTTATATAAGTAAACTAATAACTTACTATATCCATCCTGACGCTGTAATTCTGTACCATGGCCGAATGAGTAAGGGATCCAAGATATGATAACCCTGTATGAAACATCATTTGAAGTTATTAATTCCATCACTAGCCAATTGGAGTAACACCATTAGATAACAATTTTAGAGTCACATTCTAACTAAAAGTTTGCTTATAAAAATAAAATATTCTAACCAAAATTATATCTGCGGCCCAAGCAACTTCAAAAGCTGATAACATCCCCATAACTCCGCCATCATGACATTAGATTACCCTAAACTAAAAACTCCATCACAAAGTAGCCTGCTAATCTCACAGAGATCTCATTAATTGGAAAGATTTAATCTCTATGGATACTCGACTTCAATAAAATAGGAAAAGTTAAAGTAAACAAGTACTACTACTATTCACACTTAAAGTCTATTTAGATAGAATGCTAGAAATATTTTTGAAATTTTTTCAATCGAAAAAAGCTTTATATTTATAGTAAAGAAGTTATTAAAATCTTTTAAAAAAAACATGAATTTGGAAATTATTTGAAGATGACAGTGATCCATTTTAATTTTAATATATAGCAAACGCATGGACATTTGGTTCTGGCATTTAGATTTTTGTCGGCTTTCAGATATTCTGGCATCTTTTTTTCTATAGAGGTAATCCATAAGATGTAGTGTTTGCAGTATATTTATCAACGGTGATAACAGAAACAATTGCCACTTTTGCAGTTTGCTCGACAAAGGGGAAATAATCATTACATTCTCTACATTCAGCTAAAAAAAAAAAATCATTACATTCTCTATTCACACATTTCCTCGTTTAACCAAGAAGGGTCTTGAATCTTGATCGTTTTTATGATCCTAAGATCTACTTTATCGATTCAACTGGTAAGCAAACGTTGGCCGAAGGATGAAATCACAAATAGGCACTAACAACAGTGGTAAACAAAGTCTTAAATTGAACCAATACTACAGTTTACACATAAAATCTAAAGAGCAGACCAGAAAGTTTCTGCAGAAAGGAAATTAAATCCGGCCATCACCGGAAACACAATTCAAAAAAAAAAAAAACAATTTTCAACTTTCAGACAAACATTACATTGCTTTTGGTTAAAATAATAACCAGCATAACAAATTCATAAGAAATGCTAACTCTTATACAGAGCAAAATAAATCATAAAAGTAGGTTTGAAGACAAGACATTATTATTATTATTATTATTATTATTATAATATCACTCGCTTTGACAAAAGAATCTGGAAAAGGAAAAGGACGGTTAGCAAATATATGATAGCAGCTTGATATTATTTAGTTAGTCTGCTATGATATCCTTGAGGAACTTGATAAAGGAACAGAGGCCACCCAAGAAGTTATGATCGATGGCAGTTTGCAGCAACCACGTGCGCAAAGTCAACGAGTTTGACCAGAGGCTTCGCTTTCCCTTTCCCTTTCTCGTAAACCACAAGAACAGAGCATGAATAGAAGTGATACATGGTCTGGACCTCGAACCATGCCTTGAGCTCCAGCAAGCGCTCCAAAATGGCGCCGTAGACCTCTGATGCGAGAGCGCAATCGGGACAATCCTCAACGTCAGCGTTGATATTAGAGGAGACGAACTTGTTAAGAACCAAGGAGACGCCCTCAGCGGAGAGGTTCTGGAGAAACTTTCTGGTAGGTTCCCAGGAGGAGACGGAGTCCTTCACTCCAGAGATTCTGAAACCCAAGGGGAGGGAGGAGCACTCTCTGTCCTTTTTGAAGCACTTGTTGATGTAGTCATTGGAGTCTCCGAGGTTCCAGGTGCGGGACCCGATCTTGACGTCGATGACAGAGGGTTTGGCGTAGCCGGAGAGGAGGTCTTGCAAGAGGAGGTGCGGGTGGGGACCAGAGGTGTTGGAGGCATCAACGTCTCTTGTGCCGTGGAAGGCGGGGAAGAAGGTGCGGACAGAGTCAGGGAGGGCGCCGAGGGAGGTGTAGAACAACAACTCGGTGGAGCCACGGGCGTTGTTCTGGAGCGGCTTATAGAACTTTCCGGAATCGTCGACGAGTGGGCCCAGGAGGCCGTCCTTTGCCCTGTGCCCCGCCACCTGGTGCTCCGGGACCTTCAGCATTTCTTCTTTATTTATTTACTGATTGAATGAATGATTACAGTTAGTTGAGAAAATATAAATAAGTGTGAAACTGTGAATTGTGAATGTGTGTATGCATTGATGATAGATAGATTTGATCTAACTGCAATTGAATAAATAATTGAGGAGGAGCGGTGGCGGATGCGGGGGCAGAGAAAACAAGATACCTAGGAAGGAAGGAAGCACGTGAGGACTGTTGCCGATAAATGCTTTTCCATGTTTCAAGTGTCACCATAGCTCAATAACAAGAGTAATTACCTATGGCTAGATCCAAAAATACATTATAATATTTGATATTTTAATTAATGAGCTTCACATGTAAGAGACTCTAAATTGGATGAGACCACTTGAATTTGAAAGCTAAGATATAAGTCTAGAGAAACACCAAAAGGTCTAAGCTAGTTCACTCCAAAATAACCCCAATTTTTATTCCAACACATAACAATTCATAGTCAAGAGTTTGAGGTTTATTGAGTATAACTAAACTTCCAACTTATATTAAATATAAGGGGGTTGGGTACATAGGCAAGTTTGACTTTTGACTCCTACAAGACTTATAAAAACAAGGGAAACAAGTACAAACAATGATTTAAGCAATACATCTCTCAAAGTGAAGCAAAGGGCAGAGGTATACAAATCTATCCTACAATCACTCACCAACAACCTGCTTTGCCAAAATATTTATCAAATATTTTAGGTGGTTCTAAAATTCATGAGATCAATTGTCAAGGAAAGAGGAAGTTTAAAACCAGAGTATTGTAGGGGGGCAAGGTTTGGTTCAGTATGGTATTTTCTCATTAATAGAAGGCAGGATAGAACCATTGCTAATTTTTAGCATACTCCTTTGTCATATTTCTAAGTTGTCTAGTTTCCGGTTGGCTGGACATATTGAAGAGCTTAGAAGAGTTGGAATTGAGATCCTCTATGGTCTATGGAAATAGGGAATACAATTCCAATAAATGACTCTAACCTAACAACCCATAAATAAACACAAATAGCAACAATACCAAAACTGTCTCTACACATAAACCTACCCAACTTGTCTAGCCAAAATATTCAGGAGAAACATAAAAATTGTGAGACCAATCAGGTTTGAAAGAAGACATTTAAAACTAGAAATTCACCAAAGAACTTAGCTAATTGCAAAATGAGCAGTTCACATTAATTGGTATAAAATAAAACAGAATCTGTCCCAAATTTCAGCAATAAATCTCAAGGTTTTAGAATACTACTTAAGTTCCAACCCTTCTCATGTCACCCATTTTATAGACTTCTACCATTATATTCACAAGTATCACCCAATCACATAGATTCAAGGAATCAAACCCATTACATATGTGAACTTTTACACCAACAGTATATCGAACTTCAATTCAATAACAACCTACCAATTAGAAAGTATTTAAATCCATTTCTCTTCAAAGATCAGGTTTGAATTGAATCTCATACAAAATTAATTTCACTAAGTCAAGCATTATCTATACAAGCCAATAATTCACTATTTGGGGCATTACGATAATGACTCATGAATTGGAGTTCACCAATCTTTGAGAGATTATTTAGAATCTCTCAACCATACCAATTTAAACACCACATTGTAGAAATACACAAACAAGTATAATAAGAAATCTCAATTTTATCATATTACCAAGTCAATACTTGATGGCATTGAAAACCGAAGAACATTAGGAGTGGAGTGTTCCTAACTCTCTCCTACTGTTGTTTTGTATGCTACCCCTCACTCCCCCCTTACCTGAGGCTTTGTTGTTGGGATTCTTTGAGATTGTTGCATTGCTTACATGTAGACGCTAACCCTTGAACGTCATAAATCACTATACAGAGAGCGAAATGAAAACTGAAAGTTTGACAGGTTAAAGAGCACGACAGAATTAGGGTTTCAAATGAGGTAGCTGAATTTATCAATTAAATTCAAAAACGAAAATGTGTTCAGAACCATGAAAGAGGTTTGCAATTGGGATTATGAAGGTGAAATCATGACCATTCTCTCTACATGCAAAAAGGGAAAACGGTTATTTGGGGAAAACAGAAAAATCTGAGAGAGAATAGATTACTGGAGAAGAGGGAAGCTGATACCTTGAATGCCGTTCACGATGGAGCAAGGTGAGGGCTCGTGCGACGCATGCTTGCTGGCTTTGTACCAAGCGGAGTTTGTCGCTGCTGATCGAAGAGGAGCGAATGGAAGAAAATGGGAATCAAAGATTGGGGATGTGAAATTAGAATGGAGCACATGTGTTGATAGAAATGAATTGTGCTCTTTAATCTCGATCTCCGATTTCCACGTCCTCCCACTTCTCAACTGAGTAATGAATGAATTTCGCTGTGAGTGTTTGATTTGCTTCTGGTCAAAGGTAAAGACGAAAGAGTTGGGGTTGTTGGAGCGAGCAGCAATATACAGAGACCAGGATTTTGGACTCTCAATAACCTCGAAAGTGACATTTGTTCTCAGTTTTTAGCATTTTCTTCGTCAATTACACGTGCCGCCATTTTCTTTTCTTTTTTTAGTCATTTAGAATCATTTTTAAAATAGTATAACTTTTTATATTACTATAAATTTTAGAATTTAATAAGTATCTACTGTGAATATAAACCTTATCAATTAATTAGAAATCATCTTCAACGTTAGTGATGGATTAGTTTGCAAAATCCATAACTAATTGCAAAATAAGATGGAAGTAGTAAGGAAGAGTACCTTTGCATTCTTTCAAGTTATAGATATTCCTAATTAGTGCTTTTTAGTTAGAATACGGGTTAAAGAATCAATAATAGGAAGATTTTATTGAAAATCATGTTCAAAATATATACATGTGTGTTTGTATACACTTGAGATGTACTGAATCATTGAACTTTTCAATGTAAAAGATATATACTCACTCACAAATCACAAACTTTAAAATAAAAGCTCATTAACATTCAAATCAAGCCTAAAACTAACATACACAAAAGCACTGTTAACGGAAATGAATCATCATATCACATATCTGTTGTTCTATTTGAAAGTGCACACCCTCTCAAACTCAGTCATATGGAAATAATAATAAATATTTGATTTAAATGAAATACCCTACTCAATTACTAATTTCTCCATCATCAGCTAGATACCTGAAACTTAAAAAAACAAAAAAAGTTATTAAAATGTACAGAGTTTAAGAAAAAAGTTGAGCATTTTTTTTAATTAAATACATCGTTGAAAAGCAAAAAAAAAAAAAAAAATTGTTCTATAATATGTACAGTACACCGTATGTTCATAAAGCTAAGTGCCTAACTGCCTAAGTACATGAACAAGTCTAATTTTATTGTCCTTCAGTGACTAATCATGCAGTAGGCCTTTATTGGCATCTCTATGTTGTTGAACGATCAAAACCGAGCAGGCTAATTTATTAAATTTGGTGAAAATCTAAAAAAATTACATAAATGGACATATATGAATTTTATTTATTCAAATGGGTGATTCTTGAATAAGTGTCAACATCTTTCACTTTTCGATCAATGCATCTTTTCTATGTAATCAAGTGTCGTCAAATAAAAAAGGAGTATCAAGGTGCATGTTCCCCATACATTAGAAGTCGTCAAACGGAGAAGGAGCATCAAAGCGCATATTCCCTGTGATTAGATATCGCTAGTCAATGAAGGAACACCAAAAATTTTCCATTACACCACTCCGTTCTGCAATATCTATTTAACTTTCCCCTAACCATGCCGTAGGCAAATTACTATTTCAATATTTTTTTTTTGTAAAAGTATGATTTTTTGAGAGTGAAAGTTAAAGGAAATTTATTTTTGGTAATTCTTGAAAATAATAGAGCAATACATCACATACGAGAAGATCTTACCATTTCTTATATTAAGCTATTCCTTCTTACGTAATTTTATTATATATTGTGATCAATCGTTGTATTATTTTAGTTAGTTCAATATTAATAGTAAAGATATTTTATATGTAGATTTTTATGCTATAATTTATATTTATTTTTACATTTGAAAATATATTTGTTAATATCATGTAGATTAGTAACGGTGGCTTATATTACAATTTCCATTATTTCTAATTTGAATATAGATTAAATATAGATTTGGCCTAGTAAATTAATTAAATATCCTTGTTCCCATGTTGTAGTTGTATGCGCTCGTATAAACATCAATCTGTACCAATTTGTAGATAAAACCTACTCCATGAAAAACATTATCCAAGCATATTCAAGTGATTAGAATTCATTTGAAAACGATGAAACCATACTTGAAAGGACTGTGCCTTACATTGCTCATGCTTTTTACAAATTACGTGGTAAAGGTCATCCAAAATCAACACGACTTAGAAATGAAATGGACCGGAAAGAATCACAACAAAAATATAAATGCAACCATTGTAGACAAGAAGAGCATAACTGAAATAATTGTCTACGTTGATTAGCAATGAAGATAAAAGTGAGTCCGTATACAAAGTTTAATTGTGTTGTAAACAAGTGTTTGTTGTTTTTTTATTGTATTGTTTTCACTAATATTTATTTTAATTATTTATTTATTACATAATTATATATGACCCCAATTTAATTATAACAACAACAAAAAATTAAAATTAAAACCCTAAACACCAAACCCTAAATAAAAACATAAAAATCAAAAATATTATAGGATTTTCACCCATTTATGTAAATTAGTCCTTAATTATAACACCATCCAAAAATTAAAACTTTAAACCATAAACACCAAACCATAAATAAAATACCAAAATCCAAACTCCAAACTCCAAACTCCAAACTTGAAACCTTATCCCTACACCTATACATACCCCTACTACAAATGAAAACAAACATAAAAGGAAAGATCCTCATGGATCAAGCGACACAAAAGATGTTGTGTCTCAAAGATGGTTATTTGACTGGTGACATGTTATTTGATTGGCAACACCTTAAAGATGCTGCATTGATTGACGACACTCATCTGATTGGTGCAAACAGTCTGGCAACACCTAGAAGATGCTGCATTGACTAGCGATACCCATCTAATTGGTACAGTCTGCAACACCTATAAGCTATAGCTCAATTTGGCCTCACCTACTCAAGAATAACCCATTTTAGTAAATAAAATCCATATATACTCATTTACATAATTTTTTTGGGATTTTCACCCAGTTTAGTAAATTAGCTAAACGAAGCCATGAATATCAAAGTCCGAAGAGGCCAAGACATCACCAACTATTCCAAGTTCTGGACACTCTTCACAATGGTTAATGAACTTTGTCCTCTACCACCTTTTCCTACTATAAACAAAGAGTACATGTCCCCTATCTCTTTCAAAGACTCCACTGTTTCTGCAACATCCTTCACAAACTTCTCCACATACCTTATTTGGCTAGAAGTCACATACCTGTGAATTATAAAATTAGTCTGATAGTTGAAGGAATATAACAAAAACCATCATGTATACACTAGAATACTACGTGTTTACCGTCAATTGTCATGTAGACCAATAGCAATAGCGTGTTATGCAAACAACTAACATACCTGTTATAAAAATCAACCATGAAGGTGTTGTCAACCTCATTCACAGTCTCCTGCCGGACAATGACATCAAGATCTCCTTGTCCTCGGATTCTCCGCTCTAGATCGGTTCAGTCTGCGATGAAGAGTTGAGCAAGAATCTTATGATTATCAAATTGACACGTGGGCTCCCGGAGATGTGTAGGCTCCAAGCAATGACCTCACGGTCATCAGGGCCGCCAAAGAAGAGTGTTGCAACGTTGTATGGCTTTAGATGCCACTAATTGACAGAAGCCAGGAACCCTTGCAAGACCTCTTTCCACTTTGATACCAACTGAACAAGGAGAATGCCTTAGCACCTTCTGATTAGTGATCATTATACCCTCTTATTTCCCACTCTCCAATTTCCCATCAGTGCGTTGGTGCTTGTGGAAAGGGAGTAGAATAATCGACACTTGAAGATCTTCTGCCTCATTGCACACATCTTCATACAAAGATGGAAAGAAGAAGACACTGCCCTTCTCTGCTGCACTAGAATGTTTGCTTCTGAAGTGAAGGTATCTAAGGCATTGTTGATCTTATCGTTGCCGCTGTAGTCCTCGTCGTCACTGAGGTCAGTGTTTTCTTTCTCATGGTACAACAGGTTGGACTTGATCTTCTTCACAAGCTCTATTAGGTGCATTAAGTAAGTGGTGGATGGTGATATTCTAGAGCCATGTATTGCTAGTACTGAGGCTAGTATTGCAGATACCTGACGAGGGTCATGCACACAAGCCAGAATTCGAAGCTCATCCTCTGCTTGATGTCGCTCAATTGCAGTGTAGTTGTTTGAAAACATTTTCTCTTCCCCTCTTACTAGAAAAGCCACAATTACTCCTGATATTATTGTGTTAAGCACTATAGATGCCAACAGAACATTGTATGCTTCTGAATCAAAAGTCTGTAAATCAACACAAGAGTCATTGAATTAGTATATTTAGATTTTTATTTTTTTTATTAAGACTCTATTTGGATAGACTTCTTAATAAGCATTGAATTTGGTCCTTGAGTTTCAAAAAGTTTTAATACGTATTTTTTGGTACACAACATTAATTGTTTTTTTTCTTATTGAATAAGAGGAAAAGATAATAAGTCTTTGAATAGTAAAATGCACACCACTCTTTGCAACATCATAGTACAGATTACGGTGATCAACCTATTCGATGTGGGTGACACCTTAGACTTTCGAGCAATTCTATCTTAAAACTTCCCTTTCAAAGTACAAAATTTTAAGGACTAAAGACAGTAATGAGTATAACAATTCCTAATTCCCTATTACTATATGAATTTTGGTAAAAATTAAATAAATTAGGAAAGATAATCTTAATTAGTAAGTAGAATACTTAATTTTGAATAAAAATATTAATCAAGGGAATTAAAAAATCATATCAATTCTAACCCAACTCCCCATCAAAATAAAAAATACACTCCACATAAGATATGACAAGATGGGATATCGTTATCATATATTGGTATATCAAACAAAATATTGTCAAAATCCTTTCTTATCTTGTCTATCAAACAGGTTCTTATACAATTACACGGTGCATGTCACCTTAGATATAGTGAGATAGATGGTTAAATTAAGGTGTGCAATAATTTGGTGTGAAATTTTACGGTCCAAGTATGGGGTTGGAGGGGTTTACTCAGCAGGAAGAGTCGTATTAGATGCTATGCATTCTGGGCCATCGCTGGCGGTGCATTCCGACACTTTGGGATGGAAAATTGGAGAATACTAAGGTGTATAGCTTTTGTTGGGTACAGGGATTGGGTTAGAATTCTAATAAATCAGAGGAAATAAACAAATAAATAAATCAGAGGGGAAAACACTTAGCCACACGTACTTACCAATTGAATTCTGATAATGAACATAATTTTAAAATTGTAACAATCATGCTATAAAATTAAACTTTTGTACATGGCACTAGCATACACCCTATTAGTTGCTGGAAAATCTCATACAAATTAATCTTAATCATGTTCATGTCTCCCTGGAGGATGGTGCAGGCGAGTTATAACTGTGATCACTTGAGTCTCTTCTCCATGAATTCTGAACTTGTGCTGCAAACTGCAGATTCCAGAGAATATCTTCCACAGAAGGCCTTTCAGTTGGGTCACCAGAGAGACACCTTACACATATCTCCATCATTGTCATCAGTGATTCATCTGAACATTCCTTGTGAACTGCTGGGTCAACAATGCTTCTTCTAGCTATGTCATCAGTTTTGAGGCTTACATGTAACTGCAGAAGAAAAGAACCACACAATGTTAAATAATATTGTTGGGTTAGGTGGTTGTATTTGTACTTCACTACCTTTTGTGCTTAACAGAGAAAAAGTTGGGTTTTGAAACTTGGTTTGTACTCAGGTATTTCTATTTACATCAACATTTTACTATGTGCAGCTCTGATTTTTATTTTTATTTTTATATTTTTAGGGGAATATATTCAATAAAGAGGGTGTAAATAGTAAAATCTGACAAAAAAATGATCAAATTGATGGTTTTTAAAACATAGAGACCAAATCGGACAATTAATTATAGGGTGCACAGTGTTGCTTAGGTTGCATTTGGTTTGTATTAAGGGACACTACAAAGAATACAGCACAACACAAGTGATTGACTCACAAGTGTTGTTAGTTGCTTGATGACAAATGCACAGGACAAATTGTGCCATCCACAATTTGATGGACAAAATAACACAACATTTAGGTCATGTTTAGATAAATTTCTCAATAAACACTTATAAAATAAGAAAATAAAATTAATTAAACTTCTTTCATAAGTTAAAATCAATTTATGAATTTCTACTTTTAGAGAAGTTAGATGAGAGTTTATAATATAGTGTATAAGTTTGATTTTAACTTATGAGAAAAATATAATTCATTTTAACTACTCATTTTTCCCTATTTACTTATTGATAAGGTTTTCCAAATAGGACCTTCCTATAATAACTTTTTTGTTATGAATTGTTTTGTGTACAAAAGTTAGGGAAGTTGAAGGGGCAAAGGGCTTTTACTATCTTTTGCTCTTTTGTAATGTGGACAAAATTATGTGACATGGTTTAGTGGATAACAAAAACTCAAAAAGTTTTGTCCTGTGTCTCTTGAGCTGTTTTTGTCTAGTACTATACTATTCTAAAAATCAAATAAAGTACATTTGTTTTTAATGTTGAAATGTTTCTATTTTTTTAGCAAATCAAATACACCCTTACTGTCAAATTGGGAAATTTATCCATAATCTAGTCTGAAATGTTTTAATATGAAACTTCAAGGTAATACTCACAAGATCTTTTAGTGTTCCAACTTCATTGTGGAACATTATCGGTCGTCCCAGAATGATTTCTAGCAAGATTACCCCAATATCATAGACATCATTCTTGTCTGCATCCTTGATCCTGCATAAATAATTAATGTAATCGGCTTAATTAATGCGAAGAGAAAAGAACTATAGACAATCAGTAAAGCAACCTTGTACAAGAGTGTGAAAAAGGTTATGTAACTTGTCCACATGATTGTAGATATTGAAACCTTAAAGACCCATCTGGGTCAACAAGTTCTCTGTTTCACTAACATTTTTTCACATTGGAGATTCCAAAAGTGGTTTGCATTAGAAGAAGCAGAGATATATGGATTGGTGTGCATCAAGGGTGGAGGAAGAATTAATAAAATCCTTACCTATCTAACTATCTCAACAACTAGTATATAATATATTTCAACTTTCAACAGAAAGCATATGTGACAAAATGCATTTCATGGGAAAATCCAATGATAGTGTACCCTTTCTGTGTCAAAGCATTTAATTCTATTGTGCCCAATTTCCACCGTATCAACAAACTCTTTTTTCATGCTGAAATTCACATGGAACCCATGCAATTGGGAATGGAACCATGTGGGTCACTTAGTAAAGCTTAATTACATCCACTCAATAATAAATGAGTTTAACTGTCAATTAATCATAATCTTACATTTACAATAAGTCTGTTAACATTTACAAAAGTATCTTAAAAGTTATACATAGGATTGTGATTGACTGACAGCATACAACTGTTTTACAATTATACTGCATCTTGACATCACCATTGAACTCATAATAAATAGTGTATTTAGATGACAATTCCTACTCTCTTAGTGGCTAAAATTATATTTTATTGCAATGTCAGTAATTAATATTTTTTTTTTTACCTTGCTTGGACATTTCCTTTTAAGCCAGAGGAAATACCATTGCTGATCTGAAAGGTTTAAAGAAAACAAGTATGATGAGAAAAATGAGAAATGAGTGAAGATATAGTAATAAGGGCATATATGATATAAACAAAGGTTTTCATTCATTTACCATTCTTTTATTTTCAGTAGAGAGTGGCAGATTATAACTGCTTATTTTGACATTGTGATTGTTATCCAAAAGAATATCTGTTATCTTCAGATTATTTGAGTATAGTCCAGGCACTATCCCTGTGTGCAAAAATAGAATGCCCTTCACCACTCCAATTGCAGCTGTTATTCTCTGAGTCCAAGAAAGCTTTTCCCCAGAAGATCCTATTGAAAGTATATGTTAGAGGAAATATTTATTTCCTTGTAATGTGAACATGAAAAAAGTTTAGGTCCTGTTTGGTTTGAGAAAAAAAATTCAAAGATTTGTTTCCAAACAACTATTGGAAAATAGGAAATAAAATGAAAACAAATAGACATATTTGTAAGAGTTTAAGGGTGACGAACAGTTTTACACTGTCAATGTGTCCACATTAAACTCTTTCAGTAATTATATGTAAAAGTAGAAAATGAAATCAAAATCCTAAACCAAACAAGTCCTAGAAAGGACTTCAGTGTACAAAATCATTGAAATTCATGGTATGTGGGGAATATTAGAAGGAAGATTGTGATGGAAAATTTTCCTTACCAGAAACACAGCTTCTTAAACTTCTATTTGGAACAAACTCAAATATGAGATATACATTGTTTACACTTGAATCATCTTGGTTGCACTCAAAAGCATGCCCAAGTGAACTAACCAAGTGTGAATGCCTTAGTTTTGAAATCATCTCAACATGATGCATGTAAGTCTGAGGGCCATGTTTCTTTCTCATTTTCAAACCTCTAATAGCAATGTGCATTCTATCAGAGAGCACCCCTTTAAAAACCTGCCATTATAGTTAAAATAAATTAAATTTTGCAAGTCATAGAGATAATGGAGAACAGCAATTCAAGAAATTTTTGCATTATCAACAGGGTGAACTACAGAACCTGAGCAACACAAAATTATGACAAAAGTTTCCAGTTACAACAAAGGGAAAATATAATGTAATAAGCAAATGAGAGTATAATAAACTCTAGGATAAGTGTAACATAGATGGTCAGCTACACTTTGAATATAATTTTCAACAGAAGTCATGCCAAGATTCAAATGTACTACATCTAAAGACAATACATAGCCATGGACACTGTACTTAACAAGTTTTCTCAGATATTCTGTTTTTTTTTTTTGAAGGATCTCAGATATTCTTATTCATATAAAGTTGTATGAAACTCAAATTTTGGCAACATACACTTATGTGTTGTCCAAATTATTGACATATTTGTTCTAGCAAGGTGGAGTATCTAAAGTCAAGTGGGAGTCATCACAAAATTACAATCCTATAGTTTAGAGCATCAAGCATTTGGTAGATAAATGAATTTAATGGTGATAAATTGACAGTGTAAAATAATTTTACATTGTCAGGTAATCATAGCTCACCGTTTGTATGACTTTTAAGATAATTTTATAAAAATCAACAGATGTATCATAAATGGAAGGTTGTGATTGTTTGATAGTGTAAAATAGCATCACCATTAAACTCTAAATATATATGATTCTATCAACCTTAATAACCTCTAGTACTTACCTGACCATGCGGGCCTTCACTTATGAAACATGATTCATCAAAATTATTTGTAGCTTCCTTAAGTTCATCCAAAGCAAAGGTCCTATAAGCAGGAAGGCTGGCTCCCATCTTCATTGTTTCTGATATATACCCTGCAAACATAGAATATAAAATGATTATATGTGATAAGTAATAATTAAGAGAAATGAATGTTGTGACTTGTGAGTGACATGCTCCAATTCCTTGATTTCTATGACACATTCTGCAGTTCAGCACAATACATGTGCTCTTATTTTAATAGATCTAATCTATTATAGAAATAAAACCCTGAAATTTCTCCTACTCTAAATTCAATATTTTTGGTGTACAGTGATACATCTACAGCTAGACAGAAAAACATATCCTTAGAATTATGTTTTAGCCCTTAAACCAAAAGCTTAAACACAAATAACTTCATTTTCAAAATAAAACTTTTGTACTACCAATAAGGCAAAGGATTTGAGGATTTACTTGCATCTGTGAGTAGTTTTGCTGTGTTTGCTGATGATACATGTTCTATAATGGACCTTGTCGATGCCCTTGCAACACGCTTGTTATTCACTCGGCTCATGACATGCTCCTTTATGGATCTTGTTAGTGTTTCCACAGCACGTTTGTCAGGAACCCTTTTGATGATATGCTCCATTATGGACCTTGTAGTGGTTTTCACTTCATGATCTTCATTTTGTTCCTGGCTGATAACATGCTCCAAAGTGGACTTTGAAGGTGTTTTCACAACTTGTTTCTTATGAACTCGGCTAACAACAAGGATAACAACTCCTACAATCAGCACTCCACCAACAATACTTCCCATACTTGATACAATAATTGCTTTACTAGTTGTTCTCTTGTGCTTCTGTTGATGGGGTATGATTGTCACTGCCAAAGCCTCATTGCTGCAGAAATCTGAAGGGTGCTGATCTTGGCTCATATTTGATAAGCAGTTTCTAGAATACAGTACAACCCTGGTCTTTGGTTCTAAACAAGTGGGAAGCTCCCCTTTCAGAAGATTTGAAGACAAATTTACAAAGTGGAGATCATCATTGCATGACATGTTATTGAAAAGCATCCCAGTGAATTTATTTGAGGAGATATCAAGGTAATTGATGGAAGGAAGTGACAATAAGGATGGTGGAAATGGCCCCACAAAACCATTCAATGAAAGGTCCAGCCTTTGGAGCAGATAGAAAGAACTTAAATTAGAAGGGACACTTAACCTGAAGCTGTTGTTTCTAAGCACAAGGGAAACTAACTTGGTTGGGAGAGAAGGAAAATGAGGTCCAAATGTGTTGTTTTCCAAGTTAAGAACTTGAAGGTTTGCCAAATTCTTAAGATGAGGAAGCTCCCCAGATAACTGATTATTTGATAGATCCAACACTCTCAAGGTATGAAGAGCATTCAATGAAGTTGGAAAGCTCCCACTAAGCCAGTTTTTCCTCATACTAAGCACAGCCAAACCTTGAAGTGAGCCTACCCAGTTGGGAATTTCACCATTGAAGTAGTTGTCATCAAGCACCACTGACTGAAGGTTCCTCAGAAGTGAAAGCTGAGATGGGATGGCTCCATTGAAGTGATTTGAGCTAATGTTAAGTATTTCCAATGAAGACATTTGAGCAATGCTTTCAGGTAAGGGCCCCCATAGTCGAAGAGAAACCAAGGAGAGGACTTTAAGGCTTGAAAGAGTGCCTAGTGCAGCAAATAGTGTGTCTGAGGAGAAGTTTTGAGGCAGTGGAGTATACTCATTGTTTCCAACAACATGCAGCTGTGTCAAGCAATTTTCATAGCAGACTAGTGTCAAATATGTGGTAGGTTCAATGTTGCAAAAGTCTTTGGTGCTGCTGAGAGTACCTAGTGCTGATGGATAACCAAGAAGTTGCTGAACCTTGAGAAGTGTTTGAGACTCAGAAAACTCTAACTGCTTTGAGAGTTGGATGGTGGCAAGAAACAAGATTAAAATAAGGAGTAAATATGAAAGGGAAACTGGTTTTGGTGCCATCTCCTCTTCCAATGGATAGAGAGAGAGAGGAGATGATCAGTTAGATAAATAAAGACACAAAAAGGGGTTTTGGATTAGGCTTCTAGGACCAAGCTTCTGCCTCTGCCATTCATTCAATAAAAATGAAAAACAAAACTATCTTTCACTCTGTTCTTTCTGATCTTCCATTGCATGCATTAAATATATTGAAACATAACAAGCACTAGGCACTGCAAAACATGAAACATTTTAATGTGGACCACATTTTCAGTTCAGTCGTTAACCATATTTGCAAAGGAATCACGATTTTTAGATATTTTAACAGGAACAAACATCTATCTAGCACTCTCTTTTTATCTATCTCTCTTCCATAGATGTTTGTTAATGTTGGAGTGTTTAAAAACTATGTCTCTATATGGCTATTTGCAATGTAAAGTGCTTATGCTTTTGTGTTAATTTGGCTGCACTTAGTAAACATGACAACACGCTAGTATAAAAATGTGTACCCTTTTTGTTCTGTATCTTACTGAAATTTGTAGTGTAGCAACTGTGGCTGTGGTTTGGCATACTCTCGTCTCCTCTAAGACACCTAATATAATGGTCCCTCTTTATAGCAATGTTAGTGATACATTCCTTCTAACACAATTACTCGATAAATTTTAAGGAAAACTATAACATAATAAGTAAGATTTATTAAATAGAAAATGAGACCTTACATAATTTTGTGTCTTTTTAATAAAATTATATTCTAAAAATAATTGTTCCCAAACACCACCATTAATGTCCCTAAGAATTTGTCTGAATTAAAAAAAAAGGACATTGTAAGTGAAAAATGTCTAATCATAAAATATTGGGGGTTCTGCATTCCCTAGGCACATCAGATTATTAAGGTATCAATAAATAATTGTTTGAAGGGCACACGAAAATTAAAAGTAGTTTGTCGTTTACATAAGAAGTTGCACACACACTGCCACATTGCCATTTTAACTGGGTCAAAGACCATTGGTTTTGTTTTAAACTTACAAATGGCCAGTTAATTTGGGACCATAAAAACCTGGTTAATTTCTCACCAAAAGAAAACAATCGAGAATTAGTTAAAATTCATATGCACATTTCTGGTTATTTTATTTTAAAGATGAGGAAGATTTAAAAATCAGTTGCATGTATACTTTCCTATTTAATAAAAGAATATTTATTATAATAAAACTATATAAAAAAAATATATTAACAAGCATTAAAGTATACAAAATATTTATCGTAGTAATATGTTCAAGGCATTGGATGCCAAAGTAACAGATGATTTGGACATGAATCCAGTAGATATGTCACGAGAATAACTAGAATAAGAATTTTCAATAAATATTGAATAATTTTTTTGGTAAGCATCTCCAACTCCAACCGTTCATTGCTATCGAATTGTTTATATTTAGACATTAGACATGGTTAGTTAACTTTTTTTTTTTTTATATTATTGAAGATGATTTATGTATCATTTGAATTGTTTAATTAAGCTTCGGTTGCTTACATTGCTTACATAAACAACCGTAATATATTTTCTTACTATCTAAGGATCTAAAAGAAGTTATTTAAGAATTAATTAAAATTATACCATTGAAACAAAATGTATATTAGTCCGTTACTTATTATGTGACATTATCAGAATCAATTAACATGGAATAAATGAGTTGAATGGATTGCTTAAATTATACTAATTAAAGATGTTCTAAAGCAGACCACATGTATCTAAATAAATGTTTTGACTTATGAAGCATTAAAAGTTACACAATTATGCTAAATTTGGATTAAGTAATTCTAAAAGAAGAAAATAATTAAATTAATTTTTCTAAGAATTAACATTATCTTCTCCCATAATTAATTTATGAAATTTACTCACCTTTTAGATAAATTTATATGAAAAAGTTTATATTAATCAACCATTACAAAATATAATTTTAACTTTAAAAAAATTAATTTTATTTTTTTCTTATATTTTAGAATTCATCTATGAATAATGTGTCCAATTATACTTTTATCCATCAGGTATTGTTTATACTCTTACCCATCAGGTATTTTTTAAAAATTCGTGCATCCATTTGTGACGCTAGGAAAAGGAAGTAACAGACAGAGAATATATTGTTGAGCTCGTGATACATTTGTCAATTGCAAAACGTAACCTTCTACGCCCTGGTGACTGAAAGGGACAAATGCTCGTGGGACCGAACTTCAGTTCACGGGTCTGCTTTTGCCTTTTCGTTTCTGTTCTCGTGAAATACAATAGAAATGCATCACAAAATAATAAGGCAAACCCATAACGATCACAAGTTCTTATCAGTTATCATAGAGAGAACTGATTGCAAACTACAATACTTAGAACGACGTTTAATATATCTTTCTTTAATCTTTCCTCTCATTTTCATTGATAAAACAAACCTATTCTATGTACTAAACAATCCAAAAATACAAGACTACAGTACTAATTGAGAAGCTAAAAACTTGGTACAACATATCAGACAAGACATATTGGGAGTGAGAATTAGGGATGGCAATGGGTAAGGTACTATAGTACCCGTCCCCATACCCATGTTTAAAAAAAATACCCGTCCTCGGTCTCATATTCATATCGAGTAACAATTTCAATTCCCATCCCCATACCCTCTGGGTACCTATATATACCCATACTCGCACCCGCGACCCGCACTTTTCATATATATAAAATTATAAATTATAAAAAAAAACAAAAATTTATGGGATGTATTGGATTAGGATTGTTTAATATTTGAATTAATTTATTTATTTTTTTGTAAAAATGTCTTGGGTATTCAATCAAGATTATTAAATGATAAAAAATAATCTAATAGTATTCAATCAAGATTATCAAGATTTTTTTTTCAGAGGACAACGAAATCTTGTGGTATTCAATTAAGATTTTGAATAACACAAAAAAAAAATCTGTTATTCAAAATTATAAAGATTTTATGGATTTTTTTTTAATTGAATTTTGGTAGATTTTATAGACTTTTTAGTTGATCATATAAATACCAAACCCTACAAACAATCATATTCAACTACGAGATACTTTTCTTTTTCTTTTTCAGACTTTTTTATTTATTTCATTCTCTTTGCTTTGGAGGCAGTGACATAATTTCTCACCTATACATTTTTTTATTTCAAGGTGAGACTTTTCATATAATTTTAATAGTGATGTGTTCATACATCAAAATCACTATAAATCAATTTACAAGCCTACAATGTAGTCCACTATCTCATTCATTTTAAGTTCATAAATTTTTAATGAAATGAAAATTTTCATAAGAGAAGTAGATCTAAGTCTAAAGGAAGTTTTAACTCGGGATAAACAATCAAGTTAAAGTTTTAAAAGACCTTTCTAAACTATTGCGTCAATTTTGAAAAAATATACAATTTAACATAGAAAACAAAGAGCAATATTTAGGATGCTATAAAACATAGACAACTTTGGATATTCTTCAAGTTAAGCAGATGATTAATGTTTTGATCATCATGTATTTTTTGTTGAATTATTTGATTTATATTTTGATGACATTATTGATTTTATGAGTTAAATGAAACATTTTATATTTTTTTACTAATATTTTGTTATTATTTTTCACTATTACTTTATGAAAATTTGTGAAAAATATATCTCAAAATGAGTTCATGTACATTAGGTGAGATGATTCGGCTTATGATAATTTATGATTAGTTTGTGTTCAATAATATTTCCAAGCACACTCTTGTTGGTTTATATTTAATAGTTTTGAATTTTTTTTTTTAGAAATCCATAAAATATTTTCAAATCTTATCTTATAAATATGTGAAATTCTTTCAAATCCTATATTCTAAATCCAAATTATAAAATCCTAATCACAAAAGTCATCTTAAAAAAATCTTAACAGTTTTTAGTTTCTACAAAATCTTAAAAATCTTTAAGACTTTTTTATGTCAAAAAAGTATTTTAAAATCCTAATCCAATACACCTTTATATAATATTAAAATCAAACGAATATTGATTTATATAAATAAATAACATTATAAAAATAATCATTCAACATAAATCTAAACAAAAACTCTAATTAAACAGGAAAAACTAATATATTTTTAAAACTAATTAGTTTATAATTATATATTAAAAATAAAACACAAATAGATATAATATTTTAACTTCATCATCCGAATTAATTTCTCCATATTTTGTAAATGCTTATTTTCATAGTTTCTATATTGCTTTAAACTACTAATACAAATAAAAATTAAATCATAATAGAATATCAAAATTAACATATAAAAAGAATAATTAAAATAATAAATAGATAATTGAATAATTTAAATAATAAAATTATAATATATTAATTAATATGTATATACATAAGGTGCGGGGCGGGACGAGGTGGGTATTATAGTACCCGTACCCGCACCCATCCCCGTGAGATTTTGCGGATAAATACCCGCCCCATCCCTAAATATGCGAGTTATTATCCTACCTGCGTATGGGTATTTTTGCGGGTGCCCGTAGGATCTGGGTCCATATTGCCATCCCTAGTGAGAATAACAAAAACAATAAAGATAATTTTCAACTCTTTGTTTAAATCAAATTTATTGTCAAAAAAGGAAATAAAATATATTGTTTTTGATAAAAATGTGTATTCTTTTGTTGAAATAACCCTTATATATCAAGAGAGTATATCTCAATCTCAGTTGGTTGTGTGTTGATTTTGTTATAAACATCTTAACAATATCTTCAATTCTTACTAAATAAAAGAGCAGCTATCGTGTAATATTTCGTCATAAACCTATACAATATCAACACCGGCCCTATGATAAATCAATTTGCCACTTGCAGAATAATCATAATGCCAAACTCCCTCTTCACTTTGCCATAGTTAAATAATATAGAATAAGAATTTTTTAAAAGTAAAAATTTGCAATCATTGATTTAGAAATTCCTGAATAGCTACAGCAGCGATATGTTTTGCATATGCCAAGCTCCCACTTTTCATTGCTTTGGCTAAATAATTTTTAAAATGGTTTTTTTCAAAAAAAAAAAAAAAGAAATATGTAGGAAAAATGATTTTTCAGAATGGTTGATATCTTATAATACAAACTGAATAAATTGTAACCTGACATGTTATCTTTCACATGTAAGTTGTAGTCTAATATATTTAGATAATTTGTTATCACTACATGTGTGTGCATGTAAAAGCTTGTAAAATCAACAGAATTTGGTCTTGGCATATATCAATCCCCACTTTAATATATTGTGTAAACTCATTCTAATAATGATTTTATTCATCTTACGAACTAGCTTCTTAAAAGAACTGATGAAGAAATTTATCGATAAAATTTCTTATTGAAAATCATTACATTAAAATTATGATGAGTCAATATCACTTTTCTATAAAAGAATAAGAATAGTATAAGAGAATAAGAGTAATGTACTCTTTATATAAAACTTTGTTACACTGTCAAATCATTATCCTTATTCTCATTCTTTAAACCTTTTGATTTGTACTCTAAAGACATAGTCTTCTCCATAATTTTATGTCACTAAATGAAATAAGTGCTAAAATGTTTTTCTAATTTCTCTGTTTTAAGATATCAAATGCTTTGATGATTCATTTAATACTTACTCATTTCCTAAAGATGAACCAAGTTACTTTATTACCTACATCTACTCTCAAAACATGTAAATTTTAGTTTCACTGAGAGATAAATAATGCTATAAAAAGTTACAAAAAAGAAAAGAAGAATGGAGTGGGGGATGAATAGATATATTTAAAAAAAGAAATAAAAGTTGTACATTCATGCAGTTCAATTAATCTTCAAGAATGTATCGGTTCCTTCTTGCGCCGAATGCCAATCTCTGAAGTTAAAGAAAAGGAAGCATTAAGTTCTAAACAAGATTGAAATATTGCTAGGGTGTGTTATGGAATGTGCATGGGTGAAATGAAGTGATATATAATGCATGCAATGCAAGTTGACTATTGTAGATTTTACTAGGCTTTATCTTAACTGAAAATATCTGGGAATAGGCTTTCAAACCAGTGAGGAATCGAATGTATGTTGGTTTTGTTGATCCGTTGGCAGGGACCGATCTAATGTTTGGAACTAAGTACTCGGCAACCTGTCAAACACCACAGTATATGATAAATGAGCTGCATATGTTATCCAACACATAAAAGTACATATTATCACATATAACCCATGTATATGATCATATTGGAAACAAATGGCTAAAGAATCATTCATTCGCTTATATTTCTTTGTTATATGAATTTCTACATAAATAAATGCTCCAGTGATGAATGTAACTATGGAAATATGGTTCCACCAGTCTAGGGACAACCAGCTGTTAGTTAGGATTAATAAATTATTCCATTTGATTAGGTAATTATCATGGAAATCATATCCCATCAGTTTAGGCAATTTATAGATCCTTAAAGTTTATGCAGCTAATTTCCTCCTGCACATAGCTTCAAATTTATAGATGATTCTGAATACAATTTGTACCATCCCCAGTTGAACCGACTGATCTACACTCTAGCTCATCCCATCTACGGAGTACCCCAAACAACTCATTTACCCCACCTACTCGGATACCGAAGACAACATCAAGTCTTAGAGCCCAAGCAACTTACTCGGTTGATGCCCATTTATACCATGATCCCATAGAGTGCGGACCAAGCATAATAACCCCCATGATTGAAGTGGGGGACTAAACAGTTACTCTTGAGTAACTGCTCATCACTATATATACCCACATTCAGCAATAGAAAGGTACGTTTTATTCATTACTCATATTTTCCTTAAGCTTATATTGACTTAAGTATCAAAATGTCTTTTCAAGTACCTTCCCCCATCGCCAAACATCGTCTCAGAACTTAGACTAGACTGGAGACTTCGTGGGAGACTTGTAGCTCGATCATACCAGTCAACTCGGCAAGAACATTTGGTGTCCATCGTGGGGCAAAGAGAAATTCCTCTGACCACGAGATTGCATGGTACTGACACGTAGTTCTACAGTTCAGTCGGAGATAATGACGGACAATCCAGGAGTAATTGGCCATGGAGGCCATGCAGAGTCGATGCTTCTAGGTGCGAGACTGGTCCACCAACTAAGGGTTGTACCCTTCAAAGTTGTAGGAAAAACTCTGCACATGATGGCATCATCATTGGTGTAGAGATTTACCTAAGTCACATATGCCTCTATGTGCTCATCAGGATCTGTGCTGCTGTCATATCTCTCAATGGCGGGGGTTTCCATTCGAGAGGGAGGGGGATTTCCATGACTTCGGGGTGAAGGAATGGGTTACATTGCATGGAAGCGATGGGTTGAATCAATGATCAATGGTGTGAATGTCCCCCAATCAGGTTGTTCTTGGAATGAGCACTTTGTTCGAAATAGGGAATGACCTCTGGAGGGATGCGCGGAGGTGGTACCACGGGTGGTGGTAGTGGTGGTTGACGTGTCTCTGGTGGTATGTTGGGACTTGGTTGGTTGCCAGAAGGTGGTGGGTGTTGCTTCTTCGTGTTGCCTTTGCATGGCCTCCATGGCCAATTACTTCTGAATTGTCTGTCATTATCTCCGACTGAACCATAGAACTACATGTCAGTACCTTGCAATCTCGTGGTTGGAGGAATTTCTCTTGGCCCCACGATGGACACCAAATGTTCTTGCTGAGTTGACTGGTATGATCGAGCTACAAGTCTCCCACGAAGTCTCCGGTCTAGTCTAAGTTCTGAGACGATGTTTGGCGATGGGGGAAGGTACTTGAAAAGACATTCTGATACTCAGGTCAGTATAGGCTTAAGGGGAATATGAGTAATGAATAAAACGTGCCTTTCTATTACTGAATGTGGGTATATATAGTGATGAGCAGTTACTCGAGAGTAACTGTTTAGTCCCCCATTTCGATCATGGGGGTTATTATGGTTATTATGCTTGGTCTACACTCTATGGGATCGTGGTATAAATGGATATCAACTGAGTAAGTAGGTTGCTTGGGCTCTAAGACTTGATGTTGTCTTCGATATCCAAATAGGTGGGGTAGATGAGGTGTTTGGGGTACTTGGGAGCTCGATAGATGGGATAAGCTGGGGTAAAGTTCAGTTTATTTGATCGGGGATGGTAAACATTTTAGCACAAGTGGTCTAGAGTTTGATCCTTGCCAACCCATTTCCTAATTCAAATAAGGTTGAATTTTAGCACAAGGTAAATGGGTTTGTGCTTTGTCCAAAAAGCACTTTTGTTTGAGGGGCATGTTAGAAATTGAATAAGAACATTCCTGTTATAAAAGTAATCATGAAGGATTTTACTTGGAATATTTAATAGATTCTTATCACTCTTCTACTTTAGTTTATTTGCATGAAGTTAGTGACAAAAACTGAGAAATTTATGCAACATGAATGGGCATATAACTTTTTATGATTATCAGGTCATCATAATGATGGTACACCACAGGGCAAAATGCCATCTTATCTATCACCATTTTCTTCTATGAAAATCTTACCACTTCGGCTGGTTCTGCCAAGACATTAATGAAAAACTTTGCCTGCAAATAACAAAGAAGCAAGTCAGTCCAAAACACTAAGCAAAAAATAATAATATAACTTGGTTGCATATCTACCTGCTTTGTATTAACACCAGACATGAGAAGATCCGTTGTAACCATTCCTGGCTAAAACATTGAAAAAGAAAAAGAAAAACAAACAACTGTCAACAACATGGATGAGAGCATCAACCATTAAAACTTTACAGGAAGTGCTTCATAATGTGTTTCACGTCTTTAAGGTGAAACAACAAGAAATATAAGAAAATACTAGAGTACACTGAATATCTACATTTAAATAAAAAAGTAAAAAACCGTCCACGCGAGGAGCATTCAGTAAATTAAGAATTTTTGTGGCAATAGCTTGCAGCTAAATGCATTTAGTATTGAGGATTGTTTGTGTTTAAGCTTCCACTAATCTTTCAATGATTTTATCTACTAATCTACTATACTCTTGCACCAAGGATCTTTTTCTTTCATTATGACAATTTAGGAAATCAAATTCATCCCCATTTCCCAGCATGATGTGCATAAACAAATATCCCAAATATCATCTGCTCTTTTGTAACTTGAATGAGATCCTGAAAACAACTGTATTTCTCAAGGGCTGATGGATATCTAATAAGGTTTGAACAAAATAATAACAAAGATTTCCAATACAACTAATTTATTGAAGTTTACAATGGATTAGTAGAGGGATCACTGAAAGCAAAGGGACACAAAACATTATTTTTCCCTTTATTATATGAATTAATAACTATGACAAAACTTAAATTGGAGAAACATGCAAATTTTCGTATCCATGAAACCATGCTCATCATACATTATCACAGGATACAAAAAGAAAAACCTACCGAAAGATTATGCACCACGACATTTTTAACATCTTGCATCTTCAATTCTGCCTGTGAAATATCAAGAAGACTGTCTTATATATGTACACATGTATGTCCATAGCCATAATTATAATTCTCATTCAAACAACTTTATTAGGAAAATGGAGGAAGACAAAGGAAGAGATATTTATCTAAAAGGAAGTGTAAAGTTTCCATTTTGTCTTGTACCTAAATAATTTTATTAATGTTTACAAGATAATTGATGGAATTCCTGCACAACAAACGTCTCATGAAAGAATAGAAAGAAAAAAAGAAAATTCTCTACTGGCTTAAAACTCCAATATATAGCTACAAATGTCAAAACACCATGTTGTAAGCAGCTAAAGACTAGAATAGTAGATAGTTAAAGTACATGAATGGAAATGTTAATTTTAACATACAACACATTAACCTGTAATGACTTTGTTAAATGCACCACACTTCTCTTTGTTGCTCCGTATGCAGCAAACCTAAGAAATACAGGTAGAAATAGCGAATTTTCACCATCGCACATAAGAATGATGATAATTTTGTAAGTTGACTAAGATTATGATTTCAAGTAGAAACTACTGTGCATTTCTGGATTTCATCCAAAAACTAACTTCAATTGGCACCACTGATAATATGCTACCTCATAAGCTTTGCTTCCTTTGCAAGTATTTGAAGAGATTATAAGAATTAGTAAAGTGAAGAAACTAGAAAGTACTCGGGATCTTTCACTTTCATCAAAATGAGAGCAAAATCAATGTGACTACGTGAGACTGCACAATGTTACCAAATGGTTAACAATAACTGATTTAGTATGTCAAATAGCAACTGATTAATGATTATTTAGCCTCATAAATTATTTTTGTTATGTTGCTAACCAAATCATACAAGACTTTTGGCCCAAGAGACCACTATAGAAGTGAACACAACTAGCAACCATGCCTAATTTGACTGGCTGTCCCAATAACAAATAAACAGCAATATTTCAACAGTATAAGCAGGAAATTGCGCCAAATCAATGAAGGAAATACTCCAATCAAGCCAAAAAAAAGTACCTAGGAGTTGGTCTTCCATCTGAACCTGCTCCATCTATATTGAAAACATGACCTCCGCGAGGTTGGTTCACCATCATCTTGATTGCCTAAATGGAAACTAAATATCTATGCATCACAGTGCACCCGTTTTGTTCATATTTCATAGTACCTCTTAGATGAGAATATATTTTACCTCTCGACAACATATCATCAAGCCAAGTGTATTTGTTGTAACCACCTCACTGCAAGCAAAGAATAAAGAATTTAAAAAATGTTAAAAATTAAAATTTTGACATTTAGGGTAAAAGGTGCAACGAAGCTCACATAAGGTCTTCATCTGAAGCCTCAACAAGTGGCTTATAGCTATATGCGTTTGATCCAGCATTGTTGATCTGCGTCATTCTCAAAATAAGGTGAGAAAGAGTAGAATTAGTATACTTACAACAAACATTGAATGAAAGGCTGGAATTAAAAATAAAATTGATAAAACTCAGTATTGCTCTAAGAAGGGGGAGCATGGAAAGGAAATGCTTGTTGCTGGGTGTAAAAGACAACAAGATGACCAAAGAATTCTACAAAGCCTAAGTAATTAATAAAACATAAGTTTCCAGGTACTGATGACAAACATTTACTTATAGTCAGGTCTCAAGTTCAAGTTCCAGTATAAGGAAGTAACAAGTAAATAGCAATGTGGCTAACAATATAAACTATAAAGTATCCACCTTCCAAATAGGTCATTTGCTAAAATTCAGTTTATACATAAAATTGCATGCTTTAGAAGACTTTTGTGAAAGGTGCTAGAACAATAGCAGATTTACTAAGCAAGACATTATTAATTCTTTGATTTGCAGATATAACTGCACTCACAATTGCTTATGTACAGAAAAGAAAAAAACACATGCCACTTCACAATTGCTTATGTCATTGAACATTTGAACTTATCATATGACATCTGGCACAACAGAAAAGTAATTTAAAAATCATTTCCCTGGTAAAACTTATAATTGTGTTAAGAAAAACAAACAGCTTACATAGTTGATCAGACCATGACTTCAACAATAACAACTAACTAAACTTAAATCTTAACAATATTTTTGCACCAATATATGCAAAATAAACAATCACAACAGGAAAAGAAATCAGACATGAATACCCATATATCAATGTATTTCAGATTTTCTTGAGCAAATGAAACTAAATTCTTCACATCCTCTGCATTTTTCACATCACATTTAGTTCCCTGCAGGAAAGAAAGTGCGAACATGAGAATACACACGTAAACCAGCTGAGTATTTATCATAGATGGGCTACTACTAACAAAGAAGTTTAAGAGGAGGTACCCACACATGCTGCTCCCCAAATTCTACTTTCAAGTTCTGGACAGCAGTCTTTACCCTTTCATCTATTAAATGAAAACAAAGATATAGAGAAAGACGGAGAAATCAGATAAATAAGACTGTAAAATTCCAGGCTTTGAGAAATGAGTCGTAACATGACTTAAAATTTCAAGAGAAAGCACAAAACAGGAACTGGGACACTAGCCGAAAGGAAACAGATATCCTTAAATGATTTATCTGACCGAATAAATATCTTAAAAATAATATAATAGAGTAACTGATTTACTCTCATGTTCTAATGCCAAGAGCTGAAATGAAAAAATAAAACATGTTAGTTACATTCTCCTTTTGGAAGAATTTTTTCAACAACAAAATCACATCAAATCCTAGAGAAACAAATAAATAGCATATGGATAAATTCCACAAAGGTAGATGAAGTTGTGCAGAGAATTCGAAAGTAATCTTTTTGTTTTCAACCTCTACTAACATATTTAAAAGGAACTAAGTGGGAAGAAAAAAAGGTGATCACAGTTGAATCAACAGTGATATAAAGTTTGAAAGACATTAAATAAGTATATTAAATCACAAAATAAACAAAGTGCATGGATGAAACATATTGAAACACGAAGAGTTTCTCCACACCTGATCTTGAGCAAATCAAGACGTTGTCACCAGCTTTTAGAAACTCTTTCGCTAACGCATACCCTATTCCTGAATCATATAAAAAATATAACACACCAACAGAAAATAAGTTAGACAATATGTAAAAAAAAAAATATATATATATATATATATATATATAAATTAAAATTTGTGTGAACGTGTCACGTGTGTACATGTATTTTTGAGACAAACACAGATACTTAGCAAAGCTCCAATTCATTTGAATCTCATTAGTTCAATCAAGTGCTGGACCTAGATTCGAAACTCAAAAAACAAGTCGGAGAAAACTAAATTCTTAGATGGTGGCAACTGGCAAGCAAGTAACAATGTAGTTGCATTTTCAATTAAATTAGCAACTAAATTATGAGTTACTTATATTATCATTCAATTACAACTCACTGTTAAATTTGTTAACTTTTACAAAACTACCTTAGAAGAATAAAAAAGAAAAAAAAAAAAGTTATAGTGTACAACTATTTTACCGTGTAAAACTACCAGTGGATTGAGGGACACTCTCAAGTGTCTCTGACTCATGACCAAAAATTAGGGTTAAATAAGTTTTGTATCCACGTAAAATATATATTTTTTTCTTTTTTAGTTGGTCCTATAAAATTCTGTTATATTTTTTATTTATAATTATTATTTTTTTATTTTAAGTCTTTACCGACAACAACTGACATGATCCAAACAAAAAAAAAAATTATAGGGACTAAAACGTATTTAAGCCCATAAACTTTATGTATAAATTGAAACTATACAGTATCTGTTGGTTCAGATAGAACATTCCACAGCTTGTGATTTTATTAATCTTTTATATATATTTGGCCTTGTTCAAAAAAATAAAAACACTGTTACGAAAAATAAATAAAATAAGTATATAATATACAAGTGCAGCTAAAAAAGAAGGTAGTTGGAGGCATTTGAGTGAGATAACCCAGTGGCGTAGGCCTAGTAGTCTTCCATTGTAAAAAAACATAAAATGAGTGAGATATTTTGAGTCAATTGTGAGTACAGTGTGTGAAATGCACATCGAGAGAAGAAAAGAGAGAGTGGTAAGAATGCGTAATTAAGAGAGCGTAGTGAAGAAGTAGATTAGTAACCTTTGGATGAGCCGGTAATCAAAACGTTGAAAGGAGGGAGCATGCGCTCTGCGTTTGGAGAAGCCGCTGCTGCAAGAAGAGTTGGAGAGGTTGAGGTTCTTCTGGAAGCAGAGACGGAGAGGGTGCAGAGATTATTTTGGCGGGAAGCAACGGTGCAGGGTTTGAATTGGGGAGGTTGTGGTGGAGAGAGCGAGAGTTGAGAGTGAGAATGAGAATGAGAAGAGAGAGTTGGTGTTGATGGGTATGGGAATTGGAAGGAGAGAGTTGTGGTGGAAGAAGAAGCCATTGATTTGTTTGAGGGAAGTTGAGCATAGCAGAGAGAGAGAGGAAGAAAGGATAGTTGATTTTGTTGGGGTTGTGTTTAACGCTTGGTGTACTGGTTAGCTCCACGCGCTTGGCCACGTGGCACACCACGCGTCTATGTGAGTGGGATTCACTCACTTCAGTTGACTGAGGATGACTTTTTTTTAATTCTAAGGACTAAAAAATCGCAATTGTTTGTAAGAATAAAAAAAGCAACTTAACTTCACATTTGATAGAAAAAAAAATATAGGTTTAATATCTAATTGGATCCTTTACTTTATTTTAAATGTAGAATTAATTCTTTTTTTTTTTTATGTAATTGGGTTCTTTTATTTTTAAAATTTAGACTTAATTACACTTTTAAATTACACTTTTTATTCTTAATTTTTTAATTTTTGACAAATTTTATTCTCAACTTTTTAAAATTAATTTAGATTTTATCCTTAACTTAATTAATTTAGCTTTTACCCTCAACTTAATTTGACTTTTACCCTTAACTTTTTAAAATTTGGTTAATTTTAGCCTTTATAATTCTTTTTAAAAAGCCTTTTATAATTCTATTCCTTACTTCCAGCTATTATTTTATATAGCTATATTTTTTTTAATTATGTTATTGTTATAAACTATTCACCTTTTAGTATCTTTAGTAAAATTCTTTTCATTCAATCATATTTTTTCATTAACAAGATTCAAACCTTAGATATTACTTAAGGAGTCTGAGTTCATTACTACTCGTACCAACAACTTGTTGGTCATATATGTAACAACAAGAAAGATACATAAAGTAACGTTATTTAAACCGTTTTTGTAAAAAAAAAAAAAAACATTGTTTAAACAATCTAACAAAAATGATTCAATTGGACAAATTTTAAAACAAATGATCTAATTGCATAGCCAAACAACTAAAAACTCAATTGAGCACTTATCATAAATTAAACTAAATTAAACACAAGTATCCACTACTTTTAAAACTATTAATTCCGCCTCCCGTGGAAGTGTCAGGAATGCTGTGAAACATAAAGGAAATGGTTGTGTAATGATTATAAACTTAAATGGGTGTTAATGTATAAAACTAAATAAAATTGAAACTATAATTTGATAAAACCTTATAGAGCACAGTTGTAATTTACTCTATATTAAAAGGCTAAATTAAATATTAAATAAAAACATATTTAAACCTTTTTTTAAAAAAAAATTATTTAACGTATTTTACTTTTTACTTTTTAAGAATTTTGTAAATTTTATCGTCCATCATTTGTTTATTAAAACTACAAAAGCTGGAGTAAAATTTGTCAACAAAGTAAAAAAGTTTAGTGCAAAATTTTCTAAAAAAAAAAAAAGAAGTTGATGCAGATAAAGCACATATTGGTCTTGGACATGCAGCAAAAAATAAATATTGATTTTATTGTGTTGCTATAAGAAACTATATGCCATGTCATCCCTAATCCCTAACTAGCAACTAGTACAACTTTATGTATCTTGGTCTTGGACACAAGATATATAAATCAATGTATAAAAACATTGGCGTACAGATTGATACAAAAAATTTGGGTTTGGCTTGAAACCTGAAAGCCAAGATTGAGGAGTACCTTAAATTAACTATATTTTCCTGAACCAATATCAACCCTTCCAAAAAAGAGGGGAAATAGAAAGCAAAGAGCCTAATGTCACAGAAAACTTACATTCCACTCAAAGAAATGCTTAGCAGGTCCTCATACCAGGTCTCCTAACGCCCTTTTCTTATCATGCATTGAATTGCAGGGTTGCTGGGCTACGAATCCAAGATGAAAGGATGGGATCAACTCACCAAAATCCTTTTCTTTCATCATCATGCATTAAATTGCATGGTTCTGGGCTACTAATCCAAGATTAAGATGGGATCAACTCACTTGAAACCATGTATGGATGACGCGTCAACCATGGCCTCGCTTTGATTTTCTACGCTTCCCTAGGAGTTTTAGCATGTTGTCGGTGACATCGGGAGGAGAGTTATCATCTTCGTGCTTATTATTGTCAGAGGTGTGAGTCAACCAAGCCAATGCCTCTATAGCAGCATCCCTTTCTGCAAGTTGCTTGTTTCTCTTCGGTTTGCCAACAAATTGCATTCCTTTAAACTCTACCAGTGCCCTAAACTCATTTGTCTTGAGATGTTTTGTTTTGTATTTTGGTGGGGAGTGCCCTGCTCGCATCATCAGTGTCTGCAGCAAGCTCTTGGGGTTTGTTCCATCTTTTGTGAATTTGTTTTCATCATTGGAGGCCTTAGGCTTCCGGCTTTCACGGCCAAATACAAATCTTCCTTCACATTGATCCCCTGAAACCAGCTCCTGAACAGCAAGCATCAAGTATTTCCCTTCCTTGTGAATGTCAATGCTAGGATCTTCCAGCTGCATTATTACGAACCCAATATCATTTTATTTATCTTCAACCAACATAACACCAACATTATATTTAAGAGTTTAAAGATGATGCATTGACAATGTAAAATAGTTTTACATTGTCAGGTAATCACAATCCTCCATTTATGATAAATTAGTTGACTTTTATGAAACTATTTTTAAAGGAGAATAAGGGTAGTGCATTGACAGTGTAACATAGTTTTACACTGTCAGACAATCACAATTCTCCATTTATGACAGGTCAACCAAGTTTTATAAAACTATTTTTAAAGTCATATAAACGAAAGGTTGATTGTCTGAGAGTATAAAATTATGTTACATTGTCAGTGCCACTACCTTTATTCTCTTTTAAAAGTCATAGAAATGGAGAATTGTGATTGTCTGCAGTGTAAAACTATTTTATACTGTCAATGCATCACCATTAAACTCTATATTTAATTCAACTAACAACTTCTAGAAAAAGTTAAAGCTCACATCATGCAGCAACCTATCATATTGGTAAGTAAACAAGGAATATTATTGCAAGGAAACAATATATGCTAACCTTCCTCTGGATAAGCTTATTGAGCTCTTCCTTAAGCATCAAACAGCAATCAGCTAAGCTAGGATCCATGAAGAAGTCAACATAACCATCTAACATTTTCAGATGCCCAGCCTAAACCCATGAGAGGAGAGAAGAAAGAAAAAGGGCAAGTTACTGTATTGAAATCCATGGAGATATTCTACTAAATGAAACATGCTATCAACTAACTAATCACCTGTATCCCATTACTTAGAGCACCACCAAAAAGGACAAGTGTTGAATCAGATACACCAGTGGAATCACGGATGAAAACAGCATTGACCTTAACTTTCTCGCCAAAAACCAACCATGGGTAAGGAATGGTCTGGTAACGTGCATTCACTGAATTCTGGTCAAAATAATGAAAACTAATCAACAGGAGAACAAGAATACTATAGAGGCAGGGAAGGGTTTATCACATAATAAACCACTGTCATGAAGGAAGCATTTTTGTAATTATATGTGAAAACTAAAATCAGGAAATGAAAACAGAAAATGTTTTCTTAAAAGCAATGCTCAACAACAATTTACACTGAAAAAGGACAAAACTTAGATATAAATATAACATGATAGCAACTGTTTCATCTCAGTAATTACTGATGATTTAAGTAACTATGATGAAGGCAGCAGTTACCAAGATGAAATTTTAAATTTAATTGGAACCCAATAGTACTTATAAATTATAATAATATATCAATGTTTTGTCTGTCGCAAAAACAATATTCCATTGAATATGAATTATAAACCAATAGAACTCAAGATAACATATGAATTTATTCATTGAAGGTGATAGGAAAAGATAAAATTGGTGCGTCACTTACAGCATATAATAAAACCTGGCCATCATCCATTGTTTTAAATGACATGGATGTCTCCCTGTGCTGTACAGAGGAGGAATTAATTAAATAAATAAAACAATAAAAGTTCAACTTGTAAGCGAAGCATGGAGATTACAGAGGAGAAAAAAAAAAAGAAATTATAAGAAACAAATAGCTCACCACCACTGATGCTATGCCAGGAAAGAGTCCAGAACAAATGACTGCACGCACAAGAGACTGATTGTGACTCAATTTGTTAATGATGCTTGCATCTGCATCTACCAAGCCGGCATCTCTCAAGATGAAGCTAAACTGCTTCCGAAGTGAATGAATAGCCTGAAGAGTTTGGGCTGAAAGGAAATTTCTCCAGCAGTATTCGTAAGCCGACCCTTCTCTTTCTGCATCTTTCCATCCTTCATATGCTCGAACAAGAGCCATATGATCACTGTAATCTTTAGCAGAAAACCTAGACTTTGCTGTCCCTGCTAACTGAAAACAAAGGAAAAAGCTATAATTAGTTATCTTTAACAGTGTAAACTTAATTTTTTATCAGTGCTTGGTCCAAGCAATAATCTGTGACAATAAGAAAAGCAATTGGCAGATAACACAAAATGAAAAGGTTCAAAGACTAGTTAATCTTTAATGGCCCATCATCATATCAAATTATTGCCCTTATAGAACATGCGAATTACAATATCAGATACCATGTGGAGATGATATTTGACCCAAATTGACTTATGCACACCCAACTAATGAAGTAAATGGACTACAAGTTCTAAACTGAAAGTCCACATTTAGTCCAACATCAGTCAGAAGCACACCTTCTAATGCATCTCTTAGTTAGTTACCAGTATGTTAGGCAGCCACTTATCACTAAGATTTGGAACAAAAAGAAGGGAAATGGTAGTGGGGATTGGAGGCTCCTGTCAACAATGAAGGGAAAGTGATCAGTAATCACCCTGGGGAATTGCATTGTAAGATCCTGCACATGAGGCAGGTGGGGTGAAAGCAAATTGTAAGAGAGAATGGAAGAAGGTTTGAGTGTGAATTGGAAAGGAGGTACCAGAGTCCTCAAAGGAGGTACCAGAGTCTCTTGACAATTTTCCTTTTTTGCTGTGTTTCTTTGTAGTATTTATTTTGTACAAAATCATAATGATATACATTAATATCAGTTAGCAACAGTAGGAAATCAGTGAGCAGGATGTGAAGACATTTTAGAATAATCAGTGAGTACTGTTTTCCAATAAAACAGTACCAGTTTCTGATCACAGTATGCAAAGAAAGATTTTATTCATAAGAAGGTCCAAGAGATTCATCAGAAGCCAGACAGCAGGATGAGAAGATCTTTTATTAATTTATTATTAACAAAACTTGGTATCTTCGCATCACATCAATACTGTTTTCACAGATCTAATGATGCATGTATTGAGGTGATCATGTTAAAGATGAGATTAGCTGTTCTTCATTAAAGGATTTTAAATTACATTCAAGAGAGTAATAATTTAAAATATCATAAAATTGTTAGATATAGATTAAAATTACTCATCATGTATCTTCATCTAACAACTTAAGCTTTTGGAATAGTTGATTCATGAAATTTACAAAATAAATCATAAAATATTGAAGCGCAAGTTCGTATTTTTATTCATTGCCTTGCTACATAAGCCAAATTCATTGATATAGATGCAAAGATTAGATTCAATTGTGCACCAAAAGGTAACGAGATGACTTACATCCCTCTTATCTTGGGGCAAAAGAAAAGGATCCCTGACACTAAGGCCAGCAACTATTGTTAGAACAGGATCAAAGCATCGAAATATAGCTCCCATTATTAACATTTTTCCCAGCTTGGGATCCACAGGAAGCATAGAGAGAAACTTCCCTGATTGAGCGAAAAAAGGAAACAAAAAGGAATTACTAATAACCAAGAAAAATATCCATAGGCACATGAGCAACCAATCAAATTGGACAGCAAAAATAGACTCACCAAGATTCGTAAGATTTTCTTGTTCATCTAATGCTCCAATCATCTTGAGAAAATCAATAGCATTTTGAACCTGTTCCATTAAATTCGTAAAACCTTGTTATATTTAGTAACTTGTGAATCTTATGTATGTATAACTGCAGAGTTTTTTGAATAAAATTTAAATTTATGACATGATTAATTTAACTACTTTTATTAGTCTTAATGAATTAAGTATTTATTTCTTATATATAAGACCAGAGGTAGTACTTCTTATAGTCTGATTATGCCTAAGAAGGAAGCTCAATTAAAATGAGGTTATAGACATCAGTAGATTACTATATCCAAACTTTTACCCCTAAGCAATGCTCTTAGGGTAACAGATGTTATCATTAAAATATAAAAATAATAGACAAAAAATTTAGAGAAAGGGAATATTTTTAAGGAATCCTGGTAAAATTATTTACAATTTTTGAATAGTTAACCACTTGAGTGGTTAATTTAATTGGGTCAATAAGTTACTACTCACTAATCACTCTTTGACCATTATTAAACAATTGGGCAACTAATAGTTCTTAACAGAGAAATATTTTATCTAATAAATCATTGTTGGTGATTTTCCCTAAACAAATGGTTATTTGTTGTGGCCATAGATATATCTTTCTCATGTCATAATATTTACTTTTGATGGAAATCAAATATACAACTACAAATCAAAGGTACTCACAGTCCGTGGCTCTGGTGCCTGTAAAGCTGCTGATAAGAACTCTCCTATGCTCTCAACCTGCAAACTTTTTATTTGCAAGCAAAGAGAGTTCAAAGGTGTTCTCAGTAGTTCAGGAAGTTGATATTCAGAAAAGGCATCATAAACACATTTGGGGTAAAGGTGGTAACATTCTCCTGGCTGCACACGACCTGCCCTACCCCTTCTCTGCAACCAAAGAGGACAGCAGGAAATAAGACAATTAGTTGCTTGTTTGGATGTATAACAGAAAACAAGAATACAGCATAAAAGAGCAACAAAAGCTGTCGAAGAAGGTATCAGCAAAATCTACTAAAGTGAAAGCTTAAAGACCTAAAGAAACTTAAGAATGAGAGCTTAATTTGACTTTGTTTACACTTTAAGTCAATTCCATGGTGTTGAAAGAGAGATAACTTTACTTCAAAACCCTTTACTTCTGCTCTCAAACAATCAATTCGTGTTAACATTACACCAGAAAGTGAAGGTTGTAGATGTTCCAGGAAAAATGGGCGGGGTGGGGGGATTCATACTAATGAGAATCTTGCTGGCTAAAAGGGTGGAAGAAGTGGGTTGACCACTATACTACAAGAGAGGAGCTAGACTGAGCTGCATCAAGTACTACAATATAAAACGTAATTATTGCACATTTTCCCTGCTTCTCAGCAATCAAGTACTACATCAGAAGGGATAAGTGAGCAAGAGGTGTATCAAAGGCTTAAATACCAAGCTAATAGCTATTTGGGTTTAAAGAGTTTTCCAGGAAAGTGATTGAGTAAGTTCAAGTTGTTTGAAAATAGCTACATGTATTGTTGCATATAGTGCCAAAGATAAGACTTTAGGTTCTCTCTTATTTTTATGTGGATGAAGAGAAAAAGAAAGTAAAGAAAAATGAGAAAATATATTTTCACAACCAAAATTTAGAAGATTTTTTCCCCTCATTTCTAAGCATAGAAAACTGAGAAAAGAAAGCCTCATGTTGTGAAATTACAACTGTTCACTTAAGTCAAACTGATTTTAGGAGAAGGGCAGAGGGCAATGATGTATATCAACAAATTTGAAGTCTTGTCTTTTTTTATGAAAGAAGAAATTCATTGAGACTAAAAAATGAAGAATACAAACAGTTAGCAGGATAAGAGATCCATACAAAAGAAGAAAAAAACACATCAATTAAATAAAGCATGCAATCTCCTACATATATATCTGTAACAGAAACCCCTTCAAACACTGGTTAAAAATCAGTTATGACCACCATAATGGAATTGTGGTGCACCTTTTATGCCCACCAGGCCACCACCATTCACCCTTGAATTTGTGGCATATTCTGGCAGTTTCCACACCTTTTTTTCCATTTTTCAGCCACCACTGTGGCACTGCCATGGCAGTTTATGGAAGACATTGTGGTGAAACATCTTGTTTTTAAGTGTTTTTTAAATTTACATTTTACAGATAGGGTTTCTAAACCCTTTCTTCACCCTCTTCTACCGTCATTCTTCACTCTCCCTTCTGTTCTCACTCTCATCTTCTCCCTCCACCAAATCCTATATTATTTTTAAATTCAACAATATATCTACATTTATTAGAAAGAAAGAAAAATATCAAATAAATCCAGGGCACTACAAAAGTATATACAATAGGGGTTGGAGCATTAGTAGCTATGTGAACAATACAAAAGTTAAAAGCAAATATAGTGAGGGCTTAGGAGACATGGATACTTGCCTGACGTGCAGATGCTTGAGATATCCAAGAAGGTAGAAGACATGGCGTGTTATTCAAAGCATCATAAGTGGTCTCTTTTGCTTTTCCACAATCAACCACAAAAACTACGTCATTGATTGTAATACTTGCCTCAGCCATATTTGTAGCAAGTATCACTTTCCTTATATTTGGAGGTGGTTTCTCAAATATGAGTTTCTACAAAAATATAAAGCAAAAATAATAAATAATTTATTGAAATACAGTAACATAGAATAATTAACAGGAAAAATAGATAATCAAATATCAGTAATATGCTCTCAGAAATAGAACATGAAAATAAGATTCTACCATTATAGAAATCAGTATTGGCAAGAATAAAAATTTAAATATGCTTACTGTCTATCATCAACGGCTATTTCATAAGAAAAAGTTTATTAAAAAGGAATTTTATAATGAGAGCAAGAGAATGAAAAATCACAGAGGCTAAGAAGGTATCCCCAAAAATATATAGCAAGACTTGTTTTTGAACCTAGAAATTTTAATCTTCAGATATCTATAATATATGATAAGATACAAAATGATATCTGGATGCATATTTGTTTACCTTTGCTGTTTTATTCCAACCCAGCTACCCCCTAATGTAAATTTCTCTTTAATAAAATATTTTTTCCAATCCAAAAACTGTAAGGATATAATGAGAACTGAATAAGAGCAGAACTAGTCAATTAGTCCATTAGTTAGTTTAGAAGGGAATGGTTACGAATAGGGGGAAATTAGATTAGAGGGATTAATTCTGTGAATTTGATAGTTTGTGACTTTGCATGTGAAAAGAGAAATCCTTTTGTGAAGGGGAAACCCTTGAAGGAAAGACTTCTCTCCTTTGCTCTGTACATCTTTTGTTCAACCCACAATATCATTACTCTCCTAATCTCCTCAGTCCTCTCTGTTTTTTCTGCTTTGGTTCCTACAAATTGCTTGTGAAGAGGAACCCTTGGAGGAGATACTTCTTGACTCTAACTTTTTTGTTCAACCAAATATTATTCTTTCCCTATCCCTATTTTCTATTCTTCAGTTGCTAACAAAAAAACTATGACAGATACCACCAAAATCCACCTGCATTCTATATTCCTATTATACCTCAAAATCATGACAAGTCAAAAGTAGCATCTTGGAAACATCAGATATAGGTCATAAAAACTTGCATTACAAGATGCTACTAAATTTTAAGCAATTTGAAATTCTCTAGTTTCCTTTATTTTTCTGCCAAAATTTCAAGTTTCTTTATTTCTGCGCAGAGAATGCCAAGAAAACAAAAGATGCAACAATGAAAAACTTATGACCATCAAGAAAAGAAAATACGTTATTTATCTTTTTGAACTGCACCAACAGATTATTTATTGTTGAATATACAACAAGCATTTTAAACCAACAATCAAATGGATTATTACTTTATATAACTAAATTTCAAAGAAAAAACATAAAATAACCAAATTAAATGACTTAATTCAATTTGTTGCCAACAAAAAGACATAATTGGTTAATCAGAAATACAGATCACGGAAAGAGAAAGAATAAAGATTTAGAAGTACATGACGATGCAATATAATAATCCAGGAAATCAACAAATGGAAATAAGAACCTGTTCTGTGGTTGCCATTGAACCATGACATGTTTGAAGAAGAACCCTATTGGGATCACCTAAAAGAGGATGTGCTTTAAGCTGATCTCTTAAAGAGCTTATATCCTCCCACCCAGTCATAAATACTAAGACAGCACCTGGCCGTTCCTTCCGACATATATGGCATAGAACAGCCTCAATAAGATTAAACCCAATGCAGTCAGGTGCCCAAGATGCTAACGAATCACGTGCCTTGGAGCTATAGTTCTCAAAGCTTGATTTAGAAAGAGCATCCTGTTCATCAGTATGAAAGTAAGAAATTCATGTTCCTAACATATTGCACTTCAACAGAATTTAGTTTTAGTTTCTAAGGCAAACAAGGAATATCTAGTCACTTTATCTAATTTTAGATATATTAGGAATTGCAGAATATTCCAAAAAAAAAAAGGAGGGGTTAATTGCATACAAGACACAGCATTTATTTACTACCAACTATAAAGTCTAATAAATATGCATCCCTAGTTTCAAACAATTAAGAATAAGCATGCAGCAAGGCACAACATCAGGGTATCAGCTTGCTTTTGAAAGACAAACTCAGGCCAAACAAGAGAATCTAAATTCTTTACAGCAACATTATAAGTTAAACTTAGATGTAATTAAAAATATAATCACTCTATGCCATCACTGTTGTGATGAAAAATTGGTGGCCAAGATTGAGGATAAACAATTTGTTTTGGCACAAAAATAAGCCATAATTGAGAGGATAAACAAATTCTTTCTTTCTTCCTTCATTAATCTTTATTACATTTGTTCACTTCCTTCCCTACCCTTGGCTCAATAGACCAAAGATGAAGAATAAGTTGATGCTCCATTGTATTTAAACTCACAAGAATGGGGTTTTGACAATAACCATGGAAAAACTACACTATAAAAGCTAGCCATTGCAGTTGTAGTGTCCAAGGCATTATAAATCTCACACCAAAATCCCATACTTCCAATGTGGGACCCAAGTCTCACCTTGCAATGAGATCCTAATATCCCACAATGTTCCACAGTATAGCACCCACATAGGCAAGCTCACTAGCCATTTTGAGTGAACATTGCAATGCCAACATCACCACCACACCACTCATTTGCAGCTGAGAGACATAGTAAAAGGCTCTTGTACAAATTGATAAGAACCTTGGGAGCACCACACCACAAAAGCTAGCTATTGTAGATTTGTAATTGTGGAGTATAAACCCCACACCATAATCCCATATTTCCATTGTGGGATTCAAGTCCCATATCTTGCAATTGCCAATTGGATAACATACAATCATACCATCCGGCTGTCCACAATAAAGGCAGCTTCCCAACACTTCCCTTCATGCTCATGACTTCCAGCCTGGAGTGTGGCACATGGAGGTGGCCTAACAATAGATCTAGGATAGGCTCTGATACCATCTTAAAAAGTGAGTTTGGGTCTAACTCAACCCTACAAAACTGGCTTGTAAGGTGAGGACTGCCCCCCACTTATATACACTATTTTGGTCATATCACTAACCAATGTGGGACTAAACCACTAAACCACCACCCTCAAGGTTACACTTCAGGCAACCCCCAAAGAAGCCGCAACTAAGGCATGTTAAGGGGTGTCCACAATTAAGGCGGCTTTCCAACACACTTGAAGAACCCAAGGCATTATAAACCCTATACCAAAATCCCATACTTCTAGAGTAAGACTCAAGTCCTACCTTGCAATTGGATCCTAAAAATCTTTTGGTGAAGGGAGAGAAAGGAAAAGTGTGTCTGAGAGAACTAGAGGAAAATTGGAACTATCCTGAGTGTTTCCGTCTTTATGTGCATCTACCATCCCCTCTCACCCACATATCACTTTGATTCAGGGAAGTGAATATACCTATGTTTCTATCTTATTTATATGTGACTCTGGTCCAGTTAAATTAGTACTAAAGCATCTAAGGAACTTGTTCAGCATTTTCAATATTAAATATTTTTCCCACATACATTTTCAGATTAAACCTATGCAACTTTTAAGACTGCACAACCACCACAATAGACAAACACACTGAAATCATGAAGAGAAGTTCTTAAGCGTCAATTAAACTTATATGTCAATATTAAGGTCAAATTTTTAAGGTAGCTGCATACCTCAACAAGAGCAGTGATCTGGTTTTTCCTCTTCCGTGGTGCTAGTTGCTTTTGTGTCTTCCACATTTTCTCTTGTCCATAATCATCAATTTGGTTGAAGGAAGACAATTTATATCCAGTCATTTCCAAAATATCTTCTAAAAAGTGTGCTCTAACTGGATAGGTGAAGCCCTGGGCAATGAACAAAAGAATTCATTTACATGAAGATTTGCATAAAGAATGGAATATAAAACTATATAGCAGCTTAAAAATGACTTTAATGCATTAAAGACCAAGCATAGATTTGGCCATACAATTGCATGTACACACTCATCCACCCAATCAACCCTACCTTCCCACCCACCACAACCCCACACAATAATTTAAATTGGCATACAATAATTTGAGTTTCAACACTAATGAACATTTAATTGCATATAGTCACATATGCATCTAACATTCAGCATAATTGAAGTTCAATTTTCAAAACAAATAAATGTTTATCTAAAATAATTGTCTTACCGGAATATGAAATGTAGGAGCACCTCCAAAAAAAATCGAAAAAAGCTCAGCATTCAAGGTGGCACTCATTAAAACCAATCTTAAATCCCGACGACGGGGAAGCAGATCCTTTAACACAATCAGTAAGAAGTCTGCAAAGAACAAAAACCAACAGTGGAAAGCATAAGTCTTCTTAGATACTTCTTCAGCATTATATAAGGTATTACTAGTGTAAGATTGTCCATTAGGAATCTACCTTCATTCATGCCTCTTTCATGAATTTCATCCACAAAAACATGGGTTATACCATTCAGGTTTCGATCACTCAACAACCTTCTAAGTAATATACCACTAGTACAAAAGAGCAGATGGGTGTTTTTCCCTTTCATTCCTTCTAATCGAACTTTGAAGCCAACCTATCAAAAAACCTCTGTTGTGGTATAGCAGCAGCAAGAACAGAAATATTCCAAATTTTAAAATCCCATTCAAGAGCAAAAAGTAGTTTATGAATCTTTTATTTTCATCATGAATAATAATATTTGCACCATGTTTTCTGTACATTTACAAGCATTTGTGCTTTTGACCATTTCCAGAAAAATAGAGCTTACTGTTTCACCAAGAGGCTCTCCTCGCTCTGCTGACACTCTCTCTGCCACTGCCATAGCAGAGATCCTTCGAGGCTGTGTGCAAATAATGCTACAAAATGCTCCACGACCAGACTCAATCTCTGATTCTAATACATACTGAGGAAGTTGAGTGGTTTTACCACAGCCAGTCTCTCCAGATATAACTATCACCTAGATCATTATTCATCAAAATAAGGTATCAATTATTAATGCATAATCCCAACACAGTTCATTTCTAATTTTCTATTGGAAAACCACAGACACAATTAGACCCAGTAGCATGGTTTGAGTAAGGGCAGGTTGAAGTTCAGTAAGTAAAATTCAATAAAATGACACATCTATAAGAAGGGTGTAAAGCTGTTGAAAGCAACCTGCTGCTCATCATAAGGCTTCTCCCCAAATGAAAAATTATAAAGTACTTGGCATCTATGAATTTAAGTCAATGAAAATACCAAATTGATTATTCAAGAAGGAGGGGACAAAAGGAAGGATCACAAATCATTTTAAAAAAATCTTTGACACAGGACATGAAAAGACCAATCAAATATGCCCAAATACCAAAAATTTAGAAAATGTCGTACAATTTTGATGTAGCTTTCAATGCAATTTTTCCACAGGGTGTAGTGTTCATTTCAAGGACTAACTAGTGTATTCTAAGGGGCTGTTTTTGAAAACTGTTTTATGTTTTTAAAAACTAAAAAAATTGTTTGTCAAGTGTAGTTTTTAACAATAGATTAAAAAACTAATTTCTCGTATAATTTTTTACAGCAAAAACCCATAACGTCATTAAGTTGTTTTGGTTTATTACTGTCAGTTTTCTTCTTCCTTACACTTCCATATCCTCTTCCTACAGTTCAGCTTAATTTCACCTACTTTTCAGTTGCATGTGCTCCTTGCAAGTTTGGTAGACAAAGACCAAGAATTGTAAATGGTCTTAGATTTTACATCTGTTCAAATAGGAAAAACAGAGGAATAATTGAGTATAAACCGTGTGTTTGAGTACACAGCGGGGTGCATGTTTATATAAGTTAATTACATTAATGGTACATAAATAGAGGATATTTTGTTTCCTCTAAATCAAAGATTATGTTCCTATAAATTGCAATTATGAATAGAATCAGAATATTAATTCTGATTTTCAACAACATCATTTAAATCTTACTAAGTGCTTAAGTCAAGTTTCATTCTTCTGTTCTTATTTTATTAGTATTTATAATTTATAATTTATAATGAAGTCCTAAAAGGCTAAAACCTTGTGGGATTACAGGTAGCCAATACAGTGTTTGGTTTTCAAGGTCCAAAATACTAAATACATGCTTATAGCTAACCTGGCAGGCATCTAATGAAACACATTTAGCAAGCATACCTGATTATGTGCTATAGCTTGAAGTAAACCTTGCTTCTCCTTGAATGATGGTAGAGACCTCTGGAATTCCAGCATCTTCCTGCCCTCAGGTGATTCCTATACAAAAAAAAGTACAATATATATAAATTGAAGCCAAATATGTAAATTATTTCAATAGAATTACTAAGGCAGCTTCAGCACCAGCAGTAAAATAATTAGTTGGGAACATAATTATCAAACTTTGAACAAAGACATGCAAATATCAGAATTGAAAGCCTTCTAGTGCCAAACTTACAAAAAGGGCTGGGCAATAAAAACATAAAAGTGGTCATTGCCCAACCAAAAAAACTAATAGTTTGGGTATGAAATTGGAATGGAAAAGAAAATTAACAAATTACAAAAGATAAACCAACACTCACACACTATTGATCATTACTAATTCAAGCACATTTGATACCAAATGCAATATCCAACTGAAAAATTAAAAAAAAAAAAAAAAAAACCTGCCAAGCTCTTTGCATATTACGCATCCTCAAACTCCTCTTCTGGAGAACTTTTTCCATAACAGATTCATCCACAAATGAATCGGCATTTTCATCCATGTCTATATCTTTAACTTGATTAGTGGAGTTCACATCATCCAGGCTGTCAGTTGTCTTTGCAGAATTGAGCTGAAGTCTATCAAGGTATTCCTGCAACAAACCCTCAACCCTCCTTTGCAAGCTTAGTGGAATCACCACCTGTGACAATGGAATGTACGAGAATTATTTTTCTAGGATGGCATCAATCCTGGTATAAGTTGAAGTTCCAAATCCACTGCACTGCTCCCACCCAAGTTATTACCTCTCTTTGTGGACGTTTGTCATCCAAATCAGGACGGTAGTTAGGAAGAGGAACCTTGCTTGCAACAACCACTTTTCCAAACAACTCACTGTGCATTATGATAAATGACAATACAATCAATGATTGAAAAGAAAGGTCAAAGATTCATTTAAAAGTGTGAAGTAATCATTAAAAGTCAATCAAAGTAAGTCCTCTCATTCTACATGGCATAAGTAAATACGTATTGTTTTACCTGTAAAGCCCCATTCTTTTGGCAAGGTTAGCTATCTGTTCGTAGTCCCTCCTATCTTTTCTGTCTCTAGATACAATCTCCTGGTCCTTTTCGTGCGTAACAGCATGCTGAGTTTCCATTTCCACTCATCCACATTGGCCACCGTAGATGATGCCTACATTAACATTACATTTTCTTAGAAATAGTAGCCCTATGCCAGAGCTGATCATGTTTTTAAGAAGCTACTGAACACTAATCAATTGGATTTCAGTTTAATTCAAACAATTTAAAAAACTACAGAACATAAATCATTTCCGGGGGGGGGGGGGGGGGGGGGCGCATTACCAGCAAAAAAAAGAAAAAACAACTTCTGGTTCTCGAAAGAAAAACCAAAAATTTCAAATCTTTAACTAATTGTGTTGCCAATAAAACTTTCCGTAATCCACTACATTACAGTCATTATATTTCATTTCAACTGACGCAACTTAAAATAATCATTTCCACCAAAACAAAATGTCTGAACTTTCATAGAAAAAATCTATAACTCAAAAAAGGAGAGGAAAGAAAAACCTGATGATTCTCGAAGTCGCAGTCGTATTCGTCATCGGAGAACTGTTCGAGAGAGTAGTAGCTGGAGACGAGGCGCGTGGAGATTAATGATTTCGCGTTGCACAGGGAAGAAGAGAGCCAAGGGTGAAACCTGAAGTGAGAGATTGAAGTTGCAGAAGAAAAAGGAGAAGAAGAGACGACGCGGTTGCGGTGACGCACGTGATGCTGATGGTGAAGTTGGAGGGGCTTGGCACGTGCTATGAGAAGAAGAGACGCTGCTGATTTTGAATTGCGCATTGTCGTTGAGGCATTGCTATGCTAATGCTATGCCTTTGGTTTGGAGCAACTCTTTCTTTCTTCAGTCTTCACAGGTTTTGTTCAGTGGTGTTGTCTGTTTGAAATGTGAAAAGGAGAAGGAGAATGAGATTCGTGGGTGGAGTCGGGTCGATCCGACCCGTTTGTAAATTTTGATTGGGCTGGATCATCCATGATTTTTTTTCTTTTGGTAAAAAATACGTTTGATAAAATGAAATAAGTTACAAACTTATTTGGATAATAATAATAAAAAGTACTTTTAAATGTGTAATTATTGAAAAGGGTATGAATTTCATTATGTATTATTAAATATGAACTCTAAATGAAAAAGAGAGGAGAGAGGACCACTTCAATTCTGAAATTTGAACTAAATGAATACAAGTAGGGGAATTGAAAAAAGAAAATGATGGTTAACATTTTTTTTTTTTTGGGTGAAATGATGGTTAACATTAATATCATTCATTACTCCCACCCAAAAAGTGTACTTAGAGCTAATGTTGAGTGTAGAAGATGGGGTTAAAATTGGAAGCTACTTTATCAAAAAGCATGCCCCAACTGAGAAGCAAAAAGCATCATCTCACTAGAGACGAGACGGGACGGAGCGAGAAACAAAATTCAGGGGTCGAAATTTATTAATATATATATATATATATATTCAAATCTAAAATATTAATTATAATAATAATTTGTAAAAAATGTTATAAATATAGGTCTTAAATATGATAAAACAAATTAAATTCTTTTTTTTAATCCAGTATTATAAATATGATATTATAATAAAAATTTGTATCTAAATTAAAATTATATTTTTAAAAAATATTCTATTATTTATATTTTAAAAATATAGTTAATTAGAATGAATTATGTTCCTATTGAAAATATGATTTTAATTTGATAAAAATTAGAAAAAGATGATTGTGTTATGAATGGTCACATACTAACAAAAAAAATTTGATTACTAATAATTTATTTGAATTAATGTACTCAAGTTAAAAAATACATTAAAACATCTCAATTAATTCTCAAAAATAAAGACAAGTCAAGAAAATACAATTTTTTTATTAAACAAAAATAACTTATATCCATGTGTCTCAAATTTTAAATAGTCAATTCATTCATAATCAAGCTTATCATTTTCATATGGAAATAAATAATTTTTAATTCACAAATAATTTATTGTAAAATAAAAGTATATATTATGTAAAAAATGCTAATATTTAATTATTTTAATATTAATATATTATATATATTAAAAAAAAATGCAGGGGAGCCATGCCCCCATACCTGTAACGTAGGTCCGTCACTTATCTCACTTGCTTTGATATAAAACGTAGATTAGAGTCAAATATAGGTATAAAAATTACTTTAAGAGATTTTCAAACATATGACCAAACTCAGTTTAGTGCTTGAAATAGACATTTGAGAGAGCCCACCGAAGAACCAAACCGCTCTTAGTACATCTGCATCTGATCCTATGTCATTGGTCCACCAGCCTTGTTTTTCCACTTAGTTGACAAGTTTGGATTTAGGGTAGTTGCTATGTTGCTGAAGGATCAATTTGTAACTTTTAAAAACTTTGATTAAAAAAACATATTAGGCTAAATACATAATTTATTCCTCCAAATTATAATTAATGGTTCAATTTGAATGCTAAATTTTAAAAAAGTTTCAAGTTGATTCTTAAATTATTTAAAATGTAACAATTTGATCATTTTTTTTTATCAAATTTTGTTATTTACACCTTATGTTTTATTAAGTACATCTCTCATTTTTTTATATTTTAGGAGAGTGTACTTAGTAAAAGGAGATGCAAATTATTTATTGCACAAAAAAGAAAGGAGATGCAAATTATGCTGACATTCTTTGGTTAATTTTAATAAGATAACTCCATTAGCATAATAAACTTTGGGATCAAATTTTGATATTTTTTTTTTATCTTTAAAATTTAATTTATTGTTTTTTTAAATAATTGACATCACTTTTGTTGACAGTCTTTTCTTTTCTTTTTCTCTTCAAATTTTAAATATATTATGAATATGACGAATTTAAAGATAAATGTAACAAGTCTATATGAATTTAAATATAAATAAATATCTATTTGAATTTAAATCAATTATTTGGTATTAATTTTATTTTTTTAACTGAATGTTTTTTAAAAAAAATACTAGTTTAAGATCTTAGAATTCAAAAAGAAATTATTGTTTTTAAATAATAGTTGATAATAATAATAATTGAGAAAAGTGTAATGAGTAGTTTAAATTGATTAATGTAATTATCTTAAAATTATAATGTTTGTTATTATCTTAGGATTATTATAATTATTTTAAGATTATAATATTTATTATTTTGCTAGTTTGATTTTGTTTAGGGTCATACTTTTTATTTTATATTATTTTTAATAAACTTTATCATCTAATTTAAATAAAAAATGATTTTCAAATTTGCGACCCGTTGTTATTATTTTAGGAAGGTTTTAAGTTATTATTATCATAATTATCTTATGAATATAACAAATTTAAATATTATGAATATAACAAATTTAAAGATTAAATGTAACAAGTCTAAATGGATTTAAATTTAAATTAATTATTTGATATTAATTTCATTTTTTAACTAGATTTTTTTTTTTAAAAAATAATATTAGTTTGAGATCTTAAAATTCAAAAAGAAATTGTTGTTTTTAAATAATAGTTGATAATTAAAAAAACTAAGAAAAGTGTAATGAGGTAGTTTAAATTAATTAATGTAATTATTTAAAAATTATAATGATTGTTATTATCTTAGAATTATTGTATTTATTTTAAGATTATAATATTTGTTAGTTTGATTTCGTTTTGGGTTATAATTTTTATTTTATATTATTTTCAACAAAGTTTATCATCTAATTTCAATAAAAAATGATTTTCAAAATTTTCCCATTTTTATTATTTTATAACTTTTTTAAGTTATTATTATTGTAATTATCTTATAATATAACAAATTTAAAGATTATAAATATAATAAATTTAAAGATTCAATGTAACAAGTCTAAATGGATTTAAATTTAAATAAATATCAATTTAAATTTAAATCAATTATTTGGTATTAATTTCTTCTTCTTTTTTTAACTAGATTTTTTTTTAAAAAAATATTAGTTTGAAAACTTTAAATGAAAACTTAAAATACCTAAACATTTTAAAAATAAGATAATTATCAAAAACTAAATAATTTGTAAGATGTCTATATAAATAGTTAAATTAATTATTTGATTTCTAAAACAAAACTTTAATTTTAATGGTCTTTACTTTAACTTTACTTTTTTTTTTTTAGTGTATATTTAAATTAAGGTTTTTCCTCTTGTATATGTTGTGAATACAGTGTTTTAAAACATGTTATAAAAGGGCCAATAAAACAGTGTTATCTATATTTTTATGCCATGTCGCTGTTTGACCAATAAATTCTTAATATTTATAATTTAGTCTTGAGGATTTATTTGCAATTGTAATCTAATTATAACCTAATTGCAAAATCTCACATTTCCACTCTATGTACACTTCTTTTTCTCTCTTCGTGGTTTCTTTTACAACTTCAATTTTAGGCAAACATACATTCTTCACCTAACCTGTTCCTTCTCCCTTGACATGGCTCACATTAGTTCTCCCTTCGTCCGTTGCTTCCACTCTACATCTCTCCACCTCAACCCACGCCTTCTCCCACCACTAGCTACAACTCTCCCAAGTGACAATCCGTCACCGTCGATGGTCACTTCCCCTCTTGTGGCAAGTTGATCCACCACGTTGAAACCATAGCCTCCAACCCAACCTCGTTCATCTCTCTCGTTCTACTCCTCTCACCATATCATTCTCCCTAATGTTCGTCTTATTCATTTCAATAAGGTAAGACCTTTTACCCTCTATGACTTCTTCATTTAGGGCTCATTCAATAGTTTATTGTTGTTATTCTTTGAATTTTTTTTATTTGATTTGTTTAACGGATGTTTAATTTCATCTAATTATTTTGTTTTCTTGAAGCTTAGTTGATTGCATATAAACTACTTGATTAAATGTGACAACTAGTATGTGTCAAAAAATTTCACCACTTTTCTTATACATGTTAACTAAAGAAACTTCAAATCGATTATTCATTTTCACTTTTTTTATCAACAGTAACTCAGTAATAGTTAAGTGCTAATTAAACTATGAATGTGTTATAATATAAATTGCAAACTAAATAAGTTAATGAATAATATCGATTATTGAATGTTTCTAAAGGACTATCATCATCATGTCATTGTTATTGGTTCTTCATGTCCACTGTCATCATTACTTAATATGGAACTTATTACATTTTAGTACATAAGCATTTAAAAAAGGTGATCTTTTACTAACAAAAGCATTTTAGTACAGAGTAAAATTGTTTCTATTTTATTCTATGAAGGAGAGCAACCAAATTGCTCAGAAAAAAATGTTAAACTGTTTAAGTGAGGTTACTGATAATTATTAGTTGTGGGCTCTTTGCATACATGACTAATCTTCACCGAACATTTGCTTGACTTGTTCACAACATGTTTCTAATAATTGTGATATAATAAACACTGCATTTCACAATATACTTGTTTACAAAAGGTTGTTTTAAAAGAGTTGATCATTTTACAAATATATCTATTTTGTCTAACTCCATCAATTTTTTTTTTCAGAATTGTTTTACCTAAAAAGTTTCATTTTCTTTATGAAGTGAAAGATAGCAAGTCTTCTCCATCGAATAATATATATAGAGAAATTAATTTAAATAATTTTTCCTATTTATTAACTCATCTTCCAATGAATCCTAAGAATTTGGATCCTTTATTTATGTTTTATTGTGTCATTTTCTCTTTTTCAATCACATTTATCTCTCATTTTCATATTTTGTCCATTATGCATTTCTTTGTTACACTTGATAAATATGACAAATATTGTTGATCGTTTGCATGCTTTAGATTTTTTTTTTCAATTAATTATTGTTGCAGATATCTTAAAGATTAATGTATGGTCCTTGAATGTTATTAGATTTTGATTTTGGCTTTTTGTAAATTGTATATATAATTTTTATCCAATTCAATTGTAGATGGATAAGTGTAATGAGGATTCATTTAAGATTTCAGATAATGACAATGATCTTAGCCTTGACAAAATAGAATTTTATGAGGATAGTGATTCTACTAATAGTGAAATGGACAAAAATGATGAGAATGAAGTAAATGACTTAGATTTTGACTTGACATCTTCTAAATTCACTAGCTTTATTGATATGACAAAGGAACACGTTATGGGAATGGATTTTGCAAATGAAGAGACTGCTTATAAATTCTATTATGCTTATGCAAGGTTAACTGGTTTTGCGATTAGGAAAGACAAGGTTCGTTATGGGTCAAATGGTGAAAGTAATACGGCGTCAATATGTATGCAACAAAGTAGGATTGAAGAACAAAAAATATTTTATGAGGGACGATAGAAAAAAGGCTCATAAACCTTTGACTCACACTAATTGCATCATAAGGTTGTGCATGAAGTTAGATTCGAGTACCTTGCAATTCAAAGTTGTGTCATTTTGGGAAAGTCATAACCATGTATTGTGTGAGCCAAATTATGTGCCATTATTTAATTTGTATCGAAGGTTGAGTGACGGTGATAAAGTTTAGATAAATACATTACATGCACAGAGGATTAGAACTTGTCAAATAATGAATTTTATGATGGACCAAAAAGGTGGACCTACGGGTGTCAGCTTCAATAAGAAAGATCTGTTCAATTACATTGAGCGACGAAAGAGGTTTAGAATAAAAGATGGGGATGCAATGATTGCATTGAGTTATTTACATGGTAAGGCAGATAATGATGCCATGTTTTTTTCATGATATGTTGTTTCGGAAGATAGTAAATTGAGACATTTATTTTGGATAGATGGTACTAGTAGAACTGATTTTCAATGTTTTGGTGATACAGTTGCATTTGATAGCACGTACAAAAAGAACAAGTATAACAAGCCCTTGGTTATATTTTCAAGAAAAAATCATCATTCTTAAACCGTTATTTTTGGGTATGCTCTTGTTTCGGATGAAAGTGTTGATACATATAGATGAGTTTTGCAAACTTTTTTAGATACAATGTGCAAGAAACATCCAAAAACAATCGTAACAAATGGTGATCTTACTATGAGGGAGGCAATTAAAGAGATCTTCCCTAATGCAACCCATAGACTTTGTGGGTGACATTTGTAGAAGAATGCTTGTAAAAATGTGAAGAGTTCGAAATTTGATAGGATTTCAAAAAAACATTGTATGATAATGTTACACGAGAATTTTGAAAGATTTTGGAATACTAGCTTAAAGGGAATAATTGGGTTTCACAAATTTACGAAAAGAGGTTCATGTGGACCACTGCATATTTACGTGAATCTTTCTTTGCTACCTTGCGAACTACCTTTATATGTGAAAGTGTGAATTCAATAATAAAGACATATATCTGGAGGAAAAATACAATTGTTGAGTTGTTGTATAATTTTGAACACTCTTTACTAGACTATAGGTACAAATAGATGAATTCAAATTTTAATTCATTGTATACAAATGCTATGATAGATTCTTCTCTTCCCATTATTGAGGAACATGTTGCAAAATTTTATACCAGAGCTATATTTAACAAAGTGAAAGTGCATATTGTAAATGTTGGTGGACTAAATGTGACCAAAAGGATTGAAAATTTGGAGAAGGTGTACAAGGTTGAAAGATATAGGCAACATCGTCATCAAATTGAAGTGGTATTTGATAAGAATGAATCTAAGTTTGCATGAGTGTAAAATGTTTGAGTTTAATGGCATTCCTTGTCGCCACATAATTTGTGTCATGCGGCTTGACCATGTAAATTCATTTCCTCCAAGTATGATCTGCAGTCGATGATTGAAGGATGCGAAGAATAAATTGATTGATTGCTATGAATAAGATAATTTGGATAATGACCTTATGAGTACTAGCCATGTTGGGGTACTAACTGCTTGTTGTAACAGATTATGTGAAATTGCTGGAAAATCTCGTGACAATTTTAATTTAATTAGGGATGAAATTTTGAAGTTGATAAATGTTTTACAACAACAAGGGCACATGCACAATAGTGATGTTCCTTTTGTAAATAAGGTGGGCGATCCATTCTTTTCTGCTAACAAGTTTTTTTTTTTTTCAAATTTTTATTCCAATCAATGATATGTCATTGCATTGGTATCTTCTAATTATTGATTTGAATAAGAAGAAATTGATATTGTTGGACTCACAACCAAATTCAACAAAAGATGATATTAGACAATATTTTATGCACAAATTGGTAACTCTTCTATTAACGTATAGATATGTTTTGATGATGTTTATTAAATATTTTAATGTATTTTATATTATTAATTTAAATTCAGGCAACATTTTTAGAAGAAATGTTTTGAGAATCATCATTGTATAATGATAATCAATGTATAAGCCAAGATTTTCTAGTTACACTTTGAAGGTGCCACAAGATATAGGTAGACAAGAAGTTGAATCATAAGTATTTTAAAAGAAAAAAACTCTATAACCTTAATAAAAATTTAGTATAATTGTTTTTCTTCAAAATATTCATTGTTATATGTTACTTTGTGCTAGGAATGATTGCGGTGTATGGGTGACTAAATGGATACTTGATTGCAAGTGGTTAGCGGTTACAAAATTGATATAATGAATATTTAAACATTTATCATACTAAAAAATAATGTATGAATTAAATTAGATAATGATGTTTTTTTTTTTCATTTTGACCTTGGTAGGTTGACAACACAACAAGGATGGAGATTGCTTTGGATATGATTCTAGATTTTGACAACACAAAGAAAGATGAAATTATTAGGCAAGCTGCCACAAACTAAGAACATTTGTCGCTAAAGTGAAATTGTCTAGTTGCTTAGCTAGATTAATCATTTGGAGCTAATAAGAAAATATTGTTTAAGTACTTTTATTCTTAATATTTTTATGCTATGTTAAGTTGTTTACTTCTAAAAAATAGTCATATTTTGACTACCTATTTGGTTAAGCAAGGTATTAACACTAAATGATGGAAATTTTGTCCATCCAGTATGTTACATGTTTTACAACTATATATGTTTGGTAATTTTTTATATGAAATTATGATCTTTTTTTCCAAGTTGATTGCTTGTTAATCAATGCATATAAGTTTCAAGTTTTTGCAACATTGTTAATTTTAAGTCAAATTTGAGATTAAAAAATACCAAATTCCAAACAGAATAAATTGATAATTAAATGAAAAAAATAAGATAAATAATTGTCAAATAAACTAACCACCGTCAAATGAAATGATCAATCTTTGTAGAATATATAAAATATCAGAAAATCATAGAACAAAATAATTACATGACCAAGTTCAAGTCCTTAATGACTTATACAGAATACAAATGCAACCACAAAGCAATTAAAGGAACTAACTCATGAATCATGATCACATTATCATGGAAAAAATTGTAGATTAAACAAACACAACTATTTTCAAATAGAAAACCAAGTTCAGGTGCTTACACAATTGATTTTTCAATATATCAAACTTGGATAAACCAAGCTTTAGACACTACCCTAGTGGAGAAGTGCAAAATCACACAAATTTCTAATGTGTGGCCTTAATAATTGTCTACAACTGTCACTGCATTCTAATAATTAAAACATAAGTTATACCATAGACCAATATTATTTTAAAGAAATAGAATTAAATTACTTTATTTAGTAGTATTTAACTTGCTCAGTGACTTATTATTTTAAAACAATGGACTTAAATTACTTTATTTAGTAGCATTTAACTTGCTCATTGTACTTTCAAGTTTCAACTAAAAAATGTGGCCTAATAATTTCGATCTTGGTTCATGCTTAAATTTTTTAATAATGACAAATGTAGTAATTGCCATTTTTATAGGACTATCACTTGACAGAGGTACAATGATAATGATAAGTAAGCTATTTGATCAAACACATTTATATTGAAAATATCATCTTAGTAAAATTTTCATATATGTCAAGTAATTTATTTTTTACAACAAAAGAGATCCGAGAAATTAGCATTAGAAAGTCAACATACATTTTGTAAAAAGGTGTGAATATCAGCCAACAAGAGATCAAGGCTAACAATAGAAGATATACAAACTTCACTACCACTGCAAAATAAGACAATCACACAATTATTAGAAAGAATCTTAATCAACAAATTAATCTTAATTTAATGTAATTCAAATAACTTGCATGCCTAAATTTTGTCCCATTTTTTGTGTTTGAAGATAGTTGAGTTATTCTAGAAGAACCACTTCCTTTCAAGTTTATCTAATAATTATGTATCTCGATATCCCTGATGCCTACAATTTCAATAGATTGCAATAAGAATCATGATCATAAAGATAATAACTAAACTAAACATGGTAAAACGTAATTTATCATGAGAATATTACATTTATCGGTGGTTTTGAGGGAAAGCATTCCATCTGTTTTATGAGGAGCAAAATAAATAAATTAGATAAAAAAAAATCAAACCAAGCCATTAATAAACAATAACAAAAAAAGATAAGAAAACAAATTTAACTCAGATAGTAACAATGAATTGTTCAGTTACCACAATTGCCAACGACATCCGTTGAAGCAAACCTCAAGTCTTGGAACTCAAACTATCTCAAATATGTTGCCTTTAGCCAAAGTTCCATATTAAGTAATGATGATAATGGATATGAAGAACCAATAACAATGACATGATGATGATAGTCCTTTAGAAACATTCAGTAATCGATATTAGTCATTAACTTATTTAATTTGCAATCTATATTATAACACATTCATAATTTAATTAACACTTAACTATTATTGAGTTACTATTGATAAAGAAAGTGAAAATGAATAATCGATTTGAAATTTCTTTAATTAACATGTGTATGGAAAGTGGTGAAATTTTTTAACACATACTGGTTGACACATTTAATCAAAGAGTTTATATGCAATCAACTAAGCTTCAAGAAAATAAAATAATTAGATGAAACTAAACATCCATTAAACAAATCAAATAAAAAATTCTAAAGAATAACAACTGAGCCCTAAATGAAGAAGCCATGGAGGGTAAAATGTCTTACCTTATTAAAAGGAATAAGATGAACGTTAAGGAGAATGACACAGTGAGAGGAGTAGAATGAGAGAGATGAACGAGGTTGGGTTGGAGGCTACAATTTCAATGTGGTGGATTAGCTTGTTGCAGGAGGGGAAGTGACCATTGATGGTGATAGACTGTCACTTGGGAGAACTGTAGCTAGCGAAGGGAGAAGGCGTGGGTTGAGGTGGAGAGATGCGGAGTGACAGTGACGATCTAGAGAGCTATAGCCGCGTCAAGGGAGAAGGACCAAGTTGAGTGTATGCTTGCCTAAAATTGAAGTTGTGAAAGAAACCATGAAGAGAGAAAAAGAAGCTTACAGAGAGTGGAAGGATGAGATTTTGCAATTAGGTTATAATTAGATTACAATTGCAAAGAAATCCTCAGGACAGAATTATAAATATTAAGAATTTATTGATCAAACAGTGATATGGCATAAAAATACATATGACACTATTCTATTGGCCCTTTTATAACATGTTCTAAAATATGATATCCACGACATATACGAAATGAAAAATCTTAAACATGATATCCATGATACACATAAAAAAATAAATTTAATTTTATTATTTTTTTAAATAATATAATGGAAATTAATAAAATAATGTTGAATAAATAAATTAGAAGACAATTCTAAATTATTTATTAAAATAAACTAAATAATTTGGAAACAAATTAATTAATGAATATTTTTAGCACATTTCATAAATTCTATATTAAAATAACCTTAAATTATAATATGTTTAAATGTTTAACACATATTATTATAAACAATTTTTTTTAATTATTATGTTATTCTATACATTTAAAAATTATTATTATTATTATTATTATTTTATATATATATATTAAAAAAATTTATTTTAAATTATTTAACATTTTAATTAATAATATTATTGATAACTAAAACAATTCATCTGACATAGGTCACTAAGCTAGTATTCTTATATTTTGTAATTATTTTGGGTTTGGGATAATTATGTGATGCCTCTTATGCTTTTGAACCATGTTGTGTTCTTTTTAGTTAAGTTTTAAATAAAAGCTTTGTTTGTTATAATTTTTCAATTTTTACTATTTTGTGCTTGATTTTGAGTTTTTGTTAATGGTTTTAAGAATTTTGTTGAACCTCAAATGAAGTAATGGAGACAATAAGGATGATTAAATGTGTCAATGACTAATTTTATGCTCTTTAAATGATTGCACAACTATGCACCTATCTTGCACACTTGTGTAGAGTTGCTAAGCACACTGATGCGAAGTGATAGCGCTTGTCGAAGTGCTATTAAAAGCACTAATTTCCCCAAATAAGATTTGCAATAAATAGACTAACTCAGGTAATTTTCCAAAGACACATTTTATCGAACTCCTAATGTTTAACTCAAAATATGGGGAATTGTGTGATTTCAAAATTTTAAGCAAATAGAGCAAGATTAATTAAATTCAAAATGAAAACAAATTCAAAGAAGAACAACTCAAAGATCAATGCTAATGGACAAATAATCATGGTTCTAACAAAGATATGTCAAATTAATCATCATGCAACTCAATCCAATATGAATCATAAGACAATCATCCCACATATATTTAGAAAAATCGAATCATCACATTTAGAAGACTTTAGGAAAAGAATTCTTTATAATTTTTCATCTCTATATGTAGCATTGACAGAATTCTTCTACATATGTTTAATTAAACAACAAATCAAACCACTTCTCATAAAAAAATGTACAACAACCCAAATAGGAACAAAGGAAAAGAAACAAGAACATGTGTTGTGTAGTGAATCAGACCCTTGTATTTCCTCTTCAATTATGGTCTCTAATTTGACAAAATTTGAGGATCTCTGAGATCGAAATATTAGAACAGCTAGTGCAGCTTCACTCCAATAGTGGATGGATTTTGTTTTTCTCATAATCTTGGATAATGAAATTTAAATATGTAAAATGATTGTAGTAAATGGAGAAAAGCTAGAAGAAGATAGTAAAATGATATTAAAGAGAGGAGTTAATCAATATTAAATAGGGTAGTGAATTAAGAAACTTTAAATGAATAGTTAAGGATGCTAACTACAAAGAATCTAAATATAGTTTTAAACCTAAAAAAGGATGACAATATAGGAGTTCCAACAATAAAGAAATTAACTTCCCGAGAATCTAGTTTAAATATTTCTTTCACGACAACTAGATATTTGGTGACATTTCTAGAAATAAGCTCACACGATACGAAATTCTCAAAATAATTCATTTATGTGATATTTAAAGGAAAAAAATTATGGTGTAGAACTATAAATGTTCGAACAAGTTAAAGAATGAAAATGAACATAATAAAATTGAAATTTAAACTAAACTAATTTTTGTAGTCGTGCAATGCACATGTGGTTGTTGTTTTAAGTGGGGCTTAATGTTACTTTTAGTTCATTAAATTTCACATTTTTTTGTGTTTTAATACATAATATTTTAAAAATTTTATTTTGATACTAAACTATGGTTTAGTCATATTTTAATACATAATGTTTTAAAAGTTTCATTCTAGTATTTTTATTATGTTTTAGTTATATTTTGGTATATAATGTTTTAGTAACAAACATAAACAAAAGCAAATTAGCAGCATTGAAATATATCAAAATGTGACTAAAACATAGTTTAAAATACTGAAATGAAACTTTAAAACATTATGTAGGAAAATATGACTAAAACATAACTTAAATATCAAAATAAAACTTTTAAAACATTATCTACCACCATGCAAAAGATGTGAAACTTAATGAATTAAAAGTTACATCTAAACCTTTTTAGTTATTATTACTAAGTCCTTTGTAAATAGTTCAATAATTTTTAAATTAGGTACTTATAAAACCAACAAACCTGTATAAATAATAATAGTGTAAAACACGTGAAACCATCAGGTAAGTTTAACAAAGAACATGAATTTAGTATAAAATTGGAGTTCCACCATTACCACTGAGACAAATTGTTTCCAAACTTATAAGTTCAAATTAAAGCTTAAGATAAATTATTCTCTTGCAGAATGCAATTTAAACTATTAAAATCATTAATCATTGGATTAACCGTCTTAATTAATCTCCTATTCTTCACGGATAAAAAAGTTTTAACTCTTTCAACTTCAATGAATTTCTCAAAATGAACAAAGAAACATACATGACATTAAATCTTGACAATAGTTGAATATGGAAGGATTGTCATTGTTGTCACCAAATATAGAAGTAAGATTGATGTTATTTTGAGAGAGAAATACTAGGAATGCAATTTCTAACACAATCTTTTAGATACATTATATCTAATTAATTGAAATTTATTAAAAATTATAAAATTTGATGGGACACACATTTTATTTATTAACTCTCTCTCTCTTTTTCTTTTTCTTTTTTTATTTTGTAGTTTTCAATTAATTTTTTAACAAAGGAGGCAGAATGTGTTTTAATAACTCCTCTTTTTTGAGATATTATAATATTACCTTTATAGGTATCCTGAAGTATTAAAAAAATAGGTGAAGGATGATGAATTAAATGTTGATTGAATGTTTGCGAAAGGAAACAAAGATTGTATGAATAATTACTATTAAAAAAATTAAATAGAAAAAAGAGTTATAAAATATTGCATCACTTGTTTGTTTTTTACATTTGTTTGATATACAACAGTACTAATTAAAAGTGGAAAATAGTCATAATCATGAGTATAGTTGAATGTTCATAATTTTCAACTACATATTCATGCTCTTCTTCGCTTTGATTATTGTTTTTTAATTTTTTTTATAGCTATTAAATTCTAATGTTAATTTAATAATTTCATTTTAATTCAACATTAAGAAACCACGCTGATTGTAATAGAGGTAATATATCCCCATTACACATTTGTATTATTTTAGAGTTAAAATAAGTGATAAACCATGTGTGTTGGGAAGTGATTTTTCTTTCTATTTTGTTTCTGTTTATGTACATTTCGTTGGCAATTCACATTTTTTTATGATAAATGTGTAATAGGATGACTCGTTGGAGAATAAACAAGAAAAGAGCCTTAAAAAATATTTTAAAGAATATTTTGGCACCTTCTTGATAGAAGAGCACAACCATGCTCTTTTAACAAATAGAGCATCAACATCAAATTTTTGGAGAATGGCCGTCCTCCTCTAAGCACGGCCATGCTAAATATAAAATGTCATGATCGAGCTTTCATTACAAGAAATTTATTAAATATTGACTGATTTAGAGATTAAAGTTTTCATCACAATAATAATTATTTTAGAGATTAAAAAATAATTGGTTTCGAATAAATTAGTTTTTAAAACAGTATCTAAATCAGTCTAAAAAATTAACTACTAACATTTTAGTTATTTATGGATTTAGATTCTAAATCGGTCTCTAATTGATTTAAAGACCAATATGAGGAAGTAAAAAATAGTTAAATTGGTCACTAAAATAGTTTTTTCTTGTAGTGTTCGCATCCAAATTCTTGCATCGATCAACATGATCTTATTATCCTTAGATTTCAAGAAAATGAATAAATGATCTTATTATCCTTATATTTCAAGAAAATGAATAGTGATGATTAAAAGTAACTCATATTTATGCTTGGAGTAAGTGAGTCCATTCTCTTTATACATTGTTAAAATCGAATGAATAAAAGTCAATCTAACCATTTATATGCACATGAACCAATTATATATGCTTTCCTTTCCTTCTTGTCATCTTAATTAAACGTAGTATTAACATGAATATATAAACATCGTTAAATATCTTCATTAGAAAAGACAACACTTGTATTTGTTAAATGTTTTTAGTAATATATTTCAATCAGAAAATAATTTAACACTGACAGTTTACGTAATAAAAATTTGTATTCAATATTAATGTAGAATATTGATATGAAGTTTTAAGCAAAATACACCTAGACATTTAAGTTTTGTGGTGGTTCAAAAAATCATATTTAATATTATTTTCTATTATTCATTTTATATAAACCTTTGGTACAGGATAGGTTAAAATATTTGCGATGCTTTATAATTAAAAATAATATTATCTAACATGAGTATGAGTAGAAGGATATGTAAAAAAAAAGAGTTAAAAAAAGAATTTCTTTATAATATTTTTCACCGCTATACAGAGTATAGACAAAATTCTTTTACATTTGTTCAATTAAACAACAAATCAAACCGCTTTCCTACATAAAAAAAGATGTACAACAACCCAGATAGCAGCAAAGGAAAAGAAACAAGAACATGTTTCCTCTTCAATTATGGTCTCTAATTTGACAAAACTTGTGAATCTCTGAGATCGAGATATTATAACTCTTGGTGCAACTTCATCCCAATAGTGGATGGATTTTGCCTTTCTCATCATCTTGGATAATAAAATTTAAATATGTAGAATGATTGTAGTAAATGGAGAAAAGCTAGAAGAAGATAGTAAAATGATATTAAAGAGATGAGTTAATCAATATTAAATAGGGTAGTGAAGTAAGAAACTTTAAATGAATAGTTAAGGGTGCTAACTACAAAGAATCTAAATATAGTTTTAGACCTAAAAAAGGACGACAATATAGGAGGTCCAACAATAAAGAAATTAACTTCCCGAAAATCTAGTTTGAATATTTCTTTCATAAAAAGACTGTGACATTTCTAGAAATAAGTCTCCAACGATACAAAATTCTCAAAAGAATTCCTTTATGTTATATTTATTGAAAAAAATATGATGCAGAACTATAAATGTTAGAACAAGTTAAAGAATAAAAATGAACAATCTAAAATGAAATTTAAACTAAACTAGTTTTTGTAGTCGTGCAATTCATATTCAGTTATTGAAATTACTACATTATTGTAACTTTAACCGATGTAAAAGACTGACGTGGAAGACCCACCTTGCACATCATTTGTGACTTTAACCGATGTGATGGCCCCACCACCCTTTCATCCTTTTCACATCGGTACCTAACCAGTGTGAAAGACCTATTTTGTTGTAGTGAAGGTTAGTCCATGGGCCATAGTTATATTAAATTTTTTTTTTTAAATATCCAAAATATATATCAACCATTGTCATTAAATTGGTCACTTAAATGGTTTCTAAATAAAATGACCACTAAATTGGTTTATGAAACAGTATCTAAATCAGTTTCAATAATTAGATATCAACATTTTAGCTACTAACTAGATTAGATTTTAAATAAGTCTCTGATTGATTTAGAGACTAATTTGATAAAGTCAAATACGAACAAATTAGTCTCTAAAATAATTTTTTCTTGTAGTACTATGATTTTCTTAACCAACTCAAAACTTAAATGTTTAGGTGTATTTGGGTTAGTATTTCAAATTGATAATATACATTAATATTGAATACAAATTTTTGTAATGTAAATTTTCAAAATAGAGATATAAGGTTTGTTGGGTAGTTGGAGAAAAAGTAAGGGGAGGAGGGAGGGAGAGATAGATTGTGGCTTCGAATCTCTCTCATTGACACTTCTAACAAAAAAAAAAACACTAACAAACTAACATTTGTTCATAAAAAAAACATAAATTGTCAAAATGTAAAACTATTTTTTTATTAAAATATATTACTAATTAAAAATATTTAAGGAATTACATGTAAGTATTGTGACTTTTTTACTTGAAGGTTCAATTTTTTTTAAAATGCACAATTTACCTTTTTTATATTGTTTACTAAACTAACCATCTTTACTGTAAATGGTGTGAATTCGGTGCATTAGCAACTGAATTCACACCCCACTTTTCAATTTCTTTTGTTCACATAGGTTCAGAATTCAAGTACCTCATCTTGAATTCTAAACCTTTTTTTATTTAATTAATAAAAATAATAGTTAAAATAATAATAAAAAATTAATAATTACTATATAAACATTAACAAATAATATAACTAAAATTTTAACTTAATTTAACAACATTAAATTTTTTTAATCAAGTATTTTAAAAGTTAATATATCATTTTAAATAATAAAATTATGCTAAAGTATAATTATAGTCTCATTAATATTTTTAATATGCGATTTTGATTTTTGTGATCTTTAATTATAATATTTGATTTTTCTAATTTTATAAATTGTCAATTTTGATTCATAGGTTATGAACTAATAATTGTGATTAGTAGACTTTTTAATTTAATAAAAAAATTAATTAAAATCCATTAATAATTATGATTAATATAGTTATTTATAATTAATGAATTTTAATTAACTTAATAATTTGATTAATCAGAATGATTAGTTAAAACTTATTGAAACAAAAGTGATTTTTTAAGGTTTTTTTTAGCACTTTTTTAATGCAATTTTAGATGAAATGAAGTGTTTAAAATCATGCAATTAACTTCATCTACATAAGTATTATTAAAATGAACCATTGTTGGTATCTAAAAATATGTTTTTATATAAGCATATTGAAGTGAAAAATCACACCCTTAAAGAATAAAATTTTGTAACAAAAGTGATTTCTTAATGATTTTTGACATTGTTTTTATCAGATTTTAGTTTGAACGAAATGTTTAAACTTGTATAGTTAACTTTATATACGTGAATACTTGAGAATGAATTATTTTAAATACCTAAAAACATGTTAAATATTAATTTAGAAAAATTATTATATTTTAATCCAGAAATTATGATTCTTTGTTTTTTTTTTTGTGAAATAAAAAATCAAATAATTATTTATCGTAATAATAAAAATTAATGAGACATTACTATATGGAAGTTTGAACAATTTTTTCATTGTGACAATGAACATACATTTATGCATTTTATAATTCAATGTTAAAATAATATTACAAATATTTTTAAATAAAATATACTATAATAATTTTTATCATATAAATATTAAACTATTTATATTCTTAGCCGGTGTTCAACTTAAAAAAATGATATTAAAAAAATATAATAGTAATATTATAATTGAATAAAAAATTATCAATTTTAGAATAAAAACAAATTATAAAAACTTTCATAAATAATAATAACGATAGTAATATAAAAACAAATTAGAAAAAATAGAAATAATTTTTTTAATATAATTGTTATTATTAAAATTATAATAAATAATATATATAAAATAATATTATAAAAAAATGTTCAAAATTTGGGATGAGGGACCTAAATTCTAAACCTTGTTAACAAAAGAAATTGGATCGGTGAAGTGTGAATTAATGAATAATATGATAAGGGGTTAGTTCAGTGAATAACGTGGGAATGACATCAATTTAAAGGATAACATGAGAATGAGAATGGGGTACTGAATTGTTTTATTCAATTAATAATGCTATTTTGGTTGTAAAAAAATGATGTTAAACATGCTAGCTTATCTGTACATTTTTTGCAATTAATAATATTTTCACTTGTATACATGCATCCGCACATGGCTCTAGATGAATTGTAAGACTGCATCATATTAAAATAATCTTTGAATATAATTAATTCTGAAATCTTAATTATTCTTTCTTCCTCTTTTTTCACTCTTTTTAATTTTTTCCTCATGCAAAATCGCAAATCAAACATTGCTCTTCCATTGTCAACACCCGTTTTTAGTGATTTGACCAATAAATCTAAAATATTCTTTCTTCTAATGGTAATTTCCTGTTTTACATGTATGTTCCACAACCATGTATGTTCCACAACCGTCGTATGTTCATTGTTATATGATTTATAAATTTTTTGTTTGTTAGTAGAAATTGAAAGTGATAAAATGTTATAATAATTATATGACACTTTCAATAATTTTTTATTTTATTTCTCTATATCTCATACTCATTATTTTATTTTTATGAATCTTTCTTCTCTTATTTTCCCATTTCTTATTTGTTCTTATTCTATTTTCTTCTTGAATAGCACACAATTTGAAAATTTATTTAATCAGTAGTTATGCATATTAATAACTGTGTTAATTTGTAATTAAGAGTCCAATATTAAGAGACAGATATAGAAAAATAATAAATATTATATAATTGTTATTAATTATAAGAAAAAAATTCGTTGACCAAAACTTTAATTAGTAACTAATAGTTGATAATTTAAATTTAGATTTAATTAGTTTGCAATACATATTAATGATTGTATTAATATGCACTTAATTAAAATATTAAATATGATTATATTGTCAATTTTTTTTAAGGTAAATCATAAATTTGTAATAATAAATAAGATACCAATATCCTTACACAAGATTAGCGATAGATTGTTACAATGTACAAGCACATACTACACAATGATTTCACGAATGACTAGTTATTTTATACGGTTTCGCTCAAACAAATCCTTAGTTGTGCAACCATAGGCTTAAACGTCAGTATCATATCTTTCGCCACGTCACATGTTTGGCTTGTGTCGTGTCATCTTTTACCTCCAATTTTTCGTCTCTCCTTTACCATGTCTCTTTCAATTCAGCTCACATCCTCTAAATAACTATCATATGCAACTACTGCATTATTGTAACAATCACTTTACATTATTAAAGTTTCCTTAACTCATTTCTGCAATAAGTGTATTGAAGAATAAAAGATTACATATGTATATCATTTACGCAAAGCGTATGATCCACTGGCTACAAATTCAATTTAAGTTAATTTAAAATCACACATAAAATGATATAGAAAAATAGTTACTTAAAATAAGTTCATTCATTCAAGTAAGGATGTATTTATTTTTAATTAATTTCACGAGTTAATATTTTCTTATACTTTTTTTTAAAAAAAAACAGTAAAGATATATATATATATATATATATATATATATTATTTTTTTTAAGTCACTTTAGAAAAAAAAAGTTTGAATGAGATATTATTGTTGTCACATTTTTTAAAATTAACTAGGTTTAGGAGATTTTAGGATAATTTCATAGAGTCTATTTAAATAAATATCTCGTGAAGGATTTCTAAGAAAAGAAAAAAAAAATTAACATTAAAATTGATTTCTCTAATAATTAATTTATAGAAATCAAACATTTATTAGGAAAAGTTATATGAGAAAACTTCTATAAATTAACTATTAAAGAAGTATAATTTCAATTTCTAAATAAACTAGTTTCATTTTTTTTTTAAAGTACTTTTAGAGTGTATTTCTAATCTAAACATGCTAATAGTGTGTTTGGAACGGCACACATAAGGGGCGTGCAATTGTGCATAAATAAAGTAAGAAGTTAGGATAGGTGGGTTCCAATTTTACCGGATAATCACACCACAAAATTTAACCCATAAACATAGTAAGACCCCTTACTAAAGAATTAAGATCGGTCATTCTATGTTGATTTCAGGTGTTCTTCATATTCACTTTCTATAACACTTTATTAATTCACACAGATCCAAGGTTTTAAAAAACAAAAGCTTCAACGTCAAAATATTTTAACCGTCTGTGACCGCCACACAACCGCAATTAGGATTGTGCCGGTTGCATTTGCCCAGGATTTCATGCGATATCAGCAAACGCAACAAAACTGCAATGCGATTGCGACCAATATTTAAAACCTTGCAAAGATCATTCAAAGGTGAGGTTACTCTCAGCTTTAGAATATGACATTTTTTTTTCTTTGATATTATGTCTTTCAATTACGAAGTGGAAGTATTGTGTAGCTAATAACAAGTTGTCACGAAGAAGAAGCGAAGTGAATTCAGCACATTAAAGGTATGTGATCTGAAACGTTGTAAGCATGACGGGCTACCTTTGTTTGTGAATAATGAGATTGTTATTGTTGTAAACGTGTGCATGGTGTTCTTGATAGGCACTACAAAAAAATTGTCAGTAAAACATTAGTAACATAAGTATTAATGACAAAAATTATTAATATTGAAGAAATCTTTGTCACTATTACTTTAATTTCTTGTAGTGAAGGAAGAAGTTGAAATAATATTGTACCTTATTCTAAAAGCATTCTTTATGTAGGGTAATCTAATTTTTTAAATGGTTTCTTACGATCTATAATGCAACAAAAACTTTCGATGTGTTTGAATTAACAATTATTTGAATTGGTTTGTTGATATATCTTATGCATGACCCGTGATTCTTTTTATGATGATTCAATACTTATAGATTATGTGAATCTTCCGGTAGAAGGCACCCATATTGTGTAGACTGGACAATTTCTTCTACTGATGTTCTTGCTTCATAATGGATAATTTTTAGATGCCAAAATGATAAGGTTTATTTCTAATTTTTCTTGTTTGAGTTGTCATTTTTTTATAATTTAACTTAAGTACTAAATTTGGCTAAACGCAGGTTTACGACAATTTATGAAAGCCAATCATATGAGAGACTAAGGAGGATCAACTTACATCAGGAGTAATTCTAAGAGAGTTACATTCCATTCTTACCCTTCATTTTCTTAATATCTAATGGTTGTAATAAGTCACTAATATTAACTATATATATGTGTGTGTGTGTGTTATGTTAGTGGTCTAGCCTAGGATTAACAGTTAATATTTTAGATATTTGTAATTAGCTAGCTAATAGAATTTGTTTTTTTGTTATCATGTTATTGTTACTGCTACTACACTTGTATGCACTTGTATAAATACTCTGTTTTCAATTCAATACATGAGGTTGTTCATTCTAAATGCTATCAAAACTTTCCATGGTCCATTCATAATAAGTGGTATCAGCAGCTCGGTTGTAATCTTGGAAAGAAATCAAGATCATGACAATGGCTCGAATGGAGATAGGGAAGTTCGTTGGTGGTTTAGAAGAATTCAGCCTTTGGAGATTAAAGATGAATGCCTTGCTTGTTCATCAAGGTCTTGATGCAGCCCTTTCAAAAGAAGATACCATGAAGATTCAAGAGAGGAAGTGTTCAGAGGTAACCAAGAAGGCCCATAGTGCGATCCTATTGTGTCTTGGAGATGAGATTTTGAAAGAAGTTGTTGACGAGAAATCTGCCATGGCTGTTTGGAAGAAATTGGAAGGCCTATACCTGAAGAAATCATTGGCCAACAGATTATTCCTGAAGAAACGCCTATATGCCTTGCTAATGGATGAAGAGAAGCCTCTGAAGAAGCATGTTGATGATTTTAACAAGATCATTCTGGATCTCAAGAGCATAGATGTGAAGATAGAAGATGAAGATCAAGCAATAATTATGCTGAGCTCCTTACCCAAGCAATTTGAGCACTTCGTTGACACCATGATTTATGGCAAAGCCACACTATTAATGGAAGAGGTGAAGGTTGCATTAAAGAAAGTCAGAAAGGGGCTGAGATCAAGAAAGAAGATGTAGTAGAAGGTCTCTACACCAGCAACAAGCATGATAAGAAGGATTGGAAGAACAAGAAGAATACCAAGACCAAGGCCAAAACCAAGAAGAAGAAATGCTTCATTTGTGATAAAGAGGGGCATTTCAAGAAAGATTGCCCAAGCAAGTCAAGATTCAATGATTGGAGGCAAAGTGAAGATGTTGCTGCAGCATAGAGTGAATATGACAGTGCAAAAGCACTAGTTGTTTCAGATGAAGATTCTCACAAAAAATGGATTCTAGATTCAGGGTGCTCATTTCATATGTGCCCCAATAAAGACTGGTTTGAAAATTATAAACGGTTGATGGAGGCACTGTCTTGCTAGAAAATAATAAGCCCTGCAAGGTAATTAGAATTGATTCATTAAGATTCAAAATGTTCAATAGAATTGTTAAGGTACTGAAGGATGTCAGGCATGTTCTTGAGCTTAGGAGAAACTTGATATCCTTAGGTACATTGGACAGGGAAGGCTACTGCTACAGATGTGACCAAGGTAGCCTTGATATTTACAAAAATAATCAGTTGATCATAAAAGGAGTTAGAAGAAATGGTTTATATTCCCTGGTAGGTCAGACAATGGTTGTTGATTTTGCCAACATTGCAACTGAAGACTGCACAAAGCTATGGTACCACAAGTTGGCATGCATTAGTCAAAGGGGAATGGAGGAATTGACCAGACAAGGTGCATTTATGCAAAACAGGATTGAACCTTTGGAGTTCTACAAACACTGTGTTCTAGGCAAGGCAACATGACTCAAGTTTCTAACTAGCAATCACACCAGCAAAGGGCCACTTGAATATGTGCATGCTGATCTTTGGGGACCAGCAAGAACTGAGTCACATGGAGGGGTGAGGTATTTTCTCCCCTTAGTAGATGATTACCTTAGGAAATTTTTTGGTTTATTTCCTTAAGTAAAAGAATGAAGCTATTAAAGTGTTTAAGAAATGGAAGATTCTTATTGAAACTCAAATTGGAAAATTGCTGAAGAAACTTAGGATAGATAATGGTCTTGAGTTTTGTGATGGAAAGTTTAAAGACTTGTGCAAAGAAAGTAGGATAACTAGGCACATAACTGTGAGAGGGACCTCTCAGCAAAATGGTTTGGTGGAAAGGTTCAATAGAACCATACTTGAGAGGGTGAGGTGCATGTTGAATCATGTTGGCTTGTGTCGCAACCGGAATTGCGGCGGACGGCGCCTAATATCAAAAGCATGGATCAGAGGAGTCGCCACCAATGTTTATTAAGGAAAACATCAGAAAAACCTTTTTTAGAAAAAATGGTCTTTGAAACCAGATTTGAGTTCGGGAGTCCATTATGTATAGGGAAGGTATTAACACCTTACAACGTCCGTCACAAAGACGATTTACCTTTAATTAATTAAGCAAAATCTTTTATAATTTCTAGATATTTATCTCACCAAAACATTACTAGAAAAGAATAATTAGTTTTATTAAAGGAAAGAAGAAGACATACTATTTTTATTCTTTTTATTTTTAATTTAGGACTCTTGAGTTGTCGCAACTCATTCATCCTAAAAACACTTGAAAAATTGACAGAGGTGTACACCCAAGTCAATTCATCTTTATTATTATTTTTTAAAATGATTTTAATTAAAACAACTATTGGTAATTAAAGAAAAGTGAAAATTAGTAAAACGGGGGTGTAGACAGAAATATGGCCCCAAAACGAGAAGCTGTAATTTAGTAAATCAGAAGTGTAAATAGAAATATGGCCTGAGACAAATGCGTTATAGTTAGTAATATAGGGGGGTGTAAACAGAAAAATGGCCCAAGACAAATACGTTGCAGTTTAGTAAGATAGGAGGTGTAAGCAGAGAAATGGCCCAAGACAAATATGTTGTAGTTTAGTAATACTAGAGGTGTAAATAGCAAGCTTGGCCCAAAACGAAAAATAAAAACTTTAGGGGTTCTCATCTCCCCATTCAGTTGTTGTTTAAGCTTAGGGTTTGCGAGAGAGAGAGGAAAAGGGCGAGGCGGCGCGAGGGGGTAGCGGGTGGCTCGCGGAGGTGGGCACGGGAGGCCGCGGTGGCGGCGTGATGGCGGAGGACTTCGCGGAGCCAGGGGAGGAGGGCTTGACTTGCTCCTTCGTCTCTCTCGCGTGTGCGAACGGAATGGAAAAGGGCTTTGTGCCCTAACCTCAAGGAGGAGCGTGCACGCACGAATACCACGGCGGCAGTGGCAGCGCAGCACGATGCGACCGTGGCGGCGTGGCGCGGTAGTCGCAACGACAGCGGCGGCGCAGCGCGAGAAAGAGAAACGAGCGTTCTCCTATGTGCACAGGCGCTCGCAGCGGCTAGGATGATGGAGGGTTCGTGGCGCTGAGGGGCGCGGTGGCGGTGGCTGAGGGTGAGGACGACGGCGACGGCGATGGCGGCTATGGTGGTCGCGGTGCTTGGGCGAGGAGATCACGACGTTTGGGCGAGGACCGAGGGGTGAGGTTTGGTGGTCGCGGTGGCGGCGGCTGAGGGTTTCAGGTAAGTTTTCTCTTCCCCTGTTTCTCTTTCGCTTCCTTTGGTTCTTTTATCTCTGTTTGATTTTTAGTTTTCTAGTGACTAGCTTTGTTGTCTGGATTTGGTCTCTGCTTTATTCATGCCTTGCTTTGTGACTCTTGTTTTGTTGGGTTTCTGTTTGGTCTCTGGTTGGGATTGAAGGATTTGAACTCAATGATTTTGGTGATTCGGGTTTTGGTGTTTTTGGTACCTGTCTCTGCTTATGCTTCTAGTTTTGTTTCTGTGTCAGTTTCTTTGTTTTTGGTATCTGTCCTTGTTCATGTCTCTGGTCCATCTTTGATAGGTTGGTTAATTTAAATTTAAACATAGTATTCTTTTCTCAGAGTCATATCTCATTTATCATTTTGAGCAAATAGATTGCAAGATATTTCATTGCTTACAATCAAACATAGAAAAAGCTAATACATGATGAATATTACATGAAGATTGAAAGGAAAGAAACCTGTTTGTTGTATTGCTTTGCTTTTCTGATATTTTCTTTTCTCTGTTCTTGTTCTTGCTGTTTAGTCTTTCTTTTTATGTATCTATTTTCTCTGATTTTCTTTCCTTCCCTTCTTTTTTTTTTTTTCCTCTCCCTTTTTTTGCTATATATAGTGAAATTTTCTGAACCCTTTTTTCTTTTTTCACTTTTTCTTTCTTGCAGCTGCAATCTTTGACCAAATCCCTTCTCCCTTGGTGCTCTGCCTCCATCCTGATGAAGCGGTTGAATGCTGTGCTTGATGATGAAGAAGCGGCTGACCTGATGATGAAGCTGCTTAGGGATTTGCTAGTGGATTGATGAAGCTGCTGGGTGCTATCTGATGATGGAGCTGCTTAGGGATTTGCTAGTGGATTGATGAAGCTGCTGATGAAGGTGCCACTAGATTGCTGAAGCTGCTGCTGGTGGAGAAGCTGCTGAAGCTACTTGTTTCTTCTTTTTTCTTTCTTTTATTCTTCTTCTTCTCGTGGCTTCCTTTCCCTTTCCTTTTTCTTGTGCTTGATTTGGGCCCTTAATGCAAGCTATACTTCAATTTTTTTAAAGAAACTTGTAGCATTGTAGCAGTGTAATTTGGAGAAAAATGAGAAAAAATGGGTTTCTTGCTTATTATATTATTGTGTGTTCTCCTTCTTTTTTTTTTCTTTCCCCTTTCATTCTTTCATTTTTTTTTATGTAACAAGATAAACTTGTGGGATAATAATAATAATAATAACAACAATAATAATAATTATGGGATAATAATAATGATAATAATAACAACAACAATAATAATAATTATAAAAGATAATTAAATGGACAAAATTGAGTGTTGATTGTATTAATAGGAGCCCCTCTACTGCCTTGGGTTTTAAATGTCCTTAAGAAGTTTGGAGTGGAAGGCAGATTAATTACAATGAGCTGAAAACATTTGGTTGCATTGCCTATGCCTACCTCAAGCAAGATAAATCGAAAGCTTGAGCCTTGAAGTGTGTTTTTATTGGCTATCCTACAGGAGTTAAGGGCTACAAATTGTGGTGCCTTGAACATGGATTCAAGAAATGTTTAATCAGCAGGATGCAGTCTTTAATGAACTACAAGTGGCCAACTTAACCAAGACATTAGGGTTTGTTGACTTGCACAAATCAGAACCAAAGGTGAAGACTAAAGAAATCACCCTCCTTCATGATGACATTGTGATGGTGAGCTCAAGAAAGTAGGAGCAACACCTAAGCTTGTGCAAGCTAAGGGAAGTTCTAATAAGAGATACTGTTTGACCAGAGATAGAGAAAGGAGAATAATAAAAGCTCCTAACAGGAATGGCCATGCTGACCTAATTTCCTTTAACAACAATGAAAAGGAGATTAAAGAGTAGGAAGAACCTCAGTCCTATGAAGAAGCCATTAACAACAATGAAAAATCTAAGTGGATAGCTGTTATGAAGGAGGAAATGAATTCCTTAAAACAGAATTAGACCCTGGACCTTAGTTGATTGTCCAAATGATCAATCCATTGTTGGAAGTAGATGGTTATTTAAGAGGAAGCAGGGCATTGAAGGGGTAGAACATGCTAGATTCAAAGCTAGGCTCATTGCCCGTGGCTTCACACAAAGAGAAGGAGTTGACTTCACTGAAATATTCTCTCCTATAATCAAGCATAGCTCCATCAAAATCCTATTAGCCATGGTTGCTCACTTTGATATGGAGTTGGAGCAAATGGATGTTAAAACAACATTTTTACATGGTGAGCTAGAAGAGACTATCTATATGAAACAACCTACTAGTTTCATTAAAAAAAGGGAAATGAACATAAGGTGTGTTTATTAAATAGATCTCTATATGGCCTAAAGCAGTCACCTAAAATGTGGTACATGAGATTCGATGAATACATGATCAAAATTGGATTTACTAGAAGTGTTTATGATTGTTGTGTATACATGAAGTGTCATAAAGGTGTAAAACCAATATATCTGTTGATCTATGTTGATGATATGTTGCTAGCTAGTGAAGGCTTAGAAGAAGTGAAGAAATTGAAGGAAATGTTGAAGCAAGAATTTGAAATGAAAGATCTTAGACTAGCCAAGAAGATTTTGGGCATTGAGATCACCAGAAGAAGAGATAAGAATATGCTACATTTGTCTCAAAGTGATTATCTCATGAAAGTCCTAGAAAGGTTCAGCTTCAAAGGCTCTAAACCTGTAACCACTCTCTTAGCACAATACTTTAAGTCTGTCTAAGGAACAAGAACCAACATCGAGATGAAGAGATTGCTTACATGAAAAAGGTGCCATACACCAATGCTGTTGGAAGCATAATGTATTCCATGGTTTCTGCTGCAGACTGATTCGTCACACTCCTTAAGTGTAGTGAGTAGATTCATGTCAAACCCTGGTAAGAGTCACTTGGAAGCTACAAGGTGGATCCTTAGGTATCTTTGTGGGATTGTAAATGTTGGATTGATGTATATCAATCAAGGTGAAGTCCCTATGATTGAGGGATTTGTAGATTCTGACTGGAAGAAAATCTACAACTAGATATGTGTTCAAAGTGTTTGAAAATGTGGTTAGTTGGAAGGCAAATTTATAGGCTTTGGTGACCCTATCTACCATTGAGGCAGAGTATATTGTAGCTAGAGAGGCTGCGAAGGAAGCACTTTGGCTCAAGGGATTAGTTGCTGAATTGATTCAAGAAAAGGAGCTTGAATCCACTATCATCCACTATGACAGCCAAAGTGTTGTTTGCTTGACTAAAAATCAAGTTCACCATGATCGTACTAAGCATGTTGATATCAAATATCACTTCATAAGGGATGTTATAAAGAGTGGTGCTGTCACAATTCAAAAAATAACATTTGCAGAAAATGCTGCAGATATGCTTACTAAAGTACTGCCTTTTGAAAAGTTTAAATACTATTTGCATTTGTTGAATGTAATTGCTATGCCCAAGTCCTAGACCAAGGTGAAGAATGTTATGTTAGTGGTCTAGCCTAGGATTAACAGTTAGTATGCTGTTACTGCTATTGCACTTGTAGGCACTAGTATGCACTTGTATAAATACTTTGTTTTCTATTCAATACATGAGGTTATTCATTCTAAATGCTATCAAAACTTTCTATAGTCCATTCATAACAATAGAGGGTGACTCATATGAGAATTGTATTTTTATGTGAGAATGAGAATAGTCGTTCTCATCCGTTTGATTAAATTAGACAGTTAGAATTAGAACACTCATTTAAAAATTAAAAAATTAACATACACTTACCTCACTTGATCTCTCTACTTCGCCTCTTTAGTACCCACCCCACCCCCGCCCCGCACCTTATATATATACATATTAATTAATATATTATAATTTTATTATTTAAATTATTCAATTAAAATTATTTAGTTATCTATTTATTATTTTAATTATTCTTTTTATATGTTAATTTTGATATTTTATTATAATTTAATTTTTATTTGTATTAGTAGTTCAAAGCAATATAGAAACTATGGAAATAAGCATTTTCAAAATATGGAGAAATTAATTCAGATGATGAAGTTAAAATATTATATCTATTTGTGTTTTATTTTTAATATATAATTATAAACTAATTAGTTTTAAAAATATATTAGTTTTTTCCGTTTAATTAAAGTTTTTTGTTTAGATTTATATTGAATAATTATTTTTGTAATGTTATTTATTTATATAAATCAATATTCGTTTGATTTTAATATTATATAAGAGTGTATTGGATTAGGATTTTAAAAGACTTTTTTGGCATAATAAAGTCTTGAAAATTTTTAAGATTTTGTAGGAAACTAAAAACTGTTAAGATTTTTTTTAAGAAGACTTTTGTGATTAGGATTTTATAATTTGAATTTAATGGATTTAGAATATAGGATTTGAAAAAATTTCACATATTTATAAGATAAGATTTGAAAGGATTTTATGGATTTCTAGAAAAAAAAAAATTCAAAACTATTAAACAAGCCAACAAGAGCGTGCTTGGAAATATTATTGAATACACACTAATCATAAATTATCATAAGCTAAACCATTTCACCTACTAATAATGTACATGAATTTAAAATCAAAGTTACAAGTTATTAATGCATTTGGAGATATATTTTTCACAAATTTTCATAAAGTAATAGTGAAAAATAATAACAAAATATTAGTCAAAAATATAAAATGTTTCATTTAACTCATAAAATCAATAATGTCATCAAAATATAAATCAAATAATTCAACAAAAAATACATGATGATCAAAACATTAATCATCTGCCTAACTTGAAGAATATCCAAAGTTGTCTATGTTTTATAGCATCCCAAACATTACTCTTTGTTTCCTATGTTAAATTGTATATTTTTTCAAAATTGACTGCAATAATTTAGAAAGATCTTTTAAAATTTTAACTTAATTGTTTGCCCCGAGTTAAAACTTTCTCTAGATTCAGATCTACTTCTTTTATGAAAATTTTCATTTCATTAAGAATTTATGAACTTAAAATGAATGAGACAATGGACTACATTGTAGCCTTGTAAATTGATTCATAGTAATTTTGAGGTATGAACACATCACTATTAGAATCATATGAAAAGTCTCACCTTGAAAAAAAAAATGTGTGGGTGAAAGATTATATCATTGCCTCCAAAGCAAAGAGAATGAAATAAATAAAAAAGTCTCTGAGAAAAGTCTCTTGTAGTTGAATGTGATCGTTTGTTGGGTTTGGTATTTATATGATCAACTAAAAAATCTATAAAATCTATCAAAATTCAATTAAAAAAAAAAGTTCATAAAATCTTTATAATTTTGAATAACAAATGACTTTTCGAATACCATAAGATTTCGTTACCTTTTGAAAAAAAAATCTTGATAATCTTGATTGAATACCATCAGATTATTTTTTATCATTTAACAATCCTAATTGAATACCCAAGACAATTTTACAAAAAAAAAAAAAGTCATTCAAATCTTAAACAATCCTAATCCAATACATCTCCTAAATTTTTAATTTTTTTATAATTTTTAATTTTATATATATGAAAAGTACGGGTTACGGGTGCGGATATGGGTATATAGGTACCCAGAGGGTATGGGGATGGGGATTAAAATTGTTACCCGCACGGGTATGGGACCGAGGACGGGTACTTTTTTCAAACACGGGTATGGGGACGGGTACTATAGTACCCTACCCATTGCCATCCCTATTTTAGATCTTAGTTAAACGTTTTAGATCGCATAGAACTAAAGTTGATCTAAAAAGTACACCTCTTAGATCGGTTATTGAGTGATTCTGATATAGAAAATGTAATATTTAAATCGGTTATCTTAGAGAACCGATCTAAAGGATGAAATTCTTATTAGTGGGACATAAATGAAAAACAAAAAGTTGGATAGGTAATTTAAATCCAACAACATTCATGTCATATTATCCAGGAGTGAATAAGAAGCATACTTCCAATTTACAGTAAACACTCTTTATTGAGCCCAACATGCAGCAAAATCATTGCCAAAAGCTAGTTGATATTTTTGACACATTTACTTCTTACATTCCCAAAATTTATGTCCTGCACTGCATCCCCAAAACACACTAACTTGGGGTGCAGGAGGCATTGTGAAGATGCAGGAAGTAAATGGCAATTTTTGAAAGTCAATATTTCTTTAAAATTATTGGATTAATGAAATTCTCCTTTAACCATCCATTTTTTTTAAACTTTTGGATTCAACTGTACTTTTATCATCATCAACTCTAATTTTCATTGTACTTTTTATTTTCATTTCTTTATTCAATGAACAATAATTGATCATCTTTTTAGTGAATATAAACTTATCGTGATTTAACTTTTCACTTTACAATTTAAAATATTTTTCTTTAATCTATAACTTGTTAGAGAGATAAAACTATTCATACTCAAATTGATGACACTATACTTCACAAAAAATTATCACATTAAAAATAATTTATTCACGTGTCACGTGATTATTTACAAGACTATTGATTAAGATCGCAGATGATGTGGTGGTCTTAGACCACCAATTAATTTCTCCATGCCCTCCAATAATAGATGTGGGAAGACCCACTCGTAATCAAAATTGTCTTCGGTTGTAAATCCATCCTTTTCCAACTCCAATTGGACCAACCTCCAATCCACAAAATCCTTTTCCTAATTCGGATGAATAAATAAATAATTTTTTTTTATCAATAAATATTAATTATTAATTATTAAATTTTTTATTAATAGGATTCGAACCTATTACCTATCATTTTCTCCTTTCTTCTTTTGCTATCAAGCCAACAAATAATATGTATTTAGTGGAAACAATAGTAACTTAGGATACATATGGTCAATCTGTTAAGGTTGTAGCTTTAGTTTTTCTTTGAATTTTTCTTTCTTTCTTTTCTTTAAGTAAAAGCATCCTTGGAATTATCCTAGAAATTGTCACAGAAAACAATTTCATATTGTGACGAGTTCATACATTTATATATTCACGTCAAATCAAAACGACAAAATTAAATTTAACATAACATTAGAAAGAAACAAAAAATAAAGGTCTCACATAAAACTTAACAGATATCTGAATCATTAGTAACAACCAATAGAATCATCAGACAAATTAATTGAACTAAGGAACCACCGTAATTTTATTCACTCTCTTTGTCATGTTCCATTGCTAGACAATTATATTGAATGACAAGGTTCTGAAACTGAAATCACTTACATAATTTACACAAATTCATATAATTAACCAAATGCAGGTAGCTTGATTTCAATTAGGCAAAACCAAACTTTCAACGTATTCATAAGACCTAAATAATTTTTTGAGGTCCTTGAAACCTTTTGTATGATCAATTTTATCATCTCTCCAATTATACAAAACTAAATCCCCACCACGATAATCTGCCAGCAACAAGACATCTTCATCTTGAGACATGCACAAAGGAATCACCATATAAGGTCTACGGTCGGGATTTTGAAGATGGCCATAACTTACCTTCAGTAACTGAGTCCAAGATTTTTCCACTCCAAACTTCCTCATTATCCAAACAACAAAATGTGTTTTCCTGTGATCATGAGAAAGACACAAGCAACCCTTCAAAACCGTCAAATAAGGCTCAACATGAGGGATTTCAACAAGACCTTGAGGCATTAACAAATATCTATACGACTCGTTTTTTAGATAATAGGAAAAAATTATTAATTGATCGATAGTAGTAACAGTTTTCCATTGATGACAATAGCTTGACATGCGAAGTGCTAACCAGTTAACTGTACCGCTGGTAAATTGTCCATCACAAAATGCCAACGTGTGAAAAATAGGGCAAGTCAAGATTTTTTTCCAACAAGTGTCACCCATGCAGTGAACTTCGACCTCCATTGTCTGTGAGATAGTATTGTAGAGGAGTACCACCACCTTGTAAGTGCTACTCCGCTCATCAAACCCAAACCCATAATTCATCCAATAGTTATACTTGCTCAAAGGGAAACGTAAGGGTGGTGAATCTTTAGACATGTGCCTTGTGGCTGGATTCCAAAATCGGAACCAGATTACTTCAAATTCATCATTGAAAACAAAAACAAAGTCCCTCTTTTGCAAGCAAACCAATCCATTGCAGGCACCTACGACAGCATCAGTGAGATTGAATCGGTGCAAACAATCATCAACAGTGGATAATGGGTTCTCAAGTAAACAAGGTATAGAGCAGGGTGCGGCGGTGCAGATCCAACCTTCGGCCTTTTGTATTAGGAAATTTAACAGGATGCGGGTGTGTTTGGAGGATCTTTCTAGGTGCAATTTAACAAATGTTGGATCAAAAACGAAGAAATTCCAAGTCTTAGAAACGCACTTGAATCTCATGAGAGCCTTCACGGGAACCCATGACAGAATTTCAACTATGAGTTCCATTGGCAGTACAGAAGCATCAAACATTTCCATGAATGCACAGGAGTAGCTCTAAGTCAGAGAGACCAATTAATGTAAGAACAAAACACTATAAATTATACATCAATTCTTAAGTGTGAGTATCTACATGGTTTGAACCATAGCTGGCTCTATGACTATGGGCAACGACACTCACTTTCAGAATTTGAGCCATGGATGGCTCTATCAAAGACGTTCACATTCTGTTGTTTGATACCACTGAGTAGTCATTAAGAAATTATATATATATATATTAGGAAATTCTTTCAAATTTAAAAAAAAAAATTAAGAATAGAAATTATATGTAAAATCTTGAATCATAACTCTATGGGCAAAATCTTTTTCATTCTGTCGTTTGGTACTGCTTAATAGTCATTAAGAAGGTGAACGGTGTTTATTCTTAACCTTTGAAATACACCAGAAATTAGTTAACAAAATTAAACAGTGTGCTTCGCTAATAAAAAAAAAAAAAGTTGTTACCGTTATTGATAGGTAGGTACAATATATATTTTTTAAAACTTAAAAATTAAAAAGGAATTTTATATAAATTTTAAAATAATAAATCTATTTTTATAAATATAATTAAATTATTTAAAAATATGATTAAAATATTCATATTTTATTTTAGATAATTTATTGAAAAAAAAAAAAAAACCATCAGCAATAACTATCCCACCATGACAGCCTTCCTCCTTCTTTCTTTCATTTTTCCTTCACAGTCACTGTCGTCCACTATCACATCCCTACTGGGATAAGAAAATATGTGATCAACATTTTATAATAAACAATACCTGAAATATCAACGAAGATAAGTGGTGGTGGTGGTAGTGGCGGCAGCAGCTGTGGTGATTTTTTTAAAATCAAAATAGAAGTCATAAACTTGAAAATTATTCTGGTTCTTACTACTTCCTTCTTCTTTTTGCTCTAGAAGCATATTTTTTATTTTCATTAGGTATTTCATTCTTTCTTCTTCATCTGGGATTTTATCAATCATTTCTAAAGCTAATCTGGTGTCACTTTTAATCATATTTATTTGAAACTGGCACTGAGAAGTTTCAAAATCACAATTTTCGTCTTCTTCAGAACTAGTACTTGTATTTTCGATATTACTAAAATTCTGAACTTCTTTTTCTGACTCACTATCTGAATCTTCTAAGAGAATTTTAACAATTTATTCTCTTAATTTCTCACTCATATTTAATTCATTAATCTTTTGTTTAACTCTACAATCCTTTTTCATGTGTCCTACTCTTCCACATTTGTAGCAGATTATTTTTTATTTAGATTGTTCCATAGACTTTTCTACCAAATATGTAGGATTTTTAGAGAATTCTCTTCTTCTAAATGGGATTTTTCTATCTAACTTATGATAGTGTTGTTTCTTAAATTGTTTTCTTTTGGTAGTGGAGAGAGGAGAAGGTTTTTCATACCCGTATTGGGTATAGAAGTTACCTAGTTTTTTAACCCCATTAGCTTTATTCTTTTTTATTTTGTTTTCTAGTTTTAAGTTATTGCAAAGTTCTAGACCTGTGTTTTTAACCACAGAAGTTATTCTTCCATATATTAATTCATGGAGAGATAAATTAGGATATTCTAATTCTAACCTTTCTTTTACTTTGGTTGCAAAGACTTGGAGAAGTTTTGCAGTAAACTTTTTTTTCCATAATAGTTCTTTACGATCTTCTAAGGTAGGACATAAAATTATCGGTTCTTTACAAACTTTTCTTTTGGTAAGAACCATTGTCATAAAATTATCTGTATACCATTTGAAACCTCCTAAGGTAAGGCATCTCAAATTATGTAACAACGTTGTTCATTATTAAATATTCATATGTTGAATGCTTAATCATATTGAGACAAATATATTTTTCTCACCAATTAAATAAGATGATATTTAATTTGAAACTTAAAAATGTAAAATAACTTGACAAATTTTGGAATATTCTATAACCCTTGAATTTGAATTTCAAATAGTTTTTTGTTTAATTTATTTAAACAAAATTGTCTTTGTGTCAATTTTTTTTTTTTTTTTATAAAAATAGTTAAAAGCAAATAACTACTTTTACAAGAGTAAGCAAAACTCCTGTGTTAAAATTAAATATATTTTTTTTTTTTAAAATGGAGGTTTTATGGAATGTTACTATGAATTACAATTTTATTTAAAAAAAATATTCATATGAATTTGTTTAGTAGAGATGATCAAAATATTAATCATTTGCCTAACTTGAAGAATATCCAAGATAATCGTTCTTCTGATGACATGAGAACGAATAAGTCTAGATCTAAGATTTCTTTTATAACATTTCAAACATTACTTTCTATTTTCTCTATTAAGTTTGGTATTTTTTCAAAATTGACTGTAATAGTCAAGAAAGATCTTTTAAAACTTTGACTTGATTGTTTGTCCCCCAATTGAATTAGAATTTTCTTTTAAAAGGGAATGATGGTGGACTACATTGGTCAGGTGATGTAGGCTTGTAAAGTGATTTGAAGATATGAACGTATCACTATTATGATCATATGGAAAGTCTCACTTTGAAGCAGAAAAATGTGAGAGAGTGGGTGAGAGATTATGTCACCGTCTTCAAAGAAGAGATAATGAAATAAAAAAGTCTGTGATGAGAAGGAAAAGTCTCTCAAGATTGGATGAGATTGTTTGTTGGATTTAGTCTATTATTCTATTGAAAAATCATCACATATATATTTCTTTCAAAGAAAGTTATAACTGTCTTCAATGAAGAAAGAAACATTAGATGGGATAAAAAAAAAAAAAGTTTCACAAACTCTAGGAAAAAAAAAAAAAAAGTCTAGCCAAATCCCAAGGATTTGGGTGGGATTGTTTAATGGGTGTAGTATTTATATTTTATAGTGAAAAGTTTCATGAAATTCATTTAATCCATTCTTAGAAAAAAGTACTTTTGAATATCAAAAAACTTTTTATCATAAAAAGTTTTAATCAAATATAGGTGAATTTCATTGTACTGTTTAAAAATCTTGATTAAAAATCTTGATTGAATATAACAAAACTTTTTATTGAAAAAAAATCTTTTAAAATCCAAAGAAATCCCAAATGAATACACCAATCATAAGTTTGATCCTTGTGACGATTTTATCTAAATCATATCTTATCTTATCTTTTGTTTTAAATCTTATTTTATCTTTTGTTCTAAATTCTGCAATTAAAACCAATCACCCCACCTTTTTGAATTAAACCGATTAACATTACCTTTTCAAACTTCAATTTATGTTATTTGATTACATATATTGTTTGTCATCAATGAATTTTCCTAGTGGGTGATCATTCTTAGAATGCTGTCTAAAATTTGTAATCTAGGGTTATTGCAGAGACAAAAATGTAAAAGATTATTTGAATGAGAATAACCATGTCCGACTAGCCACCAGAATGAACCTTTCATTCAATGGAATCAAAATCTTTTTGAAAGATCATCGATTTTAATCAAAACCTTTTATATTAGAGAGAGCAAATTTCCTTTTTGAAACATCATCTACTGGCTTGCTGTTAATACAATAAATTAAAATTATTCATGCTCTCTGTAATGACCATACATGCAATAGCAAGGTTTTGAAACCACTTACAGATAATTTACATAAATTCATCAAAGATAAATCACAAAAGCTTAATTTTGATGTGGCAAAAGCAAGCTTTGAACATAATCATGACAAGAAAAGGAAAATTTGTCGTTGCAATAATCTTCAATATGGTCTATTCTGGTATCCCTCCGATTATACAGGACCAATTTTGCACCTAGATTGTATGTCAGTAACACAAAATCTTCATCTCGGAACATGCATAAAGGCATCCCTATAAAAGGTAGAGATTATGATTTTGAAGATGTTCGTAATTTACCTTCAGCAACTGAGTCCAAGAGTTTTCGACTCCAAAATCTCTCATCAACCAAACTACAAAATGGGTTTTCCTATGATCATGAGAAAGACACAGACAACCCTTCAAAACCTCAAAATAAGACACCACACGAGGACTTCAAGTATTCCTTCATGTATCCGTAAATATCTATATGTCTCGTTATTAAGATCATAGGAAAAAATTACTAATTGGTCGTCGATAGTAACAGTTTTCCATCGATAATGAACACTTGACATGTTAAGTGCTGACCAGTTAACAGTACCACTTGCGGAGTGTCCTTTTCCCAAAATTACAAAAGTGAAATAAGTCAAAATCTTTCTCCAATTAGTGTCTCCCGAACAGAGAACCCTCACCTCCGTTGTTTGTGATTCAATATCACAAAGGAGTATCACCACCTTGTAAGTGTCATTCGAATCATTGAACCCAAAGCCACGGTTCACAAAATTGCACCTATTTCTTTTATCTCTGAAATTGACACTTAGGGTGATGAATAATTAGACATGATCTTTGTGGCCGGGTTCCAAAATTGAAACCATTGTACTTTAATGTCTTGAGTAACAAAACACTCATTTAACCCATTACACGAACCAAATATACAGTTATTGAGATTGAATTGGTGCAAACAATCATCAATAATAGATGATGGATTCTCAAGTAAACTTTAAGGTGCAATTTAACTAACGTAGGATTTAAAATGAGGAAATTCCAAGTCTTAGAAACACACTTTTTAGTGAACTGTTGTTAGTGTGGAACAGCCAGAGAAAACATCTATGTCGAAGACATTCATCTGCATTCAACTCTGGTCCCTATCAGTAGAATTTATCTGGAAAAAAGAACCGTAGAATATAAAAAGGTAGACAGTTTGATACAATGGTTATATATTATAGAATTAAAGTTAAATATATTTTTATTCTTTCAAATATATAATTTTCTATTTTAGTCTCCAAATTAAAATTTATTTTGTTCATCTTTAAATTCTTAAAATAAGTTTTTTAATTCCTCTCCAAACAGGTTTTTAGTTGTGTCAATCCGAGAATATTGAATTTTTAATTTGTGATAATTTTTTAATGTGAATATCGGTTATAAATTATAAAATTAATATTTTTTGTTTAACAATTTTGAAAAAAAAAAAAAGAAGATATTTATCACATTTTAATAACGAAAAAAACAAACTTCAAGCCTATCTTATCTTTGACAACCGATTAATTAAATTTTCCTGATTTGAACTGAAAATCAGTAACATTGCCTGCAAATTTAGCCGTTTTATTTCCAATAGTAACAAGCTTCTATGTGCTTAGAGAGTTAGAGTTATCCACGCTTACACACAATATGCCTTTTTATTTATTGGAATATACATATTTGAATCCTTTTAGGCTTAATACATTTAGTTCCTATTATTTATTTTTTTGTATTCAATTGAATTCTTATATTATTTATCTTGGTATTTGTTTTTTTTATTCAATTGGATCTTACTATTTGTTAAAAATGTTCACTTAGGTTTTATCTATCTCTTCTTTAGTGTCATCCCTTAAAGAAGTTGACGGACAAGACCCTGGATATTTTTAATGAATATTAAGATTTAATTAAAAAAAAACAAACAAACAACAATATCTAATTTATTAAAAAAATTGAGCATAAAAAATAAATAAAAAGACTTAATTGACTAGATAAATAATATCGAGCCAATTGAGTAAAAAGATAAATAATATGAACTAAATGGTATTAACCCATCCTTTTGTGTTGCATTATACACAGAAAAGTGCACTAGTGCTTGTAATAATTGTACAGAAGGCTGTGTGAAAGAAACGTATTTCCTAGACTAAAATGGTGATTCCTTATGACTAGAGTACTATGTGTATATCAATGTATGTTCTAATTAATAAAGCACTTAATCTCAATATGTCAATTAGCATATTTGATTGTAATAATCTCACATAATAACATTGACAATCACAATTCCAGTATTCCATGTATACAAGAAAAATAAAAAAACAAATGACATTACTATTAAGTGAAGAATCAAAATAACTCTTTTCTTCTTCTTTTTTGCATTTTGTTTAGAACTTTTTAAAGATCAAAACAAGAATAAAATCTGGGAGAGAAACAATTTTCGTTCCAGAAGTTCATGTACTAGCTTACTGTTATAAATACAAATTAAATTCGAGATGGCTTAATTTTGATGTGGCAAAACCAAGCTTGAAACATAATCATAATAGGTAAAGCAAAATTTGTCGTCGAAATCTTCAATATGGTCTATTCTATCATCTCTCCGGTTATACAGAGCAAAATTATGACTTGGATAGTTTTGTAGAACCACTACATTTTCATCTTGAGACATGCAGAAAGGATTCCTTGGAAAATTATGAAGGTTATAATTTTGAAAATGATTGTAATTTAGCTTCACCAATTGCGTCCAAGATTTTTCCACTCCAAACTCCCTCATTATCCAAACAACAAAATCAGTTTTACTGTGATCATGATCAGAAAGGCAAAGACAACCCTTCAAGACTCCTAAATGGGGCTCAAAGTGAGGGACTTCAACAAGACCTACAGGTATCGACAAATATCTGTATGCCTCGTTCTTTAGATCATAGGAAAAAATTACTAATTGATCGATAGAAGAAGTGTTATGTATCCCGCGATAATTAAAACTTGTCATTCGAAGTACTAACCAGTTAACAGTGCCACTTACAAACTTTCATTCACGATATCTCACCACGGAAAATGTAGGGCAAGTCAAAATCTTTCTCCAGCAAGTGTCACCCAAGCAGTGAACTCTAACCTCTCTCTTGTGTGATTTAATATCACAAAGAATTACCACTACCTTGTAAGTGTCACTCCAATCATCAAACCCAAACCCACAAATCATGCACTCATCATCATAATTTATATAATTGCTCAAATCGAGGCATAAGGGTGGTGAATCTTCATACATGATTCTTGTGGCCGGGTTCCAAAATTTGAACCTGTATTCTTTAGGTTCTTGATCAATAACAGCAAAAGACTCATGATAGCAAACCAACCCATTGCAGGCACCGACAATTTCGTCACAGATATCAAACATGTGGAAACTATCATTAATAGTGGAGGATGGGTTTTCAAGTAAACAGAGAATAGAGCAGGGTGAGGCAACGAGGAAAGAACCTTCCTCCGTTTCTATTCGGAAACTTAGTAGGATGTGAGTGTTTTTGGAGGATCTACTTCCATTTTGGTTTTTGCCTTTTTTTATTTCAATTAAACCCCAATTATCTGTTCAATTACCAATCATGCCTCATAAAATAATAATCAAAGTTTGGTCATGCATTGAAAATCTTCTTCTCCCTAATTTATTCCCTTGTTGGTCATGAAGGATTAAATTAGAGAGAAGCTTTTAATTGCAGAGAGATTTATTAACCAATGTTAATCAGATTGGGAATCTAGGTATTTGTTTAGTCATGCAAATCCTTATAATTTAATCTTTTCGTAGATTTATCAATTAAAAGTATTGATCATGACAATTAATTAATTTGGATTATGGGTGATCGATCCCAAATAACAATAAGAATAATGCAATGATATAATTGAAAGAACAATTGAGAAATTTTATTGAAATAGAAAAAATAGAAGAAATAGGGTTCAGATGATAGGTTCTACATCACAACCCTAAATTAGGAGTTTAGCTAGCCATAAATATGGGAAAGCAATAATCCACAAAAGAAAGCAATAAAGACATTAAAGGAGAAGAATTTTACAAGAATTAATCACAGTGATATTCCTTACTCTTTTAGTTCCCTCAGAAATTGTCAATACTCAAAGGAAAGTAATTTACAAAAGTATGTAAAAAGTATATCTTCAAAAAGTAAAAGCTAAACTATTTATAGATAAAAAAGTTGTTATTGTCTCGTAGAGTATGCATGGGCTCAAGCATGAGGCTGTGCATGAGGTCGTGCATACTATGCAGGGGGTCAAGTCTAAGGCCGTGCATACTATGTAGGGGTTGGAGAAAGTTTTCGAAGCACTGTGGGTTATGCATAGCCTAATGCTTCAAACCGTGCATACTTTACGAAGCGAAGTTACTTATGCACTCCCTTGTGCCTGAGGTAGTGCTTCTCATCCAAAACGTTGTTGGTTATGCATGGCCTTGTGCTTGAGGCCATGCATACTTTCCAAACTCTCACTTTTTTTTAGTTCTTTTTCTACTTCTTTGAAGTTCCACATACCCTACATCAATCCAACACATATTTAAATGAAAGCAATTCATTATGATGCAAAAAAAAAATGGTAAAATGGTGTGAGAAATCCCATAAAAATAAAGACCAAAATGGGGTTTATCAAACCTCCCACACTTGAGCATTGCTTACCCTCAAGCAATTATTCTGGTCACAACTGGAAAACAAATTGTTCAAATTGTAAAACATAAATTTATGAGATCACTTATTGCAATCAAGAGATATACAATAATTTTTTTTTCTTTTGAAGATACAAAACTAGGAACCTCACTAAGGCCTATTCACTTAGGTGCCCAATTAGACTTAAGTGTTTAGAAATTAACTCTCTACTGAGGATATAATTACACAATGGTTATTAGATTTAGTCTCTTTAAACAAGGTCTTGAGTTCGAGCCTTGTGAATGGAAAAAACATGGTTGGGAGTGGAGAACCCTACTAAACTTGGTTAACAAAAAAAATGTAATTACACACCTCTCAATGTTTACATGGAAAGAGAAATAAACACTCAAGTACATAAGAGAATGTGTTACCATAAGGTTGTATTTCAATCAAATCACACACTACAAAAATAGCAAACATGTATAAATGGAGAGACTCATGGGATGTAATGGGGCTAAGGTTCATATGTTAGGTGAGTCACTAGAAGAAAGGGATACATAAAAGGCTTCACAAAATAAGTCAAGATAATCACTTATGGCACAAAATATAGCTCTTCCCTTAATCTTATATATTTTAACCCTCTTTTCCTTTACACTTGTAATCATTTTTTTTTTCCATTCTTCCTATCCTCTCTCTTATTTTATTGATATAGTGTCAAAATCACTTTATTTAGTATCCTTCTTTTTTCATTTTTTTTTTCTTATTTTTTCTCTATATTTTTTTTGTTTTTGAAAAAGAGAGAAGGGAATTAGTGTTCCTCTCAATTGACATGGAAGACTCTCATTTCTTGAGGGATTATTTTGTCTCACAAGTTACATCTTTTCTTGCCTACAAAGGTTACTTCAACACAATAATTCATGAATTAAAGGGTAACAAAGAAAAATCATTCAAGCTCAAAGGAAGCAACTAGTGGATCAATAAATCACAAACTCCAAAGGTCAGAAAATGAATGCCTAAAAATCCCTAATTTTTCACATGCAAACAATTAAGTAGTGTATACATGTATATGAACACAAGTTCTAGAACACAAAAATTGAGAGGTAATCAGACTCATCAAATCCACAAGATTCTTTATGGTCCTATCCCATATGGCCCTGCCTCACAATTTAGGGGGTTAGTCTCAATAGAAAATTTTCAATCCAAACAAGAATGTTAACTATCAACTCCTATTAGCAAAATCCCCCTAGCTTTGGTTACTAACTTTGTCTCTTTTTTTTTAATAAGCAATCTCATTTATTTACAAAATGTAATAATAAAGAAAAGACAAGGATAACTAGAATAATGCAAGAGAATCACGCAATATATATTGTAATATCCCAAATTTTATTTTCTAATTATATAAATATATATATTCTTGTTAAATATTTTATTTGTGTTTATTTTAATTAGATATATAATTTAATAATATATTTTGGGTTTGAAAGTGAGAATATATAAATTAAAAGGATTTTATCAGTACTTAGTACTTATAGATTATGTGATATTCCAGTACAAGGCACCCAAATTGTGTAGACTGGACAATATCTTCTACTGATGTTCTTGCCTCTTCATAATGGATAATTTTTAAATGCCAAAATGATAAACGTTTATTTCTATTTTTTCTTGTTTGAGTTGTCATTTTTTTATAATTTAACTTAAGTACTAAATTTGGCTAAATGCAGGTTTACGACAATTTATGGAATCCAATCATATATAGAGAGAGAGAGCGGGGGGGGAGGGAGGAGGGAGGATCAATTTACACCAAAAGTAAATCTATTTGTGTTGTGTTGTTTAATAAGATTCAAAATGAGTAGAACAATTTATTTAGAATGAATATATATTTGATTTTATATATGTTATGGAATATTAAGTTGTGACCAGCTTGTTTGTACAGTAGTATGTGTAGATACCTGTCCATTTGCAAGGAGGAAAATAAACAAATATGTGTAATCTATAAAAGAAAAAACACTTTTAAGATCGGTTATGATTATAATTGATCTAAAATGTTAACACATTAGATCTTACTTAAACGTTTTAGATCGTATAGAACTAATAATAATAATAATACTAATGGTCATCCTTTATGAAAGGACAAAAGATGAACCATATAGGATTTAAATCATCGGACCCACTTTTGTGTCATATTTTGTGTCTCATCAATAAGAATATGACATTCTTTTTAAGTTAAGTGTATTATTTAAAATATAAAAAAAAAATTAAGATAATTATTTTTAATAACGTGTCAAATTTTGATTAATGAGACATGAAATGAGGAACAAAAGGTTTGACAGATGATTTAAATCCAACAACATACATGTCATATTATAGGGTGAATAAGAAGCATACTTCCAATTTATAAACACTCATTATTGAATCCAACATGTAGCAAAATCATTGTTAAAATCTAGTAGACATTTTTTAGGCATTTACTTTTTACACCCCCAAAATTTATGTCCTGCATTGCACCCCAAAACACACTAACTTGGTAACTTGGGGATGCATGAGGCATTGTGGAGGTATAAGAAGTAAATGCTCATTTTTGAAAGTCAGGATTTCTTTAAAATTATTGAATTAATCAAATTATCCTTTAAGCATCCATTTTTTTTTTTTAACTTTTGGATTCAATTGTATTTTTATCATCATCCAGTTTTCATTGTACTTTTTTTTTTCATTTCTTCATTCAATGCACAATAATTGATCATCATTTTATTGAATATAAACTTACCCATGATTTTACTTTTCACTTTACAATTTAAAATATTTTTCTTTAATCTATAACTTGTTAGAGAGAAAACTATTCCTACTCAAATTGATGACACTATACTTCACAAAAAATTGTCACATTAAAAATAATTTATTAACGTGTCATGTGATTATTTACAAGATTATTGATCAAGATCGCGGATGATGTTGTAGTCCTAGACCACCAATAAATTTCTCCATCGCCCTCCAAGAATAGATTTGGGAATTGTGATCAAAAGTATCTTAGGTTGCAAATCCATCATTTTCCAACTCCAATTGGGTCAACCTCCAATCCACAAAACCCTTTTCCTAATTCGGATGAATAAATAAATAATATATCTTTTTATTGGCAAATGCTAATTATTAACTATTTATTTTTATTTTTTGTTAATAGGAGATTTGAACCTATAACCTATCATTTCCCCCTTTCTTCTTTTATTCACAAGCCAACGCTAAATGTCACTTTTGGTATGTTGTAGTTTTTGTTCAGTTTAATACTTTACATTTTTAAAATGACTTACTTTGATGTTATATATTTTAAAAATAAGTCAAATCATTCTAAAAACAATTATGATTTTCAATTTTGTGATGTAATTTTTAATTATTTTTTGACTAATCTAAGACGTAATAACTATTTTATTAAATTCACTTAGATGAGAACTATGAAACCCAACTAATGTTGAATAAAAAAAGATGATATACTTGCTGACAAGTTTATAAAAAGTGTATCCAACGAACAATTAAATTAATGAAAAATATAATATTAAGTTTTTTTTTTAATTGTTCATGAGATTCATTTTTTCACACGATTTTTATTATGTTGGACTCTCTTTTGATTCGCATATCAATTGAGTTACACATTTTTCATATAAATGAATCTAATAAAATAATTTTTACATCTCAAATTCCTCAAAAATTGATTCAAAATCACATCACAAAATTGAAAACAAAACATTATTTTAAAATGACCATTTAGACTCATTTTAGAAATGTAAAAGATCAAATTGATAGTTCTAAAAGATAATGGAGTAAATTGAACAAAAACAAAAAGAATTTAGCCAGCCAGCCAACAAATAATATGTATTTAGTGGAAACAATAGTAACTTAGGATACATATGGTCAATCTGTTAAGTTTTATGTGAGGCCTTTATTTTTTGTTTCTTTCTAATGTTATGTTAAATTTAATTTTGTAGTTTTGATTTGACGTGAATATATAAATGTATGAAATTGTTTCCAGTGACAATTTCTAGGATAATTGCAAGGATGCTTTTACTTAAAGAAAACAAAGCAAAAAAAAAAAAAAAAAAATCAAAGAAAAACTAAAGCTACAACCTGAGCCAAAGGAACATGTCTTTTAAATCTAATGTCAGATAAAACTTTATGACAAGAGAATGTCATACATAGTGTTAAGGCATGTCTTAATTTTTATATTTGGTCTAATAAAACATTTATGTATGAGAATGAATAAGAGCATACGGAGAGGATGAGGAGCAGTAAAATCATTTCTTTGGACCAAGAAATGGATAGGAAGGAAAGCCATATTGAATCAACCAACCATGACATAAAAAACAAAGAAAAAAAGATAAAATCTTTTATCTATTTTAATTTTGGTCTTCGTATTAGAATTTGATTTTGAATAAATTCATGGCAAGAACAATGTACTATACAATCCAACCAAGACTAGAAAGAAACCAAACCACTAAACAGTTAAGAAACTGTTGTCATCACTTCAACCAAGTTTCATGAGTTGATGATTTCATTTACTTATTAGTTTTATAATCGGGTTTCTTCTTATGCTTGGTTCTGACATGAGGACTAATTAATCTAATTCAAAGGTTTTGCCTTTTTTCCCCCTTGTTTCTGTTGTCATGGTTGGTTGACTTAAACTGGTTTTCCTTCTCCTTCATTTCTCTGTCCAAAGCAATGATTATGTTCCCCCTCCTCTTCTTTGTATGCTTTGGTTTATTTTTCATACACCATTGTTGTATTAATCCATACCATATATATAAATTAAATCACACTTTAACACTATATATCACACACAATATATCTATCATTATATTTAAAAGACATTATTCTTTAGATTTATGTATAATTGAAAAATAATGCATCGATGCTAAAAATTACACTTGGGTTATGATGATCAATTTACACCAAAATTTCCTACCTTACATACACACACTCGTATAGCCAATAAAAAGAAAAAAATATATAAAAAGAATATCATTGGTTTTCTTGAGGTGTTTAGTTTTAGGGATGATAATAATTGCTCCAAGCTCAAACAAAAAGATAAACATTACTTGCTGAAAAAAAATCCAATCAAAAAATATTAATAGATATTGTGATAATAAAATTTAATCTTGACCACTAATGATAAGATTTAAATATCAATATTTATTATTTATCCTCACACAAAATGTTACTTTTTTACATAATAGTTAAATATATATTTTTTTAATACACAATTCATCTCATTTCCATATTAACTAAACTAATAAAATTTTTATATTATTCACTAAACTAATACTCTTCATTGTAGAGGGTGTGAATTCGGTACCTCACCAACCAAAATCAAACCCCACTCCCCAATTTCTTTTGTTCATGTAGATTTAGAATTCGAGTACCCCATTCTCAATTTTAAACCTTTTTTTATTTATTTAATAAAAATAATAGTTAAAATATTAAATTCAAAACATAAAATTTAATAACAAAATTAATAATTGTAAACATTAAAAAATAATATAACTAAAATTTTAACTTGATTTAATAACATTGAATTTTTTAACCAAGTTTTAGTTATTTATTGATTAAACAAATGATATTTATTTATTCGTTAAATATTTTAGAAGTTAATATATCATTTTAAATAATAAAATTAGGTTAAAGTATAATTATAGTCTCTTTATTTTTTTTTAATATGCAATTTTGATTTTTGTGATCTTTAATTATAATATTTGATTTTTTTAATTTTATAAATTATTAATTTTGGTTCATTTGATAGGTTATGAACTAATAATTTTTATTAGTAGAATTTTTAATTTAATCATAAATTAATTAAAATCCATTAATAATTATGATTAATATAGTTATTTATAATTAATGAATTTTAATTAATTTATAATTTGATTAATCATAATGATTAGTTGAAACTTATTGCAACAAAAGTGATTTTTTTAGGTTTTTGGGCACCATTTTAATGCAATTTTAGATGAAACAAAGTGCTTAAAAATTGTGCAATTAACTTCATCTATATAAGTACTATTAAAATGAACCATTATCGGTGTCCAAAAAAATATTTTCATATAAGTAAATTGAAGCGAAAAATCACACCCTTAAAGAATAAAATTTTGCAATAAAAGTGATTTATTAATGTTTTTTTTCGCATTGATTTGATAAGATTTTAATTTGAACGAAGAGTTTAAAATTGTATAATTGACTTTATCTACGTGGATACTATGAGAATGAACAGTTTTAAATGTTCAAAAACATGTTAAATATTAATTTAAAAAAATTATTATATTTTAATCAAGAAATTATGATTCTTTATTTTTTTTGTGAAATAAAAAAATAAGTAATTACTTGTCATAATAATAAAAATTAATGAGACATTGTTATATGGAAGTTGGAACAATTTTTTCACTATGACAATGACCATACATTTATGCATTTTATAATTCAATGTTAAAATAATTTACAAATATTTTTAAATAAAATAATATTATAATCATTTTTATCATATAAATATTAAACTATTTATATTCTTATCCAGTGTTCAAATTAAAAAAATGATATTAAAAAAATATTATAATAATATTATAATTGTTAAAACTTATAAAATAAAAAATTATCAAGTTTAGAATAAAAAAATTATAAAATTTTTCATAAATAATAATAACAATAGTAATATAAAAACAAATTAGAAAAAAAATAGAAATTTTAAAAAATAATATAATTGTTATTATTAAAATTATAAAATAATTTATTAAAATAATAATAAATAAATTTAATTATATATATATATAATAATATTATTATTATAAAAAAAAAAAAAAAGATTTAGAATTCGAGATGGGGGGACCCGAATTGTGAACCTTGTTAACAAAATAAATTGGATTGGTGAGGTGTGAATTCGGTTGATGAGTAATATGGAAAGGGAGTCAGTTTAGTGAATAATATGGGAAGGGGTCAATTGTGTATTTTAAAAAAAATTGAACTATAAATTAAATATTTTGAATATTTAATTATATGCTTTGTGAATCTTTTAGAGATATTATTATTAAATGAAGTTTTAATTTGAATTTAAATTTTTTTAATGAGTTAATAAAAATTATTAGATTTAATGAGGACCACGACCATGATGGTGGTAGCGACGGTGGCCTTGACAATGGTAACCATGTTTTGATGGTAGTGGCAATGGTCATAGTGATGACGACAACTCTTGACGGCGATGGTGGCCTTGGCGATGACAAGAATGACAATGGTCATAGTGATGAGGGCTACTCTTGCTGCCTCTGTGCTTGTGTTGTATTGTGTTGTGTCGTCAATAATTGAACAAAAAGGTAGAGAGAGAGAGAGAGTGAGCAATTGAGAGAGAGGGTATGATCTTATAATGATACACTTAAAAACATGTCATATGAGAATCGTATTTTTACATGAGAATAAGAACGGACATTCTCATCTGTTAGATTAAATTAGACGGTTAAGATTAGAACACTCATTTAAAAATTAATATACACTTGATAAAATTGAAATCTTTAAAAGATTTGCCAAATATCTAAAAGATTTATTTCATGAGGTCCTGAATTACCACTACCAAGAATTTCCGCCATTACCATGACCTTCTTACCACTACCACCATTAATGATAACAACTAATGGCACAAGTGGTAGTGGCTACCGACATGTGTTTCTTAATTAAGTGTGACACAAGATTTGAATCTTGACCAACTTGGATACGAGATAAACTATGCTAAAGGAATATAAAGTGTTGTCGTCTTGAACTAAGTCACCAATGTAGGGTGTATCTGGTTCCATCTTGCATAGCAAAGAATTGAAAAATTATGGTAAAGAAGTAAGTATAGTTAAAAATAGACCTTTTTACTTCATAATCAGTCGCCACCAGGAGTGTCGTCATGATCGTTATCGCCGTTACCAATATGATAATTATTGTTATCGTCGTCACCACTGTGTTGGAGTGGAAAAAAATTTTAAATTCTTTAAAGGAATTTGATTTTTAAATCCACAGGACTTGTAAGGTAATTCATAATTATTTGGGTAAAACATATCACTATTAGAATTATATGAAAAGTCTTACCTTATCCAAATGAGAGATAATGAAATAAAAAAAGGTATGTGGTGAAAAAGAAAAGTCTCTCCAAGTTGGATAAGATTGTTTGTTGGGTTTAGTATTTATATAATTAACTAAAAAATTTCATAAAATTCATCAAAATCCACAATCTTTCGAAATATTTATGATTTTGAATAATAAATGACTTTTTTTTAAGTTATTCAAAATCTCAATCAACCATTCATAAACATCACAACAAATATTATTAAAACATTTATAACGCCTACATAAATAAGTAGTTGTGATGCAGCTACAAAATAGGAGTACTGCAAAATTTCGTTACCCTCTAAAAAAAATTTTGATAATAATATTATGAGATTATTTTTTATCATTTAACAATCCTGATTGAATACCCAAGACATTTTCACACAAAAAGAAGTCTTTTAAAATCCTAAATAATCCTAATCCAATACACCCCCTTAGAAAAAAAAGAAATTAAAATGTGATGAAAAATTATAAATGTTTGAAAAGTTAAAGAATGAAAATAACACTAAAATAAAATTAAAAACTAAACTGAAATTTAAATTGAACTTAGCAACAGAAATTACAAATTTTATCAAAATAATTATTAATTAAATTATTTACTTTACATACTTTCTTTCGACATACTCAAAATGTATGAAAATATATTTTTTTTTTTAAAAGAAAAGTGATGTTATAAAACAAGAGTGGCTAGGGTGGCAATCTGGTTGCTTGTGGTTAGGGAGGTAGAGGGTGACGGCTTTGAAAGGTGGGAGGGGGGACATATTTTTTTATCTTTCTACTTTAGCTGGGGTTTTAAATAATAAATATGGGTGCTAATATAAAAAAAAAAAAAAAAAAAAACTTAATTACATTTTTGGTCCCCAAAATTTTATTTTTGCGATTTTGGTCTCTTAAATTTTTTTTCATCACTTTTGGTCCTAAAAATTATTATTTTTTAATGGTTTTAGTACCTCAATTAATTTTTTTGCATTGACTTATAATTTTCAACATTGACTATGCTAATGCGTGTTTGTTAATGGGTTAGATGTAGTGGTAGCGACAGTAACGGTGGTATAGTTGATGTGGTGATGGCGACAACAGTATTTTAACTAAAGTCTTGAAACCGTTTTATATTATTTTGTTAATGGAGATATCAAGACTACTAAAAAATTAATTTGGGAGACCAAAAGTGATAAAAAAAAAAAAAAAAATAAGGAACCAAAATTACGAAAAAATAAAATGCCCACCCTAATATAACCTCTACTTAATAATTTAATTTAACTTTCAACTAATTATTTTACTAAATTTGCAATAAATCTTGATTTTTTATCTATTAAATAACATTTCTTATAATGGTGTATACTAATTTTATTTTGAGTTTAACATGATACATTAAAAGTGTAAAATAATTTTACATTCAATCACAAATCAATATTTACATGACTTTTAAGATAATTTTATAATTAAAGGTAGGGCGTGATTAAATGACAGTGTAATTAAAAAAATTGTTTGAATGCTATCTAGTTATGTGTAAGGGTGTTCATAAATCGAAATCGACCCAAGAAAACTGCAAACTGATTAAAACCGAACTTGGTTTGAATTTTTTGGATTTTATTTTGATAGAACTGAGCGGTTCGGTTCGGTTTTCGATTTGGAAATCTGAAAATAGGTCCAAACCACATAGTTTGTGAATTGTAGATTTTTTTTAAGCTGTTAGCTTTAACCAGCGAGGGTGAAGGGGAAAAATCAAAATTAGGCCGTTTCGTTCAAGCTTAAAACAAATAAATGAATATTTGAAATATGGAAAACAGGCTACCAGAACCCAATCTGTGTTTTATTGTGTACTGAACTAAGGAATACAAAAACAAGAGTGTTGGTTTTATACATGACTAGTGGTGCTAAAAATAAGGAAACAAACTCCTAGACTTTGGCTATGTTTAAAATGACAGATGATTCTCCTAATATGTTGCAACAGCAACTTATTTTAATTGCATAAATCAAGGGATACTAACAAAATTAAAGATTGGTCACAGACACATCAGCTACTTAATTTTCTCTGTTGTATCATGCATTATTTGTCACACCCCCTTTAAGTGCATGCTCCTTTTTTCATGATTCCAAGTTGTCCTCTGAACTTCTCAAACAATGGTTCTCCAGTGCCTTTGTAAAAATTTCCTTTGTATGAATCTTCTTCAAGTCAATCTCCTTATTCAACACCTTTTCTCTAACAAAGTGGTAATGCACTTCTATATGTTTGGTGCGCCTGTGAAAAATTGGATTTGATGATAATTTAATGGCACTTTCATTATCACAAAAGAGCTCCATTGTGTAATCTACTTTGTGTAACATATCTCCAACTAAGCTCTTTATCCAAATGCTTTCTTGTGCTGCAAGAGTGGCTGCCATGTATTCTGCTTCCGTGCTTGAAAGAGCTACAGTACCTTGTTTCTTGGTACACCATGTAATTGTTGCTGAACCAAACAAGAAACAGTGGCCTGAGATTGATCGCCTATCATTTGCGTCACCAGCCCAATCTGCATCTGTGAAGCCAATCAACTTCAGTTCTTTGTTTCTTCCATACTTCAGCCCAAATTCTTTTGTCTTCTTCACATATCTCAGAATACGTTTTGCAGCTATCCAATGAGGCACTCGGGGTTCTTGCACAAATTGTGAGATAACACCGACAAAATATGCGAAATCAGGTCTAGTAATGGTTAAGTAAATTAAGCTTCCAGACAGCTGTCTGTACATGTTTGGGTTCTCCAGTAATTTTCCTTCTTCCTTTAGTAGCTTCAGGTGAATTTCCATGGGAGTGGCAGCCTCCTTTGCTTCTTTCATCTGATATTGATTTAACAGATTTTTAGCATACCTTGACTGAGAAACAAAGTATCCATCCATGAGCTTCTCAATCTCCAGCCCCAAAAAGTATTTAGCTTCCCCTAAATTCTTCATTTCAAAATGAATAGCAAGCTCCTTTCTCAATTGTGCAATCTGTTCTTCATCACTTCCAGTTATAATCATATCATCAACATATAAAAGGATTACAATATGTGCACCTGAATTATTCTTGATGAAGAGACTTGAATCTGCATCTGAAATTTTGAAACCACAAAACATAAAGTATTGTGAAATCTTCCCATACCAAGCTCTTGGAGCTTGTTTGAGGCCATAGAGAGCCATTTTCAATTTACACACATAGCTAAGATGATCATTTGAAACAAAACCTTTAGGTTGCATCATGAAAATATCTCTGTCTAACTCACCATACAAAAATGCATTTTTAACATCAAGTTGCCATAACCTCCAATTCATTTTGGCAGCCAAGGAAATCAAGGTTCTTACAGTAGCCATCTTTGCTACTGGACTAAATGTTTCTTCATAGTCCAGTTCTTGATGTCGAGAAAATCCCCTTGCCACCAATCTAGCTTTAAATCTGTCTATGGAACTATCAGATTTTCTTTTTAATCTATACACCCACTTACATGAAACGGGTTGGCAACTAGCTGGCTTGGGGACAAGATCCCAAGTTTCATTCTTTAAGAGTGCATCAATTTCCTCCCTCATTGCTTGCTACCAATTATCATTATCTTTAGCTTCTTCGTAACTGCTTGGTTCTTCCTCTTCTTGAGTGCCAAAGAAGAAAGCATGAGTTACAGAACATTGACTTACTCCTGTTTCATAATCTTTTAAATATGCTGGAGGTTGTTTTCTTCTATCAAACCTTCTTACTTCTTCTGCATCTATTTCAGTTGACTCAATGCTTTCCTCTCCTTGTTGCTCTACATTAGTAACTGGTTGCTCATCTACATCTACAACTGGTTGCACTTCTCCTCTAAACTCATCAGTCGAGACAACCTTTTCTTCAACTTTCCAAGAAGAAATCTCATCAAATACTACATTTTGAGATGTAACAAATTTCTTAGTAATTGGATCCATACATTTCCACCCTTTTCTATAAGGGTCATAGCCAACAAAGATGCATTTCTTGGCTTTTGGATCTAATTTGCTCCTTATTGTCTTTGGAATATGTACATAGCAGATGGCTCCAAAGACTCGAAAATAATCCATTACTGGTTTTTCCCCATAAAGTAGCTCAAATGGAGATTTCTCTTTGCCTGGCCATGGAGGCAACTTGTTGATTACATGACAAGCACACTGAATTGCTTCTGCCCATAACTCATGAGGTAAATTTTTGTCATGTATCCATGACAAGCTCACTGAAGTTAGATGAGCTAATTTCCTTTCAGCCACTGCATTCTGCTGCGGTGTATCTCGACAAGTAAATTGCCTCTGGATCCCTTTTTCATGACAAAAAGCTGTGAAATCTGTTGAGTTGAACTCACCTCCATTGTCACTCCTCAAGCATTTGATTTTTGCATCAAACTCCTTCTCCACCATGTCAGAGAAAATAACAAACTTTTGTACAGCTTCACTTTTCTCCTTTAGGAAATACACCCAAGTATATCGAGTGTAATCATCCATTAGCACCATAGCATATTTACATCCACTGTAACTAGGTGTTTTTGTCGGCCCCATTAGATCTGTGTATAAGTTCAAAAGGAATGGTTCTTTGTCTATTGGAACTCTTAAATGGTAGCTTGTGAGCCTTGCCAAACTGACATCCTTGGCAAACAGCTTCCTCCTTCACCTGTTTCAATTCTGGCAGCCCATCAATAAGCTTATTAGATGTTATAATTTGTAACATTTGATAGCCTACATGCCCAAGTCTGGCATGCCACACAGTAGGACTATCAACTTGGCTGGTTCTTTTGACATATGCCTCTCTTGCAAATAAAACAAACAAAGAATCCTTCCTTTTTCCTTCTAATATGATGTCAACATCAATATTTCTCACATCATTCAAGATTTTGACGTTATTGGGGCCAAAAAGAACATACTTGCCTGAGCTGGTGATTTGTGAGACAGAAATGAGATTTTTCTTCAAACCAAGAACATGATAGACATCACTCAGCTGAACTTCGTTGTTGTCAGCATTGATCTTTACAGTTCCCTCCTTCACCACAGGATGTGTTGTGTTATTAGCAGTGACTATGACTCTGTCTCCATTGTGATGACGCATTTCAGAGAAAGCTTGACTGTTCCCTGTCACATGATGTGAGCAACCAGAGTCTAAGATCCATTCCTTTTGGTAATCTATGTAATTTACTGGTATCTCTTTCTGTCCAGCCCTCCTATCCTTGATGGTGAAGCATTGATCCCATCTAAATGACTCAAACGAGTCATCTTCATTTTCTTCATATGCTGCATTCACTTTAGAGAGTTTAGTTCTGCAATTTCTTCTGATATGGCCCAGTCTGCCACATCTATAACATTTGACACTCTTTCTCTTCAATTCCGCCTCCTCGTTGTCTTGGCTATGTGTCTTCCTTTTGAAGAGGAAAACAGATTCAGCCTCTTGTGCAGGTGATGATGAAGATTGTTGCAGAAGTGCTTCTTGATTTGTGAGAAAATTTTGTACTCCTCCAATGATGGTTGATTGGTCCATCCTTGAATGGACATGATAAATGAAGAATACTCCTTTTTCAAACCCTTGATGATGTATCGCCTTCACCTTGCCTCACTGATTTTCTCACTCGGATCTAGCTCATAAATTTCTGCACAAAGATTTTTAATCTTTAAGAAGTATTCAGCAATTGTAAGATTACCTTGCATCGTGGATGCAAGTTCATTTTCCAGCAGCTGCAATCGAGCAACATTTTTCTTGGAGAAGAGTTTTTCTAGTGTCTCCCATACATCCTTTGGTGTGTTAAGATCTCTGATGTGATCAATTAATTCCTTTCTAACAGCCGTTCTCAAAACAAACAACGCCTTCCCGCATTTTACCTTCCATTTTCGTCGGACCTCCGTCGTGTCTAGTGTATCTGGTGGCATTTTCGTATCATTTCCTGCCACGAGATCCCATAAATCCTGCCCCTGGAGAAAAGCTTCCATGCACAGTTGCCAATACTTGTAGTTCGATCCTACAAGTTTCTCAACACCAAATTGCATATTTGATCTGTTTCCTCCAGTTTGCGAGTCCATGAAAACCAGTTCAGTCTGCCTTCAATTCTTAGAGCCAAGAATTGAAAAAGAGAAAAGCCCAGATCAAAGTCCAAGCTCTAGATACCATAAAACAAATAAATGAATATTTGAAATATGGAAAATAGGCTACCGAAACCCAATCTGTGTTTTATTGTGTATTGAACTAAGGAATACAGAAACAGAGTGTTGGTTTTATACATGACTAGTGGTGCTAAAAATAAGGAAACAAACTCCTAGACTTTGGCTGTGTTTAAAATGACAGATGATTCTCCTAATATGTTGCAACAACAACTTATTTTAATTGCATAAATCAAGGGATACTAACAAAATTAAAGATTGGTCACAGACACATCAACTTCCCTTTCTCTTGTTCTCTTGTTCCCCTCTGTCTCTCAATCTCACACGCTCAACCTCGGAGTTGGAAGTTTTCCGCCGGTCTTCCTTCTTCCTGCCTCTTAATCTCGCGCCTTCATCTCGTAGTTGAGTTGAACCACTGAATCTCGTCGGAGTTGGAAGCTTCACCGCGATTCTTCCTTCTTCTCTATGTCGCACCACCATTGACCACCAAGGCACCGACGGACCACTACGGCAACTGCATCTTCAATTTCACAGACGATCTTCATTCTTCCGTGTCTTCATCGCCTTTTCTGTTCGCGGACCACCGAGTCACCACCAGCTCACACGCTTGGTATGTCTAATTTGAGATCCTGTTAATGGTGTATTTCTCTGCCTTTGAGATTTATTAGTTCAGTTCTGTGTTATGTGTTTACATCTTGATTGGTTCTCTATATGTGATATTTGGTTCCGTGTGATATTTCATATTTGGTTCTCTACGTGTTTGTGTTATTTTGGTTTTCAGGTCATAAATCTTCACTTCTTTAAATGATTAACATTTAACAAAATTAGGATTCATTATTTCTCCTCCTCACCAAGCAAAAAAATGAGGAATGGATTAAGAAAGAAAGAAACCATGATATCATATATCTTTTAGAGTTAGACAGCCACGATTATTGATTGTGATTAGATTTTTTTGTTGTTATAGATAGGTAATATAGGGTTCTCCCCTCAAAAAAGACCAATAAAGATAACTAATTTATTATTTTAACAGCTGTAGTCATCATTGTGGTTATTTAATTAAAATCTAGATATAGAGACTAGAGAATACCCACTTGTTAGAGTTATGCAAAGTGCAGTTGTTAGCACACAAGGAGTACTAAGCTACAGATTGAACCTGGAAGATTTCCCTGCCAATGCTTGAGCTTATGCATATTTTGCAGAGATTGATGATTTGGGTCAGAATAAGAGTTGAAAATTCAAATTAAAACAACCTTATATAGCTGACTATAGCAATGCAGGGGTTAACATTGTTGAGAATGCTAATCGGAGCTACACTTTATATGAACCAAGTTACATGAATGTGACTTTAGAATTTGTTTGATTCTACTCGGAGGACCTCTTCTAAATGCATTGGAAATAAGTTAATATGTACAGATTGCTTCAAAAACAAACAAGCAAGACAGTAAGTTCTCCTAGTTTTTTTTTTTTTTTTGTGAAAAATAGATCTTTTGTTGCATATTGATGCTTAGTCAAATGAACTGCTAATTTCTAAGTTATAGTCATACTTTCATTTTGCAGCTACCGTTGTAAATGCATTTCAATTGTTTTTTGTTCAAAGTTTTCAGACAAACCAAGGTTATCTAAACACCCTGTGAATGGGTTAATTGTCGTACCACCACGCCTCCAAGAATTACTAAAATGTAACATCTCCAATCACTCTTGTAGACAATTTTGTTTCATAGCAAGTGAATTTAAGTTCTTTGAATCACTATTCTCCTTTAAATCACTATTCTCTGATAACAGCTTTTGAATATTTAAGAATGTTGAATTCTAAAATACTGTTGTATTATTTGTTTATGTTTGGAAATATTGTAGCAAGATAGTTTATATATTTTTTTAAGTTTAAAAAAATCGCAAAAATCAAACCAAACAAAATCATAAAAGTTTAGTTTGGTTTGGATTTTTTATAAATAGAAAATTGAACCAAATCAAACCGCATGTATTTTTTATGTTTGGTTCGGAGGACTTTTTAGTTTAAAACCAAATCAAACCACACCTATTCATGTGTGTTGTTTCGGTGTCTTCATATGTTCCTTGCATGCAGTGGGAGTAGAGCCTTTTAAAAGTTTCTGTTATCTCACAACGATACAAAGTTGCTGCTTGCATGCAGTGGGAGTAGAACCTTTTAAAAGTTTCTGTTATCTCACAACGATATAAAGTTGCTGCATGACAGCTTAGAATGGAAAGAGAACGGGAACAATAGAACACTTTACTTTTTCAATATTATTTGTATGAAAATGGCTCAACAAGAAATATGTTGTTTTTTTCTATCTCTCCTCGTTACACAATAAAAATTCAAATAGTAGTATTCAAATAATAAGAGGGATTTCAACTATTTCAATTTTCAAAGCTTGTAGAAGTTACATCAACCCCATAAAGTCCCTATGTGTATTAATTGTAAGTCAATTGGACGATGACTAAATTTTATAACAATTATGAGATTAGTATCAAAAATAGATTATTAAATTTAATTAACTTAATTTTGTAATTAGTAAAAAAAATTAATTAAAAAATTGAACGTTATATTTGACAGTAAAAAAACTCTAATTTAATGGTTAAATCAAATTTATAAGATTTTAAAAGTTAAAGATCATCAAATATTCGAATTAGAAATTAGAGAACCAAAAAATCTAAATTTGAGAAAATAAGAGAATTAAAATTACCATTAAAACTAAAAAAAAAGTTATTAAAAGAAATTCTTTATCAATTTTTTTTTACATTTATTTAATTAAACAACAAATCAAATCACTCATCTCCATGACAATATGTACATCAATCTAGATAGTAACAAAAGAAAAAGAAATAAGAATACGCTTGTGTAATAAATTAGATCATTGTATTTCCTCTTCAATTATAGTCTCTGACTTGACAAAATTAGAGGATCTTTGAGATTGAGATATTAGAATAGTCGGTGCAACTTCACCACAATAGTGGATGGATTTTGCCTTTCTCATCATTTGGATAATGAAATTTAAATATAAAGAATGATAGTAGTAAGTGTAGAAAAGTTAGAAGAAGATAGTAAAATGATATTAAAGAAATGAGTTAATCAATTGAATACGATAGGAAATTAGGAAACTTCAAATGTATATATATATTTGAGGGTGTTTGGGCAAAGAATCTAAATATAATTTTAGACCTAAAAATGGATAATATCATTGTAAAAAGATTTTAAAAATTGAACTGGTAGTCAGGTCATTGATTAAAAATTTTATATCTTGTGTTAAAAAAAATTAAAAAGAATATATTACAAATTAATATAATTTCAAAAATTCATTCTTTAAATTTAAATTTATTGATATAATAAAGTTTTAAATAAAAAATTATATAAAATTTATTCATTAATATTTTACTACATTTTTCTTTTTATTCATTTTATCTCATCAAATGTTACACAAAATTAATATAAACCAATATTTTTCAATAAAAAAAATCACTACGCAGTACAGATCATACAATTTTATATGTATAATTAAAGTAATATTATATAGTGATATTGATATAAAAAACAAAAAATAAAAAGATACGGGGGACTAAGTGACAAGCACAAATGCGTGGTACTTATATACTCCCTCAAAAAAGTTAATGGTGAAGTGCGGGGAAATATATTGTAGTTTTTCGACCAAAGCAAAAAGAAATTACAAAGGAATGTCTGTACAATAATTCGGAATGGGTGAGCTTGAGTCCATTGTTTCCTTTTCTCCAACAACGACGACTCCACTGAACCCTCCTCTTCCTCTTCTCCAATCCCTAACCATCATCACCACCCCCATAACCACAACCACAACAACCACCACAAGGGCTCCGTGTTTGGTCCCTCCGAGATGGAACAAATGCCTATGTGATAGGTGTTTGGTTCTTGAAGCAAAATAGTATTTGTTTCACTGAAAATAGTTTGGTTACCCTACTCTGCTTTCTCAGTGAACTCTGCTTTCTTTCTTTATTTAATTAATTGATTACTATGTTTTTGCAGGATATGAAGCAGCGAATTTAGGGTATGGCCTAACTCTCAAATCGCATGTTTTCTTTTATTTTTTTGGATGATTCACGCCTGGTGCCACTGGCTGATGTGTATTTCTTGGGATCAAATAATGTGACTTGACTAAACATATCGTGTAATAATATCTGTTAAAGCACAGTTATAGTTTTGAAATACAAATGCAGCATCAGTACTAATTCATGTTGTTGGTATATTTCCATAAACAGAATTAAACAGAACATTAGATGTTTGTGAACTTTGTGAGGAATATACTGTTGAGGCACTTGATTATCTAAATGATAAAGAGAACCACAGAGAGATTATTGATTCCCTTCACAATACTTGCAATCAGATCCTCTCTTTCAAACAGCAGGTTGCTCTCCTTTCCTTGATCTATGGTTTTTTTATTTCCTTTAAATTTTGTAGCTATTCTCTGTCTCAGCTGTTGCAAAATTTGACTTTAATTTTCAGTGATGCTGTTTAGTATTCTGCCATCAACCTGGGCTTAATTTTTGTTACAAATGTGAAAATGGTGCAGGGTTCTGTCTTTGTCATTCATAATCATGAATGATTTCTGGATGAACTGCTATTAGATAACTTGGGGTTTTTCAGTTTGTCCATTTACATGTTTTTGCTCTGTTGAACCCATTTCTGATTTTTTATAGGCTACTTTTGAAGTTGAGCTTTTGTACATCTGGTGTTTTTATAGCATAGATTCTTCTGAGTATGTGGTGTTAATTTCTGTAATGGGAACTGACTTTCCTATTCGTGCATAGGAATAGGAATAAAGAATTTGTATTTCTTTGCTTATTTTTTTCATAAGACAGAGTTCTTTTTCCATAAGGTTACGAGATCACCAGCTGAGAGAGTTCACACTATAACAATTTCTATTAGTCAACCATTTATTCTAAATAATGGTAAAAGTTTACAATGGATGCTTTTTTTTAATTTGGACTTAGATAAGGTTGGATTAATTAATTAGGCTCATGTGACTGATAAAAAATCAGAGCTGAAAGATTTTATTCTGTTAGTTAAGAGTAGTGAAGATATTTATCTATCCCCTGAATATAAGTGTAAAAATATGTTACTCTTGTTTTTTTCAAGGACAGATTCTCATTCTCTTGTGTCTATGAATAAGCATCGATCCAGTGTCAATGTGATGCAACATGTTCTTCACTCACTCACTGAATATCATTATCTTCTAGGGATGAATTGAATAAATACAAACGTCACTGATTCCAAGTGATGTAACGTACCATGGGAGGATGAAGTAGGAACAAAAACATATACCCTGACCCCTACATATATAATGAACGGTCATTAATGAGAAACATAAGAAAATTATTAATTTATAATAAGCTGTTATTTTAATGCAAAACTAAATACCAATGATGCAAGCCTAAAAGAGCAGAAAATTAAATTTTTGTATGCACCATAGATTAGTAGTAGATTTGGCTTCCTAAAGCAAATCCCCAGGAAATTTTGAACATCTTTTTTTAGAATCAACTTTTCTTTTTCTGTTGTTATCTGTGCTCCTCCTCTCTGCACCATTGAAACTATGTTTGGTTGTTATAGAATCTTTTTTTTTACTGTCATAGAACCTTTGATGTTGCTGTCATAAAAACTTTGTTTTGCTGCTATTAAAGTTCTGTTTAAGCTACTATTTGAATTCTGATTTTAGCTGCTATTGAACTCTTGTTCTGCTGCAATTGACTCCTATTTCTACTACTATTAAAATTCTAATTTCTACTACTGCCATGGAATTCTGTTTTTAACTGTCATAGAACTATGTTCTTGCTGCCATGAAATTCTATTTGCTGTCTTGGAACTTTTATTTTTTTACCGTCATGATACTATTAAACAATAGAACATTATTGTCCTTTTTCAGCCGACGAACATTCTTGCTCGATTACTTGTAAGAAAATGGCTCAACAAAGAATATGTTGTTTATTTTTGTCTCTCCTTAGTAAATAATAAAAATTCAAATATTAGTATTCAAATAATAAGAGGGTCGGAACTCAAATATTTCAAAGCTTCTAGAAATTAAATCAATATCGTAAAGTGCATGTGTATTGTGAGTCAACGTTAAAACCAATAACTATAAACCATGCTGGTTTTCACTAAGGTTGGATGCTTGTTTATCCATAGCGCGTTAGAGACTAATTTTAGTCTCTTTAAAAATTAAAAGCAAGTTCCAAACATACATGATTGGATGCTAATGTAGAATAAACATAAATAGCATAAGATATTATTTCATTACCAAATCAAGTTTGGATGATACAGTTTATCATCAAAACATTATAGCAACGAGGGTTAGACATTGTCCATCTCTATGGTTTTAACACACACAACGTCGTTGAGTTAACCCTCATCGGTGTCCAAACACCACAGTGCTGTTGACCTTGGGCAATCCTTGTTCCACCAGCACCATCAACCTTGAATTGAACCACCATGGTTCCATCAATGCAACCGACTATCTTTATCTCTCCATTGCACTCACTCTCAGTCACACCCATCGGAGCCTCAGCCACCACTAGTTACACAAGGAATGATGCTTTACCTTACTTCCTTGCTCTTCTAAGTAAGTTCTCAACGCCTTCTTGATTAGTACGGTGGCTTGATACTGTTCCCTTTGGGATGGCAATTTATGGACCTTAATTGTTGCTTGTCTTAGTAACTTAATATATGTGGTGGTGATAGTGGATTGTGATCTTTGTAATTTGCTTGAGTTCTATTTTATGCTTGACTAAAATGTTTTATGTTTCGAGTAATGTTTGGTGCTTGACTCTTAATGTACTCTGAGTGTCTGACAGTGGATTGTGACCTTTATAATTTACTTTTTATACTTCTTTATTTTGTTTATATCATATTCACAATTGTTTACCTTCTTTTTGGAACTTATGTTTGAAATTGGAACTTATTTATTTATGTTATGTGATGTTTGAAGTTTGAAATCATGGATGTCATTTGAAAGTTTGAACTTATGTTGTGAGTTTGTTATTAGTTAAAAACCTTGTAGTTGAATGTCAAAAGATTGAACTTAGGTAATTATATTAATTTGTGATGAGGCTGTTTTGGAGCCATTTTTAAATATAAGTATAAAATTTTCATATTTTTTTAATACAAATTGAGTAATACGGTTACTTAATAACTATTGATCGAATTGGTCTTTAAAATTATAGTTTTAAGATTATTATTTTAAATTTTGAGAATGATTGTTTACATGTTTATTAAAAAAATAGCTTCAATTTACAATGGTATATAAAGACTATGAGGCGACTACTAATATGTTAATCCATATCCCAATGCTATTTGAACATGATAATAACAGCATTATCAGTATTACCAGAGCAAAAAAGTAACAAAAAGTCTTTACCAAAAAAAAAAAAAAAAAGTAGTTTCATATAAATGAAATGGAATGGTCAGGCTTGTATATCAAAACTAACTAGTGTTTCAATCCGGTGATGCTAGGGATATATATTTGTCTTTAAAAGTAAAAATAAATCATGTTATCATTTTTGTCACAAATTAACATTTTAAACATAATTTTAACTTGAAAAATAGATACAGCAAGATTTATAATTTAAAAAAAAAATCAACCAATCACATGAAAAGTTCTAGAAAGAGTATAGCTAACCCTCTCAATATTTAATTTAAGTTAAAATATGTTTTTAATCATTTAAATACTTAATTTTTGTGTTTTGGTTCTTTAAATTAAAAGTTGTATTTTTTAGTTTTCAAATGTTATAAAGATATAAAAATTTTACAATTTGTGACAACTGTAAAAATTAATTTGTGATGATTAAAAATCCTCATGAATTATTAAATCTATATATTTTAATTTGTAGTAAAATGATTAAAATCAATATTATATTTCAAGAATAAAAAAATATCTCTGATTTTGAAGAATAAAAAAAAATCCAATATAAAAGATTAAAAATATATTTTAAGTCTTTAATTTATTGTAATCTTAGTAAAAAAATAAAAATAATAATTAACATCATCTAATAAAAAAAAGATCCTCATGCTTTGCTAGTTAACTACTTAACATTATCTAATCTTATCTTAGACTAGCTAAAAAAAAATCTATCAAATTATCTAATTGATCTGTTTAAAAAATAAGAAAGTCTTAACAGTTTTTGACTCTCCCGCGTCGTGCTATCATCTTGCCAAAACCCTGCAGCAGCAGCCGCCGCCGCCGCCGCCGCCGTCCTCTCTTTCTAGTCTTCTGAATAAAAGCGTAACATTGCACCGAAAGCGCCGTCAGGGTCGAAGCTTATTCTCTTCTCCTGAATATCTTAATCTGCTTCTTTTTTTTTTTTTTTCATTTTTGAATGAAGAAAAGTTTTCAGATTCAAATGTAGTTTTAAACCCTCAAAACCCACGAGCTGCTTCGACCTTCGCTGCTGTTTCTGGACTTCGACGGCGAGTGCGACACCGGCGGCCACTTCAACGCCGGCAGAAACATCACCGGCGCAGGTGTTTGGCTCCGACATCCCGACTCTGTTTTTGGTTTCACCACTGACCGGTGTGTTTGATGCTCTGTTTTTTTTTTTGTTTTTCCTTCCTCGGGCTATTGTCTTCTCCGTTGGCTGCCATCTCCGGCCACTGCAATTGATTTCTGTTCTGGTTTGTGCTATTTTAAATATTTTCCTAGTATCCTTGTTTTATTCTTATTACACTTCTCTTTCTTTACCATGTGTGTTGATAGTTATTAGTTAAGTTCTGAGTGCGGGCTTTGTATGTGTCTCATTTTTTTTCTTGTTCGCTTCTTCTTCATTTTAAAATAGCATTTTTTTTCTTTAAATTTATTAATTGAAGATACGAGAATAAAGTGTAATTGGGTAATTTAAAACATTACATGGACAATAAAAAAATCTATGTGCTATTGTTAGAGGTTATTGGGATTTGGGATTTTATTTACTTAGGGAATATGTTCAAGGGAGCATGCTTCATGGGGATGTAGTAGATGCTGCTTTATAATACGTAACCCCAATAATTGTGATTTGGGACAATAATGATTTTTGTGAGATTTTTACCACATGCTGCTTAATGATGTGTTAAATTTTGCAACCATAAGTTTCTCTTCCAGCTGGGAGTGGGAATGGTGTTTAGAATTTCCCTGAAAATTACATAACAGCACTCCATTGCCTTGCTATGAGCTGATATTCCTAGCCTAAGTCTTGTAAAGTTTTGCTGCTGCTAGCAAAGTTGAGCTGCTGGTGGTTGATAGCTTGCAACTAGCAAGCTGTTGAGTCATCCTTAAGTTCAATTTTGCAAGCCTGATAAAAGTTGTATTAATTTAGTGGTTTTCCTCAAAATTAGTGAAGGTTTATAATTTGTAGTTTTGGAAGTAAGCTTAGAACTTTCTTTTTGTTAGAAATTAGAAAAAAAAAAGCTGTCTTCTGATCTTTTTAATCCCAGTAGTTGTAGTTGAATAAAGTAGTTAGTGTTAAACTAAATTTTTGTATTGCATGATATGTCTTTGCAGTTCCCACTTTTGCTTCTAGGTGATAAGGAATTTATCCATTTGAGTTGGACAGCTCTACTAGTACCAACATCATCAGGCTTTACTAACCTGGCAGGTATGCATTTGTTCCTTTTATTATTGTTGTTGGAGACAAGTGACTTGATTATCTCTATTCTCTGGTTAGTTAGGCAATATGGGAATCTGTGAATTGGGGATTGAGAAATTTTCTATGATAAATACACATGGAAAACAAGGATACTGGCAAATTCGCTAGTTTTGGTTTGCCTGTTTTGTTTCCTAAAGAAAATGATACTATTAAAGCAAGCTGATAGGAGCGTTGCTAAAGTATATTTCGTTTACAGCATCTCTATATGCCCTGTCTAGTTCCTTTTGGACTATGGTGGTGTTAATTCAATTCTGATTGGACTGTTCAGTTAGGCCAAGGGTTTTATTTATGCATTACAGCATAATTTGTGTCTGTACAATGTAAAGTTGTAAACTAACATTTATTTATTTTTTTTGCTTAGTTCTTTACCATGGTTACTGATGGAATCAAAAAACCTCAAGTTTCAGTTCCTACACCACCACCACCACCTCGAAAAATCAATGTGCAGAAATATGCTGAATCCCGTGCTCTCGAGCTCCAGAGTCTTCAATCTATCATAGAAAATAGAGTAAACAGTGATTATAGGTCACAAAGGAACAAGAGAAGAAGGACAACTGCATTTGATAACCAAATTGCAAGAAAGGGGTGCAGAAGAAAGAGACAGAAACTGGGAATAATTAACAAAGCCCTTGCTGAATCAGGTTTGGAGAAGGATCAACTAAAGAAGCTTCCTCGGCGTGTTCGTCGGAGATTTGAACTAAAGAAAAACCCAGAGAATGGTTTTTGCACTTCTGGGGATGGAACCAAGAGGCTGAGAACTCATGTTTGGCATGCAAAGCGGTTTGCTATGGCCAAGCTTTGGGGTTACCACCTTCCTATGTGTCTTCAAGGAAGGTAGGTTTTTTTGAGTTGAATTAAAAATTATGAAAGTCTATGGGGGAACTTGAAGCTAATTAATTTCATGGTGTGCAGTTTTTTTATACTTTGATTTTTGATGGGATGTGTTTGAATTGGATTGTGGACATCTGATGCAACAAGCATGTGAGTGTTTTACATTCCCTTGGAAACACTAACAAAGATTGTGCATGTGCTTATGCAGGGGTAAAGGTTCGAGGGCACTCTTGAAAAGGCTCAAACAAGGGGTGCTTGTACATGATGCAAGCTATTGTACTGCTATCCAATTGGAGGGTCCAGAGGTAGTTTATTTTAGTATTAGTTTTAGCTTTTTTGTTTGATATTTCTTCCTTTTCATTGATCAACACCTGAGTCTAAAAGACTCACTAAACTGTTGTTCTGATTCAAACATATTGAAAATGCATGTATCAAATAATTATTGCAGGCTTTCAGCTTGAAAAAAGTAATGGTTTAATTTTCTTGATTTTATTTAAGCCTGACTCTTGTATACAGGATTCATTGATGTCAGTATTAAGAATGGTACTGGAACCCTCTCCAGCAACAGCGACAGATCCTGGAAATCATGATGACTCTGTTCTTTCCAGTGTAACCTATGGAAGTGCAATGGTAGGTAACATGTTGCTGACTCCAGTAACTGCCTGGTTGGTTTGGTTAAACTAAATTAATTTTTGTTTCTTGACAGCTGCATCAATGTGGAGGACCAGTTTCTGTGCCAATTGCTCCTATAACCTACATGTGGCAGCCAAGTTCCCAACAAAATATGAGTACAGGGCTAGATGGAAGAAATCATTATACTTCTTTTGGACAACATGATATTGGCAATGATTCAAACAAACATGATGTTGAATTATGTGAAAAATCAGGCAAAATGAAGCATGGTTCTTCATTTAGACACCTTTGGGTTTGGATACATGCTTCTGCCTTTGAAGAAGGATATGATACTCTAAAAATTGCCTGCCAGAAAGAGGTTCACTTTCTTCTTTAACTTCTTATATGGACTTTCCAACGGTATTTTGTATCTTTTATAGTTTTTTTTAGAGTCTGAGATTTTGTGTCAATAACAAAAGTATAAACAAGAGGATTCTCCTTCCCATTCTACTATTAAACAAACCCTGTCCCTAACTAATTCTATATCTATTCTAACTACTTTACCTAATTTTCCTTTATTTTTTTTGTCGTGGCTTTCATGAATCTATCAATATGTGTACTTGATAATCATAAAATCAGGGAGAAATTTGTAAAACCAATTCTCTCACAGGTTTGCTACAAATAATCTCATTTTTTTGTGGTATTCTCTGTCATTATCCATTTGAAAGGCTTTCATGTCAGTGGCACGTTTCATTACAACAATAAATGAGCATGGTTGGGTGGTGGGACCTAACATGGATTTATATCTTAGCTGACAGTGTAAAGATTCAGATGATCATAGATCCTTCTGTCTCACTAGCTTGTCATTATTTCTTCATCAATGAAACTTAATATGAGAAGGTTTTTGTCTGAAATCACATTTAGTATTAATACTGCTAGAAAACTGCTTAAATGTAAAAGTTGAAAAAAGGCTATTTTTCAGATAAAAATTCTTGTCAGATGAATCACTAATTTAGTTGGTGTTGCTTGGCCAAGGTTTTAATTTCCCTTCTGAAATTGAAGAACATAGAATTGTAAACTGTATATAACCCCACTGTCAATATATGCTTTGTTTTATTCAGATGGAGAAGAGTGGCATCTCAATTAATTGCTTTTCCCTTGAGGGTCAACTTGCAAAATTAGAATTAATTGGACTAGGGACATTTCAACTACTTCAAAAGATATTACATCCTGCTGGAAGGTTTGTCATTTAAATTAGACAGCATTTTCCTTTTCTGTTAACATTAATGATCTGAAATGGCTTATTTTTCTTCTCGGCATTACAGTATTTCAGAGAATTATTGGCAATTAAAGAAGCATGTGACTATTGAAGAAGAATCTGTTTCTCAGAATAGAAATTCATCCATACTGAAAAATGAGGATTGTTTTTCTTCTTGGGCTATGTTATCTCTTAATGTCAAGGATCCTCGGGAGTTTCCAGTGGATTCCATTTCAACTAAGACTTCAAGTGATGCACAAGAAACTAAATACAAAGAGCTTGCTGAATTGGGAGGAATATTGGAAGAGAATAAAGATTTATCTTCATTATCATTGTCAAAACTTGAAGACAGCCAGTCTGATATTGACGATCTATGGTATGCTAGCACCAGAGGGTTGAGGCCCCCAGTGGAAGACAGTGTCCTTTCCAAGGAGAAACACCATGAACGTATGGTTAATTTCTGCCTTGATGATATAGATTCTGGAGAGGCCAACTCTTCAACTAAGGTGCAGTGCTCAAGATCTTGCCCTCTTCTTCTTTTAAAAAATGATATGAAGGAATTGATTAAAGGGTAACTTCTTTAATCTATTTTTCCTTTTAATTTGTTTGAAATTACTGATGTTGTTTATGAACTCTATCTACTACTATTGCATAGCTGACTTGCTTGTGTATTCTTGAAAACAAATGATAGGTATTTGTGATCACCTTCTTAAGATATAGAAGAACAATAAGACAAGCATATCCTAATTTAAGTTTTAATTCCCTACTGAGATTGAAGTATTGAACATGATTCCTTGCAATGCATGAAGTATTTTTGTCAAAACCTTCCTCACCATGTACTATTAACAAATAATAAATGCTCTTTTGATTGTCTTCTAGGTGGTCTGTTATACTTCCATTAAGTTGGGTCAAAGCCTTCTGGATTCCGCTCATCTCTAGTGGGGCACATGCAATAGGTTTGCAAGAGAAGCACTGGATTGCATGTGAAGTAAGTATATGCATCCTCTATCTCTACTGCATAAAAAAATGCATTTTTTCTGCTATTTTAACTAATAAATGTTGTCTTCTCTGTTTATCCAGATGGGGCTACCATTTTTCCCTTCAGATTTCCCAGATTGTGAGGCATACTCTTCCTTCATGGAAACTAAAGCTGATGCATTTAATCAAAAAGAAGAATTCCGTCCTCCTTCGATAAGGCATTTGAGAGTTCCCATTCTGCCACCATGGGGTATTGTTCACATTACTTTCGACAAAGTGATTAATGCAATGGGGACTCCTGATCTTCCAACTAGGGAAGATTTGACCAATTCATTACCAAACCCTTGCCCTGGAAACTTTGAAATTTCAAATTCTGACTCTGGGAGTAATTTGTTTGATGGAACTGTAGTGAGGACAGGTTGTATGCTGACTACTTTCCTCAATGAAACAAAAACTGGTCAACTGTTATTGTTTCCTTCTGCAGCAGATGGAAAGGCTAGAATCTCTAAGTTTATTAACGGTGAACTAAAGCTTGATCCAAGGCATAGAAGCTTCAATATTTATGACCATAAGCTATGTTTTTTAAGAGTTCATCTTCATCCATTCAAGGAAGGATGTTTTGAAGAGGGTGCAGTGATTTGTGCACCATATCCTTCTGATATATCTTTATGGACTTCAAGGTAATTAACATTTAAATTATGAATTTTCTTTTCTTATTATTAATAATAATTTCCTCTCTTGGTTAGATATGGTCCATTATTCTCATAAGTTTTGTTGTTGATATGGATTTTGGCCAACACCTATGTTTTGTCGGGGTGCAGGGTAAAAGAATATGATGTGCAACTATTTTTTCTGTAAAAGTTATTCTTTTTTTTTTTCCCCCCGTTAAATGTAGGATAGAACGTGGACTGCTGCTTGGAGTAGATATTAAATTTAAAACTATAATGCAGACTAATGTCAACATCTTAAATATGATTGATTATCTATATGTTGTCATTGCAGTTATGAGAATAGAGAAGAGGGACTTCAAATGTCTCAATCTGCTATGCGATTGTACTTCAAGGAACATTCCTCTGGGAAATGGGGAATGCAGATACCAGATGATTCAATTGCGAGCAAGTCTCACCGGTGGCCTATTGGCTTTGTCACAACAGCTTCTGTTCAAGGAAGGTTGTGAAATCTTATCCACTTTTTTACTTTAGTATATAATATAAATGTCTCATTGTTGAGAATCTTACTGAGTGCAATGACATTGCAGCAAGAGTCTAGTAGCAGAGGGCTTTTGCGAGGCTGTTTTACTATCTCATTTGAGAGAGGAACAGTGGAAGGAGTTGCCTATGAAGAAGAGGAGGGAAATATATTTACTTGTCAGGAATTTAAGATCTACAGCATATAGACTTGCTCTTGCCTCCATTGTTCTTGAATATCAGGAAAATGACATCGAGTTCTTGTAGAATGCTTTTATGCTGGACTGAACTATGCAACTTACATTGCTACAGAGTCAAATAGGCAACATTTTCCTTACCAGAAAAAAGAGGAAGGCGATCGGAAAGAAGAAAATACCTTACTCATTTTTGTATATCTGAGCATTTAGCCCTTTAACTTATTTGCTAATTCTAGTAAATGTTACTAATGTTATGTCGTTATGTTTGTTTTGTTGCTCTGATGCTAGATGACATGTAAATTTTGAGAGGCTAATTCTATTTCTGTTTTCTTACGAGAAGCCTCTGTATTTTATTTTATTTTGTCTAAAAATCATGCTAAAAATTGTTATGAATGCTGATGTTAGCAAACCATTGATGCTGGCATAACTGCCAACAAATGTTGAATTATCATGAATGTTTTCTTGGTCAGCAAATGCTTGCAGGTTTTCTCAAATGTTGATTGAATCTTGACTGGTTATAAATTTGACGTTTATTACTGATTACACTATTTTTTCATGGAATAATAATGATTCCAACGCATTTGAAACAAACAAATTTAATTACTAACTAGAAAAAATGTTGATTGGATCAGAATTTTCATGTGATATGCCTCTCTTTCAACTGTATATGATTAAGCAAACCAAGAAGGTTTTTGTCTCCCGTTTAGTTGAAAATTTTATAAATTATTTTTACTTAGAAATCCTATAAATAAACTTCAAGAATTTTATAAATAGATTTATGCGATGTAAACAATTTATGCGATGAATGATTTCGAGTTAGAAAGTGTCACTATGATTTAGAAAAATGTAACTTTTTTTATATTTTACATTCGGTTATATTAATGACAGATGTAATAAATAACATCTTACATTGGTTATAATAAAAAAGGATTACCTTCGTTCTTATGTTTAAGAAACAAATTGACACATTTTTTCCTATATATAACAAATATATGACCACTTTCATATGAATCATCTTTTAATAAATATGAATGTGTTGTGTCATTAAATACAACTACCATTTTAACCATTTAATTCAATGAGTATTTTTGAAATAAAATTCAAAATTATGATATTATTAATTAAAGTTAACCAAATTAATTACTTTTATTCTTGATTAATTAGGTATTTGTTTTTCATGTGCATGAATGAATATAGTAATATTTTACATCAGTTATAATTGATGTAAAAATTATATTATTTTACATCGATGGCATAAATAATTGATGTAAAAAATAAAAACGTCAAACAAAAACTTCCTACCTAAAATGGTGCCTCTTGCTATTGGACAAATAAAAAGCAGAAAGTGTCACGTAGACTTAGAGTGACGTCTCCTACATCATACCGCAAAAAAAATAAACCATCACATAAATAGTTTTCATATTAATCCATTTTGATATATTGTTTTTTAAAAAAAAAGTTAAAATATGTTTTAGGTATTCATAAATTTTTAAAAAATTATTTTAGGTCCCTAATAAAACAAATTTTTGCTTTAGATTTATGATACATCAAAATATTTATTTTTTATTTTTAATATTTTGTTTTAGTGCCTAATAAATTAAATTTTTTTATTTTAGGTCCTAATAAATTTTGTTCATTATGTTTTAGTCCCTTTGATTTTTTTTTTGGATAGGAACAAATAAAAAATTATATACATATATTAATTAGGGATAAAAACAAAAATTTATTAAGACCTAAAACATGTTTTAACCATAAGAAAGTAACTCATTTTAATAAAAACAAAAAACCCAAAGGTTAAACAAATAACATTCAAGGGAGGTAATCATGCCCAACATTAGTATGAATGAGAAAACTTTTTTTTTTCTAGGTATATTTAATATAATTGTATACTAAAGATTCATCACTTACATATTTTCCTGTATTAAAAAATTACATATTTGAATAAAAATAAGAAAATGGATCTATTTATTCCAAGAATATATATAAAAGATTTGCTCTTTATATTTACTATCATTTTATTAAAATCTAATAGTTGTAATGAATAGTTAATATTTATCATTAAATTTAAAAAAAAATGAGTGGTGGAGATGTATACTTACTTTTGCAGCAAGTGGATCCCTTCTCAAGATTAAAATACGTTATAGTCTTTTATTTATTTTTATTTTTGTTTCAATTTGATTGAGCAGGGATCGACATACCCGTGGTTGCATTGTATGGTTGAATGCCTATTCAGAGTCATCACTTAGACATTTTTAGTTTAGGGACTAGAAGTAAAAATTGAAAAAAGTTTTAGGAACTTAAAAACATAATTAACCCTAATTTTAATATACAAATTTACATTGTATTTGCTTCTACCCAAAGATTTTCATCATATTGTTATGTTCTCTTATTAAAAAAAAAAAACATAATTTAAACTTTTGTAATTAAAATTAAAAAAAATGGCACACTGATCGTCCTCACTTCTTTTTTGTTTATTTTTCTTTCATTTTATCTATCTTTTTCATTCAATTTTTTTTAATTTTTTTTTTCAAGTTTTAAATTTCAAAAAAATAAAATAATGTTCATAAATTATGAAAACAAAACAAAAAGATAAACAGAAATTTTATTTCGACAAAAACAAAAAATAAATAAAAAAAGATTTAATATCCCTTTTAGTTTCTAAATTTTATTTAATTGTTCATTTTGATTCTCAGATTAAAAAAAAAAAATTGATCACTCAAAACATTATAATCTTATTTTTGTTATTTGATTATTTATATTTGTTATTATAATTTCAATAATTTTATATTATATCTACAAAATATTGAGATTTAATTGATGGTTAGAGATTAAATTTAAATATTTTTAATAATTTAAAAATTAAATTGATTTTTTTAAAAATTTAGGAACTAAAATGAACAATTAAATAAAAAATTTAAATATATTTTTAATCCTTATTTTTAAGTCATTATTTTTCATAGTCTCTCAAATAAATTGCTTCTTTTAGTTATTAATACCCATATGCCATTGAGTCTGCCAAATGAAAAATATATAATTCAGAAACTGTAATGACTTTAATTATAAAAAAATAAAATTAAAATAATCACAAATTATTTAAAAAAATACAATAAATATGACAATCAAATCATCTTGTTTCTTCAAATCTGATCTATGATTCTTTCTTTCAAGTTATTCAAATAAAATCATGAGTTAACAAAAATAAACACAGATCACACCCCTCAACAAAAATCTAATCATCCAATATAGTCGTAACATTAAATAAAAATTAAAATAAAAAATAATTCCCAAACACACAAGATTGGGAGGAAAAATGAAAACTCAGAACGGGATGAAGGTAAGTTCATCTAATCTATTCAGTTGAAGATAGGAAAGGTCCATCTAATTGCCATCCAAACTTAGAACTCGGTGGTATTGGCAGCGACAACTCCGAGGTAAGGTCCATCTCGTGTAAACACCATAGTAGCGGATCTTGGCGTGTAGCATTGTCCCGTGGTCGCAGATCTCAGTGACATAGCCTCTTAAGGTTGCGAATCTCAGCGCGACATAGCGTCGTTCTAGGGTCACAAATCTCGGCGGCGAATCATTGTCCCATGGTCGCAGATCTCAATGGCGTAGCCTCTCAAGGTTGCAAATCTCGCCGTAACGTCGTTCTAGGGTGGCAAATCTCGATGACGCAGCGTTGTCCCACAGTCACAAATCTCAATGGCGTAGCATCTTAGGGTTGCAGATCTTGCCGACAATCGCGCCACTTCTGTGGATTTCATTGTGTCCAACAGATTTTGGCGACATAGCCTTTGGAAGCACTGTAGAGGAGAGGGCATGTGGAAGTGAACGTGTAGGGGAAGATGAATGGTCTTCTAGTGAAATGCTCCCTTCGTCCCCCTCTTCGTTGCCACTCATTGCCACGTTCACCTCTCGCAACATCATGTTGCGCCACGCCGCCACCATCTCCTCCTCCGTCGACATTGGTCAATGTGGGGTTATCCTCAACGGTGCAGATATGGGAAAGAGTGGACGGTGAAGGTTGCGGCCAGGTACTGCATTTGGTCGGCATCAATCTGGCGACGGAGATGAAATCATGAGGTCGACCTAGTTGCCGAAGTAGACGAGTTGGAGGGAGCTATTGTGGTGGGACTGTGGGAGGACGCGATGTTACATTTAGGGATTTTAAGTGCAAATGTTCGGATTGAAGTTAATGAACAAGTTTGAAAGTAAAGTATGTTAAAAACTTAATTTAAAAAAAAAAGAGTTTTTATAACATGAATTATGAATTATGTTTGAATGTTTTGTTTTTCATAAGTATATTTGATAAAATGAAACTTGTTGAATAAACTAATTAAAAGTACTTTTAAACGTGTAATTAATGGGAATGATATCAAGTTTATTAAATATAAACTAGTAGTATATTGTTAATAATAGTCACTAACAAAATATAAAAGTTACTTAAATACGGATTTTAATGTAATTCTACTTATTATATCAACTATTTTCTTTAATGTAAGAATTTTTATTTTTTTCTTGATTTCAATATTTGTTTCATTGTATCTAGTCATTTTGCCTTTTGGTATGACTCATTTCATTACTATTTTCATGGAAATAACTCAAATTAATGTTTCTCAATCCACTATTAGTTGGAGCACTTGAGTCAATCAACATTGGCCGTTAAACTTTCTTCACTGTCTTCGGATCCTTTCTCACAATCTACACTATAAACTTCATTTAACGATAAATGATATATATCATCATTCTCATCTATGTTAGTAGGAAATGTCCCTAAAAATGGAGTTCATCCATATTTACTAATAGCAACCACATCTTTGAATAAAATATTCAATTCATCACCATTGGAAAGTCTTTTATATTTGTATTTTCCATATTGTGATTTTTCGTGCACATTTACAATTAATTAAAATTATACTACTTAAAACAAATACAAAAAATGACAATCTTATATTACAACTTCATATTAATATTTTTTTTCTCCCACCACTCATTTGTTACTTCTATAGTTTGATTTGCATCATTCCATCCTACACTTGTTTCTTTGGTCTTTATCTTGTGCCAAACTGATCATTCTTTTCTTAGATTATCCCACTTTTTCCTAAATTGGGATTTTATCATTTTTTTTTCTAGTTTTTTCATTAAACTTAGATATGATACATTTCCATCCTTTTTTTGTGAAAGTAGTTCTATTACACTCTCCTTTATGCACTTGGCTCAAGCATATTTTAATATAGTAATGTGTTTGAATCCCATGTAGCTTTGTTGTTACTTATGATTTCTTAGCCATGGCCACAATATAAGAAACATTAATAAGTTAATATTAACTTTAACCCAAAACAAGTTACCATCACACTAAAAGTGTGAATCAGAGGAGTCGCCACTAATGTTTATTAAGGAAAACATTAGAAAAATCCTTTTTAGGAAAATGGTCTTTTGAAACCAAATTTTGAGTTCGGGAGTCCATTATGTGTAGGGAAGGTATTAGCACCCTACAACGTCCGTCACAAAGACAGTTACCTTTAATTAATTAAGCAAAAATCTTTTATAATTTTTAGACATTTATCTCACCAAAACATTACTAGAACAAAATAATTAATTTTACTAAAGGAAAGAAAAAGATATACTATTTTTATTCCCTTTTTATTTTTTTTAATTTAGGACTCTTGAGTTGTCGCAACTCATTTATCCTAAAAAGACACTTGAAAAATTGACAGAGGTGTACACCCAAGTCAATTCATCTTTATTATTATTTTTTAAAATGATTTTAATTAAAACAACTATTGATAATTAAAGAAAAGTGCAACTTAGTAAAACGGGGGTGTAGACAGAAATATGGCCCCAAAACGAGAAGCTGTAATTTAGTAAAGAAGAAGTGTAAATAGAAATCTGGCCCAAAAACAAAAAGCCATAACTTAGTAAAACGGAGGTGTAAACAGAAATATGGCCCGAGACAAATGCGTTATAGTTTAGTAATAATGGTGGTGTAAATAGTATACTTGGCCCAAAACGAAAAAAAGTAAAAGAGGGGTCTAGCTCTCATTCTCATTCAGCTGCTTGGGAAAGGAACCCTAGGCTAACGAGAGAGGGAAAAGGGGAGCGGGGTGTGGCGGCCGCGATGGCGGTGTTCGTAGCGGAGGGAGGTCCTTGGGTGGCCGGCGATGGGAGATCGCGGCGTGCGGAGGTGGCGGCGCCGTGGTCGGGTTGGGTGGTTGGCGCGAGGAGGAGCGCGAGGCGGCAGGTCGCGATGGCAAGGGAGAAGGTCTCGGGATGATGGAGATCGAACCAGCTACGGCGGCGTGAGGGGGTTGGGTTCGTGGGGTGAGGTCGCGATGGTCCTGGAGGCTGAGGGAGATGAGGTGGAGGATGAGGCCATGGGCGCGGGACGGGGTCGCGGTTCCGGGAGGGTTACTGGTACAATTTTTCTTCCCCTGTTTCTCTTTCGCTTTCTTTGGATCTTTTATCTCTGATTGATTTTTAGTTTTCTAGTGACTAGCTTTGTTGTCTGGATTTGGTCTCTGCTTTATTCATGCCTTGCTTTGTGACCCTTGTTTTGTTGGGTTTCTGTTTGGTCTCTGGTTGGGATTGATAATAATAGCAGCAACAATAATAATAATAATTATAATAGCGTAATTAAGCGGATAAAATTGGGTGTTGACATATATATATATTATTTTGTCTCTGCTTGTGCTCCTGGCTCTGTTTGTGTTGGCTTATGTTCCTGACTCTGTTTATGCTTTGGATTTTTACCACAACGTTTGATTCTGATTCTAAGGCCAGGCTTATATCTTTGATAGGTTTGATTAATTTAAATTTAAACATGGCATTTTCTCCTTAGATTCATATCTCTTTATCATTTTAAGCAAATAGATTACATGATAATATGTTGTTTACAAGCAAAATATAAAAAGGGTAATACTTGATGAAGATTGAAAGAAAAGAGACCTGTTTGCTCTGCTTTTCTGATATTTTCTCTTATCTGTTCTTGGTCTTGCTGTTCTGTCCTCTTTTTTATGTTGCCCCCTTTCCTCCTTTGTATTGCTGTCCCCCCTTTTCTCTTTTTGATCTCTCAATGCTTTCTGTATTCTCTTTTGTTTCTGATCTGAGTGTGTTTTTCTTTTGATGCTTCCTCTTTTTGGTGTTATGCTCCTCTATATATATACAAGAGGTTTCCTTCCTAGGAGGGTTTGCTCTTAGCTTTCCTTCCTAGGAGGGTTTCCTCATTTTAATCATTTCTTTTCCTTCTTGCAGCCACCTTTTCAGGATCAGCCACCACTAGTGTCCAGCCTAGTTGGCTAGAATAGCTAGCTAGGATGATGGAGCTGCTTGAGTTAATGAGGCTGTTGATGGAGTTCAGGAAGCTGCTGATGAAGCTGCTTGCTGTTGATGAAGCTGCTGCTGCTTATGAAGTTGCTGCTGCTTATGAAGCTGCTGATGCTGTTCTTTTTCTTCTTTTATTTCTTTGCTGCTTCTTCCTTTTTTTCTTGAATTGATTGCTGCTTCTTTTTTTGCCTTGAACAGATTTGGCTTGTACTATTTTTAGATTTGTAAGCTTTTCTGAAACTTCATTTCAATTTTGTATTTGTAATAGCCTTGTGACAGAGGAACATGGAAGAAATGACAAATGATTGGTTTTCTTTGAATCTCTCTTCTCTTTTCTTCTCCTCTTTTTTTTTTTGGCAAGATATTACTTGTGAAACAAATAATAATAATAATAATAATAATAACAATAACAATAACAATAATGATAATAATAGCAGCAACAATAATAATAATAATTATAATAGCGTAATTAAGCGGATAAAATTGGGTGTTGACATATATATATATTATTTTTATTATATCTGGTATCAGAACCAAAAAAAAAAAAAAGAAGAGTTTTATTATATTATATTAAGTATGCTATGTGGATGCGGCTTAGGCTGATCGTTCATATCAGAAATCTTGTTTTAGGATTCTATTTTCATATTGTATTTTGTGTTTATCTTTAACTTGTTAAATTCAAATTTATACTTTAATTTTTCATTAAGAGTTTTCAGTTTAATTAATCCTACACCTTAAGTAAAGTAAGGCGTTACCCTGAGCGTTGGTCAGCCGGTAAGGGTGGTCCCGATAGTAAGTCCTAGAATGAGGCAGTGAAATCGTTGGTTTAGCCTGGTGGTCCCAGTCAAGGTCAATACTAAGCTTTATTTAATGTCAAGGTTAATTAGAATGTTATCTCTAAAGGGAAAAGAAAAGGTAGAAGATTTGGAATTACAACAAGAAGAAGCTAAATCTCACATAATACACCATGAATTAAGAATCCCAGAAATAGAAGAACAAATCTAGAAATGGAGCATACCCAAACTCGAAATATCATCATTATATAAAACCTCGTTAAAAGACATGTTCACAGAGAATATGTCATTAAGACAGTGAAAAAAGAAATTGATCTTAAAAATAGTTATCAGACTATACCATTAATATCAAAACAATTAATTGCCAACCACATTAAGAATTATAGGTACCTTCATATAGGGTCTATACAGATAGCAATCAAACCATTGTTTAGACTAGGTCTAGACACACCCATATTTGCATCCTTAAGAGATAATAGACCAATAAAGCTTGAAGATCAAATACTAGCTTTATTCGAAACCAACTTGCATAATGGCCCAGTTTATATTAATAACTATCCCAATTACTCAATAGCATTATCAAGTTTCCATAATACTCCTTACAATCTAATGTTAGATGTAAAGATGTTAGAAAAAACCTAGAATCCTAATGCAATACCCATAACTATAATTTATAGAATATACTATAAGGTAATGAAAACCCAATTAGCCCCCAGGGCATTGCAATTATCCTCATGCGATGAGACGACCCTCTTACTAGTAAACCTAGAAAAGGTAAGTGCATCAAGTACAAAGACCTTAAAACATAAAGAAATAACCGGTGGGTTAAAATGGAGATTGGAAGACCTCCCAGACCTAGAAGACCACTGTACCTACCATCTTGGGACAAGCATAGTAGAATATAACTCAGGGCGGTAGAAGTCGGTTTCACACCTTTAATAAGAACTAATTCCTTAAGAATACCGGAATCACCTTTTCCTAGTATGGCTAGACGATCGATGGATCGATTTAACTTTTCCATACCAAAAAGCCTAAATTTTCGAGGGATAAGGACGGATCCAACAATACTCGTCCCGGAATATGAAGAAGAACCACCTCCCCCTTCAATACAATTTGAGTCAGCTAAAACTCACAACTCACCAACTCCGTCAGAATTTAGTCAATTAAATATGATAAGAACTTTCCAAATAAATAAAGAATTATTGAGAGAAGAATTCCTTAGTAAAGAAAACAAGAAAATGAGAGACTGGTTCTTTGCAACCTTTTCGCAACAAGAATTAGCAAATTATAGAGAAGATTACTATAGAAACTTAGAAGAACTTCAAACTCAAATACCATTCTTTGAGTGGTTTAAACAGAATTGTCTAGATAAGCTCTCTATAAAAATGATTAAGAGTGCTAAAAGAAGTTGGAAAACTATTAAAGGAACTGTTGATGGAGAAATTCCTCCTTTAGAAGAGATTAGCTTTGCTAACATCGAAAATAATGAGGTAACTGCTTCTCCCTTTAAAATGATTAGTACATATAGAATCAAAAACAAGAATCCAACTTTAAAAGATATTAAAAATTTGCACCAACAACTAAATTATACAAATCAAATATTACATCAAGTAGCCTTAGAAGTAATAATTGGATCGAGAAAACCTGATAAAAGCTCTTCTATTAGTATAGCATCCACCTCAAAACTAGAACACTCATTAACCAAACCATTTAAATTTTCAGAAGTTGAGCTTAAAGAATTAAAAATAGGAAAAGAAACCGACTTAGCTTTAGAAGAGATAAACAAAAAATTAGATCTACTAAAATTATCTAAAATCAGCACTTTAACTAAAACCCCAAAGAAAAACGCAAAAGAAAATAAAACGGGGATACCCTTACAAGATAAGATTCTAACTATAGTAAAGGAAGATGAACATGAATTAATACCCCCTTTAGATAAAATTTTAAAGTTAAAAGGAAAAAACCAGGTAAAACGCTTCACCCCAACACCAACAACTAGAAATTTCTATCAAAGGCCAACTCTCCCAGACATTCAATTTGAAGAATGGGAATTGGATACTCCTTCAGCCTTTGATGGATCGGGCATCACAGAGTGGAATATTGATGGTATGACCGACCATCAAATTCTACGAAAAACCAATGAAATGACAATGGCCGCCTCAGCCTATAGGGTAAAAAATACTGAAGAATAAACTATAAAATTAATAATAGCTGGTTTTATAGGAATTCTCAAGGGTTGGTGGGACAACTACCTAACCCCTGAACAGAAAATATATATCTCTACGGCTGGTAAGCAAGAAGGAGATAAGGCCATACTTGTAATGGTAGAAACTCTAATTGTAGCGATAATTCAAAATTTTATTGGAGACACAAAACTTTTCAATGAAAGGACTTCAACACTGTTACATAATTTGAGATGTCCTACCTTAGGAGACTTTAGATGGTATACAGATAATTTTATGGCAATGGTTCTTACCAGAGAAGATTGTAAAGAACCATTTTGGAAAGAAAAATTTATTGCAGGACTTCCTCAAGTCTTTGCAACCAAAGTAAAAGAAAGATTAGAGTTAGAATATCCTAATTTATCTATCCATGAATTAACATATGGGAGAATAGCGTCTGTGGTTAAAAACACAGGCCTAGAACTTTGTAATAACTTAAAACTAGAAAATAGAATAAAAAGAAATGAAGCGAATGGGGTTAAAGAACTTGGTAACTTCTGCACCCAATACGGGTATGAAAAACCTTCTCCTCCCTCCTCTACTAAAAGAAAACAATTTAAGAAACAACACTATTATAAGTTAGACAGAACAACCCCTTTTAGAAAAAGAAAATTCTCAAGAAAACCTAATTATTCAGTAGAAAAATCTAAGGAACTATATAAATAAAAAATAATCTGCTACAAATGTGGGAGAGTAGGACACATGAAAAAGGATTGTAGAGTTAAACAAAAAATTAATGAATTAAATATGAGTGAGGAATTAAGAGAACAAATTGCTAAAATTCTACTAGAAGATTCCGATAGTGAGTCAGAAGAAGAAGTTCAAAATATTAGTGATATCGAAAATACAAGTACTAGTTCAGAAGAGGATGAAAGTTGTGAACAATGTGATTCTGAAACTTGTCAGTGCCAATTTCAAATAAATATGATTAAGAGTGACACGAGATTAGCTTTAGAAATGATAGATAAAATCCCAGATGAAGAAGAAAGGATGAAATACTTAATAAAAATAAAAAATATGCTTCTAGAGCAAAAAGAAGAAGGAAGTAGTAAGAACCAGAATAATAATTTTCAAGGTTATGACTTTGCAAAGATATTAAAACAAGCTGAACATCAAAATAAAAGGGTCACTATACAAGATTTACAAAAATAAATAAAAGATTTAAAAGAAGAAATTAAATCAATAAAAATAGACCTTCAAGAACTAAAGGGTCAGGTACTTGAGGAAACTAGCAGCCAATCCACCCAAAATTCCGATAAAGAAGATGAAGAAATTACAACGGTAAACATGATTAAAACACTACAACAGAAATGGCATGTTAAAATTGCTCTAAAAATAGGAAAAACATTTCACAAAGATTTTACAACATTAGTAGATTCTGGTGCTGACCTAAATTGCATTAGAGAAGGATTAATTCCTACTAAGTATTATGAAAAAACTCAGCAAAAACTATTCACGGCTAATAACTCTAATTTACAAGTCCAGTTTAAATTACCAACTGCAAGTATTTGTAATAAGGGAAGATGTTTCAAAAATACGTTTATTCTATCAAAAGATATATCAGAGGAAATGATTTTAGGAACTCCATTCCTTACACAAATCTACCCCTTTGAAGTATCCAAGGAAGGAATTAAAACAAATAAACTAATGTTCGAATTCATAAAACCACCCAAGAGAAAAAGCATCTTAAAAATAAATGAAACCGATTTTCTTAATAAAATTGAAAATAAATCAAACCAAATAACCTTCTTGAAACAAGAAATTCTCTATAGACGAATAGAGGAGCAATTAAAGACAGAAAAGGTAAAAACCTAATTTAAAGAATTAACTGAAATCTTTTCCAAAGAAGTCTGTGCGGAGATCCCAACCGCCTTCTGGAAAAGAAACTCGTTTATGGTAAGTTTACCTTACGAGGAAGACTTTCATGAAAGTAAAATTCCCACAAAAGCTCGTCCAGTTCAAATGAACAAAGAAACCCTTGAATACTGTAAGAAAGAAATCCAAGGTTTCCTTGATAAATGACTCATTAGGCCTAGTAAGTCCTCCTGGAGTTGTGTAGCGTTTTATGTACAAAACGCTTCAGAATTAGAAAGAGGTGAGCCTAGAATGGTTATTAATTATAAACCACTAAATAATGCATTAAAATGGATTAGGTACCCCTTACCCAATAAGAGAGATTTGATTGGAAGACTTCATCAAGCCACTATCTTCTCTAAGTTTGATATGAAATCCAGGTACTATCAAATCAAGGTTAAAGAAGAAGATAAATATAAGACTGCATTTACAGTTCCATTTGGTCATTACGAATGGAATGTGATGCCTATGGGACTTAAAAATGCCCCATCAGAATTTCAAAACATTATGAACTCAATCATAAATCCCTATTTAGACTTTGCTTTAGTCTATTTAGATGATGTGTTAATATACTCCTCTTCAGTAGAACAGAACGTAAAAAACTTAAATACCTTTAAAAATATAATTGAAGCAAATGGAATAGTTTTATCTGAAAAGAAAATGAAAATAGCTCAAACTAAGATAAGATTTCTAGGGCATGAAATAAATCAAGGCACCATAACTCCAATAACTAGAAGCATTGAGTTTGCTAGTAAATTTCCAAATGAAATAAGAGATAAAACTCAGTTACAAAGGTTCTTAGGATGCCTAAACTATGTAGCTGATTTCATTCCCCATATTCGAATTATTTGTAAACCTTTATTTAATAAGCTTAAGAAAAACCCCAAACCCTGGACCCCTAAATTAACTAAGACAGTTAGCAAGGTAAAATCTCTGGTAAAAACCCTTCCTTGTCTAGGAATACCCCAACCAGATGCTTTTATGATAGTCGAAACCAATGCCTTAGAGGTCGGATTCGGAGGAGTCCTTAAACAAAAATATCCCCAATCCAAAGAACAAATAATTCATTTTCATTCGGGGGCATGGAGTGAAACCTAGATTAAATATAGCACTGTAAAAAAAGGAAATTTTATCTATAGTGCTATATATCACAAAATTTCAAAGTGACTTAGTTAATAAAGAATTTTTATTAAGGGTAGACTGTAAGTCTGCAAAAGAAATTTTGGAAAAAGACGTTCAAAACATCGTTTCAAAACAGATATTTGCTAGATGGCAAAGTCTTTTATCTTGTTTTGATTTCAAAGTTGAATTTATAAAAGGAAAACATAATTATATCCCTGATTTTCTAACTCGAGAATTTTAACAGGGTCAGACCCCCAAACATGAGGCCTTCGACCCCTTCATCCGCCCTGTCCCTTGATGATTTGGCCCTTTCCTTCTCTAAGGTGGCAGCCAATAAATCCCTAAATAACCTAAGAATCCTTCCTAAATCCCTAAATACTCCTTCCTCTTCCAATAGGTTTTCCCCATTAATTCCTCCTCAGAAAAGCCAAATTATTGATAATTCTCAAAGCCCCGAAATTCATAAACCCTTAGATCAACACATAAAAGAGTCGTGCAAAGGATAATTTCCATAGAGCCTGAATTTGATCAAATGGCACCGACAGATATTCTGGCTGAATTCTCTTCTGAAGGATGGGGATGGATGCCAAAAGACCAATATCTAAAGAAGAATAAAAAGTTTTATCAGCTCATCTTGTTAGACACCGAATCTGTTGAAATAATTCCAGAAAAAGACAAAAGGGATCTTTCTGTCATTAATTATTCAAAATTAAAAATCCTAAAGGTTCTCACCTTGACGGATTGGAACCAAAATCCAATTACTGAAAAGAGGTTTTCTCGACCTTTTGACCCTCTTACATTTAATTATTTTGATTATCAAGAAGCATGGCTCAAGATCCTTCTTGAACCTAATCCTTGCCATTCTTGGTACATTACCTTTAAATATGTCCTTTCAGCCAAAATACCGACCTAGTTTCAAGACTGGTTTCTGCTTGTAGGGCCTGTAAAAGCCATTCTACCTACCAGGGTAGTCTCAATATATGAAAATTATAAAAAGTTAACTCCCAAATTACCAGTACATGAAAAATTAATTAGCTTTTGCTCAATAATGGGAGTGAGTTGGTTAATGGGAGTGAGCTGGTTAATGCAGCATCTCTATGAATTCCACCAGCATAATTCGACTCCTTATCCGAAGGCTTTATGCCGTAGGGTAAAAGTTTTTTGGTGGAAAAAATTCGAAGTTAAATTTCTGGAAGATAAGTTTTCTCATTGGAAGACTGGCAAATCATTCCTTCCCCCTAATCATGAAAAGAAGGCACTCTAGCATCTTGCAATATCTTTACAACTAGCAGGAAAATCTAAAGAAGAGAAAAGGCAACACCTGTTGGCGGCCTTGTCTTCTCTAGACTCAGATGAAGAACAGGAGGTCTTAGAAGGAGAAACCCAATGCAGTAATTTGTATTTAAATAATGAGGATGACTGCTTGCAAACTTGGATCAACCGTGACTAGGATCCAAGACAAAATTAAAGGTAATTGATGAAGAAGCTCCTGGCAAAATAATAGGGGCAGTGGACATAGTAACTACAACAGTTGATCATCTTGGCAATACTATCGTATATACCAAGAAAATACCAATTCGGCTACCCAACCAGAGGCAGTTGGAAGACTTTTTCAACAAAGGATTTCTTTAAAAGAAATAATAGGGCCTGCAGTGTCACTTCTGTCTTCACAAAATGACAAAGGCGACGCTTAGATAAATGCTTTTGAATTTTAGATTGAAATCCGTCTAAGAGATCTGTGTCCGGATTGGATTTCAATAAATTGTAATTTATGATTTTGATATCCGCCTGTGGTTGTCATGCTATAAATAGGTGAGTTGAAGAGTTGAGAGACACAACTCTCCTGAGCCTTAAACTCTCTTTTCTCTCTCTACCCTCTTGTAATCCTTAAAAGCTCTTTCTCTTGTAAGTTTATCTCTTTCAATAAATGCTTTGTCAATACCATGAACTGCTTATATAACTGTTCCTTTCTATTTGTTACCTTAACCCTTACCTTCCGCCATATCTGGGTGAAGCGTTTTACCTGGTTTTTTCCTTTTAACTTTAAAATTTTATCTGAAGGGGGTATTAATTCATGTTCATCTTCCTTTACTATAGTTAGAATCTTATCTTGTAAGGGTATCCCCGTTTTATTTTCTTTTGCGTTTTTCTTTGGGGTTTTAGTTAAAGTGCTGATTTTAGATAATTTTAGTAGGTCTAATTTTTTGTTTATCTCTTCTAAAGCTAAGTCGGTTTCTGGATTTGTTCTTCTATTTCTGGGATTCTTAATTCATTATGATAGGACAAACAAAAGCACAAAATACACATGGTGATGTGAAGATAAATCATCAAACACATACTTTGTAAAACATAATGAGCAAGAAACAAACATAACAAAGTAGTAGCGAAAGTAACAAATGAATTAAGAAAAAAAAATGGATCGAAAGGAATAAGCATAACAAAGTATTAATAAATTCTCATACCTAAAAAATTAAATTTGTAACAATAAAGAGATATCAAAATGAAGGCCCACAATGCAGATTTGAGAAGAAATCAAAGTGTTGATGTTCTAATTGAAGAATGAAGACCCATAATATATATTTGGGAAAAAACATGTGAAATATATGTGAATAAAGAAGGAAGAACAAGTTGTTTCTTTCATTAAATTCAAAAATCTAGATAAATGTGAAGTCGTTGAACGGTTGAAAAAAATTGAACGCGGGGTAAATAAAATGAGAAGTAATTGTGGTTGTTATTAATTAAATATAATGAAAACGAAAAAAAATAAAATCGAAAAGACACCCACTTATTGCTTCTACAATGACTTTTGGGACAACTAAGCATAAACATAATATGTTTAAGGCTTGAGAATGAAATTTGAAGCAACCAAACTCAAATCCAAACATATTATGAGATTCAACTTTAATTTTAGGGATTTTTAGTTTAGGGGAAAAGTTTTATTTTTATTTAAATAATTCTCACGATTTAAAATTGCTAAAAATCATATTTTGACATTTAAATTTAAAAGTTTATAAAACCTTGTTAAATATCGATTAATGCTTTATGGTAAAAAGGACTAAAAAAAAACCATATTTTTAAAGTTTGAAAGATTAAAAAAAATAATTTTAAATTCAAAGGATTAAAAATAATATATATTTAAATGAATAAAAATATATTTAAAATTATTAAATAATAAAAGAAAAAACATAACACGGAACGTGTGATTCCTTGTTGTGTTATGTGATGTGTGTGAAATAACCAAGTTTGTTTAAATCTCCATTTCCGTGAGTCTCGCGAGAGAATCTGAGAAAAAAAAAAAAGCCCATATAGCTAGCTTAGCCAGCCCCAAGAAGATTCATTCATACACAATTGATTAGGTTTTCGTTCTCTCTTCTCAGACTCATCATCAATCTTCGGCGCTGGAAATGCCTCGTGCTCCTCCAGTACTCCCTCAAGAACTCATAGCGGAAATCCTCTCACGTCTTCCCGTGAAGACTCTCATGCGATTTAGGTGCGTTTCAAAGACCTTAAATTCTCTCGTATTCGATTCTCAGTTTGTTAAATTGCATCTCCAAAGGTCCTCGAAAAACACCCACATTCTGTTGAGGTTCCTAACAACCTCAGAGCCCGGCGACGAGTTCAACAACACCTGCGTCGGCGCCGTGCCCTGCTCCATACCTCGCCTACTCGAGAACCCACTGTCCACCATCGACGGCAGCTTCCACCGATTCAAACGCATCAACTTCCTCTTCGGCGCATGCAACGGGCTGGTCAGCTTCCTCGAGTCTTCCGACGGAGATGAGTTCGGAGAGTACAAGGTTCGGTTCTGGAACCCCGCCACGAGGATCATGTCGGAGTATTCGCCTGTGTTGCTGCTCGATTCGAGCGTTTATAAGATTCAGCCCTTCTCCCTGAGGTGCGGGTTTGGGTTCGATGTTTTGAGTGACAGTTACAAGGTGGTGATCGTGATTTTGGATGCTAAGTCGCGGACGATGGAGGTGAGGGTTCACTGCTTGGGTGACAATTGCTGGAGAAAGACGTTGACTTGCCCCGAGTTTCCCATGCTGGGACGCCTCTATGGGCAGTTCGCTAGTGGCACTCTCAACTGGCTAGCACTACGTAGCTCGAATTCTGACTACGAATGGCGAACTGTTACCGTCGATCAGTTAGTGATCTTTTCGTATGATCTTAAGGACGATTTGTATAAATATTTGTACATGCCCGAGGGACTTCGTGAAGTCCCTCTCGTCGAGCCTTGTCTCGGGAATCTGAAGGGTTGTCTGTGTCTTTCTCATGTTCAAGGGGGGAGCCATTTTGTTGTTTGGCTAATGAGGGAGTTTGGAGTGGAAAAATCTTGGAGTCAGGTGATGAAGGTAAGCTATGAGTATGTTCAAAGTCGCACCTTTATGGCTGTTACAATGATACCTTTGTGTGTGTCTCAAGATGAAGATGTCATGTTGCTGGAAGACTATGATGGTGGGGAACTAGTTTTGTATAATCGGAGAGATGATAGAATGGTTCGTACCAAAGATTTCAAGGCCCCCAAAAAATTATTTTTCTCCTATGATTATGTTGAAAGCTTGGTTCTGCCACATCAAAATTAAGCCACTTGCATTCTTGTATGAATTTGTATAAATTATGTAAGTGGTTTCATTTTCAGAACCTTGCCATTTGATGTATTCACTATGGGGATAGAGCTTGGATAATTGTCATGCTTCCTTAGTTTGATTAATTTGTTGGATGATTCTATTTGTTGTTGCTAATAATTTAATTTCTTTGTATTCAATGCATTTATTTTAATTTATAACTATAATAGTAAGCTAGTACGTGATCTTTAAAATGTTTCAAACAAAGTGCAGAAAAACATAGTTATTTCAATTCTTCACTTAATTGTAATGTTATTTGGAATACCAGAAGAATTATTGCGATTGTCTTATGTTATTATCTCTTTATCCCATTTGTTCTGTAATTAAAGTGACTTGTGTTTAACATTCCCCTATGCAGCTATAAGTTCCAAGCAATGTTATTCAGCCTTCAACTTTCAAGAGGCAAAATATTCTAAACATCCTAATAAGTCAGCAATGCCCATGGATTACAAAGTATAGACAATGTTCTAAGGGTGATTGCAAAATTAGCAATAATCCTTGATTATAGATGATAGGTTTCAGTCTATTCTAATTTCTAATAACAACATAATATGATATCCAATCTTTATTTCTGTCATTCTATTCTATGCTACGTAGTATTATTCAATTTGGTTAATCAAAGAACTGACAGTGACAATGAGAGGGTATAGCAGAATTAATCACATCAGTAATATTTTTTTGGTTAATCCTATGCATCAATGTTTTATAAGCTGCAAGATGAGTATTGTCATTCACACATCACACTCCACTTTTTCCCAATTTCCTCCCTGTTTTCTGCTTAGACAATCCCTGATCAAAGCTAGTCTTCTGTGATCCTGGCTTGCTTATAATTTCAGAAATAGTGATTGATTTTCAGAAATATGTTATATGATTAAAAATTGATGGAGGTATTTTGTAATGACGTGCCCAGCTGTGTACTTTTCTATTGGTTATGATTGGCAACTTGCTCTTGGACTTTTTTAGAGTGTGAGGATTACTACGTTAATATTAATAGTTTAGGTTGGATAAACATTATGTAGGGTTTGATTCTTTCATTTGTTTATAAGTTTTGATTGTGTGTAGCATTAATGTAGATGCAAATTTGTATTGTTTTGCTTTTAAATGTGTGAATTACTTTGAACCAAATTCTGCTTATTTTCATCCTTGATGGTGACTAGTTGTTATTTGTCAAAGAAATACAGAGGAATCCAAACTGAAATTCTTAAAACCTTTTATATAAGATAAAAAAAAATATTTAGTTTGATTAATGCTATCAATTGGTGGGTGTATTTTGTAATATCACTGGATTTGAAGTAGTTAGAAACTTGTGCTAGAAACTACTTTCAAGAACGTCTAAGCTGATATATTCTGTTGTTGATTTGGCCAATGCCTTTATTTTGTTCCGGTACTGGGTAATAGGATATGATGCACATTGTACAAGTGTTTAATATGACTCTTTCAAAAGACTCTTTTTTACATATTCTCTCTCGTGATTGATCCAAATTTATTGGAAATCACAAATTCAAGTGAGAGTCATTAAATGCAATGTGAGGTCCATCAAAATTTGTGATTTTCAATAAATTTGGACCAACCATAGAGTCTTTGAGAGAGTCATATTAGCATTTTTCTTCATTTGAATTATGCTTCTTTTGTGAATTTCTCAATGAATTGTAGGCTAGAATGTGGGAAAGAATAGCAGGTATTTACATTGATTTTCTTCTATTCTTTTTTTCTGGTTCATGCAATTCAGATGGAATCTTACTAAATGTTGTATATATTGCATAATTTCTGCAGTTTTTTTACCCACCCCTTCACCAAGTACAAGATAAAAATGAAGTGAGGATTCTTCTCTTGTTGGTTGGAATAGATATTAACTTTCAAAACTAACAGTGCAGAATAAATCAGTATATATGTTGTGTATATTGTTGCAGTTCAGAGAAAAGTGAAGAGGAAGAGGGGGACTTCAAATGTCTCAGTCTACAATGCGATTATACTTAAAAGATGGCTTAATACTCATTTTAGTTTTCAAGTTATAATTAATTGTCCGATTTGGTTCCTAAAATATGTACAACAACATATAAATGTCTTGTGGAAAATCTTACTGATTGCAATGTCATTGCAGCAGCAACAGTGTAGTACTAGTAGCAGAGGCTTTTGTGAGGCTGTTTTACTATCTCATTTAAGAGAGAAACAAGGCTGTTTCTTCAGTATGATGTAACAAACCAAAATGTGAATTTTTTTTGCCCCCGTAACCAGTTTAGCTTTGCTGTGTGCCTAGTACTTTCATATGCAAATTCCAAACATATTCTTGCACCATATTCTTATGCATTTGAGAATGATATTGTTCTTAATTCATTTTGAATGAACCAAGCTATCCACGAACTAACTCTTCAACAAGAATTTCTGCCCTCATACTGCCTTTGCTGCCAATTTTTTTTTCATTGGATGTCATTTCTCTTTATCCCTATTCCTATCTCACTCTCCATAATTTTTATTAGGCTTAAATAATATAATTTTCTGTCTCCCTATTTTTCAAAATCTATAATTTAGGTTCCCTTTTTTAAAATTTTAAAATAGAGACATCGTACCTCTATTTTTTAAAATTTGTAATTTTAGTTTTCTTATTTAAAAATAGACATTTAATCCTCCTATTTTTTAAAATTTAAAGACATTTTTTTTTCATATTTTTTTTATAATTTTTATTTTTTTTTTCAAATTTTCAAGACATTAATTATTTTTCATTATTTATAAGATATTACTTTTTTTTATATTTTTATTATTTTTTAAATATACAAGTCATTACTCTTGTTTTGTATTTTTTTTTATATAGAAGACAATACTATTGTTTTTCAAAAAAATAAAAATAAAAATTAGGATATTATTCTTGATTTTTTTTTTATATTTTTAAAATTTTCATTGTTTTCAATGTTTTAAGATATTATTCTTGTTTTTCAAATTTAATTTTAGTTTTATTTATTCAAAATTTTAAGACATACTATTGCTTTTTCATTTTTTTTAATAGTTTTCAAGACATTTTTTTTCATGTTTTAAAATATTCATTTTTTTTCAATATTTTCATGATATTATTCTAATTTTTTTATATTTTTATTATTATCAAATTTTAAAGTTATTACATATTGTTTTCCATATTTTTAAAATTTTCAATTTTTTCTTTTAAATTTTCAAGATATTATACTTGTTTTTTTTTTCCTATTTTAACCTTTTATTTATTTCATGGTGAGTTTAAATTTTTATCGATTATATATTACTGTTACCTTGCATATAATTGTAACTCTAAATACAAAATGCTCGCAGATAAAAAAATTTCAAATACATTATATTGTTGTTGTCAATTTAACAAAGTAAAACACTACAACTCTACAAGGAAATGACTATTTAGTGCAAGATATGAGAATGGGAGATACTGAGTACATAAAAAAATATGGAAGTATGACACTTGATCGAAGATACTAACTATATTTTAATGGATATTGCAATCTAACAAAAAAAAAAAAAATGATGGTCCAAACCATAGGACTCGTCAAGATGATTATGGTTGTAATAGCTTGTTGTCCCTCCACTTTTAGGATGGGAGGTGTTTGCGACTTTTTTTTTCTCAAAGGTTTATTTTTTGGTTCTAATTACTTAAAGGGGTTGATATTAAAACTATTTATCAACCCTAGTTTTGTAGTAAAACTAATTACGCATATGAGTTATTTTTTATGTATGGGAGACGCCAAACCGGGGTGAAGTTTCTATGTAAGATGTTTTTTTTCACGTGTTGGCATTAGGAAGCACCACGTGTCAACACCCCCTAGAAGGCGCCAAACCACCTAGAGCTTCCCACATGAAGTCGACATGTGGTCAATCAACGAAGGAAGGATTAGGCCACCCAAACTGTCCAACGAAAATGTGCTAGGTAGTGCATGCTACTAGGTGGTGCCAGACCAATTGCCTGGTGGTGCCAGACCACCCTTGGGAAGGCACCAGGCCACGTTGGGCCAACAAAAATGTGACACGTTGCATGTTGTGTGGGTCAAGGTTTAGGGTTTAGGGTTTATGGTTTATGGTTTATGGTCTAGGGTTTATGATGTAGGGTGTAGGGTTTATGGTTTATGGTTTAGTGTTTATAGTTTAAGGTTTAGGGTTATGGATTTTTATTGACCACCGTATTTAATCAATAAGAATAATAAATTAACATAATTAAATATGAAAATTTAATTTAACACAACTATAATTAAATATAAAACAAATTGGCTTACTATTTAATTATTGTGCTGGACGTAAAGTAGGACAATTAGACCTATTATGGCCTTCTTGTTGACAAATGCTACATTTCTGCCTCTTTTGCGATTCTGTGAAATCCATTTCATTTTTGATCCGTGATGCTTTTGGTCGACCCCTTTTACGTATATTTGATGCATCCGAAACAATGTAAGGGCCATCCCTTGAAGGAAGGTTTTCATCATTGCCTAGGGGATTCCAATTGCCAGAATAAGCTTCCATGATATTTTGTATGGAGTATGCTGAATCTACATAATTGGCGGCATTGATACGAACATGGGCACATGCTGCTATGGTGTGAGAGCAAGGATATCAAAAAGCTCAAAAAGCGCCGCATTCACAATAACGTTCGTTCAATGTCACAACCCATGTTTTCCTTCCCCTTTGAGTGGAATGATTGAATGGTTCCTCAACATCAAATTTTGTACTTGTCATGTCGTATCTCTTGACAACATAGCAAGATGCTTGTGCGTTTTTTTTTTCTATGGCTGCCATCACCCTTGTGCACAACCTTTTTCTTGCAACAAATTCCACCCTTGCTTGCACCGATATTTGCACAAAATAATCCACCAATCTGAAGTGCGTACACCTCACAAGTTCCGTGATTGGTAGATTCTGGGCACCCTTTAGAATTTTATTAACAACCTCTAACAAGTTTGTAGTCATGTGGCCATATTGTCGCTTTTGCTTGTCGTGTGCCAAACTCCATTTTCTTTTGATATTTTGTTGATCCATTTTCTAACCTCTTCACTAGTTTTACAGAATTTTTGTAATCTACGTTCAAAATGGTGCATGCATGTCATATAACCTGAAATAACAAAGAGTAAAAAAATGTTAAATATTGAAATTAATTTAATTATGACAAAAATGTATTTAATTGAAACTTACCCATTGATATTAACTCCTTCTTTAATTCTTGATTGAAATTTTTTTTGTTAAAATTGTTAGCTATATGACGAAGGCAGTAAACATGATATGCATGCGGTGGTTGCCATTGAGGGGAGCTTCTTACAATTGATTTTATGCTAGGGTGCCTATCTCATATTAGGCAAATGCTTTGTTTCTTGGTTACATGTCGTCGAATCATATACAAGAACCATGTCCAATCTTCAGACGTCTCCCCTAAAACTATTGCAAATGCAATAGGTAGTACACAAGCATTCCCATCTTGTGTTGTGGCAATCAATAAAGTGCCTCGATAATGCCCATATAAAAAAGTCCCATCAATCTATATTAACAACTTACAGTGGTTGAAAGCATCAACTGCAGGTTTAAATGTCTAGAAAACTCGATTAAACTCTTGAAATCGGGTTTCTATAACATGATTTACATAAAATGGTTTTGTCTCTAGCTTATAAGCAGAACCTGGACATTTAATCAACATCCAATCCAACTATCTTTTGAGTAGATCGTACGATTCTTCCCAATATTTGTACATAATAGCTATAGCAATTTGTTTAGCGAGCCAAACCTTTTGATAAGATACTTGATAATGTGTTTCGCTAATGATCCTTTCTTGTATTAATGAAATTTCAATAGATGCATCTTGTCTAATCAACCCTAATACATAAAAAAGCACAATTATGTTATTTGCACATTTTTAAATTGGTAATGTTGAACTATTAATTATAATGATCAATTGTACCTAAAATGTATGAGCTGATTATGTTGGATGACAATGCTGTGTGATCTTAGTTTAACCTAGTATTAACACATGTGTGAGGACCACACCATTTCTTGATGCACCAATCTCCCGTTTTACTAGATAGATTAGCTCTCATTCTCCATCTATAACCCTCATCAAAGTTTGGACATATCAATTCTAGGGCCTTTGGCCTACTTTCAAAACAAACATACCTTTGATGCATTCTCATGGAGTAAATCGCAATAGCACTTTTGACTTTGTCCTTTGTCTTAAAGAATAGGCCTATATAAAGTTCTTATCCTATTGTCCAGTCACCATGATTATTTTTAGGTTGAAAATCCATTTCTTGGTTAGGATGACTCCAATTAATATACGACATATGAGGCAATTCCAACCATAATGGCATTTGTGTTTGAGTTGTATATATTAAATGAACAGGAAAACTATTTGTTTATAAAATACAACTAATTTGTATAAATAATTATTATTACAATTAATTTTTTTTTTTACCCTATATTGTACAATTGCCTTTGATGTAGCCTTGGCCCATTCTCTGTCCCCTTCATCCTTTGGGGAGGAAGCTTCTCCATCAGACCTTCCTAGGTCTTCATTACCATCATCTTCGATATCATCTTTTGCGTTATCAACATGATCCTCTTGCTCCTCATCATCACTCATATTGAATGGTTCATTTCCCCAATTTGGTGTGGATGAACCGGCTCCCCAGCTAGGTACTTTGACTCCATCTCCCCAATTCGTTGTGGCGGATCCAACACCCCAATTAGGGGTTGATGATGCAACTCCCCAATTCGCTGTTGAGGACCTAGTTGGCCAATTCTCGGCGACGACAACAACTCCCCAATTTGGGATTAAACATTGAACCCCCCAATTTGGTGCATCAGCACCACTTGCTAAAATAGGTGTGGAGGATGTAGACCCCTAGTTTGTTGTTGTTGCATTTTGAGATGATGGAAAATTTTCTCGTTCGATCTCCACATAAATCTCAACCACCTGTAAAAAGGATTGTCCTTGAAAAGCAGCAATCATACATTGAACATCTTCATCATCACATACTTGAACTACATCATATTGTAGAGGATTTGAATTAACCAAATATCTACACATAAAACTACTAATTGTTTCATTCAAAGAAAGTTTTAACTTGCTGTGAACATGTGCTTTCAAACCATCAAAAGTTATAGACGAATTAATCCTAATCATTTTTCTACTACCCTCAAATGTTAATCCTTTCGGACCAACAAATTTTCGTCCATTTGAATAAATGAAAGTAGTGCAAGATGAAGGATTCATTGTAAACAAAAAAAAAAAAACTATGAGAAGGTCAAAGAGGAAGTCGAAATTTTTTTTGCAACAACTTTGTAACACACAACAAGGAGCATGGAAATTGTTAGTGAGGGAGAAGAAGTTTGGAGCTAAAATGATGGGTCATTTGGCGCCACCCAGGGATCACAAGGGCTGGTCTGGCGTGACCCATGCCATGCATGGGTTGGTCTGCGCCACTAGTATGGTGGTCTGGCACCACCCATGCTAAAACTGGTGCTTGGCTTCGCCACCCCCTCCTTATCCCTGAATCGGTAACCAACCAAACTAACAAATAGAAAAAATACAACAAAATTTCCAAAATGGTGAAATACTCTGTTTTTTTTTTTTTTTGTATTTTTTTTGGTCTTGGTGATCTTTGTGGGAATATGGAGCATGCAGGATTGTCAATTTGATGACAAGATTTCTAGTTAATTGTCATGTTAATGACAACATTTTTGGTTACATAATTATGCATATACCACTGGCTATCGTGCTGGCAATAGTTATGTAACTCGATTTAGTTAAATATGAATGTTTAATTTTCCCCGTTAGTAGAACCTTTCCCCAGTTGGACACTTTTTTTTTTAAGTTGTTTCACAAATTTAGTCAAGTTGGTAGCCCTTTTCCCTAGTTGAATGCCAATTTCCCCCATTGGAAGCCATTTCCCCCATTATGAAAACCTTTCCCTAACCACCATGTACCTTATTTTTCTAAAGTTATTGCTAAGTTGTTTCACAAATTTAAGACAATAATAACTTGTGTATATAAATTGTTAGGTTTAATTGTAATTTTGGTCACCCTACTTTCTCAAATTCATGATTTTGGTCCTCTTAGTTTTAAAATAACAATTTTAGTCCCTCTAATTTTAAAAAATGACAATTTTGATCCCCTTGATCAATTATTAACTTATAATTATGATTAATAGAGTTATTGAGTTAATTAAAAATTATTATAAAAACTGTAATAATTTTTTACACAAATAAAAAATAATTAAAAAAATAAAAAAATCATTTTTAACATTAAAAAAAATTGTTAATTACCAACCATAAAAAATTATTTTTAATATTAAAAAATAATAAAAATAAAATAAAAATCATTTTTAACCTCTTTGAATAATTAATATTTTTTAGTGAATTTATAGTTAACTTAATAATTCTATTGATTATAATTATTAATTAATAATTGACCTAGGGGACCAAAATTGTTGATTTTTAAAACTAGAGGGAGCAAAATTGCCAATTTTAAACTAGGGGGACTAAAATCATGTATTTGAGAAATTAGGGGAATCATAATTGCAATTTAGCCAAATTGTTATTATGATGATAATGTTACTCATTTATTGTTATTACTCATTTATTGTTCATATTAATGTAATGTTACTACCGACTTATAAGGCAATGATTTATATTTAAGTAAATATTATTAATAAAAACTAGAAATTAAAATGTAGCAACAATAGATACATTTTAAAAAACTACAATGTATCAAAAAGAAATTAAAAAAATTAAATTACATAAAGATATAGGATGGTCCATAACTAATCGTCAGTTTCATCATTTAAATTAAATGGATAATGGGATTGATTCATATTACTACTACTACTACTAGGAAATGTGCTAGAATCAAATAATAGGGAGTCAATAAAATTCCCATGAAAGGCATTTGGTGCTCTTGGCGGTACCATGTTCCGCTCATAAGGTAGTGAAGTCAAATCCAAAAAGGTACTAGGACACGGATCTGATGAAGGTTGATAGTATTGTGATGACGGAAAAGAAGATTGAGGTGGATTTTCTGCTTGTTGTGGTTGGGATGGATATGAATAAGACATGTATTCCCCATATGGTTGCTAGGGGATAACGTAAAATGTCCCATCAACAGGTAGGGGTGGTAGCGATAGATGCTGATGTGGCTCAACTTCAACGTGGGTCTTATGTCGATCATGTCCATTGATATAGTGTATTTTATCATAGTCTAGAATTGCATTTAGCATAGTCTAAACATGTTTTTATACCTCATTTTGACCATTTTAGTTGAATTTTGTGAGATTGAGTTGTTTTGGGTCCAAGTGTTTAATATTGCTATTTGTCACGTTTTATTGATACTTTTGACACTGTCCCTTGTGCACCTCATAACGTTTGACACAGGTATCTGATTTTGATGATTTTTGTCTTGTTTGAAAGCTAAGGAGGAGAGCTGAAATTTATTTTCTCCCAAGGATTAGCCAATTCTGACTTTTCAGGGTCAAATTAGGGATTCAATGTTACGGTCCTGCACTTGTAATAATTTTGGGTTTAGTTGTAAATAGGGACCTTTTGGTAATTTTAATTAGTTAAGGTAGCATTTTATTTAGTGGGTTATAGTCCTTCTCCACAAGTATGGATTCTTGAGTTGTATCTTTTTGATCCTGTTTTTGTTTATTGATTTAAGTTGTTCTGTTGCTTAAAATTTTTGAAAATCACACAAAATCCCCCCTATTTTGAATTGAATGCAAGGTGTTTGATGAATTGTATCTTTGAGAAAATGACTTGAGTTATCCTTATATTGCAAAATTTATTGGGGAACTTAGTTATTTTGGACGGCGTGTTTGATGCGCACTCGTCACCCATGTCCTTCAATACTTCTTCTACCAAATTTTATCGATTGTGGTGGATTTGGAAATTGGGGCCTTGTAGGCAGTACATCTTGAGTTGGCATTGCAACCCTATCAATCTCTCCCAACACTTGCAACATCGGTTCTAACATTGTCATTTGTATCATTAACACCAACCCTATGTGTCGTCATGTGATATACACGTTGCAGTGTAACCGTTTACATTAAAAAAATATCATAAACATTAGTTGAAATAATTAGTGACAACCATTATTAATGACATATAGCATACTAACCAAAAACTCTTGGGATGTTGCCGCTTTGGTAAGGAATTGTCAAGTCCATGTTGAATACCATAACATATAGGATGAATTTTTCGACAGATGTATATCCTGTGGAGTGGCTTCAGAAGTAGAACACAACTGGAAAAATCTATCAACCCATATATTAATAAATAGCTAGTGCATCTGGACTTAATCCTTTTTTTCCTTCCCTTTCAGAGTCATGTCATGGAGTTTGTTATCCTGAAAGGGTGCATTCGGAATATGTTGCACCATATTGAATTGTCTAAGGACCCTATCGGGTTGATGCCATTCAATTGTATTAAAACATATTAATGGCACTACAGCTCTCCAAAGAGGATGACCCTCGAAGTAGTACATTGAAAGCTTATCATGGTACTATGTGTAAGGGTCCTATATAAACTGTTAAAAATCAAATGATGATTAAGAAACAAACAAAAATAATGCAAGATAAAAGCATGTAAGAAACAAAAATATCTACACTCATCTTATATCTGTGCACTTGACTTTGTCTAGTTCATCCTGGTACCATGTGATAGTTTGCCACCGAACCTTAAAATTAGGACGTCCAACCCCCATGTACCTAATTATTGATAAGTAAAGTGTAATATAAATTTTGAAAATAGATAAAAAAAAATAATTAATAACATTTACTTGCAACCAAGAGGAACACCAGCCTCTAGTTGTCTTTTTTTTTTTTTCCAGGTGCAATTAAAGGAAATCTTTCCCATGCCCACAATTGTAGTAACATTGACGTACCACCAATTTTAACCACAGTAGAGTTAGTTGACTTACATAATTCATGGTAAAAATATGCAAGTACGGATGATCCCTAACTATATTTACCATACTTTTCAAAATTTGCAAGCAATGGAAGAAACCTAAGAGGGGCTTTGTTGCCTGAATGATCGGCAAACAACAACCCTCCAAGCAAACACAAAATATAAGCACGTATAAAACGTTCCAATTGTAGTTGACTCGTTGCATGAAGAGTAACATTTCCAAAATGAGTTTCCAACCAACTCATTTTTACACGGCTTCCAACTAAATTAGTGCCTACATGAGACACTCCTAAATATTCATTACACAAGGCCTTCCAATCATAATCGGTTTTGCCAATGATAGGCAAACCATCAACTGCTAGGCCAGTACTGCATTCTCCAAATGACATGTGGAAAGTGTGTGTTTCAAGCCTCCATCGTTCAACAAATGCTGATATAAGAGAATTATAATAGCTGAAAAAGGGTATATTAACAACACCAAGAAACCCTACTTGCGTTAACATTCCCCTTATCTGATCCGATATCTCTCTTTGCTTTTCTAGGGTACTTTATGCTCATCTAGCCCTGAGAATACGGTCCTCATCTCCATTTCACACATTTTCAGAAACGTGGACAAATTGCAAATATAACAAGGATGAATCATGAGGACTAGGGTTAACCAGGATACCTTCATCCATAATAATTAATTTTTTTACCTACAAACTCATAAGACAATTAATTTAAAAGCTTACTAACATTAAACACAACAAACCCCCAAACCCCTAATCTAATCATGACCATAACCCTAACCCTTACCCTAACCCATTAAACACAACAAACCCATGAAGCCCAACCCCAACCCCAACCCCAACCTTAAACCCTAAACCATAACCTTAACCATAAACACTACCCATAAACCCTAACCCTAACCCTAACCCTAACCCAAAACCAACCAAAACCCTAAACCCTAACCAAAACCTTAACCATAAGCAATAAACCTTAAATCATAACCCTAACCCTAACCATAACCCCTTAACCACAACAAACTCATAAACCCCAACCATAACAAACCCATAAAGCACAAACCCCAACCCCAACCCCTTAAACACAACAACCCCCCAAACCCCTAACCTTAACCCTAACCCCAAGAATCCAATATAAACATATTAAATTTATCTATACAAATATCTACAACACATTTATAATAAGGTTCTCAATCTTTTATGCTAACAATTAATTATTAACAACAAATTTATTAAATATTAAATATTATTAAATTAATTATATATACAATAAATTATTAAATATTAAATCTATCTAAAAAAAATTATATATAACATCATATTTTAAAATTTTCAAAATCTATCAAAGGTGGATTATACTAACAGTGTGTGTATATATATATATATATATATATATAGTCAATAAACACAAAAAAACACAAATATGGACAAAATTAAGTTCATAAAGATATTAAATTTATCTATACAAATATCTACAACACATTTGAAATAAGTTCTTCTATCTTTTTTTACTAACAAATAATTATTAAGAACAAATTGTTTTTTAACAACAAAAATAAAAAATACCTCCAAATGTTTTGCACCACCTTCACTTGAGAACTTTCACCTACACCTTCACTTTCACTTCACCACAATATCTACAACACACTCATAATAGGTTCTTCAACCTTTTTTACTAAGAACAAAATGTTTTTTAACAACAAAAATAGAAAAATACCTCAATGTTTTGGACTACTTCCACTTGAGCACTTTCACCTACACCTTCACTTCCATTTCACCACTTGCCCCACCAAATGTTTTGGACCACCTCCTATCAAGCTGAAAAAAATCCAAACCAACAACACTAAAACACCTTGAAAATGCACCAAATACTTTGGCTACTACCTCTACTAATCCTACCATCACTCACTATCAAACTTAAAAAATTCAAAAACACACCAAAACACACAAGCTTTTGGACAAGAGAAAGGGAAAGGAGAAGCACAATGGGGTGGGGTGGTCCGGTCTGGCGCTTAAAAAAAAAATACCACCACGAAAGTGCATCTTGGTCTGGTGCCACCTAGTAGCATGCCCCACTTGGTGCATTTTCGTTGGACGATTTGGGCGGCTTGGTCCTTCCTTCGTTGACTAGTCATGTGTCGACTTCGTGTGGGAAGCTTTGAGTGGTCTAGTGCTTTCTAGGGGGTGTTGACATGTGGTGCTTCTTGATGTTGACACGTGGAAAAAAGCATCTTACGTATAAACTTCACCTTGGTCTAGCACCTCCCATATGTAAAAAATAACCCATCTACATAATTAGTTTTACTACAAAACTAGGGTTGGTAAATAGTTTTAATATCAACCATTTTAAGTAATTAGAACTAGAAAATAAACCTCTAAGGAAAAAAAGCCAGTGTTCGCTACTCAATGAAACTGGTCTCAGGCAGTGCTCTCCACTCTAAGAACCAAGAGATTTGTTCCTTTGCTCAAGTCACGTGATTCAATTGTCAACTTGGAGCGGGCATGCTAACATAATACAACCCAAAGCCCAACCCACTGGAGTAAAAAGGTTGTTTCTTGTTCTTCCTAAATGTGAGACATAATTAAGAAGAGTATTTTTCGTATAACATTAATAACAATAACACTAACAATGTCAAAGAGTTAGTGCCTTTCTTTTGTTTTGGGGGAGACAAAAGATTGTAATTTATGCTTTATGCTTTGGTTTGGTATAAAGTGGAAAGGTGTTTGTATTCCTCCCTTTTGAAAGAAAAAAAAAGTGAAGCCTATTCATGGACAATAGCTTACCATAACTATAATATTTAAAATCTTGTACATGAGATTTTTCTTTGCAGCTTTTTATAGATGGTAGCATTTGTTTATTATTTTTTTTTCATTTCAGAATATGATGAGTTTTTTTTATACCAGTACCTTTAAAGAATTCCAAACAGAACCATTTTGAATGATGTCATAAGACTTTTGAAGGCAACTTGGTAAAAAAATAAATTAATAAACAAGAAAAAATCTCAAAAAATTATTACTAACCTCACCCGAGTGAAAATCACATGCATTTCCCACTTGCCAACCCTATCAGTTTCATATGAAAGACTAAATTATTTTATTTTGCAATGATAATGAATACCCTTGGACTCTTCCATAATTACCATATATATCCACTAACCAAGTATATATTCTACATGAATATGTCCTCTTTGAAAATGATGAATAGAAGAGTAAATTTAGACCATTGCATCTTTTATATATCCCTACGTGTCAAAGTATGCGTAAATATGATTGCAATCATTTAAGTGCTAAACTTTATAACACTCCAATATTAATCAACTGCAAATAAAAATAAAATAATGCATAAGGCTAAATTAAACTCCTTTGAAAATATGAAAACTTTTGAGAAATTTTCAAATACAAGAGCCAACTTCAACATTATATGATTGTTGACTTATTGTGGGAATAATACAATAAAATAAAAACAAGGAAATGGTTGTGCATGATATTTAATTGAGAATGCAAAATATGGCATTTGGCTTAAGACATTAATATTTTTTTTACTAATAGATACAAAAGCTTTTAAAAAAAAAATTTATAACCTAACAACCAAAAGTGTACATTAAAAATTTTTCACACAAAAAGAATGATAGTCCAATGCAACTAGGCTAACTAGGGCCCTATGAACTATGGTTACAACTTCCGATAATATCCATCATCCCACTGGTGGGAGTGTGAGGTGGTTGCCATAGTTAAACCCATCGATAACAAAGAGTTGTTCCATCACCTTGTTGCCCCAAACTTGGGTCACAAGCTGGCATAACTCAGCTTGGCAATCAAAAACCTCGTCATAGAGCCTATAAAGACTTTGTCGTTTCTTGTATTTCCTGATCTGAGACTTACATAAGAATAAAGTTTACAGCATAGCATTGAAAATGTAAAAGGGTAGTTGGATTAATTTGGGAAGAATAAAAAATCATAATTTGAGATGATGTGATGTCATTAGTAGAGACTCAAAACTAAAACAAAAATTTATCAATTATCAAGGACCCATAACAACAACAAAAAATATTCAGAGACTCGGACAAGAAAACAAATATTAATTAGGGATTTAAAAGTTATTTAAGGTTACTTAAAATTATTCTAATATATTACATGTACCTATAGTCAATTCCATATTTTACTACAGTGATCCTACGACCAACAACCCAATGATTTAACAAACTATCAAATTTATTGGAACCTATTTGAAATTGTTGACTATTTGGTTCTTCCAGCGATGCTTATTGTTGCTTATGATATGGATCTTTTACTTTCTATAAGGAATTTATACCATAAAATTGTTATCTGGCAGTCAAATTTCGAAAGGTGACAATCCATCACTATTCATTGTGGACTCTTAATAGTGCAGAGTATCTCCACTTGACTTGAAAGGAGTTGGCAATTTCCTACCTTCAGTTTGTGAAAGATTATTCATATTCAATAATCACATTTCGCGTTAAGAGATAGAAGAGACAAGCTTTACCTAAGCCAATATTGGGTGTTCAATCACCTTTATGTCCTTACTCGGATCATAGGACAGCGCTTTTTGACTAAAAATTGTGTAGTTTGTCGGTTCCTTATATATCACCTTAAGAAAGCTTAGAATCTTTAGATTCATTTTCAACTTCTACAACATTGAATCATCATGAGCTTGTCACTGCATTCCAAACAATAATTAAGAAATGAACATATATAAGACACCAAATTGATTGTAAGAAGCAAAATTGTGAAGATTAAGGCTATCAAATTTTTTATGGCTTTATCTTGATAAAATAAAATCATTATATATGGTTTTATGGATAAGCTGATGTAGAAGATTGGTTGTTTGAGAACACAATTGCATGTATAAGGGGCTTTCATTGACAACAAAAAATGACAAATTAGATAACATGATGATGATGCACCCTACAATTATTCAACCATGAAATCTAAATAATGCAAAATGGTGTTCATCTAAATTTGAATTTGACATATCCATCATTGGTAATTTCAAGCCAAATCCTAATCTAGTATGTTTTATGGAGAGGATTGGGGGGGGGGGGGGAGATAGGGCATGTTTTTGACCTGTATTCATTGTGTTTAATATTTGTGTACAAAAATGAATGAAAGTCAACTTGTGAGATCCACTATGAATCCAAAATATTTTTACTTTTTTGCGGAAGAGTCTGAAAAAAAAAAAGATTCTGATAGGAGATAGGGCATGCTTTTGACCCGTATTCATTGTGTTTAATATTTGTGTGCAAAAATTAATGAAATTCAACTTGTGAGATCCACTCTAAATCCAAAATTTATGCATTTTACTTTTTTGTGGAAGAGTCTGGAAAAAAAATAAAATTCTGATATTAGTTTATTCCAATCCTCTTTAATGTATATAAAAATATTAGCTTCTGAAATTGGTTCGCGTATCAAATTAAAAAATCCCCTTTAATGTCATGTTAGTAAAACAATGGTAATCAAAGTAAGAAGTTCTTCTGAATAGAAAATTCTTACAAATAAAAGATACTTTTAATTAGAATTTCAAATATGAAAGACCTATTGTTATATTTTTGTTGTCAATTAACAAAGTAAAACACCACAAGGAAATGACTATTTAGTGCAAGATATGAGAAATGGAGATATTAAGTGCATCAAAATATGGAAATATGGCACTTGGCCGAAGATACTAACCATATTTTAATGGATATTTCAATCCAAACAAAAAAAAAATGATGGTCCAAACCAGCCTCATGCAGTGATCTCCACTCTAAGAACCAAGAGATTTGTGCCTTCGCTCAAGTCCTGTGATTAAAATCTTAACTTGGAGTGGGCATGCTAGCAGCGAAGCAATAGAGTTGTTCTATATGCTGGTATAACTCAACTCGGCAATCGGACAACCTTGGCACATGGGATATATAGAATTTTTTGTTTCTTGTTCTTCCCAATGTGGGACATAATTAAGAAGAGTATTTTCCGTATAACATTAACAATGTCAAAGAGTTAACGCCTTTCTTTCGTTTTGGGGGAGACAAAAGATTGTAATTTGTGCTTTATGCTTTGGTATAAAGTGGAAATTCCTCCCCATTGAAGCAAAAAAAAAGAGTGAAGCCTATTCATAGACAATAGCTTACCATTATTCTAATATTTAAAATCTTGTACATGTGATTTTTCTTTGCAGCTTTTTATAGACGGTGGCTTTTGTTTACTGAAAATCTTTGTTTTCCCATTTCAGAATATGATGAGTTTTTTTTTTTTTCTACCAGTACCTTTAAAGAATTCCAAACTTAACTATTTTGAATTATGTCACAAGACTTTTGAAAGCAACTTGGTAAACAAATAAATTAATAAACAAGAAAAAATCCCAGAAAAATTATTACTAATCTCACCCGAGTGAAAATCACATGCATTTCCTACTTGCCAACCCTATCAGTTTTACATGAAAAACTTGATTATTTTATTTTGCAATGATAATGAATACCCCTAGACTCTTCCATAATTACCATATATATCTATTAACCAAGTATATATTCTACATGAATATGTCCTCTTTGAAAAATTATGAATAGAAGAGTAAATTTAGACCATTGCATCTTTTATATATCCTTACATCTCAAAGTATGCATAAATATGATTGCAATCATTTAAGTGCTTATCATTATAAACTCCAATATCAATCAATTGCAAATAAAAATAAAATAATGTATAATGTTAAAACTCCTTTGAAAATATGCAAACTTTTGAGAAATTTTCAAATACAAGAGCTAACTTCAACATTATATGATTGTTGACTTACCATGGGAATATATAAATACAATGAAATAAAAACAAGGAAATGGTTGTGCATGATATTTTAGTTGAGAATGAAAAATATGGAATTGGGCTTAATACATTAATATTTTTTTACTAATAGATACAAAACCTTTTAAATTTTTTTTTTGTAACCTAACAACCTCAAATGTAACTAAAAAGGTTTCACACAAAAAGAATGATAGTCCAATGCAACTAGGCTAACTAGGCCCCATGAACTGTGGTTACAATCGTTACTACAGTCAAACCCATCGATACCAAAGAGTTGTTCCATCATCTTGTTGCCCCCACTTGGGTCACAAGCTGGCATAACTCAGCTTGGCAATCAAAAACCTTGTCATATGACTTATAAAGACTTTGTCGTTTCTTGTACCCCGATGTGGGACTTATGTAAGAATAAAATTTCTACTATAACATTGAAAATGTAAAAGGGTAGTTTGATTAATTTGGGAAGAATAAAAAATTAATTTGAGATGATGTTATGTCATCTAAGGACTCAAAACTAAAATAAAAATTTATCAAGGATCCATAATAAAAAAGAAATTCAGAGACTCGGATAAAAAATAAGTATTTATTAAGTATTGAAAAGTTATTTAAGCTTAAAATTATTATAATATATTAGAGGTACCTATAGGCAATTCCATATTTTACTAGACCCAAAGGTGTTTGCATTCCTCCCTGTTGAAGCAAAAAAAAAAAAAGTGAAGGCCTTTCCTAGACGATAGCTTACCATGACTCTAATATTTAAAATATTGTACATGTGATTTTTCTCTACAGCTTTTAATAGACGGTAGCTTTTGTTTACTTAAAATCTTTGTTTTGCCATTTCAGAATATGATGTGTTTTTTTTTGTACTAGTACCTTTAAGAATTCCAAACAGAACCATTTGTAATCTTAAAAAGGTCTAAACTGAACTTCCTTTTGTGTCCATATTGGACATTTGTACTTGTTTAGTTTGATTCCAATTAATGAATCACACCCAACATCCAATACACTGTGTTTGATGCCAAACAATGCGTGTTGACTTGTAATTGAAACTTTGGAGTGGTATTATGCATCTTGATAGAACTCTATGGTTTGTTAATTCTTGACTGAGTTTGTGCTTCTCTCTGCCTTTCTTTTGAAACCCAAACTCTGTGTGTAAGTTAATTCCTTAAATTTGTGCCCCCACCCACCCGCCCGCCCGCACGCAATGCTTATAGATAAAAGTAAAACTTTTACTTCATCCAAAAGAGGATTAGTTTTCTTACTATAACCATGATAGTGTTTTAATTTTATATTTTAGTTTCAGGTATGTATGTAGCTTAGCATTGTTTTTTATGAAAGTAGAATATTGTGCAATGGAATGGATGTAAGTTGGCTATGTTTTGTTTGTCTTAAATTAGGTTATGCTTGTTAATTGTTTTATCTTTAGCCTAGATCTTTGTCTTATTTTAGTGACTGTTCTTACAAAGTTAATTGAATGACAATTGATGTAGGATGTTGCATGGAGCTAGCAAACTTATATGTTAATTGAAATTCAATGTATTTGGTGCAATCGATTATCTGTAATTGAAATAAGTAACAAATTTGGTTTGACTCATTATAATTGATTATAAGATTTTATGCAATCGATTATAATTGAGTTTTGCCTTAAGAATTGTCTATGGAATATTGGTTTAATCGATTACAACCTATTATAGTTGATTACATCTTTTCTTGACAACAACCCATATTTTGTTATAATGAATTTAATCGATTATAATGTGAATTCAATCGATTACATATATTATAACTGAATTCTCTTTATAAGATTTCTATTTCTTTCTTTCTCAACTACGAAACAATTCACTTTCATTTTACATTTTCGTTCTAAAGAGAAGATTCATGAGCTTAGGTTTTGTGAAGATCTCAAGGTGGAAACCTTTGAAGGTTCAAGTTTCATGCTTTCAACCTTATCATGGTGATGGAATTGAAGCTTCTTAGATAAGTCTCCATCAAAGAGAAGAAGATCTTTAACCGTCAAAACTACACATATTCAAGTGTTATCAATCCATATCTGTAATCTTTCTTAATTGTTTTTGTGTGCTAGCTTAGGTTTACTTAGTAGGTGTGTGATAAGGGATGGGTTTTCACTTTCATATGTAAATCTTTGTTTAAGGTGTGAACAATATTAGGTATAATTTTTTGTATGTGTTTATGTGATTGTAAACTCAAAGAATTATAGTGGATGTTCTCAAGGCAATTGAGAAAACTTAATGTAGATCGGTTATGATCAAACCAGTATAGATTTTTGTGTCTTTTCTATGTCCCTATTTATCATCTTCGTAGCATTCTTGTTTTGATTATGAAATTTTTTCTTCATAAATTAAAATTGATTTTTTCAATAGTTAATTTATAAAAGTCTCACATTTTTTTAGAGAAGTTATATGAGAGAGCTTTTACAAATTAACTATTGGAGAAATCAATTTAAGTTTATAAAAAAACTAATTTCATTTTTTCTTTTCACATAATCCTCACGAAAAAACTTACCCAAACAAATAAACTATTGTAATTAAAGATTTCACACATTTGGGTGACCCCAATCTAGGGTATCTGGAGCTAAGAATTAATTAAATTGATATTCATTTAAATGGATAACCTCTTCCATTGAATGTTCTCTAGTATCCTGACTATACCACATCATATATATTTAAGAAAATTTATCATTTTAATATGATTAAAGAAGTTTTGAGTTCATATAAAATATCACTTTTTTTAAATTATTTAATAATTTCTTATTTTTTGGAGGCTAAAAACCACAAAAAACTATACATACATGGAATAGAGAGAAAGAGAGGGGCTTGGTATGAGAGAGAGAGAGAGGAGAGAAGAGGTCACCTTCTATTATGGGAAAGTACAATAAATGGTTCATGCCTAAAACATTATTTTCCACCCTTATATTTATCATTAAAATATTTCAAGGGTGGAGATTAAATTAGATATTTTTTAATAAATCAAAAAATAAAAGTAAAAATACAACTTTAACTTTACCCTCTTCACTCCACCTTTTTTAGAAGCTTCATTAGGAAAAAAAATCAACGTTGGGTATGTTTGGATTTTAGTTTGGTGGCTTCAAACTTCATTCTGAAGCCTTAAACGTATTATGCTTTATGTTTGATTGCCTCTGGAAGTCATTTTGTGACCAATGTTTGTCTTTAACTGAGTTTGGTGTGGAAGAAACAAGTGGGTGTCTTTTCCATTTTACGTTCTCAGTTTTGATTATTCAATGAATAACAACTACAATTACTTCCCATTTTACCTACCCCCTCTATGCATTCAATTTTGTTCAACCATTCAACAACTTCACATTTATCTATGGGTTTTCACCGTAGCTTTCAAGTGCCATAATTTAATGAAAGAATTAGTGTCAACAATCAAATCTTCCGTCTTTACTCACCTATATTTCACCTATTTTATCTTCCCAAGTATATATTGTGGGTCTTCATTCTTCAATCAAAGCATCAACACTTTGATTTCTTCCTAAATTTGCATTGTGGGCCTTCATTTTGATATCTTTAGTGTTACAGAATGATGTTCCAGGTATGAGAATTCATTGCTACTTTGTTAGGTTTATTCCTTTTGATCTTTATTTTTTTTCATTCATTTGTTACTTTCTCTACTACTTTGTTATGCTTGTTTCTTTCTCATTATGTTTTTCATAGTATGTGTTTGATGATTTGTCTTCACATCACTATGTGTATTTTGTGCTTTTGTTTGTCTTGTCATAATGGTATATATATATATGTATGTATGTATGTATGTATATATATCTTATTCCAAATATGAGAGACCTTTACAATTTTAGTGTGATAGTAACTTGTTTGGGTTATATTAACTGATTAGTGTTTTTTATATCGTGGTCATGGCTATGAAATCATGAGTAACAACAAGGCTACATGGGATTCAAACACAATTGACTGTTATATCAAAGTATGCTTGAGCCAAGTGCATAAAGGGGAATGTAACAGAACTACTTTCACAAAGAAAGGATGGAAATGTATCATATTTGAGTTTAATGAAAAACTTGGAAAAAAAAATGATAAATCCCAATTTAGGAACAAGTGGAATAATCTAAGAAAAGAATGGTTATTTTGGCACAAGATAAAGACCAAAGAAACAGGTGTAGGATGGAATAATGCAAATCAAACTGTAGAAGCAACAAATGAGTGGTGGGAGAAAAAAATATTGGTATGAAGTTGTAATATAACATTGTCATTTTTTACATTTGTTTTAAGTAGTATAATTTTAATTAGTTGTAAATGTGCAGGAAAACCCACACTATGGAAAATATAGATATAAAGGACTTTCCTATGGTGATGAATTGACTATTTTATTAAAGGATGTAGTTGCTACTGGTAAATATGGATGGACTCCATCTTCAGGGACATTGTCTACTACATAGATGAGAATGATGATGTGTATCGTCCATCATTGGATGAAGGTCATGGTGTAGATCGTGAGGAAGGATTGGGAGTGATGAGTGCTCGTCGAACGTGCCGTCAAAAGTAACTAAGTTTCCCAATAAAGTTTGCAATATAAGGCTAACTTAGGTCATTTTCTTGAAGATACAATTCATCAAACACCTTGCATTCAATTCAAAACAGGGGGTTTTTGTGTGATTTTCAAGAAATTAAAGCAAACAGAATAACTTAAATCAATAAACGAAAACAAAATTAGATAGATACAACTCAAGAATCTATTATTATGGAGAAATAATCACAGTTTCAGTAAGGATAAGTCAAACTCATGCTCATGAAAATAAAGAATTTAAGGCAATCACCTTACATTTATGCAGAAAAATTTGAATTACTATTGCATTCCTAATTTTCCCAAATTCACACATGTTTTATATTAAATCACAATCAATCGATTGCAATTGACCTAAATTCAAATTTCAATTCCCTAATCTAATCATTATCATACATTAAACAAAGAAATTGAAAATCAGAAAAGGGGATTCATGAGCATAATTCAAAATTGAGAATAGAGGAACTAATATTTACCCACAAGCACATGATCCTTAGGTTGCAAACGGATTTATCCTTACATGAAGATCTTCATGGGAGCTCCAATGGGGTTGCATGAAAATGAAAAGAAAGGGGAAGAAAAGAGAAGAAAGAGAAGAGAGAGAAGAGAACACTTTGAATTCTAAAGCTGAAAATTTATAAAATGAAGTAGTGTCTCCTTTTACAAATGGAAAAAACTATATATATGATGAACTAAAAATGTGGGCCTCCAAAGAGCACTGAAACCTGTTAGAACCAAGACATTTGATGATGTCTGACCCTTAATACCTTGATAGGTTTTGATGATAACAAATGTGATAATATTTGATCAACTAATGATTTCAAATGAAGTGATTTCAGGAAATAGAGTGAGAACAAACAATGGTATAATCACTCTAATTCTCACTTTCATCTTAACTATCTGATAACTGATAATGATTAAATCACGCATTACAAATGCTTGTAATTAAACTAAAATAAAGCTCTCAAAAAGATCATGAATGTTCAGGAAGGACTCATGCAAAGTCTAAGACCAGACCATACAATGGTCTTGGATAGACTATGTGAAGTCTGGGACTTGACTATGTATGGAGCACGGTCAAACAACGTGATGCTAAGCCAGACAATGTCTACGGCTAGAACAAACCATGTCTTTTATTCCAAAATGTGTCTGTTAAGCCAAACGTTGTATGTGCACGGACATACCATACTTAATCAAGACCAGATGTTGTCTGTGCAAGAATAAAATATAATTTGTCATATACGCTGAGGAATATGTGCTTTATAATTAATTCCTTACACTAATAAAGGCACTGCTGTAACAGAAAGAAAGGAAGATATTCTTTGACATTACTTTCTTTGATTCTTTGTATTGCTTGTATGCCTCAATTTATGTGAAGTGTGTAGGTACAGCTAAAAGACAAATCAGCATCGAGATGCACACCTTATGCTAAAAGCTAAGTGTGATAGAGACAAAAACCTGCTCCTGTCACATCAAGCACAGTCAAAGCTACTTCAACACTCTACTATGAGACAACGAAAATAAGTCTTTTCCAACGTTCAAATTCATGAAGCTCATTATATAAGGATGCTTCCATGCAACGAGAAGACTAAGGAACTAGAACTGAATAACTCAAATCAATCTAGATAGCAAGCAAAAGCACTTTGAGAAAAAGTCTTAAACACGAGCTAAGAGAAAAAGAGAACACCATCTTCTACAAGCTCATAAAGATTCAATATTTGTTTATATCCTCTCTTTGAGAGTTATCTGAATCTTATACATAATTGTATAGAAAGCCAAGAGTGGCTTAGTGATAAAAGAATACTTGGGAAGTATAATCTGAGGAGGAGATTCATACTTATAACCAGAAGTGGTTTAAAATACTTGTAGCCAGTAGTGGCATAGAGAATACTTGTAGCCAGAAGTGGCAGTGAAGAATACTTGTTTTGTAAACAGTTGATTATAGTGGAACCCTTTAACAGTTGTTAAAGGAGAACTGGACGTAGCTCAGGTTGAGTGAACTAGTATAAAAACAAGCTCTCATTTGCTGTCTTGTGATTACATATATTTATCTTGCTCACTGTGCTCTTTTGGAAAGACTTTCTAAGTTTTGCCTTGTAAGGATATATTTGTTGATTTAAACTAACATATATCCAAGAAGGCAACTTGTGAACTAATAATATTTACGAAAAAGTTTTAAACCCACTATTCAATCCCCCCTTCTAGTGTGTTCTTGTGTATTTCAGTTGGTATCAGAGTTCGGTCTCTAATAACTATCTTCACAGATACAGAGCTAAAGATCCTACACAAGGATGGAGAAGGGTCTACACAAACCTCCAATCTTCAAGGGAGAAAACTTCACATATTGGAGACAAAGAATGGAGACATACTTTGAATCATGTCACATAGACATGCTGGATGTCGTAGAAAATGGAGATTATATTCCAGTTGATGATAATGAATACTTGTAGCCAGTAGTGGCATAGAGAATACTTGTAGCCAGAAGTGGCAGTGAAGAATACTTGTTTTGTAAACAGTTGATTATAGTGGAACCCTTTAACAGTTGTTAAAGGAGAACTGGACGTAGCTCAGGTTGAGTGAACTAGTATAAAAACAAGCTCTCATTTGCTGTCTTGTGATTACATATATTTATCTTGCTCACTGTGCTCTTTTGGAAAGACTTTCTAAGTTTTGCCTTGTAAGGATATATTTGTTGATTTAAACTAACATATATCCAAGAAGGCAACTTGTGAACTAATAATATTTACGAAAAAGTTTTAAACCCACTATTCAATCCCCCCCTTCTAAGTGTGTTCTTGTGTATTTCGGTTGGTATCGTAGTTCGGTCTCTAATAACTATCTTCACAGATACAGAGCTAAAGATCCTACACAAGGATGGAGAAGGGTCTACACAAACCTCCAATCTTCAAGGGAGAAAACTTCACATATTGGAGACAAAGAATGGAGACATACTTTGAATCATGTCACATAGACATGCTGGATGTCGTAGAAAATGGAGATTATATTCCAGTTGATGATAATGAATACTTGTAGCCAGTAGTGGCATAGAGAATACTTGTAGCCAGAAGTGGCAGTGAAGAATACTTGTTTTGTAAACAGTTGATTATAGTGGAACCCTTTAACAGTTGTTAAAGGAGAACTGGACGTAGCTCAGGTTGAGTGAACTAGTATAAAAACAAGCTCTCATTTGCTGTCTTGTGATTACATATATTTATCTTGCTCACTGTGCTCTTTTGGAAAGACTTTCTAAGTTTTGCCTTGTAAGGATATATTTGTTGATTTAAACTAACATATATCCAAGAAGGCAACTTGTGAACTAATAATATTTACGAAAAAGTTTTAAACCCACTATTCAATCCCCCCTTCTAGTGTGTTCTTGTGTATTTCAGTTGGTATCAGAGTTCGGTCTCTAATAACTATCTTCACAGATACAGAGCTAAAGATCCTACACAAGGATGGAGAAGGGTCTACACAAACCTCCAATCTTCAAGGGAGAAAACTTCACATATTGGAGACAAAGAATGGAGACATACTTTGAATCATGTCACATAGACATGCTGGATGTCGTAGAAAATGGAGATTATATTCCAGTTGATGATAATGAAGTTGAGATTCCAAAAGAACAATGGACTGAGGCATAGAGGAATAGATTCGTCCTCAACTCTAGAGCAAGAAATGCAATACATGCATGCATCTTAAAAACTGAGCATAGAAAGATAAGCCAGTTCAAATTTGCCAAAGACATATGAGACACATTCATAATAACTTATGAAGGGTCCTCACAGGTAAAAAGGAACAAGGTAAGTGTTCTTACAAGAGAATATGAACTCTTTGCTATGGAAGAAAATGAAACCATAGCTAGTATGTTGTCTAGATTCCAAACCATTTTAAATAAGCTTCGAAACCTTGGTAAAAGTTTTGAAAATTTCGAGCATGTTGACAAAATCCTTCATAGCTTGCCCAGGCAATGGAGACCTTAGGTCATAGCCATTAGAGCTTCCAAAGACTTAGACTATGCCTCTTGAAGAGCTCGTGGGAATTCTAATGCTGCATGAGCAAGAGCTGCAAGGAGATGCCAAGTTAAAAAAGGACAAGTCTCTAGCTTTGAAAGCTCATAAGCCAAATTAGACAACACCAAAAGAGTCATCTTCATCAAAGAATCAGTCTTCCAACCACCCAAAGGATGGACTACCAAAGCTATAAAGGTAGAAGAGTCAGAAGCAGAGTCCACCTTTTCAAGCGAAGAAGAGTTAGGAGATGAAGATGACCTTTCCTTTATCTCAAGAAAGATCCATAAGATGTGGAGAAAGAATAGTGGCTTAAGATGGAAGAATTACAACAAGAAATATTCAGCCGACCATGTGAAGAAAGAAAAGAATCTTATTGTCTGTTGTGAATGTAAGAAGCTTGGACACTTCAAGTCAGAATGTCCAAAGCTTAGCAAAGAAAAAGAAAAAGTCAAGAGGAGATTTCCCAAGAAGAAGAAAGGATTAATGTCCACATGGGAAGATCTTGATGATTCAACTGATGAAGAAGATTCTGAAGCATCAGATGAAGAAGCTAATCTCTGTCTGATGGCAGATGCAACCACCACATCGTTTGCGTTTTATGGTGAGAATGCATCAGACAACATTGTGTCTGTGTTTGAGGCTTCAGATGATGAAGAACAAGAGGTAGACCTCAATGATCTTATTTCTCTTCAAGAAGCTTATCAAGAAATTCTCTCTGATTCATCTATTCTTTCAAAAGCCTATTTATCTATGAAAAAGAAATTAAGAAAACTTTCAAAAGAGCATGAAAAACTTGGGTCTTCTTTCACTGAGCTATCTGATAAATGCTCTACATTAGTCATAGCCAGTAATGCTCTAACAGATGATTTTCAAAAACTAACAATTGATCACCAATGCTTAATTAAGAGCAAAAGTGAACTCTGGATAGAAAAAGAACAACATAGAAGGCAATTGAATGAATTGATTAAAGAAACTAATGAATTAAACAAGGTAAGAGCCTTGAGCAAAGATGAAGCTGAAATTGCTCAATTATGCAAAGAAGCTGCATCTCTCAAGATCACTCTAAGCAAATTTGTCAGTGGATCTGAAAATCTAAAGAAAATTCTTTCATATAATAGGCATCCAAATGACAAATCTGACCTTGGATTCACAGGAAGGAAAGAAGCAACCAGGATGAAAGCTTCTTCTAATAGATCATATTCTAAAAATGGACATGTAAAGTCCAAAAGCAAGAAATTGCCTACAAGAAGCAAGTTATCTACTTCTAGGACTAACACCAAAGGACCCAAAAGAATATGGGTACTTAAAAACAAAATAATTCTTGTTGCAGATGTCCTTAATGGCAAGAAAGAAACACCAATCATGGTACTTGGACAGTGGCTGCTCACATCCCATGACGGGCGCAAGGTCTATGTTCCTAGACCTAACACCAATGCATGGTGGTATAGTCACTTTCGGAGGTAATCAGAAAGGAAGAATCAAAGGTATTGGTAAGATAGGTATCCCTCCAAGCCTCTCCATTGAAAATGTATTATTTATTGAAGGACTAAAACATAATTTGTTAAGCATAAGTCAATTTTGTGACAATAGATATAATGTTTCCTTCAACAAGGAATCATGCATAGTTAGAGACTCTAATGGTCCTTATCTCTTCTCTGCAAAGAGATAAGACAATCTTTATAAGATCAACCTTGGTGAACTAAATGATAAAAATGTATCATGTTTACTGTTTGTCAAAGAAAGTCATTGGTTATGGCATAAGAAGCTTGGCCATGCAAGTTTGAGATTAATCTCAAAACTGCAAAGACATAGTCTCGTAAGAGGACTGCCAACAATGCCAAATAAAGATGACTTACTTTGTGAGGCATGTCAAAAAGGGAAACAAGTGAAAACATTTTTTAAAAGTAAAAACATTGTTTCCACTTCCAGACCATTAGAACTATTACATATTGATCTCTTTGGTCCAACAAGGACAGCTTCTCTTAGAGGGAAAAGATATGGACTGGTAATAGTTGATGACTATTCTAGATGGACATGGGTTATATTCCTCACTCACAAGGACGAGACTTTTAAGGAATTCCATAAATTTTGTAAACGTGTTCAAAATGAAAAAGGAGTATGTATAACTTCTATCAGAAGTGACCATGGATGAGAGTTTGAAAACGAAAGTTGTTAGAGATTCAATGAAGAGAATGGAATTCTTCGCAACTTCTCAACACCTAGAACACCACAGCAAAATGGTGTTGTTGAGAGGAAGAATAGGTCATTACAAGAAATAGCCAGAACCATGTTGAATGATAACTTGACTCCTAAGCACTTCCGGGCAGAAGTTGTAAATACTTCCTATTATTTGCAAAACATAATTTATATTAGGCCTATTATTAAAAAGATTCCATATGAATTGTGAAAAGGAAAGAAACCCAACATATCATACTTCCATCCCTTTGGATGCCAATGTTTAATTCTTAACACAAAAGACAATTTGGGTAAGTTTGATTCGAAGTGTGATACATGCATCTTACTTGGATACTCTGAAACATCTAAGGCATATAGAGTGTTTAACTCTAGAACCAAAAATGTTGAAGAAGTCATTCATGTGAGATTTAATAACACTCAACCTGATAAGAAACTATCAGAGTTATAAGACTCATTTGCAAATATCTGATTAGAAGATGCAATAACAAAGACTAGACCATTGTTTGATGCACCACCTTCTGCGTCTGGCACATCATTGTCTACTCCCCACATCGTTTACTTCCAAATCATCTGCTCGTTATCAGACCATCTCCGATGAAGAAGAAGAAGTCAGAGAACCATAAAACAACAACAGAATGATGATCAAGAACCATCCTCCTTCTCAGATCATTGGAGAAGTTTGAGCTCCAATAAAAACAAGATCATCCTTCCAACAAACAACTTTATTGTTTGAAATAGAAACCAAGCACATTGATGATGCCATGTAAGATGAAAGCTAGGTCCAAGCAATGCAAGAAGAGTTGGATCAATTTCAAAAGAATGATGTCTAGAAACTTGTGAAGTTGTTAGACAACAAGGAAGCTATTGGTACTAAGTGGGTCTTTAGAAACAAACTAGATGAGAATGGTAAGGTTGTGAGGAACAAAGCTAGGCTAGTTGCCAAAGGTTACTCACAACAAGAATGTATTGATTATACGGAGACATACGCTCCAGTAGCTAGACTTGAGGCAATTAGGATTTTGCTTTCATTTGCTGCTCATAAAAATATGAGACTTTATCAAATGGATGTAAAATGAACATTCCTCAATGGTGTAATCAAAGAAGAAGTTTATGTAGAACAACCCCCTGGGTTTGAGAGTACTATCTTTTCAGACCATGTATTTAAATTAAACAAAGCACTGTATGGTCTTAAACAAGCTCCTAGAGCATGGTATGAAAAACTCAGTTCATTTTTAATAGAACACAATTTTACAAAAGGAAATATATATACTACATTGTTCTGCAAAAACTAATATTCTAATTTTATTATTATTCAAATCTATGTGGATGATATTATCTTTAGTGCCACTAATGAAAAACTCTGTGAAGAGTTTTCAAAATTGATGCAGACTAAATTCAAAATGAGCATGATGGGAGAATTGAAATTCTTCCTAAGATTGCAGATCAAGCAAATCAACAAAGGAATCATCATTCACCACACCAAGTATGTGAAAGAACTCTTGAAAAAGTTCAAGATGGATGATGCCAAAATTATGAAGACACCAATGCATCCAACAACATCACTTAGACCTGATGAAGATTCAAGGAAAGTAAATGTCACTCAGTTTAAAGGAATGATTGGGTCACTACTCTACTTGACTACATCCAGGCCAGACATAATGTTCAATGTTTGCCTCTGCTCCAGATTTCAGTCTGACCCAAGGGAAGTGCATCTATTTGCTGTTAAAAGAATATTCAGATATTTAGTTGGTATTTTCTAACTTTGATCTGTGGTTTAAAAGGCAAAAAGAGTATAAGTTGATAGGCTATTGTGATGCTGACTATGTTGGAGATAAAATTGAAAGAAAAAGCACCAGTGGAGGTTGCCACTTCATAGGAGGTAACATGGTGTCATGGCTCAGCAAGCAGCAACGAACAATAGCACTTTCAACAACAGAAGCAGAATACATTTCAACTGCAAGTTACTACTCTCAGATATTGTGGATCAATAATCAACTTGAAGACTACAACATATTTGAGAGTAACATTCCTATCTTCTGTGATAATATTGTTGCTATATCTTTTTTGAAAAATCCAACCATGCACTTTAGAGCCAAGCATATAGAAATAAAACATCATTTTATAAGAGACCATGTTCAAAAGGGGACCATTAATTTGGAATTTGATATTTTTACAAAACCCCTTACTGAGGACAGATTGATCTTTGTGATAGAAAAGATTGGGATGGTCTGGGTGACTTAATGTTTTATCACTGTTTATTGTTCACTAGTAGAACTAAGGACACATTGTCTGGTGTTATACTTAAGTGAGGCATGTGCATGCCACGTGTTTCACGCTCAAAATATGAGCCAGACCATGTGGATTTTTGAAAACGTTTTTGTAACTTAAGCATTTGCTGGTTCTGAGTCATTGTTGGACTATTTTGGCAAGCGTACCAAATATCGCATAAGTAGTTTAAAAGGGAAGATCCCAGTATCGAATCCACAGGAAATTGTCCGTATTGACTACTAGTAAGATTATCAGTTCCTACACACTAGTTTGGTTTTAGCATTGATTTGTTTTGCAGAACATGAATAACAACAGAAAATAAACTAAACACTATAAAGATAAATAACAAGATAAGGAATTTGATTCAGAACAAGGATCGAGCAGTTGGAATGCGTAGATGTGGAACGATGATGATGGATATGTTAAGGCTTTGGTTCAACCGGTTTGCTTCCATGTAAACATACAAAATATATTCTCTATTCAAGCAATAATTCAGATTAACTTCAATCTAGAAGTGCTCAAAACGTGATGTCTCATCAAATCAAGCCTAAACTGCTCAACCTCACTCCCGATGTCTCGGTAAGTCCAGTTGAGTGGTTTGGTGAAGCTCAGAGATCTTTACGAAGCTAATGAAATTTATCCTATGTTTAGAATTACATTTCATTAGAATCCACTCTCAGGTCTGAGTTCGAAAGCATATGTCTATGACATCTAAACCTCGCAACATGCATATATAACAGGCCAATCAGATAACATATAATAAAAATAGAGAAAGGATGAAGTTTACCCTATGTCTAGTGATATACTCTTTCCTACTCTCAATTCCAAGTTCAAAAGCATATGTTTATGACAATCAAACTCCACAGCATGCATATATAACGGACCGAATCATATAACAAGCGATAAAATAGAGTAATGGATTTTAAACTGAATACTCAAAGAATAAATATGAAGGAAAGCGTTTACATGTTAGCACCTAGTTTCAAATCCTCAACATAGATGGATCAGCCTCTCATTGTCATGAGAAACTTACAAAATAGAAGGGAAGAACAAGGGATGGAAGAAGAAGCAGCTCAATCCAATAAAGTCTGAATCCCCTATAAAATTATTACAAGTGCAGCTTATATAGTCGAAGTCGCGCTTAGTGCAACATTCCGCTAAGCGTAGGACACTGCATAATGCATCTCAGAACAGGTGTTCCGCTAAGCGCATATGTAGTTCGAAAGCACTTTTCGCTAAGCGTGATGTCCTACTAAGTGAGTCTTCAATTCGAATGAAAATTTTGCTTAGCGCAATATGGCGCTCAGCGCGTAATAGACCACCTAGCTCGCATAGCTTGATTTTGCGCTCAGTGAGTGAAGCGCTGAGCGAGATGTGTCGCTTAGCGAGATCTGCCTTCTTCTTGTATTCTCCCTTTACTGTTGAATCTAGGTCTGCACACATAAATTAGAGTATATTTCTCACAAAATAACTTCCTAGGGTTAGAATTATCAAACTATACAAATCTATAGTAAATGATTTCAAACTAAGCCAAAAATCCTGAGAACATTGGATAATCACTACAAAATATGATGTAATATTTACGTATATAAAGCGATTATCAGTCATTAAAGCCCAAAACGCACATTCAAGTCTATCATAAATGTATCGTTTCAATCATTCCCTAATCGTACCATCATATTAAATGCACACTCATTACCTATTCTAGCCTACTGTTGCAAAACGTATACCTCAAGCTTTCGAAAACCTCATCTCTCTCACCCATTCTCTCTACAACCAAGAACTTCAAGAAACCTTAAACACTAACCCTCGCCATGGCCAAAAGTAACATGATCAAGGGTTCCTCCTCCTCTCAACAACCTGCCTCACCCACATCCTCTCAAGCTTCTTGATGAGCGTCTTGAAGATGTAATGCTAGAGTCTACCATAAGCACCAATAGCTCAGCGTCCAACATTGACCCTAAGGTTAGGAGAGAATGAAGACTCAATGACGTGGAGAATATCCTAATCAAGCCACGAGGTTCCTACACTAGGAACATTCACGTGGAATACTACGTTGACATCCCCTACCTTGAGGAACGTGGTCTTAACGTCTCAAGGTACTTTGAGTTTGCTGGGATCAGGGGCTTCTTCAATGATCGTTAGAAGATCGCTCCTGGGCTAATTAGAGAGTTCTAGACGAACGCCACAATAAAAGGAAATGAGATTGTCAGCAAGGTGTTTAGATGTGACATCTCAATCTCTCCCTCCTCCATTGCTCAAGAAATAGGGTGCGAATTGCACTCTAACTACTTTACAAAGGCATGAGACAAAGACCTTGACAAATGGACAGTAAAAAGGTTCATTCTTGAACCTAACTACGAGGTGGCCAAAGACAACAAGAAGTTGCACCCAACCAACTTCCCACAATTATCCAAGTTGATGCTAAATATCATAAACAAGACCATCTTGCACAAGATTGAGTCTAGGGATCATGTGTCTGCCCTCCACAGATACATCCTCTACGACGTCATCATAGAGATCCCATTCAACCTTCTACACACTCTCTTCTACAACCCGATCAACCACATCCAATACTTATCAACTTCTATGGCCATATACTACACAACCCTAATAAACAAGATTATTTGGGATGCTTTTTGCTACAACAGACTGTACAAAGAAATCTAATCAGGAAATCTGGATGAGTTGAAGTATGTTAATGTGGAAGGCCCATTTGTTCATTAGAGGGTGTTGACATCCTCTAGTCTGCTCAAGTTGAACATGAGATTTGAAATCACCAAGGGATCACCAGGAAGGTTCCTTGTACTATCTGACGATGAAAGTGAAGGTCAGAAGAAGAAGTAGACCAAGAAGAAGAAGTGTGGAAAAGGAAAAAGCCTAATAATTTATGATAAGGCTGCCTCCATCCAGCCCTTGGCAAGCAAAATGAGAAGGCTTGTTGTTGTAGACCAAGAGACAATCTGAACAACACACAAGGCTTCTGCACAGTCTGTTGAAGAGCCACCTGCTAAGAAGGCTAAGCAGATGGTCCAACAAGCTCCACCTAGACCACCCATTTTAAGGATCAAGACTAGAGCTCAACAGAAGGGTAAGGGTGCTGCCAGACTGTCTGAACCTAAAGTGTCTATGAAGGAGATTGCAGACATTGGACTGGAAGCTGTCAATGTTACTGAGGCTGATGAGGAAGGCTCAGACGAGGGACTAGTCTTTAAGAGACCTAGAAGACAACTTAGGGACCAACAAACTACTGAGTTAGAAAGTCTGACCATCAAACCACCCAGCACCATAGCCAGGAAGTTGACTGTGAAAAGAAAATTGGTGTTGGAAGAAGACACACTTGAACAGACAACCACCTCAACCACTGATCTAGGTATCACATTCCTTACATTCACTCTACCCACTCACCCTCGTTCTACACATAAATGTCCAACGAAGAATATTCCTCAGACGATACCAGTCTTAGCATAAACAAAAGCCACAACAGACACACCGTCTGTTGAACCCTTATTGTTTGTGTCACCTACATAGACCATAGTAAGCCAAACAGTAGTTGTATAGTTTGATTCCCAAGCAAAGACTATGCAAGAGCCACTGTCTGTACCCACTATTTAGATAGAAGATCAACCTACGTCTGCCCCCACTAGACAGACAATCACCTAACAGACTGAATCCATTGTTCAGTTTGAGACATAGACATAGTCTGATCACACAATTTAGACTATTGTACCTACAATATCTCCACAAACTCCACCAGACACTACCATTCCTCCCTACCAATCTTCCTCTCCTGTAACCATACCTGAGATGTCAGACGCAATGGTCTCCTACCATCACAATAAGTTTGTCAACATCTCATCTGGGTTTGATGATGAGATAGTGATACTATCTCTTGAAGCGTCTACTGTTCCCCTCATGGGATAATAGACCATTCAGTCTGGAGGACACAACCCCTCTGTCTAGATTTAGAGAAGACACTTCTCCTCCTCCACCTCCTTCTGGCTCCTGGCATCAAAATATGATGCAACGCTTCTCCCTGTGCCATGTAGGAGAAAATGCTGAGTTTGCAGCATACAAAGAAGAGACTTAGTTGAAGCCAGTTGCAGAGCATTCCATGGTAGTTGTTGTCAAGGAAACACTGCTAAAGAAGCTTCCCCTTCTGCAAATTGATCAAGGCATAATTCCCTTTCAGAGGCCACTTCACAATACCATTCTTTTGGATACTACTAAAGATGATGCCAATTTAGCAAGAAGGCTACAACAACAAGAATATGCCACTTCCATCCCTCTGATGCATCAGTTAGTGCATGAGATTATACACTGATACAACTGCATGAGAGAGGGATTAGACTACTTCACAGTGGAACCAACCCTACCAGTTGAGCTGACAGAAGATGAGAAGAAGCAATTAGAGGCTACTGTCAGAATAATGCATCGTGATGCATTGTGCTATCTGTCGAGACCAAGGGTCTCTATTAGACCTCCTTGGCTGATCACACAAAGAGTCTCTCCCATTCATCTAGCCTTCCAAGCCATGTGTGTTGAATATAGGGCTCTGTGCCCACTTGAAGTTTCAAGACACAACCCCCAGACAGTTGTATCCACCAAGCCTGCATATCTCTAAAAACACTGATATACGTGTCGCTCCAGACTGTATAGTCACTAGGCTTCCAACTGTCAACCCTAACAAGTTGAAGGGGAAGAAGATTGCAAGAGCAGACAATCTTCCATAGCATATACTAGACATTGAGTCATTGCCTCAATAGGAGCATTTTCTGCCACTAGAGAACATAGAAGCAAATGTTGGCATCTACTGACAGAATGTGATGAGTAATATGCTCCATACCACAGGGTCATCCAATCTTTCAGATGAAGAGAAGCAGAAGATTAACACTGTAGGTGAAGGCTCCTCCTCCAATAGTTTCATTCATGTGTTAGACACAGTGGTTGTGCCCACTCTACTGACTCCTCATACCCCTGGAGATAAAGCTAAAGTTGAGAAGATGCTTGCTGAGTACTATGTTGAATACAAAACTGCTCAAGCATTAATAGCTGCAACCAAGGCAGCAACAGAAGAAGCACGAATTCTAGAGGAGGCTGCCAGATTGAGAGCTATGTTAGCTACTCAAGAAGAGGATAAATAACTCAATGATTTGGCTCAAGAGAAGAAGGCCAAGGAAGAAGAAGAAGAAAAGCTCAAGGAGTTGACCTTGAAGCAAGAGGCTGAGGTAGTTCGGCTACTGCACTTGTTGCTGAGTAAGCTACAGACTTGGCTGAAAAGTCTACGGAATCCACACCAGCCCATGAGTGCACTGATTTAGTGTCCACTTAGTCCAAGTCAAGCACTCCAATTGCAGCCCTACCACTAAGTGCTGCAGCACAGTCAGACCCTCTGCTTGACTTAGCTACCTTTGAATATACATTGGAAGCCAAGTTGAGATCAAGAATATCTGCTGAGGTTGCTGTTCAAGTCGAAGCTCAACTAAATGCCAAATTAGACAAGCAAAGAGCTAGCATCATCAAGGAGGTCACACTTGCCTTCAATGCCTTTATTGCTGCCATTCTTACTCCTAGACCTGCGACTACTCAAGCTCCTCCATCATCATCAGAAGATCCTCTTGCAACAAAAACTTCATCAAGAAGTTGGAGAATCCTCAACCAAACAATCAACTCCACCTTCCAAACCATGACTGTGATGGCATTTTCTACTCCATCCTCCACCTTTTTGTTTATGACAAAGGGGGAGAGAATGTTGGATGTATAAAATATTACTAGACAATACTTAAGTTTCTTTTAATAAAATAGTGATGGATTCACTAATTTTTTTACTCAATTCATTTACTGTCGATTATTATCCGCTTTAATTATTTCATGTCTTAATCTATCATATGCATCTGCATGATAGACTCAAGGGGAGTTCATTATGTTAATAACTGTGCATACTTAATTCTCATGAAATAATTCACACTTTGAATAACACTTTGATATATAAATATTTGTGATTTATTGTCTGTTAAATCAAAATTATAACATGAGTTATCATCATAAAAAAGGGGGAGATTGTTAGAACCAAGATATTTGATTATGTCTGACCCCTAATACCTTGATAGGTTTTGATGATAACAAATGTGATAACATTTGGTCAACTAATGATTTCAGATTAAGTGATTTTAGGAAATAAAGTGAGAACAAACAATGATATAATCATTCTAACTCTCACTTTCGTCTTAACTATCTGATAACTGATAATGATTAAATCATGCACTACAAATGCTTGTAATCAGACTAAAATAAAGCTCTTAAAAAGACCATGAATGTCCAGGAATGACTCATGCAAAGTCTAAGACTAGACCATACAACAATCTCAAATAGACTATGTGAAGTCTAGGACTAGACTATGTATGGAGCACGGTCAAACAATGTGATACTAAGCCAGACGATGTCTAAGGCTAGAACGGACCATGTCTTTTATTTCAGAATGTGTTGTTAAGCCAGACGTTGTGTGTGCATGGACATACCATACTTAATCAAGACCAGATGTTGCCTGTGCAAGAACAGAACATAATCTGTCATATGTGCTTTATAATTAATTCCTTACACTAATAAAGGCATTGCTGTAACAGAAAGAAAGGGAGATACTCTTTGACATTACTTTCTTTGATTCCTAGTATTGCTTGTTTGTCTCAATTTAAGTGAAATGTGTAGGTACAACTAAAAGACAAATCAGCATCGAGATGCACGCCTTATGCTAAAAGTTAAGCATGACAGAGACAAAAACCTACTCTTGTCACATCAAGCACAATCAAAGCTACTTCAACACTCTACTGTGAGACAACGGAAAGAAGTCTTCTCCAACGTTCAAATTCATGAAGCTCACTATATAAAGATGCTTCTATGCAACGAGAAGACTAAGGAACTAGAACTAAATAACTCAAATCAATCTAGATAGCAAGCAAAAGCACTTTGAGAAAAAGTCTTAAACACAAGCTGAGAGAAAAAGAGAACACCATCTTCTACAAGCTCATAAAGATTCAATATTTGTTTATATCCTCTCTTTGAGAGTTATCTGAATCTTATACATAATTGTATAGAAAGCCAAGAGTGGCTTAGTGATAAAAGAATACTTGGGAAGTATAATCTGAGGGGGAGATTCATACTTGTAACTAGAAGTGGTTTAGAATACTTGTAGTCAGTAGTGGCATAAAGAATACTTGTAGCCAAAAGTGGCAGTGAAGAATACTTATTTTGTAATCAATTGATTATAGTGGAACTCTTTAATAGTTGTTAAAGGAGAACTGGACGTAACTCAGGTTGAGTAAACTAGTATAAAAACAAGCTCTCATTTGCTATCTTGTGATTACATATATTTATCTTGCTCATTGTGCTTTGTTGGAAAGACTTTCTAAGCTTTGCCTTGCAAGGATATATCCAAGAAGGCAACTTATGAACTAATAGTATTTATGGAAAAGTTTTAAACCCACTATTCAACCCCCCCTTCTAGTGTGTTCTTGTGTATTTCAAAACCCACTAAATAAAATACTACATTAACTAATTAAAATTACCAAAGGTTCCCTAATTACAAACTAAACCGAAAATATACAAGTGCAAGGTGGAAACATTGACTCCATGATTTTAACTCTGTAACCTACGAATTGGACAATCCTTGTGAGACACAAAATTGCAGCTCTCCTCTTTAGCTTTCAAACAAGACAAAAATAATCAAAATTGGAGACTTGTGTCAAACTTTATGGGCTGTACAAGGGACAGTGTCAAAACTACCAATAAAACGTGACAAATGGTAATATTAGACACTTGGACTCAAAACGACCCAATCTCACAAAACTTAGCTAAAATTGTCAAAATGAGGTATAAAAACATGTCTAGACTATACTAAATGCAACTCTAAACTATGCTAAAATACACTTTATTAGGGAGATTGTGAAGAAAATTTAGCTGCCAATGTTGAATCAAGTATTGAAGTTAGTAGTGGATTGGGAAATATTAATTTAAGTTATTCCCATGGAAATAATAGTGAAATGAGTCATAGAAAAAGGAAAATGGCAAGAGCTAGTGAAACAAATATTGAAATCATGAAAAAGATGAAAACTCATGCATCAAAGAAAATAGTTGATGCAATAAGTAGAATTGCATCAGCATTTAAGTAGCACTTAGTTGTTGTAAGCTCACTCATGAAGTCTGGTACTTCTATCGGGGAAGTAATGGCTGAAATTTAAAAAAAAATGGAGGCTATTATAAGTGATTCTGATGGCTTTCACGGTGCTGTCAACTCATGATGTTCAAGCCTACAAGAGAAATGTTCGTAGCATTGAAAGATCAAGAGCAACAATTATTAGATTGGCTGAAATTTGCAATTTATTATCCATTACCATCAATAAAAATATAAGTGGATTGTTGTATTTAAGTAACTTCTATATTTTGCTAGTGATTAGCCAAAATAGATGGAACTGTTGTAATGAAAGTAGACTTTTTAGGTTAGGACATGATATGGTTGACAATTAAATTGTTGTAATGAAACTAGTATTTATATAAAAATATATGACTAATGATATGCCACAATATTGGTTATCAAATCTCTTTGCTGCATTTTATTGGTCTTTATTGCTACATTTATTTAGTTCTCATTGTTGCATTTATTAGTCCTTATTATTCCATTTTTAAGCCTTCATTGCTGCATTTTATTGGTCCTTATTACTGTATTTTATAGTCCTGATTACTGCATTTTATTGGCCCTTATTGCTGCATTTTTTAGTCCTTATCGGTGCATTTTTTATTGTTGGATTTTTTAGTTCTCGTTATTGCATTTTAATGGTCTTTATTGCTACCTTTTTTAGTGCTCATTGTTGTATTTTATTAGTCCTTATTGGTTCATTTTTTACCACTTAATCACGAAATGATATATGCTTATTTGTCCAGGTTTAAAATATTAATGGATGATTGGAATGAAGGATTTTTTTGAAGATGAAGATGAAAATTCTACCTTGCTTTCAATTTTGCAAGATGATATAATGGAGGTTGAACAAGTTGGTGCTATAGTTGGTGAATATGTCGTAAATTTTTTTTTTATGTAAAGTGCCATGTAGAACAAGTGAGCAAACTGGTCATTATTGAGTTCATGAGATTTTGCAAGGACATCCTATTCGTTGTTATGAGCAATTTTGAATAGAAAAACATGTATTTTATCAATTTTGCACCAAATTGATTAAACATGGCTTAAGAGCAACTAAACGAATAGGAGTTGAAGAAATGGTTGGAGTATTCTTGAGCATACTTGGCCATGCAGAGGGGAAATAGGATGATGCAAGAGAGGTTTCAACACTTAGGAGAGACAATAAGTAGGCATTTTCACAAAGTATTACTTGCTTGCCTTAGTTTGTCCTTTGAATATATCAAGCCACTAGATCCCACTTTTTGTGATATTCCTAAAAAAATTGAAAATAATCAATGATATTGGTTATATTTTAAGAATGTCATAGGAGCAATTGATGGTACACATATCCAATGTGTGGTTGCTCTTAGTGAACAACTTAAATTTATTGGAAGAAAAGGATATTCAACACAATGTAATGGCAGTATGTGACTGGGACATGTGTTTTACTTTTGCATTGGTGGGATGGGAAGGCACAACGCATGATGCTCGTGTATTTGAAAATTCTCTCACAACATCGACCATGAACTTTCCACATCCACCTCTAGGTATATATCTTGTACTCACAACTTTATTTAAATTGAATTTAAATCAAAATACAAATGAAAATAATTTTCTTATTTTTTAGGTAAATATTATTTGGTGTATATGTTGGATATCCAACACCAATTGGATATATTGCTCCATATAAAAGTAAACGCTACCACCTTCCTGATTTTAGACATTCTTTTTCATTTACTAATTATAATGGAGTGTTTAATTATTACCATTCAAGTTTAAGGTGAACGATAGAAAGGACTATTGGGGTATGGAAAAATAGGTTTGTAATTTTATGCAATATGCCTAGGTACAAATTTGAAACACAAGTTCAAATAGTTATTGTAACAATGGTTGTACATAACTTTATTAGAAGGAGATCCACAACTGATTTTGAATTCAAGATTTATGAAGATAAAGATAAAATTGATGATGAGGATGATAATCGTGCTAGTGAAGATTCACCATTGACTGGAATTGTGGTCTCTTCAAGACAAATGGATCTTGTTCGAAACTCAATCAGAGATTAACTTATTGAGCATATGCAATTTAATTAGTCTTATATTTAAATTTTAAAATTAGACTAATTTACTTTATATATAATTTCTTTTTAGTGTGTATTTTTATTTTATTTATTTTGAAGCATATAAAACTTAATTATTAATGTTTTGGAATCTTATTATTTATTAATGGAAATATTTAATATTATGTTAACATTTTTTTTGTGATTTATTGACTATTATTAACAATATACTACTAGTTCATATTTAATAAACTTCATACCCTTTTTAGTAATTAAACGTTTTAAAGTACTTTTGATTAGTCTAATCCAAATAAGTTTCATTTTATCAAACGTACTTCTGAACAACAAAACATCCAAACATAATTTACGTGGTAAAAACTTTTTTTTTTTTTTGTAATTTCAACATACTTTTGTTTCAATCACCCTCCAACCACCATCATCCTTTGAGGCAACATCGACGACTTGTAGCCCTAATTCCACATCCTTGCCTCCTATCTCCTCTAGTCTGCACATGCTCCTCGCCTTGTCTACCAACTTATCAACGTCGTTGGAGAGCAGTGCTGCACCTACCATCGCCCTCACCATAAACACTTCCCATTGAGAAGAAATCAGATATGGGCATATGAAAGGTTGTGTTTCTATTTCTTTGGCACAAATCAACTGACTAATTAGTTTTTGGTATATATATAAATAATATCAATTAAATATCATTTATATTTACCAATTTGTCTCAATATATACCATCTAGACAGCTAAGAGCATCTTTAGTGAGGGGTCTTGGGAGAGATCTTAATGCACTAGATTAGAAAACAAGATCTCCACATGGAGATATGATCTTACTAAGATCCTCCCAAGAATCTTCACCAACCCCCCAAAAAATAAATATAAAATACAAAATAATTAACCTAATTTTTTTTTATTGGAAAGCAACAAATCTATACCAACGAATTCAAGAACAAATCCACAATTAAGAAAAGACTCAAGAACATATCCATAACCAAACACAGATTTAAGAACATATTCACACCAAGAAGTAATCTATTTTATTATCAAAAGATGATTTTTAAAAAAAAAAATAGAATACATGAAAAAATTGAAAACAATAGAAAAAAATAAGCATGGATGAAGACAGAACGATCTCGTGCACCTCAGCGACCCATCTGTCGTCGTGGGATGACAAATCACATGCTCTATCGCCAATGGAAGACGAATTGCGTGCTTTGTCACTGGTGGAGGACGAATTATGCTTCAACACAGGGGGAGGTCGACTCGCGCTTCGTCACAATGGTGGGTTGACTTGCGGAGTGGAGGGGTGGTGGTGAAGGGATGGGGAATCAAAGATAAAATATAAGGGGTTGGGGAAGATGATTAGATATATGGAGAAGAGAAGAGTATAAGGGTGGTGGCGAAATGGAACGATGGAGGCAGGGTAGAGGTGAAGGGATTCTCTAGAGGTGGAGGTGGAATGGAGAGGAGAAGAGAAGGGTTTGTGAGGAGAAGAGAAGGATCTTGATGCCCACGTGGTACTGTGGGGCTCATGAAAAAACACCTTAAGACCCTCTCAAGATCCTACCTACTAAAAATGCTCTATTTCTTAAATGCCAAATAAGATGTCCACATATAAATCTATAGATTGAATCATTTTATCCTATAAAATGTTTGTTAGCGAAAGAGAATAAGGAAAAGAGAAAATTAGAGGAATGAAATTTTAGTATTCACTCTTAATACTTCAATACACATGTGTAACCACCTTATATACTACATAACAAAACCAAACAAATAACAACTAACTAACTAAGTGCTTTAAGAACTATAACAAAGTTCCTAATTGTATTAACTGATTTTGAATTACAAACAACACTTCCCTTTAATTCAAATACTCAACAAAAACAATTCCTATATCACTCCTTAATTTCTCAAAATGATTTGTCCTCAAAACTTTAGTTAAGATGTCAGTTGTTTGAACTTCAATGGGGCAATGCACTAGTTCTAGCTTTCATTTAGTCACTTGATCTCTTAAGAAGTGAAATCTGTTCTCTATGTGCTTGCTCCTACCATGAGAGACAGGATATTTGGCCAAGTCAATGGCTGATTGGTTATCAACCATTAGTTGCACAAGTTTCTTTATATTGATCCTCATCTCTTGCAGTAATGACTTTAACTAGAGAGCTTGACAAGCTGCATAGGAACCAACAACATACTTAGCTTCACATGATGATAAGGTTATCACAAGTTGCTTCTTGGAGCACCAAGAGATAGAGGAATTTATGAACTTGAGGACATATCTTAATGTGCTGCTCCTATCAACTTTGTCACCACACCAATCTAAGTCAAAATATCCTATCAAAATATTCTTTTCAGATTGTTTCTATTTTTGAAAACAAAATTCCATAGTCTAATGTGCCTTGCAAGTATCTTAGGGTTCTCTTTGCAGCAATCATGTGAGGTTTCCTTGGATTATCCACGAACCTACTGATTAGGCCAACTCCATAGTAAATATCAGGCCTACTATTATAGACGTACCTCAAGGAACCAACCAATTGTTTGAAGGTCGTGGGATCCACAACTTCTTCTTCAATGCATTTTTCGATCTTAGCATTTATTTCAACAAGTGTAGTTACATGATTACAACCTATCATGTTGAATCTTCTCAACACATCACTTGCATATTTCTTATGGTGCATAACTATTCCTGCTGCAATGTTTGAGAATTCTAGACCAAGGAAACAATTCAGTTTTCTTAAGTCTATAATTTCAAACTCAGCATTCATGGTCTTCTTAAACCTTCAATATCCTTGAGATTGCTTCTAGTAATCAACATATCATCAACATAAAAGCAGATTAGTAGCAGTTCTGAACCCTCGTGTTGTGACTTTACATAGACTCCATGTTCAACTAAACATTTTTTAAAGTTCAACATTTTTCAGAGTAGTTTACTCTAGCCTTTTGTAAGAACCCCTTTGCAACTAATCTGGCTCTATGCTTTAGAACTGAACCATCTGATTTTAACTTTACTTTGTAAATCCATTTGACAACAATTGGTTGCTTGCCAATAGGCAAGTTAGTCAATGCTCTTAAATTTCCATTTTATTTAATTTTATTTGCATTCAATGCTCTTAAATTTTTAAGATATCTCTGTTGTTTTTCATATTTAAGGTTTAAGGTAATTTTAAAATTCAGACAGGTGATCAAACCAATTAAGACACTGGGTCACTATGTCATTGTTCGAACCAGTGAGGAACTAGTTGACTTGCATGACCTGACTTATATTGAAAAAAATTTAAAATATTTATTATATACAAATTTTAAATTTATAAAAGTTTATTTAATTAATCTTTAATATTATTAGAAGTTACTTAATTTATTCTTCCTTTATTTTTTAACTTCTCCTATTATTAGTTGTAGTTTTTTTTTTATATATTTCACTTTTTATTTTATAAATCACTCCCTTTATTTTACTTTTATTTAAAATACTAAATTTTTATTGAGAACACAATAAACAATAAATAAATATAGATAAGTCTATCTACATCCTGATCTAATGGTTAGCTTATTATAATACCAATAATAGAACTCAAGTTTGAGACAAGACATGGTCTCTTCTCACAACCCAAAGTCAAAACAACAACAAAATAAATATAGATAATAAATAAAATTTATATGAAAGATTTATATATATAAATGTTTCATAATAATTATTAATTAGATCATTGACTTAGTGGCTATTTTAACATTTGAAAATTAAAGAGAGTTTGGTTCAAATCTTAAAAAGATAACAATCAACGTCTCAAAATTAATGGAAGGACCAAAAGTGCTTGATTTTGAAAGTAAGGGGATCAAAATTGCAGATTTTAAACTAATGGGACCAAAATTGCGGATTTGAGAAAGTCGGGAGACAAAAATTGCAATTAAGCCTACTATTTATCATGTATGCTTAAGTTTATTTTGATTGTTCCGGAGATCATTGGGTATTCTGACTTCGATTTTACAAGATGTCTTAATATTAATCACTTCACATAAGGATCCATATTTATGATTGCTAAATTATTATCACTAGCTTGCTTGTTGTTGCCAACATTAAGAAGTCATTAAGTGTTTATTAGGACAGTATCTTAGTAGTCTTATAATCTAAAGAATTCAACCAAGTCAAATGTTGTTGACATAAAGTATTTGGTTGTTAAATAAAGAATTCAGAAAATACATATATTGTAGAATATATAGGAAAAGAGAATTACTAGCTAACCCACTTATTAAAAGTTTGGTACTTAAAGTTTTTCATGAGCACACTGCTCATATGAGTATAATTCTTGATAGTACCTTAGTTTAGTAGAAGTCTTGTCTATGTTCTACATCATATGTTTTTCAAACATTTTATTATTTGGATTTTTTGTAGAAATAAAGTCGATGTTTATCATCTTATTATGAACTTGTGTTATGTTTTGAATTGATCTCTATAAAGAATAAGGTTTGGACTAATTGAAAATGAACATGATTTAGATAACATGACATGTTATTTTCAATACCACTTATCCATATTTGATCTATGTCATCAAGTATAAGTAACAATGGTGATCATTGTGGCTTAGTCACGTTGAGTTTGTAACAAAAATCGCAGTAGTTCCTTGTTGTTATATGAGATGAACCAAATTGTTAAAGGGGAGTCTAAAAGTAAATAATGTACGATTGCATGCCTAAAGAACTTTGTGGTATAAATGTATAAGATTAATATGAAGTCCAAGTGAGAGATTGTTAGAAATTTATTTATTCCTAATTGATTAATATGGACTAAATATTAATCTATAACATTTATATTAGTTATTTACATTTAGAGGGGCTCAATTTAAGTAATCTAATTTAGAGATCCCCAAGACTATCAATAGAAAATAATATGAAATTAACGAGTGGATTACTAGTTTTACCCATTGGGACATAATGAAAACTTTAATAAGTTAAAAATATAAAGCACGGTGATAGTCCTCAATATAACAAATCAGAAACCATTTTCTTTTCTCCCCATTTGAAGAGAAAATGAAATTCCCATAAGGAGCAAGGAGATTTGATTGAGGAAGATCATTAAACCAGTTCCTGATCATACAATTTTCGCTGCGTGTTAATCTGAATTGCTCTATGAATCCAAATATTCCTAAAATTCATTCGTTTGGTTATTTTATTTGGTTAATTAAAATATGTAAAATTAGTTTTTTGGTAAAAAAAATTAATGACAAATTTTAAAGGATATGTGAGTTGTTTCGTTCACAAGGCTAAAAGCACTGCCATAACTCGAGGCTTTAAATTTGATGCTAGCTTGTTGCTGTTCCGAGTGTTATGCATGTTGCGCATGTAAGCCCACAGTAGCATTATACATATATATATTTCAATTTTTTTTTTATCAATTATTCTGTGATCTGAATCAATTAAGAAAACATGAGTTTTTGTTTCCCTCAAATGAATGTATGTAAGAAACTATCTCTATGGAGTGAAATTAATTGAAGGAGATTATGCCATTTTGTAATCTGCATTGGAACATATATGTTACTTTTTATAATGATGGTAAAAACTATAAGGTTAAACTGTACAACGCAAGTTTTGTTTTTGCGATATCATCCAATGACTAAAAAAAATCAAATTAATAACAAAACTACGTCGGTTTGTTACCAAAATGATGGTAAAACTTGTGAAAATTGAAATTCTATTGATAAAATTCCCAAAAATCCGAAACTTAGATGATAAAATAGGTAGAAAAAAAAAGTTGAGTGATCAAACGTGGAAAAATTGAAAACTTGAATAGTAAAATGAGTGAAAATAAAACTTAGATAATAAAATTTGCAAAATTATGATAGTTTGATGGTAAAATGTGTCATTAAACTATGCCGTAGACTTATTAATATCCTAGCTATTAATTATATACACATAACTACATCCTCAATAATTGATGACTAAATTGATAGTATTATAATTTAGAAAGACTCAGAATAAGACTGATGAAACCTAATCATTAATAAACCGATAAATGACCAATGATCATTAAGTTTTAAAATAACTTTTTAGTGGTATATTGTAGAAAGTAAAGTTTTTTTTTTTATAAACGCTAAAGTTGAATAATTATATTAATTTGTAATTATGAGACTTTAATTGAAAGAAGATATCCCTTTAAAAATCAATAATTTCCAATATATTGCCATTGATTAGTTTTTCACTTTTTGTGAAAATTGTAATTAATTATTGGCTGTTAAAATAAAAAATGAACAATTACTTTTTTTTCTCTATATATACATTATAAAAAAATATATATTTTCAGTTCATTCTCTTCACTTAATTTTTTTCTCTACTTCTCCTCATCTTTCTATTAATTTTTCAAGACTTGAAGTTGAAATGAATTACTAGATGGTTATAATAGAAAATATCAACTTGTAATTCTTTTCATTTTCATGTTCTACCATTTCATTTCATTTTTATATTTTATAATATGTATGTTTATAAATTTTAATTTTCTGTTTTCATTTTAAAATATTAGAATCGTTAGAGTTGAATTATTAAATATTGATAAATTTTTACAACTCAAATTCAAGAAGTTCAAAAAACCTACAAGATTAATTTAAAAATTTTTAAAAATTATTTTATTATTTTTATTTTTTTTATAAAATTTGTCTTATACCTTAATTTACAAAAAAAAATTGTAAGAGGATCATAGTGTAGTATTCTTTCCTCTCCTTGTCAGTTTGATCAAGATTCCCTATCTTTGGCTTTCATAAATTTTCGTAAACCCTGCATTACACCTATAAAAGCACAATAATATTTTTAAAACAATTTTAACCAAATGCTCTGTGTCATGTCCATACTACAATAGCAAGGCTTTGAAACCACTTACATATAACTTAACATAAACTCATCTAAGAAAAATCACAAAAGCTTAATTTCGATGTGGCAAAACAAGGCTTTGAACATAATCATAACAGGAAAAGGAAAATTTGTTGTTGCAATCTTCAATTTGGTCTATTCTCTTATCCCTCCTATTGTACAAAACAAATTTTGCACCTGGATGGTATGTCAGCAACACGACATCTTCATCTTGAGACATGCACAAAGGCATCCCTATAAAAGGTGGAAGGTTATGATTTTGAAGATGCTCGTAATTTACCTTCAGCAACTGAGTCCAAGAATTTTCGACTCCAAATTCCCTCATCAACCAAACTTCAAAATGGATTTTTCTATGATCATGAGAAAGACACAGGCAACCCTTCAAAACGCCAAAATAAGGCTCCACACGAGGGACTTCAAGTAGACCTTCAGGTATCCGTAAATATCTATACGTCTCATTATTAAGATCATAGGAAAAAATTACTAATTGATCGATAGTAACAGTTTCCCATCGATAACGAACACTTGACATGTTGAGTGCTAACCAGTTAACAGTGCCACTTACAGACTGTCCTTTTCCCAAAATCGGAAAAGTGGGATAAGTCATAATATTTATCCAATTAGTGTCTCCCAAACAAAGAACTCTAACCTCTGTTGTTTGTGATTCAATATCACAAAGGAGTACCACAACCTTGTAAGTGTCATTTGAATCATCGAACCCAAAGCCACAATTCACAGAATAGTGCTTATTTCTTTTATCTCCAAATTTGACACTTAAGGGTGGTGAATGTTCAGACATGATCCTTGTGGCCGGGTTCCAAAATCGGAACCAGTGTACTTCAATATCTTGAGCAACAAAACACTCATTCATGCAAACCAACCCATTGCATGAACCAAAGATATAGTTAATGAGATTGAATTGGTGCAAACAATCATCAATAGTAGATGATGGATTCTCAAGTAAACGGGGTATAGAGCAGGCTGCGGCACCAACAGTCATGTTTGTATAATGGCCAGACGATATCACAAACTTTAATAGAATATGAGTGTTTTTAGAGGATCTTTTAAGGTGCAATTTAACGAACGTAGGATTTAAAATGAGGGGATTCCAAGTCTTAGAAACGCACCTGAATCTTATGAGAGCCTTCACCGGAACCCATGATAGAATGTCCACTATGAGTTCCCGAGGGAATACTAGAGCATCAGACATTTCCATGATGTACAAGAGTGAACTCTAATTCTGAGATACCAATGTAAGAACAAAACACTAAAATTTATGCGCATATTCTTGAACCATGGTTGGCTCTATGATGTTTGGTACAACTTAGTAGTCATTAAAAATTATATACAAATCCTTCAACAAACCATGGCTTTATCATAGAGTCTCTGTGGGCAAAGAATTTGACATTTAGTTGTTTCATATGACTCAGGAGTCGTTAAGAAATTACATATAAATTTAAATTTTGGAGTTATGCCTCTATGTCTATGGGAAAAGTCTTTTTCATTCTGTCGTTTGGTACTACTGAGTTGTTAACAAGATAAACAATGCTTATTGTTTTTTGTTGAATAAACATAAACAGTTTAAGTGTTTAAGTTAGTGAAATACACAAGACAAATACTTGTATTTTAATTCACAGGATAAATGTTTATTTTATATAATTAAAGTATGTAAAAAAAACACTAACAAATATACACATCTTTTTTGTTCTGTAAATATATAAATTATATTATAATTGAAATTTGTAACAAATAATATTTTTAAATATTAATTGTATTTTAAATTTTTGAAATAATTTATATTATGATATTTGTAAGGTTAAATTATTAAATATGTCTCTGAACTATTTAAAAACTGTTAATTAGTACTTCAAACTAATCTTTCCTTTAATTGGGTTCTTGGTTATATGTAATTTTGTTTTTTTGCATTGGAGCCTATATATGGTTTTTAAAACCGCTATAAATTGTCATTTTTTGACAACTTTTCAAGCCCTTACAAAATAATTCTAAGGACGTACCTTTTCATTTCAGGAACCCAAATAACATAGGGACCTACTTGAGAAATTTGAAACAATTCAATAATGAAAATGATAGATTAAAAAAAAAAGGAGAGGAATGATTATTATTTTTTTACTAAAAATTCTCTAATAGCTCTTAATAATGTTTTCACTCAATTTAGATATTCTCATTTATATATAAAGGGATACATTTTTATATAGTTAAATTATATAATAATTAAACATTTCCTGTTATATAATTTAAAATGAAGTAAAAATGAGTGAATACATATGTTGTCTCGTTTAAAAAGTTAATCCCTTAAATTTATTAGGAAAAGTGACATTAAGCCTATTTTAAAAAATAAGACATATTTATAATCATTAATTAGAAACACTTTTTTTTACCAGAATGAGAACTTATGTTTATAATATAAGAATAGGTTGTTAAAATTAAACTACATTTTCTTTTGATATTCACGCATTACAAGAATACGTTGTCCCGTTTCTTTCCTTTTACCTTTTTTTTTTTATTATCATTTTTTACCTTTTCATTTCATTTAAAAAATTTATTTGATATTTATAAAAAATGAATAAAGAAAGATAATAAAACAAAAATAATACCAAAATAAATAAAAATGAGAGACAACTACGTGTGCAATTTCGATTCCAAAAGTATCACAGCTGTGCAATTTTTTATCTCTAGAGTATCCCAATTGTCTAAATTTGATCCATGAAGATTAAAAGGATTTAAGCCTTTTCATATAAATGAAGAGATAATTTTGTTCATGTTTTTTTTTACTGGGCAAATATCTGTATCATCTCTTTTGAATCTGAATGATCATAATTTACTCATTAATCTTATATAAAAAAAAATGAAAATTATAAACATATAATAACATAAGACAATCACAATAGTTATGGTACTCCACATAATACGATCAATAAAAATAACTTATATTCACTCTAGTGTACTATAATCCTTATATCTCGGATTCTATGTTATGATATATTTAGTTTAGTAGTTTCTCATTTAATCTTCTCATGTTACTTTATCAATTTGTGATTGACAATGAAGTATATTTTCATAGTCTATTAGCTTATATAAGAATAACTATTGCTTTTTTTTTAATGGAAGTTGTTCTCTTTTTCTAGTCATGAATATATGCTGATTGAACTAACACTGGAATTGCAGTTCCCTTTTCTCTCAATGTTTGTATTTTCTCTCAAATGCAATGGAGAATGTGTTTTTTAATCTAAATTAACTTAACAGAAAACCACTAATATAGTATAGTCTTTTATGTTATAAGATGGTTGAGGAGTAGTTGTTGTACATGTTCTTGGGGGTCATTGGTGGTGTAGAAACATGTATAAGGCACATGTCAATTATAATTAGGAAGAGGTCGATGAACATTACTGTATGCTGAAATTATGGCCATTCTATATAGGATTCTTGGACTAACAAATAAAATAACTAATTAGTTTTCTTCCGAGAAGGTCTCAATTGTCCTATCCTTTTGTGTGTTCAATCATTGTTAATTTGTGTTAGGAGAAAGAAAATCTGGTGGAACTTTGGCATGTTTAGTAGTCTAGTGTGTCTACTTGTAAACTTAGCAGAATAGTTTTGTTCTAAACATTGACTCTCAGGGTAGGGGAGATCTACCATGATGTTTTTTGTTAGATGCATGTTTAACTCTTAAACTCTAAATCTTATATGCTTGCGTGAGCTCCTTATATTTGCCATGTTTTATGATAATAGTGGATTTGATCTCCTTATTTTACTAGCATGCACATGATTCTACGTGTGATTTTTTTTTTTCCGGTTTTGCATTCTCTCATAAACGGCTTGCCCCTTGTGCATAAATCGAAAATAAATTCCAATTTCATATTCTCTGCTTTCAGTATAATTTTGTACAAATGATTAATGGCAACAGTATCCTTTAATCCTGAATAATCTATTTATCAATTATAATTCTACTATTGAGGTGTTTTCTTTGATTTGTTTCTTATGATCTATATTGCCAAACAAGCATGAAAGGATAATTATAATTATTTTGTTTGACACATTGTTCCATTATTTGTCGCAGCAGTGGAAGCTAAAGGAGAGCACCCTGCGGAGGTTTAATATGTGACCAGGGACAGTCTTTCAGATAACTCCAAGTACTCTCACACATGTATAGTCCTGGATCTCAGTTCTTTAGGCTAAGTTTTGATGATTTCATATCATGTCTGGTAAAAACTTGCAATTCATTTATATAAGTGTGTTGTGTATGTGGCTAATGTGTGTTTATCAAGTTGTAGGAAGGAAAATAAATAAATTTATTTTTTTAAAAATACCATATTAGATCGGTTATGGGTATCGCAAAGTATAGGCTTTTTAGATCGTCCATAAGTACTAACTGGTCTAAAAAGTATACTTTTTATATTGGTTACGAGTGAACTTGATCTAAAAAACTAAAATCTTACATCGGGCAAAATAACCGATCTAAAGAGTAGATTTAAAAAATCACAACCTTTTATATCTCTGGCATAGAAGACGGCCATACAGTCGATTAAAAAGTGATTTTTATTCGATCTAAAAAGTCTTTTTGGTATTATGATCTGAAACCCATTATTATTTTTGGTGCAGCTTCCTTCCGCCACCGTTTTTAAAAATAGTATATGTAAAATCCTTATAACTCTACTTAATTAGTTATTGGGGAGTCCACTTTAAATAATCAAGTGTAGAAAATTAATTAAATAAAAATATATAGGCTAAATTGTAATTTTGATTTTATAGTTTTTCAAATTCATGATTTTGATTTTTTTAATTCTTATTGTAACATTGGTCCCTCTTATTTTATAAATTGTCAAATTCAATCTCTTTGATCAATTATTTATTAGTAAATAGTAATTGTGATTAGTAAAGTTATTAAGTTAATTATAAATTAATTAAAAAATATTAATTATTAAAAAATAATCATTTTTAACCTGACAAAAAGTAATAAAAATCATTTGTAATAAATTTTAATAATTAATAATTTTTAATTAATTTATAATTAGCTAAACACTTTTATTAGTTAATAATTGACAGAAAGTCTAAAATCATCAATTTATAAAATTAATGGAACCAAACTTGAAAAATTAGAAGGATGAAAATTATAATTAATATACATATATATATATATATATATATATTCTTAAAATGGTCCTTGTTGTGAAAACAAACCACACAAACTAATCTCCTAGGTCAAGAAGATAATCGCTCCAATTAGTTTCACCTTCTGTACTAAGAAAGTGATCCCAATCAGTTGAATTAGTAAGCTCTCGATCCCAAAGGTTAAGTGCTCCATCTCTCTCACCAAAGAAGCACGTGTTATTGTCTTCTCCCTTGTCATCTAACAAACTTTTCCACCAATTCCAGGACCAAGTTGCACCTTCTCGCCAACACCAACTTGCAAACATGGGGTTGCTCTTGATGAGAAGAAAGCTCAAGGAACAGGCTTTATCACTTCATGGGTGTCGCGACTGCTTCAGCCTCGGCCTCGACCTCTCCCTCTTTCTTCTTTGTGTTGTTCTTTGCTTTTTCGTGAGATTGTACTTTCCTGTGCATGTGAATGTTCCAATAGTTTTCACATTGTTTGAAGTTCTTCCTGGAAGTCTCCCTGCAACCAGGGACCATCTGCATCGACAAAACAATTTTTTTTTAATGAAGAATGGTGTTTAGGGTCTGTTTGAGTAAGATTTTACAGAAGCATTTCTAGAAGCAGACAGTAAAAAGAGAAAATGAAAGGAATTTCTGCATAATTTAAAATTAGTTTTTGCATTAACTTATGTGTAGAAACTCATCTCTCATCATTTAGAAAAGCTATACTATACAATTTCTACAAATTTAGCTAATGAAAACACTAATTTCAATTTTATAATTTTAATTTATGAAAAAATTCATTTAATTTTTTTTTCTATACTTTTTCCTTTGTAATGTGTGGAAAATGAATAGAGAAAAAAACAAAAAGATTAAATATATGCTAGCAGTATATTAATATCACTATTACAAAAATAATGTACAACATTGCCTTATTTACATCAGCTGTCTTACAATCGATGTGAAAAGCGAGGTGGTGACAATTTAATAAATAAATTAGATAAATCCACATGGTTATTTACTTTACTAAAATTTACAATAATAATATAGTAATATTTTTTAAATAATCAAATATGTGAAATCCTTCTTTCCTGTCCCCTTCAACATCGGTTTCAACATAACCGACGTGAAAGCCCTTCTATCTATACAATTAGCACAACAGTTTTTGGGTAATCGTTGTGGAAGCCTTCCTTCCACATTAGCTATATGGGTTTAAACGAGACTGGGTTTAGGGTTTAAACGAGAGTTTAAAAAATACGCCTCTCTTCCTTCTCTAGTTTTAAATCCTTCACCTCTCGTTGTTGTCTCCCTCACCGTTGTCTCACTCGCGAACGGGTTGTTGCAGTCTCTATCTCCATCATGTTGCCCTTGGATTGTCTTCACACTGCCTTATCCCTCATTGCACATTGCGCTACCCTTCCTCACGACATTGTTCATCTCTAGCGTTGCCATCATTGCTCTTAGCTTCACAGGTACTTGATGAATATTGCAGCTAGTTAAATGTTTCACCTAATACTTGATGCATATTGCAGTTAGTTAAATGTTTCGATTATTATTATTATTATTAACTTTTTCTTGAATTTGGATGTTCCTTGTTTACACGTTAGTTTCAATGTAGGTGAATGAGTTTAGTGTGAATTGTTTCAACCTGGCTATTCCTGGTTACACGCTAATATGATTTTTTCTTCTTCTTTGTTATTTGGAATGAATCTGTCTAGCAGTTAATTGTGTTAATATGTGCCTGAATTGAATTTGTTGCGTTTCTCGGATTGTGTATGTTTGATTTTGGGTTTTTCTATCTTTTTCGTTTTTTCTTACTCTATGCTAATAAATGTGAACTTGATTCTACAATAATGTTGGGATATGAACTATTTTAAATTCCATCTGACTGCCATAGTTAAGCTGGGAATTCTTTCTGCTGTAAGTTGTGACTATTAACTTGGTTGGCTTTATTGCAATATCTCTTCTGAGTTGTCTTTAAATGCTCGTTGAGTTGTCTCAAATCTCAACAAATATTTGTAAACAAGCTTAATTTCTCTACTTAATTATCTTGCAGGAATAGTTAATGTGGAATTATGGATATAATAGTACAAATTAATAGATTCCAATTTATCACTTAGATATTAGGTACGGCTTTCCGTTAGTTGCTACTTTCCAGGACATTCTAACCAGATATTTGGTTCAATATCTGATTAGAAATTCTCTCAACAACCAACCAATATAAAAACACACACAACCATATAGGTTCTTAGCCTTCTCTCTTTTCAATCTCATTTCCTTCCATCTCTATTATTATTTGATTCAATTTATTATACTTGATGATGATTTGAATTTAATTTTACAATCATAGGTATTTGCATAAGTCATCTGTGGAGATGGAAATGGCTTTTGTGTATAGTTTCTTTGAGCCTCAAAGCATCCAAATATTAAGATGTGATATAAATGATGTTCAAAATTATCTTAAAATATGGATGCGGGAATCAAACAAGGAGATTTACCTAAGACCTTACCTAAAAGGGTAAGTAATCAATATTTAAATATGAAAGTACATTTAATTAACGTGTTAATGTCATATTTAATTGTTCTTAAATACAACCAACATTGGCAACTCATAGCTATATGTCCTAAGAACAATGTGGTGGTCTATTTTTGTTCCTTCAAAAGCAAAGCTAATTGTGAATTCAAATTCAAAGTTTTTGGATAAGCTATAATTTGTAACATATTTTTACTCTGTATTTGTTATTATAATCTTAGTTTTCATCATATGTAAATATACATGGATTTTTGTTTTAACAAGGGTGCTAAAGAAATTCAATAAAGAAAGGGGAATGTCATCTAAAAAAGTTGATTGGATCAATGTATCGGTAAATAATTAATGCTTGAATTTGTAATATGACAATTTGGTTTGTTACTCTTTATAAACTATTTATGGGATAGTATAATTTAAATTTATACTTCAATTTAGTGTAATGTACAAACCAAATTCACTGAGTGTGACTATTATGTCATGTTCTAGATGAAAACCATAATCTTGGGACGTTTTAGAAAAGATTGATCATCAATAATATAATATATTTTTATTAATTTGACAATCAAATTACTTTTAGTATACATTCAATAATTATTTAATGTATATTGTATCATCTTCTATTTTTGTAAATCTTTGGGAATGGGTTACCATTAGAGCCAAAAGACTTAAAGAAATTTGGCGAAAGTGGACATTTTATTTTTTAAGCATTTATAACATATGATGAAACTTTGAATGTAATTTTTTTATTGGATGAAACTTTGAATTTTTAAAAATGACAATTTGAAGGTAGTTTTTAATGTAGTGCAAAAATATAAAATACATTTATGGATTAATGAACTTTTAATCTATATAATTATAGGTTTGGTTTAAGTAGAAAAAGATTCTTCAATAACAAAAAAAAAAAAAAAAAAATTCCCCACCTTCCACATCGGTTATAGATTTAACTGATGTGATAGACCCACCATCCATCAGCTGGGGATGTGGTAGACCCTCCTTTCACATCGGTTTTCGACTCTTCCAATCAATTGAGGAACCGATGTGAAAGACTCCCCTTTACTGAAATCAAATCTATATATATACAACCTGTTTCCCAAAAGCTTATGCATTCTAATCATCAAATCAAACTCATCTTCACTGAAATCTTCACGCTTAATATTTGGCTTTAGATAGTTCAACCATCTGAATCTACAACTTTTAGGGCATCTGTTCAACCCTACATATATACCAAAACCAAGAAGATATATATAATAAAAATATTTCTTACAAATGCCTATAATATATATATATATATATATATATATATATTACAAATGTGCAGTATTTTGTTTTATCTGAATCAATTAAGAAAACATGAGTTGTTGTTTCCCTCAAATGAATGTATGTAAGAAACTATCTCTATGGAGTGAAATTAATTGAAGGAGATTATGCCATTTTGTAATCTGCATTGGAACATATGTTACTTTTTATAATGATGGTAAAAACTATAAGGTTAAATTGTACAACTCAAAAGTTTTGTTTTTGCCAATTTTATCATTCAATGACTAAAAAAAATCAAATTAAAAACAAAACTACGTCGGTTTGTTACCAAAATGATGGTGAAACTTGTGAAAATTGAAATTCTATTAATGAAATTCACAAAAATCCGAAACTTAGATGGTAAAATGTGTAGAAAAAAAAAGTTGAGTGATCAAATGTGGAAAAATTGAAAACTTGGATAGTAAAATTCATGAAAAAAAAAAACTTAGATAGTAAAATTTGCAAAATTATGATAGTTTGATGGTAAAATGTGTCATTAAACCAAACTATAACTGAAAACAAAAACTTCTGTGGGAGGATCATGGTGTAGTATTCTTTCCACTCCTGACAGTTTGATCAAGAATCCCTATCTTTGGCTTTCATAAATTTTCGTAAACCCTGCATTACACCTATAAAAGCACAATAATATTTTCATCCAAGTCTAGTACTCCACTGAAATTTTAAAACAATTTTAACCAAAATTATTAATGCTCTCTGTCATGTCCATACTACAATAGCAAGGCTTTGAAACCACTATTACATATAACTTACATAAATTCATCTAAGAGAAATCACAAAAGCTTAATTTTGATGAGGCAAAACAAGGCTTTGAACATAATCATAACAGGAAAAGGAAAATTTGTTGTTGCAATCTTCAATATGGTCTATTCTGTTATCCCTCCTTTTGTACATAACAAATTTTGCACCTGGATGGTATGTCAGCAACACGACATCTTCATCTTGAGACATGCACAAAGGCATCCCTATAAAAGGTGGAAGGTTATGATTTTGAAGATGCTCGTAATCCTCATCTTGAGACATGCGCAAATGCATCCCTATAAAAGGTGGAAGGTTATAATTTACCTTCAGCAACTGAGTCCAAGAATTTTTAACTCCAAACTCCCTCATCAACCAAACTGCAAAATGGGTTTTTCTGTGATCATGAGGAAGACACAGACAATCCTTTAAAACCCCAAAATAAGGCTCCACACGAGGGACTTCAAGTAAACCTTCAGGTATCCGTAAATATCTATATGTCTCATTAATAATATCATAGGAAAAAATTACTAATTGGTCGATAGTAACAGTTTCCCATCGATAACGAACACTTGACATGTTGAGTGCTAACCAGTTAACAGTGCCACTTACAGACTGTCCTTTTCCCAAAATTGGAAAAGCGGGACAAGTCAAAATATTTATCCAATTAGTGTCTCCCAAACAGAGAACTCTGACCTCCGTTGTCTGTGATTCAATATCGCAAAGGAGTACCACCACCTTGTAAGTGTCATTCGAATCATCGAACCCAAAGCCACAGTTCACATAATAGTGTTTATTTCTTTTATCTCCAAATTTGACACTTAAGGGTGGTGAATGTTAAGACATGATCCTTGTGGCCGGGTTCCAAAATCGGAACCAGTGTACTTCAATATCTTGAGCAACAAAACACTCATTCATGCAAACCAACCCATTGCATGAACCAAAGATATAGTTAATGAGATTGAATTGGTGCAAACAATCATCAATAGTAGATGATGGATTCTCAAGTAAACGGGGTATAGAGCAGGCTGCGGCACCAACAGTCATGTTTGTATAATGGCCAGACGATATCACAAACTTTAATAGAATGAATATTTTTAGAGGACCTTTTAAGGTGCAATTTAACGAAAGTAGGATTTAAAATGAGCGAGTTCCAAGTCATAGAAACGCATTTGAATCGCATGAGAGCCTTCACTGGATCCCATGACAGAATTTCCACTATGAGTTCCGGAGGAGGGAATACTAAAGCATCAGACATTTCCATGATGTACAAGAGTGAACTCTAATTCTGAGATACCAATGTAAGAACAAAACACTAAAATTTATGCATATATTCTTGAACCATGGTTGGCTCTATGACGTTTGGTACAACTTAGTAGTCATTAAAGAATTATATACAAATTCTTGAACAAACCATGGCTTTATCATAGAGTCTCCGTGGGCAAAGACTTTGACATTTAGTTGTTTTATATAACTCAGGAGTCGTTAAGAAATTACATATAAATTTTGGAGTTATGCCTCTATGTCTATGGGAAAAGTCTTTTTCATTCTGTCGTTTGGTACTACTGAGTTGTTAACAAGATAAACAATGCTTATTGTTTTTTGTTGAATAAACATAAACAGTGTCAGTGTTTAAGTTAGTGAAATACATAAGATAAATACTTGTATTTTAATTCATAGGATAAATGTTTATTTTATAAAATATGTCTCTGAACTATTTAAAAACTTTTAATTAGTACTTCAAACTAATCTTTCCTTTAATTGGGTTCTTGGTTATGTATTTTTTTATTGTTTTTTTGCATTGGAGCCTATATATTGTCATTTTTTGACAATTTTTCAAGCCGTTATAAAACAATTCTAAGGACTTACCTTTTCAGTTCAGGAACCCAAATAACATAGGGACCTACTTAATAATGAAAATGACAGATTAAAAAAAATAGTAGGATAAGATTATTATTTTTTACTAAAAGTTCTCTAATAGCTCTTACTAATGTTTTCACTCAATTTAGATATAAAGGGGATATATTTTATATAGTTAAATTATATAATAATTAAACATTTCCTGTTATATAATTTAAAATGAAGTAAAAATGAGTGATTACATATGTTGTCTAGTTTAAAAAGTTAGTCTCTTAAATTTATTAGGACTAAACTATACAAAGAAATATATTCAGAGACCAATTAAGGTTAATAATTAATTTGTCACTTTCAAGTTTCAAGGATGGCATTTTCTTTTGTTTATGTTTGTAGTAAGAGAATATATTTTAAAAAATAAGATATATTTATAATCATTAATTAGAAGCACTTTTTTTACAAGAATGAGCACTTAGGTTTATAATATAAGAATAGATTATTAAAAAACTATATTTTTCTTTTGATATTCACGCATCACAAGAATACGCTGTCTCGTTTCTTTCCTTTTACCTTTTTTATTTATCATTTTTTTACCTTTTCATTTCATTTGATATTTTTTTTTAAAAAAAATGAATAAAGAAAGATAATAAAACAAAAATAATACCAAAATAAAAAATGAGAGACAACTGCGTGTGCAATTTCGATTCCAAACGTACCACAGCTGTGCAATTTTTTTTGTTTTTATCTCTGGAGTATCCAATTGTGTAAATTTGATCCATGAAGATTAAAAGGATTTAAGCCTTTTCATATAAAGGAAGAGATAATTTTGTTCATTTTTTTTTTATTGGGCAATTATCTGTGTCATCTCTTTTGAATCTGAATGATCATAATTTACTCATTAAGTATAAAAAAAATGAAAATTATAAACATATAATAACATAAGACAATCACAATAGTTATGGTACTCCCCATAATACAATCAATAAAAATAACTTATATTCACTCTAGTACTATGATCATTAATTATATCTCGGATTCAATGTTATGATATATTTAGTTTAGTAGTTTCTTATTAGCGTGTTAGAATAATTTGTAATTCTACAAACCTTTCTTAGTGGAGAGGTAGCTCTGTCCATTTCATGAGAATATCAACTGAAAGGTGTCTGTGAAGTTGTTAACATATTCCTTTTCTTATCCTTTTTATCTCTCTTCTATATATTATACTCTGATGCAATTCATTTTTCATTTTTTAGTGAATGAGTATGACTTATTTTCTTTCATTTCCTCTATCAAGTCACTTAATCTAATATGGTATATAGAGCCTAAATTTTTTTCCGCTTCCATGGCTGCCTCATATCCTTCAAACACCTCCCTCATGTCATCTTCTTCAGCCTTTCCCACTTTTTCTTCCGTTAAGCTTACTGATTCCAATTTCTTGCTATGGTGTCAATAGGTTGAGCCAATCATCAAGTCTCATAAGCTCCAACGATTTGTTGTTAACTCTCAAGTCCCTTGTTTCCTCTTTAAAGTTGATTGCCTCATAGAGAAGGAAAACCCAACTTATGAAGCTTGGAAACATCTTGATCAAGTCCTAATGACTTGGCTTCAATCGACCTCGTCTAAGTCGATTCTCTCACGTGTCCTTGGAAGCTCTCATTCCTTCCAAGTCTAGGAGGAAAGTTCATGTCTACTTCAACAAACAGACCTAAGCTCAGGCCAGACAGTTGCGCACTGATCTAAAAAGTATACTTTTTATATTGGTTACGAGAGACCTTGATCTAAAAAGCTAACATTGTACATCGGTCATTAAAATAACCGATCTAAACATTGGATTTAAAAATTAAAAAGTGATTTCTCCTATGATCTAATGTTTTCACCGATCTTAAAAGTCCTTTTTGTCCTATGATCTGAAACCCATTATTTTTTTGGTGCAGCTTCCTTCCGCCACCGTTTTTAAAATTAAAATAATATATGTAAAATCCTTATAACTCTACTTAATTAATTATTTGGGAGTCCACATTAAATAATCAAGTGTAGAAAATTAATTAAATATATCTATTTTATATGCTAAAGTGTAATTTTCATCTTCTAATTTTCTAAATTCATGATTTTTGCCTTTTTAATTTTTATTGTAACATGGTCCTCTTGTTTTATAAATTGTCAATTTCAATCTCATTTGTCAATTATTTACTAGTAATTATGTGATTAGTAGAGGTATTCAATTAATTATAAATTAATTAAAAAATATTAATTATTAAAAAAATAATCATCTTTTACCTGAAAAAAAGTAATAAAAATCATTTTTAACAAAATAATAAAAGATATAAAAAAATCATTTTTAATCACTTTTAATAATTAATATTTTTTTAATTAATTTATAATTAACAAATCACAGTTATTAGTTGATAATTGACAGGAGTCTAAAATCATTAATTTATAAAATTATGGAACCAAATGTTACAATATTAAAACTAGGGAAAACAAAATCATAGATTTAAAAAATTAGGAGGATCTAAATTGTAATTAAATATATATTCTTAAATTTTACATAAATGAGATAGATAGCATGCATACATTCACCAATACAAATTAATAATGCAATTTGAGATTGAACTTATGAGAACTTGAGGTCCCTTGTTGTGAAAACAAACAACACCACACACTAATCTCCTAGGTCAAGAAGATAATCGCTCCAATTAGTTTCACCTTCTTTACTAAGAAAGTCAGATCACAATCAATTGAATTAGTAAGCTCTTGATTCCAAAGGTTAAGTGCTCCATCTCTCTCACCAAAGAAGCACGTGTTATTGTCTTCTCCCTTGTCATCTAACAAAGTTTTCCGCCAATTCCCGGACCAAGTTGCACCTTCTTCACCAACACCAACTTGCAAACATGGGGTTGTTCTTGATGAGAAGAAAGCTCGAGGAGCAGGCTTCATCACTTCATGGGGTGTTGCGGTTGCTGCGGTCTCGGCCTTGCCCTCTCCCTCTCGCTTCTTTGCGTTGTTCTTTGCTTTTTCGTGAGATTGTACTTTCCTGCGCATGTGCATGTTCCAGTAATTTTTCACATCGTTTGAAGTTCTTCCTGGAAGTCTCCCTGCAATCAGGGACCATCTGCATCGATAAAATAATTTTTTTTCAATGAAGAATGGCATTTAGGATCTATTTGGATAAGATTTTCTAGAAACATTTTTAAAAGGGGAATGTAAGAAGAGAAAATGAAATAAGTTTCTGTATAAAAAAAAATTAAATAGTTTTGCATAGATTATATAAAATTAGTTTATAAACTAGCTTCTATGTAGAAACTCATCTCTCTGTCACTTAGAGAAGCTATAAGATACAACTTCTAAAAAATTAGCTAATAAAAAAACTAATTTCAATTTTATACTTCAACTTATGAAAAAATTTATTTAATTTTTTTTCCATACTTTTTCCTTTGTAATGTGATGAAAAATGAATAGAGAAAAAAAAAAGGTTAAAAATATGCTAGAAGTATATTAATATGAATAACCTATAAATATTTTATGCAAATATCATATGGATTCAAATTTTAATATATATATATATATATACAACCTGTTTCCCAAAAGCTTATGCATTCTGATCATCAAATCAACCTCATCTTCACTGAAATCTCCTCGCTTAATATTTGGCTTTAGATAGTTCAACCATCTCAATCTACAACTCTTACGGCATCTGTTCAACCCTACATATATACCAAAACCAAGAAGATATATATAATAAAAATATTTATAACAAATGCCTATAAAATATATATATATATATATATATATATATATATATTACAAATGTGCAGTATTTTGTTTTATCTAAAGCAACTCATGCATTTTTCTTGTGCAATTAACTGATAAGGATCTATGCCACCACAAGCAATATTATATCAATATTAAAGAAAACCACAAGAGAAAATAAATAAATAAATAATCAAACCTGCTCTTTGAGGAACAAGGTGCCATTTTCCTTCACCATGAACATTCACACAATCTCTGAGAAGATCATCTTCAAGTTTACTCCATGCTCCTTTCCTCACACCTGATGATCCTTCCATGAGACTAGGTGAACTTGCTTGCACCGCATGTAGTGATATATACATACTATTGAGAAATTAATATATATTAAGAGAAATAATTAAAGTTATTCTAAGAATAACTATCAAATATAAATATATATAGATATATAGAAGTGTATATCTCTAACCCTTCAACTCTTCAAAGTAAGTAACAATAGCATATATACACAGAAATTAACACACCTATCTATCTAACAATTTATTGAGAAAATGATCTGATACATTAAATTTTGTATCAGGAGAATTTCTGTCAAAATCACCAACCCAGCCAGGCCCCTCTTCAGGAGAATTTCGGTGCTATATGTATTTAAATTTTATAATTTATAAAAAATAATTAATACTAATATTTATTTACATATCAAGTAGATATTGGTCAAGACCATGGAATGAACAACATTATTTTTTTTTTTTTATTGAAATGCCACAAAAAAAAGCCACCCTCTCTATTTTATTTATCCAAATGACACTCATGGTACATTATGCACATGCTTTGCTCTTATCTTAAGATTGAAAGGAAGTAAGAAGCTTGGGTATATTTGATGTCTCTAGTGTGGTGTCATATATTAAAGATTTATCTTGGATTTGATTTAAGTACGGAGAGATCTTTTTCTTCTTGTAAGAGTTTCTAATTATACTTTTTAGTGTCATTGTCTTGCGGATTGTTTTCAAGTTGAGTCCCCCAATAAAAAAAAAAAACATTTACAAGTTGAGTCCCCCAATAAAAAAAAATAGTGGCATTTGCATGATAAGTAATATGGAGAGAGTGGCATTAATTTTAGCGTTTGAATAAAAAAAATTGTTAGAAATACATTATTTAATATTTTTTTTTGGAGTATTCAATCTTTTTAATTATTAAAATTGATTAAAAATTACAAAATTTTGTGAGTGAAACATTATATTTAATTACCTTCGTGTTATATATTAATTATGAATGTGTTAGAACATGTTATCGAGGTGGTCGTGGATTGGGTTGAGTTGAGTTTACATAAATTTTTTATTCAATTTGATCAATTTTTAGTAGGTTGAATTAAGTTGGATTTGCATGATTTTATTTTCAAACCCAACCCAATTCAATCATGAGCTGATTGAGTTGGGTTGGATTATCGGGTCAATGATTTATTTAAAAAAAAAAAACTTGCTAAAAATAAGAATAGATTTTCAAATTTTACTTATTTTTTTAGAAAAAAAAATAATTTTCAATCGTATATGAACATAATCATATATTAATGCATAAAATAAACTATATATAATAACACTTTCAAACTTAATTGTTAATTCATTCGATCTTAATTCATCTAATCCAAAAAGTTCAAAATTAAATTTTTATCAACCGAAATAGCAAAATTCATTAAACTTAATATAATTAAGAAAGTTCAAATAATATTGTAATATTGATACAAAATAAACTGAAAATAAATAACAAAGTGATTGAGGCTGAAGTGTTGAGTGACTGAGAGATCGAGAGTCTAAGATAAGAGTAAGTTTTTTGTTTTGTTATTATTAAATTATTATTAGTATATGTAGTTCAAGTTAGATTGGATAGATTGTGTGTTTATACAATAAAATTCATTATTCAACCCATAAGTCATCAGATTAAGATTTAGTTGGATTGTATCTGATTCAAATACTCTATCAACTCACTCAAATCAGATTGAATCGAATTTGATTGAGTTGGGTCCGTGAATTATCCATATCCGTAAACACCCCTAATATGTTATTCCAATATATAGTAAATAATTGGGATTTAAATCAAAAGAGACGTGGCTGAAGAAGATCCACATATCAAAACTGTATACAAGACATTACTTATACCACTGTATAAACGGGGATTTAACTTCTTATAAATGCCTTTGGTATACACATTTTATAGACAGTTATACCCTTGCATCAAATTTTAAATTAGATATAAGATAGAAGTGTTTTTAAAAAAAAATTTACTGAAAAATAATAAAGCATATTTTTTTAGATAAACTATTAAAAACACTTATAGTCTAGTATTCAAACATGTCTTTTATTTTTAATAATTATTCACATATTATTTTTTAAACTTTTTTTTTTCTTTTATTTACATAAAAAAATTAAAAATATAGAGTCATGGACCGTTTCTCTCCCCCTGGTTGTAGATAATGGCAGCTCTTCTTTTAAGCTGTCTCTATCGGTCTCTTTTAGTGTTTGTACGTTAATTTGGCATTATATTATATAGTGGTAAAAGTTTTGTCCAAAATAAATATTATGAATCTATACAATATATAAAAAATTATTTAAAAAAAAACTATTTTGATTTATTTAAATCTTTATATTCTTGAATAGTATAAAAATATAATAATTATTTCTATTTTTATTCTATTTTTGATTAATAGTCATTATCCTCGATCTATTAATTATCGAGATCATGATAATTATCTTCTAATTAATCACCCACTCCCTATTAGATCATGAAGTGATTCTGTTTCCACTACTAATAATAATATAAGCGGATGTACTTAAAGAAGGAAAAAATGAATATTTTACACTACTTGGTCGTAGACTCGTAGACGTCATAATTAGTAAATCATGATGTTGTGCTATATAGAGACATGCCATAAACAAGTAATGCCAAATGCAATGATTAAAAAGCACTACAAATAAGACAAAGAGAAAAGTAAAGTACAAATCTCCACATGCCTATAAAACCTGAATTTGTGATTTATTAATAATATTTTTTTTAATTAAAATTACAGTTGAATGAGTTTAAAGGACACCTTAAACATCCCAACTATAATCCACCTATGTTAGTATACAATACAGAAAAAATGCAAAACAATTATAATCATAAAACTTATGCTTCTTCCATGAACTAATGAATGGACTGAATCCTCCTTGTTTCGATTTATTTATAGACTTAAATATATTTTTGTTTTTAGGTTTAAAAACCAGAAATTCAATGAGCAAAACCTATAGTTAGAGTTAGGAAGACAGAAACTTTTCCCTACCACAGGAATTACAAGATGACAGATGAAATAGCATCCCATTGAGTAAAAACCCTAAGATCGAAAAAGAAAGATTAGCCAAAACATCCGCACAATTATTGCCTTTGCAAAAAATATGCAAAATCATGAAGGACATGGGACGAGTGTGACCAATATTGTAATTAAGCCAGCACGTTCGAAACTTTCAGGGGACCATATCAACTGTCGTGAATGCCTTGATCGCAGCCATGGAATCACTAATTTCAATCCAAAGATTGGACCACCCTCTATTGCTCGTTGCCTCGACAGCTAATATGATCGGATGTAACTCTGCATGGAAAGTAATAGAGCAAGGAAGGGACTGGGAGAAACCCCTTATGAAATCACCCTCATGATTCCGAAAGATGGCGCCACAGGAAGCTGGACCTGGGCATCCCCGGGGCCAGCCATGGGATAGATTTTCGGTGCAACCGCACAGCGGCCCAGGGCCCATGATAAAGAGTGCATATCCTCAGCAGTGAAATGAGACAGTATTTCCTACAGTAAATAATTAATGGGTCAATGTAACATTATAACTATACATGTAAAATTACACTATCTTTTTTCAATACACATCACCTCACTCACTTATATCTGATGTCACCCAAGTACACAATACCAAAATTGAGAAATGGGTTCTCTTTCTCTTCAATCTCTAATTAGTTCCCTCACCTTCACCTATTAGATTATTCATTTTTGTTTTATGTTACTATTTGTTTTAATCAGCTTCACACTCCTCTACACACTGCCATGGCCTTTCACCCTCATGTTTATATACATGTGTACAAACGCTCACACAACACAACTTGTTAAAGTTGTACTACAATACCACACCTACATTACACTACACTACCCTACATATTTTCCTACGAGAGAGAAAGTAAAGAAAATGCATGTTACTACAAATTTGAAGGGAGTGAAACAATTCACATATCAAATCTTAAAAGCATGTTAACCATGAATTCTGTTGCATAATTTACTGTTCTGATATGCTGCATTTTAAGTCAATAAGTTCATGTTTTTTTTGTGAAATAAAAGTTGGACCAGAATTTTTCGACTCTGTTGTGAAGCTTAAAATATGATATATGTCCAAAGAAGAACCCTGCATATTTGTTTTGGTTTTTACTCCGTCCATTGAGAAAATAACCTGACAAGAAGGCTCTCATAAAATTTGTCTCTTTGTCTAGTTTTTTAAAATGAAAAAAACAAAGCTCAGATGTTAGAATGCGTTGTCATTTTCCCTACTTCTTTACTAATTAATTCTAGGTCACACATAAATAAATAAATAAATAATGTTGTTTGAGTAAAATAACTATGCAACACAGTTAAGCTTATCAAAGATGTTTTACTGTTGTTTAGTTTCATATGTAGTCTCTTGGCTTGTTGTGTTAATTTATGCTTTAAATGAATTAATTACTCTTAATTTCAATCATCATTATAAATTATGACTGCAATTTCTTCATGAATCTTTGATATTACAAATAAATTATCAAAAGATAAGAAAATATGCATTAAATAACCTTGCATTCATCATGTGAACAGGTTAATTTTATCGACAATTTCTTCTCTTTGTTTGTTATATTCTCTCACCTAGCTTCAGATTTTCCTATGCCTTTTTAATTTCTTTTTCTCAGTCTAAGCAAGTGTGCAGCAAAAAAAGAAAACTTTCTCACTCAGTAAGGTTAATATGACGACAAAAATTGGGAGAGAACTGGCCACTTACCGCACTCCAATCCTTTTCTTTATGTATTGGTTTTGGTAAAGGTCAAGTTAGAACTTAGAAGTTCCACTAATTAATGAATTAATTATATAATATAATATAATATTTGTGGATTCTGTGACAAACGTTGGTTTCTTTGATACTGAAAGACAAAATGGGACATGTCTTAATTACCTCAAAAGACCATTAGACAAAGAGAAACCCCACAAAACCCTCTATTCCATCAAGATCACTTTTTGAGATATATAAACCCTTTCTTTCTTTTTCTTCTTGCAAAATTAAGCCACTATTTTTTGTTACATAGTCACTTAATTGTTTCCTCATTGTTGGTTACAATCTGTGAAAACTTGATTGGTCTAGTAGGACTAGTGCAAACAAAATGCCTTTTTCATGAATTAATGGACATGACAATTGACAAGTACCTCACCCAATATGAAAGACTAATTCAAATCAATTTTGTGATGTATACATACCGATTAATCCAATGTACCTAAACAAATAAATGGTACCAACGAAAGCTAGCAGAAAATATTGAAAATGCATGTTACTACAAATTTGAACGGAGTGAAAGTATTCACATATCAAATCTTAAAAGCATGTTAACCATGAATTCTGTTGCATAATTAATTTACTGTGCTGATATGCTGCATTTTAAGTCAATAAGTTCATTTTTTTTTTTTGTGAAATAAAAGTTGGACCAGAATTTTTCGACTCTGTTGTGAAGCTTAAAATATCATATATGTCCAAAGAAGAACCCTGCATATTGGTTTTGTTTTTTACTCCGTCCATTGAGAAAATAACCTAACAAGAAGGCTCTCATAAAATTTGTCTCTTTGTCTAGTTTTTTAAAAGGAAAAAAACAAAGGTCAGATGTTAGAATGCGTTGTCATTTTCCCTACTTCTTTACTAATTAATTCTAGGTCACACATAAATAAATAAATAATGTTGTTTGAGTAAAATAACTATGCAACAAAGTTAAGCTTATCAAAGATGTTTTACTGTTGTTTAGTTTTGTCTGTAGTCTCTGTTGGCTTGTTAGTCTTAATTTATGCTTTAAATGAATTAATTACTCTTAATTTCAATCATCATTCTAAATTATGGTTGCAATTTCTTCACGAATATTTGATATTACAAATAAGTTATCAAAAGATAAGAAAATGTGCATTAAATAACCTTGCATTGCATCATGTGAAGAGGTTAATTTTACCAACAATTTCGTCCCTTTGTTTGTTATATTCTCTCACCTAACTTCAGCTTTTCCTGCGCCTTTTCGATTTCTTTTTCCTTGTCTAAGCAAGTGTGCAGCAAAAAAAGAAAACTTTCTCACTCAGTAAGGTTAATATGACGACAAAAATTGGGAGAGAACTGGCCACTTACCGCCCTCCAATCCTTTTCTTTTTGTATTGGTTTTGGTGAAGGTCAAGTTAGAACTTATAAGTTCCACTAATTAATTAATTATACAATATAATATTTTTTGCTTATGTGACAAACGTTAGTTTCTTTGATACTGAAAAGACAAAATGGACATCTCTTATTAGGATCAGCAGATTATATTAAGAGGAGATGAATTAATATTTGAAAATTTTAAATTCTTTTTCAAAGATAAAAGGTTTTCACCATTACTCTTGAAGTTTTTAATTAAAGAGTTTTTAAAGATATGTTGTTGATATAATAACACAAGAGAAACTTAATGAAAATAGAGTCTTGTTAGAATAATTTCAATCAATTGATAAAGTACAAGACAGTAATAAAGAAATGAAAGATGAGAGACTATTGCTTAAAGATTTATACTAGTTCGATCATAAACCGGTTTACATCCAATTCTTCCTCACATCGAGGAGTTCCACTATGACTTTGAGTTACAAACACCATGCACACACAAATCACAATAATCCTTGTTCACAACCTGAATAGGAACCTAAATGAGAATGTGAAACACCTTCATAATTCATTCACTGCCTCTAGGAAACACCCTTCCTATAAACAAATGTTTAGGAAATCATTTCCTAACACATCACAGCACTTAGGAAACCCTTTCCTACAATGCCAAAAATTAGAATGAAAAAGAAGAATTAAAGAACAATAACACTTAGAATGTGGAGATTTCACTGATATAGAGATCAATTTGAAAACACCAAAGTGTGTAAATGTAGCTGGTAAATAATAGATCTTAAACACCTAAATGTGCAGATGTAGAAGATAGAAAACTTTTTCTACAAAAATGATTTAGTCGTGTAGAAGGCTCAAAGATATTAACTCAAAAAGATATAGCTGTGAAGAAAAGAATGAATTTTTTTGTAACTGAGTTAATTCTTAAACGCAGAACCAAAAGGTCCTTTTAATAGTGTTTTAGGAAATATGATCTATTGAAAAAAATAAATCAAAGATTTGGATAAGATTCTTTAGAAGTATATGAGAAAAGATTTTGAGATAAAAGCCATACTGTCAAATATATGACTTGGGTTAAAAAGATAAAGATTGGGTCAGAAAGATTCGAGAGTTAATTGAAAAAGATCAATTCTTGGAAATCTTTCAAAATGACCATTATATCAGATGTAATCGATTGTTCACAAGTGTAATTGATTATTCCGTGTATCAGAAGATGATTTATACTAGTTGTCATCTATTGTAATTGATTGCAATTGGGACAGAGCCAATTTTGAGAATCAGAAATTGAATTGTAATCAATTGTAGGATTTGGGTAATCGATTGCAATTGAAACAGAGCAAATTCTAAGATTTGAAAACTTGCATTGTAATCGATTGACACTTATTATAATCGATTAATATGATGCCAAAGATAGTTCTAAAAAGTGTTTGACCATCTAGTACTTGATTCCAAGTTTGTGTAATCGATTGCAAAACTCAGAATATGTTCTTTAAGATTGCAAATCATCTTTTGATGCTAGAATAAAAAATTTTAAAAAAGATTTGCAAGCATCCTAGCAAATATGTCTAACTCAGTCTAAAAATACACAATACAAAGCCATCATCCATTCATGTTATGGCTTAAGAAAAGAAAAACTAAGACAAACGAATAGAAAAGACTTAAGGTATAAAAATACCAAAAATCTAGATGGAGAGGCGTCAATCTTCATCTCTTAATTACCTCAAAAGACATTTAGACAAAGAGAAACCCCACCAAACCCTCTATTCCTTTCAAGACCACTTTTTGAGATATATAAACCCTTTCTTTCTTTTTCTTCTTGCAAAATTAAGCCACTATTTTTTGTTACATAGTCACTTAATTGTTTCCTCATTGTTGGTTACAATATGTGAAAACTTGATTGGTCTAGTAGGACTAGTGCAAACAAAATGCCTTTTTCATGAATTGATGGACATGACAATTGACAAGTACCTCACCCAATATGAAAGACTAATTCAAATCAATTTTGTGATGTATACATACCGATTAATCCAATGTACCTAAACAAATAAATGGCACCAACGAAAGCTAGCAGAAAATATTGAAAATGCATGTTACTACAAATTTGAACGGAGTGAAAGTATTCACATATCAAATCTTAAAAGCATGTTAACCATGAATTCTGTTGCATAATTTACGGTTCTGATATGCTGCATTTTAAGTCAGTAAGTTCATGTTTTTTTTTTTTTTTTTGTGAAATAAAAGTTGTTTGTATATGATCTCTCAAAGAATAATTTTCTAAAAGATAACTTTTTCACATTTAAATGATGTATATGGTTTTTTTTATTAACGAGAATTTGAAAATATATATTACATTTTCATATTATAGATTTTTAATTAATTATATCCTTAAATTTAATGTAGGAGTCTTCTTTTGGAGTTAGTTGTTTAACTCTTAGTCATTCATCTAGCAACCACTCTCATCAAAGACTGAAAAGGTGAATTACTATGTAATTGATAATCATTCATTACTAAAGAGCTTATTACATTATATTAGTTTAATTTCAAGAAAATGATAGTCATTGATTATAAATCTAAAGTAGCACATCATTTGTATGTTAACATGTGGTTATGGACTACTTTTTTTTTTTTTTTCATTCTTCCATCCCTATGTAGTTATTTCTTTATCAATGTTTTATGTATTATAATTATTGTTATAAATAAGTAAATACTTGTTTGTCCATATCAATTGTTGTAGCTAGTTTGTGTTAATGGAAATTCTTGAGAATCAATGGTGGATGTATCAAAGGATGAATGCTAATAAATGTTGGACAAATGAGTTTAAAGAATGAGTGTTTCAATTTCTACAATTTGTTATTAGTCAGGAGAGGTTTAAATTGGAGGGTGAAAAAATGAGATGTCCCTCACCTTGAGGAGTTCCACTATGATTTGAGTTACAAACACTATGCACATGTAAATCACAGCAACTTACCCTTGTTCACAACCCGAACAAGTACCTATGCGAGAGTGTGAAATACTATCACCACTCAAGCATTACCTCTAGGAAACCCTATCCTAGAAAACTAGTGTTTAAGAAACCCTATCCTAAAGTGCAAGAACCAAAATAAAAAAAAGAAGAAAAGTTTAGGAACAAAGGCACCTAGAATGTGCAAATTTAGCTGGAGTAAAGGCTTAGAAAGAAGGCACCAAAGTGTGCAAATATAGCTAAAAAAAGCTTAGAGAAAAAGCACCTGAATGTGAAAATATAGATGAAGAAAAACTTTTTCTATCAAGAGGATTTAGTTGTATGAAAAGCACAATAGGAATTCAACTCAGAAAAGTATAGCCGTAAGGAAAGGATTAAATTCTCTACAATTGAGTTGATGTAGAATGCAAACCCAACAGGTCCTCTTTATAGTGTTTAGGATCTTATTTTAGAAACAAATCTAAGATTTGGATATGAAAAGAATATAGTATATAAGATAAGATTAAAAGGAAAAAGGTTACTCAATCAAATATAAGATCTAGAATTTGATAGAATGAGTTGGGTCACAAAGATATGAAAAAGATTTAAGAAGGATCAGATTGGATATCTTTAAAAGTGACCATTATACTAGATGTAATCGATTGGTATAGACAGAAATCGATTATCCCGTGTATCAGAAGATGATTTTCAACTGCTATCATCAATTGTAATCGGTTGTAGCATAATGATAATCGATTACAATTGAGATAGAGCCAATTCTGAGAATTAAAAATTGCATTGTAATCGATTGCCATATCTTGTAATCGATTAACTAGAGGGCAGAGACAAATCAAAATTAGATTGGCTCTCTAGTAGTCGATTCTTAGATAGTGTAATCATTGCAAAACTCATAATCAATGTTTTGAAAATGCAAATCATCTTTGAATGCTAAAATAAAAGTTTTGAAAACATTTTTGCACATATCCTAACAAATATAACTAACTTAGTCTAAAACACACAATACAAAGCCATCATCTATACATATATGGCTTAAAGAGGAATAGACTAACTTAGATAATGGGAAAAGACTAAGAGGTATGAAAATACCAAAAATCTAGATGAAGTCTTCACTCTTCAGAGATAGAGAATGATTTTGATGATATAGATTCCTCCTAGGTAATTGCTACACTTAAAATCGATTATTAATTGTGGTGAATATATTATTTGCATGTTATTATAAGATTAATTATTTGTTTACTACAAATCTACTAATTTGAATTATTTTTATTTGTTCTTAAATCTCAAACATGCAGATGGTAGATAGGGGTAGAAGTGGTGGTCGTAAACCACCTAACCGTGGTAGAGGTCATGGTATTAGTTGGAAAGCTCTAGGGGCCACCAACTATCCCACTTCTTCTAATCACATCTAAACCTTAGAGTTAGACATTAATGTTGCTGGACAAAGTGAAGCCCCACTTCCTACCATGTAGCCTATCGTGTAGGAGAATTGGTACCCCTTCCTAAGGATCCCACACCTACGACACCAAAAGTTCACATACAGCGGAGTACCCACCTTGTCTAGAGCTTGGACAACCAGATGATTAGAGGCCTTTGCTTTAGGTGGCAAATGGAGAGTAAGTAAAATTAAAATTTAATGTTTTCTCTTTCTTATATACACCATTGTTTAAATATGATTTGGACATCTGTTTTTATGTAGCTTTACATTGAACTTAGGGATTTCTCATGAAATCTCAAAAATCATAAAGGAAAAATTTGATGAAGCTTGTCCAAGTTGGAAGAAAGCATCAATTGACCTTCGTGATAGATGATTTGGAGAGTTTAAGGTAATTAACATTATGGTTAAATTTAAAATGTGTTTTGTGTAGTATTTAATTGATTGTATTTTTTTTTATGTAAAAGTTGTATGGATGGGAGTCACAACAGGAACGAGCTATTAGATCTGTTTTTGAGAAAAAAAAAGTTTAAAAGTTTTGAAAAATGCATTAAATAAGATAAGGAGTACTCAAGAATAGGTTAAGTGGATTCCAATTAATATCCGAGCAACCTTAGGTGAATATTAGGATTCTACGATTTTCAAGAACAAGAGTTCTACTGCTAAGGCAAACCGGGCTATTGATAAAGGAGCTTCAGCATATTGTGGTGGCTCTATATCCACTATAGCCCACTTTGAGAAATTGGTAATTTTATTTTATCTTCATGACTCATTCCAATTGGTAATTTGTTGATAATTGACATTTTTATAAATTTGGTTAAATTCAAAGTTAATTACATGATAGTTGGTTATCAAGTGTGCTAAAACATATGTCTAAATTAATATAGTCTAAAGAACATGGTCGAGCAACAATTGCTTGGGATGTGATGGAGAAAACAAAGAAATTGTAAACGAGAGAATGGGTCAATGACAAGTGCAGCTTCCTTGTTGTAAGTTTAACTTTTCTACATTTTGAGTTGTACTTTAAAATTCATTGTGTTGATTTGATGAAAGTTGGAAATTGGTCAGTTGATATTGAGAATAAGTATATTGATAACATTAAATAAGGACACAAGTTAGTTTCATGTTTGATGGTGCCTTTGGCTATAGGTTATAACAATAGAAGAGTTTGACTTTAGGTAGGTAGTTAGTGGAACTTTCAAGTCAGTTTCAAATTTTTTTTTTAATCAAAGTTTGGTACCACATCTTTTTCGAGTAGTTTTCGGTTGTTAAACTACACTTTTTAGATTCATACATATATATATATATATAAACACTGGCCGTTGATGTTTTATACTAGTATTTGTTTTATTTATCATGTTTCCTATCCTAGTAATTAAGGCAATGCTGCAAATTAAATAAGGTATCTACTGATTTGATGAAGGTTGGAAATGGTTAGCTCCCACCTTTCTATCATACTGAGAATAAGTATATTGATAACATTAAATAAAGACATAAGTCAGATTTATGTTTGATGGTGCCCTTGATTATTGGTTATAGATGTTGTGCATCTGAGGGGTTAAACACCGGGGAGATTTAACCAATGGGCTCGAGCACACCACATAAGTGAACTAGACACCACACTTCAACCCAAAACCTTAAGGCTCAGGTTTATGGGTCTTTCCCTCACTTATATTCTTAGCAAGACTTATAGCACTTTGACTGTCACTGAACGATGGAGCATGGCGGTACAAGGTATTAGAGCATGCAGCATGCAGCTCAATACTCGTGGCTTCCGCTTGAGGGGGAGCTATCATGTGGAAGAGACTTACACTTGAGGGGGAGATTGTTGAGTACAAGTGTGAAGGTGAAGTCCCACATCGGATAGGAATGGGAGAGTTGAACACCATATAAGTGAGGGAAAGACCCATAAACCTGAGCCTTAAGGTTTTGGGTTGAAGTGTGGTGTCTAGTTCACTTATGTGGTGTGCTCGAGCCCATTGATTAAATCTCCCCGGTGTTTAACCCCTCAAATGCACAACAATTGGTATCAGAGCCAGGTTCGACTTGGACCAGCTCAGACGAGTTAGATGGATGGATGGATCCAAACATGGACATGGGGATCTCTTGCAACGAAAGTCTTCTTGGCAGTAGGTCCATACATGGAGGCCAAGTAGCGTGTCCCGTGGCCGTGGAACGATGGAGCATGGCGGTGCAAGGTAATAGAGCATGCAGCTCTAGAGGCCATCATTGAATACTCGTAATGAAAGTCTTCTTGGCAGTAGGTCCATACATGGAGGCCAAGTAGCGTGTCCCGTGGCCGTGGAATGATGGAGCATGGCGGTACAAGGTATTAGAGCATGCAGCATGCAGCTCAATACTCGTGGCTTCCGCTTGAGCCTTAAGGTTTTGGGTTGAAGTGTGGTGTCTAGTTCACTTATGTGGTGTGCTCGAGTCCATTAGTTAAATCTCCCCGGTGTTTAACCCCTCAGATGCACAACAATAGAAATAGAAGAGTTTGACTTTAGGTAGGTAATTGGTGGAACTTTTAATTCAATAAGAGTTAAAACCTTATATATCTTCTATTGATGAACAAGTAAAATAACTTCATATATAATGCACTTATTAATAAAAGGTAAACTCCTGAAAATTCTATTTGTATATTTTTGTCAATGTGATCCACTCCTCAAGGCTCAAATCAATATGTTCCCCTAATTAGTTATAGACGTGATTGAGAGTAGTTTTATTGGTATTGGTCATATTCATTTGCTTGATTTACACCAATTTCATGTGATTGAATGTTTGCAAGTTATCTATTATGTTTTGCTTATTTGTTATGTTTCTAATTTTATTGGACTCTTGCTTATCATAAATCAATTTTTCTAGTTTTGTACTTTGTGTTTTCTAGTTTAATTATAGATTTTTACTTTGTGTTTTCTTGTTTCATTCATGTGTTAACATATTCTATGTGGAGTTTTTATTTTCTCATTATTTGACTTCATTTTTTAGGAGAAATGTCATTAGCATTGAGATGAGGCCTTGCAACATGTCACACCAAAAGACTCACCTACACCTACCTCATTTGTGAACGAAAATGACATATATTTTACCATTGCTGGAGGTAAAAAATCCAAATGGAATGTTTATGGGTTAGATGTAATGAGCAAAATGTTTAGCAACTCAAAATTTGTTGAATCTAATGTCATTGAACCTCAAGTGATTGACCAAATAAATGAGATGTGTGAAAAAATTGAAGGGTTGAATGTTGAGCTCATGGCAAAGGGAGATAAGGTAAAAACACTTGAAGAACAAATTGTGCAATTGATGCAAAATCATGAAGAACAAAAAGAGCAAATTCGTATACAAAATGAGCAAATTCATCAGCAAAATGACCAAATGCAACTTCCCATACAACACTTCAACCTAAAGTCTCTCATTTAAGATCCTACCACATCCACTACCAATGCAAGTGACGCTGAGCATGATGTTGATGATGCTAGACGTGATTGAGTTTAAAATGATTGTTCATTACATGTTTATTATTATATTATTAGTTTCATAGTTGTATTTTTTCATACATTGTGTTTATGGAATTCTTGTGTTATGAATATGCACCTTTATTATATACATTGTGTTTTGATAACTTTAGGTTTTGGTCATGCATTTTTACATTGAGTTTTTATAAGTATTGAAATTCTAGGTTATTATTATATTTTGGTCATGGACATACAAATTTAAATGATTTTGAATATAATTACATTTTTTTATTTATGATTCTGAATATAATTATTAGGCAAGATTAAAAGTATAGAGAACGAAACAGAGAACAACATTTTACCTATCAAAATGAAACGGTCTCTAAACAACCATTGAAAAAATGACCCATGTTTATTTCAGATTTTTTTGCGATAAATAATAGTGACTGAAGTAGAGATTGAAAAAAGAGTCATTGAACTAATCAATTACATAAAAGGTGACCAATTTGACAGTAACCAAAATAATATTTCAGCCATCAAATTTTTAACAACTTGAGGTTTCGCGACCGAATTGAATCGGTCTCTGTTGCAGTCGTTGTCCATAATAACGACTGCTTTTCTTAATATTGTGACTGAAAGTGTCGGTCGCTAAAACATATTTTTCTAGTAGTGATAAATTTTTGCAAAATACATAATTTTATGACAAGTTTTTTAAAAGGCCTAAAATTCTATAATGTAAAACTAACTTTTAAACATATCAATGTATTTTCTAGTTAATCTCATAACTTTTTATTTTCATTTAAAAAAATAATTATCTTATTGAGACAATACTTATTTTTTAATATGGACAATTTATTGTAAAAACAAAAGGGATTCAAATTTGAGATCATAAGCTATCTATCACTCAATTAGTTTACCACTATATATATATATATATATATATATATATCATTTATTAATTAAAAATATTTATATCAATTAATGTTGTTCAAGTAGTGATCTAAGACCAAGGAGGTCTAGATGAATTGGTTAAGGTACGTGAGTATTGTAAAATCCTTATTATACCGTGTTCGATTCTTATGGATAAAAAAAAAAGTAATGATCTATCGATTCAATCACTTACTTATTAATCCACTATCTTAACCAAATAGATGACTAGTCTAGTTTTGATAACATTATTCTCAATACCTAATAATAAATACATATTTAAATCTGACTTTGTATTAAATGTTCTACTAATTAATATGATTCATTAAATAAGTAAAAATAAAACAACTACAAAAAAATGTCTAAGATGTCGTTATTTGGGCAGAAAAAAGTAAGTCAAAACTACCCTACTTTATTCTATAAAAGATATATAATATATATTTAAAAGATAATATTTTTAAATATATTAAAATCAGATTATATTTAAATATAACATATATCGAATGTTTTAAAAATATTATTTTAATTAAGTATAATATATATAATGCGCTTTAATGCCAATTTCCTTAAATATACATTTATAATTTTTTATGAACTGTGTTAGAATAAAATATGATCTATAACCTTTAAAATTTCAATGATAATGAAGAAATTAAACATAAAAAAATATTTTTCTAAGTAAAAAAATTGATGAATTATGTTGTTAATTTGTCTTATACAGGTCTCGTCTAAACACAAATACCATGAACGTTTGTCAAGCATTTCGGCTGTTCAAGTGCCTATAAGCTTTAAAGCATATAAAAAGATAAGTTTAAACTTGAAAATTATCTTATTCCCAGCTTCAAAGCGTATGATAAAATTTATGATACTGTATTTTACCTTTTATTTTTTGGATATAGTATATTAAAAACTATCCATGGAATGAAGTATAATTATTCCTTGGAAAGAATTTTGGAAAAGGAAAACATATAGATATAATTAATACTAAAAAAGTAAATTTATTTTTAAAGAATCTTCATTGTCAGTTACATAGAAATTAGGGTAAATAGCCAAATTTGTCCCTAAAAGTATAATACACTAACAAATTTGTCATTGAAAGATGATAAATCAAATTTTAATCCGAAAATGTGTAAAAAATACAATATATTAATCTTGTCATCAAATTCCATCCGTTATGTCTAACGTTTGTGTTGATTTTATTTTGATTTGTGGACTATATTGTCTGTAAGTGCATCATCATTCAGGATCTATAATGACATTAAGTGACATTGTTCAAGGACTTATTTGTCAATAAGTTGTAAATTTTTCAAGTATCAAACTTATTTGGTTGCATCTTTCATGAGTCAGCAACTCAAGTGACACTCTTATGTGTAACAAATTAAGTCCAAGACGCAATATAGGAGTGAACGTTAGATATAATAGATGAAATTTGACGACAAGACTAAACTTTTTACACATTCAGAGACTAAATTTTTATTTATCATCCTTTAGGACGAACTTGTGAACGCATTACAGGGACAAATTTGGCTATTTATCCTATAAACTAACATTTATACAGGAACAATGATAAAGAAAGATCCAACTTAACGAGTAGGTGCATATGCATTCTTCTTTATAATTGCACACACCACTTGCTAAGTATCCATGTTTCTTGCAGCAAACAGTGAAACACCTGTCATACAGTATTATTTGACACCTTGCCTCTACTTTCATGGCCCTTGTCCTTTTGAATTTAGATTCAACTACTATTGTATCATCATCGACCTGTTTAGTTTTCACTGTTGGACTGTCACTTGTTTTTCTTTTTTAGAAATTTTACGTTAGATAAGTACAATTGGATTAATATAAAATATACATACCCCGTTTAATATGTAGTTCATTTGTTATTAGTCCCTAACACATTTTTCTAAGGCACAGACACAAAATGAATAAAAAAACATTAGGTATTTAAAAATACTTAAATAAAGATTAAAACAATGATGTATATAACAATAAGGGAAACTGTTAGTCAACAAGACACAATATGTATAACAATAATAAAAAGGCATTCTAAAAGTCAACAGGCATTATATATTATATGTTAGGACAACAAACATTTGAAAAAAAGTAAATGATATATTATCTTGTTGTTGCGGGTTGCCATCTTGTTGGTCTAGGAGAGTGCATTCTGAGTTACCATACAAGATGCAGACTTAAACCTAGTGTGAGGAAGTCTATGGACTCCTTCATTTGCTTTCTCTCCATACACTACCGCAAGAGTAATCTTTAGTGGCTATTAATATGCCCTTTAGTGGCCATAAAACTAGCCAATAAATCTTTTACCAGCAATTAGTGAATAGTTGCTGTATCCAGGGTCGAAAAAGCTATCAGTGGCATTTATACTAAAAGCTGGTAAATACCATTTTAATGGCCATTAAAACTATTTTGCTGACAATTCTTCTGGTCATTAAGTGGCCACTAAAGAAAACAACAGTTGATTTCTCTTTCCACATTTTTGTCCTCCTTTAAGTATTGCCATTAAATGATAAGATACAAAATCAATATTCAAAATTTGTCAATTCAAACATTCATAGACATGGTAAACAAAACTCAAAACAAGATATGTTATATATAGAAACAAGGTAAAATCTTCAACATCTTCATAATGCCCCAAACCCATTGTTTCAAAATTATCTTAAGATTGGAATATAAAAAATGGAAAAAAAAAGGTCCAATTCCTTGTCATAATAGAACAAATGTCTGTATTATAATGTGATTGAAAAACTAGTATGATCCTAAGTCTAATCAAAGTTTAACTATTATCACAATACACAACATAGTTTGACTAAAAGTGTTTCAACTCTTGCTGAGGAAAAAGTGTTCCATAGCTAACTTCAATGTTTGAAATAAATCACTCAGCTAGCCATCTTTATCCATTTTCTCGACCTATTTTTGCTTCCCAATTTTCATTCACATTGCCATAATTAAATGCACAACCTTTAATTTTTAGTAATAATAATATTTAATATTAACTACCTTACTACAATAATAAATATTCAAGAATGATGATGACAATTACATATTTAATAAACAGTAATATTTAATATTAATCATCTTATTGCAATAATAAGTATACGAAAATGAGATGAAGTTACATGTGAACCAAAAAACACAAAAAGTAATAAATGAAGACATAAAAAATGTAATAAATTAACTGATTGAAACAAATCAAATGACATGAAAAATTAACAACCAACTAAATAAAAATAATCACCTTCCATGGAAAGTTTGAAAAGTGGCTTTGCTGCTGTTCTGCAAACATTTTCATCATTTTCTTTTCTAAGAAGCTTCAACAAGGAAGAGAGCTCATCAACTTGGACCATACTATGTTTATTTTCCTCTGCAATTAAAATTTGTGTCTTAGATAGATGCATATTGAAAAAGAAAAATAGACAACAGATATGGAAAACCTATTTTCACAGTCACAATAGGATTTGATTGTAATTTTTTTATCTTATTTTCATTGCCATGAGAAGGAGCTACAGATCAAAAACGGAAAAAAATGAAAATGTTTGTCTACCAAGCATAAAATTAGAGTATAAATATCAGTTCAAGTAACAAAAAAATTGCCAATATAAAATTTCAGATTGTCATCACCCATACTTCTAATTTTATGCTCCGCTTGATCCAAGTTGCCTCCACTTTTTCCTCAATCAGTAGAATAATTTTAAGTACTTTTAGTCTCCCATGCAATAACTTCTACACCAACACATTACAACAAAACAAGGGAAATGATGAACAAACATTTATCTGAAAACAAAGCCACATTGCTAAAACATATATGTACTAAAATTTATACCTTTAGAGATAAAGGGATTTGAGGAAGACTTTGGTTTCTACAGCAACAAATATACAAAAAATATAATGCTAGTTAAAATACTATTTTGCCTTCTTAAAGGACACCAAAGAAATTCGGATTGAATCATGATAGAAAATCAGGAAAGGATAAAGAAGTAACCTTGAAGGATGGAGAGTATTGGGAGAAAGCAATGGCCTCAACACCCCTACAAAATGTTATGATAAGATAAAAAAAAAAAAAAGGTAAATAACTTAAGATTAAAATTAATCACAAATAAGAAAGAAAATGTTAGGTATTTACAATTTGAAATGATCGGGACAGTGTTTCAAAAATAATATTCATGATATATCAATGTTTAAAAAAAAAAAAAATTTACTGCACAATATACCTGACATTCTCTCTACCATGCCTAGTGGACGTTCTCACTCCGTTCATCCAACCTTTCCAATTATCAAGATTTATGTCTTGATCAATAGTATTTTAGTGGCCTAAATGTATTAGAACTAGAATTACAAGCTGAAATTGCATTTGCATCTGTTCTCCGCGCTCTATATACCAATCACCCATGTTAGGTTTCGTTGAAACTAAAACTGAATATGAATATATAGTTCCAATAAATTTCAAAATTGCATATTGAAGGGAAAGCACCAAGTACAACTTGAACAAACATTATCCTCATTAATCAATAAACTCCAATAAGCCACTACCCACATGAAACCAATAATTAAAAATCAAAATATTAACATTACCATGTGGAGATGCAATTTTGTTATCAATTTCATGTTGAGACAAATTTGGCGCCTGCTCATGATCACTATTGCTAGAACTAGGACAATGGATGATGTCTAGCCCATAATCGTTTGATTAATTTTGATGATAAAAAATGTGATAATATTGATCAAACTAATGGTTTATTACTTGAGTAATTTTAGGGAACCCAAAATCACTACAAACGAATGGTAAAATCTCTCTATTCTTAATATTATGATTAAGGACTAATTTACTAAACTGGGTGAAAATCCCAAAAAAATTACGTAACTAGGCATGCATGGATTTTATTTACCAAAATGGGTGATTCTTGAGTAGGTGTCGCCAAATTGAGCACCAGCTTTTAAGTGTCGCCAGACTATATGCACCAATCAGATGGGTGTCCCCAGTCAATGTAGCATCTTTCAAGTGTTGTCAGACTGTCTGCACCAATAAGATGGGTGTCGTCAGTCAATGCAGCATCTTCCAAGTGTCGCTAGTCAAACAACCATCTTCTAGGTACAACATCTTTGGTGTCACTAGATCAATGAGGATCTTCCCTTTTGTGTTTGTTTTAATTTTGTTGTAGGGTATATGTAGGTGTAGGGGTAGGGTTTCGAGTTTGGGGTTTGGGGTTTGGGTTTTGGTATTTTATTTATGCTTTGGTGTTTATGGTTTAAGGTTTTAACTTTTGGGTGGTGTTGTTATAATTAAGGGCTAATTCACATAAATGGGTGAAAATCCTATAATATTTTTGGTTTTTGTGTTTTTATTTAGGGTTTGGTATTTAAGGTTTTAATTTTAATTTTTGGTTGTTGTTGTTATAATTAAATTGGGGTCATACAATTATGTAATAAACAAATAATTAAAATAAATATTAGTGAAGACAATACAATAAAGAAGCAAAAAACATTTGTTTACAACATAATTAAACCTTGTATATGTACTCACTTTTATCTTCATTGTTAAGGAAGATCATTTTCCTCTTGAAAATGATGTGGACAATTATTTCGGTTATGCCCTTCTTGTCTACAATGACCACATTTATATTTTTGTTGTGATTCTGTCCACTCCATTTCATTTCTAAGTCGTGTTGACTTTGGATGATCTTTACCATGTAATTTGTAAAAATCAAGAGCAATGTAAGGCCCACTCCTTTCAAGCATGGTTTCGTCATTTCCAAGTGGATTCCAATCACCTGAATATGCTTGGATAATGTTTTCCATGGAGTAGGCTTTATCTACAAATTGATGTTCATGTGAGTGCAAACAAAGTTATACCCAGAAAAAGTTGCTGATAATTTGCGTGGTCAAATTAATATGATCTTGAGTTAAGTTTGTGTGCAGACAAGAATGAGGGCCTTCCCATTTAGTTATTGTCCACAAACTCGTCTTGCGGGACACCATTGCTCCACATCTCCATGGGCAACCTTCTGGATTATTTCTACATTTAAATTCCATTGCTTTTGGGCAACTTTCTAAAGTCATATATGAGTGATACACACTCATATTGTAACATGCAACAACCATTTTTACTGTATCTTTTGTTTCAAAAGTTAATCCCTCATGCAACTCTTCTCCAATTTTCCACTGATCTCTATCACTAAACTCTGAGGATGGCATTTCTTGATTAGGGTAAGCCTAGTTGACATTAGAGAAATGAGTCAAGGAATTCCATTATGACAATATGGTTTGGACTGCTTTTGAAACACCAAAAGTAGGATCTAAAAAAAAATATTGGTGATAATTATTTCATTTAGATAAAAATCCATGCATACTTACTTGGAATTGCTGCCTCGTCCTTCGAGTTAGAAGAATGATCAGATGGGTCTCCCTGGTCTTCACCTCCGTTGTTTGGAATTTCATCATCTTTAAAATCTACTTCTTGATGTTGACGATTCTCCTCATCAGTTATATATCCATCTTCATTAGAGGGTAAAATATGTTGCATAATTAACGCTGCGATGAAGAGCCAGCATGTTCAATCTCCGCGTATAGCTCCATAAAGTTACAAAATGCATTTTGTTTCATGCACTAATCATGCATTCAACATCTTCATCATCACAAACATCAACACCATCAAATTGAAGATTGACGCTTCTTCATTTAGATTTTTGGTATCTTCATACCTTAAGTCTTCTTCGTTCTCTTAGTCTAGTATTTTCTATTTTATGCCATAACATGTATGGATGATGGCATTGTATTGTTTGTTATAGACTAAGCTATATTTTACATGCTAGATGTTCTATCCACTTTGTTTTCTTTTATCTCTAAGCATCATTAGATGATTTGTTTCTTAGAAACCTATTCTGAGAATTGCAATCGATTACACACTGTAGGAATCGATTACTAGATGGCCAAATCTGTTTTGAACCATCTTTGGTATCAGGTTAATCGATTACCAACAATTGCAATCAATTACAATGCTGTTTTCAGATTTTAGAATTGCCCTGTTTCAATTGCAATCAATTACCATCAAGCTGTAATCGATTACAAGACTATCTCTGAAACTCAAAATTGGCTATCTCATTTGCAATCGATTACAATAGATGATAGCAAGTTTAAATCATATTTTGATACATGGGATAATCAATTACACCTTTATTGCAATCGATTATATCTGGTATAACAGTCATTTTGAAAGATTCTCAAGACTCAATCTTTGTCTAACTAACTTTGAATCTTTTTCAAACATCCTATATATTTGAACCCATAGCATCCTGTGCATAGAGACAATTAATTCACAATATCTTTTCTATCTTTCATTTGTTAAAATCCAAATCCTTTGATTTGATTCTTAGATTTGATATTGTTCTGAATTTTCTCTTTCCTTCTTCTGCACATTAGCAAATCTCTTGAGTTTCTTAAAACTCATCTTGCTCTTACTGCTATACCCTTTTGAGATTAAAACTCTAAGCCTATACAACTATATTCCTCTCTTGTTCATCTATAAACCAAGGTTATTCAATGCTTGTTCTTGACTGCTAAACATACTCAGATTGGAGTTCTTCAATTGATCCTTACATCAAGATTAATCAACACATGAAGGTGTATTCGTTCTTGAATCTTTTTAATAATCTTGTTTGATTTGCATTGTAGGAAATTCGCTCCTAGATGCTGTGTTGAAATTAGAATTGTGTTTCTAATTTTGTTTCTAGAATTGTGTTGTTCTAGTGTTTAGAAATTGGATGGTGAATGGTGTTTTCACATTCAGTTTTTAGGTTCTTGTTTAGGTTGTAAAATTAGGATTTGCTGTGAATTGTGTGTGCATGGTGTATGTAATCAAATTCATAGTGGAACCCCTTGGTGAAAGGGAGAACTAGATGTAGATCAGTGGTTGATCAAACTAGTTTAAAATCAACAGGCTCAATCTCTCTATTCCTTAATCACTTTCAATTTAGTTTTTTGATCTTTATCAAGCTTATGTGTTCTTATGAAATCTATCATAAGCTGAGATTGTTTTTCTGATTTATTCACTCAATATCATATCTCTGAAAAACGTTTTTATTAAAACCTCAAGAGTGGTGGTGAAAAGCTTTTATCGAAAAAAAAGAATTTGTCATTTTACGTTGTATCAATTCCTTCCCCTCCCTCCCCCTCTTAATGTAACCGGCTGATCCTAACATATGGGATTTGATGAAGTCATAATTCGACATGTAAACTTACTTATACTTTTATGAATAGAAAAATTTAATTTTTCACTAACCCTTTGTTTCAAAGAAGTATAAGTAATATTTTGTTTAACTTTAAGCATTTTTTTGCTTCCCTCAAATGTGATTCCCTGAGGTCCTAAAAATTTGTGACCATTCCAATAAACAAAAATCATTTGAAAAGCCATTTTCGAAAATGAAATTAGCATATCAAGAAAAATTTAAGCTTAATGCTTTCTGCAAAATCCAACAACAAAATAAGTTACCGCTACTGAAACACATAAAAGGGTTAGAAATAAATGGAGTAAGGTGGGTTCATAGAGGTAAAAGGCAAAAGCGACATAAAAATAGTTGTCACATGATTTTGTGACACATTACTGAAGATGCCACATTATTAGGCGACACCACTAAAGATGCCACATCATTTGGCGACACACCCATTGTTAACGCCACATCATTTGGCGACACCATTGAAGATGCCATATCATCTGGCGACACACCCATTGGTGATGCCACTTAAAGTGGCAACACCACTGTATGTGCCAATTTATGTGCCATCACCAATATGCCTATTTCTACTCCTTCTGCGTACAATCTAAACTTGCTATTACTTAGTTTTTAGACTTGTTATTTCTCTATTTTTAAAGATTGATTGGACTTCTCATATTTGTGAATTTTAATCTTTCTTTTCTCAACAATGAAGTTTTTAGCCAAAAGTGCAACAAAAAATATTCAAAATTCTTTGCTTGTATTTTTTGTATCATGATGGCAAAATAGACATTGATAAACAAGGTATTTACTTTTTCTCTTTTCATCCTACCCCAATTCGTATTATTGGAAACTCTACGTATGTCCAATTAACGTTGAAAATTGAAGTTGTGTTATTTTTTTAAAATAAAATGTTGTTTAGTTTTAATTTTTACTTGTTTAATTTTAAATTTTTACCTGCTTAATTTGAATTTTTACTTACTAAATATTTTTGGAATTATCATTGTGAAGTTGCTTCATCATCTGGCGATACCTTTGAAGGTGGTTCACAGAGTGGCGACACCTGTGAAGGAGATGCCAACTCCCCAGCAAGGCTTCCTCAATTTCCATAAATTGGTTTCATCCAGCATTGAATAATAACATTGTTGATATACTCCTTTTTAGTCTTTGTTTTTAAGGGATTTCTCACATCATTTTATTGATTTTTGTGTACCATAATGAGATATTTGATTTAAATGTGTGTTGAGTTATTGCAGGACAGTTGAGATATTGGAAAAAAGGGGAAAGTAACTTCAAAAAGAAAATTTGGTCTTATTTTGAGTATGCATGACCTCAAGCTCTAGGCTGTGCATAAGCTGAGGAAGCACGGCCTCCAGCACGAAGGAGTGCAGAAGGACCTCCGTTTCGTAAAGTATGCATGGCCTCAAGCACTAGGCCGTGCATATATGCACGACCTCAAGCACCAGGCCGTGCATAACAATCTTTGCTTCGTAAAATATGCCCGGCCTCGCACTTGAAGCCATGCATACCTCTACGAGACAACTATACTTTATTTTCTATAAATAGCCTAGTTTTCATCTTTTTTGAAAGAGGAATCTTTTTATCTTTTTGCATACTTTCTTTGGAGCATTGAGAATTCCTATGGGAACTACAAAGCAAGGAACATCACGGGGATTAATTTTTGTAAAGTTCTTCTCCTCTAATGTCTCTACTGCTTTCTTTTGTGGATTTTGCTTCCCTATGTCTATGGCTAGCTAATTCCTAATCTAGGGTTGTGATCTAGGACCTATCATATGAACCCTATTTCTCTATTTTTAATAAAGTTTCTTAATTGTTCTTTCAATTATATCTTTGTGTTATTCTTACTACAACTTGGGATCGATCGCCCCATAATTCAAATTGATTAAATTTTCATGATCATCACTTTCTAATCTCTAGGGTACGATATCCAGACTTAGGTCCACTATTACTACTATGTAGGGTATGCTTGCCCTTAAGCGTTCGTATTTTACACATCAAGTTTTTGGCGTCGTTGCTGGGGATTAGTTGCATAGGTTCCAAAATAATTAAAGTTGTTTAGGATTAAGCTTTTATTGTTTTTCTCTATTCTTCTCACCTTAATTCTTTTTATTTTTATTTTATTTTTATATTTTTTGCTTTTGTTTTTATATTTGTTTACAAAAATCTCTCTTATTGTTGACCTATGGTTTGTGCTAACTTGTTCTAAGCAACCAGATCTATAGTATATTCCTGAAATTGAAAAGGTTGCTCACAAGAACAACACAGTTAGGAGACAAAGAGACAGAATGGCTGAACATGCACTAGAAAACCATGTCAACAATGAGGAGGAGGAGGAGGAGGAAGTGTTGGAGGAAACACTATAAGATTTTTTCACTCTCGCAATTGGGATAGCTAGCAACACCTCCTCCCAAACCCAGGGAACACTAATTTTGAACTGAAGCCTGCCCTTCTCCAGATGATTGAAAACAAACAATTCAATGGCAAGCCAAGTGAAGACCCTGAGGAGCATTCTAAAGAGATTTCTAAATTATAGACACAGTTCACTACTAGGGTGTTGCTTAGGAGGTCATCCGATTGGCTGCTTTCTCATTTTCTTTGAATGGAAAACCATTCAAGTGGCTTTGTTCATTGCCCCAACACAGTATCAGAAGTTGGGATGACTATTCCATAAAGTTTTTGACAAAATACTTCTCTGCATCCAAATTTGATCAATTGCAAAGAGATATTGCAAACTTTGCTCAACTTGAATCAAAATCACTAGCAGAAGCCTGGGGGAGATACCAAGAGTTATTAGAGAAGTGTCCACAACATGGATTACCCAATGGTAGGGTCATTCAAATTTTTTATAGTGGCTTGTCTTTACACAACAGAATAAGTATTGATGCTGCTTGTGGAGGCACCATAAATAAGAAATCTCCCGCTACTGCTTATGAGATTATTGAAGACATGGCCTCAAATTCCTATCATGTTGCTAATGATAGACGCATTTTGAAAAGGCCTATTGAAGTGAACCAAGTAGAGATTGGAATAGCTAGTTCAGCTATCATGACTAGACTGGATTCCATGGCAAAATAGATGGAAACTTTGATGAAGGCGCAAGAACAACCCTTACGACCTCCACCACCACCTGTTGTTTGTGATGAATGTAGGGAGGCAGGTCACTCCAAAAATAACTATCAGATGGGTAACTATTTTGCTAAAGCTATGGAGGAGGTGAACTATACCAAAGGTAAAAGCATAGGATATGATCCTTACTCCAACACCTACCACCCAGGATAGAAGGACCACCCCAATTTTTCCTAGAGGGACCAAAAGAATCAAGGGCCAAAGCAGGGATAGAGTCATAATGTCTACAAGCCACCTCACATGCAATATCAAGGGCCTAGACAAAAGGATAAGGGACCCACACTACACGAGACTATAACTTAGTACTTCACTAAAAATGATGATCGGATGAAGTCCTGAAAGACACAATTGGCCAATTTGACAACTCTGTTATCTCAAAGAATCCTTGGTTCCCTTCCTACTCAGACAAAGCCCAACCCTAAGGGAGACCCTAAAGATGTGAATACTATGAGTACTAGGAGTGGAAGACAATTTACAAAGCTCAAAAAGAAGGAGAAAGTCACACCACCACCCCAAAATGAGACCTTTATTGAAAGGGGTCAAGAAAAGGAAAATGAGGGTGAAAAGGAGGTACTGACACCTCCTGAGGTAAGTGTTCCATTCCCTCAAAGGATCACAAATGAGAATAAAGATAAGCAGTTTAACAAATTTGTTTCCATGTTAAAAAAAACTACATATCAATATTCCCTTTGTTGAGGCCATTGCAGAAATGCCAAAGTACGCTAAATTTCTAAAATAAATTCTTTCAAGCAAAAAGAAATTAGCGGAATTTGCCACCATTGGTCTCAATGAAGAGTGCTCTATTGTGATTCTGAAAAAGCTACCCCCTAAGCTCATAGATCCAAGGAGTTTTTCAATTCCTTGTACTATTGGCACGTTACATTTTGATAGAGCATTATGTGATTTGGGTGTTAGCATTAATTTAATGCCTTGTTCTATTTATAAGAAGATGGGGTTACAAGAACCCCAAACCACTAACATTTCTCTTATGCTTGCAGACAAGACCCTTACCCATCCACGTGGGATAGTGGAGAACTTACTAGTCAAAATCGGAAAATTTATTTTCCCTGCTAACTTTGTAATTCTAGACATGGAGGAGGATGAAGAAATCCCAATTATTTTGGGATGCTCCTTCCTCAACACAAGAGGGGCCTTGATTGATGTTTGACAAGGGAAATTGACCTAAAGGTTGGGTGATGAGGAGGAAGTGTTTAAAGTGTTTGATCCTACAAAGAGCTTCTCCTCTTCCCTTTCTTGTTATTTTGTGCAAGCCACTAAAAAGATGAAGAGTGTTGTGGCTAGGCCTTACCCAAGCATGAGAAGGGAAGACCTTTTGGTAAGGAATATCATTCCAATGGACCTAGGACCTTTTAGTAAGGAATTTCATTTCTCGCATGGGGACCATGCTCTATTTTAGTGTGGGGAGGTTTGTTTCAAACTGATGTACTCTACACTTATGTTGAGTGATACATGATGTGTGGTCCTCTTGCATTTACTTTGACTATTCTGATTTCATGTTTGTTTTTATTTGTGTTTGGGAAATAAATGAGATCACAAAAAAAAATACGGGGAGAGACAAAGTGGGCAACTACACCTTGGGAAATTCTATTGGGGGAAGCTGATAGCTAGCATTGCTGTTTAGATTGAAAATTTCTTGTTAAGATTAACATTCTAAATTGTGAGGCAAAGACTACTATGTTGAGGTGATTTTTGTAGGCAAGAAAAGATAAGTTGAGAGATAAAATACCCCTTTAAAAACTCAAAATTTGGAATACCAACCAAAGACAATCTTGATGATTTTCTCTCTCTTATAAAAAAAAAAAAAAAAAAAAGAAAGAGGGGGTGGGTTGATAAGGTAACAACAAAGAGGAATATTTTGTGACTTGAGAGATCACCTTAACATATTTTGTGAAACCTCTTGTGTGTCCTTTTCTTTTGAGAACATACCTACTGAACCTTGACCCCATTACATCCCATGAGTTTCCCCATTTGTGCATGTTTGTTGATTTTGTGATTTGATTTTGATTGAAATACAAGTTTATGGTAACACATTTTCTGATGTACTTGAGTGTATGGATTCTTTACCTGTAAACACTGAGAGATGTGAGTTGTGAGTAACTATGTTCTTAGCAGGAAATTGATTTCAAAACACTTTAAGTCTAACTGGGCACTTAGACAATAATGGACTTGGTGGGGTTGTTTCTGTTTTGTCTCTCATTGGTTACCATCTTCTAAGGCAATAGGTGATCCAATATGTTTCTTAATTTAAGATTTTTATCGACCTATGAGCCAGAATAATTGCTTGAATGTCATCCAGTATTAAAAATTACAAAGCAATGTTGCGTATAAATATAATTTGTCATGATATTAAGAAATATCATGAATGTTTTTTTTATCTCAAGTTAAAATTATATATTGTTTTTTTCATCTCAAGTTATGTATGTAACTTCTAGTAATGCAAAAATAAGTTTTGTAATTGCTATTATTTAACTATTGCCCAGCCGCTCACCTCCTAATAAACCCCAAAGCTAGGTCATGAAGCTAGGTACTCATTCACCACAACTCCTCCTCAAAAGCTTCTCTGCATTGTTTTTATATTTTTTTTTTTTGCTGTGAATATAGTAATTGTGGGATGAACTATGACCTTGCTGTCATCCTCAATATGGTTCGTGCATGCCAAACAAAACCAGAAGGTGAAACATTAGTATCATAAAATTGTCCATCACATCTTGGTGCACCAGGCATATTTAAGTTTGCTTCCATAGGGCTAGGTGTCAAATCCAAATACTGGGAATAATCAATGGTAGATTGAGGTTGTTGCGGTTCATAACATGGTTGGTTTTGATATGAACCGGAAGCATGCGCAACTGAAGCTGGCTCAAGTACATAAAATTGTTGATTTATGAGCCAAAGGCATGCACGGATGAATGTGGTGGGACTTGTTGAGTATTATATGTGAATTGTGTGTAATCATTGTAATATTGGTTGGGATTCACAAAGAAGGTCCCCTTGGTTGGTTGTGGTGGAGGAGCTTCAAACTAGAACGGCACATATTCTATATTCGTTCTTCTTCAACTAAGTCCTCTACCTTCCCAACTTCGTGATCTAATATTCAAGTTATGTGGGGGAATTGGTAGTGGATCCACTTGTGGCGATGCTTGTTGCGAAGGGACGGTTATACGTTCAACTTCCCTCATGGCTTGTAAAATATTGGTGACACCTCTTCTAACTTCTTCATTGGAGCCCATACTCCAATGCTGGTCAGTTGTGTTGTGAAATAGCCTCTCCACCGTATCATCCTACAAGGAAAATAAATGTCAACATATAGAAGTAAAAATATTATAATGACATTCATCTTGCAAATCTTACAGTAAAACCGTGTTCTTCACCATCGAGTCCAATCCAATGTCGGGTATGGACTAGGTTCCATTTCATGTGCGACAACTAATTGGAAAATATGAATTGCTAATGAGCATGGTAGAAACAACCCTAACCCGTCTTGCATTCCATAGTTCAACAAAGGAGTGAAATACACCCTAATCTTTTGTTTCCTTCCCTCTCAATGTTTGATTATGTAAAGCATCATCTTGGAGGGGTGCGTTTGGAATTGGTTGATCCATGCCAAATTGGTGTAGAACACAATCCAATTGATGCCATTAGATATTTTGGAAGCAAATTAATGGAACAAGTGATCTCTAAATGTCACTTCCATTAAAACAACTCTCGGGAAACAAAGTGGAAAACTGTGTGCAGGGATCCACACCACCTATATTAAAAATCAGATTAGAAATAATAATATATGCACAGTAAAAAAAGAGGATAACACAACTTACATCATTTTTCTTCGTACTGTCCAATTTGTCATGGTAAGCAGATAAATCCATTCGACGAGCAACAAAGTTACTATGTTGTCCACCCTTGTACCTATTTTAGAACAATAAGAACATCAATTACAACCTAGTATAAAATATATATAACCTACAATTTTTTTAACTCATTAAAATACATACTGGTATTCAAGAATAGAATCATCGACTGGATCTAGTCAATTAATTGGTGCGATAAGGGAAAACCTTTCCCATGCCCAAAGCTGTACAAAATGGATGCCCCCCCAATTTTAGAATATGTAGGGTTGGTGGCCTTGCATAACTCATAATAGAAATTACAAAGCACCGCTGAGCCCCAATTGCATGTAGCACATTGGTGCAAGTCACGCAAAAGAGAAAGGAATTTAAGTACCACATAATCACTATAATGGTCAATAAATAAATAAAAAAACCCTAACAACAACATAATATAGCCACGGGTAAATTGTTCTAAATGCTCTATGGTGTTTGTCCATCTTTTAGTGATGTTTGTAAAATTTGCTTTTAGCACTCTCATTTTCAACTTATTACCTTTATAATCCCTTCGAACAGTTTCAACACCTAGCAACTCAGAAACTATCGCTATCTATTGACCATTACAATGGCCCATAACTGGTAAACCATTGATAGCTAACCCCAATAGCATACTCACATCCTGTAGTGTGATTGTGCACTCACCCACAAACATATGAAATGTATGTGTCTCTGGACGCCATCACTCAACAAAAGAAGATATCAAATTAAAATCATATTTGAAGAACGGTAAATCAACAACTATAAGAAACCCAACAGTGGACAACAAGTGTCAGATCTGATCTGGAACTTGTAGGGGACATTCAACTTCAACAACTTTTTATTTGCCATGTTGTGCACGACGTACTCATAGGACTCTCTCTGTTTTTTTAGCCCATGCATGCTTTGATATATGGATGTTTTGCAAACGAAGTAAGGATCCATCACGTTGACCAAGATACAGAATTGTCATATCCGCCATCTTTTATAAATTAATAAACATATAAATTTGACGTCAATCCAAAAAATTAAAAACACACATCATATGTAATATATAATTAAAAAAATCTACAACACAACATCATTCATAGTGTAAACTAAAAAATTGAAGATTAATTCAAACTTTCAATGGATACATAAAATAAAAATGATAATAATATGGGATAGACAAAGTGAACGAAATAACTTTGAACTTGAATACAAGCCATGTACGCGTCTATACACCAAAAAAAAATTGAGAATTCAAGAAAGCAGTTCAATGCTCTATTTTTTTCCTACTTCTTACCCTATCCTTCTTCTACTTGTTTATACCTGACAATTTATTACTCTAGCTAAACGATTTTTTATTTTATTTTTTATCTCAATCAATCAAATTGTGTTTTTTTTTTTTAATCTATCTCAATCAAATCTTAAATTGTAAGTTTCCAATGATTATATATTATTTTTTCTTAAATTACCACAGTAAAATTATGATTTATTTATTTCCTAGATCTTTTTTTTATAGATCCTAAATCTTTTTTATTAATGTGAATTTATAATAAAGGCAACTATTATTGATTTTCTATTTTCTAATATATTTATCTTTTAACGTTTCCGTATTTATGCATTATTCTATTACAATCAATCTCCTAAATATTAAGTCAAAATAAATAAGATCAATTTACTCAAGCCAAATTTATATTTAATCTATATTCAAATTAGAAATAATGGGACTTTAATTGTAACATAAGCCACAATCACTAATCTACATGATATTGACAAATATATTTTCAAATGTAAAAATAAATATAAATAATAGCATTAAAATCTACATATAAAATATCTCTACTATTAACATCGAACTAACTAAAATAAGACAACGATTGATCACAGTATATAAAAAATTACTTAAGGAATAACCTGATACAAGAAATGGTAGGATCTTCTTGTATGTGATGCATTGCTGTACTATCTCCAAGAATTACCAAAAATAAACCTTCTCCTTCAACTTTCACTCTAAAAAACCCATACTTTTACAAAAAAAAAAAAATTGAAATAGTAACTTGCCTGTTGCATGGGTGGGGGAAGGTTAAATAGGTGTCGCGAAACAAAGTGGCGCAATGGGGAAATTTTGGTGCTCCTTCATTGACTAGTGACACCTAACCACATAAGGAGCATGCGCCTCGATACTCCTTCTCCGTCTAACGACACTTGGCCACATAGGAAAGACACATTGACCGAAAAGTGGAAGATGCTACATTGACTAGTGACACTCATCTGATTGGTGCAAAGAGTTTGGCGACACCTAGAAGATGTAGCATTGATTGGCAACACCTACTCAAGAATCACCCATTTTGGTAAATAAAATCCCTACATACCCATTTACGTAATTTTTTTGGGATTTTCACCCAGTTTAGTAAATTAGCCTATGATTAAGTGTTTCAAAATGTTTTAAAGAGAAATTAGTGTTCAAAGTTCTTTAAATCAGACATGAGGTCACTTAGTGACCAAACGGAAAAGAGTTCTATCAAACAGATAGAACATATTTCAATGTACAAATGAAGCTTTTCTTATGCATAAACGGAAGCTAATTCCTATGTATAGACAAAATAAAAATTCTAAATATAGATGAACAAAGTCTTGTCTTAACCAAATAGATTGAGTCTTCTTGCTAGACAGTACCACGTTGGCACTAGACGATAATATAACTTAATCATTTTATATATTGACTTTAAAACTTTTGTCTCCTAATAGAAAAATAGGAAGATATTACTGTATAACTTTTCACTTATTCCTCGTATATCAATCTATTAGTCTCGACATTGTTGAAGTTTGAATAGGTACGACTAAAGGCTACTTCGTTCAAAAAAGCACAATAAAGTAAACCTATGAAAGGATAAGACCCTGTATTTATAATAATACTAATGCTATCTCAAAGCCCAAGGACATATTCAAATTAATTCAAATTTTTGTCTTATTAACGAAAAGAATATATTCTCTTAATAAGTTATTTCAAATTTGAATTTAATTTGTTAGTCTAATATTTGTACAAATATTTGTATGTGTATTATAATTCAAATTGAAAAACAATCCCTTTTCAATTTTGAAATCTTGTTGCACACATACGTGATTTCTTTCCTTTTCTATATTGTTCATAAAATATTATTGTGCACAAATGCCACAATAATAAAGAGATGTCTATCTTTAGTGTGTGTGTGTGTGTATACGTACTAATTATATTCTTAGTGGCTAGCATAGAATATAATAATATTCCACATAGAGAATTTATTTATCAAATTAATAATTATTCTCTAGTAAAAATTAACATACTTGTTTGTGTGTGATCCCATAGGTTCAACACTAAGTTGGTAGTAAATTAATCAAATTAATTTTACCAATCGAGGTAGACATCTAGCAATACTCCTCAACGTCCATATAGCATAAAGTAATTGTTGTTACTTTCAAGAATCACTAGAGGATTAAGGGGGGTGTATTGGATTAGGATTTTAAAAGACTTTTTTTAGCATAAAAAAGTCTTGAAGATTTTTAAGATTATGTAGGAAACTAAAAACTGTTAAGATTTTTTTTTAAAAGACTTTTGTGATTAGGATTTTGTAGTTTGGATTTAATGGATTTAGAATATAGGATTTGAAAGGATTTCACGGATTTATAAGATTTGATAGGGAAAAATAATAACAAAACATTAGTAAAAAATATAGAATGTTTCATTTAACCCATAAAATGAATAATGTCATCAAAATATAAATCAAATAATTCAACAAAAAAGACATGATGATCAAAACATTAATCATTTGCCTAACTTGAAGAGTATTCAAAATAAAATTCTTTCAGCGACATATAGATTTGGGATTTCTTTTATAGCATCCCAAACATTGTTTTTTGTTTTCTCTATTAAGTTGTGTATTTTTTCAAAATTGACTGCAATAGTTCAGAAAGGTCTTTTAAAACTTTAACTTGATTGTTTGTCCTGGCTGAGTTAGAAAGATCTACTTTTCTTATGAAAAATTTTATTTCATTAGGAATTTATGAATCTAAATGGGAATGAGATGGTGGACTACATTGTAGGCTTGTAAGTTAATTCGTAGTGATTTGGGGTATGAACACATCACTATTAGGATCATATGAAAAGTCTCACTTTGAAACATAAAAACGTGTGGGTGGGAGATTATGTCACTGCCTCCAAAGCAAAGAGAATAAAATAAAAAATTCTGTGATGAGAAAGAAAGTCTCTTGTAGTTGGATGGGATTGTTTACTGGGTTTGGTATTTATATAATCAACTAAAAAGTCCATAAAATTCATCAAAATCCAATTAAAAAAATAAGTCCATAAAATATTTATGATTTTGAATAACAGATAACTTTTTTAAGTTATTCAAAATCCTAATCAAATACCACAAGATTTCGTTGCCCTCTAAAAAAATCTTGATAATATTGATTGAATACCATCAGATTGCTTTTTTATCATTTTACAATCTTGATTGAATACCCCAAGACATTTTTACCAAAAAAAAAGTCTTTAAAATCCTAAACAATCCTAATCCAATACACCCCCCCTAATATAATATTTTCTTCCATCATTTATAGCTCTAGATTAATTTTAGAATATGGTATTACCGTCAAATTCAAATATGTTGATCAATAAATTTATTCAGTGAATGACTTTAAGAAACTCATTTCTTCATTCATTCAATTGTCTTGACCAAAGTCTTAATTCATAGAACTCAAACTCATTAATCATTAATTCTACAAGTATTTAATTATATCCAATATCCATTCAACTAGTGTTCCAAAACATTAGGTGTCAGGAATAGGTATGGTAGTGGGGCGGGGTGGGGGCAAGATTAGCCTCTCCAACCCCCGCCTTAGACATCCCAAATCATCCCTGCCCCCATCCCCATTCCCCGTTGGGGCTTAAAACTTTGACCCATCCTCGTTCCCATCAGGGATCGGGTTTCCCAACCCCACCCCATTCCCCATACACATGACAATTTCAAATCATAAAAAAATTTACATGACTATCTCAAATGTTACGCATTCTATTTCTCATAATAAACCAAATTATTTCATTTATTTTATCAATAGAAATTCATTTCATAATAAACAATAAATATTGTGTCAATCAAACAAAACAAAAAAAAACATTTTGAGTACTAAGTACCAAAATATAATAAAAACTAAACAAGTTCTAATTTCCAAATTCCAATCTAGCAAAATAAGTAAAGAAAAAAGTCTTTTTTTTTTTACATAATCTAGATGAACAAAATCAAACTAAAGAAAAACAACATGACGAAATCATTGATATCATTTGATACTTAGATATTTGCATAGAAATTTTTGAATCCTTAAAAGCTTTGTTATTCTTTAAAACATATACATTTCAAATAACACAATATATAATAAACGAGAATAAAAAGTAGAATAATTGGCTAATATTAGAAAATACCACATGATTACCAATAGTATATAATAAATAATAATTTCTACAAACATAAAATAAAATAAAAATTATCAAGTACCAACCATAAAATAAGTCTTGGATGATATTTTTTGATTGTAAGTGCATAGATAGATATTCGTTCATAATATAAGAAAATAGGTAAAACATCTAGACTGTAAAACAATTTTTTTTATATATAAAGTTATTATACAATGAGTTTAAAATATTATTTTATAATAAAATAATTAAATTAATGTTTAATATAAATTTTTAAACTTATGATTTATATCATAAATAGATAGATTACTCTAAGGTAGGTGCGAGTGCAAGGCAGGGATCACAATGTCCAACCCCAACTCCATCCCCGACTTTCTTAAGCGAGGACAACCCAAACCCGCACTCGTACCTGATCAACTCGGATTTTCCCCGTCAAAATCGAGGTGGGGATGGGGGTTTCCCCATGAGTACGAGTTCAATTGTCATGCCTAGTCAGGAATTAAAATATAACAAATGAATTGTTAATTATTATAATAATCTCAAGTCAAAGAAAATTTCATATTTCCTTTTTAGAGTTTTCTATTTACAAATTAAGGTAATATTAACCACTAGAAAATCTTAATTTGAGTTAGTTCAATTATTACATCCCTATGTGCATCATTTATATATGTAAATTAATAATTGAGATCTATTAATATTCATCAAATGAATACTATCACACATATATTGATCTATCTGTATTATTAATATCCTATTCAGAATAATCCTATGATCAAGAACAATTTAGATTAAAATTACAAGATATTTGTTTCTCATTTTTCATAATCTCCATCATGATAACAATCTTCAATTTTAATCAAGGACTTTATCAAATTAACTTTTTTTTTTATTAAAATAGTATAAAATGATAAAGAAATAAAATAACACTTTATTATTAAAACTAGAAATTATTTACATGATAAATTGGAAATTGGGCATATATAATTATTCCCAACACATAGTGCACAAAAATATACACTGTGTATGCAAAGTTGGTACATAGCCATGCACAATTGATGCACGGGCATATGAGTAAGCACAAAAGTTGGGGGGTGCTAAGTAGGCTCCCAACCTAGTGCTAGGGGTTTTCGTGGTGGCTAACGGGAATGGACTTATAAAATAAATGAGTGGGAGAATCCTATAGATGTAAGGTTTTGCAAACCTAAAGAGGTAAGTCATTATGTACACTTGTCTATTTTCGACAAAACCACACCTCCCTCGTAAGATTAGCCCAAGGGACTCCCTGAATGGTCAGATGGTGTGACTATGTTACGGGATGAGGCCTATGGGGGATCGCTCATATTGTGTTGAGTCTCCATGAAGCAGTGTCGGTGTCTATTGTTGGAACTTGTTGGAAACACGTACAAACAAATTCAGCAACAACCTATTCAAAAAAAGCTAGCAACAAAAGGAAGCAAAAACATTGAATAGTAGTCTGAGATGTGTGGAAGCACACTACCCTTAAGGATTTCTTTGTGTAGCATAAGAACCCCCAGGATTTAACAAACTCTCCTCAACCAAGGCTAAGGAAGAAAAACAATAGGAACAATTGTTATTAGATGTGTCTAGGAAAAACTTTTTCTCATGTTCTGTTAAGAAGAAGAAGAATCTACTTTTATATAAAAAGGAAAACAAGAAGAATGTTGTTTTTAATCTCTAAACACTATAAGAAAAGTTGTTATTCACAGCGACTTTTTTGCAGTGACAATTAAATTGTTGGCAAAAACGGACATTTGGCAACACAATATTATTGTCGCTGGGATAAATATATTTATTCCAGCGATAGATTTGTTGTTACAAAAAATGTTTTTATATGTCAATGACATTGATTGTCGCCGTTAAAAGCAATAATTATCATTGGCAAAAATATAAATAATGATAGAGACAATTAAATGTCGCTACAAAACTTTTCACGTTGACATTTTTGGCAGCAACCTTCAACGACGACAATTTTTTCGTTGTCATAAATTGTCTTTGCAGTGACAATTTAGATATCCCAACAATAAATGTCATTGCAAATAACAACTTTTCTTGTAGTGAAAATATTTGATTCAATATTCGCTCCAATTCGAAAGGAACGTTAAGATTTTTCTCCAATTAAAACCAATTTGGTAACAAACTAAAATGACCATTTGAGAAAGATTTGGAGAAGATTTTCAATTGAAAGACACGTTCAACATTGTTATAAAAAAAAAAGTAACAGTAAACATAATAAAGGGAAATTAATCTAAACTAATAAAAGGAAATCAATTTCATAATTGAATGCTATGAGGTCCCAACTAGAATCCCTCTGTACACGTACATGAGTTATTAATTCCTCACAAGCCAATATATGAAGTTCAAATAAAATATAAATATAAACTTTGAAATATCTATTATTTATACAATAGAATTGACTAGTAAATTATTGTGAGTTATATGATGGTTTTTGTTGAACAAATATAATAAGATTGTGTGATAGTTGATGAATAATTGTGACTAATGACTTTTGATGATTGATGAGGATTGTGATATTTGATGGCTAAATGTATTTCATGAGATGTGATGATTTATGTTGCAATAAGTTATGTTGTTGTTGATAGTTGGGAATTTATATTTTAACTATGTTGCATGGTTTGAATGAGATGGTTGTGCCATGATGGCGTTATTAGTTATCAATTATTAATGAAATGAGTTTTGATGATTCTTTGACTAGTATGAAAATTATTTGCAAAGTATATGAAAATTAGTTTTCGCCTTTCCATAGTTTGAATTGCCCTATTTGTATATGCATTTTATTCTAGGAAGCTTACCCTTGCATGTGGCACACGTGGTAGTGATTGTAATGATCTCGGCCTTGATCTACGGGGGAGCATATGACGTTCAGGTGGATTCATCCTCTTGGAGACGTAGAGGAAGTGTGTCAGAGTTTGGAGTTGTGTCCTTATCCTTCTTTTCTTGGTCTAGTTTTATGTATAGTAATGGCCAGTTAGGTTTGCGTTAAACTTTTATTTTGAGATTTTAATGTCATCGAAGCTGTATTTCATTCAAAAGAGTGAAGTACTGTGACGCATTATAAATGATTTAGCTTGGTTTTATAACTTCATGGTTTATACTTTAAACTTTGAATAACATTTATTGGTTTTAGAAATCGCAAAAGGTTCATACCTATTTTCATAGATAATCTAATGAAAGGGTTTTTTTTTTCATTAAATAAAATCAAACCTTATATTAATTATTTATGTAACAAAGGCAAGTTGTTACAATTTTTATACTACGAGGAATGAGAAATTGTGGATTCACACAGACATGACAATCAAACCCATACAGTCGTACCTATGGGCATTGCCCCGACTTTGACGGATAATTTGACTTTGACCAAGCGCAGGTTCAGATACAAGTAATAGCCGATTTAAAAAATTGGGTATGGGACAGGGATATAAGTTTGTGCATACTTATCATGTATCCGTACTACGTACTCATGCCCGTCTTCGATTAGTATAGTTAGTAAATTACCCTTATTTTGTGACATTTTATATAATAACTGTTAGAGCATTTACACTTTACAATTTACACTTTGTAGTTACTGAATTGTTGTTTAAGGTTGTTGCTTCAAGTTGTTTTTTAGATTTTAGGCAAAAAATATTAGATTTTATTAGATAGTTATACAACTTGTTGTTATTAACATGTCATGGCTCAAAATATTTGTGAGAATTTTTTTTACTTACTAACTTATGATGACTCTAAATAATTATGAAAATTTTAACTCGTTAATAACTTATTATGACTTGAAATTATTTTTTTCATGTTATTTTTTTTTTCAAGTAAGGGACGAGTATACTCGATCCCCAACAAAAATGGAGACAGGGATGAGAAATCATAACCATTAAGAATAGGGACAAAGAATGGGGATGGATTTTGAGAAGTGGGAGGGGACTGGGATGCAGAACCATATACCCATCCCCACATCAACCCATTGCCATGCCTCGCTGATAATTGTTGTCGCAACCAGGGTCATGACGAAACGGCGAAAAGATTAATAATTAGAATTAGAGGAGTCACCACCAATGTTTATTAAGGAAAACATCTGGAAAAAAAAACCTTTTTAGAAAAAGGATGGTCTTTGAAACCAGATTTGAGTTTGAGAGTCCATTACGCATAGGGAAGGTATTAGAACCCTACAACATCCGTCACAAAGACGGTTACCTTTAATTAATTAAGCAAAATCTTTACAACTTTTTAGACATTTATCTCACTAAAATATTACAGGAAAAGAATAATTTATTTTTTATGAAGGTCAATTTTATTATAAGAAAGAAGGAGAGATATTATTTTCATTTTTATTTTTTATTATTATTTTAATTTATGACTCTTGAGCTATTGCAACTCATTTATCCTAAAAACATGAAAGATTGATAGAAGTGTACACCCAAGTCAATCCATTTTAATTTTTTGAAATGATTTTAATTTAAAATTATTTGTCCTTGGAGAAGAAATTTTTAAGGTTATCAAGTTGTCGTAACTTGTACCCTAAAATCTCAAGATTTAAAAAGATGTTACATCTAAATAATATTTTCTTTAAAAGAAAATTATTTTTGTTTGTGAAAGATTATTTTTACTTAAATCCATTTTTTTATGAGGTATCTTGTTATTATAATTATTTAAGTTGTCTATTACTGTTATTATTCCAATTAGAAACAACTACTAAAACCACTAACTAAAAAAAAAGCTGAAGGCTATAAAAAAAAGAAAGAAAGATAATTAAACTAAATTAACTATAAATTAAATAAAATGTTAAGATCTGGACCAATTTTTGTTAAAAAAATAAAATAAAACATGACACGGGCTTAAGCCCAAATGATACACAAACAGTGAAACAGAGAAAGAAAAAATGCTTCAGGGAGGAGGAGGGCCTCTCATTCATTCATTCATTTCACAAAAATAGGAAAGGGGTTTCTAAACCTAAAATCGCAAATGAGAGCAGCGGCAGTGCAAGAGAAGAAAAGAGGGGAAAGAGAGCATTCGGGCTGCAATTTGAACTCCACAGCGAAACCATGGACGGCAACGCAGTTGCACGTGTGGTGGTGATCGCGACGCATAGCACGATGGCAGAGGGCATGCGTGAGCAATGTGCAGCGGCGGAGTGGACCAGTAGCAGCGGTGTGCAGTGTAGTGCAAGCACAGCGGCACATGCTAACAACTTGGTTCGTGGTGGGTTAGGCGATTTGCGTGGGGTGCAGTTGGGTTCTGACCTAGTGGTGGTCATGGTGGCAACATGGAGGGGTTGATGGCAATGGTGGTTGGCGGTGCAAAGGGGTTGCAATTCTTACCCTGTGGTGGTTATGGGTGGCTGAAGGATTCGCGTGGTCGGGGTTCATTTGCACCAAAAGGTATGTGGGTTTAATTATTTTTTTATATGGTGGTGTTTTGACTATGATAGAAACTATGAGAACGTTGTGATTATGGTCTTGTTCTTTTGTTTGGCTTTTGTAATTTCTCATTGGGTTTCATTGCTTATTTTGGGTTTTGGAGGGTAATTGATTTTTGGTTTTGTGGTGGCTGTGGTTGTGTTTGTGTTTGAGGATGAATGATTTTTGGTTTGGGATAAGTGTAAAAATGTGCAATGATTCTGGTTATGGTTTATGCTCTGTCTCTGTTTATGTTTATGCTTATGCTTATGCTTGTGTTTCTATTTTGGCATTGCATATGCAAGTTTTTTGGGGATTTGGTGTTCACCATGAATGTCTTGATTCTGAGGTTATATTGATTTATCAAAACAATCATGTAGAGTTGGGACAATCTATTTCAGTTCATATCATTTTAGGGATAGTTTGATCAATTAACTACAATCCATTTCATATCATTTTAGGATAGTTTGATCAATTAACTACAATCTATTTCAAGTTCATATCATTTTAAGGATAGTTTATTAATTAACTTCTTATCACTATTTTGAGCAAATAGAGTGAAAAATACTATATTGCTTACAAACAAACAGATTCAAAGAAAACTAATACACATAAAGATTGAAAAGAAACCTTGGCATTACATTATATTCCAAGATCATATTACCTGTTATGAGCTAGCCAAGCTATCTCTTCTGTTGTATTTTTTGTTTGCTATATTCTACCCTTGTTGTATCTTCTTGTTGTCCTGCTCTTCTTCTCCTTGCTGTTGTATGCTCTATTGTTGTTCTACTCTTTCTCTCTTCTTTTTTATGTTGTATGCTCTATTACTGTCTTGCTCTTTCTCTCTTCTTTTTTTGTTGTATGCTCTATTACTGCCTCTCCTTTCTCTCTTTTTTTCTTTTTTGTTGTATGCCCTATTGCTGTCCCCCCTTCTCCTATGTTTTGCATGTTATATATATAGGCATATATGAGGTTTCCTTCTTAGGAAGTTTTGCTTATTTTAGCATTTTTTTAAGCTTTCCTTCCTAGGAAGTTTTCCTTAATCATTTCTGTTTTGCTTGGAGTTGCATTTTTTGAATTTCCACCACCTAGTGCTAGGCCTAGGTTTGATAGAGTGACTGCCAATATGATGATGGAGCTGCTGCCTATGAGGATGAAGTGGTCAATTAATGATGAAGCTGCTAATTGACTTTTGCTTGTTTTTTTGTTCTTTTTCTTTTTTTTGCTGCTTCTTTTTTCTTGTGCTTTGAATTGATTTGGGCACTTGATTTTTGTTCATGGTTTTAAGATTTTTGTTGAAGCTCAAATGAAGCAATGGAGGTATTAAGGATGATTATATGCATCAAGGACAAATTTTATGCTTTCCAAGTGATTGCACAACTTTGTATCCATTTCCCACAACTAGGCGAAGCCATTGACTTTCTGAGTGGTGATTGCGTGAGACTGCACAACTATGCATCCGTTACATGGTTGTGCAAACGGACTTGTGAGAAGACCTTTATGATCTTAGCCCATAGCTTTAAATAGGTTTATCTTCTTTTTTTTTTTAAAGTTAGTTAGACACGTTACAAAGAGAAAAAGATAGAGAGCTCCAAGGCATTGCATGATAGCTCATGTTTGGAAAGTCCTCTAATATCTCTTCATCTTCCCACATGGCTATGAGTAGATAAATTCATCCTTCGTTGGGATTCCCTTCTATTTTTAATGTTTATTTTTTGCTTGATCACCCAATTGCATGATGCTGTAATTTCAATTGTAATGGAAAAATTCTTTTGAATTGCGAACTCTAGGACCCAATACTTTTTATGCGTAGGGATAGGGTAAAAAAGATTGGACATTATCAAAACTCTTATTCCTAATGCAATGCAAATATCATGGTTACACTAATTCAATGGATTGATAGTGGAACTAAGGAACTTAGGTTCTTTCACTTAAGGGATTAAGGTTTGAATAAATTTGTGAGTTAATGATAACAAAGTCTATTTGAATAGAAAATTAGTGATTGCATGTTATGATGGTTTGGTGAAGTTAAATCCTATCAATTTCCTTCATTGATTTGAATACCGTTTTCTATGCAGTTCGACTAAATTCCTAAACCCAATTTTCTTCATTTTAGTCTTTTATTTTTTTGCACTTATCTTTTTATTTTAATTACTCCATTCTAAATTTCCATAATCTATTTAAGTTACTATTATTTACCTAATTATAATGCAAATTGGAAACATAAGTGGGTTGGATGGTAGAAAAAAAGTGAAGGAAGAAGGGAGAAGGGATAAGTCGCTTTGAATCCCTCACTAACATTTTAACAAAAGTAACATTTTTCGATAAAAAAAAAAAAGTAATAATACAAATTAAGATTGAACTATTTAGAACTCTAAGGTCCCTTGTTTTGAAAACAAACACCAAACACACTAATCTCCTAATAAAGAGATCACAATCAATTGAAGTAAGCTCTTGATCCCAAAGGTTAAGTGCTCCATCTCCCTCACCAAAGAATTAAGTACGTGTTATGGTCTTCATCCTTGTATAATCTAACAAAGTTTACCACCAATTCCCAGACCCTGATGAACAAGTTGCACCTTCTTAACTAACACCAACTTGCAAACACGGGGTTGCTCTTGATGAGAAGAAAGCTTGAGGAATAGGCTTTATCACTTCGTGGGGTGCCCCGGTTGCTTCAGCCTCTCCCTCTCCCTTCTTTACGTTGTTCTTTACTTTCTCCTCAGACTGTACTTTTCTACACATGCACTTGTTCCAGTAATTTTTCACATCATTTGAAGTTCTTCTTGGAAGTCTCCCTGCAATCAGAGACCATCTACAATGACAACACAAAAAAAAATTAATGAAAAGGCCAGCCTGGATCGTGAGAAACCATTAGAAGTCACTCGAAGGCGCTGTCAAAACGCAAGAATTTCCGCGCAAGCCTTGGAAAGACAACGATCCAACTACTTTTACGCCACCAGAAACATAAAGGGCAGACCAATAGCCTAAAACGTTAAGCGTGTATAAGAAATCCCTAAGACTCGACCCCCGAAAATGACAAAAGAGTACACCTTAAACCGTCGAGAAGCGCCGAAGGCTTTTTGGAAATGTCCCCGAGCGACTAAGGATGGTCGACAAATAACTAGAATATGCCGCAAACCTAAAAGCTACCAGATTGTCGACGGTTTCACAAAAGCCACCACAGGTCGTTCGAAAGTGCCACAAACACATGGATTTTGGTGCATGCACCCTGAGCAAACCACTCTTCAACTGCTTTTACATCGTCGGTAGCCTAGAAAGTCGAACAGCAGTCCGAATCGCTAAATATGTTGTAGAAATCTCTGAAACTCAACGAAGCTCAGATGACAACGAGAAAGAACTGCAAAAAAAAAAAAATACAGTTGAATCCATCACCAGTCACCGAGGGACTAGAGACGGCCAAGGAAACACCAAAATATGTCGCAGACGTAGAAACACACAGTCAGAAAATTACAGGAAAAAAAGCAAAATCCTACTGGATCATCAACGATTTCTTAAAAACCGGTACAAGTCACTCGTAGGCGCCATAAACGCGTCGGTTTTGGTGCAAACCCTAAAGGGACTACTATTCAACTACTTTTGCACCATCGAAAACTCAGAGAGCCAAACAGTAGCCTAAGTCGTTCAATGAGTTGCAGAGATCCCCAAAACTCGATGGAGCTCACCTAATAACAGCTACAAACATATACACTTTTAAACTGTGGAAAAATGCTGGAAAGGTCACCGAACGACTAAAGATGGCCGAGAAACAACTAAAATGCGCCGCGGGCTTAAAAGCGGAGCTGCAAGTTGTTGAAAGACCGGCCTGGATCATCAACGGTTCTTCAAAAATCGTTCGAAGTCACTCGAAGGCGCCGTAAACGCAAGAATTTATGCACAAGCCCTAGAAAGACAACGATCCAACTACTTTTACACCACCGGAAACATAAAGGGTAAACCAATAGCCTAAATCGTTAAGCATGTATCAGAGATCCCCAAAACTCAATGGGGCTCACTCCAAAAACAAGAAAATAATACACTTTAAACCGTCGAAAAACGCTGAAAGCTTTCTCAAAATGTCCCCGGACGACTAAGGACGGTCAGCAAATAACTAAGACATGCCACAGACCTAAAAGCTACTAGATCGTCGACAATTTCACAAAAGCCATTGCAAGTCGTCCAAAAGTGCCACCACAAACACATGAATTTTGGTGCGTGCACCTTGAACAAACCACTCTTCCACTGTTTTTACACCGTTGATAACTTAGAAAGCCAAAGCAGTAGTCTAAATCGCTAAATATGTTGTAAAAATCTCTAAAACTCAACGAAGCTCGAATGACAACGAGAAAAAATTGCAAAAAAATACAGTTGAATCCATCACTAGTCATCAAGGGGCCAAAGACAACCAAGGAACAACTGAAATACGTCGCAGACGTAAAAGCACAGCCTGAAAATTACAAGAAAAGAGCAAAATCCTACTAGATCATCAATGATTTCTTAACACAACCAGTACAAGTCACTCGCGGGTGCCACAAACTCGTCGGTAACCCTAAAAGGACTACTATTCAACAATAATAAAGAAAAATATAATTTCCTCTCTTTCACCATAAATAATACTAAATTTTATTTAGAATAATCTTCATCAATGGTATCTTCAAAAAATAATTTTAAAAATAATAAATGACTAAAGAAATATTTGAGTTTAAAAAATTAAATATCCATATTTTATCTATTTTATAGAGTATAGAGTCTACAAATAGATATAAGAAAAGTTAGACTCTCAATAATCAACACTTGTCAACTAAATAATGCAAAAGCTGAAATATAGCATGTAGATCATTAAAATTCTTCATGAATTTGTAATAAAACAATGATATAATATTCTAAAATTATACTGGAATAAGTTAGGTAACAAATCAAATTACATAACTCATTTGATAAAATAAATATTTATTTTGATAAAATAATTAATTTTTTTAGTGTATTTGACTAAATTATATTTTATTAAAACAAATAATTTTATGTTTATTTAAAGAAATAAATCTGATTTACTTATAAAATAATCATTTATTTTATAAAACACTTATCAATATATCGGTATATTATATAAAACATAGTTGCTAACTAGACTATCTGTCTACATGTCGTGCTCTTATGAAAATTTTCCTTTTTTATTATTCCTAAATCTACTCAAATTAATTAGATTTATTGCCTTTGATATATTTATATTTTTCTTTCTATATTTAAATAAATTATTTTTAAAATTCCTATATTAATATATTTAGATTTCTCTTTCTAGATTTAAATAAGGAGTTTTTAAAATTGTTATATTAATATTATTAAAAAGTTTATACTAATATTTATATTATTAATGTTATTAGTATTTAATATTATACACGTATCATGTTCAAAAAGAAATATTCTAATTAAAATTATTAATATAAATATGTTTATGATAACATTAATTACTTTTATATATAATCTGTTCTAAAAAAGGAAACCATAGAATTTTTTTTTGGCCTTAATAAGAGTAATCTTGACAAGTTCTTTAAATATTAATAAAAATGGAAATTAGGTAGGCAAATTAGTATTGATAAAATAATTATTTAAATTCAATTTCTACTGTTAAATGCATTATCACCCCAAAAAGAGAAAGTGTGCATGTAAATTAGTAATACTCTATATATACCAAGGTGTTTAGGGTTTACATGTATTATATTTGTACACACTCTTTTTTATTATCTACAAATTAGTTTTGACAACAGTTAAATTTTTTTTCCAATGCAGGTTCAAGAATTTTAAATGTTTCAAAGTGAAGAATTCTGCATGTTTCAAAGTGAGCATGCATGTTTCAAAGTGAGCAGGTAATGATTCTTCTTCTTTCACTTTTACTAACAAAATTTGGTTATTTTGTGTTTATTATATTTTTATTTTATCTATTATATTTTTCTTCTCTTTTTCTTTTACATTTTCTTCTGCATGCATGGGAACACATTGTCTATTTTTCTTATCAAATTAAAATTGTTATACTTAATGATTTGTGATAGGATGATAATGTAATTTTTTTTTTTTTTGGAGTAAATGCATCACCAATAAACTTTATTGAGAGGCTCACCACCAACTTTGGCCAGAAAGTTTTAGAAGAGTGTCTTTGAAAGCTCCTGAGACAAATAAGGGGAAGAACAAGGTGATCCAATTATTTCTATTTTTTTTTTTTTTTTTCATTCCATTACCTCTTTTCTTTTCTTTTTTTACACATGTTTACCCTTCGGTGGTAGGTGCATAAGAATTGTTTGTCTCTTAAAAGGAAAATAGAAGTGGTTGCATTTTGAGAACATCGAGTTTATTACTCCCTCTCCTTCAATTGAGTAATTAAAGGTTTTGAAATTTTTTTTATTGAAATTTTTGTCTCTACCATGATTAGTTTGGAGGATATATGGTTTTTTCTCTTTGTTTCTTTTTTTTTTGTTCTAATGAGATGATACTTTTTATATTAAAGGAGTAGGTGAGACTCTTATTTCTATTTAATTTTATCATTTGCATTTGTAACTGTTAATTTTATCTTTATGTTGGTTGAGTCTATTTTTTGTGATTTTGTTAATCTCAAATTTGATAATTTTTTATTTACATTGTTTGTAATTTTATTTTTTGAAGGATTGGCACAAAAAAAAAGTTTGAAATTCTCATCTTTAATATATTGATATTTAACATCAATCTCTAAATATTTTGTTCTATATAACAAGTAATTTTCTTTTAATCATATTTTCATAGGGTTACATATAGTTGGATTATGCACTGATTCTTATCGTCAGAACAATATTTTGAAACAATCTCCAAGAACTTTTGAAGGATTATGGGATACAATAATTATTTTATTCCTAAATGATGAATGAAAAGCATGAAAAATAGTTATTTTATGGTTCTATTTTGTATTTAAATTATTCATACTTTTTTTTATATATATTTCTTGACATATTTTAATTAAATTAAAATTGATCTCTACAAAGAATATGTCCATGACTCTAACAAAAAGTTGCCAAAAAAAATCTGACAAAAGCAAAATTAAATATACTTCTATGATAAAAAAAAATAATAATAATAATAGTAATAACAATAATAAGTAACAACTAATTTAAAATCTCCTTAAAAAAAATTAATTTAAAACTATTTTTTTATATATTATTAAAACATATATAAAAGATTTTACAAAAATTAGTTGTTAAATTATTAAAAAAATTATTAAAACTTATTGTTTAGACAAATTATTTATAAAGTTTGTATTTAATTTACACTATTTATAATTACTCGTAATTACATTATTACAAAAATTAGCTTGTACATTAAAAGATAATTTTACATTTTTGTAATAATGTAATTACGAGTAATTATAAAAAGTGTAAATTAAATACAAACTTTATAAATAATTTGTCTAAACAATAAGATAGAGCTCTGAAAACAAACTAGAACCCATGGGTTGGTCCGGTCCACCACGGGTTGACCTACGAACCCACCAAGGGTTGTTTTTTCATTATATTTTAGTATTTTGTAATGTGATTTCACTTTTTTTTTTAAATTGAATGCGTTTCATGTAAAAAAAAAATATAATGTGTTTGTTTTTGGGAAAATATATAATGTGTTCAAATTTTATTTTTTTTTATTTTTTAAAAACTTTTAAGTGAGTTGGTGGGTTGGTGGTTGACCCATTTAACCCACCAACCCATAGTGGCCCAGTCCGGATTCAATTTTTAGAACTCCCTAAGGAGTGGACTAGGCCAACAAGGTGAGTCAAATTGGCCTATTTTGACAGCTCTACAATAAGGTTTATTTTTTATATGAAAAAAAATTAAATAGTTGCAATTAAATGAGTAATTTCGAATTTGTTAACATTAATTATTTGAAAATCTTATAAATACTTTTCTAAAATTTTAAAATTTAACAAAATTTATATGTGCATTTTGAAGCTAAAACTAAGTTAGATTAAATAATTAAATTGAATTTAATAATTTTAATTATTTATAATTTTTATAAATATTTTGTTGAAATTAGAAAATATTAGGGATTGAATTAATAATTTGAAATTTACTTATTTTAATTATTTATGGAGATAATAATTCGAAATTTACTTTAGGAAAATAATATTGTCCAAATTAATTTTATATATAGTTCTACTGAAAACTAAAAGCATTCAATTACCTTCCTTCACCAAAAACAAAAATCTATTTATCTTCTTATTTCTTATTATAAATAAATTCTATATTGTGCATATTTATTATTATCTTAAAAGTTAAATGTAAAATTTATTACTTAGAAAAAAATGAATCACATGCAATATTAGAATAAATAAATATATGTTGGACAAAGTTAAAAAATCCTAATGTATATGTATAATATACTTAAAATAAAGAACAATATAAATATTATTTGGATCAATTATATATTTGTTTGAAATTAATCATTGAGAAGGGCTAATTACACTCTTTTTTAAATATATCCACGTGATTAGTTGTAAGATAATATTTAAACATAAATAATATAAATATTAACTAAATAAGAAAATATAATATTTAAATAATATGTAAAATTCTTCAAAATTGATAATTTTTTTAAAATTTTAACCAATCCATGTGACAATATTTAAAAGATAATATCAAATAAAGTGATGTCAACGTTTCTCTAAATTATTAGTAACATTTAATTTAAATAATATTTTTACTAGAAAAAAAATATTTTTTTCTATCAGTGATCAGAGAAGTGATTTCCAAGTATAAATAAATACTTTTAAATTTATGAAATTAATTACATTCATATCAAAATTAAATCATATTATTTCAATAATAATTAATCGTGACTTATCAAATAATTATAATTATAATTATCATAACCAATAAATTAAGTTTGACAATATATATATATATATATATATATATACTTCTTTTTTATAACTATTTAATTCCAAATTTTTTATTTAAATTTATTATCTAAATTATTTTACATAACTTATTTATAGGTGCAGATTTTTTTTAAAAATATTCTCTTAATTCTTCCTTAACGATGTAAATTACAGTAATGCAAAAAAGAGATTTTATGAATCTATATAATAATGTTGTAGACTCCTCATTTTTAAATATTAGTTTATTCAATTCTTATTTTCAACCAACATGAAGACATAATATTTAATTAAGTTAAATGTCATCGAAAATTTCTATTTTTTGGAATTTTTAAAAGTGTTTTCATATCGCACATGCTTAACAAAATAAAACAATATCATAATAAAAAAAACATCTCAAATACTTAAAGTCTTTAATATTTAATGCCTAATTTTGTTTAAAGTTATTTTTTAAATATACTATAAAAAGAGAAAGTTACATGATTGTGACATTCTTAGGAGTTTTATAAAATTAATTGATTTGAAAAAAAAAATTACACATAACATTTTTAGAAAAAGAATTCTAAATAAAATTATTAATGAGCTATAAATAATTTAAATTGTGAAACATCATCATCTATCTACATCTACAAGTTACATGTAAAATTTAAAAAATAAAATATTCTAACTAAAACTATTAAGGAGTTTTTTTTTTATATATATAAATACATTTGAATTTTGGATTTTGAAAATATTTTTGCATATGATAACACTAAATGAATTGTTAAAAATATTAACATGTTATTAAAAGCTTGATTTTTTTAAGTGAAAAAGCTTGATTTAAATATACACGAATTAGTTTTAAAAAGAAAACAATAATAATATTTTTATAATAAATGTAATATAAAAAATAGTATAAGATATAGATAACAATTTTTAAGATGGTTAATATAACTCTGTAAAAAAAAAAAAACGATGGTTAATATAATCAACTTTTATTACGGGATCATAAAAGTTAATAAATCTTTTGGTGCATTATTCATCAAATGAATGATTAATTCAATCAATAAAAAAATGTTGTATTTTTTTATTTGATATTCAATCAATTTAATTTAAAAATACTACTCAATAATATAATTTATTTTTGTAATAAATTCGTTATTAAAATATTAAAACAGTTATTTAAAAAAAATTATACTCATCTATGTTATTATTGACTTATTTAAAACAATTTATGATGTGACATTAAATTTATAAATAATACTCACTTTCAGAAGTAAGAAAGTAACTTTTTAGATAGAATTATTTCTTAAAGTTTTCGATCAATCAATATATTATATAAAATATAATTGCTAATTATGTTTATATTTCATAATTGATAATTAATTTCAGTATATATTTTTTAATTAATACTCATATTATTTATTTTATAAGTGTTATTTAAATTTTAAATATAAAAATCCTATAATATCTTAATTAAAATAATTTTAATGATTTTAATTTATTCAAATTTTGAAATTATTATTATTATTATTTAAAATTTTATATTGAATATCCTTGATAATTGTTCGTTTAATCACACATTAATTTATTATTTTTTGTAATAATAATAAAAAAAATCAAATTGAAATGTTCTCCATTTCCTTAATTAATTTATGGTTATATGATTACAACAAATTCAACGGATATTGTAAGAAAATTGAAGAATTATTTTTGTATTTAATATTTTTGTGCTAATTGAAGTGTTCCTATTTCCTTATTTAGTTTCTTGAATGCCAATATTTATATTCTATTTATATCGCCATTGTCTCGAAGGTTTGCATCCAAATGAAGTTTTTTTTTTGTTTTTTCTTTCTCAAATGTTTTGTATTTTTATTCTTTTTGTTTTTCTTATTCCTAATTTACTTTTGCTTTTTCTTTTAATTTCTGAATTTAACTTTTGATCTTCGATGGCAAGTGCTGAAATTGTCTCTATTGTGAATATTTGATGTAGAACGTTCATTTCTCCAAAAAAAAATAAAATTATTCTTCCTCCTCATTAGGTGAGTATTGCTTTGAACCATTTTTTTTTTTTGTTTTAAAAATTGGCTTAAATTTTTATTTCATTTCACTATTCTTATTCTTATATACTAATTTCATTGTTTTATCTTTAGGTTCAAATTTGAAGATATTTATGTTATATAAATCAAAACGTGAAGATGTGGAAGCAATTTGTTCAATTTTTTTTTTACAAAAATATTTTTTTTTCTTTCTCTAATGTTTTCTATTTTTATTCTTCTTTGTTTTTTTTTATTCCTAATTTACTTTTATTTTTCTTTTAATTTCTGAATTTAACTTTTGATGTTCAATTTGCATGTGCTAAAATTATCTCTGTTTAATATTTGAGAAGGGATAGAGACTATTGGTGCTGAAATTTTATTTTAGACTATTATTAAATTAAAACTGACATCTAGGATAATTTCTATTCCTATAAAATTAACATTTCTACGATATGTGTATTTCGATTGACTTATCTTCCAGGTTTGTAGGGTTTATGGTTTTTTTCTCTTTGCTTTTTTTTTGTTTCTAATGAGGTGATACTTTTTGTTTAAAGGAGTGAGGTGAGACTCTTATTTCTACTTAGTTTTATCATTTTCATTTGTAACTATTAATTTCATGTTTATGTTGAATTTAATGTGATTAGTAATGTCATGTACAACTTTAATTTTTTGTATTTACTTTTTTCTTTCAAAACATACTTTGTGCTTTTTTTTTCTATTTCAAATTTGACAATTTTTTCTTTACATTTGTTGTAGCTCTGCCGCTCATGCATGAACATGGATATAGCTTTTTTAAGGATTGACAAAAAAAAAGGGTTTGAAGTTCTATTTTTTCTTTACCGTCGGGATAATATTTTGAAATAATTTTCAATAATTGTTGAAGGATTATAGAATACAATAATTGTTCTATTATTGGATTATGAATGAAAAATATGAGAAATGATTATGTTATGGTTCTATTTTGTATTCAAATTATTCATGTTTTTTCTATATATTTCTCGACATATTTTTATTAAATTGTAAGCAATCTCTACAAAGAATGTGTTTTTAACTCTATCAAAAAGTAATAATAATAACAAAAAAACTATGAAAAAAATAATAATAATAATAAGTAACAACTAATTTAAAAATATTTTTTTATATATTACTAAAACATATAAATTTCACATTAAAAGATAATTGTACATTTTTGAAATGTAATTACAGGTAATCATAAATTGTAATCTAGGTACTTTATAAATAATTGGCCTAATCAATAAGGTCTAACTTTTTATATAAAAAAAATTAAATAGTTGTAGTTCAATTAGTAATTTTAAATTTGTTAATTTTAATTATTTGAAACACTTATGAATACTTTTCTAAAAATTTAAATTTTTAAAAATTTTATAAGTATGTCTTGAAACTCAAACTAATTTAGATTAAATAATTAAATTGAATTTATTAATTTTAATTATTTATAATTTATATAAATAATTGAAATTAAAAAATATTAGGGGTTAAATTAATAATTTTAAATTTACTTATTTTTAATGATCATAATTCAAAATTCACTTTAGTAAAGTAATATGGTCAAAATTAGTTTTATATATAGTTGGACTGAAAGCTAATTACCTTTGATTATCTTCTTATTCTTTATTATAAATAAATTATTTATTGTTCATATTTCTTATTATCTTAAAAGTTAAATATAAAATTTATTTCTTGAAAAAAACTGAATCACATGAAATTAGAATAACTAAATATATTAATGCAAAAGATAATTAAAGAGGAAGTATTAAAATTGACCATTAATAACTACACAAAAGTTTCCTTAAAAAAAACCACACAAAAATAATAAATATAAAAAATATATACTCTGTTAAAAAATTTATTTTTTAATAAATGTAATTATTAAACAATTATATTTTATAAAAATAAATATTATTTTTTACATCACAATTCATTTATACTCATTAATAAACATTGACAATTTATTTGTATTATTTTAATTTAATACAAAGTTTGATAGAATAATATGACTGTACTAAATACAGAAAAATAGAATTAACTTATATATCTTTACTCCTTAATTTAGGCAAAAAATTTGATCTAACAACCTCTCTTATCTACGTATAATAATGTTAGATTTGATTAAGTCTAATCAAGGACCATGAATCTTATTTTGTAATATATATTGTAAACTTATTTTTTATTTTTGAAGTTATAAAATTAATATATTAACGCAAGAAACTTAATTATTTATTAAATACAATTAGCTCATAATATTTTAGTAAATAACTCAAAACTGATTAGATAACATGTAACATCCCACTTCCGACATAACTAATCAAAGAAATATTGGATTTTTTTTAAAAAAAAATCTTTCTTAACGACCCAACTTCGTCACTTATATAATATACTAATTTCTTTATATATATATATGAAAATACCTATATACACGTACATATATCCTTTACACACTCAAGTAAATGTGTACAAACATTCACATAATATACATCATCATACCATAAGGTTTTAAGAGTGACTTTATAAAATATAGGTACATGAGTTCACACCATACAAAAATGGTCATCTACTACAAACTCAAGTAATTACACACACACCCTAAGTTGATCCCTATATATATATATATATATATATACTCGTAAGAGCACAACAAAAGTGCGGTATTGTCCCATAGGTAACATCTAAATCCACTTCATTGATAAGGTTTGTCTAAGTACCTATAGCTGCATCACTATCTGCTCCCATGATCATCACAATTAGACAACACAAAGCGCAAGGGTAAGCTTATTTATATAAAAATAAACATAATTATATGAAAGTATAAACTAAGGATAGATTTAGTTTAAAAGAACGTTGAATAAAGTAATGATCATACACCATATAACCTCATTAAACAAAATGATTTCACTCACACTTCAGTTTCAATTTATAATTATGTCATGTATGTCATGCTGACTTGACTCCATGGAGATTTCTACAACTTTTGGGCAGTCCTCATAGGCCCCATCCCCTACCATAGTTCTCTGACCATTCAGGGAGTCCCTTAAGCTACCTTATGGAGGATTTGTGATTTTATTGAATATAGACAAGTGTTGGTATTGGCTTACCTCTATAAGGTTTGCAAGACCCAACATCTTTAGGGATTCAACCACTTGTCTATTCTATAGGCTTATTCCTATTAGCCACCACGAAAACCCTCAACACTAAATTAAGAGCCCACTTGGCACTCTCAACTTACATGCTTACCCATATGTAATGCCACATTAATATGTATGAATGCACATACCACCAACTATATAATACACTTCAAGCATACCATCATTCATGATTTTTACTACAGCAACTCACCATTCCAATAAAACATAAACTTATCATCAAGAAATCACTTTTGTTTGCATTCCATTTCCTAAGTCATGGTTTACTACCCTTTTTAATTTCTATCATGTGTCTAAGACTATTGTTTGTTATAATTATAATATCTATAATATACTAGCTCAATCAAATCGGTTCTTATCTCATTTTAAAGCTAATAATATTATCTATAACTCTTATACTTATCTCGAGACATGATTTGGAAGTATACTATACCTAAATTATGAATAAAGTGAAACTTTCACCAATTTGTGATAACTTGACCTTTACTTACTATTTTGGTCATATCTAGAGTTTTACTTAATATTTTTGAGTGAATTCAAGGTCATTAGTAAGTAAACATCCATATCTACAACTTTCATGAAGATTACATTTACCAATTCTGATTCTAAAATTGAGTTGCTCACTAAAACAAATTCAAAACGAAAAAAAAAAAACACCGCAAGGGGCACAATTTTGAAGCAATTATTCATTCCCTTTCAACAACATATAATAGCAGTAGAATTCAAGGCCAAACAGCAGCAAAAACAAGCTCTCATGACAGCATATTAAAGATTAAGGAACAACAACAACAACTGAGTTATGATTAAATGCAGCAAAAGAGAATCCAATACTAGTGAAATTCAGAGTATCAATGGTAGTAGAAACAAGATCCAATAGCATTGAAATTCGGAGATTCCATGACAGCCAAACATAGTTTCAATTCAAGAGTATTAAGTACCAAAACTTTCTATATGATGCATATAACCATTTGATACCATAAGAAAGGTCAATTCACACCTAGTTCATCATTTAAGTCATGATTTTTAACAAAGAAAAAAGGGCTGGACAGTTTCTTTTTTTTTTTTCTACATAATTAGCTATACACCACATGTTTTGAAGTTGCAAATCACAAAAATTGTGCATCAAAATATCCTATACCCTTACCTAATTTTAAGGCATCATAAGGGAGGCTAAACCAACTCCAAACCAATCAATTAAATCAAATTCAAGGGTAGAAAACAGGTGTAGACCAACAACCCGTTTTTCTGCCCTAACACCTAAATTATGCAGTAAAAAGGGTTCGAATCATGACATTTATAGCATAGAAACTTCACATATTGATTATATAATCACAAGGCAACTTTAGGAAGTGTATACCAATATTAAAACATCATTTAAGACTTGATTTTTGATTGAAATTCATAACAGAACAACAAATACATTTTACTTTAGCAAAATAGAGAAAACATCATCAAGTAAGCACACCCACATCAAGCATAATGATCAGGCAGGAAATTAACATCCAATTACTCAACCAATATCCATTCACAATCGCATACACCCTATAGAAAACCAGAAGAGAAAAGAATTAGAGCTTCCCTTACCCCTATAACTTGAAATCCCTGAATGCGAAAGCTAAAGGAAGAGGCTTTAGGGCTCTAACTCTTCTCTTCCTCCGATACGCAGGTTTGAACGGTTCCCCTCCTCCTCACCAACATCGTAACACTCCCCTTCGTAGGCACCACCATGCTTCTCTTCGCCGGCTTCTTCACGGCAAAGGAGGACCAGCAGAGAGGAGAAAAGGAAAAAGGGAGTAAGAGTGAAATGAGTGGAGAGGGCTTCTTCGCGAGCAACTGAGGATTAGCGGAGGAGAAGAGAAAAGAGAAACGTAGATGACAGGAGAGAAAGTGAAATGAAAAGATAGGGTTTTCTATTCTGTTTTTGGAACTAGATAGGATCTAGACTTAGGTTTCCTATTTGTACCCATAATCTTTACTAGACACACCCCCTCTTTCTCTCATATAGGGATGGCAATGGGTAGGGTATGGGTAGAGTACTATAGTACCCATCCCCATACCCGTATTTGAAAAAAGTACCCGTCCCCGGCCCCATACCCATGCGGGTAACAATTTCAATCCCCATCCCCATACCCTCTAGGTACCTATATATCCATACCCGCACCCGCGACCCGCACTTTCCATATATATAAAGATTTTATGGACTTTTTTTTAATTGGATTTTAGTAGATTTTATGGACTTTTTAGTTGATCATATAAATACCAAATCCAGCAAACAATCATATTCAACTATGAGAGACTTTTCTTTCTCATCACAGACTTTTTTATTTATTTCATTCTCTTTGCTTTGGAGACAATGACATAATCTCTCACCCACACATTTTTTTGTTTCAAGGTGAGATTTTTCATATGATTCTAATAGTGATGCGTTCATACCTCTAAATCATTATGAATCAATTTACAAGCCTACAATGTAGTCCACTGTCTCATTCATTTTAAGTTCATAAATTCTTAATGAAATGAAAATTTTCATATGAGAAGTAGATTTTCATTTTAAGTTTTAACTCGAGGCAATCAATTAAGTTAAAGTTTTAAAAGACATTTTTAAACTATTGCAGTCAATTTTGAAAAAATATACAATTTAATATAGGAAACAAAGAGCACTATTTCAGATGCTATAAAACATAGACAACTTTGAATATTCTTCAAGTTAGGCAAATGATTGAATTATTTGATTTATATTTTGATGACATTATTAATTTTGAGTTAAATGAAACATTTTATATTTTTGACTAATATTTTGTTATTATTTTTCACTATTACTTTATGAAAATTTGTGAAAAATATATCTCAAAATGCATTAATGGCTTATAACTTTGATTTTGAATTCATGTACATTATTAGTATGTGAGATGGTTCAGCTTATGATAATTTTTTATTAGTCTGTGTTCAATAATATTTTCAAGCATACTCTTGTTGGCTTGTGTTTAGTAGTTTTGAATGTTTTATTTTCTAGAAGTCCATAAAATCTTTTCAAATCTTATCTTATAAATATGTGAAATTCTTTCCAATCTTATATTCTAAATCCATTAAATCCAAATTATAAAATCTTAATCACAAAAGTCTTCTTAAAAAAAAATTAACAGTTTTTAGTTTCCTACAAAATCTTAAAAATTTTCAAGACTTTTTTATGCCAAATTTTTTTTTTAAAATCTTAATCCAATACACCCTTATATAATATTAAAATCAAACGAATATTGATTTATATAAATAAATAACATAGACAAAAATAATCATTCAACATAAATCTAAACAAAAACTCTAATTAAGCGGGAAAAACTAATATATTTTTAAAACTAATTAGTTTATAATTATATATTAAAAATAAAACACAAATAGATATAATATTTTAACTTTATCATTCGAATTAATTTCTTCATATTTTGCAAATGCTTATTTTAATAGTTTCTTGAACTACTAATACAAATAAAAATTAAATCATAATAGAATATCAAAATTAACATATAAAAAGAATAATTAAAATAATAAATAGATAATTAAATAATTTTAATTGAATAATTTAAATAATAAAATTATAATATATTAATTAATATGTATATACATAAGGTGCGGGCCCTATCCCCAAATATGCGGGTTATTACCCTACCCGCGTATGGGTATTTTTGCGGGTGCCCATAGGGTCTAGGTCCATATTGTCATCCCTACTCATACTATATACTAGCCAAAATCCAAAATACATATAACTACATTAGTAAACTATCACCAACATTTATTTATTCATTCTAAAGACTTCAAATTAAATTAAATTTAATTAAATTAGTTTATAACCCAATTACTAAAAACACGGTGTTACATAACATACCTTTTTATAAGAGCAACATATTTTATAAGTCCTTATATGCATTTTAGGATCCAGTCAAGACCAAGGTCTAATTTTTTTATATGAAAAAAAAATATGTGAAATTACATTAGTGGTTTTAATAATACTGTGTTAAGGTTCACAAAATAATTTATATTGTTTTTTATATTATTTTTTGATATATTAAAATATTAGAAGTGATGGTAGTTTATTAATTTTATGTTTTTTTTTCTTTTTTTTAAGGTTAATATAGTAATTTTTAAGTTATTTTTTTGCTCATAATTTCAAGTCTAAAAAGTCAATCTTAAGTTTTCCACTATTTATAAGGATAAAAGAGTGATTAAAAAAAATAATTTTAAACCAAAATTATTTATTAAAAATTACATCAATCATTTAAAGATGAATAATATTTTATATTATAATTATTATTATTATTTTTATTAAACATTATATATGTAGAATATAATATTTATTTATAGAGAGAATTAAAAAAATAGTAATCATATATTTAAAAAACATCTTTTCTTTTGGTGTATATTGAAAAGACTAAAATGAAATTATCTTTAAAATTGTAACAAATATATAAAATTATAATCAAAGTACATGTATATAATTATTTTAAAAATTAATAGGGAGATTGATTTGGAAAGTTTTTTTTTTATTAATGAACGAAAATCAGTTATTATCATAACTATTAAATAAATAGATTTTTTTAATATTTGTTTAAAATTTCATTTAATTAATAAAAATAATTTATTGAATAATATAAAAATAACAATAAATTTTCCCTTTATCATAACATTAAATATAATATCATGTTATAAAGATAAAGTTTTAATCATTTGATTTAAAATATAATAACTCCAAACCCTAATTCAAAATATTTTGTAATTAATAATTTAATTTTTGAAAAACTATTTCAAAATTCAAAAAATAATAATTGGAGACAAAATGACATCCTATTATAAATTTTTAACCTTTTAAACACAAACAAAATTGTCTCCTACATTAGTTTAACAGTTTTTGTTTTTCGATGGAAGATTAATTTGACATTTAATTATTTATAGATTTTAAAGGTAATGCACTAACACTATAAAATAGTTATACAATGTAAAATAATCACAATCCTACATTTATATAACTTTTAAAAGTACTTTTTATAAAAGTCAATAAATTTATTATAAATGAAAGGGTGTGATAGTTTGACAATGTAAAATTATTTTACATTTTCAGTGCAATCACCTTTAAACTCTTATTTATAAAGTCAAATATTAAATATAATAAAATTACACTTAATTCATAGGATGAAAAAATTACTAATTATTACTAAAAATCACATTAATATATAAATTATTACGATGAAATTATATTTTTTAATAATAATATTTACAATTAATTTTTGCATGCTTTTATTTTTTCTTCCTTAAATAATATATCTAACGTTTTATTTTATGAACGTGGTCAATATTAAAAAATTAAAAAAAATGGTGATGTATATTTTTTTTTATGAAAGAATGAAGATAATCTAAAATTAACTTACCAAATAAAATATATGAAGTATGAAAAAATATTTTTTCATGAATCAAATATATAAATATATAAAGCATAATGATGAATATTTTTTTTTAGAGAAAAAGGATGATACACTGACAGTTGGGTGTAAATTACTAATTTCAAATTAAATAATTTTAATAATTTAAAAATTGTTGTAAATGTTTATTTGAAATTGAAAACACTTAAAATAAATTAAATTACTATTTACTTCCTTTATTTGTTTAAAAATATTTAATATTTTTGTACATGTTGTTAAAAATGTTTTTTGGTATCCATTTATTATATTGAATTTACATTTTTAAATCAATATTTAATTAATTAATTAATTTTCATTGGTATTAATATAAATTAAATTTTGATTTGTATCTATTTAAATAATTCTTTTATTGGTATTCATTTAAATTAAAAATATAATAAATATACATTATTTTTATTAAAAATCATTATTATTTTTTGTTTAAATACAAATAGATCAAATTTATTATTTATATACATAATGTTATATTTAATTTTTATATATATTATATTTAAAATTTCAAAATTACCATGACTAACTAAATAGTCCGTGCATGGCACGGGCAAAAAAACTAGTTTTAATTCTAAACAAATCTTTGGTCTTTTGATAATTAAAAAATAGAAACAAAATATTTTATTGTTGCAAAGACAAATGTTTTACAAGCAATTTGGCAAAAACACGATATAACTCCCACATACAACAACAAGAAGAACGAATAAAAAAAAACGAAGAAAAATCATTATAAAAAATAAAATATTTATTGATGTGTCTCAATGTTAAATGTCAAGTTTATTTCATAACAAAATAATTTTTTTTTTTTTATAAAACTAGAAAAATATAAACAATGAGAAAAACAAAAGACAATTTTCAACCCATTATTAAATCAAAATTATTGAAAAAAAAAAAAAAATATATATATATATATATATATATATATATATATATATATATATATATATATATATATATAAATTCAACTAAAAAATTTCAGGGGGCCTCCGTCCCTGCTGATAAGTGATGGAGCCACTTGAAGAGTAAGGGGGGTCTTAGCCCCTGGATTTTTTAAGTTTTTTTTTAATATATATATATATATATTATTTTATAATTATATTTTTTAAAATTTTAGTTATACAAATTATATTTAGATGTTTTTTACATTCTATTTTAATAAAAAAAATTAAATATATTTTTATAATATTACTATAAACTAATATTTTATTGTTTTTATTATAAAAATATTATGTATTTTTTTTTAGATAAAATATTTGGGTATAATTATTTTAATAATAATTTATAATTATATAAAATAATATAAATCATTGCATTTCCAATGAGATTAATTTTGTTCAAAAGAAAAAATTAAATGACATTATTAGTCTTTCTTTATATTAATTTGATTTTTTATACTATATGGATTATAATTGATTTAATAATGACTTTTTTCGGAAAATTTGATTTATATAATTGATTTAATAATGACTTTTTTTTTGGAAAATTTGATTTACTAATGATTAAAATTATTTATTAATGATAATCAATTTTTTTGGTGAAAATTAATGATAGTCAATTAATTACACTAACAAATATTTTTTTCATATATTATTATTATTATTTGAAATTTTAATACTTAATGTCTCTACACATTAATCATTAATATATAAAAATTGAGAAAGTAAATTGTATTATCATGGATAATAATTTTTATTTTTTAAAAAAGAAATTAAAGACACTTGATTATTTTTTATATAAATATATTTTAAATTATATGTTATTAAAATATTCTAAAAACATATAAATACTCTTGAGGCAGATTATTAAATCTTCTTTGTTCTTCTTGAGTAGCTAACATAGCTCTCAGTCTGGCAGCCTTTTCCAAGATTCTTGCTTCTTTAGCTGCTGCCTTAGTTGTAGCTATTAGTGCTTGAGCAGCTTTGTACTCGCAAGCATCCTCTTAGCTTCCTTTTCATCTCCAGGAGTGTGAGGGGTCAGCAGAGTGGGCAGTACCACTGTGTCTGACACGTGAATGAAACTACTGGAGGAAGAGAAGCCTTCACCAACAGTGTCAATCTTTTGCTTGTCTTCTTTTAAGAGATTGGATGACCTTGTGGTGTGGAGCATATTGCTCATCACATTCTGCTAGTAAATGCCAGCATCTGCTTTTGTATTCTCTGGTGGCAGAACATACTCCTATTGAGGCAAAGACTCAATGTTTGGTATGTGCTATGGAAGATTGTCTACTCTTGTAATCTTCTTCCCTTTCAACTTGTTGGGGTTGACAGTTGGGAGCCTGGTGACTATACGGTTTGGAGCGACACATATATCAATGTCTTCATAAATGTGTAAGCTTGGAGGATACAACTGTCTGGGGGCTTTACCTTGAAACTTCAGATTGCATAGATCCTTGTATTTAGCACAAGTGGCCTGGAAGTTTGGATGAACGGGAGGGACTCCTCGTGTGATCAGCCGAGGAGGGCGAATAGAGACCCTTGGTCTCAACAGATAGTACAATGCATCACAATGCATTGTTCTAATAGTGGTCTCCAGTTGCTTCTTCTCATATTCTGTCAACTCAACTAGTAGGGCTGGTTCCAATGTGAAGTAGTCCAATCCTTCTCTCATGCAGTTATACTAGTGTGCAATCTCATGCACTAACTGACGCATCAAAGGGATGGCAGAGGTATACTCTTCTTGTTGTAGCTTGCTTGCTAAATTGTTTCTGTTATAGCTAAGACTGGTATTGTTTGAGGAATATTCTTCCTTGGACGTTTATCTGTAGAACGAGGGTGAGTGGGTAAAATGAATATAGGGAGTGTGATACCTGGATCAGTGGTTGAGGTGGTTGTCTGTCTAGGTGTGTCTTCTTCCAACACCATTTTTCTTTTCACAATCAGCTTCCTAGCTGTGGTGTTGGGTGGTCTGATGGTTAGACCTTCTAACTTAGTGGTTTGTTGCGCCCTGAGTTGTCTTCTGGGTCTCTTGAAGACTAGTCCCTCGTCTGAGCCTTCTTCTTCAGCCTCAGCAACATTGACAACTTCTAGTCCAATGTTTGCTACCTCCTTCAGAGACACCTAAGGTTCAGCAGTCATTCTGGCAGCACCCTTACCCTTCTGTTGGGCTCTTGTCTTGATCCTTAGAGTGGGCGGTCTGGGTGGTGCTTGTTGGACTATCTGCTTGCTCTTCTTGGCTGGTGGCTCTTCAGCAGACTATGCTGCAGCCTTGCGTGTTGTCCAGACTGTTTGCTGGTCCACAACAGCAAGCCTTTTCATTTTTCTTGTCAAGGGTTGGATGGAAGTAGCCTCATCATAAATCACTAGGCTCTTTCCTTTTCCACCCTTCTTAGGTTGCTTCTTTTGACCTTCACCTTCATCATTAGAAAACTTAGGGAACCTATTAGGTGATCCCTTAGTGATTTCAAATCCTATGTTCAACTTAAGCAAATTGGAGGATGTTAGCATCCTCTGTTGAATGAATGGGCCTTCCGCATTCACATACATCATCTCATCCAGACGTCCTGATTGAATTTCTCTGTATAGTCTGTTGTAACAATGAGCATCCTAGAGAATCTTATTTATCAAGGTTGTGTAGTATGTGGCCATAGAGGTTGACAGATATTGAATGTGGCTGACCAGTTTGTAGAAGAGTGTGTGGAAAGTTGAATGGAATCCCTCTGATGATGTAGTAGAGGATGTATCTGTGAAGGGCAGACACATGATCCCTAGACCCAATTTTGTGCAAGATGGTCTTGTTGATGATGCTCAGCATCAACTTGGCTAGAGGTGGGAAGTTAGCTGGGTGCAACTTCTTGGCATTCTTGGCCACCATGTAGTTAGGTCTAAGAATGAACCTTTCTACTATCCCTTCATCAATTTCAGAGTCCTATCCCTCTGTGAAGTAGTTGGAGTGCAGTTTGCACCCAATAGCTTAAGTAGTGGAGGAGGGAGAGACAGTGATGTTACACTCGAAGACGTTGCTAACAATCTCATTTCCTTTGATTGTAACATTCGTCCAGAACTCTCTGATGAGTCCAGGGGCAATCTTCTCGCGATCATTGAAGTAGCCCCTGATCCCAACGAACTTGAAATACCTTGAGATGTTAAGGCCACGTTCCTCAAAGTAAGGTATATCAATGTAGTACTTCACATGAAAGTTCTCTACGTCGTTGAGGTTGCGTTCTCTTCTCACTTCTGGATCAATGTTGGACATAGAGATGTTGGTTTCTATCGTAGACTCTAGCATGACGTCTTCAAGATGCTCATAAAAAGAACGAGAGAATGAGGGTGAGGCAAGTTGTTGGGAGAAGGAAGAACCCTTGGTCAGGTTACCTTTGGCCATTGAGAGGATTTGTGTTTAGGGTTTCTTGAAGTTCTTGGTTACAGAGAGAATGGGTGAGAGAGATGAGTGTTTTTGAAAGCTTGGGGTATACGTTTTGCAACAGTAGGCTAGAATAGGTAATGAATGTGTATTAAATATGATGGTACGATTGGGGAATGATTGAAACAACACATTTAAGACAAACTTGAATGTGCATTTTGGGCTTTAATGACTCAGAACTAGCAAATGCTTAAGTTATAAAAACATTTTCAAAAATCCACATGGTTTGGCTCATATTTTGAGCGCGAAACGCGTGGCATGCACATGCCTCACTTAAGTATCACGCCAAATGATGTATCCTTAGTTCTACTTAGTATCCAGCAAACAATGATAAAACATTAAGTCACTCATACCATCCCAATCTTTGCTTTAAAAAAGATCAATCTGTCCTCAGTGAGGGATTTTGTAAAAATATTAGCAAGCTGATCATCTATCTTGACAAATTCCAAATTAATGGTCCCTTTTTGAACATGGTCTCTTATGAAATGATGTTTTATTTCTATATCTTGGCCCTAGAGTGCAAGGTTGGATTTTTCGAAAGAGATATAATAGCAATATTATCACAGAAGATAGGAATGTTACTCTGAAATATGTTGTAGTCTTCAAGTTGATTCTTGATCCACAAGATCTGAAAGCAACAACTTGCAACCGATATGTATTCTACTTCTGCTATTGAAAGTGCTATTGTTCATTGCTTCTTATCGAGCCATGATACCATGTTACCTCCTATGGAGTGGCAACCTCCACTAGTACTTTTTCTTTCAATTTTATCTCCAGCATAGTCAACATCACAATAACCTATCAACTTATACTCTTTCTGCCTTTTGAATCAGAGACCAAGATTAGAAGTACCAATTAAATATCTAAATATTCTTTTAACAGTAGACAGATGCACTTCCCTTGATTTAGATTGAAATCTGGAGTAGAGGCAAACACTGAACATTATGTCTGGTCTGGATGCAGTCAAGTAGAGTAGTGACCCAATCATTCCTTTGAACTGAGTGACATCTACTTTCCTTGAATCTTTATCAAGTCCAAGTGATGTTGTTGGATGCATTGGAGTCTTCATGATTTTGGCATCATCCATTTTGAACTTTTTCAGGGGTTCTTTCACATACTTGGTCTGGTGTATGAAAATTCCTTTATTAGTCTACTTGATCTGCAATCCTAGGAAGAATTTAAATTCTCCCATCATGCTCATTTCGAACTCAGTCTGCATCAATTTTGAGAACTCTTCACAGAGTTTTTCATTAGTGGCACCAAAGATAATGTCATCTACATAGATTTGAACAATAATAAAATTAGAAGAGTAGTTTTTGCGGAACAATGTAGTATCTATCTTTCCTCTTGTAAAATTGTGTTTTATTAAAAATGAAATGAGTTTTTCATACCATGCTCTGGGAGCTTGTTTAAGACCATACAGTGCTTTATTTAATTTTAATACATGGTCTGAAAAGATCGTACTTTCAAACCCAGGGGGTTGTTCTACATAAACTTCTTCTTTGATTACACCATTGAGGAATGCACATTTTACATCCATTTAATAGAGTCTCATATTTTTATGAGCAGCAAATGAAATTGTCTCAAGTCTAGCTACTAGAGCGTATGTCTCCGTATAATCAATACCTTCTTGTTGTGAGTAACCTTTGGCCACTAATCTAGCCTTGTTTCTCACAACCTTACCATTCTCATTTAATTTGTTTTTGAAGACCCACTTAGCACCAACAGCTTCCTTGTTGTTTAGCAACTTCACAAGTTTTCAGACATCATTCTTTTGAAATTGATCCAGCTTTTCTTACATTACTTGTACCCAACTTTCATCTTGCATGGCATCATCAATGTGCTTAGGTTCTATTTCAAACAATAGAGTTGTTTGTTGGAAGGATGATCTTGTTTTTATTGGAACTTGAACTTCTCCAATGATCTGAGAAGGAGGATGGTTCTTGATCATCATTCTATTGATGCTTTGTGGTTCTCTGACTTTTTCTTCTTCATCATCTGAGATGGTCTGATGGCAAACATATGATCTGGGAGCAGACGATGTTGTGCCAGACCTAGAAAGTGGTGTGTCAGACGATGGTCTGGTCTTTGTTATTGCATATTCTAATCTAATATCTGCAAATGAGTCTTTTAACTCTGATAGTTTCCTATCAGGTTGAATGTCATTAAATCTTACATGAATGTATCAGAATATCCAAGTAAGATGCCTATATCACACTTCAAATCAAACTTACCCAAATTATCTTTTGTGTTAAGAATGAAACATTGACATCCAAAAGGATAGAAGTATGATATGTTGGGTTTCCTTCTTTTCCACAGTTCATATGAAGTCTTTTTTATCATAGGCCTAATATAAATTTTGTTTTGCAAATAACATGAAGTATTTACAACTTCTACCCAGAAGTGCTTAGGAGTTGAGTTGTCATTCAACATGGTTCTAACCATTTCTTGTAATGACCTATTCTTCCTCTCAACAACACCATTTTGTTGTGATGTTCTAGGTGTTGAGAAGTTGTGAAGAATTCCATTCTCTTTACTGAACCTTTGAAAACTTTCATTTTCAAACTCTCCTCCATGGTCACTTCTAATAGAAGTTATACATACTCCTTTTTCGTTTTGAACAGGTTTGTAGAATTTATAGAATTCCTTAAAAGCCTCATCCTTGTGAGTGAGAAATATAACCCATGTCCATCTAGAATAGTCATCAACTATCACCAGTCCATATCTCTTCCCTTTAAGAGAGGCTATTCTTGTTGGACCAAAGAGATCAATATGTAACAGTTCTAATGGTCTGGAAGTGGAAATAGTGTTTTTACTTTTAAAAGAGGCTTTCACTTGTTTCCCTTTTCAACATGCCTCACAAAGTAAGTCATCCTTATATGACATTGTTGGCAGTCCTCTTATGAGGTTATATCTTTGCAGCTTTGAGATTAATCTCAAACTTGCATGACCAAGCTTCTTATGCCATAGCCAGTGACTTTCTTTGATAGACAGTAAACATGATACATTTTGATTCTTTAGTTCACCAAGGTTGATCTTATAAAGATTGCCCTGCCTCTTTGCAAAGAAGAGATGTGAACCATTAGAGTCTTTAACTATGCATGATTCCTTGTTGAAGGAAACATCATATCCATTGTCGCAAAATTGACTTATGCTCAGCAGATTATGTTTTAGTCCTTCAACAAATAATACATTCTCAATGGAGAGACTTGGAGGGATACCTATCTTACCAGTACCCTTGATTCTTCCTTTTTGATTACCTTCAAAAGTGACTGTACTACCATGCATTGGTGTCAGGTCTAGGAACATAGACCTTGCGCCCATCATGTGATGTGAGTAGCCATTGTCCAAGTACCATGATTGGTGTTTCTTTCCTACCATCAAGGACATCTGCAACAGGAATTGTTTTGTTTTTAGGTACTCATATTCTTTTGGGTCCTTTGGTGTTAGTCTTAAAAGCAGATGACTTGCTTCTTGTAGGCAATTTCTTGCTTTTGGACTTTACATGTCCATTTTCAGAATATGATCTATTAAAGGAAGCTTTCTTCCTGGTTGCTTCTTTCTTTCCTATGAATCCAAGGCCAGATTTGTCATTTAAATGTCTGTTATATGAAAGAATTTTCTTTAGATTTTCAAACCCATTGACAAATTTTCCTAAAGTGCTCTTGAGAGATGCAGCTTCTTTGCGTAAATTAGCAACTTTAGCTTCATCTTTACTCAAGGCTCTTACCTTGTTTAATTCATCAGTTTCCTTAATCAATTCATTCAATTTCCTTCTATGTTGTTCTTTTTCTATCTAGAGTTCACTTTTACTCTTGATTAAGCATTGGTGATCAATGGTTAGTTTTTGAAAATCATCTGTTAGAGCATTACTAGTTGTGACTAATGTAGAGCATTTGTCAAATAGCTCAATGAAAGAAGACCTAAGTTCTTCATGCTCTTTTGAGAGTTTTCTTAATTTCTTTTTCATAGATAAATAAGCTTTTGAAAGAATAGATGAATTAGAAAGAAGTTCTTGATAGGCTTCTTGAAGAGAGATAAGATCATTGAGGTCTACCTCTTGTTCTTCATCTTCTGAAGCCTCAGATGCAGACACAGAGTGAGTGTTGTCTGGTGCATTCTCATCATCAGATGCAGATGATGTGGAGGTTGCGTCTATCATCAGACAAAGATTAGCTTCCTCATCTGATGCTTCAGAATTTTCTTCATTTGTTGAGTCATCTAGATCTTCCCATGTGGACATCAATTCTTTCTTTTTCTTGGAAAATCTTCTGTTGACCTTTTCTTTTCTCTTGCTGAGCTTAGGACATTTTGACTTGAAGTGTCTAGGCTTCTTACACTTATAGCAGATGATAGGACTTTTCTCTTTCTTTTCATGGTCTGCTGAGTATTTCTTGTTGTAGTTCTTCCATCTCGAACTACCTTTCTTTTTCCACATCTTGTGGATTTTTCTTGAAATGAAAGATAGCTCATCATCATCTTCTGACTCTTCTTCACTTGATGAAGTGGACTCTACTTTTGACTCTTCTGCCTTTAGAGCTTTGGTGGTCTGTCTTTTGGATGGTTTGGAGAACTGACTTTTTATGAAAATGACTCTTTAGGTGTTGTCTGATTTGGCTTATGAGCTTTCAAAGCCAGAGACTTGCCCTTTTTTAGCTTGGCATCTCCTTGCAGTTCTTGCTCATGTAGCATTAAAATTCCCACAAGCTCTTCGAGAGGCATATAATCTAAATCTTTGGAAGCTCTAATAGATGTGACTTGAGGTCTCCATTGTCTGGGCAAGCTGCGAAGAATTTTGTCAACATGCTCAAAATTTTTGAAACTTTTACCAATGTTTTGAAGCTCATTTAAAATAGTTTGAAATCTAGATATCATACTAGCTATGGTTTCATTTTCTTCCATGGTAAAGAGTTCATACTCTCTGATGAGAACACTTACCTTGTTCCTTTTTACTTGTGAGGACCCTTCATAAGTTATTATGAATGTGTCCCATATGTCCTTGGCAGATTTGACCTGGCTTATTTTTCTGTGTTCAGTTTTAGAGATACATGCATGTATTGCATTTCTTGCTCTGGAGTTCAGGACAAATCTGTTCTGTTGTGCCTCAGTCCATTGCTCTTTTAGAATTTCAGTTCCACTTTCATCAACTAGAATGTAATATCCATTACACAAGAACACACTAGAAGGGGGGAAGGGTTGAATAGTGTGTTAAAAACTTTTTTAAACACTATTAGTTCACAAATTGCTTTTTTGGATATATGTAAGTTCAAACTAGCAAATATATCCTTGTAAAGCAAAGTTTGAGAAATCTTTTCAAAAGAGCATAGTAAGTAAGATGAATATTGTAATCACAAGACAACAAATGAGAGCTTTTTTTATATTGGTTCACTTAACTCTGAGCTACGTCCAGTTCTCCTTTAACAACTGTTAAAGGGTTTCACTATAATCAACTGATTACAAAACAAGTATTCTTCATTGCCACTTCTGGCTACAAGTATTCTCTATGACACTGTTGGCTACAAGTATTCTAAACCACTCCTGGTTACAAGTATGAATCTCCCCCTAAGATTATACTTCCAAAATATTCTTTTATCACTAAGCCACTCCTGGCTTTCTATACAATTATGTATAAGATTCAGATAACTCTCAAAGAGAGGATATGAACAAAATTTGAATCTTTATGAGCTTGTAGAAGATAGTATTCTCCTTTTCTCTTATCTCGTGTTCGAGGCTTTTTCTTAGAGTGCTTTTGCTTGCTGTCTAGATTGATTTGAATTATTCCGTTCTTTTTCTTTTTTTTTCTCGTTGCATGAAGGCATCCTTATATAGTGAGCTTCATGAATTTGAATGTTGGAGAAGACTTCTTTCCGTTGTCTCACACAGTAGAGTGTTGAAGCAGCTTTGACTATGTTTGATGTGACAAGAGCAGGTTTCTGTCTTTGTCACACTTAACTTTTAGCATAAGCCATGCATCTCGATGTTGATTTGTCCTTTAGTTGTACCTACACACTTCACATAATTCGAGACATACAAGCAATACGAGGAATCAAAGAAAGTAATGTCAAAGAGTCTCCCTTTCTTTCTGTTACAGCAGTGCCTTTATTTAAGTAAAGAGTTAATTATAAAGTACATATTCCTCAATACATATGACAGACTTCATTTGTTCCTGCACAGACAATGCCAAACATAGTCTGGTCTGACTTACTATAGTGCATTAGGTACATGCATAACGCGTCGGCTTAATAGACATAGTCTGGTCTGACTTACTATGATCTAGAATGAAGAACATGGTCTATCCTAGCCTTAGACATCGTCTAGCTTAACATCAAACATTGTCTGGCTTAACAATGCGTTGTTTGACCGTGTTCCATACATGGTCTAGTCCAATACATATGCATAGTCTGGTTTTAGACTTTACATGGTCTGTCCGAGATTGTTGTATGGTCTGGTCTTAGATTTACATGAGTCCTTCCAAGATATTCATGGTCTTTTTGAGAACTTTATTTTAATCTGATTTCAAGCATTTATAGTGCGTGCCTTAATCATCATTAGTTATCAGATAGTTAAGACAAAAGTGAGTTAGAGAGATTATACCATTGTTTGTTCTTACTTTATTTCCTGAAATCACTTAATCTGAAATCATTAGTTGATCAAAGTATTATTACATTTGTTATCATCAAAACCTATCAAAGTATTAGAGGTCAAACATCATCAAATGTCTTTTAAATACAGTTAAGTTATTTTGTTTATTTTAAATGCAGGTAAGTTTGGACTTTTTCAATTGGCTTATGGTCACTTTTAATACATTTAGTTTCCTTTTTTTGCATTTTATTTCATGATGTTTTAAAATTATCATTATGATACTTTAAATTTTTGAAAGACATCATTTTAATACTTTCTTTAATTTACCGTCTAAAATGTTAGTATTTCGTTAACAGTATTTAAAATAATTAATTTAACTTGTGATTTTTAGCCACCATAATCTTTAAACCTCTATGACACTAACCCATCCATTGTTCATCTTTTTCTTTGCGACCCAACAACACCTAAACACCATCGCATGGACTTCATCCTTTTTGGATGTCGCAGATCTGGGCTTGTGGCATGCGGTAGTAGCACAATGTGTTGGTGGCAAATTTGGATTCGTGGCACAGAACAATAGTGATGCACGTGATGATTGTGACGTGGCGTGACGCAGTTGTCATGGTTCGGTCGAGTCATATCTAGAAAATTTGAGGCCTAAAACAAAAAAAAATAAATAGACTTAAAATCATATTAGTTTTTTTTAATTATATTTCTAAATTTTTGAGCTGAAAAAAGAATTCAACAATTAATTCTAGCATTTCACAATTTATACTCACCTAAAATTTTAAATTTTTTGGATGCAAAATGCAAAAGGTTAAATAGTTTCATATCTTAAAAATTGTTTAAATCAAATCCAAAAAATTAAAAAAAAACTTTTGTTATTATTTTAATTAAATTATCTTAAAATATGGTAATTTATCCTAACAACACTATATTCAATTATTAGTTTTAACTACCAGTACTGGTATTATTCCATAACTTTCATCCAGCAAGTAATTTGCAATTAAATGATGAAATTATCAATATTCAATGTAGTCATCAATAGACCAAAACAAACTTTACATTTTTTTTTTCGTTATATATTAGTTAATGAATGACCGTTGCGATATTCTAACCAACGGTTGAAGATTGATGTCTTAATTGATACTAAAAAATTGAACACAAATCTTTATGTTAAAATAAAATTATCAAAGATATAAACATTTAAATAAGGGCCTATTTAAAAAAGAAAAAAAAAATAGGGGCCTAAGGCACTTGCCTTAGTGCATGTTAATTTGACATTCCGGCAAAAATATATTTTTGAGATAAAAGTAATTTACAAAAGGATTAAGACTTTTATTTTTATTTTCTTTATGTTGGATTTACATTAAAGCATGCATATAATATTTTTAACTTTAAACCAAATATATTTTTAATAATTGTGTATCGTGTTACACGGTCTTCGGCGTGATGCGTGTCAGTAGCGGATCTAGATTTTGCAAAAATCTAGGTTTGTGACACGGCACGATGGTGTTGTATAATGCTCGTGGCGAGGTGGTGGTGTGTGTTGGGGTGGATCTGGGTGGGGATGTCTCATATAGGTTCATGGAGTGTAGTGGGTGGAGGAGTGCAGTTGCGTGGAGTTTGAGTATTGTTGGATCGTGAAAAAGAAGATGAATAGCAAAAAAATTAGTGTCATAGGTAAGATTTTAAGATAGTGACACTTTTTAGTTGTCACTGTTTAAAATTATTTATTTCAAAATTTAATTGTTAATAGAATATTAATGTTTTAGACAAAAAGTTAAAAAGAAAGTACCAAAAAGATACATTTCATAAATGTTTAGGGAAGGATTAATTTTTTTTTCAATTTTGAAGATTAAAAAAAATAATTTTTCAGAACTATAAAAAATATGACTAATATTTAAAGAATTAAGAAATATATTAAGTCTTTTATAAACTTAAAGTATCGCAATGATATTTTTAAAATACTATAAACTAAAATATAAAAAATGAGAAATTTAATGAATGAAAAGTAAAATTAAGCCTTTTCAATTTTAGTCTCTTTTAAGATTTTTTTTTTTTCATTTTTAGCTCCTATAAGTTTGCGTTTAGAGTCTAAATTTGAAAAAAAAAACATAAATTTACAAGTATTAAAAATGAACAAAATAACTTATAGAGTCTAAAACTTAAAAAACACAAACTTACATTAACCAAAAACATATTTAAACCTTATTTTTATATATTGTGCTTAGTGATGAATAAAAAAAAATTATTTGAAGAGAGTAAACATAGTTTATAATATTTTCATTGAAAAGAGTATTATAATTTTTTATAAAATATATAATTTTATGATATTTATTTTTAAAGGTCTAAAATTCTATAAATTACAATTAACTTTTACACGTATCAATCTATTGTTTAGTTAATTATATAACTTTTTATTTTCATTTTAAAAAATAATTGTCTTGTGGAGGAAACACTTATTTTTTTAGTAGGAACAATTTTTTTTTATCATTAAAGATGCTAAGCAAGAAAGAAAAAAAAAATTCAATGGGGGCAATTCTCCAAAACAGTTATGAGTAGATTTGCCATTGGCTGTGTTATGATAGCTATTGGCCATTTGGCCGTATACAACATATATGTTTTTTAATCACGCGCCTGGGTGAGACTTTTTTTTTCCTTCAATAAATAATTGCTTTAGTCTAAATGATCAAATTTTGTCTTTGAAAGAGTCACACAATAATGAGTTGAATCTAGCATATGTGTTTTTCCTTTCCACTTTATCTCCTACAAAGTCAACATCACTATATCCTACAAGATTTAACTCAAATTCTTTCTCACACCATAGACTATGATTAGCTATATTAATTAGATACCTTAATATTCTTTTAACAGCTATAACATGTGATTCTTTAGGACAAGATTGAAATCTAACACATAGTCCTACTGAGAACATTATATCAGGTCTACTAACAGTTAAATAAAGTAAGGATCCAATCATATTTCTATATTCCTTTTCTAATGTGCACTTACCTTCTTCATCTACTGAGATGACATGTGAGGGGTGAACTAGTGTACTCATTGGTTTGACATCTTCCATTTTGAATTTTTTTAAAATATCTTTTGTATATTTCTCTTGATTGATGAAGATTCCCTTATCTTTCTGAACAATTTGCAGTCCAAGAAAGAATTCTAATTCCCCCATCATACTCATTTCAAATTCTCCTTGCATGAGATTTGAAAATTCTGTGCACATTTGTTGAGAAATGGCCTTAAAGATTATGTCATCCACATAAATCTGAACAATGAGCAAATATGTCTTCTAAGTCTTTCTGAATAGAGTGGTGTCTACTTTGCCTCTTTCAAACTCATTTTGAATCAAGAATGAACTCAATCTTTCATACCAAGCTCTTGGTGCTTGTTTTAAACCATATAGAGCTTTGACAAGCTTGTAGACATGGTTTGCTTTTTGTTTATTTTCAAAACCAGGTGGCTGTCTAACATAGACTTCTTCATTTATAAATCCATTCAGAAATGCACTCTTGACATCCATCTGATATAAAATAATCTCTTTATGTGCTGCATAAGCTAGTAAGATTTTGATTTCTTCTAATCTAGCCATTGGTGCAAATGTTTCTTCATAGTCAATCCCTTCTTGTTGATTATAGCCTTGAGCTACTAGTCGAGCTTTGTTTCTCACCACTTCTCCAGCTTCATTTAATTTGTTTTTGAACACCCATTTAGTTCCAATAATAGATTGTCTTTTTGGAGGAGGAACAAGGTGCTAAACTTCATTTTTTCTGAACTGATCTAGCTCATCTTTCATTGCATCCACCCATGATTTTTCTTTCAGAGCATCTTTTACATTCTTTGGCTCAACTTGTGATAAAAGAGCCATGAAATCTTTATTCTATTCAAAGAGGCTCTTGTTTTTACTCCTGATGAGGTTTCTCCAATAATTTGAGTGGGAGGATAAGTTGTTGAGTATTTCTAGCTTCTTAGAAGAGATGTGTCTTCATCTTTCTTAGTTGTTTCTTCTTCTTAGTGCTTTTGAGTAGCTTCTAATGGGTTTTGGCCTTCATACTGGTGATTGGTATTAATTTTCATTCTTTCTAATTCTTCTTCTAAATCTACAATCTTTCTCTTTTCAAGTGTGTTATCATATTCATCAAAAGATATGTGCATGCTTTCTTCTACAATTTGTGTTCTCAAGTTATAGATTTTGTATGCTTTAGAAGTCGTAGAGTATCCTAGAAAAATGGCCTGATCTGATTTTTCATCAAACTTTCCAAGATTGTCTTTGTTATTTAGAATAAAACATTTACAACCAAAGACATGAAAGTATGATATACTTGGCTTCTTATCTTTCCATAATGCATAAGGAGTTTTGTTCTAGATCTTTCTAATAGAGACTCTATTCAGACTATAGCAAGTTGTGTTTACAGCTTCTGCCCAAAAATATTTTGGAACCTCAGATTTACTTATAAGTGTTCTGGCCATCTCTTGTAAGGTTCTATTTTTCCTTTCCACAACACCATTCTGTTGGGGTATTCTTGGACAGGAAAAGTTGTGGGAAATACCCTTTTCATTACAAAAGTTTTCAAAAAGAAGATTTTCAAATTCTCCCCCATGGTCACTCCTTACAGAGACAATTTTTAAATCTTTTTCATTCTGAACTTTCTTACAGAAAATTTTGAAAGCATTGAAAGATTCATCCTTATGGGAAAGATAAAGTACCCAAGTAAATCTTGAGAAATCATCTACTATGACAATTCCATATCTTTTCCCCCAAGGCTAGGTGTTTTGGTTGGTCCAAAGAGGTCAATGTGAAGTAGTTCTAGGACATTCTGAGTGGATATGGCATTCTTAGGTTGAAAGCTAGATTTTGTTTGTTTTCCTTACACGGGCTTCATAGATTCTATCTTTTTCGAATTTGATTTTGGCTAGTCCTCTTACAAGGTCATACTTAGATAGTTTGGACAAGGTTTTCATATTCAAGTGGCCTACTCTTCTATGCCATAACCATTTGTCATTTTCGAATGAGGCTAGACAGGTCTGATTTGGTAGGGATTCAAGGAAGACTTTTTAAAGGTTTTTCTCTCTAATCCCAGAGAATAAAGCAGATCTAGTAGATGCTTTCTTAATCAGACATGCATTGGGTTCAAACACAACTTCATAGCCACTGTCGCATAGTTGACTAATGCTCAGAAGATTATGTTTCAACCCATCTACAAAATAAACATTTTCAATTTGAGCAGAATTAGGTGTACCAACTTTACCAACTCCTTTGATGAAGGTTTTTCTGTTGTCTCCAAAGATGACAGACCCTCCATTCTCTTTTTCTTCAAGATTGAGGAATTTGTTTTTGTCTCCAGTCATGTGTCTGGAGCATCCACTATCTAAGTACCATAGCTCTTCGCTGTTGTGAAACTGACATTCCTACTCATTTTTTGAATTTGACATGAGACATATATTGGTTATTTGCTCTCTGTTTGATGAGGATGTTTCATCATCATCCCAGGTTATCATGGCTTTCTTTTTGTGATCTTCTTTCTTATGATCTTTCTTCAGAAGAGGACACTTAGTTTTGTAATGTCCTAATTTATTGCATTCATAGCATCTGACTTGTTGTTTTGAGTCTCCTAACTGATGATCCTTTTTGAAATTTCTTGAGCCTTTTCTTCTTTTGAGTAGTCGTTGTACTCTTTGACAGAAGAGCTAGCTCATCATCATGATCAATTGTTTCTTCTTCATTTTCATTAGATTTGGTTTTTGTCTCAGATTTTAGAGCTTGTGAGTTCTGTCCTTCTTTAGTCTTTTAGGATGCTTTGAGAGCTACTATTTTTCTTTTGGATGGATGAATCTCTTCAGAAATTTCTTGTTCATGAACTTTTAATGACCTAATTAGTTCATCCATCTCTAGTAGTTTGAGATCTTTTACTTCTTGAATGGCAGTGACTTTAGGTCTCCAAATTTTTGGTAGGCTTCTAAGGATCTTCTTAATTTTATGGTGTGTGGCGTATTTTTCTCCAAGTGCATTTAGATCACTAATGATAGTATTGAATCTAGTGAACATTTCTTCTATACTCTCATTTTCCTGCATTTTAAACATTTCAAACTAATAAGTTAGTAAATTTACTTTAGAATCTTTTACTTGATCTGTTCCTTCATGTGCGGTTCTGAGTTTGTTCCAAATTTCCTATGCTGTTTCACATTTAGAAATTCTATCATAGTCTGATTTGCTGAGGGCACATGTTCAAAAAAAATTTGCTTTAGAATTTAACAAAAATTTGGCTTTCTCTTTTGGAGTCCATTCAACTTTTGGTTTCTTTTCTTTTGTTCCTTTTGGTAGTCTTTTCATGGGTTCATAGGGCCTAACCTCTATGATGTCCCATAGATCCACATCTTGTGGTTCCATGAATAGCTTCATTCTATCCTTCTAGTAGTAGTAGTCTTTTCCATCAAATCTAGGAGGTTTGTTTGTTGAAGCTCCTTCTAGGATGAACACAGCTGGAACACTAGCCATCACTTCTTCTAGGATCTTTTCTCCTGCACTGTTAGGTGTGCTTAACCCGAGAGTTAAGCTTTGATACCAATTGAAGTGATCAAAATAGTACAAGAATGGGGGTTGAATTGTTTTAATTTGAAACTTTTATGTTTTTAACAAAATAGATGAATGTATTGGTAAATAAGTAGTTTAGAAAATATGTGAGGTTTGCTTCTGAACAGTTCAGAATATATATGTAGTTTGCTTCTGAACAGTTGCAGTTTGCTTCTAATGGTTATTGATATTCTTTTAGAATCAGTTTGAGAGAGTTAAATAAAACAGTAATAATAGAGTAAGCAAAATTGGTTCACCCTTAACCTTGGGCTACATCTAGTCCTCACTCTATCGAGTGAGATTTCCATTAAATTTGATCAAAGTCTCAATTGAGACAGTACACCACTTTTAACACTCTGTTGATATATAGAATCAATCATCTACTAATTCTCATTCACTCTATGCTGACACATAGCAACAAACACCCAAGCACACTTGATGGGTTACACAAATACAACAACACCAGTTCACTCAATTGGATTTCAAACACTCAGATCTAAGTCTCTCACAGACGACTTGATCTTTACAAGGTGATTCAGAATGGTTTGTCCAACTATGGATTTTTCCTAATAAGAAATACAATTCTCAAAGCTATTTTAGAAATATATCTAGAGTAGTATGAACAACTAGAGATCTCTCTTAAATGAAGAGGCAAAGCAAACTTGGATTTGTTTGGGTAGCTTGTAGTTGCTTTGTAGTTGGATAATCCTGAAGATGAATAGAGGCTTTTATTTATAAACTGAAGCTAGAAGGTAGAAAGTTAGAGAGCGAGCTGTCATGAGCTGTAAAGGGGAGAGGATGGCTGTTAAAGTAGAAAGACAATTGTCACTTCTTCAATTTTGAATATGGCTTCTAAACAATGCTTCTGATTGGCTTTCTAAATGTGCTTCTGAATAATGCTTCTAAACATGCTTTTGATCATTGCTTCTAAACATGCTTCTGATTATGGTTTTAAATAGTGTTTCTGTATGAGCTTTTGAGCAAGCTTCTGAGCAACTGATGAAATTCTATCTGCAACACTTAATCAGAATACTTAAAGGTTTTATTAAAATTAAAATTAGGGTTTTGGACCTTACAATCTTTTGGAAGGATTGCTCACTGGATGGCTATGCAATGTGCCCTACCTAGGGCTGGAACATTCCAAGATGTGATCAATTATGATTTGCTATTCATTTTCTGCCTCTAGGAAATGATTCCACTAAATCTAGGGCATCTGATAATACACCACATGATCAAGGCAACCAAGCTAGTCAAGACCACCTCTAGTGTCCCTCATGGGATGCTTTTGACTAAGGTATTCACTTACTTTGATGTTCCTTTTAGCAATGAGTCATTTGAAGAAGAGTCTTCATCCTGGAGAGAGGGAAATATCACTACTCTGAGGCTTCAACCCCAACCAAAAGTGAATACAAAATGTAGTTGTTCTGATCAGACCAAAGCTGAAGATGCTAAAAAAGAATCACCAATTATTGCTGATCTTATCCCTAAAGGAAAGAAGATCAAGCATTTTGTAACAAAGAGCAAATCTTCCATTGAAAAATCTGCTCTTGAAATCCAAGAAGATCTAGAGCCTACTGCAGAAGAGCTTCGGAATGCACCAACCCAAATGGAACCCCCTTTAGCCAAAAAAGAAAAACTCTCAATTTCACTTGAGAAGGAATCTGTCTCAAATAAGATAGATATACTTCACATCTCTAATGATGAAGAAATCCAATTGGATTTTGTCTTACCTCCTGAACCTGAAGATCCACAGACTGAGATGGAAGCAGATATGGAGATTTCTCTAGGTCAAAATGCTACTTCAGGAAAAGGAACCACACAACCTGATGTGCTTACTGCTGTTGTTCTAAGCTAAATGAAAGAAGCTGCTCCAACTGAGAAAGGAGTTGTTGGAGAACAAGTTAACTCTTTATTCAACACTGAGAATCTGAAAAATCTCTTCAGTTCTCCTATTGGTGAAGGATCTGTCAAGAAGAATATTTGAATCTTAGGATTGATGGGAGATCCCTCAACAATCACCAACTCCTCTAGTTTCCCCTACTGTTGCCACTACAACACCCTCTACTGCTCCTCAATTCCATGAACATCCACCTGTTTTCATTCCTACTCCCTCATCTACTTTACCTTCTTGCTCCAAAACTGTTGAGAGTAGACTTGCATCTCTTGGGAAGTAAGTAAGGAAGATAAGAGTAGATTAGAAGAAGCTATTCACTAACATGGATACTTTACAAAAAACAGTGAATGATATGCTTGACAGGTTCATGCTCTTTGAGGAATGGGTTACTCTGTTTGTCAGACCTGCTCTATTTTCATAGGTTCTAGCTATGACTCATGAACCACCTCCACCTCCTCGCAGCACCATCATGCCTTCCTCCTCAGAAAATTCCTCCCCTACCAAAGTGATCTATCCACTTCTCTTTTTGCTTGATAACAAAAAGGGGGAGAATTATGAGAGATTTTATATGCTATTGCTAGTTATGTTAGTTTGAATGTTTTAACTTTGAATTTTATTTTGTTGCTTATGATTGGAACTTGTCCTAAATAAGAATCTTCTCTTATCTGACTCATGTTTTGATTACTCCCTCTTGTTATCAATGAAAGTTCCTCTTATTATTCTTTATATGTCTTTGGATTTTATTTTACTGTTAAAATATGTGCACAAATTCAAGGGGAGCCTTTACTCCTTAAAAACAACTCATGCTCTCTCTCAAAGGAGCCTTGAATATCTAAGATATGAAATCTCTATCTCTATATCTAAAAGTTTTCTCATCATAAAAAAGGGGGAGATTGTAAGGTCTAAAACCCTAATTTTAATTATGACAAAACCTTTAAGTATTCTATTAAGTGTTGTAGATAGAATTTCATCAGTTGCTTAGAAGCTCGTACAAAAGCACTGTTCAGAACCATGTTCAGAAGCTTGTTCAGAACCATGTTCAAAAGTAGTGTTCAGAGCACTATTCAAAAGCATGTTCAGAAGCTTGTTCAAAAGCAGTGTTTAGAAGCCTGCTCAAAAGCTTATTCAGAAGCCTATTCAAAAGTAGTGCTCAAAAGCTTATTCATAAGTGTCAACACCCAATTTTGTCCGTTTAATTACACTATTATAGTTATTATTATTATTATTGTTGTTGTTGTTGGTATTATTATTATTATTATTATTATCCCACATGTGGTGTCTTGTTACATCAAGAAGAAAAAAGAGAAGAAAGATGCACAGAAAAATATAAACCCAATCTTTTGTCATTTTCTTTCGTGTTCCTCCATTACATGAACATTACAAATTTTGGAACACTACAACATTGGAATGAAGCTTCAGCGGGCCTAAAAATCTAAAAATGCTACAAGCCAAGTCTGTTCAAGGCAAAAGGAAATAAAGAAGTAGCAAGAAATAAAAGAAAGAAAAAAAGAAGAAACAAGCAGCTACTCCATCAACAGCAGCTTCAACAACTTCATCCAATTAACCATCAGCATCAGCTTTAGCAGCTTCATCCAATTAATCAACAGCAGTAGCTGCTTCATCAAGTAGCTTCCTTATAGACAGCAAACTAGGCCTAGCCTAGAGGGTGGCTAATTTGAAAGGGGCTGCATGAAGATAAAAGGAAATGATTAAATGAGGAAAACTTCCTAGGAAGGAAAGCTTAAAGCAAACCCTCCTAAGAAGGAAATCCCAGCTTATATAGAGAGACAGCAACAACACCAAAGGGGGGGGATCGATATCAAAAAAAGGCAAGGAGAAAAAAGGCACAGCAAGCATCAAAGAAAAACACAGGAAAACAAAGAGAAAAACAAATACTAGAACAGAGGACCAACAGAGTAAAGAGAAAAGAAAGAAATCAGGATTAGAAAGTAGAGCACAAAGGGAAGAACAACAAGAACAAAGGCTAACAGGTTTCTTTCAATCTTTCAATCTTCATCATGTATTAGCTTTTTTCTATGTTTAATTGTAAGCAATATACTATTTTTGCAATCCATTTGTTGTCTGAATCTATTTGCTCAAAAAATGATAAAAAGATATGAATCTGGAAAGAAAAGCAATATGTTTAATTAATCAACCTATTAATGATAAATTAGAATCATAAGCAAAGCCAGAGAATGGATACCAAACACAAATATAAAAACGTGAGCAAAGACAAGTACCAAAAACACCAAAACCTCAATCACCAGAGTCATTGAGTTCAAATCCCTCAATCCCAACCAAAGACCTGACATAGACATGAGCCATAAAGCAAGACATGAACAAAATAGAGAACCAAAAACATAAGCAAGAACTTTGAGTTCCAATAAGGAACCGAGACAGAGACAAAGGCAAATACTTCATACCAAGAACATAAAACACCATTTTACAATCATCCCAAACCCAAATTCAAAGCCCTAGACCAAATCAAGCCACAAACCTAGTCACCAAAAGACCAAAAATAATCAGAGACAAGAGAGTTCAAAGAAAGTGAAAGAGAAAATAGGGAAAGAAAAACACCGTACCTGGGCACTCCGGCCACCACGCGAACCACCCGCTCATCCCCTTGCGCCACCACCGAAAACCTCAAGCGTCGCCACCATCGCGACCACCTCGCCTAGCCACGCGACCCTCAACTGCCACACCCCCACGCGACCATGGCCTCGCCCTCCGCCATCGCGACCTCCACCTCAGCCACCACACCTCGCGGCATCACCCTCGCAACCTTACCCCTCTCCCTCGTGCCGTGCGCGCCACCGCCACGCAACCCGTCGCAGCCGCGCCACTCCCCTTTCCGCTTTCTCTTCTCTCTCGCAAGCCCTAGGTCGCAAACCAAGCAACCAAGCAACTAAATGAGGGAGGTCAAGAACCCCTAAGTTTCTAATATTCGTTTTGAGCCAGATTTCTATTTATACCACCTAGTATTATTATAGTACAACTTTCGCATTTTGGGCTAGCCTTCTATTTACACCCCCCATATTATTAAATTACAACTTTCGCATTTTGGGCCCTTTTCTATTTACACCTCTAGTTTTACTAAGTTGCAACATATCCGTTTTGGGCCAGCCTTTTACTTACAACAACATTTAAAATTACTAAGTTGCACTTTCTTTTCTTTTTCCTTTTTAATTATTAATAGTTGTCTAAATTAAAATCATTTCAAAAAAATAAAGATGAATTGACTTGGGTGTACACCTCTATCAATTTTTCAAGTATCTTTTTAGGATAAATGAGTTGCGACAGCTCAAGAGTTTTAAATTAAAAATAAAAAGAATAAAAATAGTATATCTCCTTCTTTCCTTTAATAAAATTAATCTTCATAAATATAAATTATTCTTTTCTAGTAATGTTTTAGTGAGATAAATATCTAAAAAGTTATAAAGATTTTGCTTAATTAATTAAAGGTAACCGTCTTTGTGACGAACGTTGTAGGGGTGCTAATACCTTCCTTACACATAATGGACTCCTGAACTTAAATCTGGTTTCAAAGACCATTTTTTCTAAAAAAAAGTTTTTCTGATGTTTTCCTTAATAAACATTAGTGACAACTTCTCCGATCCATACATTCAATTTTTCTCGCCGTGCCGCTGTGACCCTTGTTGCGACAATAAGCATGTTTAGAAGTAGTATTCAGAAGATCATTCTGAAGGTTGATCAGAAGCTATGTTCAGAAGCAGAGTTTAAAAGCCATATTCAACTAAAGTATTGATAGTTGGCTTTCTACTTTAACAGTTGTCCTCTTTTCTTTACAACTTGTGACAGTTGGCTTGTGAACCCTCTGTCTTCATGATTCAACCTATAAATAGAAGCCTCTATTCATCTTCAAGATCATCCACCACGAAGCAACTACAAAGAGACTAATCTAAATAGATTCAATCTTGCTTCACCTCTTTATTTAAGAGAAGTCCTTAAATGTTCATACTACTTTAGATATATTTGTGAAACAGCTTTGAGAATTGTATTTCTTGTGAGGAAAAACCCCTAGTTAAGCAAACCATTTTGGTTTACCTTGTAAATATCAAGTCATCCGTTATAGCCTTGGATCTAAGTGGTGAAATCTAGTTGTGTGAATTGGTGGTGCTATATTCGTGTAATCCAACAATTAAGTTTGGGTGTTTTGCTGTGTGTCAGCAAAGAATGGACAAGAATCAATAGGTGACTAATTCTGCATATCAACAGAGTGTTGGAAGTGGTGTACTGTCTCAGTTGAGACTTTGATCAAATTTAGTGAAAATCTCACTTGATAGCGTGAGAATTGGACGTAGCCAAAGGTTAAGGGTGAACCAGTATAAATCCTTTGCCTATTACTCTTCTGCTTATTCTATTATATCTGCTTAACTTAACTCTGTTTCAAACTGATTTCTAAAAGAATATCAATAACCATCAGAAGCAAACTACATATATCTTCTGAACTAATTAGAAGCAAACTGCATATATCTTTTGAACTGTTCAGAAGCAAACTTCACATATTTTCTGAACTGCCTATTTACCAATACACTTATTTGTTTTGCTAAAATATAAAAGTTTCATATTAAAACAATTCAACATCCCCCTTCTTGTAATATTTTGATCACTTCAAGAAATAACCTCATAATGCCAATCCTCAACCCAATCTTTCCCATCCACCAACACCCTCCCCATGTCATACCCACCAAATGGGGCAAGCAAAACAAGGTTAACACCAATCAAACTAGCCTTCAATAAGAAAATGCCCTCGGAGTGTAACTTTTGTTATGTAAGGTATGAATCAAATGTCCTACAAACACACTAGACAACCTCTCCACCTCATCATCCATGATAATGAAACAAAGGTTCACCTAAAACCCTACACATACTAGAGACAAGCGCTACACAAACCCCAACAATAGGCCAGTCTTTGCAACCCTTCCCCCAATAAGAGTCACCATCTTTTGTGCAACAAACTCCACAAGACCAGTTCCTCCACAATCCACCACATTGATCACCACCTTGCCCTGAACAGGAGTCATAGTACCATGCAACTTAACCTACACCTAACACCGTCAATGTCGATGTCCACCCTAACATTGCCACACCCCTTTCCTTGCACGCAGTAGTCACGATAGTGTGTGGTGCAACACCCACACTTGCACGTCGTACGCAGCCTCCATGACTCCAACCAGGATTGTGCCTCTCACCTTGCACACTACACCACTCTCATCGTCCAAGCTACCATCATGCTCCTCTCATCGTGCACGACAATCACAGTTGGACGTGGTGTAAAGCTCGCACTTGCGTGACGCACCACGCCTCTGTAATCACCCTCGCCAAAACCTGCCATCACTCTCTTACCATGACGGAAACCACCAATCATCCCAAAGCCCTAACATCAACCACCCATTCAAACCGTGCGGAACCAAACTATCAACACCCAATTTTGTCCGTTTAATTACACTATTATAGTTATTATTGTTGTTGTTGTTGTTGTTATTATTATTGTTTCACAAGCAGTATCTTGCCACATCAAAAAAGGAGAAAGCAAATTAAAGAAAATGCACAATGATATAACATGTTGGGCAAAACCCAATCCTTTGCCATTTTCTTTCATGTTCCTCTATTACATGAACACTACAAATTTTGGAACACTACAACATTGGAATGAAGCTTCAGCAGGCCTAAAAATCTAAAAAATGGTACAAGCCAAATCTGTTCAAGGCAAAAGGAAAAAAAAGGAGCAGCAATCAATTCAAGAAAAAAGGAAGAAGCAACAAAGAAATAAAAGAAGAAAAAAAACAGCTTCAGTAGCTTCATAAGCAACAGCAGCTTCATCAACAGTGAGCAGCTCCATCAACAACCTCATTAACTTAAGCAGCTCCATCATCCTAGCTAGCTATTCTAGCCAACTAGGCTAGACACTAATGGTGGCTAACCCTGAAAAGGTGGCTGCAAGAAGGAAAAGAAATGATTAAAGGGAGGAAACCCTCCTAGGAAGGAAAGCTGAGAGCAAACCCTCCTAAGGAAGAAACCTCAGGCCTATATATAAGAGGCAGCAGAATGAAAGAAAGGGAGGAAGGAAGGCAAAAAAAAGAAAACAGAGAAAAAAGAGGGCACAACAACGATCAAAAGAAAAACACTGAGATCAGAAAAAAAGAGAAAAAATAGAGAACATAACAGCAAGAACAGAGAAGAGAAAAGATACAAAAAGCACTGCAATACAGAAAAACTGAGAGATCAGCAGAGAAAAGAAGCAGGGCATCAAAGGAAAAGGAGAATAGAAAATAGAGAACACTGGGCAAACAGGTTTTCTTTCAATCTTCATCATGTATTAGCTCTTTTTTTTTTGTTTGATTGTAAGCAATATACTATTTTGCAATCTATTTGTTGCTTGAATCTATCTGCTCAAAACAGTAATAAAGAGATATGAATCCAAAAGGAAAAACACTATGTTTAAATTAATCAAACCATCAAAGATAAATCAGAATCACAAGTAGAGACAGACAGACAAAAAAAAAACGTGATCAAGAACATAAACAGAGACAAGAGACAGATTCAAAACACCAAAGAACACTAGAATCATTGAGCTCAATCCCTCAATCCCAAACAGAGACCCAACACAAATAGAACCAACACAAACAGCCACAAAATAAGGCATGAGTAAATCAGAGAACCCAACCAATCAGATAAACCAATCAAACAGAGAAATTAATTCAAACCAAAGAGAAACAGAAATAGGGAAAGGAAAGGAAGAAAAGTGAGAGGAAGAGAAACCACCGGGAACCACCACTGGGAGCCACCGCGACCACCAAACCTCACCCCATGACCGCCATCGCCCTCGCCGCCACCGCGACCCCCTTGCCCAACCGCGCCACCTCACTCACACCCCGCGACCTCTTCCGCGCGCCACCCAGGCGCTGCCGCTCACCCACGGCCAAGATCACGCCGACATACCCGCGATTTCCTCCACCATCGCGACCTCCATCCCTTTCCCCTCTCCCTCTCCCTCCGCCAAACACCTTCGCGTCGTCGTCGCCCCCCTTGCGATCTCCCCCCCGCGACCTCGCCCCACCAGCCACCATCCGCGACCTTGCCCTCGCACCCCTCTCGCGCCGCCAAGTCCTCCACTGTGGCCGCCGGCCAAACCTTGCCCCTTTCCCTTGTTTTTTTTCTCTCCTCTCGCGAACTCTAGGTCAACCAAGTAACTAAACGAGGGAGATGAGAACCCCTAAAGTTTTTATTTTTCGTTTTGGGCTAAGTCTACTATTTACACCCTCTAGCATTACTAAATTGCAACACATTTGTTTGGGCCAGATTACTATTTACACCCTCCATATTACTAAACTATGACTTTCATGTTTTGGTCCAGTCTTCTATTTACATCTCCCATATTACTAATTTATAGCTTTCATGTTTTGGAACCAGATTGCTATTTACACCCTCCATATTACTAAATTACAAACTTCTGAGTTTTGGGCCAGCTTTCTATTTACCCCACCATATTACTAAGTTGCACTTTCCTTTTTTTAATTATCAAATAGTTGTTTAAATTAAAATCATTTTTAAAAAAAATAATAAAGATGAATTGACTTGGGTGTACACATCTGTCAATTTTTCAAGTGTCTTTTTAGGATAAATGAGTTGCAATAGCTCAAGAATCATAAATTAAAAATAAAAATAATAAAAATAATATATCTCCTTCTTTCCTTTAATAAAATTGATCTTCATAAAAATAAATTATTCTTTCCTAATAATGTTTTAGTGAGATAAATATCTAAAAAATTATAAAGTTTTTTGCTTAATTAATTTGTGACAGACGTTGTAGGGTGCTAATACCTTCTCTACACGTAATGGACTCCCGAACTCAAAATCAGGTTTCAAATACCATTATTTTCTAAAAAAGGTTTTTATGATATTTTCCTTAATAAACATTGGTGGCGACTCCTCTAATCCATGCCTTCGATTTTAATCACCATCCCACCGTAACTTTGGTTGCGACACAAACCTCAAACCCCAACGATCGTTTATCTTTCTTTTATAAGTCTTACAATTTCACATAAATTTAAACACTCAACATACAAATTTATTTCAATGCTAAGAGCATCCACAACTAGCTGCGTGGGAAGCACCGTACAAGAGAAGCATTGTTGCATGCAAAGCAATTCCTACTGTGGACAATATGAAAATTACATTGGAAGTATTGGTTGTTTTAGAAAACACTAGTTCTGGAACCTTTAAAAATGAAATAAAAAGAGTTACAATGTTAGAAATAATAATTTAATCATTTCAATTGTTATAAACTAAAAAAATATAATATTTATGTTTCTCCGCCTTTATCATTTTATTACTGTTAGCTTTAATTTTATGACCATTACAATTTTTATGATTGTTGCAAATTTTTATAACTATTGCAACGGTTGATTTTTATTTTTTATTTTTAAATATGAGCCACTTTATAATTTTTTTTCTAATTTTTTTTTTCTATTTTGAACATTTTAGACGCAATAATAAGTAAAATTAGCTATTGTTTTATTTGTCTTAACTTGTAATATTTTAATTAAATGTGTCCACGCTTATGTGTGAAATCAGCTAGTTTCATCATTTTAAATAAAATAAAATTAGTTATCTTTATATTTTTTTATTGTGTTAGAAAATATTTTACATAATAGTAATCTACAAAATTTTATAATTTTAAATAATTTATAATTATAAATTATAAATTAATAAATAAAGTATAATAACATAATTTTTTATGAGACCTATTGGAAGCAACTTTAGAGAGTTGATGGTTAATAAAGGTGTTTGTACGAGAAGAAAAAAATTAAATAAAAGATGTGTACAAGTGAATCTCATTAGAAGCAACCAAAGAGGATTGTTCCATTGTGGATGCTCAAACGTGAGTGTTAAACTTAATTTTACAAATTTTACCATACTTACAAAAAAAAAAAAATGTTATTTATGATATAAATTTGTTCACAGGTAATTGTGATGGTCGAAAGTTGATGATAAATATATATTGAGAAAAAACTAGTAGAAAAAATTGATGATAAATACATTATTCAGAAAAAATTAATGATAAATATGTACCTAACTTTTTTTGTGTCCTAATGTTTAGTAAATATATCTTTTTTCGTGTCAACCGACCTATTTTTGCATTTCAGAATTATTATTTTTTTGACGGAAAATTTTCAGAATTATTTAACTTTATATTTTAGTGTCATGTTTTATTTTAAAATATCATTTATATCTCCAAATTATGTCATGTATATTTATTTATGAACTACGGGTCAGTTTCTAGTTTATACTCTTAACGACTATTCAGTCATAGCAAACAACAGAATGTGAAAGTCATTGCCCATAGAAACTCTGATAATTTATATACCATTTCTTAAGAATAAATGTAATTTTTTTTTGTTTATGCTTTAATTTTTGTTCAGTTTGGTTATTTATGTTTTATAAGTCTCAATTTGGTCATTTATATTTTTAAAATGAGTCAAAATGATGGGAAACAAAGTTTGTTTTCGAGTTTGTAACACGATTTTAAACCAATTTTTTAAGAATTTAAGACGTAAAAATTATTTCATTAGATTTACTTACATGAAAATTATAAAACTCAACTCATATATAAATCAAAATATGGTGAAATATAATAAAAAAATCATGTGAAAAAATAAGTTTAAGAAACAATTGAAAAAGAAACTTAATATTAGATTTTTCATTAATTCGATTGTTTGTTGGATGTACTTTTCATGAAATTTTCATTATGTTTATTACATTTTTTTTATTCAAGTATTAGTTGAGTTTCATAGTTTTCATGTAAGTGAATCTAGTGAAATAATTTTTATTCTTGAATTAGTCAAAAATCGGTTCAAAATCGCATTACAAAATTAAAAATTATATTTATTTTTAAAATGACTATTTTAACTCATTTCTAAAATATAAAAAATTAAATTAAAGCTTTTAAAACACACCAGGCTCAACTAAATAAAAAGTAAAAGATAAAGTAAAAAAAGTGATATTTAACATTTCTTTAACGACTACTGAGTGGTATCAAGCAAAAGATTGTGAAAGTCTTAATTTTCCCTTTGAGACTCTGATAAATTATTGATATATAATTTATTTTTTAACGAATACTGAGAGTACCAAATGACATAATGTGAGAGTCTCTTCCCAATGTCATAGAGCCAGCCATGGTTGAATCATTTATGTAGGTGAATTTGTTTTAATAAACTCAATTATAATTGGATTGAGTTATTGGTTTGATGTTGAAAACCGAATATTCAATCCACATATTCTAGTAAACATATAATAAAATAGTAATGGTATATTATTACTAATAATTTAATATATTAAATAATAAATTATTAATATTGAAACGTTAACAATACTCATATATGTAGTGTAAGACTTTTATGTATATTAGAGAAAACATAGGTGCGGTTGTGCCGTGTCCCCAATTTTATTATGTTATTTACTGATTTTATTGTATTAAATATAACAAATTATCAAAATTTTTGTTGTGTTAAAATTGATAAAACTATATTATATTGTCGTGTACTAATTTTATTACAATAAATATAATAAATTGTCACAATTTTTTGTGTGTTAAAATCATGATAATATATATTCTAATTGATGGATATATTAATTTAGTTGAATATTTTTTTTTTATCTAGGACAATAATCATGGGTGTTCTTCGTCCTATTGGATTAGAAAATAATTTCATTCGTTGTGCCTGTTGTAAGTTCAAAAAAAAAATGTACACAAAATATTGAACATAGTTCATTCTGTTAAATAAATTATTTTCTCATGTGTAACATAACAACCAAATCTTATATCACTGTGTCAATTATATGAATTTTTTTTTCTAACAAACATTTATTTCTGCATTTTTTTTATTTCTTGACACTTACATGTAATAACAATTTTATTTTATTATGTTTCAACAAATATATTGGTTTTTATTATGCTTAAACAATTTTTTTTATATTGAATAATTTATTTTAATTTAATTTTAGTGTGGCCACATTTCTTTTTTTTTTCCCAAAGAAATACTGGGAAGTTAAATAGATATGTTTTATAATATTTAAAGTTAATTAAAATTTTTAAATAATAAAAAAGGGAAAAAATAATAATTTAAATATATTTTTCATCCAATAGTAAAATTCTTAACTTTTATTATGTAAAAAAAAATTAAAATTGAAATCACCAATGCAATAATTGAAAGAATTTTTTTTTAAAATAAGAATTGGTTGGCACCCTTCTTAAAGGTGTAATTCCTTTTTTTTTTTTTTTTTTTATCGATAAATGTTAGTGGTTAACATATTTTTTTTTTAGGAGAGAATCACACGACCTCTCTCTTTCCCTTCTTTTCCAAACCATCCAACATATTATATAACTCTGAAGTGTAATTGACATTATTTTTTATTTTTTATTTTATCTTTGATTCATGCTTCATTTTTCTTATTAATAATTTTTTTATTTTAAAATTTTTTTTATTTGTGAGTGAATCCAACACTTTGATAATAGAATCAATATTAATTTTCTTGAATCTTTTTTATTTTTCATTTATGCTTTATCTTGTTTATTATATTATAATATTTTTTTTTTTCAAATGTCAATCCAAATTCTTTGATTATTAGAAGTAATATTTAAATGAGAAACTAATCATGATTTTTTGCATGAATGAAATGATTGTAAAGATGTGTTGAGAATAATGAAACTTTTATTTATACACTTTGGTACATCAATAAACTTATATATACATTAGATGTACACACTACAAATATATTTCATTGTATCTACTTATATGTACCATAAATTATTGACATAAAAGTATGCCAGTGTCCATTTATTCACTTTTTGGGTTACAATGACCATTTTATTTTTTTTGCCAATAGGTATTAAAGTATTCAAATTAAATGGGAGAAGAAGAAAAAATAATGTATAACATGTTAACAACCTTTGTGCTTACCTGGAGAGCATCCACACTTGTTCATGATTAATGTCTCTAATTTAAAAAAAAATTAAAAGACAATAACTATTTAATTAAACATAATTTAAAGAATTAACATCTTGTTTATTATAACATGTCAACACTCTTTGTGCTTTCCTGGAGAGCATGCACACTCATTCATGATTAATGCCTCTAATTGAAAAAAAATTAAAAGACAATAATTATTTATTAAGAAATTTAGTATTAAGAAATCTTAAGTATTTCATGAAAATAAAGAAAAAAAATAGGAAGCAATTACTTTAATGCATCACGCTCGTGTAACTATCATGCTAATGAGACACCACACATGACTATAACCTTTAAATCTTGATGACCTATGTATGAAAACTATTAGTAAACAAAAAATATGCAATATCATTTTAACAAAAAAGTAAAAAAAAAATGAAAAATGAAAATTTTCAAACAAAAAAGTAAAAAAAAAAAAAAAACTTATGTAGTAATCTAAAAAAGAAAAAGAGGTATATTATAGGTCAAAAAACATAATTAAGCCTTATAAAAATTATGCTTATGTTTTTCTCAATTTTAGTCCTTATAAGTTATTTTGTTTATTTTTAGTGTTGTAGTTTGCCCCTTTTCAATTAGCTAATTAATATCACTCTTGATATATTAAGTTTTCAATTTTTGTGCATTTAGTTCCATAATATTTTAAAAATATCATTAGGATACTTTAAGTTTTTGAAATGTATCATTTTAATACTTTCTTTAATTTACTGTCTAAAATAATAGTATTTCATTAATAATTAAAATTTGAGACAATTAATTTAACATAGCGACAACTTTTACCCACCACAATCTTAAAACCTCTCCTATCACACTAACCCTTCCATTCTTCATCATTTTCATCGCGACCCAACAACACCCAAACACCATCGGATGGACTTCATCCCTTCCAGGTTCGGGGCATGACAGTAGTGGCACGGTATGTTGGTGGTGAATCTGGATTCGTCACGCGGCAAGGTGGTGGTGCATGTGGTGATTGTGGCGTAACACAATGATGGTGGGGCGTGATGATCATGGTGCAATCAGGGTTGTGTCTAAAAAATCTGAGGTCTAAACAAAAAAAATAGATAGACTTAAAATGATATTAGTTTTTTTTTTATTTGTTAAATTAGTTTTCTAGATTTTTGAGCTGTAAAATAATTCAACAATTAATTCTAGCATTTCACAATTTATACTCACCTAAAATTTTAATTTTTTTAGATGCAAAATGAAAAAACTTAAATAGTTTCATATTTTAAAAATTGTTTAAATCGAATCCCAACAAATAAAAAAAATAAAATTTTGTTATTAGTTTTTATTAAATTATCTTAAAATATGGTAAAATTATCTTAACAACACTATATTCAATTATTAGTTTTAACTACAGTACAGGCAGTACTAGTATTATTCCATAATTTTCATCCAGTAAGTAATTTGCAATTAAATGATGGAATTATCAATATTTAACGTAGTCATCAATAGACCAATACAAACTATGGATTTTTTTCTTTATATATTAATTAATGAGTGGCGGTCGTGATATTCTAACCACCAGTTGATTGAAGATTGGTGTCTTAATTGATACAGTAAAAAATTGAACACAAATATTTATGTTAAAATAAAATATCAAAGAATAAACATTTAAATAGGGGCCTATTACAAAAGAAAAAAACAGGAGGCTTCAGGCACTTGCTTTGGTGCATGTTTGACATACAAGCCAAAAAGTACTTGTAAGGTAAAAGTAATTTTACAAAACAATCAAGAATTTTGTTTTTGTTTTTGTCCCCTTTGATTAACATTGAAACGCATGGATATTATTTTTAACTTTAAACTAAACATACTATAAAAAATGAGAAACTTAACGAATAAAAAATAACATTAAGCCTTTTCAATTTTAGTCCCATTAAGGTTTTTTTTTTCTTCATTTTTAGCTCTATAAGTTTGTGTTGATAGAGACTAAAATTGGAAAAATACAAATTTACAAGGATTAAAAATGAACAGAATAACTTACATAGACTAAAACTTAAAAAATGCAAATTTAGATGAACCAAAAAATATTTAAACCTTATTTTTATAGCTAGTTGTGCTCAATGACGAATCAAGAAAAATTGTTTATTTGGGAGAAAAAAACATTGTTTACAATATTTTCATAGAAAATAGCATTATAATTTTTTTATAAAATATATAATTTTATGACAATTTTGTTTTAAAAGGCCTAAAATTCTACAAATTACAACTAACTTATACATATCAATATATTTTTTAGTTAATCCTATAACTTTTTATTTTCATTTAAAAAAAAATTGTCTTGTGAAGGCAACACTTGTTTTTTAATAGGATCATTTTTTTGTTATTATTAAAGATGTCTATGCAAAAAAATGTTTCCAATGGGGGCAATTGCCCCCGACGGTTATGAGTAGATCTGCATTGTATGTGCTATGATGTTATTGGCCATTTGGCCTTATACAACATATATGTTTTCCAATCAAGCTAAGGTGATATTTTATTTTTCCTTAAATAAATAAATCCTTTGGTCTATAGGTCAAATTTTGTTTTTGAAAGATTCACGCAACAATGAGTCGAGTCTACCATATCTGCTTTACAATAAATTGTACCAAATAGTAGATTTATCATGGACACACCTCCACCTCCACTTTGCAAGCAAAGTTCGGTTGAAGGTATCTAGATTCTTGATACCTAATCCACCATCTCCTTTTTGCAAGCAAATGGTATCCCACTTCACCCACCTAATTTTATCCTCTTGTAAACAACCATTCCATAGGAACCTTCTCAGTAATCTAGTTAGGTAAAAAATAACTTTCCCTAGAGCTCGAAAGAAAGAAAAGTAGTAAAGTTGTAAGCTTGTAAGGACCAATTTGATCAGAGTAATTTCCCCCCCTAACGACAGATGCCTCCCCTTTTACCCAGACAACTTACACTTGAACAAGCTAACGATAAGAGCCAAAGTAGCCACGCACCTCTGATTAGCACCAATAGGAAACCCCCAAAACTTAAAGGTCAACAAAGCGATTAAGCAATACAAAAAAGCTGGTGCAGTATCTAGGAAATCTGCTAGTGTATTCATGCCAAAGAGTTTGTTTTTGGAAAAGTTCACCTTCAAGCCATAAACTTACTCAAAGCTATGAAACATTGCCTTAACCACCCACAAATTATCCCAACAAGCTTCCTTGATAAACAAGGAATCATCCGCCTACTAGAATATTGAAAAACCAAGAACGAAAGCCACATTGAACCCCTTGAATCTTCTCAAATCCGCTGCCATCTTCAAGAGCCCTGACAACCCTTATGCTACTATAAGAAATAAAAATAGGACTAGAGGTCACCTTGCTTTAGGCCCCTCTTTGCAAAGAACTCCTCCATTAGGATTCCATTAACTGGCATTGAAAACTACTAGTGTAGATAATGGCCTTAACCCAAGAATGTGACACCTCATCAAAACCCATTTGAAGCAACATATAATCAAGGAAAGCCCAGCTCACTAAATCAGACGCTTTGGCAAAGTCAATCTTGAAAAGGAAATAACTTCTCTTGTTACGAACCATAAAATCAACAAGCTCATTTGCCAAAACCACCTCGTCCAAGATATATTACCCTAGTAAAAGAAGAGTTTGAGAAGAAGAAATAACTGATCCAAGGACCCTCTTCAACTACTGGGCAAGAAGCTTGGAGATAATCTTGCATAAGTAATTGATAAGAGAGATAGGATGATACACAACAAGAGACCGTGGATGTTTAGTTTTGGAATCAAAGTAATAAACGACGATGTAAATACTTTAGGCAACCTTCCTGTGACATTAAACTCGTGAACAAACCTCTACACCTCCCCCTTTAGCAAACCCCAACACCTCTTAATGAAGTTGAAGTTGAACTCATTTGGGCCAAGACTCTTATCCCTATCACAACTTCAGATTGCTTCCCTTATTTCCTCCCCAAAGAATGGAACCACCAATGAGCCCCTCTCATCCTGAGATAACTGACCGAAGTTAACACCTTAAAGAGTTGGCCAAAAAAGATTAGGCTTAAAGAAGATACCTATAAAATGTTGAACCACAATCATCTTCACCTCATCTACCCCTTCCACCCATGAATCACCACAACATAGGGCCACTGGATGATTCTTTTGAAAATGCTGCTTCAAGGGGGAGTGAAAGAATTCATATTCAAATCTCTTTCCTTCCCCACCTCTCTCTAAACTTTTGAGTGAGAGTACTCTCCATAATTCTCATGCTTCTCTAGAAATCAACATAAAGAATCTTCCTTGCATCAACATGTAAACCACTACCATCACACAAAGCTACACCCATTCTATCCAACCTAGTTACATTAAAGGAGACCATAGCCAAAAGAACATCAAACACCTTGTTCCAAAAACACAAATTCCTGTTAAACAGTTTCAACATTTCTTTGAGCACAAAAGCCACCCACCTATCCACCTAAAAATCTTCCATCATGAAGCCACCAACTGAAGAAAAACCAAGGTGATCAAGCTAATGATTAAAGAACTTGAATGGTTTAGGACTCTAATTCAACTCAACACCTCTAACTACCGTAGGACATGATATAAAATATCCCTCAAACCAACCTATTGCAAGGTCAAAGTCCACAGGTGCAGTAACTCCTTTGACATAAAAAATCGGTCCAACCTACTCATAGGCAAGTCATCCCCATTAAACCAAGTGAACAACTTCCCTTCCACTAGAAGATCAACAAACTTCATCCCATCAATAAAAAGAGGAAACTCCTCAATTACCATGACCAAGCCTCTCCCCCACAAAAGACATCGCATTGAAATTCCCTCTAACACACCACAAGCGCCGGTTGAACCCCTTACGAGACATGATCAAATCACTCCACAATCTACGCTAACCTACCAAAGAACACAACAAGTAAATGTTCATAAAAAAATCTCCTTCTGTAACTGAAGACATAAAGCAACATAAACCCAAAATACCTTAGAGAAATGAATTTGAACAACCATTTCCTTCAAACATACAATAGCCCTCCAGATCAGTCAGAAGTTGGCCTTGGTATCCAATCACAATCCATAGACTTTTTTACTTAACAGTTCCATTTTTCTTTTTTAAATGCACAATTGACCTCTATTCCATATTATTCACTAAACTGACCCTTTCCATATTATACACTAAACTGATCCCCTTCTCATTGTGACTTTTTTACTTGATAGTTTAATTTTATTTTTTTAAATACACAATTGACCCATTCTCATATTATTCACTAAACTGACCCCCTTTCTCATTATAATATCTCATTAATTTTTATTATTATTATAATGAATAATTACTTGATTTTTTTTATTTCACAAAAAAAAAAAACAGAGAATCATAGTTTGCTGATTAAAATATAATAATTTTCATAAATTAATATTTAACATACATAATGAGATAATACAACAATTTAAATAATAGATATTTCAAAGTTTATATTTATATTTATATTTATAAAATTGATATTCCTTTTATAACTATGTTGACTGTGTATTTTAGTTAAAGATCTTTTTCAAATCTTTCTCAAACGATCATATTTTAGTTTGTTAGTAAATTGGTTTTAATTAGAGAAAACGTTCCTTTTGACTTAGAGAGAATATTGGACCAAATATTTTGGATATCAAAAGCAACAACAACGTTATTCTTGTTTTTTTTTTTTTTATATATAAAACAATTTCTTCTTCTTAATATAATATGAGAAAAAGCTTTTCTTAGGCATATATCACATGATTACTGAGTTTGTCTGTACGTGTTGTTGTCTCATTAATTTTATTATTATGATGAATAATTACTTTATTTTTTTTTTCATTTTAGAAAAAAAAAACAGGGAATCATAATTTGCCAATTAAAATATAATAATTCTCATAAATTAATATTTAACATACATAATGAGATAATATAACAACTTAAATAACATGTTACTGACATTGACTTGATGATCCCGATTGATATGGACACTTGTTTTTTGAATGACTAAGAGTTCTACATATTGAACAACGTTTTTTTCTTGTCACATGATATATGCCCAAGAAAAGCTTTTTCTCATATTATATTAAAAAGAAGAAGTTGCTTTATATAAAAAAGAAAACTAGAATAACGTTGTTGTTGCTTTTGATATCCAAAATATTTGGTCCAATATTCTCTCCAAGTCAAAAGGAAGTTCATATTCTTCTCTAATTAAAACCAATTTACAAACAAACTAAAATATGACTGTTTGAGAAAGATTTGAAGAAGATCTTTAACTAAAATACACAGTCAACATAGTTATAAAAAAGCAACAGGAAACATAATAAAAGGGATCTAAACTAATAAAAGGAATATCAATTTTATAAATATAAATATAAACTTTGAAATATCTATTATTTAAATTGTTGTATTATCTCATTGTCTATGTTAAATATTAATTTATGAAAATTATTATATTTTAATCAACAAACTATGATTCTCTGTTTTTTTTTTTGTGAAATAAAAAAAATCAAGTAATTATTCATTATAATAATAAAAATTAATGAGATATTATAATGAGAAGGGGGCCAGTTTAGTGAATAATATGAGAATGGATCAATTGTGTATTTAAAAAAATAAAATTAAACTATCAAGTAAAAAAGTCACAATGAGAAGGGGGTCAGATTAGTGTATAATATGGGAAGGGTCAATTTAGTGAATAATATGAGATAGAGGTCAATTGTGCATTTAAAAAAGAAAAATGGAACTATTAAGTACAAAAGTCCAATCCACACCACTCCACAACCATGCAATTGTCAACCCATCTACCATCGAATACTTAGTCTCTTGTAGAAAGCCCATATCTACCACCTCCTCACGAATCATGGATTTAAGGCTCCATTACATGAAATGAACCATTAAACCCCACACATTCAAGGATAAGAGCTTTATGGAGCAACCCTCTCCCCAAAACAACCGTGTGGTGGCAATTTTTATCCTCTAATTGCTAACTATCATGAACAAAAACACCATCAGACGCCACACCATCCACCCCTAGCTCCTAAGACAGTTCCCAAATCTTGCAAGCCACATGATGACCAATGACCTCCAACACTTGACGTACATCACTAACCCGTGAACTAGAAGACAAAGCTAGCTCTACAACAGTCACCTTCTACTTCTTATAACGTTCCGAGACTCGCATAAGATTGACAATATTAACCAACTAGGGTTCTAAGGTAGCCCAAGGAAGAGAATTAAAGAACACTTCACAACCAATTGTGCAAAAACTACCTCAACCCTTAACTTTGACACACACCTTGGCTACAAGCAAGCTCCCCCCATGCCACCAACCTCTATCCCAGCTTCACCTTTACAATCATAACCTTTTATGGCTACATACACTACATAAGGGATGATTTCTAGAACAACATTTCTAGAGCAAACTACAGAGCAAGGAACATCGTGGGGATTAATTTTTGTAAAGTTCTTCTCCTTTAATGTCTCTATTGCTTTTTTTTGTGGATTGTTGCTTCCCTATGTCTATGGCTAGCTAAATTCATAATCTAGGGTTGTGATGTAGGACCTATCATGTGAATTGTATTTCTCTATTTTCAATAAAGTATCTCAATTGTTCTTTCAATTATATCTTTGCGTTATTCTTACTGCTATTTGGGATCGATCATCCCATAATCCAAATTGATTAATTGTCATGATCAACACTTTAAATTGATAGATCTACGCATAGATTGAATTCTAGGGATTTGCATGAATAAACTAATACCTAAGTTCCCAATATGATTAACATTGGGTAATCAACCTCTTTGCACTTAAAACCTTCTATCCAATTTATTCTTTCATGACCAACAAGGGAATAAATTAAGGAGAAGAGGATTTTCACTAAATGACCAAAATTTGATTATTATTTTAAGAGGCATAATTGGTAATTGAACAGATAATTGGGGGTTTAATTGAATAGGAAAATAGGAGGAACATAAAGATATGTTGAACTCACGACCCTAGGTCTTTTAATCTGTTAAAACCTTTATTATTCTCAAGTGCTTTTTGCTTTATTTCTTTTTACAATTAAATTGCAACTCAAACAATCTTTCAATCACTTGTCCTTTATTAATCTATTATCTGGGAACCACTAAGGTACGATATTCGAATTTAGGTTCACTATTACTGTTGCATAGGGTGCACTTGCCCTTAAGCATCTATATTTTACGCATCAAGTTTATGGCACCATTGTTAGGGATTAGTTGTGTAGGTTCCAAAATATTTAAATTTGTTTAAGATCAAGCTTTTATTATTTTTCTCTATTTTACTCACCTTAATTTTTTTTTATATTTGTTTATGAAAATCACTCTTATTGTTGACCTATTGGATTGTGCTAACTCATTCTAAGCAACCAGATCTACATAGGTATGGTAGTGGGCGGGACAGGGGCAGGGTTAGCTTCCCCACTCCTCTCCCTCAACATCCCAAATCATCCCTGCCCCTGTCCTCATTCCCTGTCGAGACTTAAAAGTTTGACCCATACTCATCCTCGCCAAGGGTCAGGTTTCCCAACCTTGCTGTCCCCGATACACATGATAATCTCAAATCATTAAAAAAATATACATGACCATCTCAAATACTACGCATGACACCCTCGTATAACACACTTCTATTTCTCATAATAAACCGAATTGTTTCATTTATTTTATCAATAGAAATTTGTTTCGTGATAAACAATATATATTGTGTCAATAAAAAAAAAAAAGAGTAGGACAAATATAGTCATACCGAAGAAAAGACAATAAAAAAAAGGTTGAGAGTGTGGCATGTGTCAAAAGGAAAACATGAAATATTAGATAGATATAGATAGATAGATTACTCTAGGATATTTATATAATTTAGTATATCAATAATGGGGACGGGTGTGGGTGTGGGTGCGAGGCGGGGATCAAAATTCCTAACCCTAACCCCATCCCCGACTTTCTTAAGTGGGGAAAACCCAAACCTACACCCGCACCTGATTAACTCGGTTTTTCCTTGTCAAAATTGCAGTGGGGACGGGGGTATTCCCACGGGTGTGGGTTCAATTACCATGCCTAGATCTACAGTATATTTCTGAAATGGAAAAGGTTGCTCATAGGAACAACACAGTTAGGAGACAAAGAGACAGAATGGTTGAACATGAACTAGAAGACCATGTCAATAGTGAGAATGAGGAGGAGGACAAAGTGTTGGAGGAAACATTACAAGATTTTTTCACTTCTACAATTGGGATAGTTAGCAGCATCCTCCTCCCAAACTCGGGGAATAATAATTTTGAACTGAAGCATGCCCTTCTCCAGATGATTGAAAACAAACAATTCAATGGCAAGCCAAGTGAAGACCTTGTGGAGCACCTGAAGAGATTTTTGCGAATTACAGACATAGAAATATGATTGGCTGCTTTCTCATTTTCCTTGAATGGAAAGCCATTGAGATGACTTTGCTCGCTGCCCTAACACAGTATCAAAGGTTGGGATGACTGTTCCAAAAAGTTTTTGAGAAAATATTTCTCTGTATCCAAATCTAATTAGTTGTAGAGAGATATTGTCAACTTTACTCAACTTGAATTAGAATCATTAACTGAAGCTTGGGAGAGGTACTAAGAGTTACTAGAGAAGTGTCCACAACATGGATTACTCGATGGCAGGGTCATTCAAAATTTCTATAGTGGCTTGTCTTCACACAACAAGACAAGTATCAATGCTCCTTGTGAGGGCACCATAAACAAGAAATCTCCCGCTGCTACCTATGAGATTATTGAAGACATGGCCTCAAATTCCTATCATGTTGCTAATGATAGACGCATTCTAAAAAGGCTTGTTGAAGTGACCAAGTAGAGACCGACATAGCTAGTTCAACTATCACTACTAGACCGGATGCCATGTCAAAATAGATGGAGACCTTGATGAAGGCGCAAGCACAACCTTCACGACCTTCACCACCACCCATTGTTTGTGATGAATGTGGGGAGGCAGGTCACTCCGGAGATGATTGTCAAATGGATAACTATTTTGCCAAATCTGTGGAGGAGGTGAACTATGCCAAAGGTAAAAGCATAAGATATGATCCGTACTCCAACACATACAACCCAGGATGGAAGGACCACCCCAATTTTTCTTGGAGGGACCAAAAGAATCAAGGGCCAAAGCAAGGACAGAGTCATAACATCTACAGGACACCTCACATGCAACATCAAGGCCTTAGACAAGAAGATAGGGAACCCACACTGTGAGAGACTATAACGCAGTACTTCGCCAAAAATGATGACCGGATGAAGTCCTTAAAGACATAGTTGGCCAATTTGACAACTCTATTATCTCAGAGAATCCCTGGTTCCCTTTCTACTCAAACAGAACCCAACCCCAAGGGAGACCTTAAAGATGTGAATGTTTTGAGCACCAGGAGTGGAAGACAATTGACTGAGCTAAAAAATAAAGAGAAAGTCACACCACCACCCCAAAATGAGACCTCTACTGAAGAGGGTCAAGAAAAGGAAAATAAGGGTGAAAAGGAGGTATTGACACCTCTTAAGGTAAGTGTTCCATTCCCTCAAAGGATCACAAATGAGAATAAAAATAAGCAGTTTAACAAAAAAATTTCATGTTAAAAAAATGGCATATCAATATTCCCTTTGCTGAGACCATTATAGAAATGCCAAAGTACATTAAATTTCTAAAAGAAATTATTTCAAGCAAAAAGAAATTAGCAGACTTTGCCACCATTGGTCTCAACAAAAAGTGCTTTGTTGTAATTCTGAAAAAGCTACCCCCTAAGCTCAAAGATTTGGGGAGTTTCACTATCCCATGTACAATAGGAAAATCATATTTTGATAAAGCTTTGTGTGATTTGAGGGCAAGAATAATTTTAATGCCCTACTCTGTCTTTAAGAAGTTAGGGATGCAAGAACCCCAACCCACCAATGTGACCTTGCACCTACCAAATAGGTCCATTGCATACCTTAACGAGGTAGTAGAGGATGTGTTAGTAAAGGTGGACAAGTTCATCTTCCCAGTTGATTTTATTGTGTTAAATATGGAGGAGGATGTGGATGTCCCGATCATATTGGGACGTCCATTCTCGAACACCTGTGATGTTGTTGTGGAGGTTAGGAAAGGCAAGTTGACCCTAAGAATGGGTGATGATGAAGTAATATTTAGAGTGTTAGACTCTATGAAAATGCCTACCTCCTTTGAAGCTTGTAATTTTCTGTAGGCAAAAGATGCTATTGAAGCATTAGTGGAGTCCTCCTTTCCAAGTGTGGGGATGAAGGACCCTTTAGAAAAAGTTATCACTTCTAAGGATTTGCACTGAAGTTGAGCAAGGATGAGGAGGAAGTACTGATGTTCCTCCAAGCTTAAAAGGATGTTAAACTGGAGAGAAATCAAAGGTTTGAGCCATTAGAATGGGGGTAAGGGTGCAAAGCCTAAGCCCTCCATTGAGGAACCCCCATTATTGGAATTGAATCCTCTACCCTCTAATTTGAAATATGTCTTTCTTCACCCATCCACATCTTTACCTGTTATCATTATTGTTGGGTTGAGCAATACGGAAGAAGAAAGACTTGTGTAGGTTTTGAGGGATAATAAGGAGGCATTTAGGTGGTCTATTCATGATATAAAGGGCATTTGCCCTACAATTTGTACCCTTGGGATTAATGTGGATGCGAGGGTTGTGCCCAAGCGGTTACCCAAATGAGGCTCAACCCAAACATGATGGAGGTTGTGAAGGGCGAAGTGTTAAAACTATTAGATGCGGGTATTATTTACCCAATTTCTGATAGCCCTTGGGTTAGCCTTGTCCAATGTGTCCTTAAGAAGGGGGGCATTGCTATCATGGAAAATGAGTAGAAAGAGCTGATTGTAGTTAGGAAAACCATTAGGTGGCAAATGTGTATAGATTATAGAAAATTAAATGAGGCTACCCCAAAAGACCATTTCCCTCTTCCTTTTATTGACCAAATGCTAGAAAAGTTAGCAAGAAAAAAATATTATGGTTGTCTAGATGGCTATTTAGGTTATATGCAAATTCCAGTGGCAAATAAGGATCAAGAAAAACTACTTTCACATGCCCCTATGGAACTTTTACATATAGGTGAATGCCTTTTGGCCTTTACAATGCCTTTGCTACTTTTCAGAGATGCATGATGGTTATGTTTTCTAACTTAATTGAACATTTCATTGAAATATTTATGGATGACTTTTCAATATTTGGATGTTCTTTTGACACAAGCCTACATAATTTGAACTTGGTATTAAAAAAGATGCAAGGATACAAAATTGGTCTTAAACTGGGAGAAATGCCAATTCATGGTATAAGAATGTATCGTGATGGGGCACAAGGTGTCTATGAAAGGCATTGAAGTAGATCCCGCCAAGGTAAAGGTGATTGCAAAATTGCCTCCACCCAACTTTGTAAAGGCTGTCAGGAGCTTCTTGGGACATGTTGGATTTTATAGAAGGTTTGTCAATGACTTTTCAAAATAGCAAAACCCATGAATGACCTCCTAGCCAAAGAAGCTCTTTTTGACTTCTCTAAAGGGTGCTTGAAGCATTCCAATTGCTAAAGGAGCAACTTATTAGTGCTCCTATGGTGGTTGTCCCTAACTGGCCACTCTCTTTTGAATTAATGTGTGATGCTAGTGACTTAGCTATAGGGTCAGTTCTAGGCCAAAGGAGAAACAAAGTATTTCATACCATTTACTATGCTAGTAGGACACTGAATGATGCCCAAAAAAATTATACCACCACTGAGCAGGAACTGTTGGTTGTAGTATTTGCTTTTGATAAATTTAGGCGTTACCTTATTTTGTCTAAAGTTGTTGTTTTCACTAACCACTCTACCATTAAGTTTTTGTTAAATAAGTAAGATGCAAAGCTAAGGCTTATTAGGTGGATTTTACTCCTTTAGGAGTTTGATTTGGACATACAAGACAAGAGAGGATCAGAGGATCTAGTGACGGATCATTTATCTAGCCTTGATTCCTCTGTGAGACAACTACCTGGAGAGGGGGAGATTAAAGAGACTTTTCCTAATGAACACCTCTTCACAATCTCATTAGTCTCCCTAGCTCCTTGGTATGTAGACATCACAAATCACCTAGCTTGCAAAGTCTTCCTTGCAAGCTATGTGGTGATGGGTTGGTGAGACATTGTGTGAATCAAAGTGAGATACATTCTATGCTTTCTCACTGTCATTCTATGGAAGTTGGAAGCCACTTAGGTTCTGCTAGGACGGCCTACAAAGTTCTTCAATGTGGTTTTTATTGGCTTTCCATTCACAAGGATGCACATGCATTTATGAAGGCCTATGATACATGTTAGTGCACTGGTGCTTTGTTGAGGCGACTTGAAATGCCTAAAAATAATATGCTAGTGGTTGAATTATTTAATGTTTAGGGAATAGATTTCATGGGTCCTTTCCCCAAGTCTTTTGCTAATGAGTACATATTGGTTGTTGTTGATTATGTCTCTAAGTAGGTAGAAGCTATGGTACTATCCACTAATGATTCTCAGAGTGTTGTGAAATTTTTAAAGAAAAATATTTTTACTTACTTTGGCACTCTTAGAGCAATCATTAGTGATGGTGTTACCCATTTTTGTAACAAATTGTTTGATAGCCTTTTGGCTAAGTATAAGGTAACCCATAAGGTCACTACTCCTTACCACCCCCAAACTAGTGGCCAAGTGGAACTCTCCAATAGGGAGTTGAAAAGAATTCTTGAAAAAATTGTAAGTGCATCTAGAAAGGATTGGTTAATTAAGTTAGATGATGCACTTTGAGCTTACAGGACTGCATACAAAACTCCCATTGGCATGTCTCCTTATAGATTTTTGTTTGGTAAAATTTGTCATTTGCTTGTAGAATTGGAACATATAGCCATGTGGGCTCTTAAGTTCTTTAACTTTGACTATGAGCTTGCAGGAAAAAATAGGTTATGGCAACTGAATGAAATTGATGAGATCCGTTTGTGAGCCTATGAAAATGCCAAACTATACAAAGAAAAGACTAAGAGGTGGCATGATGTCCGCATTCAGCATAGGGAATTTCATGTGGGCGAGAAGGTGCTTATGTACAATTCTCACCTACATTTATTTTCAAGAAAACTACGATCTAGATGGCATGAACCCTTCATTGTGACTCAAGTATTCCCCTATGGAGTACTCAAACTACAAAAAGGAGATGGCAATGTCTTCAAAATCAATGGTCACAAGATGAAACATTATGAGGATGGGATGTAAGAACTCAAATATGTGACCCTCCTTTTAGAAGAGTAACCCCATAAATGAAGGTCATGTCAGGCTCGAGACGTTAAACAAGCACTTCTGGGAGGCAACCTGTGAAAATATATCCTTTTTGAATATTTGTTTATTTTATTTCTGAAAAAAATAATAATAAAAGTAGCGAGAGAGTCTGGGGGTGTGCGAGGCATGCTGATGTGCACGACGTCGTGCAACCCTTGGGTTTTTATAGTCCTAGCCCATGTAAGCACGGGGTCATGCTTCTTAGCACCGAGTCGTGCATAATTATATGCACAGACACTCTCATTTTTTTTTAAATGTTTATAGGCCCCTCACATGCAAACTTGTGGGTTTAGACAAGAGAAGAGAGGACCTACACTGCAAGACAATGTGATACAGTACTTTGCCCAAAATGATGATCGAATGAAGTCCCTAGAGACACAGTTGACTAACTTGACCACTTTATTGTCTCAAAGAACTCCCAATACCATGCATACTCAAACAGAGCCCAATCCCAAGAGAGATGTAAAAGAGGTGCATGTTGTGAGTACTAGGAGTGGAAAGCCTTTTAACAGAGTTGAACAAGAAAGAGAAGGTCACTCCACCACCAAAAAAAGAGGCTCCTATTGAAGGGAGCCACGAGTCAGAAAAAAAGGGTGAAAAGGAGGTAGTGACACCTCCTAAGGTAAGTGTTTCATTGCCTTAAAGAATCACAAATGAGAATAAAGATAAGTAGTTCATTAAATTGTTTCCATGTTAAAGAAATTGCATATCAATTTTCCCTTTGCTGAGGCTATTACAGAAATGCCAAAGTACGCTAAATTTCTAAAAGAAATTCTTTCAAGAAAAAAGAAATTAGTAGAATTTGCCACCATTGGTCTCAACAAAGAGTGCTCTGCTATGATTCTAGAAAAGCTACCCCCTAAGCTCAAAAATCCAAGGAGTTTTTCAATTCCTTGTACTATTGGCACATTACATTTTGATAGAGCATTATGTGATTTGGGTGCTAGCATTAATTTAATGACTTATTCTACTTATAAGAAGATGGGATTATAAGAACTCGAGACCACTAACATTTCTCTTGTGATTGTAGACAAGACCTTTACCTATCCATGTGGGATAGTGGAGAACTTACTAGTCAAAGTTGGAAAATTTATTTTCCTTGTTGACTTTGTAATTCTAGACATGGAGGAGGATGAAGAAATCCCAATTATTTTGGGCCACCCCTTCCTCAACACAAGAGGGGCCTTGATTGATGTCCGACAAGGGAAATTGACTTGGAGGCTGGGTGATGAGGAGGAGGTGTTTAAAGTGTTTGATCCTGCAAGAGCTCCTCCTCTCCCCCTTCATGTTATTTTGTTTAAGACACTAAAAAAATAAAGAAGGTTGTGGCTAAGCCTCACCCAAGCGTGAGAAGGGAATACTTTTTGGTAAGGAATGTCATTCCAATGGACCCAGGAAGGGGTATGAGAGGTAAGAGAGGAGATGATACCACTATTCATGCTCCTAGCCACACATTGCATAACCATGTTGAAGGTCTACTAAAAGAAGAGAACATCACCATATTTAACAATGGTTGATTCAACCCAAGGGGTTCTTGTTAGGCTCGTGATGTTAAACAAGCACTTTCAAGGGTTCTCTTTATTTGCTTTTAATTTCTGTTTTTGCTACTAAGGATATTTTAATTTTCACTATTCTGCATTTTTCATTTCCTGCATGGGGACCATGCTCTATTTCAGCGTGGGGAGGGTTGTTTCAAACTGATGTACTCTGCACTTATTTTAGTGATACATGACGTGTGGTCATCTTGCATTTACTCTAGCTATTCTAATTTCATGTTTGTTTTTACTTGTGTTTTGGAAATAAATGTTATATATATGGGAGAGACAAAGTGAGCAACTACACCTTGGGAAATTCTGTTAGGGGAAGCTGATAGTTAGCATTGCTTTTTAGATTGAAAATTTCCTATTAAAACTAACATTTTAAATTGTGAGGCAAAGCCATAATGGGGCAGGACATTAAAGAATCTCGTGAATTTGATGTGTGTGATTACCTCTCATTTTCTATGTTCTGGAACTTGTGTTGAGATGCATTTTCATATTACTTAATTACTTGCATGTGACAAATGTGGGGATCTTTAGGCTTTCATTTTCTTAACCTTCAGAGCTTGCAATTTATTGTCCCACTAGTTGCCCCCTTTGAGCCTAAATGATTTTCTTTTTACTAGCCTTGTATTTCAAAGATTATTATGTTAAGGTGATTTTTGCAGGCAAGAAAATACAAGTTGTGAGAGATAAAACACCCCTTCAAGAAAAGGCAATCTTAATGATTTTCTCTCTCTTAAAAAAGAGAGAGAGAGAGAGAGAGAGAGAAAAGAGAGGGGGTGAGTTGATGAGGTAACAACAAAGAGGAATATTTTGTGACTTGAAAGATCACCTTGACATATTTTGTAAAACCTCTTGTGTGTCCTTTTCTTTTGCAAACATACCCTATTGAAACTTGGCCCCATTACATCTCGTGAGTCCCCCCATTTGTGCATGTTTGCTGATTCTGTGATTTGATTTTGATTGAAATACAAGTTTATGGTAACACATTTTCTTATGTACTTGAGTGTATGGATTCTTTACCTATAAATACTAAGAGATGTGAGTTATGAGTAACTATGTTTTTAATAGGAAATTGATTTCAAAACACTTATGTCTAACTACGAACCTAGGCAATAATGGACTTGGTGAGGTTGCTTATGTTCTATTTCTCATTGGTTACCATCTTCTAAGGCAATAGGTGATCTCATATGTTTCTTAATTTGAAATTTTTTATATTCACTCGTGAGCCAAAATAATTGCTTGAGGGCAAGCAATGCTCAAGTGTATGGAGGTTTGATAAACCCCTTTTTAGTCTGTTTTTAAGTGATTTCTCGCACCATTCTATTGATTTTTGCATGTCATACTGAGATATTTGATTCAAATGTGTGTTAAGTTGCTGCAAGACAGTTGAAACATTGGAAAAATGGGAAAATAACTTCAAAAAGTAAAATTTGGACTTATTTTGAGTATGCACGACCTCAAGCACTAGGTTCTACATAACCGAGAGAAGCACGACCTCAAGCACTAGGCGGTGCATAACAGTCTCTGCTTCATAAAGTATGCATGGCTTCAAGCACGAGGCCATCCATAACCCTATTATGCACAGCCTCAAGCTTGACCCCCTGCATACCCTGCGAGACAGCAACAACTTTATTTTCTATAAATAGTCTAGTTTTAATCAAATCTTTTGATCTTTTTACCTACTTCTTTGGAGCATTGAGAATTCCTGAGGGAACTACAGAGCAAGAAACATTACGGGGATTAATTTTTGTAAAGTTCTTCTCCTTTAAAGTTTCTCAATTGTTCTTTCAATTATATCTTTGCATTATTCTTACTGCTATTTGGGATCGATCACCCCATAATCCAAATTGATTAATTGTCATGGTCAACACTTTTAATTGATAGATCTACGCATAGATTGAATTCTAGGGATTTGCATGACCAAACTAATACCTAAATTCCCAATATGATTAACATTGGTTAATCAACCTCTCTGCACTTAAAACCTTCTCTCTAATTTATTCTTTCATGACCAACAAGGGAATAAATTAGGGAGAAGAGGATTTTCACTGAATGACCAAACTTTGATTATTATTTTAAGAGGCATGATTGGTAATTGAATAGATAATTGAGGGTTTAATTGAAATAGGAAAATAGGGGGAACCTAAAGATAGGTCTGAACTCATAACCCTAGGTCTTTTAATATGTTAGAACCTTCATTATTCTCAAGTTCTTTTTGCTTTATTTCTTTTTACAATTAAATTTCAACTCAAACCAATATTTCAATCACTTGTCCTTTATTAATTTATTATTTGGGAACCACTTATAATCTCTAGGGTACGATATCCAAACTTAGATTCACTATTACTGTTGCTTAGGGTACGCTTGCCCTTAATAACGAGCAATCCAAATTATTTAACTTTATATTTTAATGTCATTTTATTTTAGGTTTAATGTCACTTTTAACCCATTAAGCTTTACCTTTTTTTCATTTTGGTACATAATATTTTAAAAGTTTCAAATTGGTACTTTAGCATATGTTTTAGGCATATTTTGGTACATTTCGCTAAAAACGTTTGAAAGTTAACAGAATTAGCTTTAATACGGCTTTGTTGATCCTGATTCTTTGTAACATGGTTGTGTTAATTTTAACATGGCCATGTTACTTTTTAACATGGCCGTGTTGAACTTTCAGAGAATAGATGTCTTTTTATTTTGGTACTTTTTAACATTGTCTCTAAGATCCATACCAATGGGACTTGCTAATAGTAATGCTTGTTATGTTATGAATTGATGTAGGTGAGGAAAAGACCACATGGGGTGTGTGCATCACTATCAAAATTGAGAGAGTATTATTCTCAGAAGCCACCAACTCCACTGTTGGACACCATCAACTATCCAATTCACATGAAGAATTTGTCTACCAAGGTATCATGACTGAAAGCATATGACTTTTGCTGCTTATCGTGTCATAGGTATGTGAAAAATTAGTTCTTATAATCTGAACATTGATGCAAGAATTGAAACAACTTGTAGATGAGCTACGTTCTGATGTGATTTTCCATGTTTCTAGAACTGGGGGGTCATTTGGGATCAAGCCTTGGTGTTGTAGAACTCACTGTTGCCCTTCAGTATGTTTTGAATAATCCTAAAGACAAAATTTTGTGGGATGTTGGTCATCAAGTTTGGTGTTTTATCTTCTTTAGTGTTGTTGATACCTCAATTGCTTCTATTGGGGATGGAACTTGGTCTGAACTATACAATTTTGTATGACTTTTGTAGTCCTATCCTCATAAGATACTTATTGGTAGAAGGGATAGGATGCATACCATTAAAATATATGTTAAAAGTAACACGGACGTGTTACAAGGAATTAAGATCAGCACAATCGTGTTGATATTTATCAGGGCCGTGTTAAAGCTAACTCCGTTAACATTCAAACGTTTTCAATGAAATGTACCAAAATATGCCTAAAACATATGTTAAAGTACCAAATTGAAACTTTCAAAATATTATGTACCAAAATGAAAAAAAGGTAAAACTTAATGGACTAAAAGTGACATTAAGCTAAGGGTGTTCACGAGTATGGGTAACCCACGGACCCAAACTAATCCAACCCAATTTGATCAGGTTAATAGAATGTTTGGGTTAGATCCAACCCAACCCAATCTTAACCTGATGACCTACGAGTTGAGTAACAAGTTTTATGGTAGGAACCTGAACTCAACCTAAACCAACCCAACCTAAACTATATATACTAATAAATAATAATAAAAAAATAATACTAATAAATTAATAATAACAAAAACTCAAAAATAGAAAAACCATACTTTCACTTTGTCACTCAAACACTCTCATTCACAACAATTTCACTTTCACACTCATTATGTCACTCATTCTATTCCAATTTAACAAAAACTCTTCTCCAAAATAGAAAGTAGAAACACCATAATTCTACTTAGCAGTCTCAACTACTCTCACCCACTAAATCTTCACTACCTTTACTACTGGCCCTTTGTTGTCCTTCGTTCAGTTTACTGTCTTAAACTACACCTTCACTGCACTGTTGCCCCTTCGTTGCGTCGCTTGCACCTCTTCTCTTGGTTCGTTATCTAACATTTGAAGTTAACTTGTTTATTTTGTGCATTAATATATGATTATGTGTATTTGTGATTGAAAATTATTTTTGTTCTAAAATAATAAGCAAAATTTGAAAACTTATAATGATTTTTTATCAAATTTAATTTTTTTTTAAATGCATCACTAACCCGATCAACCAACCCAACCCAACTTGTTCATGATTAGGGGTGTCAAAATGAACCCTAACCCGTCAAGCTGGCCCACCAGCCTACGAAAAATGGCGGGGCAAGGTGGGGGTGCCAACCCGCTTGGCAAACCCTGCCCTTAGCCCTTAGCCCGTGTGGGCTAGCCTGCCAGCTCGCAGCCTGCCTAGTTTAGGTTTTTTTAGTAAAATTAGGTTCAATCCAAACAAAAGTCTCAAACCCCCAAACAAAAACTCTCCTCACGCACTATGCTGTCACACACGCTCTCACCACCATGCCCTCACCACCAACCCTCGCGACCACACCCTCATGCAGTCACGTGAGCACCGCCGCAACACCGTTGTGCAATCGCATGAGCCCCGCCACCAGCCCTTGCATGAGCCCCACATCCACGCCCCTTGTGGCCATGCCCTCATGCGAGCCCCGTCGCAACACCATCGTACAATTACGCGAGCCCAAGCTGAATTGTGCAATCGTGTGAGCTTCGCCGCAATGTCCTCACACAGTCGTGCGAGCCTCATTGCGACACCCCTCGCCTCTCGCAGCCGTGCGGTCCGTCACCGGCCTCCCTCGCCAATCCTCAACCTCACTTGTATTCTTCATTGTTCAATCACAGTATCCTCACCGGTGTTCCTTCTCCTTCACCTTTTTTTTTAAATTTTTTTTCAGGATTGGTGGGCTAGCCTACCAGCCCGCTTTTTGGTGAGGCGGGCCAGGGCCTCTAGCCCATGCCAGCCATGGGCAGGCTAGTCTAGCCCGACCTGTTTTTGACGGGCTAGAGGTGGGCCAGGCCCAAACGAGTCAACGGGCTAGTCTAACCTAACCTGTTTTTGACAAGCTAAAGGCAAGCCAGGCCCAAACGAGTCAAGTCAACCCATTTTGGCACCCCTATTCGTGATTGGGTTTATTTGGATTAGGTTTAAAAATAAAATCACACAAACCAACCGACTAAAAATTGATTGAGTTGGGTCAAGAATCTTGGCAAACTCGGCCCAACCCAACCCGTGAACACCCCTACATTAAGCCTTTGTTTTAAAATGTAATTTATCTCTCCAAATTATGTCATGTATATTTATTTATAAACTACGGGTCAGTTTCTAGTTTATACTCTTAAGAACTACACATTCATAGCAAACAAAAGAATGTGAAAGTCATTGCCCATAGAAAATGTTTAGAGGGCTTAAATAAAATTTGGGTCCTTAAAAATATTTATTTTTTAATTTGAATCCGTGAAATTTTTTTGCTTGTTTTGGGTCTTGAGATTTTTTTAATTTTGTTTCGAATCTTTATTGATAACATAACATCATCTCAACCGTTGGTATATGTTGAGATAGTGTTATGTCATCACTTAACTAACGGTTAAAATGATGTCACATCATCGGTAAAGACTCAAAACAAAATTAAACATTTTTCTAGGGACCCAAAATAATGTAAAAAAATTTCAAAAACTTAAATTAACTAAAAAATTGGTATTTTTTAGGGACCCAAAACTTATTTATTTAAGCCTCCATTATATATAATTTCTTAACGACTACCGAGTGGTATCACGCAACATAATGTGAAAGTCTTAATTTTGCCTTTGAGACTCTGATAAATTATTGATACATAATTTATTTCTTAACGAATACTGAGAGGTACCAAATGACATAATTAGAGAATCTCTTCCCAAAGTCACAGAGCCAGCCATGGTTGACTAATTTATGTATGTGAAATTGGAGAATGGAAAAGCCACCAAATTGAAATTTTTTGTTTGGTCTTCGATCTCTATAATGAGTTAAATCAACTACTGCACTTTCTCTTCCTCTATAGGTCACAACTTTGCGTGAGTTGAGTGTATTTATGGGTTCATATGATAAGGAAAATGTCTGGTTCTCCAGAATTTCCTTGGGGCCTAGTAGTGGAAATTCTATCATGGGTTCCAACAAAGGATCTCTTGCAATTCAGGTACATTTCTAACACTTGGAATTCCCTCATTTTTTACCCTATGTTCGTCAAACTGCACCTTAAAAGATCCTCTAGAAACACCCATGTCCTATTAGAGTATAATATACGGTACGGAGAAGATGATTTTGATGACTGCACTAACTTGACTCTTGGCGTCGCACCATGCTCTATACCTCGTTTACTTGAGAACCCATTATCCACTATTAATGATTGTTACATTGGATTCAAATACAATAATTATATCTTCGGTTCCTGTAATGGGTTGGTTTGCTTGAACGAGCTGAAAAATTAGCAATTAGAAATACACTAGACAGAGGAAAATTAAGGAACACAGTAACAAACTAATTTCAAATTATGTGATTGAACAAAATCATAACAGAATGTTTTAATAAAACATTCAAGAGACAATAAATATAGAGGAAGAGTTTTAAGAGTAGCCTGGACTGAAGCACGCTAGGCGTTATCTTTAGAGAGAAAACGTCTCCACTGCAATGGAAGTTTTGTATTTTCTGTGCTCCTCTCCCAAGATACGACAACCCGTTGGACCGATCGAATGTAGCGATAGGATCTCCGAACCTTCTGAACACCAATGTTCTTTCTCTTATTTAGAAAATATAATAATAGTTTATAACAATTTCTTTTTTCCATGTCTCATATCCCATACCCAAAAGAAGTATATATAGGCAAAAATATATAGTTGTTAAGAAATAACTTAATCAAATAGTCGTTAAGAAAAATAACTTCTTTAAATAATCGTTAAGGAAATAACTTACTTGAAAATTTTAAATTATAAAATAAAATAAATTAAAAAATATATATATTAACACCTTCGGGTTGTAATTAATTTGAAAATGAGTATCGGTTTTGATTTTGGAATCCGGCCACAAATATCATGTCTGAAGACTCACCACCTTTATGTATCCAATTCAAAGATAATAGAAATAACTTATATCCTTGGAGCTGTTCCTTTGGGTTCGATGATTCGAGTGACACTTACAAGGTGGTGGTACTCCTTTCTGATGTTAAATCACAAACAAAGGAGGTCAGAGTTCACTGTTTGGGTGATACTAATTGGAGAAAGACTTTGACCTGTCCTGCTTTTCCAATGCTGCGAGGACGAGGACAGTTTGTGAGTGGCACTATTAACTAGTTAGCCTTATGCATGACAGGTTTTCATTATGAATGGAGAAGTGTTACTATGAATCAGTTAGTTATATTTTCCTATGATCTTAAGAATGAGACATACAAACATTTGCCTATGCTGGGAGGTCTTCTTGAAGTCCCTCCCGAACATCCTTGGGGTTTTGAAGGGTTGCTTGTGTCTTTCTCATGATCACAGGAAAACCCATTTTGTTGTTTGGTTAATGATGGATGTTAAAGTCGAAAATTCTTGGACTCAGTTCTTGAAGGTAAGTTACAAGCATATTCAAAATCAGGCCTTAGGCCTTTTATAGGGATGCCTTTATGTATTTCTCAAGATGAAGATATTGTGTTGCTAACATCCTATGGAAGTGGAACATTTTATTTGTATGATCGGAGAGATGACAAAGTAGACCAAATCGAAGCTTTCAACGACAAAGTTTTCTTTGCCCGTTATGATTATGTTCCAAGTATGGTTTCGCCACATGGAAATTAAGCTACCAGATTTTTATTATATGAATTTATGTAAATTATGTAAGTGGCTTCAAAACGTTATTTCCATTGAATGTATGCACATGACAGAGTGTGAGTAACTTTGGTGTATCCTTAGTTTGATTAATTTGTTCAATCGTTCTATCCGTGTTCATGAATTGAATTTGTTTTAATAAACTTAATTATAATTGGATTGGATTAGGGATTTGAGGTTTAAAATCGATCAAAACCTAATTCAACCCACGTAAACATAGTTTGTTTTTTTTTTATGAAGCTACTAGTAAACATATAATAAAATAATAATTGGATTCTATTGGTGGTCATTGGGTTGAATTTAACAATCTAGTAAACTCAATTATAATTGAGTTTGGTAGATATTTTAAAATTGATCAACATCCAATTCGACTACATTTTCAAATTTATAATTTTGATCTCCTTAGTTTAAAAGTATCCTTAGTTTAAAAGTATGAGATTTGATTCCTTACTTTTAAAATCAAACATTTTTTTCTTCCGTCAATTTAGAGGCGTTTATTTTTAACATTGAATTTTTGACAAAGTTGAAATTCAAACCCACACATCTTTAATTTTCGAATGTCAAAATAATCACTAAGGGAATGTATATATATATAAGTGGCGACTCGTATGAGAACTGCGTTTTTATGTGAGAATGAGAACAGACATTATCATTCGTTAGATTAAATTAGATGATAAGGATTAATGCGATCTTTTAAAAATTAACATACACCTATTTTATTTAATCTCTTTACATTTAAAATTTTTAAAAAAATAAAAACCTTTTCTTTTTCTCAACACTAATGGTTAATTAAGATTAACATTTTCACAACAAAACATTATATTGTGCAAACCCAATCACAATTACCGCACACGATCACTCGCTTATCATATCGTTACTTTCTTCTTCAATATCACTGAAACCTTCAAATGCCGAATCCTCTAATTCTTCTGAACTATCATCCTTATCCTCATAAATAGCTGGCACTGTTTGACCTTCATTGACTTCTTCATCAACAACCCTTCTGTAATGAATGTCTAGGCAACTTGACAAATCAACGGTAGATTCAAAAGTCGAAACTCTAGATTCATTCATCTGATACAATGAGTTCAAAACATGTAATGAAGATTCCTAGGACATTATCACACTTGCATGCTGTAGAATAAGACACTTGAGCCATGGAAGAGCACATGCCAAAATTGCACCCCTAGACTCAGCAATGGATATGAGAGTGTAGGAATTTGAGGACGTTTGATGGGTTCAATTGTGCAATTGACTTTGTAATAACCTTCTCATCCTGCATATACAAGCAATCTAGCAGAAGGGCGCGATCATCAGCATTTAATGCTTGCCTAAGAAAAACATGAACTGGGTCCGCACTTGGAGGCTTAGTTGGGGCAGAGAATCTTGCTCTTTATCACTCTTGAATTTGTTCTCATTTGGCAAATTGAGACCAGCAAGTTTCTCTCCTATAGTTGGCTCACTTAAATCAACATCATGGAGGATTCCATCTGCAACCTCGCATTGATCTGCATCAAAATCGACCTTGTTTGTTGTGATTGGGAGATCAAGATCAGAAATTGCTAGTCTTTTCTTGGTTTTTTTGGTTTCCAAGGAAAATGCTTCTTTGCAAAAAGGGAGTGATTTGGAAATAAAGAGGGTGCTATGTTTAAGGTCGCTATGAAATAGGCTTATAAGAGGGAGAATGAAATAGTATTTTTTTTTTTTTTAATTTTGGGTACACTAAAGAGGGGAAGAAGACTTTTTTAAATTTTGGATGTAGAGAGATCAGATAAAATAAGTGCATGTTAATTTTTAAAAGACTGCGTTAATTCTTACCGTCTAATTTAATCTAATAGATAACTGTTCTCACATAAAAACACAATTCTCATATGAGTCACCCATATATATATATATATATATATATATATAAATCTTTTACATAAATTTTATTTATTATCATATATTTATTTATTTATTGTTTCTTGTATTTTCAACAAGAGTTTAATAATTTGAATAAAAGTAAAATAAAGTGAGTGATTGATAGAATAAAAAGTGAAATATAATAAATATTCTTAATTTTTGTCAATATAGGCCTATCATACTCGTTAATTAGTGACTCATTGGTTTGACCAACCTAGTGCCTTGATCGATTTGATCATTGATCTGATTTTTAAAACCATGATCGAAAGACGCCGACAAAAAGATGTCAATGTCACTCAATTTCACAGTTATTATTAATTAAGTTATTGGATTAGTAATTATTCTGACATTTAAAAATTAAAAAGGTATGGGTTTGAATCCTAATTTTATCAAAATTTATTTAACTTTTTATTTAAATTAATTAATTAAACCAAATGATAACTTAAAAGAATAAAAAAAAGATAATAATGTCATTAGTAATGCTTGATTTTAAAAGTAAGGATCAAATTTCATGCTTTTGTTTTATTTCAGGGAACGTGACCATATCAATTGGTGGTACTCCTTTGTGATATTAAATCACAAACAAGGGACTGAAGGAAGGTCAGAGTTCATTGTTTAGATGACACTAATTGGAGAAAGACTTTGACTTGCCAAGCTTTTCCGGTGCTTGGACGAGGACAGTTTTTGAATGACACTATTAAATGATTAGCACTACGCATGTCAAGTATTCATTATCAATGAGCAACTATTATGATCAATCAGTTCGTAATTTGTTCATAAGATCTTAAGAACGAAACATACAATTATTTGTTGATGCCTGAAGGTCTTCTTGAAGCCCCTTGTGCGAAGCCTTATTTTGGGGTTTTGAAGGGTTGCTTGTGTCTTTCTCATTTCTCATGGTCACAGGAAAACCCATTTTGTTGTTTGGTTAACGAGGGATGTTAGACTTGAAAAATTTTGGACTCAGTTGTTGAAAGTAAATTATGAGCATATTCAAAATCAGGGCCTTGGACCTTTTATCGGGATGCCTTTGTGTATTTCTCAAGAGGAAGATGTCGTGTTGTTGACATACTATGCAACTGCAGAAATTTTTTTGTATGATAAGATAGACCAAATTGAACATTTCTACGGCAGATTTTCCTGTTCCAGTTATTGTCATTGAATGTATGCACATGATTTGATTATCTAACAATGTAAAATAAATTAGTTTACACTATAAATGCCTTTAAAATCAAGTTTCATATATAAGATACATTGTCCGTTTTGATCTTATTTGTTAAGAGAGACATGGGGTCAATAGTATCTTTGAGTTTATTTGTTTATTTATTTTCTACAAACTTATGAGAATAACTTATTGTTTTTAATTTATTTCAATAAATTATTCATGATATCTTATGAAAATAACATACAACTTAAATGAAAATAGTTTTTTTTTTTTTTATATAGAAACGATTTATATGTAAATACTTATATGATAATCATTTATTTAATAATTAATAATTAATTATTTAATTGAGATATTTATCTAAGGGTTCAATTAAGATAATTTCACGTACATTAAAAGTATTTTTGTTTGATTTTATGTTAAGTTAATCGTAAAAGTATATTTTCATGATAATTGGTGTATCATATAGAGAAAAAAAATATTAATCTATGTTGGTTTAATTTAGAAAAGTTGGTTAAAAAGAAAAGAGTTTTTTTTGTTGTTGTTTAACTGCTTTTTTTTTTCTATGTTGGAAAAGAGTTTATTTGTCATTTACATTTTAAAAAAATCAATTAATCTTATAAAATATTCTTTCTTACTATAGTAGATAATTGTACTTCACCATATGTGAACCATTTGGTTCACTTGGTTCACTTCTTCAGTAACCTTTGCCATAAGTATTTTTTTTCTGTAGTGTAAGAAAAGACAAACAAAACAAGGAAATAAAGCAGGAAAGCTTAGATCCTAAGAATAGGAACACTCATGGCATCTGCTACCAACAATCCCTGCAGCTTCAAAGGAGGATAATCGAATTCAGTTAACTAGGCACCAGAGGAAGGACCTAGCTTGGCCAAGAAATCCGCACACATTCCCTTCTCGTAGGGAGTGAATCACCTGGATCCTCCACTCTTCCTTCATGAAATCTTTGATCCTCTCGACAATGGTAGAATATTTGTGGCACCCAAGACTAGGCTGGTTGATCATCAAATGGAGAACAAGGAGTGAATCTCAGACACATAAGACATTAAGATAATTTATGTGTCCCATGTAGCAGACCCATAAGTCTAGCTTTGACAATGTCGTAGATCCTATATCTCCATAGAAGTCACGAATCAGACCCCATTTGAGTCACGCAACTACCTTCCAAAACATGCAGGTCCTGGGTTTTCCTAACAGGTGCCATCAACATTGACAGTGATATGCTCTCTAGTGGACTGAATACAAGAGACCCAACAAGGGCTTGAGGGAGAAGCTCGCAGTTCACACTCTATAGGGGCAAAGGCATGATCCACACCCTACTAATACCATTGCATCGCCAAAAACACATGGCACAAATCTTCATCCTCCAGCCCACTGCCCACAACACAAGTAGACATTGTGCATGTTTGGATAAGCGGTGGAAAAGTATCTTTAGGCTAAATACTTCTGCAAAAGGATCAAGACCTTGCTTATGTTTTCATTTTTCTTTTGTCCGTTGAATTTATATTGGAATATGTGTACAATAATTACAACTTTAAACCAAACATGCACATCATTAGTCAAGATGTGACATGACACCATCAAATCCCGGGTTGGCAACACGTTGTGCCTTATCTGCCATAAGAAGAATTTCATATTCTCTTGGACCTTCTGTTGTGTTATTTGATTTATTATAAAAGCTATTACATTTCGATTACAAAAATTCATTATCATTGATTTCATTTAAATTCATTTTTTATGCTGTTACATGAAATTAAATTTGGTATAAATTTCTTTTATTACCATTAAAATCCTATCCCCTCTGCACAGCCTACCTACCTCCATCCTAAGCCTATATATAGTGCTTCCCTTCTCATTGTTTTACACACTAGAGAAGAACATCTTCTCTTATTTTCACTCTCTGTTCTCTCTCTTCTTTCTGAGTTCTAATTTTGGTTGCTAGTTCTGTAGCCTCAATGCATTATCTGAGAGGTTCTTGTTGAATCCTAGGAACTTGTGCAAGTAGTGCGGATAAGTTCTTAAGGACAGTGCTTATATGCCTAAGGAAAATTCTAATTTCAACTATTGTTACAACAATCCTAAGAACTTATGCTTGAAATCAACGACGACAATACGATTGTTCCATCGCCACTGCCTACCTATGTTAAGCTGTTGTCAGATGTTTCGAAGATCAAAGTCTTCACCAACTAGAATTTATGTTGCTGGCATGAGCACGTTCACACCCTCCTAAACATGTACGGTGTTGCCGATGCTCTTACCACTCCAAGACTCGACGACAGTGCTTCAACTGACAAGCAAATCGAAAATTGGGACCATGCAAATAAGGTATGTCATCACACCTTGCTTAGTGCATTGTTTAATGATCTTTTCGATGTCTACTGTTCCTAAAAGGAAGCAAACGAGATATGGGACTCTCTCATTCTCAAATACACCACCTTAGACATCATTAGACAGTGGTTTATCATTAGCAATTACTATTGTTGGACCATGAACGAAGACAAAGACATCAAAGTGCAAATCAACAAGAACCACAAGCTTCTTGAAGACCTTAAAGCTGAAAAAATAAAATTACCGAACGAATTTGTGTCCAAACTCTTGGTCGAAAAACTTCCAAAATCCTAGACTAATTACAAGCAACAGTTGAAGCATAGACATAAACAAATGTCACTTTCTGACCTCATCACCCACATCATCATTGAGGGTACCAATAGAAAAGAAATTGTTGCTACAAAGGCTAAAGCACTATCTATCAAAGCAAATATGGTGCAACACAAACTTGATCAATAAAGGTATGCTAAAAAAATTGATCACAATAAGAACAAATTTAAAAATAATAATTTCCCACGTCCCCCTTCTTCCAACCCAACTTTCAAGAAAACATGGTGTTGTTTTGTTTGTGGAAAGACAAGCCACTATGCATAAAAGTGCAGATATAGAGTGGAGAGAAATGACAATTCTTCTAAAGCCAACTTGGTTGAGGGAGATGATGATATTATTGCTATAGTCATTTCTCAGGTCAATATGGTGACCAATGTGAGTAAATGGGTGGTAGACTCTGGGGCTACCAAGCACATCTATGCTAATAAAAATGTGTTTACCTCCTACGCTGTTGTGGGCAATGGAGAAGAACAAGTGTACCTTGGTGACTCTAGAACTACTCTAGTTCTAGGAAAAGGAAAGGTTCTTCTCAAGCTCACATCTGGGAAGACACTAGCTTTAAGTGATGTGCTACATGTTCCCTCTATTAGGGTCAACTTGGTCTTTGTAGCATTGTTGGGAAAGGTAGGGGTAAAGGTGTCCTTTGAATCAGACAAAATTGTAATGACCAAGAACAATGCATTTGTGGGAAAGGGTTATTGTGACCAGGGCCTTTTTGTACTCAATGTTGATGAAATAATTAATGAGAATGCTTCTTTTTCTGCTTATATGATTGGCTCGTATGATATTTGGCATGCTAGATTAGGACATGTAAAATCCATGTATATTATTAAATTGCAACATTTATGATTAATCAATATGCATGATAGGCAAACCTCTAAATGTGGTATTTATGTTGAATCAAAATTAACTAAGAAATCTTGTTTTTCTAGGCAACGTGAATCTGAACCTCTTAGTTTAATTCATTTTGATCTTGCTGATTTAAAACAAACCATGTTTAGAGGTGGTAAAAGTTATTTTGTAACTTTCATTGATGATGTTTCTAGATACACTAAAGTTTACTTGATCCACCATAAAGATGAAGCTTTTAAAATGTTTTTATCATATAAAGCTGAAGTTGAAAATCAATTGAATTTAAAAATAAAAAGAATTAGATCTAATAGGGGTGGTGAATACACTTTGTTTAATGACTTTTGTGAAAAGGAAGGTATCATTCACGAAGTAACCCCATCTTATTCACTTGAGTCTAATGGAGTAGTTGAAAGGAAGAATAGAACCCTTAAAGAGATTATGAATGCTTTACTTATTAGTACCTCTGCACTTGATAACCTTTGGGGAGAAGCCCTTTTGACGGCTTGTTTTTTGCATAATAAAATCCCACATAATAAAACTGGTTGTACACCTTATGAGTTATGGAAAGGTTATAAACCCAATTTGAAATATTTAAGAGTGTGGGGGTGCGTAGCTAAAGTGATGTTGCCTGACCCTAAGAAGAAGAAAATAGGTCTTAAGACTTCTGATTGCATGTTTATTGGTTATGTTAAGCATAGTATAGCCTATAGGCTCCTTGCCCAAAAGAGTAGTGTACTTGATTGCAATACCATCATAGAGACAAAGAATGTTGAATTCTTCGAGGACATATTTCCTTTAAGGACTAATGCTTGTTCTAGTGCCCATACTAGCCTTGAACCATCTGTTGAAACCTATAGTGAACCTTTAGGTGAAGATTTGAGGAGGAGTAAAAGGCTAAGGATAGAGAAATCTTTTGGTGATGATTTTTATACTTATCTTGTTGAGGATAATCCTTTAAGTTTTTCTAATGTTATCAGTTCTGTTGATGCAAACCTTTGGGAACAAGCCATTGAGATTGAGCTTGACTTTATTAAGGAAAATGGTACATGGACCTTAGTAGATATTCCCAAGGGTGCAAAACCCATTGGATGTAAGTGGATCTTCAAGAGAAAGTATTATCCTGATGGAAACATAGACAAATATAAGGCAAGATTGGTAGCTAAAGGGTTTTCCTAGAGACTTGATATAAATTACTTTGATACCTTTGTGCATGTTACTCGTATTTCTTCTATCCGTGTTTTGATGGATTTAGCTACCATTCATAAGTTGGTGATTCATTAGATGGATGTGAAAATAGCCTTCTTGAATGGTGATATAGAGGGAGATTTATATGACTCAACCCGAAGGGTGTGTGGTTCGTGGTCAGGAAAACAAAGTGTGCAAACTTTTGAAATCCCTATATGGTTTAAAACAAGAACCTAAACAATGGCATGAAAAATTTAATATGACTTTACTTGATGATGGTTTTGTTTCTAGTGATGTTGATAGATGTGTGTGCACAAAATGTGTGAATGATGAATGTGTTATTATATGCTTATATGTAGATGACATGTTAATTTTTGGTACATGCATTGATATAATTTTGAGAACTAAATTGTTTCTGGCATCCAAATTTGATATGAAAGACATGTGAGAAGCAAGTGTAATTTTGGGAATTAAAATCATAAGGAAGGGAGATAGTATATTACTTTCCTAAGGACATTATGTCAAGAAGCTTCTTAAGAAGTTTGGATATTATGACTCTAAGTCAGTGAGTACCCCTTATGATGTTAATTCTCAATTAAAGAAAAATAGAGGAGAATCTGTTGATCAAACTCGATATGCCCAGATTATTGGAGCTTACTGCATTTAATGAATTTCTCTAGACTAGACATTGCTTATGCAGTAGGTAGATTGAGTAGATATACCCATAGTCCTAATGAGGACTATTAGGATGCACTTGCTAGACTCATGAGATATTTGACAGGTACCATAGATTATAGTATCGAATATAGTGGATTTCCCGCTGTACTAGAGGGGTACAGTGATGCTAATTAGATCTTTAATTCAGATGAGACGAAATCCACTAGTGGATATGTGTTTACACTTGATGGTGGTGGTACGATTGCATGGAGATCAACCAGACAAACTATTATAGCTAGATCAACAATGGAATTAGAGTTTGTTGCTCTAAAGTTGGATGATAGTGAAGCTGAGTGGTTGAAAAACTTCTTAGCTAATATTCCTTTGGGAATGAAACCAACCCCATCAGTGTCTATGCATTGTGATTCGCAATCAACAATAGTTGTGGCAAAGAACAAAACGTTCAATGGAAAGAACAGACATACACAATTGAGACACAATGTGGTAAAGCAACTACTAAAGAATGGAACAATTTCCTTTGATTATGTGAAGTCAAAAGGAAACTTAGCAGATCCTCTAACAAAACCCTTAGGGAGAAATATGATATTAGAAACATCGAAGAGAATGGGATTTACGCCACTAGAAAACAAACAAGTGATGGTAACCCAACCTTTATGATTGGAGATCCCATGAAAAGGGTTCATATGGGTAAGAACAAGTCACTTGTTAGTTCTACTAGCACTCAATTGATTTCAATCAATTTCAGTCATATTCTATGGTGTGGTGAAAGTGCTAGATGCTACAAATATGTGAGGTTAAGCTTTATAAAACTTTTAATGATTTTTATATCCTTTGTGGGTGGTGTATGAAAATTGTAGCTTACACTTGATAAAAATCACCTATATGAGTGTCAAGTGGGGACACTTGTATGAGACCGTGGCAAGATCTCTTGAGCACTCATGAATAACCAAGTGCGCGCATGGCCTAAAGGTGCAACACAACAATTAACGACAACTTGTGGGGGTGTATTGTGATTGATAGACCACTAACATACAACAAGTATTTTTGGTTCATATAGCTTGCTACACCAACTACATTGTGTGTTAAGTACTACCAATCTAGGTATAATTCATATAGTTTGCTACATCAGGTTCGATGCAATACATCTCATGTGAACCCATAAATTCTTTCTTCTTTCTCATTGTTGTCTCAACGAATTTTTGTTTAGTTTTTGTAATAAGTGGGGGATTGTTGTGTTATTTGATTTATTACAAAAGTCGTTACATTTTGGTTACAAAAATTCATTACCATTGATTTCATTTAAATTCATTTTTGGCTGTTGCACGAAATTAAATTTGGTATAAATTTCCTTTATTACCATTAAAATCCTGTCCCCTATGCACAACCTACCTACCTCTATCCTGAGCTTATATATAATGCTTCCCTTCTCATTGTTTTACACACCAAAGAAGAACATCTTCTCTGGGTTCTAATTTTGGTTGCTAGTTTTGTAGCCTTAGTGCATTATCTAAAAGGTTCCTGTTGAATCCTAGGGAACTTGTGCGAGTAGCGCGGATAAGTTTTTAAGGATAGTGCTTGCACACCTCAAGAATGTTTTGATTTCAGCTATTGTTACAACACCTTCTACTACCAAATAAGGTTCCAACCTCTGATGTTCCCGTTGCTTGGCTAATCCACAAGCTAATCATAACCTAATTTCGTTGTGTATTCTCCTGGCATATCCTCTCACCAAATCACAATATCAAGAATACTATGGTGCAAATAAATCCTCTGAGCCAACATCTTTTGCTTGGTAACCATCAAGATACTAGTATAAATATTTTCCAGATTCCACCCATCCTCATGAATCACATCACAGCCTGAGGTCCAAACATGCACAAATGGGACCCTTGATGATATGGGTTTTCCCTCTAACCAAGGGTCAAACCATAAACTACTATTGCCACAACCTACCTAAAACTTGGTTTGAGAGAAGAGCATGCATGCTTCTGGGAAGTGACAAGGTAAGAACTTGTGCACTCTAGGAGCTCCTCAAGATCATCCATTGTATATTTGGACAAAACCACTCGCACTGATATTTCTCGGGGTGGTGCACAATATCCCAAATGAGCTTGCCTAGTAAGGAAACATATTGTTGTCTAGCCATGTGAATATTCAAACCCCCATGCTTCCTTTTTTTAGTAATAGTTCTCCATTTCACTAAATGCATGTGCATGTTCATATTATCACTCCAAATAAAATGTTTGGCATTCTTATCTAGAGTTGTACATGTCTTCTTAGGTAGCCATTGTAACTATATGGCATAAGATGGAATAAAGGCCAAAGCCTAGTTCACTTAGGTCACCTAGCTTGGTCCATTCAAAACACAACTTTTCCAAGCACCAGTCTCCTCTGGATTTTCTCAATAAGAAAATCAAAATGGCTCGAAGTAACTCTCCCTTGCACCATGTTGTGCCCCGAGTACTTTCCCTAATTATTCGTGAAGGCGATATGTGAGATATAAGTATGGTTACTTTATTTTTTGAAAATGATACTTTTAGTTTTTTTTTAATTTAACATACTCAAATTGAAGGTAATAAATAAAGTATAAATATAATAAATTTTCAATATGCAAATCGATTTTTACACTAAATCTAAGGTGACGTTTGTTTTGCTTGTTTTATATTTTCATTCTCACTAAAAATCAATATTTTTAAAATTGGACCGGTCACTAAATTGGTGAAGACATTAGTTTAAGGTTTAACAGTTCAATCGTGTGGTTCAACCAACTGAACCAATTTTAACAAAATAATATTTTAAAATTTTTTTAATATAATATACTAAGTAATATTAAACAAAATATAACTTGAAAAGTCTATATTTATAATATTAAAAATTAAACTCCACTTAAAAGTGTCATCAATCGTATATGAAATAAAATCTAATACATCATAATATTTAATTTCAACAATACAAAATAACATTGTATATTTTCTAATTTATAAAAATAGATTTAAAAATTACGAACTATGAAAACCGGTCAAACCACTGGTTCTGACCAGTTTTAGACCGGTTTAGCACCGGTTCAATTAAAGACTAGTTTAGAGGTTATTTTGGATTGGACAAGACACTAGTTCCCGATTGAACGAACGATTCGATTTGGTTCTGAAAGCAATACTAAAAATAGAAAATGGGACTGAAAATATGTTTGCTTAAAATTTAAGAAAAATGTTTTCTATGAAAACATTTATTAATTTATGTCCAGTTTTGAAAATGCCAATTTTTTTATTGTGAAATATAAAGTGAGAGAGTGAGAGTATAGAAGAGGAAGAAATACAGGTGTTCAAAGTAGAATTAAAATTGTGTTATTCCCAATAGGCATGACCTATTTATAAGTACAAAGAGATAGACACAAAGTGCTATAGATAATAACAAGAGAAGATTACAATAGATAATGTTCTAATAGATATGGACAACCACAAAGATATTATTTATAACACTCCCCCTTGGATGTCCATTACTTGAGCTTGTGCCTCATTAAAACCTTACTAGGAAAAACCCTATGGGATAAAATCTAACGAAGGAAAAAGAATATACATCTTTCAATATGTCATAATCTACCTCATTAAAAACTTGTCTAGAAAATCCATTCGGATAAAACCATGACGAAGGGAAAAATAGTACGTATTTATTTCTCCACCTCTTGCTGACAATCATCTTTAAGTTGATGAAGTTCAATCTTGTGAACCAATTGCTCAAAAGTCTTCCTTAGAAATGACTTTGTAAAGAAATCTGCTAGATTCTCACACGAACAAACTTGTTGAACATTTATATCACCATTCTTTTGGAGATCATGAGTGAGAAAGAATTTTGGTAGAATATGCTTTGTCCTATCTCCTTTGATGTATCCTTCCTTTAATTGAGGGATGCATGCGGCATTGTCCTCATATATGATTGTCGATGCCATTTTTCTTGAAGATAAATTGCAAGTATCTCGTACATGTTGGATCACAGATCTCAACCAAACACATTCACGACTTGCCTCATGCAATGCTATAATATTTGCATTATTAGATGAAGTTGTGGTTATAGTTTGTTTCATAGATAGCCATGAAATGGTTGTACCGCTGCAGGTAAACATATATCCTATTTGTGACCTACTATTATGAGGGTTTGATAAATAACTAACATCTTCAAAATCGATTAGGTATGATTTTGAAGCATTGGAATAAAATAAACACATGTCCATAGTGCCCCTAAGATAACGAAGTATGTGTTTCACTCTATTCCAATGTCTTCGTGTAGGTGATGAATTGTATCTTGCTAACAAATTAACTGCATATGATATATCGAGTCATGTAATTTGCAAGATACATCAATGTCCTTATAACACTGAAATATGATACTTCAGGACCAAGTAGTTCTTCATCCTTTTCTTTAGGTCAGAAAGGATCATTGTCCACGTCTAAAGACCTTATAACCATTGGAGTAAACAATGGATGTGATTTATCCATATAAAATCTTTTAAGCACCTTCGTTGTATAAGTTTCTTGATGCACAAGAATTCCTTCTTTTAAGTATTCAATTTGTAATCCCAAGCAAAACCTTGTCCTTCCAAGGTCTTTCATCTCAAACTCCTTCTTTAGGCAATCAATTACTTTTGGAAGTTCTTTGGGAGTTTCGATGATATTTATGCCATCTACATAGACAACAATTATCGCAAATCCATTTTCAGATTTTTTCATGAAAATACATGGACAAATGGAATCATTTTTATATCCTTCTTTTAGCAAATACTCACTAAGACGATTATACCACATGCATCCCAATTGCTTTAGCCCATAGAGAGACTTGTTCAACTTGATTGAGTATTCTTCTCTATAACATGTTTTATTGGGTAAGTTGAATCTTTCAAGGAGTTTCATATAAATTTCATTATCTAGAGACCCATACAAGTAGGCTGTAACAATGTCCATTAGATGCAAATTAAGGTCTTCATGTGCAACCAAGTTAATTAAGTACCAAAAAGTACTTGCATCCAATACAGGTGAATATGTTTCTTCATAATCAATGTCATGTCTTTGTGAAAATCCTTAAGCAACAAGACGTGCTTTGTATCTCAAAATTTCACCATTTTCATTTCATTTTTGCACAAAGACCCATTTATATCCAACTGGTTTTACACCTTCAGGTGTACAAACTATAGGTCCAAAAAACCTCTTGCTTAGAAAGAAAGTCTAATTCTGCTTGGATTGCATCTTTCTATTTTGGCCAATTGTGTCTTTGTCAACAATCCTTAATGGACTTTGGTTCTTGATCCTCTATTTCATTTAGCCCAATATCATATGAAAACATATCATAAATGTTGACTTCATTTCGGTTCCATCGTACTCTATTCATGACATAATTTATTGAGATCTCTTCATTTTCAATTATTTTAGGTACCTGACTTTCTTCTGGAACTGGAAAATCAATTATGTCTAAGGAATCTTTTGAAGTTTTAATATCCTCAATTTGACCATCAAGTCTTTTAGCTCCATTTTTCGTTCAAGAATTTTTATCTTTGGAACCAACAAGCCAACCACACTTCATACATGTTTGAGATTTGTTTGCAATGTTAGACTATCCAACCCGGATATCAATCCTTATTGGAGCATTAACAGTTGATACATATGATTTAGTCACTCTTTGACTAAACTTTGTAAACGAATTATCTTTTGAACTTCCGGTTCAATTTGTTTAGTACGAGAATCAAGATAATGATAATTCATCACAATTAATCTCCTTTTTCCAACTGTTTACTATCTCCTCCTCATGTTGGAAAAATAAATTCAAAATAGCAATTGACAAATTGTGTCGTAAATAAATCTATTGTTGATGATTTCAACATATTACATATGAAGATTCATACCCAACATATATTTCCAACTTCTTTTGAGAAGTCATCTTAGTATGTTGTGATTTCCAATTGGACTCATATTTGGACATATACAACACATCTAAAAAATATTAGATTGAAATATAAGCTTGCTAATTAAAAAGTAATTTCAAGAAGGGAGAATTAATTAATTAACTTGTTGGCAAGATGCGAATTAATATTGCAACATTGTATGTTGCATATCCCCAATAAGACATTGAAAGTTTTTCTCATGAGTAATGGTCTTGCAATTACTTTTAAATATTTAATAAGTGTCAACAAGTCCATTTTGTGTATGAACATGAACATATTTTGCAGGATGTTTCCAATAGTCATATAGTACCCATTAACAACATGAGATGTAAACTCACCAACATTATCAAGACAGATTTTTATAATCAGTTAATCGAGAAAATATGCTCTTAGTTAAATAAACTGAGCTAACAATCTCTCAAACTTCTGGTTGCAAGTTGAGAACAAACTAACATATGATCATGTGGTTGATACATCAATTTAAACCATAAGGTACCTAACTGATCCACATGATTGGTTAATGTTCATAGATATTACCATATATCCGTTCTAAAAATATAAGAAATTTATCCTCAATTTCTAACTTTCTTGGGGACAAGTAATACATGAGAAATCATTGAGCTGGAGAACTTCTAGCTCTTCAATGGTGTTCACATGTATTTTTAATTACTTTTCACATTCTAATAAACATGGGATGACTCAACCGATCATGCCAAACAATCAATTTATTTTGATTTGTAAACTTCTGGTTTACGACATTATATTTTTTTCATTCTACTAATATTCATGTAGTACAAATCATAACATGTCATTTTGTCAAACATAAAGTTTATTTTGATTCGTAAACTTTAGATTTACAATAACATGTATTTCCATTGTACTTAGCTTGAGTAAAATGCATTTGTAGTGTACAACTTTGTTCCTATAGGTAACAATATATTAGCTCTTTTAAAGCCTTCAATTATATTTATAGTACCATAAATAGTACTAACATTGACTTTTCGCATTTTACCAAAAACAAACATAAAACATTTTATTTGTTATAAACTCCAAGTATATATTATGAGAAAAGTTATTTCTTGACACTCACATTACCAATTAGGTAATCAAATTTTCACATGACTTTTCCACTTCTGGTGGACACACATTACTTTTCCACTTCTGGTGGAAAAAATATTTTTAAAACCATTTTCATGACCATGACTCCAACCACAAGATTGTCTATAAGCAAAATAATTAAATATTTTAGTCATGCACTCACTTCTGAGTGTGTTTTAGTTGAAGTGTAAAAGTTTACTTCATTACTAAAAAAATTCTTTCAATCATATTTTAAACAAAATATATACACCATATCTACACTCAAATGAGTCTTAAAAACAAAAAACAAAAACCAAAAGCCAAAAGCCAAAAGCCAGAAATAGATTACTTCTATGTTGTGACTTGTAACAACTTTCTAAAAGTCAAAAGCCTTTCTAAAATAGAGCATATATACACATAGAAAATCACTAACAACACTTGAAGAAACTCAATTTTTGCACCATTTTCTCACTTGGGGGATTTAATAAATGGTGAAATTTTTTTAAATTAATGGAAACCACAATATATGAATGAAAAATATTGATTTTCTTTTTAAATAAAATCTAATATCGCTTCTAGTGACAAATCAATGTAATTTCAATTGTTACATATGAATCTAAGGCATATAACACAAATACAAATGCACATTGTATATGGTCATTAATAATCTTTTGACCTAGTATTAAGCACATTGAGCATCAAGTTGATATCTACAAATTGAGAAAGAATCATTCTTTTATTTTCTCATTCTTCAAGAAATAATCATTCTTTTATATTCATATGCTTCAAGAATAATATTTTTTTTTTGTTCTCATTCTTCAAGAATGAAAAATTATTTCTTTTTTTTGGATAAACAAATAAATAAGTAACACCTAGGTGAGTAGTATACATATGATCATAGTTAGAATCCTTCATAAGAAAAATGGGGTTTAATTTGTTTCTCCTTTATTTTTAAAAGATTCTTGAAAAAATTCAAGCAAATACTTTGGTGTACGACACATATGTGACCAATGGTTTTTGCCACCACAATGATAGTATGTATTCTTTATATGTTTGTCACTTATGGTGGGCCATGACTATGATCACGAGTTTGCCTAAAATTATAATAATAATCATAGTTGTCACATTCACTACTAGGAATGGAGCAAAACCAATTTGATAAGGCTTGTGATTTTTTCATTATAATTATTTTGCTAGATCACAATGTGACAAGAAATCACTATGCTTTCTATTTTCTCTATGTTGTTGCTTCAAGAGTGATAGTGTATTTTAGCATAGTCTAGAGTTGCATTTAGCATAGTCTAGACATGTTTTATACCTCATTTTGACCATTTTAGCTGGGTTTTGTGAGATTGGGTCGTTTTGGGCCCAAGTGTCTAAAATTGCTATTTGCCACGTTTTATTGATGTTTTTGATACTGTCTCTTGTGAAGCCCATAACGTTTGACACAGGTTCCGATTTTGATGATTCTTGTCTTGTTTGAAAGCTTAGGAGGAGATCTACAATTTTGTGTCTCATAAGGATTATCTAATTCTGATGTTTCAAGGGTCAAATTTGGGATTCAATATTATGGTCCTGCACTTATAATAATTCCACAGTTTAGTTTGTAACTATGAACTATTTGGTAATTGTAATTGGTCAATGCAGCTTTTATTTAGTGGGTTCAGATCTTGTGGGGGGACCACTGTTTTGGCCTTTAATTTTTAGGTTTTCCCCTTTTGCAAGACAATAATAACACTATACAACACTACTCATGGAATAAAAATCTCACCTTTGCTCTCTTCTCTTTTCTCTTCTCTTCTTTTCCCTTTCTCCTTCATAAATTTCGTGCAACCCCTTGCAGCCACCATGAGGATCTTCATAGAGGGCTAAATCCCCTTTGCAACCCAAGAATCATGTGCTTGTGGGTAAATGAGTTCCTCTAATTTTGAATTTTTCTCATGAAAACCCTTTTCCCCCTTATTCTAATTTTCAATTTCCTTGTTTAATGTATGATAATGATTAGATTAGGGAATTGAAATTTGAATTTGGGTCAATTACAATTGATTGATTGTGATTTGATACGATACGTGCTTGAATTTGAAAAAACTAGGAATGCGATAGTAATCCCGATTTTTTCAAATGAATGTAAGGTGATTGCCTTAAATTTCATATTGTTGGGAATTTCATGTGTATGAATTTGACTTATCCTTGTTGGAACTGTGATTATTTCTCCATAAGCATAGGTTCTTGAGTTGTATCTCTTTGATTTTATTTTCGTTGAAAGTTGTTTTGTTACTTTAATTTTTGAAAATCACACAAAATCCCCCCTATTTTGAATTGAATGCAAGGTATTTGATGAACTATATCTTTGAGAAAATGACCTGAGTTAGCCCTATATTACAAAATTTATTGGGGAACTTAATTATTTTTTACGACGTGTTCGACGCACTCCGTCAAAGAGCATGTCACTAATAATAATTAGAATATAATTTAATAATTATGGTGTAAATAAAAAACATACAAAATAATCATGCATTATTTACCATAAAGTAAATCGTAAAAAAATATATGAATATGAATACACTGTAATAGGACATATTAATGTAAAGTTCTTATAATATACATCATAAGTTTAAATTGATTGAGCATATTAATATATAAAATCATTATATAAAAGAAAAATGTAGGTTCACATTAATTATTAATCGAGGCATGTGTCCCAATTGACATATTAAAATAATAATAAATATATAAAGTTGTTCCTCACAAGTTAATGTGTACTTTAGGAGTTCTCTTGGCCACAAATGTGGAGGCCAATATACATATATTGCATTTAGTGTTATTCACATCACCTTAATGCCCCCGCTTAGGTCATAAACTAGTGCTACATTATGCACTTATTTTCCACTTTTTGGGAAAGAAAATTATCTTTTTTTTTTACTTTTGTATTATTTTCTCACTTCTAGAAAAAAATAATTTTTTTCCATATTCTTCAAAATGAAAAATTATTCGTTTATCTTGTCACACTTCTAGTGAGAAAAGGGAAAACAAAAACTTTTTATTCTTTAGATTCTTTTCTCACTTCTGGTGAAAAAATAAATTTCTTTTAAATTTATTTATTTTATAAGGTATTCAGAACCTTTCATTTGAAACTTATCTTTTTGTTTTCACTTTTGTATTATTTTCTCACTTTTGGTGAAAAATAATAATCTTATATTATTCAAGAAATGTGAAAATTATTCTTTTCATTTTTTCACTCTAGGGAAGAAAATGAGAGAAAAAAGGAAATCAAGAAAATGAGAAGAAAGAAAAATAAATTTCCTGTTCATTAATAAGATCTTTCATGATAATTTCTTTTGACGATATCTTCGGTACATATTTCTTTTATTTTCTCATTTCAAGAGAGAAAAAGGAAAGAAAGAAAATTAAATTTCTTCTTTGAGAAGATTTTTAGGATCTTTCATAATAGTTTATTTATTTGACTATTGAGACACATTGCATGTAAATAAAAAATCTCATATAAAATGTTCTCAACATATATTAAATAATATGATTAAATAAGAGTCATATATGGATTGTTGACTCACAAAGAAGAAGATACAACTCTTTTAATAAAACTCTCCACAAAGGCTTCTTTGCTCTATAGAGGAAAGAGACTCATGCTAATAATGTGTGAAATATAAAGTGAGAGAGCAAGAGTATTTAGGAAGAAGAAATACAGGTGTTTAGAGTAGAATCAAAATTGTGTTATTCCCAATAAATTTGATATATTTATAAGTACAAAAAGGTAGACATAAAGTGCTACAGATAATAACAAGAGAAAATTATATTAGATAATGCTCTAATAGATATAGATGACCACAAAGATATTATTCATAACAAATTTCAATGTTTTCTTTATTAAATTTGAAAATGAAAATGCAATGACATCTCCACCTTTGTTCATCTCTTCCACCCTTAATGACACATGATAAACATGCACTTCTCTCTCACATTCTTCAATAAAGGATGATAATAGCAACATGACGACAACGAGAGGTGAGGGAGATGGAGAAGAGGAAGAGGGTGATGTTGATGTCAAATCTGACAAGGATGACAACCCAAAGACAACACAACAATAGGAGGTGAGAGAGAGGGGGAGAAGAGGAAGAGAGTGATGATAATGACAAATCTGATAAGGATGATGAAAATGGAAGTGCATTTTGAGAGCTCCGTGTCTACGAAAACTGTCATATATGGCATTGTGCAAATCGATGAAGTTGATGACCGCTACAAAGTCAAAGGAGCAAGGAGTGTTGCTTCTGATCCAAAATAAAAGAGGGATAGTCGGAGGAGGACAATGAAGAAAGTTTCGTGACTCCTTTTTTGTTTTGAAATGATTTCAGTGACAACGCTAATACGAGAATCATAGACAAACATATTTTCTAAATTTTGAATTTGTAAAATTAAAAATTATTTTCAAAAAATAAAAATAGAAAGTAAAAGTAGAAAATAAAAAATAAAAAATGTTTTTTTCCAACCAAACACCCCTTAATTATTATTATTATTTTTTTGCTGGAGCCCCTTAATTGTTTATCACGAATTCCAAACATGAAAATCGAATCAAATTAATTCACTTTTAATGTTCCAAAAACAATTAACACAATTTAGAATTAATTTTAATTTTATTTTTTATTGATATATTTTTATAATTATAAAAATATACGTTAATGACTTTCCTAAAGTAAATGACAAAATGAATATTTTTTTTCATTAAGGTTTAAAAAAAAATTGGTGAAAAAAGAGGGACAATTTTTTTTTAATTTATTCAATACTAAAAAAAATATTAAAATAAAAAATAAATATTTTGATATACTATGAGTGAAATAATTTTTTGTATTAGAATTCTAAAATAAAATTCATTGATTCGTAAGGTATCAAAAACATTATTTTAGTCTTAAAATAATAATAAAATATTACCAATACTTAATTCGTCTCTTGCATCGTGATGCAATACCATATTGTATTTATATTTTATACAAATAAACCGTTAAAAAAAAATAAAAGTTATTAAATATAACATAACTATTTAACTAGGAATGGCAATGGGTAGGGTACTATAGTACCCGTCCCCATACCCGTGTTTGAAAAAAATACCCGTCCCCGGTCCCATACCCGTGTGGGTACAATTTCAATCCCCATCCCCATATCTTCTGGGTACCTATATACCCATACCCGCACTTTTCATATATATAAAATTAAAAATTATAAAAAAAAAAACTTATGAGATGTATTGGATTAGGATTGTTTAAGATTTGAATAACTTTTTTTTTTTTAAATGTCTTGGGTATTCAATTAGGATTGTTAAATGATAAAAAATAATCTGATGGTATTCAATCAAAATTAACAAGATTTTTTTCAGAGGGCAACGAAATCTTATGGTATTCAATTGAGATTTTGAATAACGCAAAAAAAAGTCATCTGTTATTCAAAATTATAAAGATTTTATGGACTTTTTTTTTAATTGGATTTTGGTAGATTTTATAGACTTTTTAGTTGATCATATAAATAACAAACTCAGCAAACAATCACATTCAACTACAAGAGACTTTTCTTTTTCATCACAAACTTTTTTATTTATTTCATTCTCTTTGCTTTGGAGGCAGTGACATAATCTCTCCCCCACACATTTTTTTGTTTCAAGGTGAGACTTTTCATATGATTCTAATAGTGATGTGTTCATACCTTAAAATCACTATGAATCAGCCTACAATGTAGTCTACTGTCTCATTCATTTTAAGTTCATAAATTCTTAATGAAATGAAAATTTTCATAAGAGAAGTAAATTTGAATCTAGAGGAAGTTTTAACTCAGGGCAAACAATCAAGTTAAAGTTTTAAAAGACTTTTCTAAACTATTACAGTCAATTTTAAAAAAATATACAATTTAACATAGGAAACAAAGAGTAATGTTTGGGATGTTATAAAACATAGACAACTTTGGATATTCTTCAAGTTAGGCAGATGATTAATGTTTTGATCATCATGTATTTTTTGTTGAATTATTTGATTTATATTTTAATGACATTATTGATTTTATGAGTTAAATGAAACATTTTATATTTTTGACTAATATTTTGTTATTATTTTTCACTATTACTTTATGAAAATTTGTGAAAAATATATCTCAAAATACATTAATAGTTTGTAACTTTGATTTTGAGTTCATGTACATTATTAGTAGGTGAGATGGTTCATCTTATGATAATTTGTAATTAGTGTGTGTTCAATAATATTTTCAAGCACACTCTTGTTGACTTGTGTTTAATAGTTTTGAATTTTTTTTTTCTAAAAATCCATAAAATCTTTTCAAATCTTATCTTATAAATATGTGAAATCCTATATTCTAAATCCATTAAATCCAAATTATAAAATCCTAATCACAAAAGTCTTCTTAAAAAAATCTTAACAATTTTTAGTTTACTACAAAATCTTAAAAATCTTCAAGACTTTTTTATGCCAAAAAAGTATTTTAAAATCTTAATCCAATACCCCCTTATATAATATTAAAATCAAAGGAATATTGATTTATATAAATAAATAACATTACAAAAATAATCATTTAACATAAATCTAAACAAAAACTCTAATTAAACGGGAAAAACTAATATTTTTTAAAACTAATTAGTTTATAATTATATATTAAAAATAAAACACAAATAGGTATAATATTTTAACTTCATCATCCAATTAATTTCTCAATATTTTCCAAATACTTATTTCCATAGTTTCTATATCGCTTTAAATTACTAATACAAATAAAAATTAAATCATGATAGAATATCAAAATTAACATATAAAAAGAATAATTAAAATAATAAAATTATAATATATTAATTAATATGTATATACATAAGGTGTGGGGCGGGATGGGTACTACAGTATCCGTATCCGCACCCATCCCCGTGAGATTTTGCGGGTAAATACTCGCCCCATCCCCATCCCCAAATATGCGAATTATTACCCTACCCGCATATGGATATTTTTGTGAGTGCCCGCGGGGTCTACGTTCATATTACCGTCATATATTTAACTTTCTCTTCAATAAACAAAATGTTAAAGACTTTTACTTACCAGTTACCACTATTCTCTCTTTCAGTGTTCTAGCTTTCTTTGTTTCCTCTGTTTTCCCTTGCTCGCTTCACTCCACTTTACCAACTTCGAGCTTCTTGTAAGTTGCAACTATGAACGCACCCATCATTGGTTCGTTTTCTTCACATTCCAATTTCTCCCTCTATCTCTTTTGCCCCTAATTTTGCTTCTTTTCACTAATCTAACATAAATCCTTTTAAAACCTTTTATTGAATAAAGATAACACGCAGTTAAATTAATGACCTTTGACAAGTTTGAAAACAGAGTACTAATGTTTGTTTATGTTGCATTTGTTTTCATTTTATGTTTGTTTTTTTCCGGAGTTTTTAACATTGATTTTGTGATTATTGTATTGAAGACCCGTTACAGGGAGATTTTCCAGAAGTGATAGAGGAGTATTTGGAACATGGCTGTATGAAATGTATTGCTTTCAATCGTCGTGGCACTCTTCTTGCTGGTAATTCTTCTCTCACTTACCCTTTTCTTTTTGGTTTCTTTCAAGTTAGGGTTTTTTTTTTTTTTTGCCTATTCTTGAATTTTTGTTTTTCTTACCATGATATTGGTACCCGACTCCGACTGACCACCTTTAGTGGTCCTCCCCTCCCAGTCACATTTTTTTCATCTAGTCTTGAACTTGAGACCTTAAGCAAACCGACCAACGACTTATTTGTGTTTTTTTGCTTTTCTAAATGCTAAAAATAAAATTTTATAATTGTTCATGTGCTGTAACAACGTAGTATGATATGAATGATGTGGTTTGCTAGAATGTGTTGCTGATTGTTGTGTATATGTATATGTAATGTAATGTTTGTATGTGCCTTAAGTAGTGTGACTTGGTTGAGTTTAATTGGGGGGAAATAATCTTTTTATTTTTATTTTTTATGGAAACTAGTGTGTTGACTTATGTACGCGCATGAGTTGCATTAGCCCTTGCTAATGTATCAAAAGAACTTGTAAATATACTAATAAGTTTAATATATACTAATTGATCCATATAGTTCATGCATGATTATTATATTTATTAAGAAATGAAATGTATACCAAATAGATAATATATACCAAATTCATCCAGATAAGACTAGGAGTAGCAATGAATGTGTTCCTTTGTGCATCTGGTATATTAGGATTGGATAATTTTGTTTTTTTACCCCTTACAGTTGGTGTTAAATGTTACATTGGCTGCAAGTTTGTTTGTTTTTTTTTTATTGGTGGGATAATGCAATGGGTATCATATATGTTGTAACTTGTAAGTGGTTGCTTTTTGATGAATAAATGCTAAATCATGTGATTCTCTACTGGTTTGCTATTTGCCAGAAATTGGACACTGATATTGCTTCTGGCAGTGCTAATTATTTGAAGAACTCTGGTTTGGTCAATGAGCATGCAGAATGTTATTGGGACTAATCTGGATGTATTTGTTGACGGTGTGTGAGGATTAAGTCCTAGCAAGTCATAGCATTATTGACACTTGTAAGCAAACTCTCAATGGAGTATGGTGGAAGGCTGCACAATAGGGTCATAAACACATTTGTACTGACTATTTCTTTCTGATTTATGCAGTAGTTCTTTGTTTTGATGTGTAGACTTACATTGCATAGCATTTGCCTTTATATTTATTTGAATATGTGTTTGTATAAATATCATAACAAGTGTAAAACTAGAACTTGTATGAATTATTAATTGGAGTTATTATACATTATCAATTTTCTCACTCTTGATTTGATCAATTTAATCAGCTGGGAGCAATGACGGAAGTTGTGTTATCTGGGATTTTGAAACCCGGGGCATTGCTAAAGAGCTACGAGATAATGAATGCTCATCCCCAATAACTAGTGTCTGTTGGTCAAAGTGTGGCAATCGAATTCTTGTATCTGCTGCTGACAAGTCATTGTCACTGTGGGATGTTATGAGTGGCAAGAGGATTACAAGAATAGTTTTACAACAAACCCCTCTGCAAGCTCGTCTTCATCCGGGTTCCTCTAAACCATCTCTTTGCTTGGCATGCCCTCTCTCGTGTGCTCCAATGATTGTTGACTTGAACACAGGAAACACAACTTCGCTTAAAGTCTCTATCTCAGAGATATCCAACAATGGACCAACCCCTGCCTCGCGTAACAAGTGCACTGATGGAGTTACCTCCTTCTCGCCAACTGCTGCATGTTTTAGTAAGAATGGAAACCTGGTTTACGTGGGAAACTCTAAAGGGGAGATTCTTGTGATTAACTATGTGGATAGCGAGGTGCGTGCCATGGTTCCTATCCCCAGTGGTGCTGTAGTGAAGAACATCGTGTTTAGCCGGAATGGACAGTATCTTCTTACAAACTCGAATGATCGAATCATCAGGATCTATGAAAATCTTCTACAACAGAAAGATGAAGTTAGAGCACTCGATGAACTAAATGGGAACCTCGATAATCTAAATGGTGTTGAGAAGTTGAAAGCTGTAGGATCAAAATGCCTAGCATTGTTCCGGGAGTTTCAAGATTCGATCACGAAGGTGCACTGGAAAGCACCCTGCTTCAGCGGTGATGGCGAGTGGGTTGTGGGTGGTTCTGCTAGCAAAGGAGAGCACAAGATTTACATATGGGATAGAGTCGGGCATCTTGTGAAGATCCTTGAAGGACCTAAGGAAGCCCTTATTGATTTAGCATGGCATCCTGTGCGTCCTATTGTTGTATCTGTTTCTTTGAATGGCATAGTGTATATCTGGGCTAAAGATTACACCGAGAACTGGAGCGCATTTGCTCCGGATTTCAAAGAGCTTGAGGAAAACGAGGAGTATGTGGAGCGAGAAGACGAGTTTGATTTGATTCCTGAGACTGAAAAGGTAAGGTAGTGTTAGACGTTCATGCAGGTCTTCTTTTTTCTCTCCCTGTCAATTTTTAGTCCCTAGTTTTGTTCACACCCTTGCAGGTGAAAGGATCCGATGTTCATGAAGATGATGAAGTTGACATTGTAACAGTCGAGAAAGATCCTGCTTTCAGCAACTCTGATATGTCTGATGAAGAGTTATGCTTCCTGCCAGCAACTCCCAGTTATGATGCTCCTGAACAGCCAGACAAGTTCATAGAAAGTTCTTCAAAGTTGGCGGACAGCAATAACTCTGGATCCCCTATTTCAGAAGAAGCTGGACCAAATGAACATACCATGAATCATAACTCAAGTCCAGTTGAAGGTAAATTCAAGCCTTGCACTATATGCTTTTAACCAAGTATTTCTATTCTTAAGAATCCTGGCTTTTAGGGTCCGTTCATTCAGAGTGGAAAAGAGCTGAAAAAGAGTGAAATAAACAGTAAAATGAAGTGGAGTCCACACTCTTACGGTGTTTTAATTCAAAACTTTTATCTCAATTCACTTTCATTCCATCCTACCGAATAAGACCTTAATAGGAAGAATATGAACTCTCGAACTGATATGTAGCCTGGCGGCAAAATTATTTTTGGTTTCTTCCTTATGTTGTGTGTGGAATTTCACCTTTCAATACATTGATTCTGTTATTAGAAGTTGCTATTGTGTATGAAATTTTTACTTACAGCCTTCAAAATTTCTTTGCAGATGATGCTGCCGGGGGAACACGAACTAAAAGAAAGCGGAAACCTTCAGAGAAGGTGTTGGAGTTGCAGGCAGAGAAAATGAAGAAACCCTCAAAATCTAGCAAGTCATCAAAATCCAAAAGTAAACATTTGGCCGATGAGGATGATGGTAATGGTTTTTATGGTGGTGAACTTTCTGATGAATAATGCCCCTGTTGCAAACTCTTGTATATTAAAAACATGTTTTACTATAATTCTGTCCTTCACTTATGATATTTCTTGCCTTTCGTGCCACTCTTCCCTATGCATCGCTGCCCTAATTTTGGAAGTTGGAATTGACCTAGTGAACTGCTACATATGAATATGATATCTGGCTATCCTGAGCGCATACACAGTATATAAAAAATGTCGAGTTGATCTTAATACAAACACATAAATGTTATATAAAAAAAACTTAAATATGTTTTTAGTCCCTCAAATGTTTATTTTTTTTCAATTCTTCAAATTAAAATTTTTTTTTTTAGTCCTTCAAACAAGACTAATGTTATTTTTAATCTTTTTATTCAAATTATAAAATAAAGTATATGAATTTTATAATTTGTAATGATTTTTTATTACTATAATTTGACTTTGACAATAAAAAATTATTATAAATTATAAAATTTATATGTTTATTTGATTTTTTTTTTTACAGAATAATTAAAAATAACAATTATTATATTTGAAGTACTAAAAAAAGTAATTTTTAGAGTATTGTTTTTTTCTTTTTTGCCTTGTATGCAATAAAAGCATTACGGGGATAAACATAACTTAAAAAAAAAAAAAAAAAGATAAACACATAAAACATGTTAATGGAACTTTATATATGGACTGGTTACAATTATTTTATATACGATGTTATTCCGTAATTGTGATTTATTTGTCCAATATTTATGTTGCACCATTCTCATGTATTTTTATTTTCGTAGACTTTTGTAACAAAGTGTCTGTTTTACAATCATTGCTGTTGAACATGATTTTTTATTATCTTCAAGAATCGAATACAAATAATATTAAAAGATTTATAACAATTTACGCATCCTTTGAACATGATTATTATTAAAAAAAAAACTTGGCATGTTTGCTTTACATTAACTACATTGAAAACACATGCCAAAATCATATTGAAAGTAAAGAGAGACACCTTCATCTAGCTAAGGAACGAAGCTTGTAAGAAGCATAAACACTTAGTGCCAGAACTAGAACCGTTGCACTAGTATATAATAACACATGCTGATCTTCTTCATTGAACCTCTTCACCAAATTTGTCACAACATGAGAAGCAGAAGCAGCCACCTCCTTTATTCCTTTCCTTTTTGATAATCCAAGTTTATTACCATTCATTTCCACAACTTTTTCTTTGTCCTTTCCCTTACCATTCTCTTCACTCTTTGTGATGAAACTTGTCTCATCAATGAGATTTTCCTTTTTTCCCTTCTGGGGTGGTTTTCCTGAAGCACAAGCATTCTCATTTTCTTCCTTAGTGTCTTTCCTATCAACCCTTTTCTCTTCACCACTTTCAAACCTTTGTTCTTCTCTTCGACTCTTGGCATCTTGTGAAATTCCATCTTCATCACCCTTTTGAGGCACAGAATCACTTTTGGCTTTTGGTTCCTTAGATGTTTCCATTTGACCCTTTTGATCATGTGATGAAGATTTTGGTGAGCTTGATGATATATTTACCTTTGGCATTATGACACTATAAAATTCTCCTTGGAACATACCCTTAAGCTTGTTCACATCACAATCCCAAGGAACTGCATATACAATGTTGAAGCGAATTGATCTGTTATCTCCAAGGGGTCTTCCACCAAAAACTCTAACTCTTCTATAATCGTACTCAAATTGAGCTCCTATATCATCTTCTGCATAACCTATAAAAAGCAGAGAAATTAATAAGCATGACTTGGGAAGCAAAATGAGTAAATGACTTTGTATATATATATATATATATATTTTATTCAGAATCATAGGAGATTTACAATAATCATACACTCTATTCAATCAACTGAGCTAGATCCTAGATAAATTAATAAGTATGACTTGGGAAGCAAAATGAATAAATGACTTTGTATATATATGAAATGTTTTAATAAATTTCCTTGTAGAGATTTTTTTTTTAATTTTATAAAATCATTAATTATTATGGTAAATATTTCTGGTACAAAGTCTTCTATTGTGCAATATTGAAATTAGACGAATTATTTATCTTCAATATTGTAATACTTATTAATGTAGTGCATGCATAAATATTCGGGAATAGTTTATTTTAGAAAAATAATTATTTTTAAGTAATCAAAAGTAATTATTTTTTCTACAAATAAACCAATTCAAAGACATATGTCTGTCCTGATGTCATAATAATTGTTTAAAAGTAGTTTTGTTTAGGTTAAAGATCACATATATCTCAAATCCACATGGTCAAAGAATAAATATATTCTTAGTGCATAATTGTTATTGATCCAAGAAAATTTTATACAAGATAAAAATCAAATACGATTCTCCCACTAAATAGATCATATATCATATCTTTGCAGCATAACCTTAAGGTTTACACCATCAACTCTTTAATTAGAATGATTTAGGGTTTGAATTAATATAAAATAGAATGGAGGCAAACTAAGGAGTTGGTTTATGTTTATTACATAACATGTGAAGTGATGATTGATGGTTAATTATTTGTTTTATTTTTATATGAGAACTCTGAAAACAAGTGCAAGATATAAAAGAAAAAACAAGAACATGGTTTTGTAGATGATGAGGTAATATTTAGCCATATATACAAACCAGGAAGGTGAACAATCAGCATGTGTGATTCTGGAGTCTCCTTTGTTTCTAATTTTGGCTGGCAATTCTCATAGTTAACGTTTGATTTCAAGGTGGACATTTCCATCAACGGCTTTTCTTTTGTTTTGTCTTTGTGTTTCTATATACTATTGCATCAAAACTATGACAATGCTTTATTGGAACTTATTGGATTTGTGGTTCATATATTTTTAGTGAAACTATTCAATAATTGATGACTTTTGGTTTTCTCAAAAATGAAATTATTCCTTTTTGATTGCTTAATATTATGGCAATTGGCATGACCAAACTTTGAATTCCCCCTAGCTAGCTATATGTTGTATATAACTTATGGGACAAATAAAGTTAAAATTCTTTGTTTGGCTCATGCACTTTAAACTCTCAATATATTGATATGTTTACTATTTTTGGGTTGTAGTCTTGTAGAAATATAGCTGTGGCCTGTGACAAGGGATTTCAAACCACCAAGCTAGTTAGCATATATACTAAATTATGGTTTGCTCGGGTAAACTTTTTCAAAATGTTTCTTAGAAGAATAAAAAAATGAAATGAATTTTTTAATAAATTAAAATTAACTTTTATATTAATTAAATTATAAAAATCTCACATATTTTAATGAAACGATGTGTCTGAACTTTTATAAAATAATTATTAGATAAATCAATTTTAACTCATTAAAAAATTTATATTTTTTTTCTCGTAAACAAATTTTGGAATACGAATGATATTTGTGAAAAAAAGAAACAAAATGAAAGGATAAAATCTGTGAAAGCTTTGACCACTGACTGACTTTGAGAAAAAAAATCTTGAAGGAGCAAAACTACATAATATTATCAAAAGTTGTTAACACTATGGTTCGTCAATTGGATCCCTAACCAAAGTTTGAGATTCGATTTTTGGCTTAGAATGGAATTGTAATTGGAGGTATTACTTTACATCAAAATGGGCTAACCTAGTGAGAAAAGATGAGTTGGATGTCAAATAAAAGGTTCTGGATACCTTATGATTAAAAAAAAAAAAAAACTAATATTATAATATTCAATTATATATATGGTTTAATATATACTTAATAAACTTATTATATATGTTAGTTTATAATTAGATAACATTATAAAAATCTTTTACTTTATCATGTAGTACCATATATTCATAAGTCATAACATTGTAAAATTTTTTACTCCCCTTAATCTCATCTATGATTCGCCCCTGATTGGATTTGGATATCTGCAATGAAATTTTCACTGCAGGCCCTGCAATTTCATAATCTACCCAACATTTAGTATAATTAATTAAATAAAATATTAATAAAAAATAAAACAAATAAAATTTGTCGTCTAAAACTTAACATTACACCTGCAATACTATCATACTGTCAGAGGCAATCAATCACAATCCATTTCATGCAAAGGTGTTATTAGACGAGCACGAGCCTATTTCCACACTGTTTTGGAGAGACGGTCACAACAACACCAGAAGAATTGAGCCACTCGTGATTCTTTGACGGTAACGCATTTTCTTTCTTTTGTTTTCAGTGGCATTAGTGGTAATGATGGGGTTTTGCTTTGTGTTTCTGATTCAACCATTTGCCAAGATACTGCAACATTAAGCGTTATCATGATTGATGAGTGCGCTTTCTCACACTTGCACGCCACCCGTTTGATAAAAATCGTTGTGGGATTGGTAGTGTTGCTTTGCAATATGCTAGAAAGCAATGTTTTTTTTTTTTATTTGCAATATACTTTTATTTCGATGTATACGAGAATCATGTGGCATAATCTGATTTCGGTGCTAGTTTAATTAAATGCGCTCTATATGTTTGAGAAAATGAGAGTCACGACAATTCTTTATATGTGATGATTAGTTTTCTAGTGTTGTTGTGATATCTATTTTTATTATTGTTTTTTTTACGTGACTTAGATTGCTTTCTTTAAAAATTCTTCTTCCTTTCCTCCATTCATCCTTCCTATTACTATTAAACTTTCATCCGAACTAGTATCACTATACAAATTAGTCATTTGTCTTTTTAATTCCCAAGATTGTAAGACTATTTTCACTTCCTCCATTGATAATGAATTTTTGTCGGAAATTATTGTGTCTACAAAATTTTCATGAACTCTTAACAAAGTACTAAGAACAACTTGGTCTTCTTTATCCATCGCAACATCAATATTTTTCAAATTAAGAATAATTTGGTTGAAAATGTCAATATGTTTATGAATGAACTCACCTTCATGCATTTTGCATGGTATATAATTGTTTCTTTAGACAAAAATGATTATGGAGAGACTTTGGTATGTACTAACTTTTAAGCTTTGTCCAAAGCTTATCGATAGTCTTTTTTCTAGAGACTTCTCCTAAGACTTCATCACCTATTGATAACAATATTATACTATGTGCCTTTTTCACTATCACATACTTTTGTGCCGATGTAAGCTTGGCTAACAATCTTGCTTCTCCCTCCAACATCAACTCACATTCTTTTTGCGTGAGGAGACAAGATTGAGTATCTTCATCTACCACAGTTTGAAGTAATAGTTTTTTAGTAAATTTCCAGACATCAAACTTCACAGATGTCATAGCTTTGATACCAGTTTGTTATTGTTAGAATATATGATAATATATTCTGATTTTGTATAGTTATTATATTTGTTAGGTGTATATTTAGCCATATAATTAGCCCTTAATTATAGCTAATCAGTTTGGATTCTTAGCCTAACTTTACGCTTGTAATCTTGTATATAAGCTAATGATGCATAATGAATTATTCAAGGAAACAATTTCTTTCATGGTATCAGCTTGCTTAGGGAAAGATCTTTGAACCTTTCTCTGCCTTTCGCACACAGGCCCTAGCGTCGTTCAGCCCCTTTCTTCCTCTTCTCCCCTTCTTCTCCATCACCATGCTTGACTCAAAATCTACCTTTCACCTTGCTCTTGCTGTTTCCAACATCAAGAATCATGTCCTAATCATTCTTGAGATGGAAAATGTCCAATACGCGACATGGGTTGAACTTTTCAAAATTCACGCACGCTCACATAGGGTAATTGATCATATAATTCCTCCGCGGGATGGCAAGCAAAAGGCGCCACCAACAGAGGAGGAGACAGAACTCTGGTCGACACTAGACGCCACCGTTCTATAGTGGATTTATGCCACTATTTCTCATGATCTTTTACATACTATTCTTGAACCCAACACCATGACAATGGAGGCTTGGAATAGGTTGCGTGATATATTCCAAGATAACAAACACTCTCGTGCTGTTACGCTTGAGTATGATTTCACCCACACAACCATGGAGGGCTTTTCAAGTGTCTCTGCTTACTGTCAACATCTCAAGTCACTATCGGATCAACTTAAAAACGTCGGCTCTCCGGTCGATAACAGTAGGTTGGTTCTTGCAATTGGTGTTCGGTCTCACTGAACCCTACAAGGGAGTGGCCACACTCATCCGTCAAAGTGATCCCTTGCCTCAGTTTTATCAAGCACGGTCGATGGTTGTTCTCAAAGAATCCGGCCTTAAGAAGGCGGCTCAGACCTCGTCCTCCGCCATGGTGGCTCGTGACTCGGATGAATCTCAAGAGGTGTTTGATCATTCATCAACACACCGCACAAATAATGGTGGAAAACGGTCTTCAAACCGTGGCAATTCTGGAAAGAATCGCAACAACACTGGTGGTTGTGGTAACTCTGGCGATGGCAAGGGAAGCTCTGGTGGTGGGAGTAAAGGTGGCGGTGGCAACAACCGCGGGGGTGGACAGTAGTAGCCCTAGAACAATCCCTGGCTTGCAAGACAGCAATGGCCTTGGCCATGGATGCAGTGGGCTGTTCCTCCTTGTCCGTACCTAATTGCTCCATGGGCCAGGCCCAATTCTCAGCATCCCCTGCGCCAACAGCCTAGTATTCTTGGGTCAAGACCTCAGCAGGCATACACAGCCACAACTCCTACTCCAATAGACATCGAGGCTGCAATGCACACCCTTGGTATCACTCCTTCGGATCCAAATTGGTATATGGACACCGGTGCCACTTCTCATATGACGTCCGCCTCAGGTAATCTCACGTCTTATTTTAATATGAGCAATAATCGTGGTATAACTGTTGGTAATGGTCAATCAATTCCAATTCTTGGTTATGATCAAACCAACTTGCCTTCCCCACATCCTCCTTTAGCCTTGAAAAATGTCCTTCATGCTCCTAAACTAATCAAAAACTTAGTGTCGGTTAGAAAATTTACTACTGATAACTCTGTGACTGTTGAATTTGATCCATTTGGGTTTTCTGTGAAGGATTTTCAAACGGGGATGCCTCTAATGAGGTGTGAGAGTCGAGGCCCGCTTTATCCTATCACCGAGTCCACCACTCTAGCCACTTCTTCCTCTACTTTTGCTGCCTTAGCTCCATCTCTTTGGCATGAACGGTTGGGACACCCGGGAGTATCTATCTTGAGTTCTCTTAGGAAGAATAAATTTATTGAATGTAATCAAATTAGAGATTCTCGTATTTGTCATTCATGTCCTCTTGGAAAACATTAAATTACCATTTGTTTTGTCGCATTCCAATACTCTTATGCCATTTGATATTGTTCACATTGATCTTTAGACATCACCTGTTTTGAGTTCCTCGGGGCATCGATATTATATCTTGTTAGATGATTATTCTAAATTTTTGTGGACTTATCCTTTGTCAAACAAATCAAATGCTTATTCCACATTCATAAATTTTATAACTTTCATCTGAACTCAATTTGAAAGGGAAGCAAAGAATATACAATGTGATAATGGTAAAGAGTTTGATAATAAGCCTTTTTGGGATTTTTGTAAAGTGAATGGTATTTCTTTCCGATTGTCTTGTCCTCATACTTCACCTCAAAATGGGAAAGCCGAAAAGACAATTCGTACAATTAACAATATTGTTCGTACTTTACTTGCCCATGCTTCATTACCTCCCTCATTTTGGAATCATGCCTTGCAAATGATGACTTACCTTCTCAATATTCTTCCTCATAAGTTATTGAACTATAAATCTCCTCTTAGGGTTCTTTATCATAAGGATCCGACCTATTCTCATCTTTGGGTTTTTGGGTGTTTATGCTATCCTTTATTTCCTTCCACTACCATAAACAAACTTCAACCCCGTTCTACTCCATGTGTTTTTTTGGGATATCCTTCGAATCACCGTGGTTACAAATGCTATGACTTATCTTCTAGGAAAATAATTATAAGTCATCATGTCATTTTCGATGAGACACAATTTCCATTTGCTATGCTACATCTCATAATCACACTTATGATTTCTTAGATGATGGCCCAAACCCATACGTGGTCCACCATTTAGTGTCTCAATCCACTACTCCTAATGCTCAAACTCCTGGTCTAGTTCCATTAGGGCCCAACTCCCCTGATCTTGCAACCGGCCTAACCATTGAGCCACATCTGCCTAGCCCAGTAGGGAATCCTAGTGTCCCCTCTGTGTCTTCTGGGCTGCCCCTTTCAAGCCTTAGTCCAGCAACTGCTTCCCCTCCTCCTAGTCCAGCCCCTTCTTCACGTCCCAGCCCACCTCTCCAGGCTATTACACGCAGCCAACATGGGATAGTTAAGCCAAATAAGATCTTTAATCTTCATACCACTGTTGCTAAATCCCCTTTGCCACGTAACCCTGTGTCGGCCCTTCAGGACCCGAATTGGAAAAAGGCTATGGATGATGAATTTGATGCTCTTATTAAAAATAAGACGTGGGAGTTGGTGCCCCGTCCACCTGATGTTAATGTAATTCGGTCAATGTGGATTTTTCACAAAGAAAAATCTGATGGTTCTTTTGAGAGGCATAAAGCCCATCTTGTAGGTGATGGAAAAACTCAACAGGTTGGCGTAGATTGTGGTAACACATTTAGTCCGGTGGTCAAACCGGCAACTATTCGCACAGTTTTGAGTCTGGCTTTGTCTAAGGCATGGCCCATTCATCAACTTGACGTAAAAAATGTCTTCTTACATGGTGAACTTAATGAGACTGTCTACATGCATCAGCCTATGGGTTTTAGGGACCCGCAAAAACCTAATCATGTTTGTCTGTTAAAGAAGTCTCTATACAGGCTTAAACAGGCACCGCGGGCTTGGTATAAGAGATTTGTTGATTTTGTTCGTACACTCAGGTTCTCTCATAGCACTTCGGATCATTCTCTTTTCATTTATCGACAAGGTACTTCTATGGCTTATATTTTGTTATATGTGGATGACATCATTTTGACTGCTTCCTCTGATGAGTTTCGTAAGTCCATTATTACTCTTCTTAGCTCGAAATTTGCTATGAAGGACTTGGGACAGTTGAGCTATTTTTTGGGCATTGCTGTAACTCATCATGCAGGTGGTTTGTTTTTATCTCAAAAGAAATATGCCATGGAGATTATTGATCATGCTGGCATGTCTTCTTGTAAGCCATCACCTACCCCTGTTGATACTAAACCGAAGCTTAGTGCTACATCAAGCACTCCATTTGAGGATCTGACTCTCTACAGGAGCCTTGCTAGGGCTCTACAACACCTTACTTTTACCAGACCCGACATTACATATGTAGTGCAACAGGTGTGCTTATTCATGTATGACCCAAAGGATGAGCACATGCACGCTCTCAAGCGCATATTGCGCTACATTCAGGGTACTCTAGACTATGGTCTTCATCTTTATCCCTCATCTACATCCACTCTTGTTTCTTATACGGATGCTGATTGGGGTGGATGCCCGGATACGAGACGGTCTACTTCTGGGTATTGTGTATTTCTTGGTGATAATTTGATCTCTTGGTCAGCTAAACGACAGGCTACTTTGTCCCGATCTAGTGCAGAGGCTGAATACCGAGGGGTTGCCAATGTAGTTTCAGAGTCATGTTGGTTGCGAAATCTGCTTTTGGAACTTCATTGTCCGATCCAAAAGGCTACATTGGTGTATTATGATAATGTCAGTGTGATATATCTTGCTGGTAATCCGGTTCAACATCAACGCACTAAACACATTGAGATGGATATACATTTTGTTCGTGAAAAGGTTATTCGTGGTCAAGTTCGAGTTTTACATGTCCCGTCTCATTATCAGATTGCAGACATATTTACCAAAGGACTTCCTTTGGTGTTATTTGAGGATTTTCAAGACAGTCTCAGTGTTCGTCGACCTCCCGCTTCGACCTGCGGGGGTGTGTTAGAATATATGATAATATATTCTGATTTTGTATAGTTATTATATTTGTTAGGTGTATATTTAGCCATATAATTAGCCCTTAATTATAGCTAATCAGTTTGGATTCTTAGCCTAACTTTACACTTGTAATCTTGTATATAAGCTAATGATGCTTAATGAATTATTCAAGGAAACAATTTCTTTCAATTATGACAAATTGTCTTTGGTATTGCTAAATGTTATTATATGATTTATCACAACAAACTAGTATAAGAGCTATCGCATCTGCAAAGTTTGACGTCGAGAAATTTATTGGGAAAAATAACTTCAACTCGTGGTAGGTGAAGATGCTCGCTCTCCTCATGCAACAAGAATGTGATTTGGCATTGGAAGGAGAAGCAAAGTTGCCAACCGAGCTTACATTTGCACAGAAGAGTACGATAATGAGAAAGGCACATAGTATAATATTGTTTATTGCTAGGTGATGAAGTTTTGGGAGAAGTCTTTGGAGAAAATAAATCCAATGAGCTTTGGGAAAAGCTTGAAATTCGGTACATGACAAACTTTCTCCATAATTGTCTTTGTCTGAAAAAACAATTATATGCCATACAAATGCATGAAGGTGAGTCCATTCATAAACATATTTACAATTTCAACCAAATTGTTCTTAGTTTGAAAAATATGATGTTGTAATGGATGATGAGGACCAAGTTGTTTTTGGTTCTTTGTCGAGAGCTCATGAAAATTTTGTAAACACAATAATTTCCGACAGAAATTCACTATCATTGGAGGAAGTGAAAATAGTCTTACAATCTTGGGAATTAAAAAGACAAATTACTGATTTATATAGTAGTACTAGCTCGAGTGAATGTTTAATAGGAAGGATGGAGGAAAGGAAGAAGAGTTTCCAAAGAAAGTGATCTAAATCACGCAACAGAAACAAGAATAAAAATAGATGTCATAATTGTTAGAGAGAATGACATTGAAAGAGAATTTGCTAGAGCTTAAGAGAGATAGATCAAGTAGTTCAGAGTTTGGTGGAGCAACTATGCCCTTAGAAAAATCATATGGTAGAAATGTTCTCTTTGTCTCATCTAATGTAAATGATGATGATTGGATTATTTATTCAGGATTTACTTTCCATATGACGCCTAACAAAGATTGGTTTGTCACGTGCCAAGATATTGTAGGTGGCAAAGTTTTGATGGGGAATGATGGTGCTTGTAGCATAGTTGTTAAAGGTACAATGCAAATCAATATGGTTGTTGGTATTGTGAGAACATTGACTGACATGAGGTATATCCTGAACTCCGCAATAATTTAGTTTCTTTAAGCACTTTAGACACTTTTGGTTGCTCATACTGAGCTAAAGGTGGAGTCTTTAGAGTTTCTAAAGGCCCTTTAGTTATGAAGGGGAAAGTTGAATAATGGACTATATATCTTGTGTTGTAACAATAGCTGAAATCAGAACTTTCCTGAGGCATGCAAGCACTGTCCTTAAGAACTTATCCGCGCTACTTGCACAAGTTCCTCAAGATTCAACAGGAACCTCTAAGATAGTGCACTGAGACTACAGAACTAGTAACCAAAATTTGAACTCAAGATGAAAAGAGAGAACAAAGAACGAAAATAAGAGATGTTCTTCTCTAATGTGTTTCAACAATGAGAGGGGAAGTACTATATATAGGCTCAGGATAGAGGTAGGTAAGTTGTGTAGAGGGGACAAGATTTTAATTGCAATAAAAGAAATTAAACCAAATTTAATTTCGTACAACAGGCAAAAACAAATTTAAAGACAATCAATGGTAATCAATTTTTGTAACCAAAGTGTAATGGCTTTTGTAATAAATCCAAAAACACAACAATCTCCACTTATTACAAAAGGCTAACAAAAAATTCACTAAAAAAACAATGAGAAAGAAGAAAGAATTCTAGGGTTCACATGAGATGTATTGCGTTAGATGTAGCAAGTTATATGAACCAAACCTATATTAATAGTACTTAGCACACAGTGTAGTTGGTGTAGCAAGCTATATGAACCAAAGACACTTGTTGTATGTTAGTGGTTTACCAATCACAATACACCCCCACAAGTTGTCATTAATTGCTATGTTGCACCTTTAGGCAATGCATAGGCATGATTATTTATGAGTGCTCAAGAGATCCTGCCAAGGTCTCATACAAGCGACCACACTTAACACTCATATAGGTGATTTTTATCAAGTGTATGCTACAATTTCATACACCACTCATGAGGGATATAAAAATCATCAAAAGTTTTATAAAACTTAGCATCACATATTTGTAGCATTTAGCACTTTCATCACACCATAGAACATGACTAAAATTGATTGAAATCAATTGAGTGCTAATAGGACTAACAAGTGACTTGTTGTTAACCAAATGAACCTTTTTCATGGGATCTCCAATCACGAAGGTTAGGTTACTATCACTTGCTTGTTTTCTAGTGGCTCAAGTCTCATTCCCTTCGATGTTTCTAATATCATATTTCTCCTTAGGGGTTTTGTCATTGGATCTGCTAAGTTTCCTTTTGACTTCACATAATTAATGGAAATTATTCCATTCTTTAGCAACTACTTTACCACACTATGTATAGAATTTGATGGCGTTGGTTTCATTCCTAAAGGAATATTAGCCAAGAAGTTTTTCAACCACTTAGCTTCACTACGAGCCAACTCTAGAGCAACAAATTTTGATTTCATTGTTGATCTAGCTATAATAGTTTGTCTGGATGATCTCCATGCAACTGTACCACCACCAAGTGTAAACACATATTCATTAGTGGATTTTGTCTCGTCTGAATTAGAGATCTAGTTAGCATCACTATACCCCTCTAATACAATGGGAAATCCACTATATTCGATACCATAATCTATGGTACCTCTCAAATATCTCATGAGTCTAGCAAGTGCATCCTAATCTTCATTAGGACTATGGGTATATCTACTAAATCTACCTACTACATAAGTGATATCCAATCTAGATAAATTCATCAAATGTAATAAGCTCCCAATAATCTGGGCATATCGAGTTTGATCAACGGGTCCTAATCTAGCATGCCAAATATCATGAGTCAATCATGTAAGCAGAAGAAGAAGCATTCTCATTAATTATTTCATCAACATTGAGTGCAAAGAGGCCCTGATCACAATAACCCTTTCTCACAAATACATTGTTCTTGGTCATTACAATTTTGTCTGATTCAAAGGACACCTTTACCCCAACCTTTCCTAACAATGTTACAAAGCCCAAGTTGACCCTAATAGAGGGAACATGTAGTACATCACATAAAGCCAGTGTCTTCCCAAATGTGAGCTTTGAGAAAAACCTTTCCTTTTCCTAAAACTGGAGAAGTTCTGGAATTACCAAGGTACACTTGTTCTACTCCATCTCCCACAATAGTGTAGGAGGTAAACATATTTTTATTAGCACAGATGTGCCTAGTAGCCCTAGAGTCTACAGCCCATTTGCGCACATTGGTCACCATATTGACCTGAGAAATGACCGCAACAATAATATCATCATCTCCCTCGACCAAGTTGGCTTTAGGAGGATTGACATTTCTCTCCACTCCATATCTACACTTTTTTTCATACTAGCCTAGCTTTTCACAAACAAAACAGCACCCTGTTTTCTTGAAAGTTGGGTTGGAAGAAGGGGGACGTGGGAAATTATTAATTTTAATTTTGTTCTTATTGTGATCAATTTTTGAAGCGTACCTTTTTTTAAGAGGTTTGTGTTGAACCATATTTGCTTTGGCAAATAGTGTTTTGGCCCTTGCAACATCAATTTCTTTTCTATTGGTATCCTTAATGATGATGTGAGTGATAAGGTTAGAAAGTGACATTTGTTTATGCCTATGCTTCAACTGTTGCTTGTAATCAGTCCAATATTTTGGAAGTTTTTCAATCAAGAGTTTGGACACAAATTCGTCCGATAATTTTATGTTTTCAACTTTGAGATCTTTAAGCAGCTTATGATACTCGTTGATTTTCACCTTGATGTCTTTGTCTTCGTTCATGGTCCAATGGTAGTAATTGCCAATGATGAACCTTTGTCTAATGATGTCTTCGGCGGTGTATTTGAGAATGAACGAGTCTTGTATCTCATTTGCTTCCTTGTAGGAACAATAGACATTGAAGAGATCATTAGACAATGCATTAAGCAAGGTGTGATGACATACCTTATTTGCATGGTTCCAATTTTTGACTTGTTTGTCGATTGAAGCACCAACGTCAGGTGTTGGAGTGGTAAGAGCGTCAGCAACACCATATATGCCAATGACAAAAATTTTGGCCGGTGAAGACTTCGATCTTTGAGACATTTGGAAGCGGCTTGGCATAGGTGGGCGGCGGCAACAGCAATGGAGGAATGGTCGCATCGTCGTTGTTGATTTTAGCCATAAGTTCTTAAGATTGTTGTAACAATATCTGAAATTTGAACATTCTTGAGGCGTGCAAGCACTGTCCTTAAGAACTTATATGTGTTACTCGCGCAAGTTCCTCAAGATTCAACATGAACCTCTTAGATAATGCATTGAGGCTACTGAACTGGCAACCAAAATTTGAACCAAGGATGAAGAGGAAGAACATAGAACAAGAATAAGAGAAGATGTTCTTCTTTAGTGTGTCTGAACAATGAGAAGGGAAACACTATATATAGACTCAAGATGTAGGTAGGTAGGTTGTGCAGAGGGGACAAGATTTTAATTGCAATAAAAGAAATTAAACCAAATTTAATTTCATGCAATAGCCAAAAACAAATTTAAAGGTAATCAATGGTAATCAATTTTTGTAATTGAAATGTAACGGCTTTTGTAATAAATCCAAAAGCACAACATCTAGCAAGGTAACAATGGTAGGTGCAGCCACAATTTCTTTTATTTCTAATCTTGACCAAATGTGATTATGTATATGAGGTAGGCCATATGAGTGAGCATGGAATGGATGATCTTAGCAAGAGATGCTTGCTTAGTGGACAATGGACTAGAAAGCTAGATTTTTGCGAGCATTGTGTTTATGGAAAACAATGCACAATAAAATTTAGCAATGGAGTTCAAAAAACGCAAGGACTCTTAATTATATTCTTTCAGACTTGTGGGGCTTGTCAACTGTTCCTTCCCATGGGAGAGTAAGGTACATGTTAACTTTCATTGATGACTATTAAATAACAAGAACCGATAAAAAAAACATTAGAGACAATTAGACAGTACCATATGTCTAAAGACCTCATGGATGTCAGCTTATATAGTATATGAGCATTGATTACAAATACTTAAAAGGATATATTGTTTCCTCTAAATCACTTATGTTGCCTTATTACATTAGATGAGAATATCATAATCTAATTTCCAACATTTCCCCTAAAGTTGGAGCTTATAAATCATATGCATCAAACTTGTTACATATATAGTTAACCCGTGGACCCCTCAAGGCTTTGGTGAACACATATGCTAACTGATCACTAGAGTTAACAAATCTAGTAATGATATCTCCTGATTCAATCTTCTCTCTAATAAAATGACAGTCCACTTCAATGTATTTGGTCTTTCCATGAAACACTAGGTTAGATGATATGCAGAGCTGCCTGATTATCACACGGGGTTAGATGCAATAAAATGATAATTCACTTCAATGTGTTTGACCTTCTGCGACACTTGATCCTACACAAGACAACCAGCCCGAGAGAAATTAACAATACAATTGTTATCCACTAATTGACCCACTGAAATCAAATTGGAAACAAGACTAGGGAACACAAACACATCTCGAAAGTATGAATTAATGTCTCCAACATAGGGAGAGAATTACCATTAGCTATTTGAATGTTTTGAGTGCCATTGTACGTGTGAACATTGTGCAAATGTGCATGGGAACCAGCCATGTGATTGGAGACCCTAGAATCAACAAACCATGATGGAGAGTTATTAGAGGACTTACCCTAAATGCCAAAAGCTGAAAGGGCTGATAATGCCATTTGTTGTACTAGTTCTGGATTCAAGGCAGTACCACTAGAGGTTGTAGGAGTAGAGGTTGGGCCCAATGATCGTGTTGTGGCATGAAGAGCTTGCACCGGGCGCCTCTCTGGTTTGGTGGGACACTCAGTGATAATGTGACCTTGTTACTTACAATAATTGCAAAACTTCTTGTTGCAATTCCGGGCAATATGACCAAATTGTTTACAGGAAAAATATTGAACTTGTCACATATCACAACCTTTGCCCTTGTTTTGAGCAGCATAAACAGCTGCAACCAGCTCCATAAGAAATTTTGATAAATTGATCTCTTTGGATGAAGTTTCATAAGAAATTGATATCTTTGACTAATCTGATAGATTGCTTGAATGGCAGCAAGATGGCAGAATGTTCAGTCCACAGGTTCAGGAAGCCCGAGTAATAATCCTGAATGGACAAATCGCCTTGTTTATAATTCTCGATTTCCAGCTCAAGCTGAAAGCATTTGGCAGCATTATCTTGATTGTAAATACACTTCAAATAATCCCATATCTTCTTGGCAGTAAAAAACGAGTGTAAATTATTGACATTTGAGGCTCAACAGATTCGAGAATCCAAGAAATAATATGGGGCATCTTTGTCTCCTAGGCAGCCAACGAAGCGGGGTTCTCCGGAGCAAAAGAGGTCTCGTCAATATGACCCCACATCCCTTTTCCTTTCATGAACATGACCCAACCACGAACGACGAACCAAAATTGACAGAGAATTCTACCACTAATTAAGACGCAAGGAATAGACCAAGATGTCAAAAAAAAAAAAAACATTTAAGAGACTAGAGAACTCGTAATAGCATGTCAAACTAATTGACTTTGATGCCTTCTTTCATTCTGTCTTTCTCTTTAAATAGAGAAGTTATGATTACAATCATTAAAGATAGGATTATCCTAAATTAGGAATATAAAATAAGATCATAATCAGAAATATAAAATCATATCTTAATTTATACAAGATAAATAGGAAACAATAATAAAATCATATCACAATATATCTTCTGCTTGACAACTTGATGTTCTTTTTAATAACCTTTGACAAACCAGTATTCCCTAGTGAACGAGTTGATGCAAGGTGGGGGCAAACTTGAATGTGAACAGCAAGCATATGAAGTTATTTGGAGTACATAATTTTTTGGGAAGAAAAATTAGAAATCTGTTTAAATATCTCTTTCTAAGAATATTCCCTTGAAGTTTCTTTTTCAATTTTTTCTCTCTCTAAATTTAATGGGTGATTGGTTTATTGGATATAGGTTTTTGATTCCTCTAAAGTAAGAAATAAAATTCAAGTTGTGTAGAAAAAGATTCATGCTCGAAAAAAATATAACTCCATTATGATTTTTTGTGTGTGAATATTCCTACCCTAAATATTATTGCCTTTAACCATTACAAGATCTGAATCCAACAATAAAATAGGAAACTATCAATAACAATATTTAAATTAAAAATTCATGTATGAGATGATATATATATAGTTTAAATTCATATATGAGGATGGATCAGATATAATTTAATACTTCATTCATATATATCAAAATCAAAATCAATGTAATATATAATGTACTAAAATATTAATAATATAAATTATTTGTTTAATTTCTTGTTGGTGTTCATTTTTTATAAAATTTGATAGATATGATCTATATAAAAAAAGACTCTCAATCCATCAATATGTTTTGAGATAAAATAATTTGAAAGTTATTAAATGATGTAATGTAAGTTATACCGGTGTCATTAATTTTTTTTTTTCTCAAAACCTTCTATTAGATTGAAAGTTCATATCATGTAGATCATATATACCAAATTTTAAAAAATTAAACATAAATAAAAAGTTGATCAAATGATTCATTTTAAAAAATTGAACATCATATATACGTTACGACGATTTTGATTTATATGAATGAGATGTTAAATTATATTTGATTGATATAAAATTTGGTAAATATAATTACATACAATGAACTTTCGCAACGGAAGATTTTGAAAAAAAAAATATTTATTTAAAAGTTATTGAATTGTTTAACATTTGGTGTAAGTTACACCAGGGTCATTTGATCCCTCCTCATGTGTGTGTGTATATATATATATATATATATATATATATATATATATTACAACTTATGAATATTTACCACTTCGTTGCCAGTTGTATAGAACATGAAATATGAATCATAGATTGCATGCACTCTTTATTCCATTTTGATTTGAGTTACAGTTTTATGAATCATGTACAAGTGTGAGAAATGATACATTGAGTATAACATGTTTTAGGTTCTCCCTCAAGAGGCAAACCTATAGGATACAAAGTATCCCAATGCAGCAATGACCAGAACTGCTGCACCAATATTTGCAACCATTTTTTTCTCTTCCTCATTCAATATCCCTTCTGCTATTTTGGTGAAAACCTGCTTGACAGGACCAACCTTTTCCACTGCATTCTCTTCACTCTTCCCTTCCCTTTTGGTATCAGTTCTTCTGCTGGATTGCTTTTCCTTTTTCTTCTGAACTTTTTGGGCAGAAGTTTCTGCTACCTCGGTTTCTTTCTCTTCAAAATCACCCTCCTCCTTATCTTTCACAACCTTTCTTGACTCAAAAGGTTCCTCTTTAACTTCCTTATTGGAGATTCTTTCCTTCTCTGCAGCTTCAGCACTTGTTTCCTCTGTCTTCTTTTCCTCCAATTGCTCTCTAACCGTTGCCTTTCTGCTAACACTTGTTATTGCAGGTCTTGGCTCATCTATTTTGGTCTCTTGTTCTATTGTTTGTGTAGATTTTGGTTCGAATTCATCTTCACCCTTCTGGGGCCTTTCAGCTGTTTTGACTTTGGTTAGCATTGTTGGTGTTGGTTTTGCTTCAAATTCATCTTCACCCTTTTGAGGCCTTTCAGCTGTTTTGACTTTGGTCAGCATTGCTGGTGTTGGTTTTGCTTCAAATTCCTCTTGACCCTTCTGGGGTCTTTCAGCTGTTTTGACTTTGGCCAGCATTGTTGGTGTTGGTTTTGCTTCAAATTCCTCTTCACCCTTTAGAGGCCTTTCAGCTGTTTTGACTTTGGTTAGCATTGTTGGTGTTGCTTTTGCTTCAAATTCCTCTTCACCCTTTTGAGGCTTTTCATATGTTTGCATTGTGTTTGCCCTTGGTGGCTGTGGTGTTGATTTTGACTCCAATTCCTCTTGACCCTTTTGAGATGGTGTGTCTTCAAGAGTATCCTTCTTTTGTTGTGCCTTCAATTCAGGGCTTGGTGGTGAAGCACTTTTCTCTTGTACTTTTTTTTGAGGCTTTGGTTCAGCTTTCGCTTGGGATGTTCCCACTTGTTCTTGTTGTTGTTTAGGTGCAGCTTGTGAAGTTGTGGACTTCTTTGGCATTGTGAGAGTGAGAATTGGAGTCTCAAACTTTCCCTGAAGTGACTCTGCCTCACAATAGTCAGGAATGGGATATGATTGGTCAATTTTGTGCCATCTGTTTCCTTGAAGTTGTCTTTCTCCTGTAATCCTCACAGTTCTTGAAGCGGCCACATATGTAATCTTTACACTCTCCCTTGGAAAACCTGTTTAAAGCATCAGAAAATTATGGTATTAGTTCGACACAAAGGAAAAAGAAAATGAGACACAGATTTAAACACAATTTGTCTTCATATATAAATTGATGCAGAGATAAATTAACACTTGAAATGCTTTTGTATAAATTGTTGTTAGTGTATTTAGTTTGTGTAGATTTGGTGTGTAAATTTACAGATTTTTGGTAAAATTGTTGAATTAGAATTTGGTAAAGTTGATTTTAATGAACACATTAAACGTGAACTGTATTCATATTGAAACTATGTTGTTTTTGAAAATTGAGTTTTTGTAAATTTTGAAATAAAAATCAGCAAAGTTTTTGGATAGGTTGAATTGTTAGGAATTATTTGATTATCCAGAATTGATTCAACATTACAACGTACTCTCAGAACAATCCATACATATCTACATGATAAACTAGGCAATTATGTTACAATTAGCCACTTTATTTATGAATAGTATGATATATTATTCGTAACACATTCTTCGTTATTATTAAGCAAATTTTATATGCTTCTTACAAAATTAAATAGTAAACTCAATCTATATTATGAAAATTCTATAAAATTCGCATAATAATAATGTGCTAGAAAATATTTCTAATATTTCTGTGACATATAATTCATATGTTAATATAATTCAAAATTATTAATACAATTTTCCGTTAAAAAATAAGTATTTGTACTTACATTTCTTTGTTTTTTCTTACTATATAATAAGATGATAAGCACAATATAAAAAGAATGTAAAATATGTTAAAATTTGAATTCAGATATGAAAGAAAGACATTCAATAATTTAATATTAATAATAAAAAATAAACACAATTATTAATTTATAATTGAAAAAGAAAAGCATCAATTAATTATAAATAAATAAAAACATATGAAAAAAATTGCAAACCAGGAATATAAACAATCAGAAGGTAAGCTTCTGGGAGTTCTTTAGTCTCTGATCGTGGCTCCATAGTTTCGTACACGCGTCGAACAGAAAGGGTTGGACGGAAAGTTGGTGTTCTTTGCCTGAAAGCCATAGCTATAGCCCTAGAAAAATATTAACAAAATAGTAGCTTTTATTTTTTTTTGGGTTTTTACAACTCACTAAATTGTGGCTGATGAATGTTTTGAATTGAATTTGTTTTGTTTTCAATTTTCGTTGTGTCTATGTTTATATATAAGGTGTGTGGACATTGATTGTTATGATTAATCATCGGTTTTCTTGTCAAAGGGACAATTCCTTTTGTTTGTTGATGTAATTGGGTTGGGTTTTACTTTTTCCTTGCCGAGCTTGAATTTTAAGTACAAGGAATAACTTCTTTGGCTATTATAATTGTGCTTTGTTTTGCCCACACACTTACAATGCAATATTCATAATTCATGTATCATTATAATTTTTTCACTCTCAAATATATATTTGATGATTTATGTTTTAGCTTTTATTTAGTTTGATTTTTTATGTTTTAAAATTTTTACTTTAATTCTTAACGATTTCGATGAGTTTCAAATTAATCTTCATTGTCAATGACATAACAAAAAATTTAGAGTTGACGCGAAATGACGTTCATAATGGTCTTTAATATTTTTAGTTTTATTTATAATAATGGTAAAATGGTTTTAAATAATCTTTCATGTTTTCAAAGTGATAAACTTAATATAGGTCATTGTCTTTTAGTTTTAACGTCGCAGTCTACCTCCAATAACTAAAGGACTAAATTGACTATGCCTATAAATTTTAGGGACTAAAACGGCGCTTCAAAAACATACAGAATTAAACCGAATATAAACTAGAATACAGCAGATTAAATATGTATTTTAACTTTTTTTAAAGGAGTAAATTATTATTTTTTATTGGAAAATGGCTAGACAACATCATGGGCCACATAATACTAAAGGAAGGAAGAAAAATCAATGGTTGAGAAATGCTAGAAACATATTATTTTATGTGCTTTTTTAAATGAGAATTTAATAGTCAGGTATGTTTTATAATTTATCAATCATTAATTTTTTATTTATGGTAAATCAAGTAATTTTTATAAAATTATTTTAAAAATCATATAATTGATAGATTGTGATTGAACGATACTATCAGTGTATTATCATTAATTTTTTTTAACTAATATGACAATATATGTTTAAAAGAAAGCTTAATACTCAATTTAGTCCCAAAATTATATTAAAAAGTTTTAACTAATAGGACAATGTATGTTAAAGAAGGTTTAATACTCAATTTAGTTCCAAAATTATATTAAAAAGTTCAATTTGATTCCCATATGGATACAGATTTTGTTATTTATATTTTTTTTTTTACTAAATATACTTCCTATTTTTACATTTTTAATGAAATTACTCAACTAACCTTCATTTTTTTTTTCAAAGCAACACAATTCCTTCATCCTGCACAACAGTCCATCCACCTCTCCTCTCCTACACTCCAATACACAATCAGTACTTTTTGAAATAACAATTATCCTGAAACCTTCAATTAACAACCCCTTCACTTCTTTCTAGAACACATTCTCCACTCATTCAACGAGAAAAAGTGACACCACCTTCTTCTCTAATCCAAGCGGCAAACACCTACAAACAAAATAGAACGCCTAGTGCACACCTAACAACAACGATTACATAATAACAAATTGACGTATTTAGTAATAGTGGAGAGCAATTAACTTTAGCACAATGTCAATCTTGTTTATTTAATTAAGGGTTCCAATTGAAGCTGATCCACGAAGGGTGGGAACGTGACAACCGGTGATTGATAAAGTGAGGAGGAGGTTGGCTTCATGGGAAATGAAAGCTTTCGTTTGGCGGGAGAGTATGTCTTCTGCATTCACTTCCTTTATTTATTTTTTTTATCTTTAAGATGCCTAAGTAGGTAGAGTAAATCATTAATAGGTTGCAGATAAACTTTTTGTGGGATGCCAAACGTGAGGAGAAGAAAGTGAGTTGGGTTAAGTGGGAAGTGGTCTATTCATCAATCGAGGAAGGGGGTTTAGGTGTGAAGAACTTGGAAAAATTTAATTGGGCACTATTTGTCACAACCCACCCTAAGGTTATGATCGATGCACAAACTACACTCCCCTTAACCTGGCTAGCCTGACAACAAAACCTCACTAAGATATATTTAAGAATAAACATAAAAAGATTATCAAAAATCTGACAAAGCCTCTCCTATAAATAGGGCAAAACACATAAGAATCTCATCTGTGAAATCATATATATATAAGATCCAACAAATAGTTCATATCGCAACATAGATCATTTACATAATATTCATAGTTTCTCAAAACATTTTAAGTGTGTCATTGACATACAATGCAGGAGAACCTCCTTACAACTCCCAAAAAACTGATTCACTATAAACCTATCTCTGATCCTAAGTCTATCTCTATAGCTGCAACTGCATCATACTAGAGTTACCAAAATATACTCTCTATTATACGTAATGAAGGCCTATCAAAAAGATGTACAAATCTTGGATGGATCAACAAATCCTAGGAAATCCACTACTCTAACACTTGCGAATCTAAAGGGAAAAGAAATGAGAGCGGGGTAAGTCACAAGGACTTAGTGAGAGCATAAAATATAAAGTGAATAAAAAGGAGGAAACAATCATTGCATGAGTTTTTCCTCCAAAGAATTTAAATGACTTAAAAGTAAAAAAAAAAAAAAATCACAATTCACTTTTGAAGACTAACATCTACTTACTTAAGAACTCATTAGAAATATAATTATGCATCACACACAAGCATAACTAACATTTATACTAACATTCAATTTACTATATGCACATAGACCACATTATCTTTTCATTGTGGTGAACAATAATCATACTACACTATCTCTTCGTTACAACGAACAGTAACTATATTGTGTTATCTCTTCGTTGCAACAAACGGAAATTTTATATAACTATGAATATTTAACTCATAGGTTATATTATCTCTTCGTTGTAGCAAACGGTAACTAATCACAAACTCATAATAAGAACTTACTTTTCACGTTTAAATCACATTATCACACCTACTTAAAAATCCTAAAGAATCAAGTACAATCAAGTAAAATAAATAAATATTATACTTATTCCTCCTTCTCAAATACTCAAATGGGAACCAAAATCACAAGGAAATCTTATATTGAATTTTACTTTTTCTCATAAAAATATCAACCAAAGAAGTCACTAAGTAAAATAGTTACTCACAACCAAGGAGGATTCAAATCAACAACTTCCAACACCGTCGAAAGGAGCAATCTTAGTATTTGTCACAGAATCTAAACATGAAAATAAAACAATCACATATTAGACAAAATTCCTAAATTAACATACCTAGGGTTTTGAGGGAACAACAATAACCTCAACAATTACATTTCTAATTCCCCTTACTAGACCCATTACTAATCTCTACCATAAATACACTTATTTATTCCAATGGGTTGTGAAAATTTACCTCAAAGAACACAAATGTGAAAACAAAAAATTAAAGAAATGGATTCCTTCACGCTCCAATCACATGCCCCACGCTTGAATGCTTCATGGTGACAGTAGCTTTAAACTATGGGGGAAATGAATTTGAAAAGAGTGAAGAATAAAGGCTTGAAGGTGATAGAGGGGGAAAGATGAAGAAAAAAGGGAAAGGAGATGGAAGAAAAAGGGAACGAAGAGGTTGGGGGGGGGGGGAAGGGTTTCGGTGAAATGAAAAGAAGAGGGGAAGAGAGTGTTTTAAGGTTTTTTTAATATTAAAAAAAAATTCAATGAAATGGTATGTTTCACTATTAGCTAAATGTATGTGGTGGAGATTCAAGGATAGGAGTAGTCTATGGGTTAAGGTTTTGGTGGAGAAATATGGGGAGGTTGGGTTGGGTTTTGAGGGCGAAGACTGTCCTGGTTTAAATAAAAAGTTGGTCTCACAATGATGAAGGGAAGTGATTTCTATTTGTGATGATAGGGAGGGGAGTGGGGAGTTTTGGTTGAGTAAGCATATTTGTAAGAATGTAGGGGATAGGGGGACCCTATGTTTTGGTAGGATTGGTGGGTGGGTGGAGAAAAATGTCTGCACTCTATGTTTGGTAGATTATTCTCAATTTATAAACAAAAGAATTTGCAATTAGTGATATGGGGAGTTGTAATGTGGATGTTTGGTCATGGAGGTTTAAATAGAGAAGAAATATATTCCTTTGGGAAAGCCAACTGTTGTTATAGTTCATATACCTCTTAGTCTTGGTGGAACCAAAACGTGGTCATCATGATCAATGGTTGTGGACACCATTTGCAAACCAAACTTACATGGTGAAGGAGGTATATCTACTGCTGCATAATGGGAGGGATGTGCAAGGGGATAATTTTTTTACTGATATTTGGAAGACATTTGCTCCATCAAAAGTGAAGGGATTTGCTTGGAGACTTGGTCATAACAAAATTCAAACAAGAGACAACTTGTTAAGAAAGAATATTATAATTAGTAGTCTTAGTAATTGTGCCTTATGCAATTTAGGGACCAAGACAACTGCTCATCTGATGTTTGATTGTGGTAAGGCACTTAAGGTATGGACTAGATGTTACTCTTGGCTTAGGGATATAAGAACTCTTCTAGTCTCACTTCCTTTAGCACAATGGACATGTGGATAGGAAGATTAGGAAAAGAGTGTGGGGAACTTTTTGGTTGTCAATTATCTGGTCAATTTGGCTGGCAAGAAATGATATTCTCTTTAAGGGAAAGTAGTAGGACGGTGATGAAGTTTTGGAGGCAAGTAAATTCCTGGCCTGGAAGTGGCTAAAACTAAAAGTGAAAAAGTTTGATTTTTCCTTGTTTCAATGGTCATTGGATCCAATGTCTTAAACCAACTATTTTGATTTTGATTTTGTGTGAGTAATAGCATGCAATTGGTTATGGGGTTGTACTATTATGCTTCAAGTAGTTTATGGGGTATACATTGTAATGGCCGTCTAACTAAGGGTAAGGACTAGTCTAACTAGGGGTAGGGACTGACCTATGTATTTGGTGGAACTAAATCTCTGTTCTCATTGTAATAGTAGAGGCAATACCACAACTCTTGTTGTTAGTCCTTGCTCCTATTATATATATAATTATCGTTTGGTCGTTCAAAAAAAAGTAATAAGGGAGTGTAAGTAGCAAAAGGAAAGTGTATTTAATAATAGGGGAACTATAAATAGAAAAATCCAATAAAAGTTTTAATAGTAAATGACTAAATTTATTGAGGATCAAATTAAACTTTTTAAAAACATAGGGACCAAATTATAAGTTTTAATATAATTTAGAGACTAAATTGAGTATTAAGCCTAAAATATGTGTTTCCTATTCTTGAGTTAAATCGTGCCTAGGATAAGGAGACCTAGTCTAGAAGCATCAAGTGTGTCAGTTAATCCTCCCTAGATTAGGTCTAGCCCTTAGATTATGTAGGTGTTCCAAAAGAGCCATTTGGGTCGATTAATTATTGAGAGACATTTTTTGTTACTAGTTAAGCCACCATTAAATGAATTGTAACTTGTAGGAATAATAAATGTGTAGACTCAATTAGATACCTACCATAATTCCAATGTAAAAGGTTGGTCGGCAAATGGTCTTGGAAGGTACACAACCCCACAGCCTTAAGCATGAAAGTGCGTAGTGGCTAGAAGAATAAGTTCATTAGCATCGATCTGAAGGTCGATGTATAAATAAGAGAAAGCTATAGGTAAAGTACAGATTGGTCGGCAATTGACTTTGTAATGTACACAGCTCCTCAGTCTCAAGTGTGGAAGTACGGAAAGACTAAGACAAAAGCATGCATCAATCGGCAAATGACCTCAAAACGTACACAGTTCCTTAGTCTCAAGTGCTGAAGCACAAAGAGACTAAGACAAAAGCATGCGTCAATCAGTACTCAATAGATCGATCAACGAATGAGCTCAAAAGATATATAGTCCCTCAATTGCAAGTGCAAAAGCACAAAGAAACTAAGACAAAAAAGCATGTGTCAGCCGATGAATGGCCTTAGAAGGTACAAGTCCCTTAGTCTCAAGTGTAGAAACATAAAGAGACTAAGACAAAAGCATGTGTCGATCAACACATGACATTGTAGGTAAAACATAGGTAAAGTGTAGATCGATCGTCAAATGACCTCAGAAGATACACAACTTCTCATTCTAGAGTGTGAAAGCACGAAGAAACTAAAACAAAAGCATGCAATCAACACATGACCTCATTGGTGAAACATAAATAAAGTGTACATTGATCAATGAATGACCTCGAAAGATACCATTTCTAATATTCTTCTTAATAATTACACAACAATTATTTGAAATTTAGTGAATACTATAACCTAATAATATATCCTTATTGCCTCGTAATTCTAGTGTCACTATTGTCCCTAATATCCTTAATACACTAATTGATGATAAAAAAAAAATAATAAACTTTTAAAATTAAATAGACACTTTTAATTTATTGGTTTTTGCATTTGAGGCACGAACTAACATGTTTCCATGGGGATTCTCCTCCACCACTATCATTCTTGCACAGCCTCTTGGGCTCAAGTCACACAAGCAGCAACGCAATTCCCTTCCTTGGAGTTGTTTGGAGAAACCTACTAGCAAGATCGCACAGGGCTCTATGGCTGCTCCTCCACAGTGAAAGTCTTTCTTAGATATGGTAAAGAACACATGCTCAATCCCTCTAGACCAGCTTCCCTCCCCTTACTTCAAGGGTGAAGCAATTTCTATCAAGATTCTTGAAAATGAGTACATTGCATGCCTTGAGAGTTGCAAACATAACCTCCATGGTAGGCTCATTTTATCCAAAGGAATGACCCCTCCTTGTATGTAGGAAATTCAATTGAAACTTTCTAAGTTATGGCAGCTAGCTGGGAAATGGAGCATGATTCCATTAGGAAAGGGGTTCTTTGAGTTTTCCTTTCTGAATATGGATGATATGCACCAGGTTTTTGCTGGTGGATCTTGCAATCTCAGTCCAAGTATCTTGCATCTTTTCTCTTGGACCGCTGATTTCACACCCAACATGGTTAAGCAGACAAACACAAATTGTTAGGTAAGAATTCATAATCTCCCTTAGAAATATTGGAGATTTGTTATTCTATTTTCTATTGTTCGCGTAATTGGAGCCCCAATTTCCTTGGATGATTTTACTGCCAACAGAACATTTGGGCATTATACTTGGGTATTGGTAGATATTGACTTGAAAGCCACTCTCTTTGAGCAAATTTTGGTGGAACGAGATGGCTATGCATTTTTTGTAGATGTTACTTATGAGAATCTGCTAGATTTTTGTGCCCACTGCCAGGTTATTAGCCACTCCAGAGAAAATTGTAGAAATCTACAGCAATCGCATCATACTAGCTCTGAAAAAATCAAGCAGTATGTTCCCAAACCTGGCCCTAAACCTGATGAAAAGGGGAAATCTACTAAGCCAGAGAGTCCTTGGCCTGAATCTCTTGATAAGAGTCTAACTATGGAAAATGCTCTTGTGGGACAAGAACATCAAAATGATGTTACCTTTGACCACCAACAACACTATGAGAATGATTAAGATTTGTAGCAAGTGTCTGCCCCTGATCAGCAAATAAACAATCAAGCAATGCACCCTGTCCAGTAGGCGCAAGAAAATGATCAAGAACTGCATCAAGAGGCTCCACCAGATTAGTAGCAAAATAATCTTGAAACACTCTCTCCACAACAGCAAATCAAAGTTTCCACCCCTCAGTCTCATCAATCTGCCTCTGCCAAGCCTAACAGTAATAGTAGGCACTATTTTGATGACCTTATTGCCAATGCCACTATAAATTTCCAAGACCTTGTTTTTAGTTGTTCCAATAACTCAGAAACATAGATTCCAAGGACCCCTCCTAGGCAAATTTCTACACAGGCTAATGCTGATATGTTGCATTTAAATAAATTTTAGGAAGATAGAGAAGTTAAGGACATCGCTGATCTAGAGGAACTAGAGAATGAAGGATTTATACTTGTTATGTCCAAGGACAAAGAAAAAATTAAAATAGGCTGAAGCTAACAGAAGGAAGTATAACACCAGAAGGTGCAAATCTACTAGTTTGCAATGAATCTACTATTCTGGAATGTCAAAAATTTAAATCCTATTGTCATTTCCCGTTTTGAACAATTTGTGGCAATTAAACTGCAAGCACAAGAAAAAAGAAGCAGCAAAAGAAGAAGAAGCAAAAAAAGAAGCAGCAAAAGAAAAGAAGAAAAAAAAGAAGAGAAAACAAGAAAAAGTCAATTAATAGCTTCATCCTCTTAGGCAGCTTCATCCTTGTCATAACAAGGTCACGACGGGACGATGAAAATATTGATAAATAAAATCAGAGGAGCCGCCACCAATGTTTATTAAGGAAAACATCGAAAAACCCTTTTTTAGAAAATAAATGGTCTTTTAAACCAAATTTGAGTTCAGGAGTCCATTACACGTAGGGAAGGTAACGCCTATCACAAAGAATTAGTTAAAGAAAATCTTTTATAAATTTTAGACATTTATCTTACCAAAATATTACTAAAAAAGAATAATTTATTTTTTATGAAGATTAATTTTATTAAAGGAAAGAAAAAGAGATATTATTTTTATTCTTTATTCTTTATTTTAATTTAAGACATTTGACCTGTCGCAACTCATTTATCCTGAAAACATGAAAGATTGATAGAGGTGTACACCCAAGCCAATCTATTTTATTTTTGAAACAATTTTATATTAAAATTATTCATCCTTAAAAAAGAGATTTTTAAGGTTATCAAATTATTACAACTTGTACCCAAAAAATCTAAAAATTAAAAAAGATGTCACATCTAAATAATCTCTTCTCTAAAAAAAACTCATTTATTTTGTTAATTTGTGAATTATTATAAAATATTAATTTAATTAAATGTATTATAAATTTCAATAACTATTGAGTTGTTAATATTTTTTTTATCATGAAGTAAAATGGTGTGTTGAATTAATTCCTACATCTAAAACTAACACATGCACATGAAAAAATTGAAAATTGCGAGAAAATGATCAAGTTAAAACAAAAAGGATGAAGTTAGAAAAAAAAAACTAAAATGGACCAAGAGCACTGATAGGTTTTCAACAAGTTTACCAAAAATCATTTAAGTAAATAAAATGATAAGGAACCAAGTATCGAACACAGGGATTCACGTAACGTATTTAATTATGCAAGATGTATTACTAAACGGAGAATGTGTAAAGATTACTTGAATAGCAATAAAATGCAATCAAAACTAAATATAAGCAATGAAAATTGGTTTAGAATATAGAACAAACACTTGGTGTACAAAAATGTTGACTCAATGATGTGAAGCAGTTGGGGTTCGAATTCACTCATTCATCCTCCCATATAAACAAACCAAGCAATTATACAAGATGAATTCAGGAATTTATCATAAATCTACCAAATTACTCTAACCTTAATTCCTTAGATGAAGAGAGCCTAAGTGGCTTCATCAACTCACCAATCCCTTGATTCAATTGATGAAGCTACTTGCATGGAGCTCAGAGATTAAAAACAAAAAGGCTAATGATTCTTATCCTATTCCTAAGCATAAGCTTCATTAGTTACTATCTCCATTTCTAGGTATAGCAAAGCTTCCCAGCAATTAATACACCCAAACATCAATCAAAGGTAGGCCACACCCAAGAAAGCATTAAGAGAAGAAGATTACATAGTATTCAACAGAAAAAGGAAAGGAAAAGAAATTACATAGCTGTAGTATAAGGTAGGTACTTACCAATGATATGTCAATCCTTCAATCAGCTTTATATTCCTATTCCTATTACATTCCCATTCTGCTTGAACTAGATCTTGAATAGAAAACTCAAACTATGTTCAAACTGATATGCTTTTCTAGAATTCTCTTCTTCTTCACAAAGATCTTTTGTGCTTCTATATGTTGTATTTTCTGCTTTGTTCATGCTCTCACTACTATATGCTCTTTTCCTCTTTTCTTTCTTTTTTCCTGCTATCTGTTTGCTTGCTTTTTCTCAGCCTTGTTTTCCTTTCTCTTTGCTTACTCTGTTGTATATTGCTATGCTTCCACTGCTGTCCTGCTCCTCTTTTTTTTTTTTTTTTTTGCTGTTCTTTTATTGTGTCTTTGCTGCTGTCTCTTTTTTTTCTTACTTCCCTCTACTCCCTTTGCTCTGTTGTTGTCTCTCCTCTCTTTTTTCTACTTTTTTTTTCTTGTGCTTTGAATTGATTTGGGCACTTATTGTAAAAACTGTACTTCAATTTTAAAGAGGCTTGTTGCAGTGTAACTTGGAGAAATGATAAAAAAAAAATTGGGTTTCTTGCCCATTGTTATTTTGCATATTTTCTTCTTTCCCCTTTCTTTCTCCTTTTTTTTTATGTGGCAAGATACAACTTGTGAAATAATAATAATAATAATAATAAGGTTTAATGTTACTGTTGGTCCATTAAGTTTCACATTTTTTGTATTTTGGTACATAATGTTTTAAAAGTTTCATTTTGGTACTTTAAACTATGTTTTAGTTACATTTTAGTACTTTAAATTATGTTTTAGTCACATTTTGGTACATTTCAAGGTTGCTAATTTACTTTTGTTTATGTTTGTGACTAAAACATTATGTACCAAAATATAACTAAAACATAGTTTAAAGTACCAAAATGAAACTTTTAAAACATTACATACCAAAATATGACTAAAACATAATTTAAAGTATCAAAATGAAACTTTTAAAACATTATGTACCAAAACGCAAAAAAATATGAAACTTAATGTACTAAAAGTAACATTAAGCCTAATAATAATAATAAATATAATAAAATAATTAGACGGATAAAATTGGGTGTTGACAATCCTCTTGGGTAGTAGCTCCATCATCATGTAGGCAGCCACTTTATCAAACCTAGGCCCAACACTAAGTGGTGGAAATTCAAACAATGTAGCTGCAAGCAAAAACAAAATTGTTAAATAAGAAAAACCTCCTAGGAAGGAAAACTTAAAAAATTGTTAAAAATAGGTAAAACTTCCTAGGAAGGAAATATTAAAATAAGGAAAAATTCATAGGAAGGAAACCTCATATGCCTATATATACCAAGCATCAAGGAGAAAAAGAGGGGGGGGAGCATACGGCAGAAAAAGAGGGACAGCAATAAAGCAGTAGAAAAAAAGAAAAAATAGAGGAGACAACAAGAGAACATACAACAAGTGAAAATATACAATAGAGCAAAGAGAGAGGAGAGGCAGAAAAAATAGAGCAAGAAAAGAGAACAAGAGAATAGAGCAAAAAAAAGAAGGAATAGAGCATACAACAAGGGCAAAATATAGCAAACAAAAAATACTATAGAAAAGATAGTTTGGCTGACCCATAATAGGTAACATGATCTTGGAATATAATGTAATGCTAAGGATTCCTTTCAATCTTTATGTGTATTAGTTTTCTTTGAATCTGTTTGTTTGTAAGCAATATAGTATTTTGCACTCTATTTGCTCAAAACAATGATAAGAGATATTGTGTTTAATTAATGAAACTATCCCTAAAAAATATGAACCTGAAATAGATTGTATCCTAAAAAGATATGAATAGCTAATTAACCAAACTATCCCTAGAATGATATGAGCTTGAAATAGATTATTTTGATAAATTGGCCTTAAAATCAAAATAAGAGACATTCATGGTGGACACCAAATCCAAAAAAACTTGCATATGCAATGCCAAAACAGATACAGAAGCATAAACATAGACAGAGACAAAGACCAAAAATACCAAAAACAGAATCATTGAGTTCAATCCTGTTAATCCTAAATAGAGACACAAACAGAGTCATTGAATTCAATCCCAAACACAAACACAGCCACCGCCACTACAAAACCGAAAATCAATCACCCCCAAAAACCCAAAATATGCAATAAAACCCAATGAACAATTACAACATCCAAATAGAATCAAAGAAAGCAAAAGAGAAAATAGTCATACCTAGAAGCATTGCCTACCGCCACCAATGATCATCGCTGGTCTAAATCGCATCGCCATCGCACCCCTCCGTGCCATGGCGCCTCACCACGAACCTACCACAATTTCGAAGCTGCCATGAGTTCACGTTCTCTCTCTTTCAATCTTAGGTCAAGAAACCCTTTTTGATTTCGTTTGATAAATGAGACCTTGAAGCTTTGTTTTTTTTGTTGCGCACTGTGGGCGTAGCCTGTGTTGATTTGTTTTGTAAAATTGGATTAACTTTTAATATTCTATTTAACTTTACTAATCTAATTCAATGGCCTTTTTTTTTTTACACAACCTTCAGTTTTCCTTTTGCTAGTAGTTGGTTGGCATGTGTTAGATATAGTTTCAATTAGTAATAGATAACTAAAAAAGGGAAAAATAATAATAAGATATCTTATGCAAAAAAAAAAAAAAATGGATTAACTTAGGATGCTATTTTTAATTTACATATCTTTTTTTATAATAAAATGATAATTACTAAAATTATAATACATTTAAATAAAATAATCTCTTACAATTAATTAGTTCACAAATTAATAAAAATAAAAATAATTTTCTTTTAAAAAAAATTATTTAGATGTAACAACTTGATAATCATAAAAATCTTTTCTTTAAGGATGAATCATTTTAAATTAAAATCATTTCAAAAATTAAAATAGATTGACTTGAGTGTACACCTTTGTCAATCTTTCATGTTTTTTAGGATAAATGAGTTGGGACAGTTTAAGAGTCTTAAATTAAAATAATAATAATAATAATAATAACAAAAATAATAATAATATCCCTCCTTCTTTCCTTTAATTTTTTTTTCTTGGCAAAAGTATACTCTATATATAAATATGTAAGTAAGTAGTGCAAGTAATACATCGGTACTAGAAGTACCCAGAATCAACAAAAAATAACCCATCCCGCCCCTATCATGCATGTGTCTCTGTTGCAAGACTACCCTGGTTATAACTTTGCAATAATACCCAGGGGCAATAAAAACCTTAGCAATCGTTCAAAAAAACTCCACCATAGATTTAACCTAACCATCAGTCTCATATTATACATCATCTTATATCAATAATCTATCCTTGTATCCACCAAAAAACTATATAGTGTTACAGTAAGCAAATGAAAACCGAACCAATGTCCCACTACCACCAACTAACCACTCAAGAGGCATGCACTAGGATTGAGGCACCATTCCGTGAGAGAGTAGCAAAATGACATGTCGCAAGCTTTTATCCAACTCCAACAGTAAAATAAAATCTCATGCATCAGATTTTGGGAGTTGAAGGCCGTGTTATTAAATAAACAATCATTCCTGGTCTTCCAAATCCTCCACACCGTCGCGCACCATAGAATCTTCCATCTGGTTTGTATGGTTTTGTTGACTCCCAACAGGTGATGCTAGAAAAAATGATCGGCAACTGCCCAATGAGGTGCCACCGATAACTATACCCATCCATAACATGTATGCCACACTTTTGTATTAACCAGACACCAAAATAACAAATGCTCAAGTGTTTTCGTGACATTAGAACAAATTTTACAATTGTAATTTCCTACCCCGACATCAATATTCCTGCGTAACAAATTATCACCGGTGGGAATTCTATTCCTAAACACCCTCCACAACAAAAAATGAACCTTCAGAAGTACCTTCAATTTCCAAACAATCGGCAAGATCTCACTTCCAGAATTAACACCAACAGGTTGATGGATTCCACTGTAAGTAGACTTAACAGAATAACAACCATTTGTTTCACCGCTCCAAAACTAAGAGTCCCCCACATGTTGTCTCAAGTTGTAACTGTTCACATCATCAGTAAGCATGTTTACTTGTTCTAGTTCCCACATAAAATATTCTCTACGCCACTCAAATTTTCACGACCACACCCCATCACTCCAATGACCCATCTCGCTCATTCTATGTTCCCTCTGAGATGATGTTGCAAACAAACGAGAATATTTAAAAACAAGTGGTTCACTCCCAACCCAAGTGTCACTTCAAAAAAGAGTCTTGTCCCCTCGACCTACTTTTCTCTCCATCAACGAATCAAACCACTTATCTTTAGCTAGCCCCTCACAAATCTTACACAGGTCATTCCATCAGGCGGAATAATAGGTATGTGACTCCCCGCTAATCAAGCCTCTCCACCCACCATACTTAGACTCTAAGACATCACGCCACAAACTCTCTTTTTCCCCCATGAGCTCCCACCTCCACTTTCCCAGCAAAGCAGCGTTAAAGTTAAAGACATTTTTAATACCCAACCCCCCCGAAGATTTTAGTTTACATATATTGTCCCAACTTTCCCAGCACGTTTTCTTCATATTACCCTCACTCCCCCATAAAAATCCCTTTGTATTTTGATGATAGATTTCCCCATCTTTTTAGGCAATTTGAAGAAAGAGAGATAGAAAATAAGCAAAGATGATAAAACAGAATTAATTAAGCACACCCTACCCACAAAAGACAGTAGTTTGTGTTTCCACCCCCCCTCAACTTCTTAGCTAGTTTGGATATCATAGGAGACCAAGTGTTGACTATCCTAAGATTAGCACTTATAGGGTTCCCTAAATAGACAAAAGGAGCATGTAATACTTTACAATTTAGGAGATTGGCGTACCTATATGTAACCACCTCGTCCACCCTAATGGTACCAAAGCTGCTTTTGTTGAAGTTTACTTTAAGGCCAAAAACCAATTCGAAGCAAGTCAGCAAGCTCTTAATAGTGGTAATAACATTTTGAAGAGTTGCTTTGCCAATGAAAATTGTATCATCGGTGTATTGTAGGAGGTTAATAAGTACTTTTCTCTCTCCCATCGAGAAGCTGACAAACAAGTTTTTCTGTAAAGCTTCCCTCATCATCCCACAAAGTCCCTCTGTGACGATGTTAAACAAAAATAGAGCAAGAGGATCGCCTTGACGCAGCCCTTTGGACATTAAAAATCCATTCGATGGGCTACCATTGACGAGAATCAAAACTCTGCTACTAGTCAAACACCCGTTGATCCATGTTATCCATCTATCATTGAAGCCCAATCTAGACATCATGTATCGAAGAAAATTCTAGTCAACAGAGTCATATGTTTTCTCATAATCAACTTTAAAGAACAGACAACTTTTCTTCTTCTTCTTCACTTCATCAATCGCCTTGTTCACCACGAGCATGCAGTGTAGTAGATGTCGCCCCTTCAAGAAAGTAGACTGCCTCTTGTCTATCATTAACCTGAGGACCTTTTTCAATCTATTAGATAAAACCTTTACCATTATCTTGTAATATTCATAAAAACTAAATTATTCTTTTCTAATAATGTTTTGGTAAGATAAATGTTTAAAATTTATAAAAGATTTTGCTTAATTAATTAAAGGTAACCGTCTTTGTGACGGACGTTGTAGAGTGTTAATACCTTCCCTACGTATAATGGACTTTCGAACTCAAATCTAGTTTCAAAGAACATTATTTTTCCGATGTTTTCCTTAATAAACTTTGGTAGCAACTCCTATGATTCTATTCAATTAAACTTTTCGTCGTCTCGCCATGATCCTGGTTGCAACACCCATACTGATACATATATTTATTATATTATTTTGATTTTATGTTATATAATTTACTTAATAATTTTTAAACATTTACACTTATTTTATGATTTACAATTTTACTTACTTTATACTTACTAAATTATTGTTTTAGGTTATTTCAATTTGTTTTTATACAATTTAGACAAAAAATATATAATTTTATTAGATAATTGATAATTGATAATTATACGGTTGTTATTAGCTTGTTATGAATTTTTTTTTGTTATGAGACTTTTAGCTTATTATTAACTTGTTATGACTAGTAATTATAAAAATTAAACTTTTATAAAAAATTATGACTTAAAATTTTTTTTTTAATGTTTTTTATATATATTTTTTTAAAATTATAAACAGGTATGGATACGAGTTGGGTATACCCATACCTGATAGGGACGAAGATAGGAATAAATATTCATACCCAACAAAAATGGAAACGTGATGAGTTTTAGTATGCAGGGACATGACGGGAACTACTGCATACTGCCATGTCTAAATGTAATGAGGGATGTTACAGCCAACATAGTAGTACACTCCTTAGCTAATATTGGGGTGCGACAAACCTAGACCATTGTAATCTTTTGTCTTTATTTTCCATTGAAGTAAAATAAAAGGGGTTGGTTTTGTTTAGGTTTAGTGATGAAGACCAAGCCCCTGATGCTTGAATTGGGCCGTTACGGAAGTATTTCTTAAGAACTCCAGGATGAAGATGAAGGATTCAAAAGAAAAAAATGTAGAAGAAGAAAAGATGATTAAGAACGACGTCATGATGTTTGCAAATCAATAAGTAGAAGGGGGATTTACCACTAAGGATTTTCAATCCTGGATAAAAATCAATAGTTTCAATGAAGGAGAACAAAGTTCACTCAATCTTAAGCAATGCTTAAATTTCAATTTATAAAAAAGTTACTCAACTCATTAGAGTTCACTTATTTACCTAGCTATTACAAATAGAACTCTTACACCCAAATAAACCTTAATTACACAATTTGGGCACCTAAACTCGAATATCATTCCTCAAGCAATCCAAAACACTCTAATTTAGTTCTTTTGCTTCCCATCTTCTTTGACTAGCATGATCATTTCATCATTGATCATTTTGGCCATTTCTTTTTCTATTCGTTTGCTCTTTGACCTTGTCATTGATTCCTCCAAACCATGTAGCTATTCTAGTTTCTTGGTTTTGTTAGATTGACGTCTATCATTTAGGGTAAAATAAAATTCAAACCAAACATTTTTAATCGATTTATTGATTTGGTTTGGGTGATAAAAAAAAATCAGCCGATTCGAATCAAAACGAGTCGAATAAGATTGAGTTCATTTGGTTTAAATCATCAAGTAATAATAAAAAAATAGTTTATTATATTTTTAGGTTAATCTTATTTTTTCTAAAATAACTGCTTAAAATCAGTAACACTTAATTATCTTATAAATCACCACAAATGATATTAGCTTAAATTAAATGAAAAAAAAGTTTCAATTGACAAAAGACACTTGAAATTACTATTTATCTCATTTAAATAACTTTTTCTAAAAACATAATGTAACAAAAAAAAAAAAAAAACACTTTTTCTCACCATCTTAAACAACATAGTATGACGTATTTTCATAAATTATTTGTTGTATCGGGGTTCGGGTATCATATTTGAGCATACGAAATTTCATCCCAGCTACTAGCTAGAACTATACAACTTAAGAAATAATCATTTTTATTTTTTGTAATCTTATAATTCTGCCCTTTAAACCTATTTATCATATTATAATTCTCTAGTTTTTTTTTAATTATTTGATTAATAGAACCGATCACCCGACTAGACACAACCCAAATATGATACAGTTGATTGTATTACTGAAATTGTAAATAAAGTAAAGGGTAAATAGCCCAATTCTTTTTTTAAAGTGATAAATTAAAATTTAGTCTCAAATGAATGTATAAAAATATATAAAAAGTATGGTATATTATAAGGAATTTGACTGTAACACTAATATATTATATTTTTTATATATTTAATTACTAAATTTTAATTTATTATTTTTTAAGGACGAATTTATTAGCGCATTTTACTTTCAAAAACGAATTATAATGAAATAAAAAGAAGAAGCTCGAATCAAAACTCAACCCTACATGATGCAATTAATGGAGGCCTTGCATTGAATATTGAAGCTTCCAGCTGCTAAGCAATGTCCCCTCTATCAATTCAAATCATAATTTGTGAACCAGAACTTCAACTATCCTCCCTACGCTCATTAACTTTGCATGGGGCACACTTGGACTCTGCTCAATTGTTCATATGATCCATACCTTTCACTTTCAATGTTTCTTCTATATAATTACTTTGTTTTGATCTGCCTCATACGATAATAAATGCTGAAATACATTCTTTATTATAATTTTTTTGTACACTCTTCATATATGATAAAAAAAAAAATTAGGTCTCACGTGATATTTATTGATTCTCCTGTGTTTTTATAATCTTTAATAAATTTTAACTAATCTGATAAATAAAAAATATATATGTCTTAAAATTATTTGTTACTAGAACTCCCCTCTTTCTATGATATATTCCCGTGACAGTATTCAACTAACTCCCATTTTGAGGGCTTTTGTTGGAAGTTTCTCAATCCCACAATCTCAATTATTGTTTCGAAGCTTATTATAAGGTACGTACAATTTAAAAGTGTAGCTTAGTCTATTTTTATAAGATTTAATCTATAATTTTTATTCATTAATTATTTTTTTACAAAAATACCCTTCATTAATAATGTGATAGTAAACAAACATAAACCATTTAATCTATTTGTTTAGTTTATCGGGACAGTTTTGAAAAATATATTAAATTAAGATACATTTAATGCTTTCAACTAAATTAACCATTTTTATCCAAAGAAATCAAATACAGCCTTACGTACTAAGAGGTTTACAACATTCACATGCCTTGAATCTCAACTAGCTTTTATATAAAAAGTTAAAATTTAAAAATAATTTTGATATAAGTTAATAAAAGGTTTAATATTCTTTTTAGTTCCCAAATTTTAATTAATGGTCTATTTTGTTCTCCAAGTTTTAAAAAAAAAATCAATTTTAATTTTAGTAACGACATTAAATTTAGAATACGTGACGTGTCATTTCATATTATTATAATCTTAATTTGATCATCAAGTTCAATTTAATTTTTAGCCGTCAATTGAACCTCAATATTTTGTAGATGTAATGTAAAATTATTAATAATTAGAAAGTAAATTAAAATATTTTTAATAACTTGAGAACCAAATTAAAATTATAATAATAAATATAAATAAACAGTTAACAAAAATAAAATTATAATAATATGAGGTGATACATTACACATACAAAATTTAACGGACAAAACTAAATTGGAGCCTTTTAAACAACTTAGGATCAAATTTTTTTTTTTTAAAGACGATAAACATAATGAAAATTATATAAAAACATATCCAACAAATAAATGAAGTAATGAAAAATTTAGTATTAAATTTTTTTCAATTGTTCATAAACTTATTTTTTTAAACAATTTTCTAAAATATAATGAACTAGGTTTTAATCTATGTATTAGCCATATTTTTACTTAGTGTTAGCCATACTTTTTAATCTTTATTTAACTTTTTTAAAGTGAGTATTACAATTTAGAGGATAAAGTGCAATTATAATAATTAATTCAAATATTAACGGCGAGATTTGTGATTAAATAAAATTAGATATAGATGTAACAAAATTTAAAATTAATTATAACATCTAAAGTGCATCTTCTTATATAGATAATAGCAAAATTTATCGTTATTATAGTATTTTATCCTCTAAAGTGCATCTTCTTATTTTAGAAGAGTTAAATTCTTTTAATCTATGTTTTCTTTCTTGAAAATACAAATATGAGGAAAATGGTGATGTAATAACGATGTAAAATACTTTTACATTGTTAATTAATTACAATTCTACATTTTATAAAATTATTTTAAAAACTATTAAAACAATTGATCATACTTAAAACATCTTATTATGATAATGTAAAACTATTTTATATGAAAAACAACGTATAAGTATTAAACTCTACCCATAATAAGAAAAGCTTATTATATTTATATCAAGAGTGAATGCTAGCACACTTTGTTAAAAATTCTCTATGTGATTGGTTAAAATTTATAGAATATCACAAATCTTAATATATCTCACGTATATTTAACAATTATATTTCATAATTTAACTAATTTCAATCAAAATATGTGACTTTTAATAAATTTTATCCAATTAAAATAAAATTATGGAAAGAGAGTGTACGAGGGACCGTAGTTAGGACTCCTCATATTTACAGATAGGTCTAGCTCGGTTCATTATTAGCTTCACAGATGTTTGAATTTTTGTAAACCCTAAAAAATAATATATCTGTGTTTTGATTGGATATGGGTGCAATAAATTCCTGAAGATTTGGCGAATCCAAACTTAATTGAAACAGTTCAGAAGACTATATAAAGGACAACACAGAAAAAATATGCATTTCCCTAATAGGAAACATTCATTTATATACTATATACATTATGCATCACATGAAGCACTTTAAGACATAATTTAACACACTTCAATTGACATGATGCATATCCAAATTTATTCAATACAAACGAAGGATACTTAATTATATAAGCATTTATCCTTCTAAAGTCTTGTCAAAATCACACAGAGATGATAAAGATAATAAGGCAAAGCCCATTTCTTGATATACTAAGTTCAAAGTTACTAGTACCATCGTAATCTTAACCATATATTCTTGATATACTAAGTTCATGTTTGTAAAACAAGTGATCAATTGTCATTTTCAATGATAAAGACAACTCAAAGCAACAATCATTTTTGTTAACATAACACAAAGTAACAACAATTTGCTTTTTATTTGATATGTCACAGATTTCATCAATAATAATAGCAAATAATTCATGCCAATATCAAAAATAATAATATTGATTGTTTCCAAGACAACTAAATTGACAATGTTTATAAGCATTTTCTAAGACAACACAATTTATTGATTCATAGTGTTGAGAAATGATTTAAGGAGCTCAATGAAATTATCTTGGTTAGCATAGTTGATTGGTTCATCATGATCACCAAAAGTTAATCCTTGCTTCGATGAAAAGCGAATGCAATCAATTGATGCACTTAAGCGCTTTCGATATAATTCACAGATTTGTTCAAATTACTTTGATATTGCAACTTCAATATGTTGATTTTGATTCATCAAACCTTGACACTTCTTCGAGTAATGTTATAAGCACTATTAGAACCTCCAACATGAGATGAAAACTTTTCTTTTTTATTCTAGTTTGCGAATCCTTTAGTCACAAATGTATCATCACCAAATTGCTTTTCAAAATCAGGCATAAGGAGATAACAACATAAGCAAAATGCAATATCTTTTTCTATATTATAACCAGTTGTGAAATTCAATAAACTAACAAGAACAAAATCTTTTTAAAGGGTTTACAAAAATCACATTCAAGTTGCTTCTCTTTTTAATTTATTGTCCACATTATTAAATGTTGTTGGTGGATCTTGTAAACGAGATGACATGCTTCTTGAAAAACAAATAATCAATGTTACACAAACATTGGGAGAAGGAGAAATACTTAATGAGAAAAGTTTGAATTAAGAAACTAGTCTCAATCGATATGTGGATACTCATTGGGGTTCATATTATGTAACTTTAAGAGTTTTTCTGCTATGAGAATTGTGAAAAATAAGTTGTATAATCGAATGAAAAATACATGAATGAATGATTGTGTTGTAACTTATATAAAGAAATGTGTTCAATACTATTGATAATTAGTTAATCATTCAAAGATTTCAAAATTTAAAATCATGTAGAGGACAATTATAAGGTATGTAATTTATTTGATTATATATTAAAGTTTTTGTTATTTTATGATTTATATATTTATCTTCATATATATGGTAATAATATTTATTATTTATTATTTTTAATTAGATTTCAGAACATGGTAATTCCATTTTGATTAACTCATTATATACCAGCTTTCTAGTTTTTCCATCAGTAATCCATGTTTCTTAACGCTCTTTCATCCATATAATTTTGTTAGTTATTATCTCGATTTTTTATTTATCTATTTATGAAAAATATTTGTATTTATTTATAAATTAAAGTTAAAAAAAATATTGATTATTAACTATTGCCATGACTTGTTGTAAGAAAAAAAAAAAACTATTGCAATGAACTTGGCAAAGAACATTACTTTTTATTTATTTAGGACTCCTTTGGGGTGGTGGTGGTCAGTTAAACAAAAAGTGTTTTACAGAAAATGGAGCCAAGTTGATTTTTAAGTTAATTTTAAAATAGTTTGATATTATTTTTAAAATAATAAAAAAAAGGTTTTTTTTTTTGCAATAGAAAAAGATTTTGTGAATTTGGTTTTTAATTTTAAAAATTATATTTTCATTACCATCACCATTCTCACTCTATTGTTGCCTCCACCACACTATTGCTGCCGCCACCAACACCACCTCATCGTGGCCATACCGCTATCGCCGCCACCGTTGCCACCACTGTTACCATCGCTACCACCACCTCCACACCTCCACCTTCACCATCACCATTACCATTGTCACCGCCACCATCATCGTTGTTATCAATACTATCACCGCTACACAATCATTGTTAAGCTTGGCCCTAGGGGTGGGAAGGAAGGACAACAACTTAGGGCCCATTATCTTTTAGGATCCAAAAAAAAATAAAAATTAATTCTAATATTTTAATAAAAAAAATATTTTAATTAATTTTATTCTTCCATTAAAAAATATGTAATTTGATTTTTTTACGATATTTATTATTCTCTCATTCATATTTAATTATCTCTCATTTATCGTTAATTATTTCTTACACATAAGTAATTTAAATGAGAATAAAGGTTAATAAGTTATAAAGTTATAATATCTCCAAAACATTCAAACAAAATATTTTATTTTTAAAACACTAACAACTTATAACAATTATAAAACTTAATTTTCTCCCATTATATTTTTTTCAAAAAAATTTCAACGCCTAAATTAATAATTAAAATATATTACATGAAATGCGTGCTTCTTATACATATAGGAAATTTTGGCATGAAAATGATGTGTTGGGGGGTTTACTTTTTCACATGGACCTACTTATTTTAATAAATAAAAAATGATCTACTTATAGATAGTGACCATCTACTTGTAATATATAGGTTTTAATTTTTTGTTTTGTTTCTCTCTTGTATGCTAAGTTTAATTATAAGATATTATTATATTTCTTAATTTACATTACCACTCTTAATAGAAAAAAGAAACGGGGGGAATAACTTATTAAATCATCTAAACCGTGAGTTATATCTATCAATTATTTTGTTCTATTCAGAAATTGTATAATTTATATCATACACGATAACACGAACACGGGACTCACGACACAGCACGTACGTATTCTTAATAAAAAAGAACAACAAACACGAAAAAACAGGACAACGTATAATTAACTTATTAAAACCACGTAAACCGTCAGTTCGATCAATTATTTTAGAGAAAATTAGGACAACATTTCATATAATAAATAACAACACGGGACTCACGACACAGCACGTATTCTTAATAAAGAACAACAAACACAAAAGAAACAGGACAACATATAACTTATTAAAACCATGTAAACCACGAGATTGATCAATTATTTTAGAGCAAATTATAATGATTTTATAGCAAATTACTGTAACATCTTATAAAATGTCAGGTAATTACATAGTCATCTCTTACATTTAAATCATTAATTTTGCCTCGTGAGAGGGCATTAGTATAATATTTTGAGAAATGTTAATGGAATGTTTTGAAATATAAAAAATTAGGATAATAATTTCAAATCTAGAAGGATATTACTGTGTTAGTATAAGAAAATTAAAAATAAAACAAAATTATGTATTATTTTATAGAACTTAACTAAGATGGTGTAACTGTAATTTATTTATTATTTTATTCTATTCAGATATTGTATAGTTCAAATCATATTGGGAAATAGGACAGTTTTTTTTTTTTTAATGAAAATCACATTAAAAATGAGTTTTATCAACATTTAGAAAATAAAATTAATATTAAATTTTTTATTATTTCAATTGTTTGTTTAATACATTTCTCACAGGAATTTAACTATCTTTATCATTTTTTTATTCAAATTAATATCATTTGAAAGGTATAGTAATCGTATAAGTGAATATAAAATAATATTTTTTATTTTTTGAATTAATAAAAAATAATTCAAAATTACATTATACAATTAAAAAAAAAAAGATTTGTTTCAGATGAATCATGTTTATTGTTTACTCACTTTTTAAAAACATAAATGACTAAAATTTCTAAAGCATAAAGAACCCTTTGTCAATAAATAAAAAATAAATTATAAAATTAAATCGAACAAAAATTAAAGAGTAATGTTATATCTGTCTATTTTATTCTTCTGTAAATCCTCCTTCAACCTTTTTATGATAAGTATTGAATAAAAAATAAATGAATTAATATTTTGAAAATAAATACAATCATTACTTACCTTTACAAGGCTTAATGGGGGCAATTTTAAATAATAGAATTCATCTTCTAATTTCTATAATAATTTCATACAAAACATTTATAATTTTGTGCTTTATAAAACGATCTAATTAAGAATACACAATAGAAATAAAATATTTACACGTAATAAAATAAGTATCTTTTTTTTAAAGACCCAAGATTACAAAACGTCATTTAATGCTAGTATGCTATCAAAATATTTAGGCTTAATTGCATTTTGATTTCGTACCATTTTATTTTTTACAATGTTTGTCCCCCAATTTTTTTCATTATTTTTGTCCCTAAAATAATTTTTTTTAGCAGTTTGGTATACCTATTAACAAAATAATATAAAACCGATTTGAAATTGAGTTAAAAATCAATTTAGTTCATTTTTTGCTTAATATGTTTTGTTTCGAAATTGTATTTCATAACTATAAACTAAAAACTGACAACCATCCCGAACGAGACCTTAATTAACACACCGTTGTCATCATTATCACACTTGCTACCACCATCATCGGTGCAACCATTAGCGTTATCGCTATCGTCACCACACTTAATCTATCAACAATCACGCATTAATATAATTAATATTCAAAACTAATAGTTAATGAAAAAAAATAATGAAAGGTATCAAAACTGTTAAAAAAATCAATTTTGAAGATAAAAGTGACAAAAAAAAAATTAAAAACCAAAATCACAAAAAAAAAATTGAGATATAAAAAGTACAATTAAGCTTAAGATATTTATCATCAACATTAAATCCCTCAAGTTCTGGTTAACGTGTTCCACTCTCTCATGAAGATTTGGCAAATCAAATTTAACTAAAACAGAAACAAGATAAAGCACATCAAGAAAATATATATTTACGAAAAGCATAAATATTATTCATTTGTATGCATCACATTAAATGAGTTTAACACACTTCAAGTTTATTCTACAACATATGCATCCTTCTCCTCAAACATAACACTTGTACATATATAATTAAACACAGCATATCTTCATTCCCTAGCCCAACCCCATTATTTATTTATTATTTTTTTTTCTTCATAACTTTTGGAGCAAGCTATGCCTTGAGAAGTTCCCCATCAACATCTCTGCTTCCTTTGTGGATATATTCGATGAAGCCAAATGGAGGATCAATTTCCTCACCAATCTTTTCATATTCAATGGTCCATTTGATGATAGAACCACCACCATCCTTGTGAGTGCCTTCAAATATGACCTTGAATACCTTATAGTGCTGTTCGATATCCCCACCAAAGACCTTGTAGATGATTGTTTTGTTCGGTTCATCAATGGATTCAATGCTCTCGTGATATGTTGTAACCTTGCCATCTATTGTTTTCAAAGCAATCGAGACCAAAATAAGAACAAGTGTGTAAGAGTTATACAAAAAATAAATTAATTTCTATACTTCAAAATATCATTTAGAAATTTATCTTACACCAAAGTGTCCTTCTATACTGTGCTTTTAGTCCGTATATCAAGAATCAATATTCTTTTAATGACTTAAATATTTTGAAGTCTTTTAAAATATAATTATAATTATGTTTTTGAAGTACCAAACTTTGGTAAATTTTATCAGGATTAAAAAAATATTTTACCCAATAAATAATTTAATTAACATGAGGTGAATAACATAAAAATATATTTGTTAGTCATGTTAGCAAAGAAGGCTGCGAAGTTAGACGGAGGGACTAAACTAATACATTTAAATCTTACAGGTATATGAATAAAAAAAATATTATAGGGATGAAACAAATACAAAAAAATAATTTGGTGGATAAAATCAATATTTCTAGAATTTTACGAATACAAACACATATTTTACCTATATTTTTTAGTCTGTCTTTTCATATGTAAATCGTAAATACTCCAACAAAAAAAAACAATAAATAATAAATTCACAATTATGATTACTTTGAATGTTAGAATTTGATTTAATTTATAATTTAATCAAACGAATATATGTTCCCCTAGTTAGTGATTTGATTTGATTTGCGAGGAGAAATTTCATCACCATCGAGATGAGACATTGCAACATGTCACACCAGAAGACTCACCTACACCTATTTCCTTTGTGAATGAGAATAACGTATATTTTACCATTGTTGGAGGTAAAAATTCCAAAGAAAATGTGTATGTTATGAGCAAAATGGTTAGCAATCAAAATTTGTTCAATCTAATGTCATTGAACTTCAAGTGATTGACCAAATAAATGAGATGTGTGAGACAATTGAAAGGTTGAATGTTGAGCTCATGGGTAAGGGAGATAAGGAAAAAACACTTGAAGAAAAAATGATGCAAAATCATGAACACAAAGAGAGCATATTTGTATACAAAAATGAGTAAATTTGTCAGCAAAATAATCAGATGCAACTTTTCATACAACACTTCAACTTAAAGTCTCTCATTCCAAATCCTACTACATCCACTACCAATGCAAGTGACACTGAACATTATGTTGATGATGTTAGAGGTGATTGAGTTTAGAAAGAATTTTTATTCTATGTTTATTTTTATATTATAAGTTTCATAAATGTATTTTTTCATACATTGTGTTTTGGGAATTATTGTGTTATGAATATGCACTTTTATTATATACATTGTGTCTTTATTATATACATTGTGTTTTTGTAACTTTATGTTTTGGTCATATATTTTTACATTGAGTTTTTTTATAAGTATTAAAGTTAAAGTTTATTATTATATTATGGTTATGGATATACAATTTGAATGATTTTAAATATAATTACATTCTTTATTTATGATTTTGAATATAATTATTAAGTAGGTTCGAAATGTACAAAAAAAAGGGTTAAATTTCATTTAGTGACCAAAAATATTCTCAATATCCGAATTAGAGATTGATTTTTATAAAAAAAAATATATATAATATAGAGACCAACAATTTTAGACACCAAAACAAACAGTCTCTAAATAGTCACCAAAATAGTGACCCATGCCTATTTTAATTTTTTTTCTCGAAAATAATAGCGACCGAATAAAAGATTGAAAAAAAAAGTCACTAATCTAGTCAATTTACATAAATTTTGTGACCAATTTTTAGCGATCAAAATAATATTTTAGCAACCAAATATTTCAATCGCTGAAAGTTTAACAATTTGAAGTTTCACAACTGCGTTGAATCAGTCACGGCCTTCAATAGCAACTGATTTTCCTAATATAGTGGCTGAAATTGTCGATCACTAAAAAAATATTTTTCTAGTAATGTTTGTAATTTAAAATAAGATTTTTGCTTACAAATTCATTATTTTTTATTTTGACACGTATATGAAGCTGGACTAACAAAATATTTTACAAAAATGGAGGATTAAAAAAAATTGAATTTAAGAGACTAAAACAAGAAGACAACTATATTTGAAAGACTCAAATTATATTTAAGCTTTCTTTAACCAGCGAAATTGTAAATCGAAAGAAATTCAAAATCTAATCCAAGAGAACTATAAATCCTACAAATTGTATTTGGAATTATGAGATAAAAATAAGAAGTTTGATTACCTATGGTACAGGTCCAGTGTTTGATTGTCTCCTCGTGATGCCAGTCTTCACCTTGATGCAGCTTGGTTCCATGCACTCTATCAGTAAGGTTTTGAACATCATGAAGCTGCGTTGCGAAGAGGTTGAACCATTTTTCAACGGTTGCATGAACCCCGATTTCGATGCTGATTTTCCCAACAAGTGTCATGATGAAGAAATATATTGGAACAAACTAATTAACAAGGATGAGGGATGGGTATGAAATATTGTGACCATATCCAACTTATAATAAGTCAATAGCTTAAAAGTTCTTACAACTAATAACTAATTATTAAACTTTGGGCTCCTTTTCGATATATACCTAATCTTCCAACTACATCTATTAATCTAATGCTTTAAAACTATAATAAATAATTAAGCCTTTTACTCGTTTCAATTTTATAACAAAATAATTCCCACTAAGAGTACTTTCACACGATGAAGCATAATACTAGTTAATGTCTAATTATATAATAATTATAATATATAATTAGACCTTAATCATTTGTACTTTCTAAGTTTTTTTTTTTTTTTTTATATTCCTTTGTTCATGTGACCTCATGAATCTGGAGATTAGATTCTATCCTGTTACTTCAGCCTTTTTACCTTTTAGGCTTAAGACTCAAGGACTGTGTATTCTCCTAGATCTAAAGATTGAATTCTATCTCCTTGCTTCTGTCTTTTCATCTTATAGGTTTAAGACTCAGGAATTGTGTACCCTCTTGAATCGGGAGATCGGATTCTATTCTGGCGCTCCAACCTTTTCACCTTTTAGGCTCAAGGTTTGAGGGTTATGTAGCCTCCTAATTGGAAAATTGGATTCTATCTTGTTGCCTTAGTCTTTTCGCCTTCTAGGCTCAAAACTCGAGGGTTATGTACCATCCTAGATCGAGAGATCGGATTCTATCTCAGTGCTTCAACTTTTTTGTCATTTAGACTCAAGGCTCGATAATTGTATATCCTCCTGGATTGAACGATCAGATTCTATCCCATCATGTCTCGATCTACCCAACTGATCAGATAAAAACCTTTTGTTGTTGGAGAAAAACTGTAAGTCCACTTTTAAATTTGGATTGCTAGCTAAAATACTCAATTCTTTTATGTAAAGATGGGTCAGCATGTAAAAAATATTATTTAAAAATGAATAAATATATATTATGGAATCCTTTTGTAAAACTTTAATGAATTTCTTGATTGAAAAAAAAAATGATGAATTGTTTAAAGATAGAAAAATATGAAATATTATTATTAATATAATAGAGAAACTTTTGATAAGTTTGTTTGTTCTAGATGCTTATCTACCTTTAAATCCTGGATTCAAATCCCATCTATAATTAAAATTGAATAACACGTGCGATGTCAACTTCTATTGAACAACTTGCACAGCTCACTCTAGATAATATTGAACAGCAATGTGTTTTGCAATTTCTCATCAATGAACTAGGGGTGTTCATAAACCAAACCAAACCGAACTAAACCGCGAAACCGCCCAAAAAAACCGAAAACCGATTAAACCGAAAAACCGCACGGACCAAAAATTTCCAAAACCGCATATTTTTTGCGATTTGGTTCGGTTTTTGGATTTTATTATAAAAAACCGAACTAAACCGAACCAAACCGCATTCTATAATTATATTGATTTACTTTTAGATATTTAATATTATCTAACTAACAATATTTTTATTTTTTATGATCATAATATGTGATTTATAGTATATTTTTTTAATAATAAATTTGTAATATATTATGACACATACTTTCATATATTACAAAAAGATATATTGATATTACTAAATAACATTAAATTAAATATAAAATGAAATATGATTTATTATTATGTTACAAAAAAAAGTTAGTAATATCATTTTATAATAATGCTAAATAGAAGTAAAAATAATATTTTTTAAACTAAAATATGTAAATCAAAATTTAATAAAAAAAAATATAAAATAATAATTATGTGAGTTTAATTAAAAAAATTAAACTATGATAATAAATTTAAAAAAAAACCGCGAAACCGAACCGAACCAAACCGCAAAAAATTGGTTTGGTTTGGTTTGGATTTGATGTTATATTAAAACCGAACCAAACCGAACCGCGACTTTATTTTAGGTTTGGTTCGGACCACTTTTTACCCAAAAACCGAACCAAACCGCACCGCGAACACCCCTACAATGAACCATGGCTTGAAATGACTCCCAAGTATCCGACAGCTAGCCTGCCCGAAGAACCCACCTCTTAAATTCAAGCCTCATGTGTTGTGCAATCAATCAGAGTCCATCTTCATATTTTAATATTATTTTAAATTCATGCGGTGCACGGATTTTATTAAATCATTATTTTTAATCTATATATATATTAATAAAATTAATTTTTAAAATGAAGTAAAAAATATTTTAAAATTTTAAATACATATTAGTTGTAATTATGTTAAAATTGATGAAAATATTTAATTATATTTTAAATTAAGAATATATTGTTTTAAAAATTATTTTTTAATTATATTTTTTTCAAGATGTTATCTTAAAAAATATTAGGCATATTAAAATTTATTTTGAATGTATAAATTAATAATAAATTTGAGTATTTATTTTTGTTATTATGAAAACTATATTCACATGTACTTAAATTTTATATGTTTATAATTAGTATTTTTTTAAAAAAAAAATTAAATTTTATCTTAAAATAATATTTAATCATTTTAAATATATTAGTATTAATTATGTGATATTGTAGAAGTTTTGAATTAGATAACTTTGATATCACTTAAATTTTAATTATTATTATTATCAATCAGGTACGGAGGCACAACTACACATTAAGGGGGGCCAGAGCCAGTTTTTTTTTTTTTTTTTTTAATGAATCTAAATTATTATTTTTTTAGAACATATAATAGATTTATAGTAAAGTATCTTTTTAGAATGATTTAAGAACATATAATCTAAAATATATTTACACAACAATATTAAATCTCTCTTTTTTTTTTTTAAATCTCAATACTCATTATGCTTCCAATATGTATTTTATTTTTCTAAAGTTTAAATAGTAATATTAATATGATTGTTCACTGATTAGAAATGTATTGAAACCTCAAATAACAACAATAAAAGAAAAAAATATTTGTTAGTGTGGTTCATGAATAAATGTTAGTAAATAAGTTTTAATTATCAAATTAATTATAATCAAATTAATATATAAAAAAAATTAATAATGTTATTTGATTGGAAAATCAATCATTTACATTCGTGAAAATAATAATAAATTATAAAAGGAAAAAATGATAGTAAAATATTTTGTTTTAAAAAATATAATATCTCTCCAATAAAAACTATAAAAGAATAAAACATTATTCTAAGAAAACGAATTGATTTTATTATATTTACAATGATATTAAAGATAATAGATTATTTTATTAAAATTAGAAAATAAAAAATACTTAAATTTTATTATTTATTTGATAAATAAATTATTATTTCAATAACTAATTTTTCAAATTTCCTTAAAAAACTTTAAACCAAAAATAAATTAAATAATTATAAAATATTATATATATTATATAAAGGTTAAAACTCAAAAAATCGGAGGGCGGGACGGCCATACATGTACCTCCGTCCCTAATATCAATATAATTATAATTGTTTATTATTATTATTATTATTATTATTATTATTATAAAGTTAAATTAAATTTTTTTTTATCAAACCTGGGCTCAGACGTAAGTCAGGAGAGGATTTAGCCTCTTGGTGGACTACAAGTCCAGAAGTAAATAAATTTAATATTTCTAATTATACTTAATGAAAAATTAAGTTATTAACATAATTTTTATACAAATTTTTTCATTAAATATTAATTTTCAAAATTTTAATATTGAGTAATATTTTTTTTTTATTATATATATAATTCCTTTTAACTTAATAATTACAATGTAATATATTTATTTTTAAATTATACGGCACTATAAATTTATAGTCTTGTAAATTTAGACTTTAAAGAATAATAAGTATTCATTATGTATCATAAATATAAAGAATAATATTTATTATTAGTAATATTATATTATTATTATTATTATTATTTAAATTTAATTAGTGTTGTAAATTATGTAATATTGAAATAATATTTGCTATAAAATACATGTAAGGTTTATTTGTCATTTTATTTTATAGTGATGTGCTTATGGAGAAATAATTATGAAATAAACTAAAGTGAACCTGCTTCTATTTTAATATAATTTATAATAAGACCTCTTGTGTTGGATAAAAAAAAATGGAAAATCAAAATAGTAGTGGTATTATTTTACATAAAACATTAATATATAAAGTGCTCTATTACATGTATTAGAATAAAGAAAAAATAAAATATAATAGAGAGTTTAGAGTAGTTTGAGTTGAATCATGTCATGCACGGTCCTTAGAGAGAAAATGTCCTTCTGCATTAGGTAAGAAGATTTCATATGCTCTTCTCCCAAGATATGACAATCCATCAGATCAATCGGGATAGAGGATCCTCGAACTAATGAATACCAACTCCAAAATATATATTTAATATAATAGAAGCTTTTATAAAATGTAATCGATAAATAATTTAATAAGTACACATCTTTATGCTTGTGTGTCTCACAAAAAAAAAAAAAAAAAACAACAAGAAGCTTTATTTATAGCAAAAAAAAGGTACAATGTGCAACCATGTAACCATAAAATAATAACATATTCACGGAATATATTATAAGGGTTATAAAATATAATTGATAAATTAAAACTATCTAAATATAAGGAATGAAGCATATAGTAGAGTAAAGACTTAGTCAAATTGAATCAAATTAGAGCTAACAAAGAGAATATCTTTTTTATAAATAATATCTTTTAATAAAATAAACTTATTAAAAAATAATTTATTTATTTTAATTTTAAATTAATTTGAAAAATATTTCCCAACATCTTCATGTCATGTTAAGAAAATAATATTATAAATTAAAGAGGTAGAAAAAGTTAAATTATTTATTGATTTTTTGTTGTTGAAAATGAGAATGATTAAAATGTATACATTACTTATTTTTAAAATAGTAAAAAAAGAAAAATATAAAAACTTATATGAAATATTAGAATGATAATAAGCCCAACATAAAATTATATAATAGTAAAATGAAAAAAAAAATAGCATGTATGTGAAAGAAGTATGCAAATAATATAAAATTTATGTGATTTTTATTAAATAGAAGTAAATAGTATATATATATATATATTATTATTATTATTATTATATGACTTTATATATTAAATTCAATAAATGCAATCGTTAATTACACATATTTATCTAATATTAGTTTAAGTATTGATTAAATTCAATCAAGAGCTATTATTAATTGTTACTTTAAATCAATGATTAATATTAATTAAAATTTCTTTTAAATATTATATCATAAGACACATTGACTATATATATTATATTAATGAGAAAAGAAAAAAGGAAAAAGTAATATGTAAAAGCGGTGTAACAAAAAAAAAACATATATAAGATTGAATTTTATTTTCTCTTTTCAAATTCATGTTATTTTTTTTATTTATGCTTTTCTTTTCATTTTTTTAAATAATCAATTAGTTGATATCATCAATTAAGATTTTTTTTTTTAATTCAGAAGTACTTGCATAGAAAATCAAAAATACGTGAGATAAATAAAATACAAATTTAGTTAAAAAAAAATCCTTATGATTTAAAATTCTTCACTAAAAAATAAAAATATTTTTAAAATAATATACTAACTCGTGGTTAAATATTTTAAAATATTTTATTTTAATTTTATAATATATTTTAAATTAGTGTATAAATTATGAATATATAATATTAAGTTTAATATATACATTTTTGTTATAATAAATAAGTACTTTATATTTAAAATAAAATAATTAATTATAATAATAAATGTTTCAAACGATGTTTTTTTTAATTTTAAAATTAATTATAATATTATTATTATTATTATTATTATTATCATTATTATGTCTTGTGATTTTTATTATATATATTTTTTTATTGTTAGTTTCCGCTCTCAAAACCTGGGTCCATTCCTGTTGCCTGTGATGCTTGATATGACACTTGCTGACATTTGGTAATCTACAAAGATGACACTTAGTTTTATATTGAGACAGCTACATGCAACCTCTAACATGTGTCTATCTTATGGACACTAATCAACTTAAAATAGATGACACGATATTATTATTAATTAAATTCATGTATAAAAAAAGTTATAATTAATTAAATTGGCAGAAATATGAAAGGAGGAGGGATAATGGCTGAATTCCACACTCAATAAAGCTATCAGTAATTATTACACATGTAAATGTTACTAATTCTTTTTAATATTATTATATGCTATTTGTTATATGTTATTATTTTGCTAAAATATGTTTTAGTTATTAATATATATTTCAATTTTTTTATTGGTTCTCTTATAAATCTTTCTTTTGGTGGTTGGTTCATCATATATTAAATGATTATATGTTCATTAAATATTTAAGAAAAAAATGATTTACCGTGATTGGTAAAGTATTAGTATTCTATTAAGAATAGTTAGAATCAATTAAAAAAAATTATGATGATTTCGATCATTTAACTAACAACAAAAATTTAAAATAATTTTTTTATATATAAAAATTAATTTAAAAAATTATTAAAAAATAAAAATAAATATATATCAGATACCTGAAGCATATTTTAATCTACTATTTTTTGGACTACTGCACATTTTTCTTTGAAATATAATTATGTACGTATATGCATGAGATACCTATCTTTTTCCGCTATACCAGTTATGTTTGTCGTCACCTTCCGGAGTTCCGGGTGAAACTCGCATCTATTTACTAGATATTAACGATAGTCTAAATGGAAACGTATTATATTATATGGGTTATTTCGAGTTATTTGCGGTGGATCTTACGTTAACACATTATTCATTTTTATTTTACTCAATATAAGCATAAGCATAGTTAAGAGTATTTATAATGAATTGTTTGTGAAACATTGGTGTGAGAAAAGCATGATGCTTGTTAGGATAATAAATATTTATTACTTGTGAAACATATTTCCTCAGGTAACATTGTTTCCTTTTTTTTTCATAAAAATAATAAAAAAAACATATTATATTTTGTTCTTTAATAAAACTTTTTTTTACACAACTAGGTTAACTTGTTAAACTTTTTTTACACTAATTGTTGAAAGTTTTATAATTTTTTACACTAGCTATTTTTATGTTATATTTTTTTTAAAGCTTTAACCTACTTTTTTTATTATAAAAGTTGTTATTGTAATTAGTTTTAGTTGAACTAAAATATTTACTAGCCGTTGAACTATTTTTTTTTTTTATTATTATAAAAGTTATTGCTATAATTAGTTTTAATTAAATTAAAATATTTACTAGCCGTTTAACATTTTTTTTTATATAAATAGGATATATTTCAATATTTTTTTACACAACTAAAAATTTTCAAATTTTTTTTATTTTCACTCTAAAAAATTCTCAGCTTCTTTTATTTGTTTTCATTTAATGGATCCAAATCAAAATTCATTCAATGTGAATCAAGTAGGAAGTACCGTGCTTCACAAGAAACACACATTTATTATCCTACAAAGGCAAGTGCTTAGCAAACATCATGCTTCCTTGACACCAATGTTTGGCAAGCAACCCATTGTGGATGTTCTTAGATTTAATTGTAGTTTTGGTCTCCCCTATTTTTTCAAATCCATAATTTTGGTCTCTTAGTTTAAAATTCACAATTTTAATCCTCTTACTTTTAAAATCAAATACTTTTGGTCTCTTCATTAATTTAGAGGCATTGACCGTTATATTTAACGTTTAGTTTTTTTATTATAATTAATAATTAATTAAATAAAATTAATTAGTTAATTTTTTTACTAATGACATCATTACCCTTTTTTATTCTTAAGTTACCCTTTGATTTAATTATTTAATTTAAATAAAAAAAATTAAGTGAATTTTAGCAAAGTTAGAACTTGAAACCACACCTTTTTAGTTTTCAAGTACTAAAGTATTTGGTAATAATTGTAAAACATTCAACATTATTTGGTATTTGGTATATATATGGGGGCTAGTCGGGTGGATATTAGCAAGTAATACCAAAATTTTAAGACAAAAATATCTTATTTGTGTTTTCATTTAATTATTTAATATTAGCAAGTAACCCATCATAGTAATTCAATATTTTCTATTTTAAAAATAAAATAAAATTTCTCACACCTCTCTCATGTATCACTCATATACGCAATATTCAACATTCAATTTTTAATTTCTCTTTCACGCCGCAGCCGCTTCACTCACATTACATCTTTCTCACGCATCTCTTTCACACAGCATGTACAGTACAAATACTTTCAATTATTATTTTTTTTTTTTATAGAAATTCATTCTTTCTTGTAACATGTTATTATTTGCTCCTTTGAGTTTTTTTATACCCAATTTATTCTTTTGCATTCAGGGTTTTTCTAAGTATGTTATTCATGTTCCTGTGCTTGCACACTCTACTTGGGATGATGATAATTCTAAAATGGTTAGAAAATCTGAATGAGGCGGCTGCATGAGAGAGATGCCATGTGAGTGAGGCGCCTACGTGAGAGAGAAGAGAAATTAAGAACTAAATGTTGAATACTGCGTACGTGAATGAGACGTGAGAGAAAATTTTTATTTTTATTTTTTGAAATAGAAAATATTGAATTATTATAATGGGTCTTAAGTAAATAATTAAATGAAAATACAAATAGGATATTTTAGTCCAAATATTTTGGTGTTGGTTGTTGACATCCTTCAAACTAGGGTGGACGTTAGCAACCCTAGAAATAAAATAAAAAAAAGAGTTTTTATTATATTATATTATAACCATGCTCTCTGAATGTGGCTTAGGCTGATTATTCATATTAAAAATTTTGTTTTGTGATTCTATTTTCATATTGTATTTTTGGATTTATCTTTAACTTGTTAAGTCCAAATTTATACTTTAATTTTTCATTAAGAGTTTCAGTTTAATTAATCACACACCTTAAGTAAAGTGAGGTGTTACCCTGAGCATTGGTCAGTCGGTAAGGGTGGTCTCGGTAGTAAGTCCTAGAGTGATGCAATAAAATCGTTGGTTTAGCTTAGTGGTCCCCGTCAAGGTTAATACTAAGCTTTATTTAATGTCAAGATTAATTAGAATGTTGTCTCTAAAAGGAAAAGAAAAGGTAGAAGATTTGGAATTACAATAAGAAGTTAAATCACATATAATACACCATGAATTAAAAATCCTAGAAATAGAAGAGCAAATCCAAAAATGGAGCATACCCAAACTCGAAATATCATCATTATATAAAATCTCGTTAAAAGACATGTTCACAGGAGAATATGTCATTAAGACAGTTGAAAAAGAAATTGATCTTAAAAATAGTCATCCAACTATACCCTTAATATCAAACCAATTAATTGCCAACCACATTAAGAACTATAGATACCTTCATATAGGGTCTATATAGATAGCAATCAAACCATTGTTTAGACAAGGTCTAGACACGCCCATGTTTGCATCCCTATGAGATAATAGACTAATAAAACTTAAGGATCAAATACTAGCATTATTTGAAACCAACCTAAATAATGGTCCGCTTTATATTAATAATTACCCCAATTACTCAATAGCATTATCAAGTTTCCATAATACTTCTTACAATCTTATGTTAGATGTAAAGATGTTAGAAAAAACCTGGAATCTTGATGCAATACCCATAACTATAATTTACCGAATATACTATAAAGTAATGAAAACACAATTAGCCCCAAGGGCATTGCAATTATCCCCTATTGGTGAGACAACCCTTCTATTAGTAAACCTAGAAAAGGTAAGTGCATCAGTTCCAAAAACATTAAAACATAAAGAAATAACTAATGGGCTAAAATGGAGATTGGAAGATCTCTTAAACCTAGAAGACCCTGTACCTACCATGCTGGATAGCATAGTAGAATATAACTCGGGGCAATAGAAGTTAGTTTCACACCTTTAATAAGAACTAATTCCTTAAGAATACTAGAGTCACCTCTTTCTAGTACGGCTAGACGATTGGTGGATTGATCTAACTTTTCCATACCAAGAAGCTTAAATTTCAGAGGAATTATGACATATTCAACTATACTTGTCTTGGAATATGAAGAAAAACAACCTCCCCCTTCAATACAATTTGAGTAAGCCAGAACTCACAATTCATCAACTCCGTCAGAATTTAGTCAATTAAATATGATAAGAGCTTTCCAAATAGATAAAGAATTATTAAGAAAAGAATTCCTTAGTAAAGAAAACAAGAAAAGGAGGGACTAGTTCTTTACAACCTTTTCACAACAAGAACTAGCAAATTATAGAGAAATTACTATAAAAATTTAGAGGAACTTCAAACTCAAATACCTTTTTTTGAATGATTTAAACAAAATTGTTTAGATAAACTCTCTATAAAGGTGATTAAAAGTGCTAAAAGAAGTTGGAGAACTACCAAAGGAACTTTTGAAGGAGAAATTCCTCCTTTAGAAGAAGTTAGCTTTGCTAACATTGAAAATAATGAACTAACTACTTCACCTTTTAAGATGATTAGTGTAGATAGAATAAAAACCTAAAATCCAACCTTAAAAGACATTAAAAATTTGCACCAACAATTAAATTATACCAATCAAATATTGCATCAAGTAGCTTCTGAAGTAATAATTGGGTCAAGAAAATATGATAAAAGCTCTTTTAATTGTATATGATCCACCTCAAAATTAGAGCAACTATTAACCAAACCATTTAAATTCTCAGAAGCTCAGCTTAAAAAATTAAAATTAGGAAAAGAAATCGACCTAACTCTAAAAGAAATAAATAAAAAAAATTAGATCAATTAAAATTATCTAAAATTAGTACTTTAACTAAGAAAACTAAGAAAATGGCAAAAGAAAATAAAAATGCGATACCTTTAAAAGAAGATAAAATTCTAACTATAGTATAAGAAGATGAACATGAGTTAAAACCCCCTTTAGATAAAATTTTAAAATTAAAAGGAAAAAACTAGGCAAAACGCTTTATCCCAACATCAACAACTAGAAATTTCTATAAAATGCCAACTTTCCCAGACATTCAATTTGAAGAATGGGAACTAGATACTCTTTCAACCTTTGAGGGATCTGGTATCATCGAGTGGAATATTGATGGCATGACGGACCATCAGATTTTACGAAAAACTAATGAAATGACAATGGCCGTTTTAGCCTATAGGGTAAAAAATACTGAAGAACAAACCATAAAATTAATAATAGCTGGTTTTACAGGAATTCTCAAGGGTTGGTGGGACAACTACCTAGCCCTTGGATAGAAAATATATATCTCTACTGCTGTCAAAGTAGAAGGAGATATGGCCATACTTGTAATGGTAGAAACACTAATTGTAGCAATAATTCAAAATTTTATTGGAGATACTAAACTTTTTAATGAAAGGATTTCAATGTTGTTACATAATTTGAGATGTCCTACCTTAGGAGATTTCAGATGGTATACAGATAATTTTATGGCAATGGTTCTTACCAAAGAAGATTGAAAAGAACCATTTTGGAAAGAAAAGTTTATTGCAAGACAAAGTAAAAGAAAGATTATAATTAGAATATCCTAATTTATTTGTCCATGAATTAACATATGGAAGAATAACTTCTATTGTTAAAAACACAGGTCTAGAACTTTGCAATAACTTAAAACTAAAAAATAGAATAAAAAGGAATAAAGCTAATGGGGTTAAAGAACTAGGTAACTTCTACACCTAATACGGGTATGAAAAACCTTCTCCTCCCTCCACTACCAAAAGAAAGAAATTTAAGAAACAACATTATCATAAGTCAGATAGAACAACCCCATTTAGAAGAAGAAAATTCTCTAAAAATCCTAAATATTTGGTAGAAAAATCTAAGGAACAATCTAAATAAAAAATAATTTGCTACAAATGTGGAAGAGTAGGACACATGAAAAAGGATTGTAGAGTTAAACAAAAGATTAATGAATTAAATATGAGCGAGGAATTAAGAAAACAAATTGCTAAAATTCTCTTAGAAGACTCAGATAGAAAAAGTTCAAAATTTTAGTGATATCAAAAATACTACTAGTTCTGAAGAAGACGAAAATTGTGATTTTGAAACTTGTCAGTGCTAGTTTCAAATAAATATGATTAAAAGTGATACTAGATTAGCTTTAAAAATCATTCATAAAATCCTAGATTAAGAAGAAAGAATGAAATACCTAATGAAAATAAAAAAATATGCTTCTATAGCAAAAAGAAGAAGGAAGTAGTAAGAACCATAACAATTTTTAGGGTTATGACTTTGCAAAGATATTAAAACAAGTTGAAAATCAAAATAAAAGGGTTACTATACAAGATCTACAAAAAGAAATAAAAGATTTAAAAGAAAAAATTAAATCAATAAAATTAGACCTACAAGAATTGAAAGGTCAGGTACTTGAAGAAACCAGTAGTCAATCTACTTAAGATTCTGAAAGGGAAGATGAAGAAATTACAATGGTAAATATGATTAAAACCCTGCAACAGAAATGTCATATTAAAATCGCTCTAAAAATAGGAAATACATTTCATAAATACTTTACAGCATTAGTAGACTATGGTACAAAGCAAAATTGCATTAAAGAAGGGTCAATTTCTACTAAATATTATGAAAAAACACAACAAAAATTATTCACTACTAATAACTCAAATTTGCAAGTCCAATTTAAATTACCTACAGCAAGTATATGTAATAAGGGAAGATGTTTTAAGAATACATTTATTCTATCCAAAGATATATCAAAGAAAATGATTTTAGTAACTCCATCCTAACACAAATCTACCCCTTTGAAGTATCTAAGGAAGGAATTAAAACAAATAAAATACTGTTTGAATTCATAAAACCACCAAAGAGAAAAAACATCTTAAAAATAAATGAAATTGATTTCCTGAATAAAATTGAAAGTAAATCAAATTAAATAACCTTTTTAAAGCAAGAAATTCTCTATAAACAAGTAGAGGAACAACTGAAAATATAAAAGATAAAAACCCAATTTAGAGAATTAACTGAAATCTTTTCCAAAGAAGTTTGTGTGGAAGTTCCAACCGCCTTCTAAAAAAGAAATTCATTTATGGTAAGTTTGCCTTATGAGGAAGACTTTCATGAAAGTAAGATTCCCACAAAAGCTTGTCGAGTTCAAATGAATAGAGAAACCCTTAACTATTGTAAGAAAGAAATCCAGGGTTTTCTTGATAAAGGACTTATTAGGCCTAGTAAGTCCCCATGGAGTTGTGCAGTGTTTTATGTTCAAAACACTTCAGAATTAGAAAGAGGTGAGCCTAGGATGGTTATAAATTACAAACCTCTCAATAATGCTCTAAAATAGATTAGGTATCCCTTACCTAATAAAAGAGATTTAATTGGAAGGCTTCACCAAGCCACTATCTTCGCTAAATTCGATATGAAATCTGGTTATCATCAAATCAAGGTTAAAAAAGAAGATAAATATAAAATAGTATTTACTGTTCCATTTGGTAACTATGAATGGAATGTGATGCCTATGGGACTTAAAATTGTCCCATCAGAATTCTAAAATATAATGAACTCAATTATAAATCCCTACTTAAACTTTGCATTAGTCTATTTAGATGATGTGTTAATCTATTCCTCTTTAGTAGAACAACACATAAAACACTTAAATAGGTTTAAAAACATAATTAAAGCAAATGGAATTGTGTTATCTGAAAAGAAAATGAAAATAGCTCAAACTAAGATAAGATTTCTAGAGTATGAAATAAATTAGGGAACCATAACTCCAATAGCTAGAAGTATCAAGTTTGCTAGTAAATTCCCAAATGAAATACGAGATAAAACCCAGTTACAAAGGTTCTTAGGATGCCTACACTATGTAGCTGATTTCATTCCTCACATCATAATTGTTCGTAAAACCTTATTCAATAAGCTTAAGAAAAACCCCAAGCCTTGGACCCCTGAATTAACTAAGACAGTTATCAAGGTAAAGTCTCTGGTAAAAACTCTTCCTTGTCTAGGAATACCTCAGCCAAATACTTTTATGATAGTTGAAATCGATGCCTTAGAGGTCGGGTTCGGAGGAATCCTCAAACAGAAATATCCCTAATTTAAAGAACAAATAATTCGTTTCCATTTGGGGGCATGGAGTGAAACCTAGATTAAATATATCACTGTAAAAAAGGAATTTTATCTATAGTGCTATGTATCACTAAATTTCAAAGTGATTTAGTTAATAAAGAATTTTTATTAAGAGTGGACTGTAAGTTTGCAAAAGAAATTTTGGAAAAGGATGTTCAAAACATTGTTTCAAAACAGATATATGTTAGATGGAAAAGTTTTTTATCTTGTTTTGATTTCAAAATTGAATTTATAAAAGGGAAAAATAATTACATCCCTGATTTTCTAACACGAGAATTTTTACAGGGACAGATCCTAAAACATGAGGCCTTCGGCCCCTTCATCCGCCCTGTCTCTTGATGATTTGATCCCTTCCTTCTCCAAGGTGACAACCACTAAATCCTTAAATAACCTAAGAGTCCTCCCAAAATCCCTAAATACTCCTTCCTCTTCCAATAGATTTTCTCCTTTAATTACTCCTCCGCACAACCGAATTATTGATAACCCTCAAAAAGTAGAACTTCACAAACCATTAGACCAGCATATAAAAGAGTCATGTAAGAGAATAATTTCTCTAAAACCTAAGTTTGAGAAAATGTCACCTATAGAAATATTGGCTGAATTCTTCCTACAAGATGGGGATGGATGCCAAAAGATCAAGATCTGAAGAAAAATAAGAAATTTTACTAGTTAATATTGATTGACATCGGATCAACAGAAATAATTCCTAAAAAGGATAAGCGAGATCCTACCATTATTAATTACTCAAAACTAAAATTTTTAAAGGTTTTGTCTTTAACAGATTGGAATCAAAACCCTACTACAGAAAAGAGATTCTCTCGATCTTTTGATCTACCATCATATAATTACTTTGATTACCAAGAGGCCTGGTTAAAAGTTCTTCTTGAACCCAATCCAAGACATTCTTGGTGTATCACCTTTAAATATTCCCTTCCAGCTAAGATCCCAACTTGGTTTCAGGACTGGTTCTTGCTAATTGGACCAGTAGAAGACATCTTACCAGCTAGGTGGTATCAATTTATGAACATTTTAAAAAAATTAACTCCTAAAGTTCCAATGCATGAAAAAATGATCAATTTTTGCTCAACCATGGGCGTAAGCTGGTTAATGCAACATGTATATGAGTTCCATCAGCACAACCAAATACCTTATCCTAAGGTATTGTGTTGTAGGGTAAAGGTGTTCTGGTGGAAAAAAATTGAAGTGAAATTTCTCGAAGATAAGTATTCTTGCCGGAAGACAGGAGGATCATTCCTTCCTCCTACTCTAGAAAATCAGATTGCACCCTCTCCAGCCATGTCATTACAACTAGAAGGGAAAACTAAAGAAGAAAAAAGGAGACATTTGTTGGCAGCTTTGTCTTCACTAGATTCAAATGAAGAGCCAGAGGCCCTAGAAGATGTTCAGAGTAGCCATCCATATTTAAACAATGAGGATGATTGCTTTAGCATTCAAGATATTGTAAACTTGGATCAAGCTTGACTAAGATCCAAGGAAGAAATAGGGTTAGAAAATATAATTACTAATGCAGATGCTCTTGGTCAAATAATAGGGACAGTGGATATAATTACTAAAGCAGATGATCTTCTTGACCATACCACAGTATATACCAAGAAAGTATTAATTTGGCTACCTACTCAAAGGCAGTTGGCAGATTGGGATAATTTTCTATCAAAGGTCTCCTCTGAAGAAATCAAGGGCCCACTAGGTTACCTCTGTCTTCAAAAAATGATAAAGGCAGCACTCATTTAAATACTTTTGAATTATAGTTTAAAATCCATCTAAGAAATCTGTGTCCGGATTGGATTTCAATAAAATTGTAATTTATAATTTTGACATCCACCTGAGGTTACCATGCTATAAATAGGTGAGTTGAAAAGTTGGGAGATACAACTTTCCTGAGCCTTAAACTCTCTTCTCCCTCTCTATCCTCTTGTAACCTTTAAAGCTCTCTCTCTTTGTAAGTTTGTCTTTCGATAAATGCATTGTTAATACAAATGAACTGTTTAAATAACTGCTTTCTATTTGTCACCCCTACCTTTCGCCATATTTATATCTTTCACATAAATTTTATTTATTATCATATATTTATTTATTATTTATTGTGTTCTCAACAAGAATTTAGTATTTTAAATAAAAGTAAAATAAAGGAATTGATTTATAAAATAAAAAGTGAAATATATAAAAAAAAAAGTTACAACTAATAATATGAGATGCTCAAAAATAAATGAATAATAAATTAAATAACTTTTAATAATATTAAAGATTAATTAAATAAACTTTTATAAATTTAAAATTTGTATATAATAAATATTTTTTATTTTTTTTAATATAGGCTGGTTCATGCGGGTCAACTAGTGACCCACTAGTTCAAACAATGACCCAGTATCTTGACTGGTTTGATCATCGATCCGAATTTTAGAACTATAACAGAGAGATGTCGAGACATCGAAGTTATTTAAATTCTTCCTTTATGTTTTAACATATTCTATTATTAGTTGTAAATTTTTTTATATATATTTCACTTTTTATTTTATAAATCACTACCTTTATTTAATTTTATTCAAATTATTAAATTCTTATTATGAATACAAAAGTTATTATGAATACAAAAGGTAACTAATTAACATAAATTTTTATTTAAATTAATTAATTAAACCAAAAGGTAACTTAAGAATAAAAAAACGATAATAATGTCATTTGTAAAAAAATTAATTAATTAATTTTATTTAAATAATGATTAATTACAAAAAAAAAAAAATATCAATGTTAAAGATAACCATTAATATCTCAAAATTATTGGAGCACCAAAGATGCTTAATTTTGAAAATAAAAAAAAATCAACATTATAAATTTTAAATTAAAAGATGAAAATTATAAATTTAAAAAAATTAAGAAAACCAAAAATATAATTAAACTTTATTTTTACTACATGAGTAAGTAGAAGATGTCACACCAAGAATCATTTTCCATACTTTTTTTTTTGAGACACGTACAGATGATGGTCTCTTGGTCAGTGGTCCCTTTTTGTTTTATTTGAAAGTGGTCACTCGGGGACACTTTCTTAAAGTGGATCACTTGAGTGACGTATTTTACTTTTCACATGCGCTTTTTTAATGTGTCTCGAAAAAAAAAAAGTATTGAAAATGATTGGGGTAGTGTTTTTTCATATTCAAGTTACGTAATATATTTTAAGATTAATCTATTTGAATATTATCTTCCTATTATTAGAATAATTTTATTCTTATGGGTAATTTATTAGGATTTATCATGTAAAAAGTTATATTATAGAAATTTTAATATCATTATTTATTACTTCAATTATACTTTATTAATTTTTTAAGAAAGTATAGAAAACTTAATTATTCGAATCATAATACTTGCATTAATATTTATCAAGAATTTTTTTCTTCTCTGACTTCTTTTATTTTATCTCTTTGATAATATAATTTTTTTTTATCACTTTTTAATTTTTCATTTATTGTTAATAGTTTCCTTACATGAGAGAGACTTTTAAAAATATTCAAAAGAAGTACCAAAAAAGAAATAGGAAAATTATCTTTTTTATATTGTTATGATAACTTTTCTAACTTCTAATTACTTTAACTTTTTTTTTCTTTTCTTTAATGTCAAAAGTAACTCTCATGAGTGAAAATAAAGAGACTTATTTTAATAGTTTAAAAATAATATTGAATAACTTTAATATAATTTTAAGTTTAACAACTATAATATTAGACTTAATTTTATTAGAGTGATTTAATAATTACATGAATCATATCATATTAAATAATTTAATACATGAGTCATCCCATTTTCAGTGTACTTTTTAATAATATTATTCTCCTTTAATCACATTGAGTGTGTTACCAACTACCTACAAGATCACACTATACTCATTCAACCAAACCAAATGAACTTTTGTAGTCTCATAAAAATGGTCAATATATAGGTGTTAATAGATATCATGTATGGGACGATTCGTATGAGAATTGCGTTTTTATGTGAGAATGAGAAAAGACATTCTCATCCGTTAGAATAAATTAGACGATGATGATTAACGTAGTCATTTAAAAATTAACATACTCCTACTTCACTTGATCTCTCTGCTTCCCCTCTTTAATGCATCCAAAATTAAAAAAAAAGATCAAATATTTAAAAGATTTATTTTATCATGTCCTAAAATATCCAACGCTTATCATCACCGCTATCAAGAGTTGTCCCTCACCATGACCATCGCCACCAACATGGTCACCATCGCTAGGGCCACTGTCACTGCTACCATCATGGTCGTCGTCCCCGTTGTTGCCGCCGCCACCACCACCACCGATGGTGATGGTGATGGCAACAACGAGGATGACAACCATGATGGTGGTAGTTACGGTGGTCTTGATGGTGGCGATGATGGTGGTCCTGGTGGTGGCAAGAATGGTAATGGTAATGGTAATCATGTTGGTGGTGGTGACGATGGCCCTGACGACAACAATGAGGACGATGACCATGATGGTAGCGGTGATGGTGGTGGTGGTGGTCATGGTGATGGGGACAACTCTTGGTGGTGGAAATAATTCTTTTGAATATTTGGTAAATCTTTTTTATTTTTAATTTTGGATGTAGTGAAGAGGGAAAGGAGAGAAATTAAATAAAGTAGGTGTATGTTAATTTTTAAATGACTGCATTAATCTTTACTATATAATTTAATCTAACGAATGAGAATGTCTGTTCTCATTCTCACATAAAAACATAGTTTTCATACGAGTTGCTCCTTATATATATATATATATATATATATATATATATATATATATGGCATTTCAAGTGAGAACAACTTTTAATATAAGAACATGAAAACAAACAATAATAACCCTTAGATTAAAATTAAAAATAATAAACATATCAGATTAAAACCCAATTTTAAATGCATCACTATAAGATCTTTCCCCTCCCTCTCTCTCAATTAGTTTTTTTCTTTGTCTTTTCTCCCAACAGCATAAGTACATAGACAACAAGAATTGTCCTCATCACCATGACCACTGCCATCACCACCACTAACATGGTGATGAAGGCATCTCTTGCTGTCTTTGTGCTTATGCTGTGTTGTGCAGTCAAGATTTAACAGTGTATGATTGAAGTGAGAAATAATAATATCCAAGATCCTATGGTAAAATTTCTTATATGATGAATCTTAAGAAATTACACATGAGAGTAAAATTATGCTTAACAATTTGTTCTCATGTTCTCACATTAAAAGTTGTTCTCACTTGAACCACCTATATATATATATATATATATATATATATATATATATATATTATGTGTGTGTGTGTGTGTGTGTGTGAATTACAAATGCTATGAGAGAAATAAATAGTTATATTAGAGAAATTGTTAATTAGAGATATGGTTAGTTGTAAATTGATTCTCTTTTTTGAGATAAATCCAATTTTTTCATTTTATCTCTTTTATCATGAATCTTAATATGGTATCAAATTAATTACTTTTTTTTTTTTTAGAGAAAATCAAACCAAATATTTTCTTTCTATTTTTTGAATTCAATCTTTATGCTTTCTTTGAATTCTGTGAAGCCCATCTTTCCCTTTGAGTTTCTTGAGAGAAGCCCAACAACCAAAACCCTAAGCTTCTCTTCTCCCTCTCTTTCGAAACCCTATCCTTGCACTGCTTCTACCCTAGCCTTCACTTTGCGTTGCCTCCACCTTGCACCACCTTCACCTTGTGCCACCTTCACTTTTGAAACCCTCCTTCTCCTTAGGTTTATGCATATTCCTACTTGTGACTAGGCTTTCCTAACTGCGCATTGCTCCTCCCTATTTCTTCTACCTTCAAACCCATTTTGCTTCTCTAATCTTGATTTCTTTTCCCAATTTCTAAAGCGAAAGTCATGAAATTCCACCATTATACTTCTTCTAATTGAAATTGAAAGGCCACAATGCGAATAGAGAAACACCATCGACGTCAATCATGAGTATGAGTTCGACCCACGCGAAGCCCTCTTCGACTTCGTCGGCATCGAAGAGACCAGAGTGAAAAATAAGTCATCGTTAGTGGATGCAAGATTCGATCTCAATTCTTCATTCTGAACTGTTGTGGTGTTTGTCTCGTCACCATCGTCCTCCACCGTGGAGGGCGATTTTTGGCCATCGTTGGTCTTGAAAACAAAGTGTATTCGGTTCCTCTCCCTTCATGCAACCTTTCTCTGGTCCACATCATCATGACTCCTCCTGAGCCATGAGAAGAGGAGGCATTGCTACAGACCCTTTATCTCCTTCCTTTGCTGTTAAGTTTGTATAATTTATTTTTTTTGTATCTTCTCATAAGAGTTCAGGTTCATTGCAACATCTTCAAAGACAGGCACTAATAAAGTGTATTTTAGCATAGTTTAGAGTTGCATTAAGCATAGTCTAGACATGTTTTATACCTCATTTTGACCATTTTAGCTGAGTTTTGTGAGATTGGGTCGTTTTGGGCCCAAGTGTCAAAACTTGTTATTTGTCACGTTTTATTGATGCTTTTGATACTATCTCTTGTGCAGCCCATAACTTTTGACAAAGGTCTCCGATTTTTGTGATTCTTGTCTTTTTTGAAAGATAAGGAGGATATCTACAATTTCGTGTATCACAAGGATTGGCTAATTCTGACTTTTCAAGGGTCAAATTTGGGATTCAATGTTATGATCCTACACTTGTAATAATTCCGCGTTTTAGTTTGTAATTAGGGACCATTTGGTAATTATAATTGGTCAAGGTAGCTTTTATTTAGTGGGTTTCAGACCTTGTAGGGGGGACCATGGTTATGGCCTTTTGTTTTTAGCTTTTCCCCTTTTGCAAGACAACAATTACACTATACAACACTACTACATTGAATAAAAATCTCACATTTTCTCTCTTCTCTCTCTTCTCTTTTCTCTTATATTCTTTTCCCTTTCTCCATCATCAATTTCATGCAGCCCCTTGTAGCTACCATGAAGATCTTCATGGAGGGCTAAATCCCCTTTGCAACCCAAGAATCACGGGCTTGTGGGTATATGAGTTCCTTTATTCTTAATTTTGAATTTTGCTCATGAAAACCCTTTTCCCCCTTTTTCTAATTCTCAATTTCCTTGTTTAATGTATGATAATGATTAAATTAGGGAATTGAAATCTGAATTTGGGTCAATTACAATCGATTGATTGTGATTTAATACGATACGTGTTTGAATTTGGGAAAGCTAGGAATGCGATAGTAATCCGGATTTTTCCGAATGAATGTAAGGTGATTGCCTTAAATTTCGTATTGTTGGGAATTTTATGAGTATGAATTTGACTTATCCTTGTTGGAACTATGATTATTTCTCCATAAGCATAGGTTCTTGAGTTGTATCTTTTTGATTCCGTTTTCGTTTATTGTTTAGAAAATTGTTCTATTGCTTTAATTTCTAAAAATCACACAAAACTCCCCTTATTTTGAATTGAATGTAAGATGTTTTATGAATTGTATCTTTCAGAAAATGACCTGAGTTAGCCTTATATTGCAAAATTTATTAGGGAACTTAGTTGCTTTTGACGGCGTGTTCAATGCGCTCCGTCAGGCACCAATGGGATATTCTTTTTGCTCACTGCTATCATGGACTTGTATTCACAGTGCTGGAGAGGTGGTGATGCATGCAAGGTGTCTGATGAGATGCCTTAGAGGGACACTATTGCTTGGAATGTGATGATCTCTTGCTGTGTTTGAAATAATAGGACTCAGGATGCTTTGAGTTTGTTTGATGTTATGTAGACTTCGAGATTTTAACTAATTTGTGTTCATCTTCTTTGAGGTCTTGATGGATGGAGACTTTCTTCAAAGGAGGTATTTGTATTTCTTGGTTTCTGTCTACATGCCTGTTGCACACTAATTTAGAAATTGGTAGTTACCCTATTTAGAAGATGCTCGATAAAATGTGTTGGAGATCTTGCTATCAAATTTGAATTGTTTTAATTGAAGATGCTATTGTTTTGAAGTTCTTTTTGGTTTAGGTGAAAGTTTATACATCTATAAAGAGAACTATGTCAATTGGCTTGGTTGCCTAGTCTTCCATTAATGCTAGCTCTATCAATCTTTATTTTGACATTTGTAGTTTCTGATTAAGGACTTTGGTATTCATTTTGTTCTTTGTGCGGCTTAGTCTTTGGTTATTACATTGTGGTATTGATTCAGTTTTTGGTCCTTTATTTTAGGAGTGTGGTAAGTCTTAGCTGTGTTCCCAAAGGTTTTTTTTATTAAATTCCTAACTGAGCACATTTGTATAACTAGCTTATTGCAATTTTCCATGGTTCTGAATTTCCTCTAAGTGATTTGAGCATATTCAACTCCACTTTTGTGATTTTTTTTTTTTGCTTCCACATTATGTAGTGGTTAAGCTTTGATTTTGTTGCCAATGTATTTGTGGCATATTTCCATTTTGATAACCTCTTTGATGTTTTTAGCTTCCACCTTCACACCTTGCATGATGAGTAAGCATTGTATTTTTTAGCCATTGTATCTTTGGCATTTGTTATCTTAGAGGGTTTGTTTGTTTTATATGGCATGTTTTCGTGATGATTGATAAGTGCCTTGAAGAAATTTGAAGATATTTGATGAGCTTCTTAACTGGTTGTCTTTTCTTTTGTATTAGTCGAAGTACATTCTGACTTGTAATTTTTTTTATATTTTATTTGTATTTTTTCAGTCATATTGTATTGTTCTTAAATTGTATTTCTTTTCTCAAGTTGAAAATGTTCATTAGCACTTTCAACTTGCAAGGGGATATTAGAGATATAGTTAGTAATAAGAGAAATTGTTAGTTAGAGATATGGTTAGTTGTAAATTGATTCTCTCCTTTAAGATAAATCAAATTCTTTCCTTTATCTCTTTTATCATGAATCTCAATGTCCACATCCCATTAGCAACTATGATTATCTATTTCCAAAAGTTGGCAAAATTTTGATGGTTTTAGCAACTTAGTATAATCTCCCTTTCTTTTTAATCTCAGTAGATCGTCTAATCTTTTGCATCAACTTTTAGTAGATGGATTGAGAAATTTATTGCTCCCACTTTACTAAGCCTCTTTAATCCTTCACTATTTTGATTTATGTCATGCAATGCCACCTGTTTGGTGAGTTTCATTAATACAACGATCCTTTGAAATTTGAATTTATTTCATTAAAATAAAGAGAATATTAAATAAAAGCATAGAATCTAGCATTTTCTTTTCTATGTGAAAAGATTTATTTTCAAATAAATTATTAAAATTTTCAGTCTTGATCTTTTCTACGGTTGAAGATCCATTGAGATTGAGGTCAATTCTCTCGGGGGAATGGATATCAAGGATTTAGCTTCTCTACTTGTATTTGCTTGTTTGTTGTTCCCAACTTGATTTTCTTTATTGTGCTTTTTCCAGGTCCTTTAATTTTTCCATTTGCAGAGACCAAAAATTGTTCAATAAATTGTTTCCATTTCCCAACTTGTTCTCAACACTAGAAGAAAAACTCAATTTAGAGATCAAAACTTTGGTCAATAAATTAACAAAATTAGTCACTAAAACAATCAGAGACCAAATTAGAATCTAATTTCATAAGTAGCTAAATGCTTGGTAGCTAATTGTTAAGACTAATTTAAAGACTAATTTAGAATCTAATTCAATGACCAATTATATAAAAACCAATACAGTGACCAATTATGTAGAAATCAACTTAGAGACCGATTTAGTTACTAATTATGTAGAAAACAATTTAGTGACCAACAATGTAGAAACTAATTCAATGACCAAATTATATAGAAAAATAGGGAATGAAGATATTGTCACTAAATTAGTCTCTAAATGGTGAATATTTAGTATGTAACTATCCTTGATTTCTTTATATATCCACCTAAATTTAAATTAAAAATCAATAGATAAAACATATAACTAATAATTTTTTATTAATTGTTACATTAAATAATCCTTCAAACAACATGGTATGATGTCATACACAAGGTCTTACCAATACAAACTAATTATTATGTAAATCATATATAACATTTTTCTGAGATGTGAGTTCTACATCTAGATGCATACTCCTATTCATACACACGTAACAATGAAAATAAAGGCAATGTTATCAAATTATAATAAGAAAAAAACATAACATTGTCTTAATTAGGAAACTTGTTACCACTATAATAACATCATATGAATCAACTAGTAGTAAGTGTGTATATACACCTAGCTGTTCATGACCTTTATAATTATATTAACAAACTAGCTCCTTCAAAAACCTTTAAAACACCCTCTGCAACCTCTTCTTTTACATGTCCATGCATCTTTCTTTCTTATGGTAACTATTTGCAAAATTCAATTGTGAAAGACCTCTGCAAGAAAATATGATTGGTATAACTCAATTGATTTATTGATGTCATTTAAAGAGCATAGTCAACTCCATTAATACTTTTATAGAAAAATAATATTTTAGAAAGTTGCAAAAGTAAAAGTCAAATATAACTATATGGAAGAAAATGATTCTATGTCCTTCAAATTTCTGACCATTTCTATATTTCTCTTTCTTTGACTCTACTAAAAGAAATAATTAAAATGGTAGAAAAAAACCCTTCAATATCAATATTTATTCATGATTTACCAATTTTTCAGCTAAATAATACTAAAACTACATACAGTATCAAAAGTAAGTGAATTTTAATTTTAAAACATGAAAAAGGTTGAAATCCAAAAAAAATATAGTATCATGAAGAATTATAAATAATCTCCTACTTCCTATTTTGTTTTCTTAATTCTCTCCTTTTAATATCATATTATTTTATTTATTACTTTATTTCTTAATCTTTTAATTATCTCTTTTATGTTTTCCCTCTTTATTTCCCAATCCTCTTTTATGTTAAAAAATGGAGTTTTTCCTTTTTTTTTTTTTTGAAAAAGATAGGATCAGTGGGAGAGATAACAATGACTTACACTATACCTATATAAAAAAAAAAAAAAAAAAAAAACAGAGAATAGAACATATACAATGAACTACTACTAATAAACAAATTAACAAAACCATCAAAGTGTAATTGTCCTAAGATGGACAGGATCTCTTGATGAACATAAGGGGCCACCATGGAAAATGAATCAAATCTTCCTCAATCTTCTCATATTCATCCAACATTTAAAATATTTTCAGCAACACAACCAGTAATAATAATGCATTCTCCAAACCTGGGCATTAGGACTTGGATAAACATTTCTCTTCGCAGATGCATCTCCCCCCTTAGCCAAATCCTTGCAATCACCCTGGAACATCATCAACATTCGATAAACTATAATACAAAAAGAAGAAAAAAGTGTCTCAAAACACAGACAATCACAAAGCATAATAACTATAACTATTTATTTTAAAACTAAAAATGCTACATGTACATCAAAATTTTACTGACGGGTAGAAGTAGAAGATTGGTTAAGAGAGATTAATATTCCCTTTACAGAAAGATAGTTGAACTAGCGATTGATTGTAACATTTGCAGCTGATTGAAGAAGTCAGAGTAACCATATAAAGGAAGTGTAGATAGTATTTGAAGTGTTCATTTTATTTGTTGCCTTGGTTCTGCATATGTTGGCATATATCCCTCTTTCCTTGAAACTTCCTTCAATTATTAACTTTGTTCGATTAGAGGATCGGATCAAGTAAGGTATAGTACTATAGCGACTTCAGTAACTGGACCTAGACCATGCCTTGTCCCTCTGGGGAAACCAAAAATGCTCTGTTTTTATTTTACTAAGGTATTATATTCTGCAACTAATAATAATCTAGCTAGTTATTTGAAAATTAATTCCTTTTATATACAAATTAAAACATGATACATGCAGTGAAACACTAAAAAGGAAAAAGGATGGCTGTGTCATGTAAACTTCTTCTTCCAAATAGTCATTAAGAAAAGCAAATCCAGGAGGCTGTCATGTAAACTTCTTGAGTTTGCAGACCATATTTTTATTAGAATCAGCAAATCCAGGAGGTTGTGTCATGTAAACTTCTTCTTCCAAATGGTAATTAAGAAAAGCATTGTTCACATCAATTTGCTGAATAGGGCAATAGTCAACATTATTCTGATTGTAACAAGTTTCACAACAGGTGAAAAAGTTTCTGAATAATCCTGACCAAGAATTTGATTAAATCCTTTGGCCACCAACCGAGCTTTATACTTCAAGACAGAGCCATCAGGATTCTGTTTTACCCTAAAAACCCACTTGCAGCCAATGGCTTTCTTGCCTGAGGGTAACGGGACCAAAGACCAAGTGTTATTAGCCATAAGAGCATTGTACTCTTGCTGCATAGCTTCCTTCCACTCAGGGGATGAGAGAGCATGTTTAACTGAAGTAGGTTCAATAGTAGTTAGAAGTAAAGTAGGAGGTAACCGAGGTCATACAATACCTGACTTTGATCTAGTCTGCATGTGATGTGTATTTTGAGGTTGAGAAGGAGAAATAGAGGGTAAAGAAGTAGAGGGACTAGCTCATTATTCGTTGGAACAGAGGATGCAGCTTGTTCAGTGGAAACTAGCTGAGGAGAATTCAACTCAACAGGTTAAGACAATGAACTAAGGGACTCTATAGATTCCATAGAATGAGAAGGAGGATTAAGATAAGTAGTAGGTATAGGAAGGACACAAAGAGGAAGTAATTGGGAGGGAACGCTAGAAGGAGGGGATGGAATATGAGGCTTAGCAGTAGAAAAAGGGAAGCTAGACTCATTGAAAACAACATCACTAGAGAGAAAAATTTTACCCTTTGAATTAAGACATTTATATCCTTTATGATGCAGTGAATATCCCAAAAAAGTACATGGACTTGACCTGAAATCAAGATGTTTGTTAAAAGGCCTTAGATGAGGAAAACACATACATCCAAACACCTTTAAAAAAGAATAATCAGGATATTTGTTAAAGATCATCTCATAAGGGATGGTATTTTTGTGATAGGTAGAAGGAAGTCTATTAATAATATAAACTGTTGTATGAAAAGCATGATCCTAGTAAGAAAGAGGCATGGAAGCCTGTGACAAAAGAGTTAAACCCATTTCAACAATGTGCCTGTGTTTTCTTTCCACTACACCATTTTGATGGTGAGTATGAGGATAGATAAGCCTATGATGAATGCCTATTTGATTAATATATTGAGTAAAAGGTCTAAACTTACCCCCCCAATCAATTTGAATACTTTTAATTTTCTGGTTTAACTGTAATTTAGCAAGGCTCTTAAACTGTTTGAACACAGAAAGAGTTTTAGATTTGTGTTTTAAAAAATAGATCCAAGTATAGCAGCTGTAAGCATCAACAAATGAGACATAGTAATTGAAACCAATAGAAGAAAGCATAGGTGCAAGTCCCCATAGATCACAGAGTATTAACTCAAGAGGAGCATAATAGATAGAGTCAGAAGAATAAGAAGGAAGTTTGTGGGATTTGCCAATACAACAGGCAATACACAATTCTTCTATCATTTTATTGAAAAAAAGGTATATTACATGTCCTAGAACATGAGTTACAACAACAGAACTAGGATAACCTAGCTTGTTATGCCAAAAAGAAACTAAACTAGAGTTACTAGTTTTGATTTCACTAGTACTGACATTATTACAATGAGAAGACAGAGCTGAAAATGAAGACATATGAGAGAGGTAGCAGCCTTTCCAACAATAGACTTGACAGAAGAATTCAAAAGATTTGAGAAGACATAGAGGCCATCTTGGTTAAGAGCACCTCTAAGGAGTATAGAACCATCAACCTGAGATTTGACAATACAATGAGATGAGCCACATAATTTGGATTAAACATGTGATAGCAATCAGCTACACTATGGCCAAACTTGTAGTAGACTTGACACTGTATTTTATACCTATTAGTGTTTCCAGCATTTCCATAATTCTTGTGATCACCATTTCCAAAATTCTTGTTATCATTATTTGCATAGTTTCTATTATCATTGTTACCATAATTTCTGCCTCCTCTATATCCATAACCAGATCTGCCATCTCTACCTCTGGAATTAAAAGTTATGCCCCCATCATTGTGTTGAGTAAATTACACTTGAGGTGCTGAATCTAAATTAGTATCCTTTGCCTTTGCTGTTTGAGCTCTAGTCAAATTCAGTGTAGGAGCAACAATACTTTCTCTTAACTTTTCAAGCCTTTGTTCTTGAGCCAAAAGAAGAGATTGGATCTCCTCAAATTTGAATTGATCAATCTTATTGCTAATTGCAGTAACCAGTGACTCATATTCACTTGGCAAACCTTCAAAGATAACATCTATTTGCTCCTAAACAAAAACAGTTTGTCTAATGGCTAGTAAAGAATCAACAATTGTTTTTATACGAGTAAGAAATTCACCTATGGAGCGTTCACCTTTTTTGGTATTCCTAAGTTCTGTGCGAATATATCTAGATTTTGCTTTTGTTTTAGCATGAAAATGATTATGTATCTTTTCCCACACTTGATGTGCATGAGCACAACCAACAACTTTTGATAGAACCGCCTCAGATAAGGATGACTGAAGCCACACCAGTAGTGATTGATCTTGATATTCCCATGCTGCATATGCTGGATTTTCTTTATCCATGTCGGCATCTTCTTGTGTAAGATACTTTGGGGGAATTAGTGGACTAACAACAAAACGTTGAAGTCGATGAACCTTTAGAACTAGTTTAATTTGCTGCTTCCAAAGCAAAAAGTTATCATCCGTAAGTTTAGCCGTAACATGATATGCGAAATTATTGGCAGTGCCGGAAGAGGAGTTCACCAAACCTCTGATCACAGGAAATGCATTAATTAGTGATGATGACATAGTAAACACATAAACCAGAGGTGCGAAACCTGATTCTAAAAACATAAGTAAAGAGAACACAAATCTAACACCGCAATCAGAGAAAACGCGATTAAAGAAGAACGAACAGTCATAAACAGATGTCATGAACACTTAGTAAATCACACAAAACAGAAATCGCGATGAAAGAGAGGAACAAAATCATGATCCAAGAACGAATTCCAAACAGGATCAAAATCGCAATCGAAGAACAGAATGACCGAAGAAACACAATTTTCTAGATTGAAAATCCAAATGAAAACAAAAAATCATGGATTTGCTTGAATCACACAAACAGCCAAACAAATCATGAGCAAAATGTGCTTATGGAAGGAAAAAAAAAAAGGATCAAATTGCCATTGAAGGCTTTAGGAAGCTCTAAATACCATGAAGAAGTCCATGGAGGTGAGAGAGAAAGAGAGAAAACTAAAATATTATGAAAACTGTTATCGTGTTATGAATAAGTTTTTGTTACAACAGTGCAGAGTATTTATAAAGACTTCTAACTACATAAGCAGTTAGCTTAACTAACTAACTTTTGTGCTAAGTCAATAATGGCTCAACTGTATCTACTATACATTATTAATTAGAGACCAATCACAAAAAAAAAAAAAGTTTTATTAGTGAACAAATATAAGATTGAAGTATATATCAGGGATCAAAACTATATTTTAACCTTAATTTTTTTTATTTTTTCTTCATGATTTGTAATAAGTGTACCTTAATTATTTTGATGTATGTATATATGTATGATTTTTAGTGATGTTACTACTGATGATGAAGAATGTAGAAGCACGGTGTTCAGATTCGACTTGTTCAGTATATTAGGGGTGTTCATAAACTGAATCAGTTCAAAAAAATCACGAAATCGACCCAAAAAAACTACAAACCGAACTAAATTGAATTTGGTTTGGATTTTTTGGATTTTTTTAAAGAGAACCGAGCGGTTCAATTTGGTTTTTAGTTTGGAACTCGAGAATCGGTCCAAACCGAATCAAACCGCATAATGAGTGAGGTTAGCATTTTTTTTTTTACGTTGCCTTTGCCCTTTAGCTTAGTGAAGGTGCAGCTGGGAAGGGGGAAATCAAAATTAAAAACCTAAGGGAAAGGAAAGCTCTGTGCCGCCATTCACACTTCTCTTCTCCTCAATCTCTTGTTCTCTTCTGCGTCTCAATCTCTTGTTTCGCCTTTGCCTATCAATCTCTTGTTCCCCTCTACCTCTCAATCTCGCACCCTCAACCTTGACGGCGCCTTCATATTGGAGTTGGAAGCCTTGTCATGATTCTTCCTTCTTCTTTGCATTGTGCCACCACTGACCACCAAGGCATTGACGGCAACGAACCACTACGACAACTGCGTCTTCAATTTCACGGACGACCTTCTCTGTTTACGGACCACCGAGTCATCGACGAACCACTCTGCTCACGTGCTTGCCTACTTGGTATGTCTAATATGCTTGGTTCAGTTCTCTATCTTTGAGATTTAGTGGTTCAGTTCTCTAGGTTTGCATCTTGATTGGTTTCTCTATTTGTGATATTTGGTTTTCTTTGATGATATTTGGTTCTCTATGACTATGTCTATGTGATTTGGTTCTCTATGACTAGGTTCTCTATGACTTTATAATATGCATATAGATAAAGAAATTAGCCAGACCTTAATTTGCTAAATATTTACTAGTTCAGTTCTATGTGACATTTTGCAATCTATATGATATTTGTCTATTTAGTTCTCTTGTGACTAGTTTCTTTGTAATATTTGGTTCTTTGCATCTTTGAGGAAGGCTTGAATGCTTTTTAGTTCATCTCTGATGTCTAAAAACTCTGTGGATTCCATTTTGCAGCTTTATTTCTTCCTTTAGGAATTGGAGAAATTCTTCCAAGGCAAGGCCAAATATGTAGTCTCTAGCTATATATCTGTTGTTGAATTTTGATTGATTGTTGTGAAGAAAGTATTCTAATAGAATTTTGATGAGTAAAGATATATCATTTTGTTAACTTTACAAAACTGCTAGTTCCATATGAGACTAGGTAGATATATTTGAAATTATGACAACAATTTTAAGTTTTAAAATCCCTTAATTTTATGTTTTAAGACTTTTGTTTGTATTTTTTTTTTAAGTTTAAAAAAACCACAAAAATCAAATCGAACCAAATCACAAAAGTTTAATTTGGTTTGGTTCGAATTTTTTTATAAATAGAAAATCGAATTAAACCGAATCACATATATTTTTTATATTTAGTATGGATAACTTTTTAACTAAACTGCATCACGAAACATCCTATGAGAAAGCATGCGGTTCTGGTTGTGCGTGTATACCAAATTCTAATAACCAATTAATGTGCAAATCTAACATAATAAAGTGCATACAACACCCTTGACGGAACCAGCCATAGATACGTAGGACAAGTGTCAAGATTACATGAAAACACACACGCGTTAAGAGAATATTGGTCCAAAATATTATATTTGGACAAAAATATCTCTTATTTTTTTTATTTTTTTTATTAAACAGGAATATTTTAATAATTTAATATTTAATTAAATATAAATAATTTCTTTCTTCTATTGAAATCAATTATCTCTTTAAAAATAAATTATCATAAATAAAGGAAGATGAAATTATTTTTTTTTAAATTAAGTATTAAAATACTATAATATCCTTAAAAATAGTTTATTTTATGTTAAAATTTTGATATTTTTGTCTAAAATATTTTGATGTTGGTTGCTAACATCTTTCAACTAGGATGAATATTAACAACCACATATATATATATATATATATATATATATATATATATATATATATAATGCAACTCATATGAGAACTTCATTTTTAGGTGAGAATGAAAACGGATGTTTTTATCAGTTACATGGTTAGGATTAGAGTACTGATTTAAAAATTAACACTTATCTCACTTTATCAGTTACACCGATCTCTATTTTTCCTCTTTAGTGCATCTAAAATTTTAAAAAAAGATTTATCAAATATTCAAAAGATTTATTTTATTATGTTTTAAAATATCAAAGATTTATCATCATTGTCACCAAGAGTTGTCCTCATCACCACTACTACCGCAACCAACATGGTCATCGTTACCGCCACCAACATAGTCACCGTCAGGGCCACCATCGTCGTCATCATTATAGTCGTCGTCATTATTGTTGCTGCCACCACCACCACCACCACCACTGCTTGGACCTCATCTCTTAATTTATTTTTTAACATTTGAAGTTAACTTGCTTATTTTGTGTATTAATATATGATTATATGTATTTGTAATTGAAAATCATTTTTATTCTAAAAAAAATAAGCAAAATCTAAAAATCTATAGTGATTTTTTAACAATTATTTTAAAAATGCATCACTGACTCGATCATCCAACCTAACCCAACCCAACTCGTTCATGATTGGGTTGGTTTGGATTGAGTTTGAAAATAAAATTACACAAAGTCAACTCAATCCAACCCACTAAAAATTGATTGAATTGAGTTAAGAATTTAGGTAAATCTGACCTAACCTAACTCGTGAATACCCATGTATCTGTATTTTTGTATTGAGCGTTTTAAGGAAATAAAAAAAATCTATGATAGGAAAAATATTTTACAACATCATAATTTTTATTATATTCTAAAATTACTCGTTCAAAACTTTGCTGATAAAGGGACACGTAATACATCAAGAGATACGCGATCTTTTGATCAATTCCAAACCTTTCAAATTACGTGATGTTATATTTAATTATAAGGTATCTTTCTGAATTTCTTAGTCCTAACATTGATTAGCTAACTTGCCTATAATCATATGGGAAATGTGAATTTAGTCATTTCATATATAATCAATGACTGTGTACTGAAACGGTTGTAACAGTGGTGGTGGTAGTTACAGTGATGTATTGCGGTGGTGTTGAAAATGATGACAGCAAAATCATGGATTGATAGTGATAAGATGGTGATAATGATGTAAATATATTTTTTAAAATTAAACTCACAAATCTATTTTTTTTAAATGAATGTAAAAGTATTTTAAAAATAAGTTAAAAATCAACTTGATTTTATTTTTTTCAGATACTATTTATTTTAAAATTACATTTCAAAATTGAAAATTGAAAATTGAAAACTCTCGAACACACTGAACAATGCCTTAATTTCTTATGTTTGGTCTTCATTTAAAAAAGGGCTCAATACCCTTTTAGTATTTGAAACCACCAATGCCAAATCTGATAACATGGCGGATCTAGCTTTTTCGAAGGTTGCATATCAGATTTGGGTAGTTTGTAAATATTTTGAAGTTCAAGATGTTGAAGAGATGAAGGTGATTTTTTTTTTTTATGATTTTTAATTTTTAAAATAAAATAAAAATGGTTGTTTTTAATCATCACTATTTTAAATATATTATTTTAAAATCAAAAGTACTAATCAAGTTAAATATTTTTTAACAAAAAATCTTAAAATATATAAAAATGTGATCAAAATATTACTTAAAAAGTATCAAAATAAACCTTTTAAAATATTATGTACCAAAATATAAAAAAAAAACTTAACTTAGCATCCTTAAGCCAATATATTATAACTAACCAAACATATCATTCTCAAGAATCATAGTTTCACAATGAACTTTTCCACCAAACACTTCATAATTTAATATATTTTATGATTACGTATAACCAAAACCGATAGTGATTTATAATAACTATATTTTAACTTATATTCATATATGATATGTTTTAAGATTACATATATATTATTAGTATTACTAATAGTTGTATATCATATCATAACTTAACAAAACTTGTCACATAATAATTTATTTGAAAACGTGAAAAAAATGTTTTTGGATCCTAATTAATTAAGGGCATAACCGCATAACTCAACTGCCAGGCATACAGGCCCCTTATATAAGTTGGATATGGTCACAATATTTCTTTCCCCATCTCTCATCCTTGTTAATTAATTAATTTGTTCCAATATTTCTTCATCATGTCACTTGCTGGTAAACTCAGCATCGAAATTGGGGTTCATGCAACCGCTGCAAAGTGGTTCAACCTCTTTGCAAAGCAACTCCATCATGTTCAGAACCTTACTGATAGAGTGCATGAAACCAAGCTGCATCATGGTGATGAGTGGCACCACAATGAGTCCATCAAACACTGGACCTGCACCATAGGTAATTAGATTATTTGAAGTATAAAATTTGGAATTAAAATTGAAAAAAAAAATATTTATGCATTTTACTTTTTGTATAATTCCTTACAATTGTTTTTTATTGGTCTTGATGGCATGTGAAACAACAGATGGTAAGGTCACAACATGTCGAGAGAGTATTGAATCCGTTGATGAAGAGAACAAAACAATCATCTACAAGCTCTTCGAAGGAGATATCGGTGAGAAGTATAAGGTTTTTAAGCTCATTTTTCAAGCAATTGATAATAAGGATAATGGTGGTGCTATTATCAAATGGATTGTTGAATATGAGAGAATTGGTGTGAACGATGATCCTCCATATGGCTACATCGAATATCTACACAATGGAAGTCATGAAATTGATGCTAATCTTCTCAAGGCATAACTGCAAAAGATATGATGAAAATAATCCAAAAAACTAATAAGAAATAATTGGCTTGGCCTTAAAATAAGTGCTTATCTTATCTAGTCATATGTGTAATAGCGTGCGGTGTTTGACGAACGAGAAGGGTGCTTAGGTAGATCCTTCCTTTGCATGTAATAAATTTGAATGTGTCTGATTGGTAAAGAGTTTCAGTTCTCATACACACAATGGTTTCAAATCAAAAGGCATGTCCAATTGGAGTTTGATAAAGGATTTGAGGGGCGAAACTGATATTGAAGCTTTGAAGCTATGTGGACAAAATGTATGACAATTATGGTTTGTTTGTGAAAAAAGAATCCTATGGTAGAAGTAGTTGAAATAATTTAATTCAATTTAGTAGAATTTCATTTTGGTTGGTCTGATGGTGGTGAGGTAGTTTGTAGTGGTTAGTGTGTATTTATGGCTACAAAGTGTTGTACTATTAATACATAATAACGTGGCCCTCTATAACTTTTGCCGAAAGGTGGGATTTTGTTAGATAATAAATATTTGTTTCATGTAAGGCAGTTATTATTTGGCACTTGTGATGTCATGAACAAATATTCATTAATATAATATATATTATTTGCTGAGAAAAAAAAATTGAATGTGTCTTGAATTCATGTGTTATGTTATATATAGTGCTCATTATGATGCATATAATGGATATTTATGCATCACGTTAATATATATTTTTGTGAGGAGTGAGGTGCTTTATGTTGTTTTGGCTAAATTAAATGTCATTTTTTTCCATTATGTTTTAATATCTGTACGTTCCATGTTAATTTATGTTTTAAAAGTTTTAATTTAATCTTTTATATTTTAAAATCAATAAAAAATTATTCTTCTAACACAAATATGGCTTATAATTACGTGTCATGACTTTGAATATTTTTTTTTATTAATTTAATATGTAAAAATTATTTTATTATATTTATTTATATAATAATTATGAAGTCTAACTAATGTATGAATGAAAAAACAATTAAACATTATGAAAAATCATATGAAAAATAAGTTATGTGAATAATTGAAAGATAATTTAATATTAAATTTTTCATTACTTTAATGGTTTGTTAGATATACTATTTATGTGATTTTCATTATTTTTATTGTTTTATTTTTTTATTTAAAAATTAGTTGGGTTCAATGATTTTTATGTAAATAAATTTAATAAAATCATTTTTTTTAAATTAGCTAAAAAAATTTTTAAATAATGTCACAATATCAAAAATGATATTTATTTTAGAAGGATGAATTTAACTTATTTTAAAAACATAAAGAATCAAACTAAGATTTCCAACACATAAAGGATAAAACTTAACAAAACCTAAAACATAAATGATTTTTTAAAAGAGACATTTAATCTATTATTTTTTTTGCACTTGGAAACGGTGGCAAGACAAAAATATTTAAAAGAAAAATGAGTCACTATTTTTTTTGCAACTCAAATAGAAATTCTCTAACTGACATGCACACATTTAGTTTGTTAAGTTTCTTTTATTATTGGAGAAAATCCGTGAGTCTGTTTTTAAATTTGAGTTGCTAGTTGCAACACTCAATTCTTTTCTGATGGGCCAGTATGTAAAAAATGAAGAAATATATATTATGGAATCCATTGGTAAAACTTTAATGAATTTCTTGGTTGAAATAAAAAAAAAATTTAATTGTTTAAAGATAGAAAAATATAAAATATTATTATTAATATAATAGAGAAACTTTGATAAGTTTGTTTGTTCTAGATGCTTATCTACCTTTAAATCCTGGATTCAAATCCCATCCATAATTAAAATTGAATAACGCGTGCGATGTCAACTTCTATTGAACAACTTGCACAGCTCACTCTATAGATAATATTGAACATAGTGCACAGTCTAGAACAGTGTATTTTGCAATTTCTCATAAATGAAGTGATTTAAATGCATAACCGATCAGAATTCTAGATGCTTGTCTACCTTTAAATCCTGGATTCAAATCCCATCCATAATTAAAATTGAATAACGCGTGCGATGTCAACTTCTATTGAACAACTTGCACAGCTTACTCTATAGATAATATTGAACATAGTGCACAGTCTAGAACAGTGTATTTTGCAATTTCTCATAAATGAAGTGATTTAAATGCATAACCGATCAGAATGCTAGCTAGGTTTCGGTCTTTTCAAGTCAAATATGATATAGACAAAAAAATATTATAATTTTTTTTTATTCTAATAAAATATTTATTATTTTTTATTATAAACACATATAAATTAATTAAAATTAAAAAGACAAATAAAGATATGACTGATAAAGGATATAACTAATTAAAAATAATATGATATTAAACTTTGGAAACTATACATAAATAAAATTAAAAAAATGGACATAAACTCGTCTAATTAACCATAAGTCTCCCTCAGCTAACCACCTGCATCAAGACCCCACCTCTTAAAGTCAAGCCTCATGTGTAGTGCAATCGATCGGAGTCCATCTCCATATTTTATGAGTTGAAAACGAAATAATAAAATAAAGTCTCTGATTCCATATAGTATTTTAAAATGTAAATAATATTGAGAGGATGCACTTACTCCAATACAAGATATATATATATATATATATATATATATATAAAAGTACAATATATAATTTTATTAAGCCTGAATATATATCACTACAATAATTTTGCAGATTAACGAGAGAAATTTTGAGAGATATATTTTGTTATTAATTCGTCACAATTTAAAAACGAATTTATGAACTAAAAAGTCATTTAAATCTTTTGTAAATTAGTAAGGGATTAGCAAAGAAAAATATTTTTCTCGTTATTTCCATGCAACTTTCACAAATTACCTAACAATGGATACATATTTTCACTAATAAAAAATCAATTATTGTAAAAAAAAATCTTACAATAGTGAGGGATATATCTCCCACAAATCCCTCAATAATTTGCAAAGGAAAAAGTCATTGCAAATCCCTCCCAAAAAATATTGTCAATATAAAATTAATTTGAATAAGAATAGTTTCCGAACCAGATTCGTCACAATATTGCAACACAATTGTTTTTGTCACAATCCCTTACAAATTATCAAACATTGTCAATTTTTAATGGATTTTAAATATATAAAAAAATTAAAAAGTATATATATATCATAATCTAACATTAAATATATTAAAAAATTATGAATCATTTTATTTGATTTTTCTAATACTGGGTATTATAAAGAGAAAATAGAAACAATTAATTTTTCATCTTAATTTAATTTATACAAATATCATGTAAATTTAATTATATAACAAAAATAAAACTATATTAGCATGTGTTTGATATTATTTTATTTAAATTTATATGAAAGTATTTCTTTTGATTATGATTATATTATATAAGGTTTTTGTCACAAAATGTATATATCATGTGAATTATTTAATTCGGTATTTATTTTATTTTTAAAAGATTCTACAACTATTCTTTTTTTTTAAATTCTAGTTTTTTTTTCTTATGTTTTGTATGTTATTTTAATTTTATTGAATAATGTATATATAATAATGTTAATTTTTATATAATTATGAATATTTTTAAGAATATTCAATAAATAAGATAATAAATGCAATTAGTTTTTATAAGAGATCAAATTTGAATTTAATATCTAATTAATTCAAAAATTGTTTTATTCAACAAATTTGAAGTTTTATATAAGTGCGTGGCCTTTTAGTTTTTTTTTTTTTGAAAATTTGTCTAGTTTATTTTCTTTTTGTTTGTTGTTCAAAGAAACATATTCGTTCAATCGCTCGAAATTGCCCCTCTCAAAACTACTGTAGCTCGCGGTCGCGAAAGAATAACTCGTACAATTGTCTCAATACTTCCTATGTGGTATCGAGGACACCACTCTGTGACATTATTGTTTTCGTTGATGAGATCATGAGAAGAAAAGCAAGCCCAACGACTAGAATCACAATGAGAAACACTCTTCTTGCTACTTCGAGGAATAATGAGCATGAAGAGATGAAGAAGAAAAAACTGTTAACTACTCCAAGTGCCAAGGAAGTAGAGAGACAAAAGTAGGTTCACTATGTTAGAGCTACTTTGGATTCTTCATTGGGGATTTATTTTTTGTTTTTTTTATTATTTTTGTTGTTAACAATCGATTGTTGCTGTTATTATGCTTTGTTTCTTTTTTTGTTTTATTTTCAATAAAATTAATTTTTTCTAAAATATCCATTACGTGAATCAAGATGTTAGATTAACTTAAATGTATGTTGCGATGTCATCTTGATAAAGTTGTTCAACGTGATATATACAAATTTGATTTATTTATTTATAAGATAATATTTATTTATAAGATATCAGATTTATTTATTTATTTATTTTGTTAGATTAAAAAAACTGATTTGTATCGTAACTCAAAAAAAAAACTTTTATAATTATGAATATTTTTAAGAGTATTTAATAGATAAGATAAAAAAAAATGTAATTAGTTTCTATATAAGATAAGATTTGAATTAAATATCTAATTAGTTAAAAAAAATTAATTTAACAAATGTGTAACGACTCACAGTTACATTGTTTTTTAAAATTATTTTATTCAAATTTGAAAATTATATCTTATATATAAGATATATATCGAAATTTGTTTTTAATTCGAATTTGTGATGAATTAGCAATTAAAAGTTGTGAAGGAATAATAAGAGTAAGGTGAGGGAAACTTGAATTTAATTGTGATGGATTTGTTACAAATTTTGGGAGAAATTTGTGACAACTTTGCGAGAACACATTTGCAACTGACTTGTGATGAATCAACTAGACATATTGTCTCATAAATTAGCGACAAAATAGTTTATTTAAAGTAATCAATTTTGAGAGGGATTTTGCCAAAGGAATAGTAAGGGTTGATAATTTATTAACTTGGAAATAGCAAGAGAACAATTCTATCGCAAAATAGCGATTTGAATACAATGACAAATATATTCTTCTCTAAGTCGTTGGAAATCTGTCACAAATACTTTTTAACGAGGGACTTTCCATGGATTTGCAACAGAAATAACCCTTGCAAATATGAGAAATTCTTGTAGTGTATATGTTTTATGAATATATAAAGCAAATCACAATTTTCATTTTATATATTGCTAGTGTACGGCTATCATTGACACAACATCATTGTCTCATGTATTAAACTTACACGTATTTTTTTTTATCTAATTAAATATCTACTTTTAGTTTTACTTGTATATTAGTTTGTGATCACATATAAAATAAATAATGATTTTTATATAATTATTTTTATAATTCATAATAAGTAAATATTTTTCAAAATTTACATTAATTATTACTAAAAATCATAATAATCATTCTTAAAAAAATTCATCATAAATAATTATTTTTAAATTTAGGTTAAATTGTAATTTTAGTCCTTTAATTTTAAAAATTGAAGATTTTGGTACCCTAGTTTTTAATTGTAATATTTGGTCCTTATAGTCTAAAAAATTGGTGATTTTGGTCATCTTGCTCGATTATTAATTAATAATTATGATTAATAGATTTATTAAATTAATTATAAATTCACTAAAAATTATTATTTAAAGGGATTAAAAGTGGTTATTTTAAAAAGTTTTTATTTTTTATTTTTTATTTTTTTAATATGAAAAATAATTTTTTAATGATTGGTAATTAATGATTTTTTTTTAAATTAGAAATGATTTTTCACCAATGGATACATACTTTTCATTCACCCCTCAGTTATGCAAATTAGGAAGCAGTCATCCTTACCATCTATGTTATTTGGGGTAGTAGCTATAGAATCCTGGTGAAGTTTTCACCTCCATCTTGTCTAACCACCATAGAGCCACTGAATACAATGCTTTCTGCTATGGACAATGATGAAAGCATATAAGGATTTATGAGGAATTGGTGAGGAATCAATTGGGATGTAGTTGTGAGGGATTGGCGAGTGAACCTTTGTGAAGGATTTGCGAGGGATCGATTGGGAAGTAATTGCTAGGGATTAACGAGTGATCCTTTGTGAAGGATTTGCAAGGGATCTATGAGATATTTTTGAAGGATTAGCAAGAGAACTTTTCTCATTAATAAGTGACTTGATTTTAGTGAGGGAATTATCCATCGCTAATCCCTCACTATTCCCTCATAAATCTCCTTTGCAAGACATTAGCAAGGGATAATTCCCTCACTAATTTGCAATTCTCTTGGTAAATATTTAGAGATTTCAATTCGATTGAATGAGTATTCTAATCCTAACCGTCTAATCTAATATAAAGATGTGGTTCTAACATAACCAATTCAATTATTCATCTCGCATACAATTTTACATCTGATTCTTCATTATCTTCAACATATTAGCCATGTTGTTGTTGTCAGATGAAGTTTCAAAGATGATGACTAAAATACACAATAACACACTAGAAGAGGGGGGGGGGGGGGGGGGGTTGAATAGTGGGTTTAGAACTTTTTTGTTAATATTATTAGTTCACAAATTGCCTTCATTGATATATGTTAGTTTAAATCAGCAAATATGTCCTTGCAAAGCAAAGCTTAGAAAGTCTTTTCAAAAGAGCACACTGAGCATGATAAATATATGTAATGACAAGATAGCAAATGAGAGCTTGTTTTTACACTAGTTCACTCAATCTGAGTTACGTCCAATTTTCCTTTCACAACTATTAAAATGTTCCATTATAATCAACTGATTACAAAACAAGTATTCTTTACTGCCACTTTTGACTACAAGTATTCTCTATGTCACTCCTGACTACAAGTATTCTTAACCATTTCTGGTTACAAGTATGAATCTCCCCCTGAGATTATACTTCCCAAGTATTCTTTTATCACTAAGCCAATCCTGAATTTCTATACAAATATGTATAAGATTCAGATAACTCTCAAAGAGAATATATAAACAAATGTTGAATTTACGTGAGCTTGTAGAGGATGGATATTCTTTTTCTCTCAACTCATATTCAAGACCTTGTCTCAAAGTGCTTTCTCTTGCTGTTTAGATTGATTTTTGTTATCCTGTTATCGTTCATTAGTGTTCTCATTTCATGGAGGCTTTCTTATAAAGTGAGCTTCATGAATTTATCTTGTTTCCCTTTCTGACATGCCTCACAAAATAAGTTATCCTTATATGACATTATTAGCAATTCTCTTACAAGGCTATATATTTGTAGTTTTGAGATTAATCTCAAACTTGCATGGCCAAGCTTCTTATGCTATAACCAGTGACTTTCTTTGACAGATAGTAAACATGATACATTTTGATTATTTAGTTCACCATGATTGATCTTATAAAGATTGCCTTGTCTCTTTGCAGAGAAGAGATGTGAACCTTTAGAATCTCTGATTATGCATGATTCCTTATTGAAGGAAACATCATATCCACTGTCGCAAAATTGACTTATGCTCAGTAGATTGTGTCTTAGCCCTTCAACAAATAGCACATTCTCAATAAAGAGACTAGGAGGAATACCTATCTTACCAGTACCCATGATTCTCCCTTTCTGATTACCTCCGAAAGTGACTGTATCACCATGCATTGGTGTCAAGTTTAGGAACATAGACCTGGCGCCTGCCATGTGATATGAGCAGCCATTGTCCAGGTACCATGATTGGTGTTTCTTTCCTACCATCAAGGACATCTGCAACATGGATTATTTTGCTCTTAAGTACCCATATTCTTTTGGGTCCTTTGATGTTAGTCTTGGAAGCAGATGATTTGCTCCTTGTAGGCAATTTCTTGCTTTTGGACTTTACATGTCCATTTTTAGAAGCTCTCTTTTTGGTTGCTTCTTTCTTTCTTGTGAATCCAAGACCAAATTTGTCATTTAGATGTCTGTTGTATGAAAGAATTTTCTTTAAATTTTCAGACCCACTGACAAATTTGCTTAGAGTACTCTTGAGAGATGCAACTTTTTTGCGTAATTAAGCAATTTCAGCTTCATCTTTGCTCAAGGCTCTTACCTTGTTTAATTCATTAGTTTCCTTAATCAATTCATTCAATTGCCTTCTATGTTGTTCCTTTTTTATCTATAGTTCACTTTTTCTCTTAATTAAGCATTGGTGATCAATGATTAGTTTTTGAAAATCATCTGTTAGAACATTATTGCCTGTGATTAATGTAAAGCATTTATCAGATAGCTCAGTGAAAGAAGACTCAAGTTCTTAATGCTCTTTTGAAAGTTTTCTTAATTTCTTTTTCATAGATAAATAGGCTTTTGAAAGAATAGATGAATTAGAGAGAAATTCTTAATAAGCTTCTTGAAGAGAAATAAGATCATTAAGGTCTACCTCTTGTTCTTCATCATTTAAAGACTCAGACGCAGACGCAAAGTGGGTGTTGTCTAGTGTATTCTCATCATCAGACGCAGACGATGTGAAGGTTGTGTTTGCCATCAGACAGAGATTAGCTTCTTCATCTGATGCTTCAGAATTTTCTTCATCTATTGAGTCATTTAGACTTTCCCATGTGGACATTAATCCTTTCTTTTTCTTAGGAAATCTTCTGTTGACTTTTTCTTTTCCCTTGATGACCTTAGGACATTATAACCTGAAGTGTCCAGACTTCTTACACTTGTAGCAGACGATAAGACTCTTATCTTTCTTCTCATGGTCTACTGAGTATTTCTTATTGTAGTTCTTCCATCTTGAGCCACCTTTCTTTTTCCATATCTTATGGATTTTTCTTGAGATGAAGGATAGCTCATCACCATCTTCTGCCTCTTCTTCACTTGAGGAAGTGGACTCTGCTTCTGACTCTTCTGCCTTTAGAGCTTTAGTCGTATGTCTTTTGGATGGTCTAGAGGAATGACTTTTTGATGAAAATGATTCTTTAGATGTTGTCTAATTTGGCTTGTGAGCTTTCAGAGCCAAAGACTTGCCCCTTTTCAGTTTGGCATCTCGTTGCAGTTCTTGCTCATGCAGCATTAGAATTCCAACTAGCTCTTCGAGAGGCATATAGTCTAAATCTTTGGAAGCTCTAATGGCTGTGACCTAAGGTCTCCATTGTTTGGGAAAGTTGCGAAGAATTTTGTTAATATGCTTGAAATTTTTAAAACTTTTACCAAGGTTTTGAAGCTCATTTAAAATAGTTTGGAATCTATACAACATATTAGCTATGGTTTCATCTTCTTCCATAGTAAAGAGTTCATATTCTCTAGTAAGAACACTTACCTTGTTCTTTTTTACCTGTGAGGACCCTTCATAGATTATTATGAATGTGTCCCATATGTCATTGGTAGATTTGAATGGCTTATCTTCCTGTGCTCAGTTTCTGAGATGCATGCGTGTATTGCATTTCTTGCTCTGAAGTTGAGGATGAATCTGATCTTCTGTGTCTCAGTCCATTGTTCTTTTGGAATCTCAACTTTATTATCATCAACTAGAATATAATCTCCATTTTCTACGACATCCAGCCATGTCTATATGACATGATTCAAAGTATGTCTCCATTCAATGTCTCCAATATGAGAAGTTTTCACCCTTAAAGATTGGAGGTTTGTGTAGACTCTTCTCCATCCTTGTGTAGGATCTTTAGCTATGTATCTGTGAATATAGTTATCAGAGACCGAGCTCTGATACCAACTGAAATACACAATAACACACTAAAAGGGGGGGGTTGAATAGTGGATTTAGAACTTTTTCGTAAATACTATTAGTTCACAAATTTCCTTCTTGGATATATGTTAGTTTAAATCAGCAAATATGTCCTTGTAAGGCAAAGCTTAGAAAGTCTTTTTAAAAAAGCACATTGAGTAAGATAAATATATGTAATGACAAGACAGCAAATGAGAACTTGTTTTTATATTGGTTCACTCAACCTGAGCTACGTCCAGTTCTCCTTTAACAATTGTTAAAGGGTTCCATTATAATCAACTGATTACAAAACAAGTATTCTTTACTGCCACTTCTGGCTACAAGTATTCTCTATGTCACTCTTGGCTACAAGTATTCTTAACCATTTCTGGTTACAAGTATGAATCTCCCCCTGAGATTATACTTCCTAAGTATTCTTTTATCGCTAAGCCACTCCTGGATTTCTATACAAATATGTATAAGATTCAGATAACTCTCAAAGAGAAGATATAAACAAATGTTGAATCTACGTGAGCTTGTAAATGATGGATATTCTTTTTCTCTCAACTCATGTTCAAGACCTTGTCTTAGAGTTCTTTCTCTTACTGTCTAGATTGATTTTTGTTATTCTGTTCTCGTTCATTAGTCTTCTCGTTTCATGAAGGCTTCCTTATAAAGTGAGTTTCATGAATTTGAACATTGGAGACGACTTCTTTCCGTTGTCTCACATAGTAGAGTGTTAAAGTAGCTTTGACTGTACTTGATGTGACAGGAGCAGGTTTTTGTCTTTGTTACAGTTTTCTTTTAGCTAAAAGTGTGTATCCCAATGCTAATTGGTTCTTTTGGCTGTACCTACACACTTCACATAATACGAGACATATAAGCAATACGAGGAATCAAAGAAAGTAATGTTAAAGAGAGTCTCCCTTTCTTTCTGTTGTAGCAGTGCCTTTATTTAAGTAAAGAATTAATTATACAACACATATGACAGATTACGTTATGTTCCTACACAAGCAAAGTCTGGCTTAACAGACAGTTTGATCTTGATTAAGTATGGTCTATTCGTGCACAGACAACGTCTAGCTTAACAAACACATTTTGAATTAAAAGACATGGTCTGTTCGTGCACAGACAACGTCTGACTTAATAAACACATTCTGAATTAAAAGATATGGTCTATTCTAGCCTTAGACATCGTTTGGCTTGGCATCAGACATCATTTGGCTTGGCATCAGACATCATTTGGCCTTGCATCAGACATCGTCTAACCTTGAGACTTTGCATGATCCGTTAAGAACTTATTTTAGTCTATTTATAAGCAATTATAATGCGTAACTTAATCATCATCAGATATCAGATAGTTAAGACGAAAGTAAGAGTTAGAGTGATTATACCATTGTATGTCCTTACTTTATTTCCTAAAATCACTTAATTTGAAATCATTAGTTGATTAAATATTATCACATTTGTTATCATCAAAACCTATCAAGGTATTAGGGGTTAGACATCATCAAATGTCTTGGTTCTAATAATGGCGACAGTGCTGAAAAATCAAAATGGATACAATAAGTTTCAAAATGTTAACCTTTTTGTTCTATAATATTATAAAAATAGAAAAAAATGATAAAAAAATAAAAATAAAAATCAACAAAACAAAGAGACACGTAAAAAAGTTAATTTTAATTTAAAAGTCAACTTAAAAGAAAAATGAAAGTAAATTAAAATAAATGTATCTAAGGATGTTCACGGGTACAACTAACCTGTGGACCTTAACCAACCCAAACCGACCCAACCCAATTTAATTGGGTTGATAGAGTGTTTAGGTTAGACCCAACCCAACTCAATCTTAACTCAATGACCTATGGGTCGGGTAACGAGTTCTGTGGTAGAAACTCGTAACTCAACCTAATCCAACTCAACCTAAACTATATATACTTATAAATAATAATAATAATAATAATAATAATAATAATAATAAATTAATAATAACGAAAAATCAAAAATAGAAAAATCATACTTTCACTTTGCCACTCACTCAGACATTCTCATTTACAACAATTTCACTTTCACACTCACTATGTCACTCATTCCATTCTAATTTAACGAAAACTCTTCTCCAATTTCACTTTCTCTTTTGTAGGCCTTAGTGCCATTTTTTAATTTCTTTATTCATCAAAAAAAATAAAAAAATAGACACACTAAAATCTTACTTGACAGTCTCGACTACTTTCACGTACTCAATTGTCATCGCCTTTGCTAATGCTCTCTGTTGTCCTCTGTTTAGTCTGCTACCTTACGCTACACATTCGTTGCACTATTGCACCTTCACTGCGATGCTTGCACCTCATCTCTTGATTCGTTTTCTAACATTTGAAGTTAACTTGTTTAATTTGTGCATTAATATATGATTACATGTATTTGTGATTGAAAATGATTTTTGTTCTAAAAAAATAAGCAAAATCCAAAAATCTATAATGATTTTTTAACAAATTTTAATTAATTAACCCAACTCGTTCATGATTTGGTTGGCTTGGGTTGACTTTGAAAATAAAATCACACAAATCCAACTCAATCCAATTCACTGAAAATTGATCAGATGGAGTCAAGAATTTAGGCAAATCTGGCCCAAGTCAACCGTGAACACCCCAATGGCCATATTTTTGTATTGAGCGTTTTAAGAAAATAAAAAAAGCTATGATAGGAAAAATAATTTTTTTACAACATAATAATTTTTATTATATTCTAAAATTACTCGTCCAAAACTTTGCTGATAAAGGGACACGTAATACATTATACATCAAGAGATACGATCTTTTGATCAATTCCAACCTTTCAAATTACGTGATGTTATATTTAATTATAAGGTATCTTTCAAAATTTCTTAGTCCTAACATTGATTAGCTAACTTGCCTATAATCATACGGGAAATGTGAATTTAGTTATTGCATATGCAATCCAACGGCTGTGTGCTGAAACGGTTGTAATAGTAGTGGTGGTGATGGTCAGCGGTAGTGATAAAATATTGATAGTGGTGAAAATATATTTTTTTGAAATTAAAAATTAAACTCACAAATCTTTTTTTTAATGAATGTAAAAGTATTTTAAAAATAAGTTAAGAATCAACTTGGTTTCATTTTTTTTTATGTGATTTATTTTAAAATTACATTTCAAAATCCGAAAATTGAAAACTTTCCACCATTCAAAATAAGGCATTTGTTTCTCATGCTTGGTCTTCATTTAAAAAAAGGCTCAATACCCTTTTAGTTCCCATGTTTTAATTAATTGTGCATTTTGATCTCCAATTTTATTTTTTTTAAATCAAGTTGATCTTAAAGTTATTAAAAATATTCTAATTTATTATCCAACCGTCAATTTTTCTAATAACGATAATTTTGGAATATGTGTCATGCCACCTCACATTTTATAATCTTATTTTTTTATTGACGATTTATTTAACCTTATTATTATAATCTTAAGTTATTAAAAATGTCTAAATTTAGTCTATGGCCATCAATTAAACCTCAATATTTTGTAGGTGTAATAATAAGTATAAATAAATAGTAAGCAAAAATAAGATTACAATAATGTGAGATGTCATGTTACGCATACAAGATTTAATACCGTTATAAAAATTAATGACTCAGACTAAATTTGAACATTTTAAATAATTTGAGAATTAAATTATTTTTAAAAAAAAATTGAGAATCAAAACGGAAAATTATATAAAACTTAGGTACTACCATGGTTATTAAGCCTTAAAAAAAATAGCATATGTTTTTCCGATAGGCTTTTTAACTACTCTCCTAAGAAAACTTTCCCAAATTAATTTATCTATTCGATTTCGTTTTTCTAGTAAAAGTCCAGATTTTTAATTATATAAAAAGACTATATTATTATTTTTTTCAAAATATAAATTATTTTCCTCTAGATTCATCTTTATCCAAAGCTCCAATTATTATTATCAAAGATTGCGTACTTATTCACATCATTTTGTCATTCTCGTTGAAAGATTGGTTTTTGATTATTTATTTTTGCTGCTTCTTTTCCTTCTCATTTGTTTTTGCATACATAGTAGAGATTAATGTTCATGCACCGTTAGTATAAAATAATTTTACGTTGTCAAACAATAATAATTCATCGTTTTAATGAATTTTGAAATAATTTTATAAAAGTCAATTATTTTTCTATAAATAAAGAGTTGTAATTAACTGACGGTATAAAATAGTTTTACACCATCAATGCATCATCTTTTTTCTCTAAATCATATGCATGTGTTTACAATCTCTTTTTTCACATAGTAAAAATTATATTTTTCAATAGTCTACATTAATATTATTTTGTCTATAAAGTGTGTGTTTGTTCATTTATTTGTATCAGTTAATGATTTTCTAATTATTTAAATATATGAAAAATATTCAATTAAATTTTAATAAATGATATATTGATAAAAGATTCTTATATATCCAACAAACTTACATGAGAAATCTTTCATTTCTAATATATATATTAGGCTTAATGTTACATTTAGTGTATTAAGTTTCTTTTTTTTTTTTTTCATTTTGATACATAATGTTTTAAAAGTTTCATTTTGATATTTTAAATTATATTTTGGTCAAATTTTGGTACATTTCAAAAATTTTAATTAAAAATATTATATTTAATACCGATAGTACTTTAGATTTTAAATAATTAATTTAAAATAATGGGGATTAAAACCTATTAACTTTATTTTATTTTTAAAATTAAAAATTACTCAAAAAATCATCTTCATCATCTTCAACCTTCAACCATTACCCACCATCTCCAGCACACCACCACCCAGATCTGGTCATCATCAACAAACTATTCAAATTCGTAACCTTCAACCACAACCCACCATCTTCGACCCAAACGCACCACCACACCACAAATTGTGTGCCACCACCAACCTTCCCCCAAACCCAAATTTGTGCGTCGATATACACCGTCCCATTGGCAGTGGCTGAGTTGCCAACCTCCTTCTCATGCTCACAATGGACAGATGAGTCAAGGACGAGCTCGACAGGGCCCTCATGCTGGCTAGGGTAGATAAAGCACAAGGCAAAGAGCTCATAAGAGCTCGAATCCTTGAAGAGGATCTCGCAGCTGACTCGGTGAGACACAACATGGATCTAACGGCGAGCAACAACACCACCATTGCAAGCTTGTGGGAGTTGAGGCAAGATAAGATCAAAGGGAGAAGAGCGAGTGTGGGAGAAGAGCGAGTGGTCATTGAGGTTGCAGGGGTGGATGGACTGATGGCTGTCGATGGCCAACAGCGTTAGATTTGAAGCTACCAATGCCAAATCTGATAACATGGCGGATCTGGCTTCTTGGTAGGTTGTAGATCAAATCTAGGTAGTTTGTAAATGTTTTGAAGTCGAGATGTTGAAGAGATGAATGTGATATTTTTTGGGTGATTTTTAATTTTTAAAATAAAATAAAGATAGTGACGATTTTTAGTCGTCACTATTTTAAATTTATTATTTTAAAATCAAAAGTAGGTTAAATGTTTTTAATGGAAAATCTTAAAATGTATCAAAATATGATCAAAACATTGCTTAAAGTATCAAAATGAAAATTTTTAAAACATTATGTACCAAAATATAAAAAATGAGAAACCAGTAGTGATCTTAAGCATATATATTATAACTAACCAAACATATCATTCTCAAGAATCATAATTTCATGAAAGACTTTTCCACCAAACGCCCCCTAACTTCATATATTTTATGATTACGTATAACCAAAACCGATAGTGATTTATAATAATTATATTTTAACTTATATTCATATATGATATGTTTTAAGATTACATATATATTATTAGTCTTACTAATAGTTGTATATCATATCATAACATAACAAAACTTGTCACCTAATAATTTATTTGAAAACGTGAAAAAATGTATTTGGATCCTAATTAATTGAGGGCATAACCGCATAAGTCAACTGCCAGGCATACAAGCCTCTTATATAAGTTGGATATGGTCACAATATTTTTTCCCCATCTCTCATCCTTGTTAATTACTTAATTTGTTCCAATATTTCTTCATCATGTCACTTGCTGGTAAACTCAGCATCGAAATTGGGGTTCATGCAACCGCTGCAAAGTGGTTCAACCTCTTTGCAAAGCAACTTCATCATGTTCAAAACCTTACTGATAGAGTGCATGAAACCAAGCTGCATCATGGTGATGACTGGCATCACAATGAGTCCATCAAACAATGGACCTGTACCATAGGTAATTAGATTATTTTTCCCCCTAATTTATAATATATTTTAGTTTTTATACTTATATTTTAAAAGTTTAGCTTTTAGTTTCTAGCTATAATTCCTTCTGGTTAAATAATATTAATTCTTGATACGTGGGACTGATTAAGCAACAATATACAATATTACAAAACACGGAACTGAGTTGATTTAAAATTAATATAAATGTTTATAAAATAAGTAATTATTAGATAAGTGATTATTTTATAAATAGATAGAATTTGATTCTTTAAATAAATAAAAAATTGTTTATTTTAATCAAAAATATTTTAGACAAACATACTAAAAAAAAAATTAGATAACTGTTTGTTTTATTAAAATAAGTATTTATTTAATTAGATAAGTTTAAACAAATCAGCCTACGATGGTAAGATTAATTTCTTAATGACTTTGAAACATAAAATTTGGAATTAAAATTGAAAAAAAAAATATTTATGCATTTTACTTTTTGTATAATTCTTTACAATTGTTTTTTATGATCTTGATGGCATGTGAAACTACAGATGGTAAGGTCACAACATGTCGAGAGAGTATTGAATTCGTTGATGAAGAGAACAAAACAATCATCTACAAGCTCTTCGAAGGAGATATCGGTGAGAAGTATAAGGTTTTTAAGCTCATTTTTCAAGCAATTGATAATAAGGATAATGGTGGTGCTATTATCAAATGGATTGTTGAATATGAGAGAATTGGTGTGAACGATGATCCTCCATATGGCTACATCGAATATCTACACAATGGAAGTCATGAAATTGATGCTAATCTTCTCAAGGCATAACTCCAAAAGATATGGTGAAAATAATAAAAAAACTAATAAGAAATAATTGGCTTGGCCTTAAAATAAGTGCTTATCTTATCTAATCATATGTATAATAGGTGTGCGGTGTTTGACGAACTAGAAGGGTGCTTAGGTAATCCTTCCTTTGCATGTAATAAATTTGAATATGTCTTGAATTCATGTGTTAAGTTATGTTATATATAGTGCTCATTATGATGCATATAATGGATATTTATGCATCACATTAATATATATTTTTGTGAGGAGTGAGGTGTTTTATGTTGTTTTGACTAAACTAAATGTAATTTTTCTCCATTACGTTTTAATATCTGTTCGGTTGTTACTTTATATATTATTAGAAGTTTTAATTTAATCTTTTATATTTTTAAAATAATAAAAAATAATCCTTCTAAGACAAATATTGTTTACGCTTTGTGCGCCCCTTTGAATAATTTTTTATTAATTTGAAATGTAAAAATTATTTCATTATTTTCATTTATATGATAACTATGGAATCCAACTAATGTACCAATCAAAAAGTAATCAAACATTATGAAAATCATATAAAAAAATAATTCTCGTGAATAATTGAAAAATAATTTAATATTAAATTTTTCATTACTTTAATTGTTTGTTGGATATATTATTCATGTGATTTTCATTATTTTTATTATTTTTTTATTTTATTTAAACATTAGTTGGGTTCTATGATTTTCATGTAAGTGAGTCTAATTAAATCATTTTTTTGTTTGGAATTAACTAAAAAAAAATGATTTAGAATGGTGTCACAAAATCAAAAATGATTTTTATTTTTATTTTAGAAGGATCAATATAACTTATTTTTAAAACATAAAGAATCAAAGATTTTTGAAAACCTAAAGGACAAAACTTCGCAAAAACTAAAACAAAGCTACATTTAAAAACAGTTTTCAATTTTTAAAAATTATAAAACTATAAAACTTGTTTGGTTAATCAATTTTTAAAAACTGTTTTTAAAAATTTAGTTTTTAAAACTAAAAAATTAAAACAGTTTTTTTTTGTGTTTTAATTTTCTATTTTCTTTTTTCATAAAGTCTCACATCTTTTATTTTCTCTTTTCATAAAATCTTACATCTTTTACTAATAATTTTACACACAAATCCCACATCTTTCATTTTATCTTTCTTACATAAGTCTCATATCTTTCCCCCACACAAGTCCCATATCTTCTAAATTTATTTTCTTTAGTAGTAATTTTTAAATACCGAATAAATTTTCTCTTTTTAAAAATTGTTCTAAAAAATAGTTTTTAAAAAACAAAAATTGAAAAGCTTTTCAAACATGCCTTAATCTATTATTTTTTTCTACACTTGAAAACCGTGGCCAATACAAAAATATTTAAAAGAAAAAGGAGTCACTATTTTTTATGGAAAAACTTTGTAGCACTTTAAAAAATATTTTTTTAAAAATAAAATTGGTGTTTGAGAATTTTTTTGTTTTGTTGTATTAAAGGGGCTAAAATCCTGAAACCACAAAAAATGAATTACATATAAAGATCAAGGTTGAAAAGATCGGCATGAACAAGAGAAAACAAAAACATAGTTGTGTTAATAAAAAAACACGATGCCTTGGCGCAAGGATAGTCCATATTTCACTAACCCATCTGTCAGGTAATTACACTCTCGTAGTATGTGCGTAAATGTTATCGATGCGTTGCCTTCCATGCAGTTTTTAATCGATGTTACAATTGTATGGCCCTCATGTTCTTCGTTGCAACCTCTGTCAATAAGTTGCACCGCTGTTGTGGAGTCAATCTGTACTTCAAAGTAGGATACTCCTTTTTTGATGGCTAGTATAATCTCGTGTAGAATGCCCCACAACTTCAATTGGATGATAGACTTAGATCCTAGCTTACAAATGAATTCACCTACATCAATTCTTAACAATCCTCCACATGTTGCAATCCCATCATTGTTAGTGCAAGTTGCATCATAGTTGATAATGAAGGAATTACCCGCACTTGGCTTCCACACTAGTGGGTCTTGTCTCTGCTAGAACCATCTTGGATAAGCCAACGTTGAATACCATTTTTCTAGTAGTGTTATTCCAATTCATGCTCTCATGGTGTTGCATGGTATGATCCCATACAATCCTTGTCACTTCACAATTTGCTTGAAAGGCATCCCATACATTTTTCACACTCAACCAAAATTGGAGCTTGATTTCTTCTTTTCCACAGTCGATAACATGTTGTCACCACACCCATACTTTGATCTTGGAATCATAAGGTCTTTGGTTTACTGCATAGTTCCCACGCTATTTTCATCAGAAAAACATCATTGACATGTCTCACTTGTCTCACCCCCAAGCCACCTTTTTCCTTAGACCAACACACAAATTCCCAAGCTTTCCAATGGACCTTGGATGTTGAATATGTGTGACCCCACATGACATTTCTAAATGTTTGATCAAGCTTATCACACATATTTCTTAGGATGAACTCTAACTGCATGATGTATGTTGGAAGCACACACAACACAGACTTGGTAAGTCTGAGCCTTCCTGCGAATGATAGCGTTCTCTCTTTCCATGCACTCATCTTTTGCTGGGCTTTCTCAAGTATGTGATTGTATGAGTTTCATGAGACCCTCCCATGGTGGAGCTTGATTCCAAGATACTTGCCAAGATCATCTATATGTTGGAATCCCATGCTTGAGCTAATATCATCACGAACTTGCCTGCTAACATTTTTGGAGAAGAAAACTCGCATCTTCTCCTTGCTGACTTTACTACTAGAGCTTGCATAGAAGAAGTTGAGGCATGCAAAAATTACCTCAATTTGATCTAGTGATGCTTTCGAATATAAGATCAAATCATCAACAAACGCAAGGTGAGATAGTTTGGGTCCATTTCTCCCCACTTGGATCGGCCTCCATAACTTCTATCCACCACCACTGATATCATTTAACTCAAGTGCTCCATACATAAAATGAATAGATATAGGGATATGGGATCACCTTGTTTTATTCCTCTAGTTGGGGCGAAGGACTCCAAAGCTTCTCCATTCTACAGCATCCTGAACAAGGATTGGGATATGCAATGATAAATAACATCTATAAATGAAGCAAGCAGCCCAATCTCATGCAATGTATCTACAATGAAGTCATAATTTAGCCTATCGTAGGCTTTTTCAAGGTCAATCTTGATTGCCATCTGACCCTTTTCCCCCTTCCTCCTTTTCATAAAGTGAATGACCTCCTACATGATGATGATATTGTCTCTACTTTGCCAATATGGGACAAAACTACATTAGGTAGGGCTTACAATTTTCTCCATCACCAATCTAAACCTAGATGCCAGCACCTTCATGAATGTTCAGCCGACACGCATCCTCGACTTTAGGAATGAGACACACTAGGGCCTTGTTGATAGTTTTCACCTTTAAAGGATCTTCCCAAAGGCTTTTTATTAGTGCACACATGGAGGATCCCACCACCTCCTATTAGCTCTAGTAAAAAAGTGCATGAAAATCGTCTTCGTTGGGGGCTTTGAAGCTACTAATGTTGTGGATGGCTCCCTTAATCCCTTCATTCGTGATCGGTTTTTCCAACAACTCCAACTCAATAAGATCTAGGCTTAGGAACTTGCCCTTGAAATAGGAGGGCTCATGCCCACCTTCCTCTTGGAATAGGGTTTTGAAGAAGTTTGTAACCATTCCTTCAATACTATGCACATTAGTAACCTAGTTCACTTCCTCATCCATCAATCTGTCCGTGAAATTTTGTTGCCACCGAACAATAGTAATGCAATGGAAATACCTAGAATTCGTATCCCCAAATTGCAACTACTTACACTTGGATTTCTGGAACCATAGCACCTCTTCTTGGAATAGGATACCTTTCAAGTCCCCCATAGTTTCCCTTGTAGCTTATAGAGGAAAGTATTCGGTTGGCAAGCAAGGGCTTTGTCAATACCTCTTAGTCTACGATGAATTTCTTACTTCCTCTGAAAATGTTATTTTACTTTACGTTTACTATAGGTACATTTTCCATTATGTTTAAATTCATAATAACAAAATAATTACTAAAGTAATAATCCTTTATAATTAAATAATTCACAAATTAACAAAATAAAAATGAGTTTCTTTTTAAAAAAAGATTATTTAGATGTGACATTTTTTTAACCTAGAGTTTGAGGTATAAGTTATAACAATTTGATAACCTTAAAAATCTATTATATGAGGACGAATAATTTTAAATTAAAGTGATTTCAAAATAGATTAACTTGGATGTACACCTCTGTCAATCTTTTATGTTTTATGATGAATAAGTTACGATAATTCATAAATTTAAATTAGAATAATAAATCTTAGTTAAAAATGATAAAATCAAAATAAAATAATATCACTCCTTCTTCTTTCTTATGATAAAAATTGATTTTCATAAAAATAAATAAATTATTCTTTTCTCGTAATGTTATTTTGATGAGATGAATGTCTAAAAATTATTAAAAAAATTGGTTAATTAATTAAAGATAATCATTTTGGTGACGAACATTGTAAGATATTAATACATTTTCTATGTATAAATAACTCTCAAACTCAAATTTAATTTCAAATATTATTTTTTTAAAATAATTTTTTTTTTATGTTTTTCTTAATAAACATGAGGACAATTCTTCTAATTTTATTTATTAATTTTTTTTTTGCCGTGATTCCAATTGCGACAAAATTCAAACTTAATTTTAAGAAACATCCCTTTTCTTACCTCTGGATCAAACTTAGTGTTACTTCTGTTTGAAGTTTCCACCGACAAATAATTAAACACGCTCTTAATTGAGAACCTACTTACCTAAACTATGCGGCTGCATGTTACAAGAGTTGCATGCATCTCTCCATGTGTTAAAGAAATTTAATTTCTTCTCTCCCCTTGAATTCAGAACATATTAATTAGAGTCGGCAAATTGTAGCTTCCAGCATGTGGGAGCACATGTGGGCATATCTAGATATTCTCCATCGATGCAAACAATAACTAATTTATTTGTGATTAAGTGTACGTCCTCCATACTGTGGAGTTAATGCCATCAACTTGGGATATGGGACACTATTTACTACTAGTGTTTAGAACATGGGTCTGATCAGATAAGATAAATATATATAAAAAGAGAAAAATATATTAAAAAAAATTAACTTTTTTATATGTGTTAAAATTTATTTTTCTTGTTAATTATAGAAGTCTTACATTTTTTTAAAAAAATTATATTAAAAAATTTTACAAATTAATAATTAAAAAAAATAATTTTAACATTTAAAAAAATTAATTTTATTTTTTTTCTTAAAAGTCCTGATAAAGTAGTAAGTCAAAAACAAATCTTATGTATGCCTTTTTTTCTTTTAAAATTTAAAGGCAATTCACTCATGATATTATAAAATTATTTTAAAAATTATAAAAATATAAAGTTATGATTGTTAAAATTAATTTACAATGTAAATGTATCGTGTTTTAAACTTTTTTTTTTATATATACGTACATACTCCCTACAGTTCCATAATAATTGTTTTTGGGTAAAATATATTTGGGTTCACTATAAAATATGAAAAGTCTTTATTTTGTTTTCTCTTCATAAAACTTTTTCTTATTAATTTCGTTTCAATAAAAAAAAAAATGCAGGTCCTAGATATAATTTTCATTATTAAAAAATTGCGATTTAGCCATCAAAATAATTAGTGACTAATAATAATTGAAATTAACAATCGAAATTAATGGATGACTAATAGCAGTCGAATATCATAAGTAAAATATAACGATTGAATTAGTCATTGAAAATCGAAATATAAAACTCGATTATCAATTTTTTCGATCGTTATACAGCAATCGAATCATATTTTGGTCGCTAACAGTTAACAATTTGAGATTTTGTGATGAATTTTTTTGTCACTATTTTTATTAGCAACAATTTTTTTTAATTTTTGATTGTTAAAACTGAATTTTCTTGTAGTATCTATTAAACAATATTTGATTTATTACAAAATATTTGATCATTTACATGTTTTTTTAACAATAACTAAACATTGATTTCCATACTTTGTTTTCGAATAACAACCATCATTGTCAATAATTGATTGACAATCCTCAACAAAACTCTTTTTACAATCTTACAACTATCTTAGAATAATCTAGGATAAAATATGTTTTTATTCTTAAAGTATTTTTTTGTTTGATTTTTGGTTCTTTTATGGTGAACTTTATTTCTAGCGATGATAGATGTTACGTGTCACATATGATATTAATTTTATTTATTTTTTAATATTTTTTTAATATTATTGTCAATTAATTAATATTGAAACATGTATTATTTATCATAACCACATCATTCACTGATGAAACTAACTGACAAAAAGACTAAAGCAAAACCAAAAAATATTTTAAAGAATAAGATCGATCAAATAAAATATTAGAATTATAAACAAAAATATATTTTACACAAATTATTATACCTGCATTTCAATATCGTTTATCTCTTCTCTCTTTATTATATTCGTGTTTCTATTGGAAACGACGAGTACATTAAATTCCTGAACTTCTCGTTAATGCGTTTGCACGTGCTAGTTGGCAAATCAAACTTGATCAAAACACGATTTATAGAAACAATATAAATCACCGAAAAAAAAAAAAAATATATATATATATATATATATTTGTGTGAAAGCATAGATATAAATCCACTATATATGAATCACTAACACATGCACTTCATCAAGATATCACCGACATGAAAATTTGAATTTGGGAAAAAATAGAACGATTTGAGTCAATTGATTGGATGTGTCTAAATGCCACGTGTTATGTTCGTATGTGAATGCAAAAGTTGTCAAATAGATCATTTTATTTATCTTATGTGTTCAATTGGATCCTCTTATTATTTAAGTATTTAAAGTAGGTCGATTTATTTATAAAAATTATTCAATTTGATCATTTTCATCGATTAAAAGTTTTATATATAATTAATTTTAATTGACAAAAATATTCAATTGGATGGTTTTTACTAATAAAAGAACCTAATTAAATAATTTTTACAAATAAAAGGATTTAAATGGATATTCTTACAAATAAAATAACCTACCAGAATACTAAAATAATAAGAGGGTCCAATTAAGCAAAAAAAAAAAACAAATAAAAAGACCAATTTAACTATTAAGTCTATCTTACTTTGCACTGGATGTTCTGTTTCTGGTGGGAGGGGAAAATTTTGGGACAAAGTTTACTTTCATTTGCATCACATTGAACACCTCGACATATAAAATTCAACACACTTCATAACACAAACCTCACGACATGCATATCCAACTTTATTCCGTACAAAGGAAGGATCTATACACATATATATAAGAATCCTTCTCTTCAAACTTCACGCCGATAATTATACATAAAAGCACTAAGCCAATCCCATTATTTCTTAATATTTATATAGTTTTTTGGTGCATAACTTTCAGAGGTAGCTATGCCTTGAGAAGATGGCCATCAATGTCCTTAGTGCATTTGTGGAGGTACTCGACGTAGCCATAAGGAGGTTCAACTTCCTCAGCAAGCCTCTCATATTCAACGGTCCATTTGATAAAAGTACTGCCATTAACACCAATGGGTTGAAAGACGAACTTGAAGTTCTTGTACTTATGATCAATGTCTCCACTGAAGAGCTTGTAGATTATTGTTTTGTTCTGTTCATCAACAGATTCAATGCTCTCCTGGCATGTTGTAACCTTGCCATCTGTATGTGTTGTTTTGAAAGCAATTAATTAATCAAGACCAATTAATAACAAAAACATTGGTTAGTTAAGAATTACATATATCAAAGACAAGTAAAAAATAAAAATAAAAATGTACACATGAAAGAATTTTAATTAAAACTTGAAAAAAAAAAAAAGTAGGCATTTAATTGAACTTGGATGAAAAGGACTTAAGCTTTGATAGAATAAGAGTTTTGGACTCAGATCCGTTTTCAAAAAGTATGAAGATCAAAAATAAAAAATTAAAAAAATTGATGAACCAAAAACATACTTTATTTTTTTTAAATGGTAAACAAATATAAATTAATTTCTACACTTTTTTTACTTATCTTACATCGGAATCACTATTTTTTAATTTGTAATAAAATTGGTTGTGAAACTAAAACTGAAAATGATAGAGACTAAAAATATATTAAAACTTAGGGAAAATAATATTCTACCCATCTTATTTTGCATATCAAGTAATACAATAAGAAATTAAGTGACATTAATTCAGTTGATTGAACATTGTAATTGAGTATTTTAAACCTCTTGATATTGTGTTTGATGGTTAATAATTACCTATGACATAAGTCCAGTGTTTGATGGTCTCCTCGTGATGCCAGTCTTCACCTTGATGCAGCTTGGTTCCATGTACTCTATCAGCAAGGTTTTGAACATGATGGAGTTGCTTTGCAAAGAGGTTGAACCACTTTTCAACGGTTGCATGAACCCCAATCTCAGTGGTGATTTTTCCAAAAAGTGACATGGTGAAGAAAGAAAAAGCAAGTAATAATAGAAGCAAGAATTAATTGATTAAGAACAAACAAGGATGGGAGATGATGGAGAAGAATATTGCAACTAAATCCAATTTAAATAGAGCATGATTTACCCACTGCTAACTACTACATATACAATTAAACTATGGGGTCCATTTCAATAACCTACAAATAAAAAGGAAATAAAAACAAAGTACCTAATCAATTTTATTATGTCAAATCCAAATTTAGTAATAGACATGAATCCCATGCCACAATAAATAAAACTTAGGTTACTAATTTTGTAAATTTTATATTTTAGTATGCAGTTTTTTTTTTGGAAGTTTAAATAGTTTTTATTCCTTGTAGTTTAGCTTTTTATTTGTTTTGTTTGCCTTTTAAATCTTTTTTTTTTATTTCTTGCAAATTATATATATTTGTTTTCTTTTTCGTCCTTTAAACATTTTGGATAACGTTTTTTTTATTGTTCAAGGTGCTATCTAGAACACTTCAAAGAAGAAAAACAAAACAAATATAATTTATAAGGACTAAAATTAAACAAAAATTATTTTACAAAGAAAAAAAAAACAAAAACACACTAAATTGCATGAACTAAAAAATATTTAATTCTTTTTATTAGTAACAAGTTTTACTATTTAATTTATAATTTTTATTACTTAATATGAAATATTTAATATTATACTCGTTTCTTTTTTCTCCCAGTTTTGCTACTTTTATAGAAAAATGTTGTTTCTATACTTATCTATTATGTAGTCTCTGAGACAGTGCTTATGATCCGAAAACAAAATAAAATCTGATGGATCAAAAATTAATCTCACTTATTATATATGACTATCGTTAATTAGCTCAAGAAAATTCATTTTGCACATAAAAAAAGTTAAATATAATTTTTTTTTATTAACTAAATAAATTATTCATTCACATGAATGGAGTCGAGGAGAAAATTTCTCAATTATACTCTTAATAAATAAACAAATAGAAATAATAACATGTGAAATGTTAAAATAATAATAATTTCATCAAGTTTCTTTAATTTTGCTTTGATATGAAGCCAGAAAAAATAATAAAATAGTTTTGTTATACTATTTGTTAATCACAATCCTTCCATTACAAATACATTGATTTTTATCAAATTATATCCAAACATTATATCCAAGCAGAGAACGAAAGGATTATGATAGCACCACCATTAAATTTAATGACAACTATAAAAATTAATTAGTCCACCAAATTATTTCATCAACTTTTGCATATTTTAAAATTATTTGTTCAAAACGTTACTGGTAAAGGGACATGTGTTATACTTCAAGAGATACGCGATCTTTTCAATTATAATTTTGCAAATCTCGTGATGTCATATTTAATTATAAGAAATGCCTTTCTGGATATCATATGGGAAATGTCTTTCTTCTGTGATGTCATATTTAACTTGCACATATAATCTTACGGGAAATGAGAATTTAGTCAATTTATTAGCAAGCCAGCAAAAATATTACTTGATTGACTAGAATAACAAAAAATGAATATCAAACTAATTTAATATTTATATAGTTTGTCAACTTATTCATTTAAAAAAAAAAACATAACATTATTAGAAAATCACAATTTAACAATTGAAGTTATCAATAACTAATAACGATCGAATTTAATGGTAGCTGATAACAACTAAAATTAACGATTAAAAATCATAAATAACATATAACAATTAAAATTAGTGATCGAATATCAAAATATAAAACTTAATCAATGAATTTTTCAGTTGTTGTATAACAATAGAAATATTTTTGGTCACTAATAATTAACGATTTGAAGTTTTGTGATAGATTTTTTCTGTCTCTATCTTTAATAGCAATAAATATTCTTAATTTTTGTTACTAAATCATTTTTTTCTAATAGTGTAAGCGAGTGTAAGTTAGCAAACCTTATTAAATATATCCACTGTTTTAAGTATGTAATCAAGCTATACCTTGATTGTATTTTCAAATAATTGTAGTTATAACTTGTTAACTTATTAAAAAATAAGTAAGTGTAAGTTAGCAAATTCTCTATTTTTTTTATCCATGGATATGTTTTTGATATGTAACCCTCTCACTATATATATTTAGTTTTTATTATTTTATAAAGATTAAACTCAACGCATGCAAACTAACTTGTTTGTGACCAGGTTGGTTTTTTTTTTTGTTTTTATAAATAATAATAAAAAAAATCACAAATCGAATCTAACTCAATCTACACACATATCATATGATAATGAGTAATCTCATAAATTATGACGATTTTAGACTTCCGGGGGAATGGAATAAAATTTGGCATCTCAATATACCACCACGTGTGAAGAAGATAATGTTGTGTAGATTGCGAATCAACACATGATGTTGGGATCTCCTAGGTTGAAAAATCCTATATTAATGTTTGATACTAAATACTCCGACGGACGTATTTGCAAACTTATGTTTATGTTTGGATTAAAAGTATCTTTTAAATATAAGTGGGGTAAAAATCAGTTTAGTGTAACATAATTTATGTTTAGATACCTTTTAACCAAAAATATATTAATAAAATGAATTTTATTTGAAAATCTAATTAAAAATATTTTTATTTCATGATTTTAATTTAAATATACAAATAAAAAAACCCAAAAGGTTGACGCAGTGGTGTAAGGCCTCACTGTGTTCACAGGGATGGGAGCAATCTATTAGCCACGAACCGCGGATGAGATTAGTCTTCAACCCACACAAAAAAAAAATATACAAATCAAAATTATTTTTATTTCGAAAATATCAAATTGTTCCTTCTAATTCAAAACTTAGGTTTGTTTCAAACATAAATTACAAAAATAATTTTTTGAATACTTAAATATTATGATAAACTAAATTTTAGGTCCTAAATGTACGTTTGGAATATCCAAATGAGTATCCAAACACACTTTAAGATTATTTTGAAGTGTTTTCAAGTTACAAATTTTGAAAAAAAAAAAAGTCATCTGGCAAGCATTCAAACTTAATAATCTTATGCATTTTTATAAGCTCTTAGAACAACTTTAAAGCTGAGATTATCTTGAGTATCCGTCTTTTAAATTTTAATGCGATGGGTTAAATCCGTTGCACACTCAACCTTAAACAAATATATTGATTTGTGTAAAGTTAGAAGTCTAGAAGTGACTGGGTAAAAAAGAATACTTTGGTTTTTTAGCTTGGAGAGCCTAAGTGTAAGAAACTATAGAATCTTATAATGTTTAAAGAAAAAAAAAAGTCATATACAAATTAAAAATTATGTGAAAGTTAATCCCACAAATAATAAGAAATTTTTTGTATTATCCAGCACACAAAAAAAAAAAAAGAAGGAAAGTTTTGTATAGAAGTATATAATTAGAAATATTATAAACTTTACAAATAATTAATTATATAATTATTTGTAAAGTTTATAATATTTTTATTTATATAATTATTTAATTTTTTTAATAATTTGCTGTATAATTTAAATCAATAATATATATTACTAGTTTCTTTATTTTTATTTTTTTTTACTTTTCATGAATAAAAAAAACAATTTGATACTTTTGTGCATTCAGCTATGGATCGTTTGAGTATGTTTAGAGATTTGTTGTAAAATTATATTTGAGGTACAAATATTTTTGCTAACTGATAAAGATTTTTGCTTTAACGTTAATTTTACATTTATCTGTTTGATTTAAATTGAAACATGCGTTGCAACGTTTTCAATTGTAATTTGTAAGTCATGTTTTATTAGACGGATGATTAAATTTAAAACAAAAAATGATATATAACTTTATAAATTTTTAAGTGAAAATAATTTTGGTGCTTTGATAAATAATTTATGTAATTTTTTTAATTATTCATTCTATTCAAAATATGATTTTTTAACAAAGAATAAGAATCTTATATTGTAATAAAAAATAATAAAACCGTTAATATTAATAAATAATAAATAATAAATGACGTTTTAAGAAAATATTAAGGGTCATAATACATTTATATAATAAGAAAATTAAAAGTAGAATCGAGTCAATATTTTTAAAACGTATTAACATAATAATAAGAAGTCGTCTTGGTCTAATTGTTATGCAAATTCTTAAACTTTTATCAAATTTTTATGAGAAAAAGGCTTATGTACCGTAAAATTATTTTACACCATCAGTCAATTATAACCTTTCATTTATGATAAGACAGATGACTTTTATAAAATTATTTCAAAAGTTATTATAATGATAAATTATGATTAACTGATGGTGTAAAATGATTTTTATACTAATGATGTATGAGCATTTTATTCAATTTTTATTTAGGTTTTGAACCTTTTTTTTTAATTGAGTCATTTAATTATTATTTATTTTTAACACTAGATGGTGGATTATTTTGATTAACCAAATGAACAAAAAGAACACATTATATCAAATTATTAGAGAAAGGTTCTTAAGAATACCTAGATCCATAGAGCTCTAATTGACACAAAGTGAAATTTGTAGTGATCAGGAACTGTTGGTTCAATGATCTTCCTTACCCAAATTACTTTGTTCCTTATGGGACCTTCGTTCTCTCTTCAGATGGGGAGAAGAGATAACTGTTTCGGATTTGATGTATTGGGGATCATAACCGTGCTTTACGTTTTTAACCCATCAGAATTCTCATTATGCCCCAATGGATAAAACTAGTAATCCACTTATTAAGTCCATATTATTTTTTTCTGTTGACAGTTTAGGGGCTCTCTAGATTTAGATTACTTAAATTGAGCCCCTCTAAATGTAAATAATTAAATAAATGTTATGAATTAATACTCAGTTCATATTAATTAATTATGAATAAATAAAATTCCTAACAATCTCCCTCTTTGACTTTATATTAATCTTAGACATTTATACCACAAAGTTCTTTAGGCGTGCAATCGTACGTTATTCACTTTTAAACAACCCTTTAACAATCTGGTCCATCTTATATAACAACAAGAAATTATTGCAATTTTCGTTACAAACTCAACATGATTAAGTCACAATGATTACCATTGTTACTTATACTTGATGACATAGATCATATATGGATAAGTAGTATGAAAATAACATGTGATGTGATCTTAATCATGTTTATTTTCAATTAGTCCAAACCTTATTCTTTATAGAGATTAATCCAAATGCAACATAAATATTGCATATAAAACATAACACAAATTCTTAATAAAATGATAAACATTAACTTTATTTCTGTAGAAGATTCAAATAATACATGTTTAAGAAACATAAGATATAGAACATAAACAATACTCCCATTGAACTAAGGTATTATTAGGAATTACACCCATATGAGCAATGTGTTCATGAAAAAACTTTAAGTACCAAACCTTTAGTAAGTGGATCAACGAGCATGAAATGAATCCTTGTATGTTCTATAGAAATCTGTATTTTTTGAATTTTTTATTTAACAACCAAATACTTTACATCAACAACCTTTGACTTGGTTTAATTCTTTAGATTATAAGACCGCTAAGATATTGTTCCCATAAATACCCAATGGTTTCTTAATGTTGGCAACAACAGGTAAGTCAGTGACAATAATTTAGCGGTCATAAATTCTAGTATGATGTCTCATGGCAAAATATTAACTCCATCAACATGTTTAAATGTGGAGTGATTACTATTAAGACATCTCATAAAATCGAATTCAGAATACCCAATGATCTCTAAACTTTTAGACTTTTGATATAAAAACATGTAGTTTCTTATTCTCTTCAAATAGCGCATTATGCACTTTACTATATTTTCTAGTGTTGCATACCAAAATTACTCATATATCACCTTAGGACTCCCACTAAACGTTCTTTCAAGACAATATAAAAAACTTAAGCATACATGATAAAATGCAATATAACTCTTTTGCAGTAATAAACTATATGATGCTAGTGAGATCAATGTCATCAACATATAATACTAAAATAATAAATTTACTCCCACTAAACTTTTAGTATACACAATCATCAACCAAATTTACCTCAATACAATAATAGGTAATCTTGATGAATTTTCTAATACCACAGACGAGAGACTTGTTTAAGAACATAAATGGATTTCTTTAGTTTGTATACTATAGACTTTGGATCACCTTATCAAAATGATCTACAGTGTCATTATAGTTCTAATAGAGTCTTTCTAAGAGATCACAGAGAAGTTCTCTTTATGATCAATGTCTTCCTTCTTGTAAAACTTTTGGCGATAAGACAAGATTTATATATCTCAATATTACCCATTGAATCTCTTTCGGCTATAGATATTCATCTACAACTTATGGGTTTCACACTTTCAAGCAATTTGACGATATCCCAAATGTTATGTTCAACCATTGGTTTTATTACGTTTTATGGCATTAGTCCACTTGAGAGTTAAAACACAATATGAATTGACTAAAGCTTATTAGATCTTTCTCAGTCAACCTAATGTTATATTCGTATTCTTAAAGAAATATAACATGATCATATGAATTTACATTTTTTCTTTCTCTGGTGGATCTTCTAAATGACACTTCTTGAGCTATTGAGTTTGAACTTTAGGTGGTACTTGAGGAGGAATCTCAATGTTGTCTTGTCCTTGAATGATGTTAGGAATAATATCCTTATTTACTTATTAGATCTGTTTCTTGAACAATGGTAAGTACAAAGACTCATCAATTGTCAATAACAGGTTATTCTTTAAAGACAACACTCTTTATGTTTCCTTCCCTTCCAAACTCAATTTCCTCAAGGAGTCTTGCATTCCCATCTTAAATAGGATCTTAAAGCGAGATTGTAAAACTTATACATGCAGAGAGCTTTAAATGTAACAAAAAAAATAGTAACTAATTATCTTTAAGTCCATCTTACCTTTATGCAGCCTATAAGGCATTGATTCAGTTGGACATCCTCAAATGTGCATATGCCTAATGTTGGGATTTCCCCAGCTCACAACTATAGGAGTTATTAGTGACTACTTTAAATGATACCCTAAAAGGATATAAATTGCATTCTTTAATGTCTTTCCCCAAAGTAACTTTGGTAGAGAAGAATCAAACTTCTTACCATATCTTTACAAGTCTAGTTTCATCATTTTGCAACTATATTTATGCTAGGTTTTCCTAACATTGTATGTTGTAGAACAATTTCACAATTATTGAAGAAAACACATGGGGGACTCCAGACGTTGCACCTTATGTTATATCTACCATAGTATTCCCAACGGTTAGATTTGATAGTCTTAATTTTCTTTCCTAGTTAAAGTTCAACTTCAACTTTGAAAGACTAAATGTCTAGAGGCCAAAACTTCTCATAATTTAAATAAAGAGTAATCGTCTATGAACATAATACAATACATTTGTTCATTCCATGAACTCATAAGGAATAAAACACAAAATATGTGTATGTATTAGTTATAAGATATTCTTAACTCTTTCGGCACCTAAATTCCCTTTTGTTTGTTTATTTTTCCTTTATATACTCAATATAGAATTTAAGGTCCAACTAATGTAAGGGATCAAAAATTTCATCTAACACAAACCTTTAAATTCTCTATTAAGAGATATGACTTCAATGTTTATGTCATAAAGTGACAAAATTCTCATTTAATTTCACGTTTTGTACTATCCAAAATTGTTTGCAATAGGAACACTCAATATCCATAAAAGAACTCATAACTTGCAACATTTGAATCAGGAGAGAGACTAACTTTATTATTTCTAATTGAACAAGAATAATTGAATTTGTCCAAGTTAGAAATAAAATTTGGTTTAATAAACAATTTAATATATGTCTCAACCAAATTCAAATAAAACTGAGTCTTTTAAAGCAACATAAATAGTTTCTATAGCTTCAACTGCAACTTTATGTCATCACCCACATAGATAAATCTTTCATCTTCACTTGGTGGATGACTCCATAGGTAGCATTGTATAGACATGCTTATGTGAGTAGTAAAACCAACCAAAATCTACCCACTAGCGTCCTTTGGTACAAAAATTAAATTAATTTTAAAAAAACAAAATGTGAAAAGTTTACCCTTTTTCACACACTAAATAGTGCACTTGGGACATTTTTACTTTATATGTCTCATCTTACAAAAGTAACAAGACAATTCCTTATCTTGTTCTCCTATTTCTTCTCTAATTGAGAAAAAAAATAATCTTTATGCAATATCCTCAACTCTCTTCCTATTCTTATTCTTAAGAATACTTGGTTTTACCTAGAGTCATAATGAAGAACAACTTAACTTGATCTAGCATGCATTATGGTAAATAAAGCCTCATTAGAGTTTTCTGTAATTAGAATTTATCAATGTGTAATATGTCTAATTACATGCAATTGAGAAAATTTCCAATTGACTCATTTCAAACTCTAAATTTTATATTTGCAACTTTGGAATTCCAATAATATGAGTAATTTAAACAGAAGTGGTAGTAGCAAGAACAATTAAAGAAGAGAACAATAAACATACAAAGCACAATTAATCTTTATGGTAAATTTCAAGACCCGAACAAGATACATAGCACACCATTAATTCTCAATCTTTTGATTGAAAAAGACTAAATGCAAGTGGTACTCTCAATGCAATGATCAAACATTAGTGATAAGTCCTATCAAACAAAGGTTGTCTTTTGACACTCCATTGCTCACATGAAAAACTTATATGATAATTACTCTGGTCAAATAATGACTATCTTTGAACATTTAATTATTCACATGAAAATCAATCCAATGATAACTCTTGTTAAATAATGATTGTCTTTGGACATTTCATTATTCACATGGAAAACCATACTATTTATTATAATGACAGGTTTACCATCCCAAGCATGTAATTATTCTGCTAAATTGTGTCTTCTTTTAGGCTGAACACAATTCGCATGAATAATTCCATGCAACACCTATGTAAATTCAATCAAATCAACTTAAGTTACTTTGGCAATATATTGTTTCAATCAATTTAACAAAAATACAAGACAATTTAATATAATAAATGGAAGGTCTTAAAATTACACAACTTTCATATATATATGGGGCGACTCGTATGAGAACTGCATTTTTATGTGAGAATGAGAACATACATTTTCATCTGTTGGATTAAATTAGATGGTAAGGATTAACACAATCATTTAAAAATTAACATACACCTACTTTATTTAATCTCTATGCTTTCCCTCTTTAGTGCATCCAAAATTTTAAAAAAAAAATACCAAATATTCAAAAGAATTATTTTATTACATCCTAAAATATTATTAAAGACTTATTATTACCGCCACCAAGAGTTGCCCTCATCACCATGACCACCACCTTCACTACTACCATCATGGTCATCGTTCTCGTTGTTGCTGCTAAGGCCACCGTCACCACCACGAATATGGTTACCATCTTCGTTCTTGCCACCACCAGGGCCACCGCCACTGTCACCATCATGATCGTTGTCCTCGTTGTTGCTGCCGCCGCCACCGTCATCGACGGTGGTGGCAGCGGCAACAACGAGGACGACAACCATGATGGTGGCAGTGATAGTGGCTTTGGCGACAGTAACCATGTTGGTGGCAGTGGTGATGACCATGTTGGCAGCAGTAGTCATGGTGATGGAACAACAACTCTTTGTGACAGTGATGATAAGTCTTGGATATTTTAGAAATCTTTTGAATATTTGGTAAATCATTTTTTTTTTTTTAATTTTGGATGCACTAAAGAAGGAAAACATGGAGATCAAATAAAGTAAGTGTATGTTAATTTTTAAATGGTTGTGTTAACCCTTACTGTCTAATTTAATCCAACGGATGAGAAAGTCTGTTCTCATTCTTACATATATATATATATATATATATATATATAGAGAGAGAGAGAGAGAGAGAGAGGGTTGCTAATGTTCACCATAGTTTAGAGAATGTTAGCAATCAACACTAAAATATTTGAAATAAAATATCCTTTTTTTTTGCATTAAATAAGGGTATTTTAATAATTTAATATTTTAATTAAATATAAATCATTTGTCTTTCCTATCATAGTCAATTATTTTCTCTCGAAATAAATTTTGTCATAAATGAAGAAAGAAAAAATATATTTTCTTAATTAAGTATTAAATTACTATAATATCCTTAAAAAATTATTTTAAATAAAAAAAATAAGGGATATTTTAATCCAAATATTTTGGTGTTGGTTACTAACATCTTTCAAACTAGGGTGAACGTTATCAACCCCTGTATATTTAGATTAAAATATCCTTTATTTTTTATTTAAAATAATTTTTTAAGGATATTAAGTAATTTAATAATTAATTAATAAAATATATTTTTTTTCTTCATTTATGACAAAATTTACTTCCAAAGAAAATTATTGATTATGATATGAAATAGAAATGATTTATATTTAATTAAATATTAAATTAATAAAATATCCTTATTTAATGCACACAAATAAAAAAAAATAATGAGTATTTTAATCAAAATATTTTGATATTGGTTGCTAACATTCTCCAAACTAGTGTGGATATTAACAACTCCCATATATATAACATAACATGCAAATATTTTCACATAATAAACTCATCACAAGACACACAACACAACATTAATTTCTAGTCTTTCGACATAAAAATTAATTTGTAAATGGTGTTCTCTATGCAATGATCAAATATTAAAAATCAGTTTTGTCAAATAATAGCTTTTCTTTGAACCGACTATTATTCACATGAAAATTATTTTATGATTGTCACATATTTATCATCACAAGTATGGTATTATTTGGTCAAATTGTGTCTTCCTTTGAACCGAACACAATTCACATAAATAATTTTATACAAGCATCTATGTAATTTTAATTAAATCAAATTACACAATAGGGATTATTTTGACAATATATTGTTTCAACCAACTTAATTAAAAATTATCAAACATAAATAAATAGGAAGGGTTTATAAAATTTGCACTCAAATTGATAACAACAATTATATAAAAATAATCATCACTTTAAATAAATGACTCAAAAATTCATATATACTATTATGACAAAATTAATCTAACATGTAGTGTACGAGAACAACTTCCTTGCATAAAGTCAAATAGTAACAACATGAATATAATAGCTATCAACTTGTTTGCATAAATCACATTACTTATATAGTGCCCATTTCTAAAAAAACAAACTCATTGTCAGCACATTACATATAATGCAAGGAAAAGGTTCATGAATCACTACGCTGAAATAAACTTCTCCCATAACACCGAAATAAAACATCATGAATCAACCATTTGTCAAATTACATGTAAGAAGGTTCAATAATAACAATGTAGAAATTCACTTATCCAAAAGAAAAAAAATTCTTAATAAAAAAATCACACGTAATTATTTTTTCAAAAATTAAATTAGGATTCATAAAATTAAAAGAGGGATTCAAATAAATAAGAATTCACATTACTTTAATCCCAATAATCTAACAATATTAAATGCTCTGATACCACTTGATGAATATTTTGATTAACCAAATGAACAAAAGAACACATTACGTTAGATTATTAAAGAAAGTTTTTTAGGAATACTTGGATCCATAGAGTTCTGATTGACACGCAGAGAAATTTGCAGTAATAAAAACTGTTGATTGAATGATTTTTCTCAACCAAATCACCTTGTTCCTTATGAGACCTTCGTTCTCTCTTCAAATGGGAAGAAGAGAAAATTATTTCTAATTTAATATATTAGGGACCATAACTGTGCTTTACGTTTTTAACCCATTAAAGTTCACATTATGTCCTAATGAATAAAACTGGTAATCCATTTATTAAGTCTATGTTTTTTTTTCTATTGACAACCTAGAGACTCTCTAAATTTAAGTCACTTAAATTGAGTCCCTCTAAATATAAATAACTAATATAAATATTATAAATTAATACTTAGTCCATATTAATTAATTAATTAAAAATAAATAAAATTCCTAACAATATATACTTAATATTTAGAAGAAAAAAAATCACTTAATTAGTTATAAATGCACCACTGACAGTGACTTAATTGTGGGATATTCTTACAAAGTTTCAACTTCTTCTATTAGCATGAAGATCCGATTAATTAGTAAATAAATTTTTAGGGAGCCCATTAAGAGAAAAAGAAAGTTCGTAAACCTAATAAAAAATCTTAAATTGCATTTTTTTAAACAATAATCTATTTTTGATAATTTAAGAGGTGTATTGGATTAGAATTTTAAAAGACTTTTTTTAGCATAAAAAAGTCTTAAAAATTTTTAAGATTTCGTAGGAAACTAAAAACTTTTAAGATTTTTTTTAAAAGATTTTTGTGATTAGAATTTTATAGTTTGGATTTAATGGATTAGAATATAGAATTTGAAAGGATTTCACAGATTTATAAGATTTGAAAAAACTCTGAATTTCTAGAAAAAATATTCAAAATTACTAAACATAAGCCAACAAGAGTGTGTTTAAAAATATCATTATATACAAACTAATCACAAGTTCATGAGTTGAACCCTCTCACTTGCTAATATCATACATGAATTCCAAATCAAAGTTACAAACTACTATTAATCATTTGCCTAATTTGAAGAATATATAAAATAAACATTCTTCCATTTATATATGAATAGATTTGGGATTTCTTTTTATAGCATCTCAAACATTGCTTTCTATTTTCTATATTAAGTTGTATATTTTTTCAAAATTAATTGCAATAATTTATAAAGGTCTTTTAAAACTTTAATTTGATTGTTTGCCACGGCTGAGTTAAAACTTCCTCCCGGCTCAGATCTACTTCTCTTTTAAAGATTTTCATTTCATTAGGAATTTATGAACCTAAAGGGAATGAGATAATGGAATAAGTAGGCTTATAAGTTGATTTGTAGTGATTTGGATATAAACACATTAGTATTAAGATCATATGAAAAGTCTCACCTTGAAACAAATGTGGGTGGAAGATTATGTCCAAAACAAAGAATAAGTCTGTGATGAGGAAGAAAAGTCTCTCATAGTTAGATAAAATTATTTGCTGGGTTTGGTATTTATATGATCAACTAAAAAGTTCATAAAATCTATTAAAATCCAATTAAAAAAAGTCCATAAAATTTTTATGATTTTGAATAACAGATGACTTTTTTTAAGTTATTCAAAATCCCAATCAAATACCATCAGATTTCGTTGTCCTCTAAAAAATATTGATAATCTTAATTGAATACCATCATATTATTTTTTATTATTTAACAATCCTGATTGAATATCTCAAGACATTTTTACCAAAAAAATAGTCATTGAAATCCTAAACAATTCTACTCCAATACTCCTTCTAAAATTTTGTAGTTTATGATTAGTTTTCACCAACTTATTTTTTTTAGTTGTTTTATACTCTTTTATTATATAAAAAAATGTTTTTAAATTACAACCAAAAAAAATTAATTATTTTTAAATAATTTTTCAAAAAACCTACCCAAAAAATTAATAATAAAAATAATTAATTATACATATAATAAATTATTGAAATAATTTAATTCTTTCCATTGCATCTGACATACACTAATTTTTATATTCTTCTATGTTGTTTCATTTTTTGTCTTTTTTTTTTTTTTAATAACAGACATCAAATACAAAATTTCTTCGTAATCGTTCCAAAAAAAAAAAACGTGTGAACGTAATTGAGACACGTTTTTTTTACAGCAGTAATTGAAATAAGCGCACTTACGAATAAAATATCATTTCAACTATAAAATGCACTACAATGGGATAAGCGCACTTACGAATAAAACAATAAAATAAATATTTAATAATTGTACTTAACGTAGAGATAACAATAAACAAAGTAGGTGTTGACGGTCGTGATTGCGGGTAGGTTTTTGTTTCCCCCTTTTCTTTTTTTATTTAAATATTTCGATATTATTCAACAATACAATATGATTATGGTAAAGAAACAAAAAAATATATACTTTTATTGAATATAATTATTGAATTTTTTAACTATTTTCTTTCTCATAAAGTGTTCGTATTTTCTTAGGTGTAAATTTTAGTAGAATTATCATTTTTTTAAGAGTAGGAGAATTATAATCATTAATAAATTTTGGTTCAAATTACTCTTTATTGATCGATCTAGCTACTAATATTAAATTAAAAAAATATTCTCACCAAGATTAATCTCTAATTTCAAAACAGGAATTACTTCAAACTAATATTATACTAGAAAAAAGTTCTTATTCAAGCATATACAATATGCATTATTTTTATAAAATTTAAAAATGATTTGAGACTACTTTATTGAATTGATTTTTATTTATGTAACTATATTACTCGTTTATAATTTCCATGACTTTTTCTTGCTAGTAAATAATATCTGGAGAATCTAATCGACTATCTTTACTGAGCTAAGTATCTCTTTTCAACTACGTTATTTTCTTTTACAATATCCGAATTTCTAAAATTTATTAAATTGATTTAATTTAACATATAAATATATAATACAGTTTTTGAAATAAAAATTAAATGTTTCTGTCCAAAAACAAATGTAAACAATAAGATCACATAACTTAACTACAAATATTTCAGTTATCTAATATTCAACATACATTATCGTTGAGTTAATATTAAAATATCAGAAAAATAATAATATCCTATATTCAATGTAAAATTATTTTATATTATTAGATAATTATAATATTTTATTTATGATAAATTAGTTAATTTTTATAAAAATAATTAAAAATTATTATAATAATAAGATATGATTGATTGAAGATATAAAATTATTTTAAAAATTCTTAAAATATTCAAAGCAAATAAAAATAAATGTCAACCATAAGATTTAAATGTATAAACATTTTTGTCGAGTCACATCCCGTGGACGAGTAAAAAAGACAATATCAATCGAAGTTGGTAAGATTTGTCACACATCGATACAATATCAAATTCCCCACATGGATTTGCTACAGTTTTATTATAATATTCTTTATAAGTCTCATTTTTTTTAATAATTTTATAAATGATATATTAGTTAAAATCTACTACAAGTTAAAAGATAAATATTGTTAATTATCTACATAATTCAACTTTACATGAAGAAAATTTTTCTAATTGTTTTATTGTATAGATATTTTTTATATTAATTAAATACTAAAAATAATTAAAAATATTTGTTTTTACTTGTTAATATAAAATTATTTTATTTATAGTAAAATTATAAATTAAAACTTAAAATATAAACATTAGAAAACTATATTTCTGAAAAGATACATTATTTAATATAATAATAATTTACATGCAATTTAATTTTTTTTATTATGATGAACATGTTAACTGATCGAATAAATTTGAATATTGTTTAAAAATTGATTATTATGAGAATTACTGACACATATATATATAACAATTTATACTCAAATTAATATCTAATCATAAAAAAATACTTAAATTTCATATTTCTTTAAAGAAAAAAACACTCTATCATACCATATAGCAATATTATATTGAAATTTATTAAAAAAAATAGTATTGGTTGTCGCCTACCTAATAAAATTATCAATTATATATAGCTTCACCACAACGAGATAAACACAATTTATAAAAGAATACTATCACATCGTTGAATGTAAGTAAGAAATTAATAATCTTTACTTAATGAAAAATACTTACCTTTTTTTACAAGAAAAAATAAACTTACTCATTGATGAGAATTTAATTTGTAGGTGCACCGTCTGTCTAATATTTTCTTTTTATTTCATGGGCTTTACATATTTTATCACATTATTCTGTTTATTAGATAGATCAATAAAAAAAACATAAATAAGTTTTGAGTGAATATAAAATATTTTTTTTTTAATTTGAGTTTCTATAAAATATTTGTTATATTTTTTGTCCTTATAAAATATTTGTTATATTTTGGATCTTTATAATATATTATTTTTTATTTTAGATCCTTATCGATGATGTAATATCAGATAATGTAACACTATCTATACATATATCAAAGGTTGAGATCGCTATTGGTAGAAATCCAAAATAAAACAAAATATATTATAGGATCTAAAATATAATAAAAAATTTATAAGGACTCAAACTAAAAACAATATATTTTATTGGGACACAAAACTTAGTTAAGCCAATAAAAATAAATTTCTATTTATTATTTGTATGAAATATTTTATGTTGATAATACATATAAAATAAATTCTATTGATATAAATTTAACTCTATTAATCACTCAAAAAATAATATTAAGGATTTAAGGTTTTTTGAGCAGTGTTCTAGGAATATTATATTGATTAAATAGTAAAGAAATAAAAAGTTTTATTATTGAAGTTGCATTGGAAATAATCAAGGGGAGTATATCATTACATTTTTTAATAAAACAATTCACTTTTATTTCTTCAAGGACACTGTTATAATTTTTAACTAACTTATCTTTTGATTATTTATAAAAAATAATAAATTTATCATTAATGTGTGTTTATATAACTGTATTACAATACAATTTTTTTATATATATTTTCTGTACATATATTATCAGTAGACACGTTAGATGATTATTAATAGTCCACACAATTGGCGTATGTAGAGTTTCTATAATGCAATTTACATCAACTAGTTCATGTAAGCAATTATAGCATTTAATATTTTTTTATTGAATATTTATTGAGAAAAAAACTATGATGACAGTGTAATTTATGTAAACAAATATTAAATTTTTAATAGAAAATAAAAATATTTATTACAATTTGTGTTTTTACGTAGAGTTTTAGAAGAAAAAAAAAAGGTACTTTTTATAAGGTATTTTAGAATTCTTAAGAAATATTTATTGTTTTTTTTTCTTATTTGTCCTTTTAAGTAATTGTGTTTTTATTAGTAATGATTATTAATAGGGATATAATTAGTATAATAATAAAAAATTATTAAAAACAACTATATTAATTATTCTTATTAATTTATGTAATTAATATCAAAAGTGTCTTATAATGAGTAACAGAAATAAATCATATTAAAATCTGTCAGAGAGGACTGATATTTACATTTTGCGATACAAATTATTCTATTATCGATCATGTACATAAATCATGCGTTAGGTCAGGTGGTTTAACTAAATCTAGCACAATCTAACTAATCTAAATATTTCTACACGATAATATATAAAATATTGAAGGAAACGAATGATAATAAATATGTGCAAAATATATATATATATGAATTATTCAATATTTTTGTTCATAATTTCTAAAATTTAGTTTTTTTTTATTTTTAATGTATTTTTTGGTTTGATTTTTCATTTATATGTTAGTGAAATTTGTTAATTGGAAAAGTATCTACTTCGACAGAATTTCAACTTATGCTAGTTAACATTTTGATGATTTCACAATTTTTTTAATTAAAAAAAATATGTCATCAAAATGTTATGTGATATTAAGTTAAAATGATCAAAATAGATAACTCACCACTAATAAACCTTATTAACTGATGGATAAAACATAAAATAAAAAAATTAATTAAAAACGAAAGGGACAATCAAAATAAATTTTAGGTACTATAAACCAAAATTATCTACGTATGACGAAAAATATATTTTTTCCGAAGATTAAACATATTGAATGATTTTTATCAGTTATTATCTCTTTTATATACTGATGCCAGTGCTCTATATGTTGCATGACACATTTATCTTCCAATAATTCATTTTCTACATACTGAAGTGTGTGAAATCTGTTATTTCTTCAACTAGGCTATGTTGCACAATAATTCATTTTAGTGTTCATTTAGTAAACTTTTGTAGAATATTATGAGAAGAAAGTATGAAAAAAAAATTAAATTAATTTTTTTTATAGATTAAAATTAATTTTTTTATAATTAATTCATAAAAGTTTTACATCTTTTATAAAAATTATACGAAATTTTTTTTATAAATAAATTAGTAAAAAAAAAATTTCAAGGAAAGAATTTATTTAATTTATTTTATATTTTCATAGAAAAGTTTACCCAAATAAACTCTTATAATAATTTATAATAGAGATTCTGTTTCTAGAAGGTAGAGATGTCATAGCTGTATCCGATACAAAGTTTACTTAATTAAATGTTTTTGAACATCTCCTCGCAGGCTTGCATGCATCATCAATAATGTTTATTATATGATAATAAAAATATTATTTATAAATTATATCTGTAATTTAATTTGATTTAATTCTTAATTTTATATTCATTTATTTATTTGTTAGATTTTAATTAATTAAATTATTTATTGAAGGTACCTTAAGGAGGTGTTTGGTAGGGGGAAAGACTATAATTCTAATTTTATGGGGCTTTCCATTGTTCATTCTTTTGTGACATGATAAATACATCATTTGTTTCTTATTATAGGCTACAAATGTTCTTTCTTATGAGCACAATTTAATTTTTTTAAACTTATTTTACGAAGTTTTGTTTAAAATATCCTCTTTTAACATTTTACTAACCATTTTGTGAAAGTATCAAGAGTTTTCAAAGAAAATTGAAGCTACTTTAGGAAGAATGGTGTATAAAATGTGAAATTTATTACATTTAATTAATTTTCTTAATATATGTGCAAATTTTTTTTTTCTTATAATATGGAACGGAGTAGTAAGAATTTTAAGATAATAAATGAATATAAATTAATTTTATATTATTATATAATCACCATCTTTGTTACATTATTTTTAAAATAATTTTATAAAATCAACTCTTTTTCTTTCATATACGAAGGAGTTTCATCAGATGCACGTTATGCCTTGCGGGGTCATGCCCACGACTTATAAAATTTTTTAATTTTTTTATATTAAAAAATATATATATTTTCAATTACTCTTTTTATATGTTTTTTCTTCCTTTTTTCATCTTAATTATCTCTGTTTATTTAGACATTGTTAGTGTATGAATTTAAACGCGTCGCTTGATAAATCTTGAAAAACAGATCAAATACTGAGTTGTACCAAAAATATGCCAGAATTTTTGGACGAATTTTACTCACAATTAATTAATTTGGCATATATCATCTTTCAAATTTTATCTTCTTTCATTTTATCCTTTATATATGATTGTATATTTTATTCCATTTTTTTGACAAATTTTACCTCAATTTTTGTGTTTATTAATGAACAAAATAATATAATAGAAAATTAATAAGATTTTTAAAAATTAAAGATAAAATATGTCAAATTAATTTGTTGAAGATAAAAATATAAATTCAAAAATAAAAACTACAATTTAATATACACACCAATCATTATTTCTAGTTAGTCCCCATAATAAACCTGAGTCTAATTATTATGAGAGATGAGAAGTTTAAATAACAGTAATTGATTATGAGAGATGTTTATTAATATTAACGTTGTCACCGCTACCATCAACAGGGCCATCGTCACCGCTATCATCATAACCACCGTTGCCACCAACAAGACCACCATCATAGTTGTTGTCCTCGTTATTGCCGCTACCACTACCGCCATGGTGGTGGTGGCAGCAACAATGGGGACAACGACCATGATGGTGGTGGTGGTGGCAAAAATGACGGTGGTGACCATGTTGGTGCTGGTGGCACTAGTCATGGTGATGGAGCGATAAATGTACAATAATTAAGAAAAATATGATTGTATAAAGTGAAGATCACAATTAATTTTAATTCAAAATTATATCTAAATCATTAAGATTTAATTAATAGCTATTATTTAAACTTTTCATATCTCATAATAAACATGTCCTCTCTCTGTCTCTCTCTTAATCATCTTTATTAAAAAAATTTCTCTTCTAATTATAGGGTTGTATTGGATTAGGATTTAAAAAAAAAAAATTGGCATAAAAAACTCTTGAAAATTTTTAAGATTTCGTAGGAAACTAAAAACTTTTAAATTTTTTTTAAAACTACTTTTATGATTAAGATTTTGTAGTTTGGATTTAATGGATTTAGAAGATAAGATTTAAAAGAATTTCACGAATTTATAGGATTTGAAAAGACGCTATGAATTTCTAGTAAAAAAACATTCAAAATTACTTAACACAAACCAACAAGAATGTGCCTAAAAATATCATTAAACATAGACTAGTCACAAGTCATCATGAGCTCTCACCTACTAATAGCGTACATGAATCCCAAATCAAAGTTATAAGTTGCTAATATATTTTGAAATATCTTTTTCATAAATTTTCATAAAGTGATAGTGAAAAATAATAATAAAACATTAGCCAAAAATATAAAATGTTTCATTTAATCTATAAAATCAATAATGTCATCAAAATATAAACCAAATAATTCAACAAAAAAGAGATGATGATCAAAACATTAATCATCTTCTTAACTTGAAGAATATCTAAAATAAACATTCTTCCAGTGACATATGAATAAATTTGAGATTTCTTTTATAGCATCCCAAACATGGGGCTTTCTATTTTCTCTGTTAAGTTGTGTATTTTTTCAAAATTGACTGCAATAGTTTAGAAAGGTCTTTTAAAACTTTAACTTGATTGTTTGCTCCGGTTGAGTTAGAACTTCCTCTAGGCTTAGATTTACTTCTCTTACGAAGATTTTCATTTCATTAGGAATTTATGAACCTAAAAGGGAAATGAGATGGTGGACTACATTGATCAGGTGATGTCGGCTTGTAAGGTAATTTGTAGTGATTTAGGGCTATGAGATTATGTCACCGCCTCTAAAGCAGAGAGAATAAGATAAAAAAAAGTCTGTGATGAGAAAGAAAAGTCTCTCGAGGTGGATGAGATTGTTTGTTGGATTTGGTATTTATATGATCAACTAAAAAGTCCATAAAATCCATCAAAATCCAATTAAAAAAAATCCTTCGAAATCTTTATGATTTTGAATAACATGACTTTTTTTAAGTTATTCAAAATCTCAATCGAATACCACGAGATTTCATTATTCTCTAAAAAAAATCTTGATAATCTTGATTGAATACCATTAGATTGTTTTTTATTATTTAACAATTTTAATTGAATACCCCAAGATATTTTTACCAAAAAAAAGTCTTTAAAATCATAAACAATCCTAATTCATTATACCCCCCTTACATATTTTTTTATCATCCCAAAGTTTGAATTCAAAATATTTCTTAAAAAGATTAAATCTATTATTACTCGGATCAATTGTTGGCTTTACTGAACCTTAATTTAATCAGTAACACCTTCAATCAATATTATATTTTTAAGGAACCTAAATTCCTTTCTAATACATTGATCATAATGATATAAGAAGGGAAATGTCCTCCATGACTGCATGTGATAAGCACGAAGACAAAAGTGTTAACATAGATAAGAGACATGCAAAAGGAGAAGAGGAAAAGAGGGGCTAGGGTTCCATTAGTGTAATAGAATGAATTCAGAATGGTACAAGATAAGAGAGAGACCTATTTATATATATAGGTAAAGTACCAAAACTACCCCTAACTAATATAAAATTAAATATTATCTAACATCCCTCCTCAAACTCACAATGCATTGTTAAGATGCATAGAGAGTTTGTCAGATAGAAAATGAAAATGTTTAATAGAATGCGATTTTGTAAATAAGTTAGCAATTTACATAGTAGAGGAGACAAAAGGCAAAGTAATGGTGTTATGTAGAAGATGATGGCGAGTGAGATGACAATCAATTTCAATATGCTTTGTGCGCTCATGAAAGACCGAGTTGTGTGTGATTTGAATGACACTCTTGTTGTCGCAAAACATAAGAGTGGGTCCAGAGAGAGAAACACCCATATCAAAAAGTAGCCAGCGTAACCAAACTATCTTTGTAGTAGTAGAAGCCATAGCACGATACTTAACTTTTGTAGAAGAGCGAGAGACAATGTCTTGTTTCTTGTTCTTCCAAGAGATAAGTGAGTCTTCTAGGAAGATGCAAAAACCTGTGGTAAACTTATGGTCAGTGGGATCACTAGCCCAATCAGCATCAGAGTAAGCATGCAACTCCAAGGAAGAGGATGAAGGAAATAAAAGACTCTAAAATTGAGTGCCACGAAGATATATAAGAATGCGAAGAGCAGCTCCCCAATGTATTGTAGTTAGAGAAACGACAAACTGACTAACAACATGCACATCATAAGCAATATCATGTCTAGTGATAGTGAGATATACCAAGTTTCCAACCAATGCACGATATAAAGTGGGATCAGGTAAAGGAATACCATAAGAGGAAACATATTTTGCATTAAGCTCCAGAGGGGTGTCTACCACTTGAGTGTCAGTAAGATGAGCTTATTTAAGAATGTTGACAATATACTTAGATTGAGAGAGCAAATAACCTTTAGGAGAGTAGGCAACTTCAATTCCCAGAAAATAACGAAGGTACCCTAAGTTCTTCATCTCAAACTGTTTTGCCAATTGCCATTTTAACTCTACAATCCCATCAACATCATCCCCTGTAATAATCATATCATCAACATATAATAAAAGTACAATACGACCATGGGAGGAGGTTTTCACAAACAATGCAGAATCATAATCACTAGAGTGAAAGCCAAGAGAAGTAATCACAGTTGAGAACTTCTCAAACTAAGCTCGTGGAGCTTGTTTGAGATCATAGAGAGCCTTCTTTAACTTACACACCTCCCCCTGATTATGAGAAACTCTTGGTGGCGGAACCATGTAGACCTCCTCTTGAAGACCATCATTTAAGAATGCATTTTTAACATCCATTTGAAAAATATGCCATTGATGAACAGAGGCCACTACAATAAGGGTGCGAATGGTAGTCATCTTGACAACCGAAGCAAAAGTTTCTTCATAATCCATACCATATTTCTGGGAAAAACCTTTAGCAACTAAATGAGCTTCATAACGCTCAACTAAGCCATTAGACTTTGTTTTGATTTTGTAAACCCATCTAGACCTAATAGCACATTTCCCAGGTGTAAGAGGTACTAAGTCCCAAGTAGCTATTTTGTGTAGAACAAAAAGTTCCTCTAAGATAGCATGTTGCCAAAGGGGATTAAGAATAGCCTCTTGATACAAAGAAGGCTCAAATAAACTGTGAATGGAGGTTAGGAAAGAAGCAAAAGCAGGAGAGTATGTGGAATATACAAAGTCTGGTAGTTGAGTAGACTTGCACATGCGAGTAGGATAACGAGGAGAAGGAGGATCAACAATCATAGGAGGTGCTTGGGAAGCCATGGGGACATGTGGACTTGTAGAATGAGTAGTATCAACCCTGCAAACTTCCATGTTAGAGTCATGGAAATCACCCTCATCCATGAGAAAGGGATCAATGAGAGTGAGATCAGACCTTGTATGGCTGTGAGACTCAAAAGAAAGTAAATAAAAAGGTATATGTTCAAGAAAAATAACATGACGGGAAACATATAGTTCATCGATTGTAGGATGATAACAACGATAACCTTTTTAACCAGCCCTATAACTAAGAAAAACACATATTGTAGATCGAGAAGACAATTTACTACGTTCTACAAGAGGACAAAGAACAAAACAAGTGGAGCCAAAAACCTTCAAAGAAGAGTATCAGGGACACAACCATACAACTTTTGGAAGGGAAACAAACTTAAGGTAACAAAAGATGGGATTCTATTAATAGCATGGACCAGTAAGAACGGCTTTACCCCAAAATTCACTAGGAACAAAGGAAGACAACAAAAGGGAACAAGCAGTTTCAACAATATGATGCTGCTTTCTTTCAACAACACCATTTTTTTTAGGAGTATCAGTACAAAATGTTTGATGAAGAGTACTATCAAGAAGTAAGTAATTCATAAAATTTATTAGAAGTGTACTCACTACCCAAATCAGATCTAAAACACTTAATGAAAGAGTTATGTTGATTTTTAATTAAAGCACGAAACATACAATAAATATCAAAGAATTCAGAATGATGTTTCATAAGATACACCCAACAAAAACTAATATGATCATCAATAAATGACACATAATATCGAGATCCACCTTTGGTAAGAATTGGTGATGGACCCCATACATCAAAATGAACCAAGTCAAATGATGCAGTAGAAGTTGAAACACTTTTACCAAAAGGTAGAGTAGAAAAATTTGCAAGTTTGCAACCACAACAATCATAAATATTAGTAGTTGACAACTTTCCTAATGCTCCTATAGAAGCTAAATACTTTACGAGAAGACGAAACATGACCAAGACGAGAATGCCACAAATAAAATGTAGAAGAAGATGAATTTAAATGAAAAGAAGACAAATCAATCATGAAAGTGACGACATTTGGAACCTTCAACGACATCAAGAGCTTTGTGCTGTGGCGTCTATTACATAATAAAATTCCCTCAGATGATGTTCTGAGGCATTGAGGGTGTGTTATTGTGTCTATGTGCAGTTTTTGTGGTGCAGCTGCGAAATCTTCCGAAACATATTTTCCTTCATTGCCACTTTACTATTTCATTATGGAATTGGCTACAATCCTCCTTCCAAGTTCAGATTAACTCTTTAAGTTACCTTTCTATTTTGCAATTGCTTAATCATTGCAAAGGCCAAGTTCATGGCTTGCTACAATCTGCTATTATTCACACTTTTTGGATGATTTGGCAGGCTCGCAATAGTCTCAAATTTCGTAACTCCAGACTCCACCTTCACCATGTTATGGCCTTGATTGCATCTTCAACTGCTTTCTCAGGTCGTGTCACTTGAGCTCGTGCTTCCAATCCCATGGAAGATCTCTCTCGTCTACATCACTTTGGGGTCCCTCTCCACCCTCCTACGTAGCCTAGAATCATCCAAGTCGATTGGCATCCTTCACTTTCTGGGTTCATCAAATGTAACACAAATGGTGCAGGTCATGGTCACCTTGGTCATGCTACTGCTAGGGGAATATTTCAGGATCATTTTGGTCTCTTCTGGGGAGGCTTTTCTGTTTATATTAGCATACAAACCTCTTTCTATGTTGAAATCTTTGCGGTTCTTTCTGCGATTGAGCAGGCAACTCGACTTGGTTAGATGCATCTTTGGATTGAATGTGATTCTCAGTTGGCTATCAAGACCTTTTCTCATCTGATGGTTATTCCTTGGCAATTCAAGGCTTGCTAGAACTGTGCTTTCTCTTCATCTAACAATATGCATATAGTCTCTTCACACATTTTTAAAGAGGGTAATTAATGTGTAGATAATCTAGCTAATTTTGGTGTAAATGAGCGTGTAGAGTTTATATGGTGGTCTAGTTTACCTAGTTTTCTTTCTATAGCTATGCTCGTAATTGTTGTGGGTTGCCTAACTTTCATTTTTGTTGATGATTCTTTGGGTTTGGTCTGGTCCTCCTATTTCTTTGTATTCGTTTTGCTTATTTAATAATATACAACTTGATCTTGATGATAAGGTGGCTTAAGAGGTGCCAACATAGTTGGGATGTCTTTTGTCTCTCTTGAGGGATACCAGGATTGTGATTTCAGATAAAAAAAAAATAATCCCCTTTGTTTACAGCCTGTCCCAATTAGCCTCCTAGATTGAGGATCTTGCACAAAACAATAAGTAGAAGAGAACATAATTGAATAATCTAAATCACAAAGTTGACTAACAGATACAAGATTAAAAGTGAGATTTGGAATATAATAAACATTTGAAAGAGTCAAAGTAGAGGTGGAGACAAATCAAGTGCCTGCTAATGGCATTGGAATGCCATCAGCAGTCATGACAGATATAGAAGAGATGGGATTTAAAAACACAAAAGACTGACAATCAAATGACATATGATGTGATGCTCCAAAATCAAGAATCCATATAGGAGAAAATATACCTGAGGAGCCAGGGGAAGAAGACAAATCTTTTAAGGAAGAGACAGACATGGCAAAATAATCATCATTTGAACTAAACATATTTAGAAACAACAATAACAAATGATAACAACCAAATTAACAGAGCACAATAGAAGAACAACCCAAAATGCAGTGAAACACAACAGATTACCAGATAGATGCGGAGGCACAAACAAAAGAGCACGACGAAGTTAAAGTCGCGAAAACCCCAAAAACAAAATTGTGACCACCAATAATGCATTGTAACTACCAATAATGCGAACACTTCTTCTCCGCCTAATACTTCTTTTGGAATCCAACCGTAAAAAATGAAGAACTATGTATTTTAAATTGTGTCTTTAAAAATCAACCCGATCTAACAGTTAACGAATGAACAATAGCAAAACGAAAAACATACAAAATTGAGATTGCAAAAGTCCCAAAAATGAAAAAATCAGCCTGATCAAACGGCATGAATCGAACCTGCCCTTGATACCATGTTAACATAGATAAGAGACATGCAAAAGGAGAAGAGGAAAAGAGGGGTTAGGGTTCCATTATTGTAATATAATGAATTTAGAATGGTATAAGATAAGAGAGAGACCTATTTATATCCCAAAACTATCCCTAACTAATATAAAACTAAATATTATCTAACAAAAAAGATTGAGATATACATGAAATTTGTTAAACTATATCCCAATAAGTATTTTTTATGTTGTTTTTTTATTGATCATATTTAAATGGTGGAATAAATTCTAATCATTAAGTTAACTCAAAATATAAAGGATAAAATGGTTTTAGCCTTTTGTAAATATGAGAATGTATGATTTTAATCCCCACGATATATTTACATGGACTAAAACCATATATTCATTTTCGTATAAGTTCATATATGTTTGGATATATCCAAACCTGATTTCGAGTAAAAAAGAACTCATTTCAAATTTTCACAAATTATATTTTAGCCAAATATAACTGAAGTATAGCAGGTGTGTGAATTTAATGAATTAACCCTGATTTTTATTTAATGACCAATTTCTTTAGTCCTTGAACTTTTTTCCTTCAAAGTTTCATTTAATCTCTAGTTTTGTAAAATGTCATTTATTTTAGTTTATGCATTTTTGGAAATTTTAATGCTCTTAATTTGTACCATTTGTAGTGTTTATGCCTTCAAGTGTGTATAATGTAGATTTGGACTGTTTGCAACCTATTTAATGCTCTAAATTTGCTTTAACCAACTTTGTTTTATGATATTTAAACGATTAGAACATCAAGTTTAAGAATGATTATGTTAGATAATTATATTTATAAGTTTGTTTAGTTATCCTTTTTTTTTTAAGTTTGTTTAGTTATGAATTAAGTTTGAACAACTTAAGATTTTTTTTTTTTGGTCGACAAAGAAAACTGTATATATTAATATATATGACTATAACATAAGCTTGATACAAGGCCACTGTTGTTGCCTTGCATCAACTAAACAAAAAAAGTGATAAGCCAACTAAAAGCAACAAGCCCTTACAATGGTTATGATATATATCCACCGAAATCGTGGACATATTAAATAACCACTAGAGGCCAAAATACATAAAAATCTCCTACCAAAATGCAACATCCTGTAACTATACACCAATGCACTCCTTCAGATTGTTTAACCATTGAATTAGTAATATTGCAGAGGTAGTTTCAAAAGAAGATATCTAAGACCATGAGTGAAAAAGAGTTTGCTGCATAATCTCTTTTAATCCGAATTGTTTGTCTTGAAACAGAATTTGGTTCCTGTAGTTCCAAATCACGCAGCATAGTGCACACCACAAAATTTTCCATCTCAAGTTTGCCTTTCTGTTACCATTTATAAACACATGTGGTTCAAAATGTTCCCTTGCTTTGTGTGGTAATACAATAGTCAATTCCAATTTCCTAAACAACTTCTTCCAAATCAGATCTGTGAATTTGCAAGAAAAAAGCACATGATCTACAGATTCCTCCAGTTCCTTGTAGAAAAGACATAAGTAATCAGTTTCACCAATGCACAAATTTCTTTTATGCAAATTTAAACTAGTTGGGAGTCTATCATGGAATACTCGCCATAAAAATATTAGAACCTTAGGTGAGACATTGCAACTTCATAAATAAATAAAAAAAATAGGGTCAGTATAACATGCATTGTGATCATGTAGTAATTTACTATATGCAGATTTAACAATATAGTTCCCTCCTGTTTCTAGTGGCCAAATGATAATGTCAAGTTCATCCATCTTCAGAGATGTCAAGGCTACATTATCCATTAATTCAGAGAGCAGTTGTTCCCAAGTAAACCAGTTCCTTCTCTACAATATCTTCTAGTGCCAATTTTACTCCCTCCAAGTCCCCATATGTTCCACCAAACAATTCTATTGAGATGAATTTAAGAATAATCTTGGGAAAAGGTCCACCAAAGATTGGTCACCACACTATTTATCCACCCAAAACAAAACTTTGTCACCACTTCCCACTTTCCATTTCCAAGTATTGTCAAACTAGTTAGACATGCTATCACCACCATAGATTCTAGATAAGTCCTTCCACCAGAATGACGCATTATTGCCCAAACTTTCCCCCGATAAACTGCACCAACCACCATATGTAGAAATCAAAATCTGTCTCCGAAGTCCATTTCCAGACACCATAAGATCCCATTTCCACTTGGCCACCAATGCGATATTAAATAAAAAGATATTTTTGACTCCTAAATTCCCACACTCCTTCGACTCACACACTTTATCCCAACTGATCCACACAACTTTCCTCATGACATCCGACCCTTCCCACAAAAAAGACCTTTGTATAGAAATGATTTTATTACCAATCGACTTAAGAATTTTATAAAATGACATGAAGAATACTGGTAAAGATGACAAGACAAAATTGATCAGACATACCCTACCCACCATAGAAAGGATTTTTTGTTTCCATAAAGCAAGTTTAGACTCAAATTTTCTCATAACTGGTTCCCAAGTAATAACTAACCTAAGGTTTGCACTGATAAGGATACCAAGGTACACAAAAGGAATTTTAATAATTTTACAGTTAAGGAAGTATGCCAACTTCTCAACCAGCTCCCTCTCCACCCCAACTGATCCAAGTCCGCTTTTAGAGAAATTAACTTTTAATCCAGATACCAATTTGAAGCACCTCAATATGCATTTGATAGTAGTAACATTTGACAATGTTGCTTCCCCTACAAAGATGGTGTCATCTACATATTGCAATAAGTTAACCCTCAGTCTTTTTAGCTCCTACCATAAAACTAGAGAACCTGTCCTTATGAATTGCCTCCCTTAGTAAGCCACACAATCCTTCTCCCACCACCGTGAACAAGAATGGAGCTAGTGGGTCTCCTTGCCTCAAACCTTTGGACACCAAAAATTGAGACGTAGGGCTTCCGTTAATGAGAACCGAGACCGAACTACTAACTAAGAAACTCCTTATCCACCCCACCTACTTAGCGTCAAACCCCAATCTTCTGAGCATTTAAAACAGAAAATCCCAATTGTCGAAGTCATACACCTTTTCGTAATTCACTTTGAACAACAAGCATCTCTTCTTCTTTCGTTTGGCTTCCTCGACCACCTCATTTGCCATGAGAGCATTTTGTAACAAGTGCCTCCCCCAAAAAAAGCACTTTGCCTAGAATCAATGACCTTTCCAAGAACCCTTTTCAACCAATTAGATAGAATTTTTGCCAGTATTTTATACATAAATCCCACCAACGAGATCGGTCAAAATTCACCAAGTCTAATAGGGTTGATTACTTTTGGAATTAACGTTATGAATGAAGCATTACACCCAGCTGGAAGGCAGCCATTAACATGAAACTCATTGAGAAATCTTATCACTTCCACCTTCAATATGTACCAGAAGTTTTTTATGAATTTAAAATTCATGCCATCCGGCCCAAGACTCTTCGAACTACCACATTCCCAAACAGTTTTTTTAACCTTTAACTCATCAAAGCCAACCAATAGTGAAGAATTGTCTTCTTCTAAAATTGAAGGGAATCTAACTCCGTTCAATTTAGGCCTTAACCCCCTAATTTCATGGAATCTTTCCTAAAAAAACCTCTTCACTTCCCCCTTAACTTTTACCAGATCCTCTACCCATTCATCCCCGATTAATACTCCTTTTAGCAAGTTCGACCTCCTTCTCCAATTAATGAAATTATGAAAGTACTTTGAGTTTTTATCTCCCTCCGCCATCTATTTAATCCTCAATTTTTGTTGGAGTATTGATTCGGATTGTCTCGCCACTCTTCAAAATTCAAGTTGTAATTCTATTTTCCTAGATAGCTGCTCCTCATTAAGAGGACGTGTCTCCTCTAAGAGATTTAGATCATTCAGTTCCTTCTGCATCGACGATTTCCTCTAATCTATTAACCCAAATTGCTCAATATTCCACTTCTTTAGTCCCATTTTTAATCTCCTTCAATACATACGCCCCCCCAGCCATTTATTATGATCTCCGACCAAAGCCTTTCCACTTCCTTGTTGAAATTAGGGTCCACCAACCAGTAATCCATTACCTTGAAAGGTTTTGGGCTCCAATCCACCGCCTGAACTTTGATGAGGATAAGGCAGTGGTCGGAAACACTTCTGTCAAGGATATGTTGTGTGCACAAAGGCCATGTGTCCAACCACCGAGAAAATACTAAGGCATGATCAATTCTACTACGCCCCCCCATTGGATTTGTACCAAGTGAGTTTTCTCCTTGCAATAGGTAGATCCACTAGTTTAGTCATTTCTATAAATTCATTGAACTCTCTGCTAGCTCCCCCACTATCCACTGAAGACAGTCCATGTTGACCAACTCTTTCAGTATTATTTCTTACATAGTTGAAATCTCTAATAATGCACCACCTCTGTATGTTTTTGCTATCTTTTCCCATCAAAATTTCATCCCACATCCTCTACCTACCATCCCTGTTACACAAGGCATATACATTGATTATGCCTATTTCTTCATCAATTTTAGACCACTGACCAACCATACCAATGAACCCAATTTGCTTAAAATGCTCATTCATCTGAAACGTCTTTATATCCTAAACACACATTATCCCTCCAGCTGCCCTAATTGATGGTTTAGCTATCCACCCAAAATCACTTGACCCCCACAAAGATAAATCGAACGCACGATTTACAGTTTCCCTCTTAGTCTCCTGAATGCACATTAGTTGTATAGCTTCTTTCTATACCAGATCCTTGAGTGTTCTTCTCTTCACCCCACTCCCCAACGCTCTAAAATTAAATGACAACAGCTTTATAATACAACTTTTCTTCTTACCTTCATAGACGCACTCAACTCTACCCTACTAGGTCCTTCTTTCCCTGCTTCAAGTTGTTTAATTTGTTCCACCATTTGATCTTCTTTCCCGTCAAAATTCACACCCAAGAACTTTCCTTCTTCCCATATCTTTGTTGCTTCCTTTATGTTGTTCTTAAGCCACACAATCCTATTACAATTCTACATACATGAATTATCTACCAAACTGCTCATGTATAGTGCCTTCACTCTTATTTCCTTTCTCGACTCCTTAGTTTTCCAAGATATTGTTGGTGTTGTTGCACTATCATTGCTACCTTCCAAGTCAATTAGGATAGAGCTCCTTTGCAATGGCCTGTGAGTGACCCCCTCTAAGCACTTGGTATCTCTTTCTTTGGTGTCAACCTTGTCCCCCTTTAAGCGCCTGATGTCTTCTATAGATCCCCTTCTAATCTATTTTCCATCCTCTCATGTAACCTTTTCCCCTAAAGCCTATAATCATCTCCTACTTCACCTACTTTCGTTGCCTCACCCAAGACCACTCTAAGCCCAATATAGGATTTTATGTTTCCATCATATTGGGCTTCATCATTTTAACTCATCTCACCCTTCTCATAAGATCCGATTCTCTCAAGGTTTACCATAGTTTCAGTTGGCCCAATTGTTGTGTACTCTATTCCGCTGCCAGCAACACTTGGGCTAGGCCCAAAGTGGCCTATGTTTGATTTTCCCGCTTCACACCTGTCGTAGTTGTTTATAGGAATGCTTGGAGTCTCAATGCAATTTTGATGATTGAGTCTACATTCCTACCTTATCTCTTGATGCATCCCTGATATTCTTTCTACTAATATCAATCTCGAGACCCTCATTCTCACCCTCCAACCTTTTCTCACTCACTTGCTTGCTGCTTGTCTAACCAATCACTCCTTGATACATGGACATGTTGCGTATAGACCACTGGTTATTACCCAACGGGCTAAAATTTGAATATCCTGTCTCTTTAGCACTTTTTGTCCCTTGTGTACCCCCTTCATCCTCCGCTTCGCTATCAGCACCACTGTAGGTATGAGGTTGGTATTCTCCTTCCTCCTCATTCCCCTCACATTCTTAACATGATGAGATCAAATCAAGACCAATCTCGCTTCCTATGGATTCATCCTTCACTGTATTTTCTCTACCTCCAACACTCACAATCGATCGCTAGGCTAGATAGTTCCTCCATAATCTTGATACTGCAAATTTTTCCATTTATTCTCACCCTTTCGCTATGTTGAATATGATGAAACACTAAAGTCTTAACAAGTATGCGAGCCACATCCACTTTCTCGAGGAGAAATGTTTTATGCTTGATTGTTTTTAATGTTATGTTTGGATTGTTTAAAACCAAATTTTCAAATTGTTTGAATTTTTTAAGAGTGAATTTTTAATTTATTTGTAGTAATATTTTTAATTATTTTTTATTAAGTTATTAAAGTTAGTACTTGTGTGGATATAAAGACGAGAAAGAGTATTTTTTTAAAATACAAATACGAAGATGGATACTATAATACCTTAACCCTTAATTAAACCTTACCAATTATTATTCCTAATCTTCTCCCACTCAGCTTTTAATTAATTTCTCTATTTTTCCCTTCCCACAACCACAATGCAATAGTCTGTCCCTTACTATTAAGTCGCCAAAAAGCTCTCTAATAGAAATACACTAGTACAAAATAATAAAATTCAATCAATTATTTAAATTTACACAGCAATTACGAGTTCTTGTCTTTGCAGACAACTCTACACTAGCAATTGTATTTGCGAACTGCAATTTGAAACCATGTTTATTACTATGTAGTAAGTTGAAGTTTTAAAGAAAATCAATTAAAATCAATCTTGTAAAATTTAACATGGAGAAGTACATGCCAACATGAAATGCGAGAGATATATATGCACTTAGAAAATAAAGGAATGAAGAGTTATTGAGAAAAAAAGGATTATGATCATTGATCAACATGGTTTCTTGAGAAGAAAAGCAATTGTTCTACAGGAAGTTATGCATTTAAATTTTAAATTTATCTACTATTTTTATTTTTGTCTATCAATAAGAGGTTAGAGTGTCGAATAAAAAAAAATTTAGGTAAGAAATAATATATATCTACAAAGTATGATTTTTTTTTTTTTATATATATATAAACTACCAAATATGAATTGTAAGACCTAATAAATAAATTTTCAAAACCTAATATACATATTCTTTATTTTATTTTAATTTTCTCTTTTATGAATTCTTTCATTTCCCCTGTTTTTCCTTTATTTCTTATTAAAAACTTAACACAATCGAAATACTAAAACCGAAAATTTAGAACTATAATTTTGTTATGCAACACATCACATTTACTAGATTAATTTCAAAATATACTGATAAAAAAATATTAATTTCAAAAATTTCTTATCTGGTTTCACTATCCTATGTAGGGGTGTTCACAAATAGGGTTGGACTAGTTTGTCTAAATTCTTGATCCAACCTGACTAATTTTTATTGGGTTGGGTTTGTGTGATTTTATTTTTAAATCTAACCCAAACCAACCTAATTATGAATAAATTGGGTTGGGTTGAATGACCGAGTTAGTGATACATTTTAAAAAAATTAAAATTTGTTAAAAAATTTCAGATTTTGCTTATTTTTTCAGAATAAGAATAATCTTCAATTACAAATACACATAATCATATATTAATACACAAAATAAGTAAGTTAACTTCAAATGTTAGAAAATAAACCAAGAGATGAGGTGCAAGCGATGCAGCGAAGATGCAATAGTACAGCGAAGGTGTAGCATAGGGCAACAAACTGAATAGAGGATAATAGAGGATAGTAGCGAAGGCTATGATGATTGAGTGGGTGAGAGTAGTAGAGACTGACAAGTAGGGTTTTAGTGTTTCTACTTTTTATTTTGGAGAAGAGTTTTCGTTAAATTGAAATAGAATGAGTAACATAATGAGTGTGAGAGTGAAATTATTGTGAATGAGAGTATGTGAGTGAAAGTATGATTTTTCTATTTTTGATTTTTTGTTATTATTAATTTATTAGTATTATTTTTATTATTATTATTTATTAATATATATAGTTTAGATTGGGTTGGGTTGAGTTGAGTTACAGATTTCTATCACAAAATCCGTTACCTAACTTATAAGTTATTGAGTCAAGATTGAATTGAATTGTATCTGATGCAAATACTCTATCAATCAAATTAAATCAGATTAAGTTGATTTGAATTTATTTGAATTTACGAGTTAGCCGTATCACATGAACATTAGTAATCTTACCGAATACAAATTCAATTATATTCTTGTTTTACAATGACACGAAATCTGCAGTTAATTTTTTTTTTTTGGGTGAATTTAAAAATCTGCAGTCAATTAATATACGAATAAAAAATTCAATTATTGTTCTAGAGTCTAGATAATGACGTGAAATCTGCAGCCAATTAATAAAGCTATTATATCTATCAATATCTATTTATTTATGAATTTTATTCTTTTAATGTAAGGGGAGTGAAATTTAAAGAATATAATATATATAATAATTTTTTCAATTAAAAATAAATATTTAAATTTAAATAACTTTTAATTTTGATATATAGAATTACAATTTTAAACTGTTATTTTTCCAAAATAAAAAATGATATCATTTAAATATGAAATTATATTGTTTCATTTACCATTTTAGAAAAAAAAAAACTTATATTTAGTTCTTGAAATTTGAGTTGGAAGTTAACTCAATTTTAAAAGCTAACTCATGAAATATGATTGTTCATACGTATATTTACTATTTTATAGTTATATATATTTTTAATCGATCGATCTGAGATCTCCAATATACTTTTCTCATGTCAATTTAAGATCTCAGATAAATCTTGAATGTGATGTTTGTGGGTGATGTGAGAATGACATGAACAAATTAAATGTGAGATCTCCACCATTGGTCAATTTTACCCTTAGCCTAAACAAATTCAAGAGTTTTTTCATGAATTATTCTAGCTCACCTGAATAATGCTACAGTTCCATTCATCACTTAAAATAAATAAATAAATTAATAGTCTATATATTTTGCATAAATTGATCCTTATAAATTAATTCGAAAAAAACAAGTTTTTCAATGAACTCTTTCACAATTTTTTTTTATGTATGAACTATATTTAAAAAATAGAAAAGAAAAAGAAGAAGAAACACTGCTCAGTACCCACTTCAAAACACCAAAGAACAGTCATTTATGTATATGTATTGTTAAACTAATATTTATGTTGTTATATGTGGAGTTAAGTTCACAACATTATTCTGAAGTATAGTATATATGTACTCTGTCAAAAGCATACAAATTCAAAGGCTTCTACTTTCTGCACCCCCACATTGCTTCCCACATCCCCAATTTAGTATGAGTTGACAAAATTACCCTTCATTAAAAGTTTTCTAGAATACAAAGTCCAAAAGTAAAAAAAAAAAAAAAAACAACTGGTGTGAAATAGCCATTTCGGAAGTAAAAAAACCTTATATGGAATGCTCATTATAGAAGTAAAAAAACATCAGGTATAGAATGCCCATTCCAAAAGTAAAAAAACCTGGTATGAAATTCCTATTTTCAAATTAAATTAAAACACATGGTATCAGTGAGGGATCCAGAAGTTTAGAAGTGGGGACTAGAATTTTTTTTTACAAAAATTAAGGATAATATTAGACAAAAAAAAGTTTAATGTAAAATTTATAAAAAAAAAAATACAAAAAAATGGGTACAAAATTTGTTATTTTTTAAAATTAAGGAATAAAATGTACAATCATCTGATACAAAGATAAAATTATAGAGTAAAATTTGCAAGATTTTAAAAAATTGAAGATAAAAAGTGTTAAATTAATTTGTTAAGAATAAAACTTTCCAAAAATTAAAAAAAAAGACAATTAAGCCAAATATTTATTACTAATTGTATGTATAAAATTAAGATATGGTCTACTAATAAAAAAATTAAATAAATAGTAACTTAAAAACCCATTTTTTAATAATTTTTTCTTTATTAAGTAATATTTTTTAATTATTTTTCTTATATATATATAAAAGGGAAGGGGAGGAGGAGAAAAACTGAAAAGCCTTTCCTGCTAGTGCTTGGTATGGAATGCCCATTCGAAAAGAAAAAAAACATTTTGGTATGGAATACCCATTTCGGGAGTAACAAAAACCCGGCATGAATGTCCATTCCGGAAGTAAAAAAACCTTGCATGAAATGTTTGTTCCAAAAGTAAAAGAAACCTAGTATGGAATGTCCATTACGGAAAGGTAATGCTATTCGGAACAATCAATCCTAAGAAAAATAACAACGCACCTTAATGGAATAGTCTACGCTTCTCTTCCCTCACCGGAGTTATTCCCTCAATAGAGCACACCGCAGACAAACTCAAACAGTAAACAGGTTTAGGAAAACACCAAAGTTTGTCACATTTAAGAATGAAAGGAAAGTGTTGAGAAGAAAAAACAACCACCCTATCGTGGAGAGGAGATTCTCAATGAACTTTGGATATTTGATTTTTGAGAAATACCAAGAACACACTTGTTCTGATTGGTAAAAATTGATTAAAAATTACAAAATTGAATATTTTTCACATCCAATTAAGTGAATCTTGCATCTTATTTAATGATTCTCTCTTTTTTGTAATTTTTAAAGAATTTCAATCAATTAAAGAAAATGTACCCAAAAGAATTTGTTTGATAGCATAGCACTCCTCTTGATGTTTTTATTGAACAATAATAAATTCTAACATAATGTAATATTTAATGCATGTGGTACCAATACAATATCTGATCATCCAAAACCAATACAAGGTCTCTTATCGAAGAAAATCAGGTACCACATGCATGCATAGCATATACGTACATACATGACTAAATTAAATTTCAAAGAAAAAGGTGCACTCGTCCCGTACGTGGAGATAGGAAGAGAAAAAATCCAATAGTTTTGAATTCCTAAGGGCAATTAATATAAAACTTCTATATTTATGCTTGAAGAACTAATTAAAAAGGCTAACAATTAAACATTTAAAAGAAATCCACTATAGACATGTAAGCTTGGTGCTGAGTCACCAAAACTTGGCTCATCTAATATGCAATATGTTAAAACATATAGCTATTTTAATCTTTAGTTTTAGGGCTCTCAATAAAAATAAATAAATTACTTGTCATTATTATTTTAGCATAGTTTCAACAAAAAAAAAAGTTATAGTTATTTATTTTTAAAATTTAATGTCAAATATTTTTAACATCTTTAAATTAATATAATATGCAATTATTTATAAACCAACACAACGCACGGACCAATATTTAGTTATATTATAATTTCTTAGTTTTTTTTAATTTAGAAATCTCTCGTGGTTATAACTAAGGTTTTGAAAATCAAACTAGTAATCAAATTGGTCAAGAAATTGAGTCATTGGATCAATGGTCAAATCAATGAATCACTAGTTGAATCGCATAACCTAGTTTATATTAAAACAAATATAATTTTTATACTTGTCTAAATTCTCAAGATTTGAAAATGTCCTAAAAAAAATTTCATTAGCTACTAACAAATATTACATGTTAATAAATTTTATATTTACCTCACAAATATTTAATATTATATGTCAATAAAATAATAATCATTTTAAATAGATTAGTTACTAACAAATAACAATATTAAATAGTTATTATGACGCTCGTAAAGAAGCATACAGGGAAGTGAAAAAAATGATGAGAAGAAAAAAAAAAACAAAGCATACGAGCTAAGCTAGAACAATACAGGCCCATAAGTCCATTTAAAAAGAAATTGAAAGCTGACTTAAATTGGAATCAATAATTTTGGAGAGGAGGTGAGGAACTGGAAGCAGGAGTAAGAGAGAGAAAGGAAGATGAAGTTCAATCCACACTTCATGCTTGTCAAGCAACTGTTGGAAGAGTCGAAAGGCTCACTTATCGACGGAGCTCTAATAGAAGTACAACGTGGTGGAGGGCACGTGAGCAACAACAGCAGAACGCGATCCTGAGGGAGCGCCGTGGGCAAGCAAGGCTGGCGATGCGGCTAGTGGTGTGGCCGGGCGTTGTTGCATTTTTTTTTTAAGTGACCTGGTTCAGGTCAGCGGATTAGCGATTTAACTACAAATCTGACCAGGTCACACCGGGTGAAACTAAGCTAACAACATCTCTGATCCAATATCAGAACCGACCCGGATCGACCATCAGGTCCTGGTCCAACCGACCAAGTCGGTTTGATTTTTTAAACCCTAGTTATAACTCGTAAAATATATAGTTAATTAGAAATCGTGAAAAAAGAAAGAATAGAATACTACATACAAAAAAGTTGCAAGCTAGAAGACCGTGAAAGGAGCAAACCTAATCGAGAAATAACCATTAGGCTCGAGCAACGGTTGGATTTGGATCCAAAATAGTCAATCCAACCAATGATAAAATAGGCCCAATTTCAATCATCTTGTGCATCGGGTTTTGCAAGTTTGGATTAGATGGGTTGTGGTTTAGTCAGTTGGATTTGAGCGGGTTGGGCCAATACTTGGCCAAGTCATTGGCTATATTTTTTTATACTTTTTTTTTAACATTTTTATCTCCATCTCCTACTTGTATGGTTTATATGAATTGAACACATATTTGGTCAGGCCCATTTTTATCTCAAATAGAACAATCAAATTCTTAAAATTTTTTTATTTATTATTTAATGTCCAAAAAAATTTCTATTGAACTCTTTAATTTAAATTGAAATGGTCCAAAGGGAAAATTCTCAATTGGTAAAAAAATTAATTAAAATTAAAATAATAAAATTGCTAAATTAGTCAATAACGTGTACATACATACAATCGAATCTGTAAAGCTTAAAAAGATTATAAAACACCTAATGTTCATTTAATTTCAGTTTAGAAATGTATTCCAAAGGAATAATACATGCCATAATAATAATAGTTAATTTCAACAACAATTTCATCACCACAATCCAGTTTTGATCTTTGATAGTGGAATCTTCCTTCCATGAGGTCAAAACCTGAAGTTGCATATTCACCTAAAAAATAACAAAAGTGTTAATTTATTATTGTTATCTAGAAAATTAACAAATATAATAATTATGATGCTCACATGAGTTTGGTTTTAAATTAAAAGAAGCATTATAAATTTAATAACCTTGTCTTCAAAAGGGCTAAACACACTACAAGAAAAATCGTTATTACCAACGGACAAAATCTATAGGTAATTGTTAAAATTAGTGGTAATTTATAATTACTGATAGATTGCAAAAATCCATCAGTAAATTACTTGTAGGAAATTTTACCGATAGATTATGGTGTTCATCGGTACCTTCATAGAAACTTAAATCAAATAGTATCCATTGGTAAATTATCCATGGATTTATCCATAGGAAATGCTATAACATACCCACAAATAAATTCGTAGATAACTCGTAAGTAAATTACCCATGGATTAATACGTGGATAAATTACCAATAGATTAATACGTGCATAAACTATTTACGAATGTGGTAATAGGAAACTACAAAGAAATTACCCACGGATATATTTGTGAGAAACTATGTAGATAACCAACAATGCAATTTTTTTTTAATTCATTATGAATAAAAATAAAATTCATGAACATTATAGCTTAAAAAGTAATCTTCTATCATAAAAACTAGGATTGTTCATGGATTAGATATTTTAAGATCCAATCCATATCCATTTAAATGGATATGAATTTTAAAGTCTAGTTTGAATATTTTAAAAAATGGTTTGGATATGTTAAAAATCATATTTAAACCAGCTTAATATTAAGCTAGCTTCACTTTATTTGATGGACTCACGATAAAATTACTTCAAATTAGTGTCTAAGAAGAAAAATATCTAGAAAGAGTAAATGTGTTATATTCATTTATTCATTTATATTACAAAAGAAATATTTAGTGATTCTAATTTAGTTATTTATTATAATTTACAAGGTAATGCTAAAGAGTTGTACCCTTTGGAAATAGATTGTTTGAAAGAAAATAAATTTTTGTTCAAGATTCAACTGAAAATCCAATATTTCCATTATATGGAGCAAATAAGTATTCAAATATCAAATATGACTTCAGATGAGAAGCTACTAACTGATTTCATTCAAAAATATAAATTAAAAAATGTTGGTTTTATATTGTCAATTATTATTATACAAGATCTATTAATATTATGTGTGTGTAGGGGATTTTTAATTCTTTAATTTTTTTTTTATTGGATCTATATCAAACAAATTATCATGGGTTGTCAAATGAGAAAAGTGATTTGATTCAGAAGGTAAAATTTAAATATGTGTTTGTTTTTTAATGACAATTAACAAATTACAAGGACAAGTACTTTCTTATGTTGGATTGTATCTTCCTCGACTAGTATTTAATCATTGACAGTTATATGTTGCTTTTTCAAGGGTTAAAAACAAAAACGATTAAAGATATTTATTAAAAATGAAGACAATTATGATCTAAATATCACAATCAATGTTGTTTATAAAGAAGTGATGGAAAATTTAATTTAGGTAATTATAATTTTTCTTTTGTAAATTTAATGGCATGCAATTTAGTATACATTTTTGTAGCCATTTTTGTTAACTTTTTTTTGTTTATGTCAACTACATGTCTTGGTCAGAAATGTAATTAACATGAAAAGAGTATAAAATTATTTTACACTAATAATGTATGAATATTAAACTCTTTGTTTAAATACAACCTTTTTTTAAACTATTTAAATAAATATTTTTATTTTGTTAAAAATTAAATAATACATATTTTAAAATAATACTCGAGCACATGTTATTCAACTTATACTTTAAATATTGCAACTTTTAATTTAAAAAAAAAATCATGATTAAAGTATTTGTCTCACTTTTTTAATAACTATTATTTTTTTATATAAATTAAAATTATAACTTTAAAAAAATTACTATAAAAAATATTTTTTAGGTATATATTTTTTAAAAAAAAAAATTATATAACAATCATTAAAAAAAGCTCGTCCATGCTTAGCATGAGTTACTACACTAGTTATAGAATAAAAAATGTTCCAAAAAATCTAAACAAATGTACAAAAAGTGATAGAATAAAAAAATTTCTATAATAAATATATGACTTAAATAATTTTTGGATTTATGATAAATACTCAGTTTACTTTTTATGAGTTTCTAAAGAAAAAAAATTACATTGTTATGGATGAAAAAAAATTATATATTTTGTTTCGAGGTTGTACCGATAATGTGACATCATCTCAACTGTTAATATGGTGTTACTTCATCATTTAACTATCGGTTGAGATGGTGTCATGACTCCAAACCAAGATTTTTAAAATCGGACTGGTCAATGAACCGGTAAAGACACTAGTTTAAGGTTTATAGGTTCAACCCGAGGTTAAACAAGTTTTAATATTTTTTTTAATATAATATGCTAAGTAATATATTAATATATGAAACAAAATAAAATTCATCATAATATTTAAGTTTAATATGTTTCAAAATAATAATTTAGGTTCAACAATACCAAATAAAATTTATTAAGAGAGCTGTTTAGGTTTTGTTAAGAGAGCTGAGAAGAGAATAGAGAAAAAAATAAAACACTAAAACGACGTCGTTTTGATTTAAAAATAAATAAAATCATAGAACCGCTCTACCCATTGGTTTTCACCAATTTTCTTGGTTCCCTCCCGATTTTACTAGTTTCGTATCGGTTCTGTGCCTTCTCGATTATGAGGGTCTCCCAGATTGGACATGCTATTGATTCCTGGTTGAACCGGTACGATTGGCCGGTTTGATCCGATTTTAATAGCCTTGCTCCAAATAAAAATAATAATTTATCAAGTACATGTAACAAAAAAGAAATTCAGGCATTAAGACAAAAAAAAAAGGATATTTATCTGGGATCTCTAAAAGTTATTTAAGTTTAAATATATTAATTAATTAGATTTAAGTTAACTTTTGGTTTAATAATTTATATAGTAATATAAACATAATATGTATTTATGATATTATTTAAAATTGTTTTGTATAATTTTCAAGTAAAAATGATTTTATATAATTTTAAAGTAAAAAAGATAGTTAATTAAAATATAACTAATTTAAATAATAATATGTCATCATATAATTCATTATCTATTTAGTATTAATAATTACATATTTGTATATAATTTTGAATATTTAATTATATTAAATATTTAAAAAATAAATAAATATTATGTAGACAAACACAATGATTCTTTTATTTTATAATTATACTAATTTAGTGAACCATGTTAAACACATACGACTTGTTTTAATTATTAATAATATTATTTATTAAAATTTTAAATTATTTAAAATAACATATTTTAATATATATATATATATATATATATATATATATATAATAGTTTTTAAATTTATATAATAATATAATAATTAAAAAAATAGTTTATAATAATAATAATAATTAATTAATTAATTAAAGAAGAACATTTATTAAAAATAAAGACCATTAAAATTAACGTTGTGATTTAGAAATCAAATAATTAATTCAACTATTTATATAGATATCTTATAAATTATTTAGTTTTTTTTATAATTATCTTATTTTACAATTCTTTAGATATTTTATGGTTTCATTTAAATTATCATAACAAAACTTTTAAAATATTATAGACCAAAATGTAAAAATGAAAAATGTAATGAAATAAAAGTGACATTAAACCTAAATATTACAAACCTAAGATACTTATTTTAATTCTCTCAAACAAAAAGATAATAATTACACTAATAATAATAACTAAAAAAATTAAAAATTAATTTTTATTTAAAAAATTCATAAAATTTGTTGAAAATTATATAAAAGAACAAAAGAATAGAGAAAGAGAGCGAAATAAAGGGGGACAAAAATTACGAGGAAAACGTTTTCTTCTTCCCAAAGAATGAGAATTGCATGGACAAAGTTACTTTGATATATATAGAAAGTTTGTTTATACTGTTAATGGTTTTGAAGCTTCGCAACTCAATTATAAATAGTGTCCCATCATATTTTGAAAACAACATTCATCGTTAAAAAACAGGAAAACAAAGTTCATCAATAACATGGATATGAAGTTGAATATTCCAGCAATTGCCTTATTCTTATTGTTGATTATTTCAAGTAGAGTTCAATCGGCTGACATTAATATAAATAAATTCGGCGGAGGTCCAGATATAACACAGGTAAAATCCTATCAAATCCAATAATTATTAATTATTGCTATTGTGTTTGATTTGTAATTTATATATTGTCCTGAAGGCTTTGACAAATGCTTGGAAAGAGGCATGTGCAGCAACAACTGCAAGCAAAATTATGATTCCAAATGGGTCATACAAGATGAAAGCTGTTGATTTAAAAGGTCCTTGCAAGGCTCCCATAGAAATTCAAATGGATGCCACAATTCAAGCACCGGCTGACCCTAATGCACTCAGCGGAGCTGATGAATGGGTCAAAATTCAATATGTTGACGATTTCACCTTATCAGGTAAGGGTACTTTTGATGGTCAAGGTGCTACTTCTTGGAAAGCAAATGATTGCGGAACTAACAAGAATTGCAAGGTGGCTTCCAAGGTACGTAGTCAATAAATTACACATGTATCTCATCAAATTGTTAATTAGCACCAAAACATGCACGTTAATTAATGACTCGGGTCTCTTCTCTTGTCAATAGAATTTTGGCTTCAATTTCCTAAAAAATGCAATGATTCGGGGCGTAACTTCTAAGGATAGTAAAAACTTTCATGTTAACGTTTTGGGATGCAACAATTTCACATTTGAAGACTTCACCGTTAGTGCTCCAAAAACCAGCATCAATACTGACGGGATCCACATTGGAAGATCAACTCTTGTAAAAATTATTAACACCAACATTGGTACAGGAGATGACTGCATCTCGTTGGGAGATGGCAGCAAACAAGTAACGGTACAAAATGTAAATTGTGGACCTGGCCATGGCATTAGTGTTGGAAGCCTTGGCAAGTATCCAGAAGAAGAGCCCGTATCAAACCTTTTAGTCAAGAATTGCACTCTTACAGATACAGACAATGGTGTGAGGATCAAGACTTGGCCTAATGCTCCAGGAACTTCTCCTATTACTGATATGCATTTTGAAGATCTTACCATGAACAATGTCTTGAACCCAGTGATCATAGACCAAGAGTATTGTCCTTGGAATCAATGCTCCAAACAGGTGTTTTTTTTTTTTTTTTTTATCTACAAATTATTCCTAAATATAAATGTCTCTAATTATACATTGATTTTGTCTATCTTTTTGCATGTTTGCACTGACTTAGGTTCCATCAAAAATAAAAATAAGTAAGGTCACCTTCACGAATATTAAGGGCACTTCAAAAACCAAGGAAGGAGTGGTTCTTATGTGTAGCAAGGGTGTACCATGTGAGGGTGTGGAACTAACTGATATTTCTCTTACCTTCAATGGAGCTCCAATAGTTGCTAAATGTGCTAATGTGCAGCCTAAAGTTACAGGAAAAGCTCCTGCTTGCACAGCAGTACCAGCAGCTTAAGAGATTTGGATTGACATAACATTTTTCTGTTTATTTTTCTTTTGTAAATACTTAGATATAAGCCATCATTTGCAATGTGAACGAGGATGAGGACTATGTTAAGTCTATATATAATGAATAAGCATTTGTATTAAAGTGTATTGAATATACAAAAGTTTTGTCTATTTAAGGTGGATATTTAATATTGACTTTCTATTTGTCAAGAAAATAGACCTATCTGATTTGTCAAAAATGGGTCAGGTTGAGCTGGTCTGTCTAAGATAAACACAGTCCCTGACCCGTACCGTCAGCAAGTGGATTAACAGGTTGGTCCACTAAACTTGAAAAAAAAAAAAAAAACATACAAAAAATGGTTCGTAGTCAACTCGGTGGTGTTTCCCGTCACCACCACCGTGAGCCACTTCCCTTCAATCTCCTTCTTCGCCACACCATTCTCCTTAGTCTTCTTAACCAAATCCTAAAACCCACTGTTCTTTCTCCTATTCACAAACAAAAGCACCAACTTTTCGTGACTCTTCTAATCTTCCCAAATACCCGACCAACTCGTTCAACTCACCCACATCAAAATCATCCATTATTCTTCCCCCAAGTTCCTCAACACGCAACAAAACCTCACCTTGCACGCTCTTATAATTCTCACTGACCAATCTGACAACCTCGTACACCAACTCGTTCCTCTGAAGGTGCAACGAATCAGGCACGTGGCCTATTTGTTCGACGAAACCCACGAGAGCTTCCAGCTTGTACAACAAATCAGCATTCGATGCATCCAAAACCAAAACCAAACCGTTTTTCTTCCTAAGCTCTTAGGATTCGCAAGAACTGTTCAAGGGAGAGGAAGACCAGTGAGGGAGGAGGTCGACAAGGGAGAGGGAGACCAGCGTAGCAGCAGGGAGCACACGTGCAAAGGTGTTGGGGGCGAGGTCCGCGCAAGGGAAATCGACGTGGTGGTGTGGTGGTGTGACAGCAAGGGTGTGGAGGGAGACTGGCGAGGGCAAGACACAAAGCAAGACCAAGAGCAATGATATTTCTATTTTGGGCGTTCGAGGAGGGAGTAAAATTAGAAAACCTAATAACAATTCTATTTTGGTGGTATGTGGACTGGTGGTTTGGCTCGCACGCACGGGCTACAGATTGAGGGTGGAACGGGTCAACAAGACTGGCACCCCCATCCTATCTCGTTATTTTTTGTGAATTGACGGATCGATCTGACAAGTTTGAACTCGTGTTGACACCCTTACTATTATGCTTATCATAATTAGTACTAGTAAGATGGTACTAGATTTTCTTGCTTAACCAGACTTTGCAAATACTATTACAATACGTTCATATCAAATTATATTTAAGAAATGTTATACCAACTTAAAAGTGATGTTACTTTGTTACCAAATCATTATATTATTTTTTTAATAAATAATTATATATAGTTAAATCTTTAATTTTTATTTTTGTTTCTAGTAAAGTTTTTAATATGTAGTTGTATAATTGTGTTAACTACACACAGAAAGAGTTTTTTTTTTAATGATAATAATGTTGAACAATATGATCCTAATATGATACTTGAATGATACACGTAATTGTTATCATAAATAAATAAAATTAATTATTTCATGATATTATTGAGTAAATAATTTAAAATTACTTTCATAAATAATTTTAATTAAATATATTTCGAGTTCTAGATATGACAGTTGCGTTAACTATTTAGATAGAGAGCTTTATTGTTAGAGAGTTTTTTTCATAAATTACCCTTTTTTTTTACTAATATCTAAATTACCTTTTTTTTTTTTTTTTTACTAATTCTAAATTTTTAGAATTTTTTAATCTTTGCTGTGACATTTTTTTGTTTGTAGGCAGAAAGTAAATATATTACCAACAGCCATATTGCCAACACCAATTGTTTGTCCTGAATCCCCACCGACACCACATTACCAACAGCCCGCTAGAACATAGAAAAAACAAATATCCTGTGTCTTTGAACCCCTGCCATGTGCCTTAGATTTTCACTACTTTGCTTAAGTTTGTTGACCAATCATATAAAGATGTGGAATATAATTCATCTTTCAGATTTTCCGTGGAACACTCCCATAACCTTAATTTAATCATCCCGACTACCTTCCTAACTTCAACTTGAGAATTGTTAAATAAAATATCATTTCTATACAATCAAATGCATCAAATTGTTACAATCCACACTCCCCACCACTGTCATCTCAGATCCCTCCCTTTCACCAAGCCTCCATGACACCAAAAATGTTGCACTATATCATCTGACATAATAGATTGAATGACAAGCCAATTGTTACAAAGTGACCAAACCTCGCAATCTCGCCTGGGTCAACCACGTTGCTAAAATCTGTCATTAATAAAAAAAAAAAAGTAATTAATTTTAGTTAAATAATCAATAATTACGGTAAAAAAAAATGTGAACATTTAAATTCACGGTCAACACCTTTAAATTGACAGTTGAATCAAAATTACTTGATTTTAAAAGTAGGGGATCAAATATCATAAATTGAAACTAGAGGGACCAAAATTACAAATTTGAGAAATTAGAGGGATCAAAAGTGCAATTAAACCTAAAAAAATTAAAGTTTGCTTTGACCATTAAAGTTAAAATTTTGCTTTAGAAATCAAATAATTAATTCAAATATTTATATAGACATCTTACAAATTATCTAGTTTTTTTTTTATATAATTATCTTATTTTTAAAATGTTTAGATATTTTAAGTTTTCATTTAAAGTCTCACAATGAAACTTTGAAAATATTATGAATCAAAATGTAAAAATGAGAAACTTAGTGGACTAAAAGTGATATTAAACTTAAATATTACAATCCTAAGATACTTACACTAATTCTCTCAAACAAAAAGATAATTACACTAATAATAACAACTTAAAAGCATCATAAAATAATAATAATTAAACAAATTTGAAAAATAATTTTTATTTAAATTAACTAATAAAATTTGTTGAAAATGATATAAAAAAATAATTGTAACCTAGATGAAATCAAATTAAAGTAACAAAATAACAATATTATAATCCTAAGATATTTAGGATAATCATAATTTAAAAGCATCATAAAATAATAACAATCAAAGAAATTTAATTTTTTTTATTAAAATTAATTGATAAAGTTTGTTGAAAATTAAATCAAATTAACAAAATAACATATATGAAGTTATTTTTTCTCTACTTTAATACATTTTAATTCAATTCAATTTAAATTAAGCTAAAATAATATTTTTTTATTTGATAATTGTTAATTTCTTGTTATGAATAAAAATTATAAATTATTTATGTAAAATATTTTTGAATTATAATAAATGAATTAAGAGTTAAAAAAAAATATAATTTTTGACATAATATTAATTTTTATTGGTACTAATATTTTTTTTCTTTTTTAAAGAATTTTATTCTATATTAATGATTGAAATTATAAAAAAAAAAAAATCATCGATGAAACTAAAAAAATATATATATAAACAATGTTAGCATACAAGTCGACAAAAATATATATGTTAGAATCAGCCAAATAAATAAAAAGCGGGTGAATTGATATTTAAAAGTTCTCAATCTATTTTTCAATGTAAAAAGAATTCAACTACTCTTGAAGTTGTTCGCAAAAAGTTTTCTAAAGATATTGTTGATAGAATAATGAATCAGAAATACAATGTAAATAATCTTGTTTAAATCAAATTTATAAGTAAATTGAACAAGATAATAATGAAGAGATGAAGGAAAAAGAGTAGAACACAAGATTTATATTAGTTCGATCACAATCCAATCTACATCCAGTTCTTCCTCATCCCTAAGAGTTTCACTATGGTCTACAATGGTTACATACATATAAACACCAAAATTACTACAACTTACTCTCGGTAATAGTGATGATAAGTCTTGAATATTTTATGACAGGATAAAATAATTTTTTTAGATATTTGATAAATCTTGTAGAGATTTTCATCTAGTCTTGTAGGTGAGGTGTATGTTAATTTTTAAATGAATGTTATAATCCTAACCGTCTAATTTAATCTAATAGATGAGAACATTTGTTCTCATTCTCACATAAAAATACAATTTTTATATGAGTCACCCCTATCTATATATATATATATATATATTAGAAATGGAATCAGGGCAAATCACAAGAGGTGAAAATGATAATTTATATAATTACCCTAATGTTATTTATATAATTTACTATATCTGTAGTGAGACGAGTGTAAAGTGAGATCATAATTCTCAACCCTAACCCCACCTTTGACTTTCTCAGGTAGAAAAAACTCAAACTCACACCCGCATCCGATCAATTCTATTTTTTTCCATCAAAATTGGGATGGGGGCGGATGCGGGTGCGGGTGCATCCCACGAGTGTAGATTCAATTGCCATGCTAACTCAAACAAGTGTTTTAGATTTTTATTTTTTATAATTAAAAAATATTTTTAATAATAGAAAACAAATAGACCCATAATCTTTTACATATTGTAACTCACATTTTGATATTATTGACTAACTAATTGATTATATTATATTTTCAGTAATAGACCGGAATTTGTTTCAATTCCTTCTTTCTAGTATTTCTCTTTATTTGTTTATGTATTTATATTCCTGACAACCGTATTCACCCGTTCATTGATGGAACTTTGGGTTTGTGTTGCTTATTTGACGTCGCTGCGTTTGTTTATTTCAGGCACTGAGTTACCAATCGCAAAGTTTTTTTTTTATTAACAATACAATTTGTTGTTTTTGAGTATTAAGGGGTAATCTATTATGCCTTAAAGGATCTTTGTCGTATATTTTTTTTATTTTTAGTGTTCACGGAGTTTAATAGGTTTTGGAGTTGAGAATACTATGAATTTTGGTGTAGAAATGTTTGTCTCTATTATTTTGGAGTTGGGGAATTGGGAGGGAGAGGGGAAGAAGAGACGAAAAAACAAAAGAACATGAATCTAGGCGAAGCCTAGAGTGAAGAAATGCATTAAATGATTCATGAGTGAATTATTGTTATTAATCGTTAGATTTATTGTTAAAAATTTTGAATGGCTGAGATTAAAATTAAATAATAATTAAACAAAATATAAAAAAGATAAAAAGATTATTTTATCCTTATCTTCATTATATCTCATCCAACGTTGATCACAAAATCATTACCGGCACAACATCATTCTTCATTATCCATGAAATTAATTGCAAATATTACTTCAACATCAACTAATATGTCTTATTAAACTAAGTAATTTCAGAAAATTAAAGTAAGAATACATAATGGTGATTCATAACAATTAATCAAACACTATAATTGCATTTAATCAAACTAAAATAAGCTCAGAAACAAACCATGCTAAATTCATAAGATTGGATGGAACTCTCTTAGAAAAATTCATGCAAAGTTTAAGACCAGACCATGCAATAGTCTCAAACAGACTATGTGAAGTCTTTGGATAGATAACACAAGTCTAGGACTAGACTATATATATGTATTAGACCAGATCATGTATAGAATATGGTTAGACAACGCATAGTCAAGACAGACCATGATCAAATTAGGTTAGACGATGTCTGAAGCTAGGCTAGACTATGTCTTTCATTCTAGACAATGCTTAGTCATATCAGACTATGTTTGTTAAGATAGACACTGTCTATGCAGGAATAAACCATGTTTAGTCAGACCAAACTATGTCTGTTAAGTCAAATGTTGTCTGTGCAGGAACAGAACATGATCTGTTATAAGTACTAAGGAATATGTATTTTATAATTAAATATTTACACAAATAAAAATACTGTTGTTATAGAAAGAAAGGAAGATACTATTTGATCTTACTTTCTTCTGTTCCTCGTATAACTTGTATGTCTCGAATTATGTGAAGTGTGTAGGTACAGCCGAAAGATTAATTAGCATTGAGATGTACAACTTAAGCTAAAAGCCAACTGTGACAGAGACAAAACCTACTCCAATCACATCAAGCATAGTCAAAACAACTTCAACACTCTTCTATGAGACAACAAAAACCTATCTTCTCCAACATTCAAATCTATAAAGCTCACTATATAAAGATGCTTCCATGCAATGAGAAAAAATAAAAAAGAATGATGAAATGCTAATGAACTAAAACGAACTTATTCAAAGTAATTTGTACAGCAAGCAAAGCGCTTTGATAAAAACCCAGTGAGAGACACAAGTTGAGAGAAAAGAGAATACCCATCCTCTTTACAAGCTCACACAGATTTAACACTTGTTCATATTCTTTTTTTGAGAATTATCTAAATCTTATATATTTTTGTATAGAAAACTAGGAGTAGCTTAGTGATTAAATAATACTTGGGAAGTATAATCTTAGGGAGAGATTCATACTCATAACTAGAAGTGGTTTAGAATACTTGTAGCTAATAGTGACATAGAGAATACTTGTAACTAGAAGTGACATGAAGAATATTTTTCTTGTAATCAGTTGATTATAGCGAAACCCTTTAATAATTGTTAAAAGATAATTGGACGTAGATTAGGTTGAATGAACCAATATAAAAACAAGTTCTTATTTGCTGTCTTGTGATTACATATATTTATCTTACCTACTATGTTCTTTTGAAAAGGTTTTCAAAGTTTTGCTTTTCAAGAATATATTTATTGATTTAAACTTACATATATTCAAGAAGGCAACTTGTGAACTAATAGTATTTATAAAAAAAAAAAAATTAACCCACTATTCAACCCCTTTTTAATGTGTTCTTGTATTTCAATTATCAATCTCAACCAATATTAAAACCAATTACAAATTTTGATTTTGGGATTTCGTTATCATATTCGTAGGTTTTATTGTTGTTGGATTTTCGTTTTGACATGATTACGAAAGACATAAGTTTGTGAATGAAAAAGAACATACGGAAAGAAAAGACATTGCCATAGAAAACGAAGACAAGGAAACACCCCAACACGGCCGCAACAACAAGAGTGTTTGATGACATTGATGTGATAATTAGAGTGTGGTAAGGATAGAAATGATATTTACCAAAAAAAAAATAAAAATATATGATGACTCACTAGTGTTCTACCTATTTGCTAGTGCATTGTAGACATTGCCCATGAATCTCAGTAGGAAAGGTGTAGGATAAAAAAAATAAAAATAAAAATAAAGATAAAGGCCAGTATGAATCATTTTTGTAGGTGATTTATTGGTGGATCATATTTTTAAATTATCCAATTCATCTTATTTACACATTCATATAATATAATATAATGCATTATCTTTACTAGATTTTTTTTCATCTTTCTCCCCCTCCTTCCTTTGTATGACCGTCCCTTTTCCATTTGTTTTTCTTTTTCTTTTTCCCTTTTCCTCTTTCCTTCTCCAACATATATACGGTTATTTCATTGAAATTAAAAAATCATATATGCAATGAAGATTAAAAATATGTTCATTTAATCAAAAAATGCATAATCTCTTAATTCAATTCTCAAATGCTAACATTAGTGTAATATAATTTTGAGTTCTAACAATTTATTTTGACTCTTTGATTATCAAAATCCTATATAAATATTTTCCAAAAATATTTATAATTCTTTTTATCATTCACCAAAATCATGATTTCCATGATTTTGTTTTCCTACCAAACATTCATTATGTAAATAGTTTAACCAGCGACAAATTTAAAAGTTTAGGTAAGGGGGCTATAATTTTTTTTTACAAAAATTGAAGATAAAATTTTGAAAAAAAAGTATTTAATGTACAATTTATAAAAAAAAAATATAAAAAATGGTACAAAATTTGTCCATTTTTTTAAAAAAAATTGAGAGAGTAAAATCTACAATCATGTGATGTGAGGGTAAAATGATAGAGTAAAATTTGTAAGATTTTAAAAAATTAAAGATAAAAAGTATCAAATTAATTTGTTAAGAATAAAATTTGTCAAAAATATAAAATAAATAAATAAAAATGTAATTAAACCAAATATTTATTACTAATTGTAGGCATAAAATTAAGATATAATCTACTAATGAAAAAAATTAAATAAATACTAACTTAAAAACTTATTTTTTTAATAATTTTTTCTTTATTAATATTTTTAAATAATATTTATTTTTTATATATATAAAAGGGAAGGGAGGAGCTTGCCCCCTCCCCAAAAATCCATCTGAGTTTGACTATTTAGATATTTTTACAAAAAATAAAAACAACTTAAATTCATGTCATTATTAATTAATTAATACTACAATCAAAATAAATTGTTAGTACTCATAATTATATTGTGCTAATGTTAATATTTGGAAATCAAATTTAAATATTATGTATTTTTTAATTAAATGAACATATTTTTAATCTTTATTGTATATATGATTTTTTAATCTTAATAAAGGTTGGAGAAGGAATGAGAAAAAAAAGAAGAAAAAAAATGGAAAGGAGGTCATACAAGGAAGAAGAGAGAAAAATATGAAAAAAATCTAATAAAGATAATATATCATATAAATGAATACGAGGGTGAAGAATAGTGGTCCACTTTAACCCACATAAAAAGATGGTTCACCCTAGAAATGATATGCTACAAAAAGTAAAAATGAAAATTAACTACTCCAATGATAAATTATTTGTTTTTCGTTCCCCCAACTTAAAATGTCACGCGGAACATATGAACCTCATCTTCGAATAAAAAACACATATTTTGAGTTTGGATAAAAAAACACACCAAAAATTTTGTAAGACTAAATCAAAACTTTTTCTATTTTACATGTACGGAAAATACATTTTAGCAAATAAAGAATTGTAAAGTTGTTGATTATTGATACACAGATGGAGAACAGCTGGAGGCCATATTGAGCATTTAGTAGAGAGAAGAAAAGTAACACAGCACTATCTGACCAATAACTATAATTAATGAATTTTTTTTAATATTTTTTTAAAAAAGGTCTAAAGTCTAAAAAAAAATGATATCACCTTCTTTTTACTTTTTTATTTATAATTTATTTTTAAATTAAAATTAAAAGTAAAAATTTTAAAAAAATAAAAATTATTTATTAACTTAACAATTCTTAAATTTAAAGAAATAGAGAGGTCTTATTTAACTTCATTTATTAATAAATACTAACAAATTAATTATTAATATTTTTTAAAAAATAAAATATTAATTATTTTAAAATTTGATATTATTGAAGTTAAAAAAAAATATAAAAATAAATTTTATATAAATAACTTCTGACAACTTATAAAAATCTTTTTAAAGAATTTTTACTTATTAATATTTGATTAACATTTATTTAAAAATAATTTATAAGTTAAAAAAAAATCATGATATATTAATTTAAATGTGCGGTAGATTTCTGCCAAAGTATTATATAGCGGATATCTATTATTTGAATAACTAAATAATAGAGTTTATATATCATCTCCTTATCTCTTTTTTGGCACTTGTCATCAACATGAGTGGCTGATTTTCCTTGTTTTCTGGTGCATCATTATCTCGTCGGTATTCCTTGTTTTCTGATTTCTCTTTTTGGCTCTTTCCTTTAAGAGGCTTTGCAATGTTTTCTATTCTTTCAGATGCAAGATTAAGTTCGATTATATGATTCTTTTCCAGCATATGTAAAAACTGGAACTATAATAATTGTAAATTGATTTCTTTTCTGCTTTCTAGCATCTGGCTGAGGGAATTTACTTTGTTTTGTACTTGTGATTGTTATCTAAGAAAACAGATTATGAACTTATTTGTTCCGAATGGGTATAGCATCTAGGTGCGGTTTAAATCTTAATTTGCGAATTGTGATTCATATTTTGGTTTAACCTTTGAATCTATTAATGTGTTAAAGCACGTTTTAACTAGCTAGTAGAAACAACTCAATAGCCTTGAGTTTATGCTTGCTGTCATCTGCATAACTGTGTATGTTGTTTTGAACATGACCTTGCGTTACAAAACATGAAATAAAGGATGGTGTTTGAAAGCTTAATAGTTAAATGGTGTTTTTGGATAAATGAAATGAAAATTTTTATTAATTAAAATTTACTTTTCTAATTAATAATTTATAAAAGTCTCACATTTTTAAACAAATTATACGAGAGACTTTTTATAAATTAATTACTGAAAAAATTAATTTTAATTTATGAAAAATTAATTTTATTTTATTTTTTTATATTTTTTTCTCTTAACCATACTTCTAAAATAATTTACTCAAATAGACCCTAAAATTCTTTTTCAAAGTGAAGGTTTTTAAGCATAATTTAAGGTTAAATGAATATCAGTGAGTACAAGTGTCAAGAATGAATTGAAACATCAAAAGTGTTTTTCATCTCTACAACTGTATCCATATGATAGTTGCAGGTGCATCACTAGGAATTCATAATGGACGAGCAGCAAAGGACCAGTGTTGTTGGTTCATCCTCCAACTCTTCTTCTTTAGTAGTATCTTCAAAAAATTATGACGTTTTTTTAAGCTTTCGAGGTGAAGACACTCGTAGAGGCTTCACGAGCCATCTATATAAAGCTTTAAATGAAAGGAAAGTCAAAACCTATCAAGACAACCAGATTGAAAAGGGAGATGAAATCTCAGAAGCACTCACCAAAGCTATTGAAGATTCTCATGTTTCTATTATCATCTTCTCAGATAACTATGCTTCCTCAAAGTGGTGCCTGAATGAACTCAACAAGATTATGGAATGTAAGAGAAACCAAGGGCAGATTGTAATACCGGTGTTCTATAATATAGATCCATCCCATGTGAGGAAGCAAACTGGGAGCTACAAGGAAGCCTTTTCAAAACATGAGGGAGATCCCAAGTACAACAAATGGAAAGATGCTCTCACTGCAACAGCCAACTTAGCTGGGTTGAACTCTGATACTTACAGGTACACAAAATGAATTGAGACTGCGTACATTTTTTTGAAAGAAAAAATAACAAAGACCTTGTATTATAACACTTTTGTAGTATAACACTTTTCATAGTAGTTTGCTTAGCAAGTTCGTTACATAAAGAAACATAGACATTGATTATCTTTTCTAAGTCATTGCCTTTTCCTTTCCCAATTATATTGATCATAGATTATGCATAATCATTTGTATACTTTTTTAGACTTATAACACAACATTTATTTCTTTGTTCCCCTTTCCATATGCTAGGAATGATTCTGAATTACTTGAGGATATTGTTGAAGAAATTTTGCAAAAATTGCCTCCTAGATACCCAAACCAACGAGGACTGGTTGGAATTGACAAACATTATAAAAAAATTGAATCATTACTAGAAATTGGGTCAAGTGAAGTTAGAACGGTTGGAATATGGGGCATGGGTGGCATAGGAAAGACAACCCTTGCTATTGCTTTATATAACAACCTGTCTAACAAGTTTGAAGATAGGTGCTTATTCCGTGCAAATGTAAGGGAAAAATCAAACAAGCTTCAAGATCGTGATAAATCTGAGCTAATTTGGCTTCGAGGTAAAAAAGTTTTCATTGTCCTGGATGATGTGGATACCTCAGAGCGATTAGAAGAACTATTAGTAGATTATGATTTCTGGAAACCAGGAAGTAGAATCATTGTTACAACTAGAAATAGGCAAATATTTAGACAGGATGATGAAATATATTCAATGGCAAAATTGACCACTAGTCAGTCTCTCCAACTTTTCTGTTTGACAACTTTCGGAGATAAACAACCTAAAGATGGATATGAAGATCTATCAAGAAGAGTGATTGAATATTGCCAAGGTATTCCTTTGGCTTTAAAAGTTCTTGGTGCAAGTCTTCGTCCAAGGAGGAGTAAAGAAGCTTGGGAATCTGAATTAGAAAAACTTCAAAAGATTCCAAAAATGGAAATTCATAAGGTATTAAAATTAATTTATGATGACTTAGATTGTTCCCTAAAAGACATGTTTTTAGACATTGCATGCTTCTTCAACGGATGGGATGAAAATTGGGTAACAAGTCTATTGGAAGCTTGTGATTTCTTTCCTGCATCTGAAATAGAAGTCCTTTCGGATAAAACTCTCATAACAATTTCACCTGGAAATAAGATACAAATGCATGCCTTGATACAAGAAATGGGTCGAAAAATTGTTGATCAAGAATGTATTAGAGACCCTGGAAGACGAAGTCGACTATGGAGACACGAGGAAGTGCATCACGTATTGAAACATAACAAGGTAAATGAAAGATTCAAATGCATCATGTATTGAAGCGCAACAAGGTAAATGGAAGATGAAATTCTAAAATGATGTATTTGATAATACATCTTTTTAGAATGAAGCTAGTATGTTAGTCTTTACTAATTATTATTCTATTTTTTGTCTGTTAGGGAACTGAAGTTGTTCAAGGCATAATTTTGGATTTGCATAAATTAACTGAAGATCTATATTTGGACTCTGATTCTCTTGGAAATATGACTAACTTGAGAGGTCTTGGAATCCATGGATACAGGAACGAATTTAATGTGTACTTTCCGAAGGGTCTTGAGTCATTGCCGGATAAATTGAGGTGTCTATATTGGGCTGAATGTTGTCTTGAGTCTTTGCCAACTAACTTTTGTATTGAACAACTTCGAATGCTTTCCATGCCTAGTAGCAAACTTAAAAAGCTTTGGGATGGGGATCAGGTAAGGTTGTGGCTATACATAGTACATTTTTCTTTCATCTGTACTTTGGATGAAGTACTTCTTTGTATGTTTTGGTTTTTTTTTTTTTTGTTAAAGCTTAAGATTATGAATTTAACAATTTCTAAACAATTGCATCTTTCTTATTACAGAATCCTGTGAATTTAAAGAAAATTAACCTTGAGGATTCCCAAGACCTAATTGAGACCCCAAACTTATCTATGGCAGAAAAACTTGAAAGTGTATATCTTGGTAAATGTGAAAGCTTGCGTCAACTCCATCCATCGTTGTTATCTCATCCCAAGCTTAAAGATTTGGATTTAACTGATTGTAGAAAGATTAAAAGCCTTAATGTCCATTTAAAATCTCTCCATATACTTCGTCTTCATGGTTGTTCATCTCTCAAGGAAATCTCACTGATGTCAAATGTACTTAAAAATATAGACTTATCTAGATGTAAAGTGATTGAAAGTCTTAATGTTCATTCAGAATCTCTTTGCACAATTGATCTCAGTGATTGTTCATCACTCAAAGAAATTTTATTGACATCATGTGAACTTAAAAGTTTGGACTTATCTAGATGTAGTTCTATTGAAAGCATTAATGTTCATTCCAAATCTCTTTGTATACTTCGTCTTCATGATTGTTCATCTCTCAAGAAAATCTCAGTGATATCAAATGTACTTAAAAATATGGACTTATCTGGATGTAAAGTGATTGAAAGTCTTAATGTTCATTCAGAATCTCTTTGCACAATTGATCTTAGTGGTTGTTCATCACTTAAAGAAATTTTAGTGACATAAGAGAAAATGTTGAGGTTGTACTTATATGGCGCCGCTATATGTGCATTGTCATCATCACTTGGTCACTTATTGTCTTTAGAAGGGCTCTATCTAAGTGGAAATAATGTTGAGAGCTTGCCTGCAAACATAAAAAATCTTTCAATGCTCAAAAGACTTTATTTAGATGATTGTTGGAAACTCGTGTCACTGCCAGAGCTTCCACCATCTTTGATTGAGCTTTACATAAATGATTGCTGCAATCTCATTTCATTGCCAAAGCTTCCTATATCTCTTGAAAAGTTGAGTGCCTTGAATTGCACTTCTCTGGAGACAGGGATCACTCAATGTATAATGTTGCAAGACATGTTACATAGCCGCATACCTTACTCACACCAACAATATCTTAATAATAATCCAAACTTTTTTTCCGGTTGGTATTTCATTACCCCGGGAGATCATGTCACAAATGAGAGTGGGTTTCTTTCAGCAAATAGCTCAATAACTATCCCCAATCTTCCGAAATCTGACATGTGCAGTTTCATTTATTGCATCATTCTTTCTAAGGGACCATCTGAATATGCTTCAGTTTCTTATTCTATCTATCAAGATGGCATACAAGTTGGTGGCGGCCAAAGGTATTTAGGAGGAAAAAACTTAATTTCAGATCACGTCTTATTTTGGTATCCTGCTGTTAGCAATCTTAATGCAATAAGCGAGTTGTGTGATCATTTCAGTGACACATCATTTATATTTGAATTTCAATACTATGATTGCAACGAGTTTAGACGTGGTCAGGATAGGATAAAAGGGTGTGGGGTCTTTCCCATATATGCTTCAGAATCAGAATTGAAGCTGTTTGGTAGTAGCAGCACGGAAATTCTTGCACTGGAATCCATTACTCAAGCATCTGATAATGATTCACAGCCTATAGAAATTGGAGATGGAGGCTTTAACGATGAAAATGAAGACAATCAAGATCAACGTCTTCTTGCATCGACGGAGGAGGAGGACTTCGTCAGAAATGATAATCATTCATGCGGTTGTTTCATCGGTATGGTACTTCACCCTCACTTTTTGATTCTAGGCTCTTTATTTGTTATGTTTTCACAAATGGAACTAGTCCTTTAAATATCAGTTAACTGAAAGTGTTTAATATAGTGATGTTTCGTGGCAACCCGGGTTAAGTATATGATTTCAATGTAAAACACACTGGGAGTAAAAAGCAATCTATTATTTTAAATGATTTTTAAAATAATTTTATAAAAATTAATACTAATAAAATTGTATCATCATTTAGATTCTAATTAAAATACTTATGTTTTTGCAAATTTGATCCTTTGTTTTTACAAAAGCAAAATTGTTCCTAGTATGTATATTGCAATAATATTGGGTTGAACTTGAATGTTGAGCAGCTGTTGTTTTGAAATGCTTATGGAGAACATTGATGGAAAATGAGCACTAGCTTGCTTTAGGAGAGTCAAGGCTGCACTCATAATTGTTTGGTCCTCTATTTTCTGTTTCATTCAAAAATAAAAATGGACAATATTATGGTATAAACTTGTATATATGCTTTCTTGGATTCAATACATGAATGACATCAATTTATTGTAGTAATGTATTAATTGATATTCAAAATTTAGATGTAGAAGTGTGGTCGTGCTTCTGAGTTTCACCATTTTAGTTAGGGCTTGTCTAACTAATCCATGTAAAAATGGGGTTATACTATCCAAGACATCATTTGATTGGATATCTTATCTTATAGATTGGTTTAATTTTTAATATTTTGTTTTATACATAAAATTTAAAATAATTATATATTCATCTCATTATTTTTATTAAATTTAAATTTTGTCTATATTCTTTATTGTAATTATATTTATTATGTCCGTTTTTAGATTATTATTTTACTTGTAATTAATTTTAACATCTTAAAATATATTTTTATTCGTAAAATAAAATTTAACTGTATATAAAAATATCATATAATAATGTTCATTTCATCGAACATAATCTTAGATGATATAATATTATTATTATATTTTTTGTACTTAAAATTTATCAATATGATTAATGTATAGATTATTTAGTTTATGTTTGACCTGAGTTTTTTTATTCTTAAAAGTAGAAGTTAAGACAAACATTCTTTACACATAAGCACCTAAAAAACACATGTAGCTTATTTTTGTGAAGAAATAATAAAACAAGGAATGTATGAAAAAATTGGCCGAAGGAACTTATGCTAAACTTATTTTTAAAACACCACACTTCGATTCTAGTTTGTTGCTATTTGGATTCATTACATGGGGTTTTTTTAATTTATTTTTCCATTCCTTAGTTCACTAAATACTCATCACTAATTTTTTTACCTCTCCAATATTGTTTTGACTTAATTACACTTTTTACCTTCAAATTTTTTAATTTTTGGTGAATTTTACACCCAACTAATTACATTGAATCATTTTACTCCCAAATTTTTAAAATTTGCAAAATTTACCTTTGTCATTTTTCCTTTAATAAACATGAATGTTTGGGATAAAATTTGTCAAAAATTAAAAGTTAGAGTAAAATGTGTCAAAAAGTATAAAAGTTAGGCGTAAAATTTGTCAAAAAATAATAAAATTAGAGTAAAATGTGTAATCATACGAGGAGTAAAATTAGAGAGGATAAAATTTGTCAAGTGTAATCATACTATAGTATTTTTTTATACACAAAATCTTTACTAATTATACATTTTTTTATTAATTGTAAATTCTATCCATTTTTAGATATTTTTTATGCATTTATATTTACTTTTTAGATTTGTTTTTTTTACTCTAATTATATTTATCGTATAATTTTTCACTAATCAATTATATTTTTAATTATCTTAAAACAAATACATGGATGAGTTTAATAAAATGTTTTGGAAACACTTTTTTATTTTTATACCAACGTTGTCGGCACTTTTTAGTATAGAAATTAAAATGTTATATAAAACAAAGAATAAGTAAATATTATTACTAATTATTATATACAATATAATCTTATACAGATTATCTTATAATATATGATAACTATATACTTATTATACATTACGAAAACATTATAAAATAGTGTGGCATACTATATGTTATAACATTTATTTCAATATGTATTTTATTTAAATATATTATGATAAAATTAATTATTATATTATAACATATTCATCCATGTGATTTTCGGACTAATATATAGATAATATTCTAGATTGTTATTATTATAAATAATTATCATAAAATTAAATAAAAAATAAAATTATTATTATGAGATTAATGTTTTTACTATACTATGTATTGTCAATATTAACACAAATAAAATATATTTATTTTTACTATACATTATCATTATTAACATAAGAAATTATTTAGAATATATACTATAAATTTGTTTATATATATACTCTAGATTATTAATATTAACATAAGAAATTATTTTTGTGTTAAAACTGATAAAAGGTTATTTTAGGGAAAAAAAAAAGTCACAATAAACCTTATACTACAGATTATACTATAGTATAACTTCCTGCAAAAAAGATAATTATATATATCATAGATTTGTTTTTATATATACTAGAGATTATCATTATCAACATGAGAATTTTTTTTGTGTTAATAATTAAAAACAATAATTTCAGGAAAAAAATAAAAATAAAAGTGACATTAGCCTTATACTACAGATTATACTATAATATAATTTTCTGCAAAAAAATATTTATATGCATATATATGTTATAGATTTGTTTTTGTATATACTATAGAATATCATTATTAACATAAGAATTTATTGTTTTTTTAATAATGAAAAAAAATCAGGAAAAAAAATAAAATAAAAGTCACATTAAGCTTTTATACTATAAATTATACTATAGTATAATTTCCTGCAAAAAAATTATTTATATATACAATAGATTTATTTTTGTATATACGATAGATAATCATTATTAACATAATAGATTATTATTGTTTTAATAATGAAAAAAAATCAGGAAAAATAAAATAAAAGTCACATTAAGCTTTTATACTATAAATTATATAATTTCCTGCAAAAAATATATTTATATATACTATAGAATTTTTTTTGTATATACTACAGATACCATTATTAACATAAAAAATTATTTTGTGTTAATAATGTAAAAAGAATTTGAAGAAAAAAAATGACATTAAGTCTTATACTATAGATTATACTATGATATAATTTCGTGAACACAATTATTTATACTACAAAGCATAGATTTGCTTTTACATAATTATCATTATTAACGTAAGAAATTATTTTTTTGAAAATAATGATAAAAAAAAATATTTCAAGAAAATAAATAAAAGTGACATTAAATCTTATAGTATAAATTATACTATAGTTTCCTGAAAAAAAAACATTTATATATACTATAGATTTGTTTTTATATATACTATAGATTAACATTATTAACCTAAGAAATTATTTTTTGTGTTAATAATGACAAACAAATTATTTCAAGAAAGAAAATAAATGTCACATTAAATTTATAGTATAAATTATACTATAGTATATTTTCCTGCAAAAACTTATTTTATATACTATATATTTGTTTTTATAGTATATATTGTGTTCATATTTATAATACATAGTATAATGATTTTTTTAATTTAATTTTATAATAATTATTTATTAATAACAATCTGAATTATTTATACATTTAGTCTGATAATCGCACGGTTACATATGTTATAATATAATAATTATTTTTATACTTTTATTATAGTTCATTAAAATAAAATACATATTGGAATAAATGTTATAGCTTAAAGTATGCCACATTATTTTTTTTTTTATAAATGTATAATAAGTATACAAATATCATATTTGTTTTTTTGGTGCAATACACAAATATCATATATTACAATATAATTTGTATAAGATTATATTGTACATATAATAATTAGTATTAATATTTACTTATTCTCTATTTTATAATAAAAGTTTAATCTTATGTTAAAAAATTCCGACAACATTGGTATAAAAATTATTTCCAAAACACTTTATTAAACTCATGCATATATTTTTTTAAGATAATTAAAAATATAATTGATTAGTGAAAAATTATACAATAAATATAATTGCAGTTAAAAAAAACTTAAAAGTGAACATAATAAATATAATTGGAAAAATAAAAAATATAAAAATGGATTGAATTTACTATTAATAAAAAAATTATAAGAGGAGTATATAATTAATAAATATTTTGTGCATAAAATATATATTAAATAAGTAGGTCTAACTTGTAATTGAACTTGGTCAATTATATGAAGCCACATAGGATTGGATTCTTTAACCCCATTTTTACTTAGGGTCACTTAGTAGACAATGTGAGTCTCTCTCTCAATTCGTGCTAACATCCTCCCTTGGGGCTGCCACTCCAACCAACCACTTCACACCATGCCCCATGCCAACGCCACTCGATCTCTGCCAAATGCCACTGTTGTCGCCTTCTCCAAACCCCTTCCTTGGAGTTGTTTTGCAATGCAAGTTATTGATGCTACAACCAAACAACAACCAAACAACAACCATCCTCTTCTAGGAAATCATTCGCGAACACACTTAAGACAACTTGCTCCATCCCCTTGAGTCAACTCCCAACTCCTTATCTTAAAGGGAAAACCCTCTCCATCATCATCTTGGAAGAAGAATATACAGTGGGTCTAGCTGGTTGCAAAGTCTATTTGCATGGGAGACTCATTCTAACCAAGGGTAGCACTCCTCCACACACCATTGATCTCAAAGAAAAATTGATGAAGATTTGGCAGCTATCGAGTCCTTGGCCATGGTTTTACTAAGTAGGGGCTTCTTTGAGTTTTCTTTCTCAAATCTTGAAGACATGGGGAGAATCTTGGCAGTTGGTTTGTGCATTTTGTCACCTGGGGTTCTGAGGCTTTCACCTTGGACCCAAATTTCAATCCAAATCTAGTCAAGCAAACAAATGTTTAGTGTTAGGTCAGAATTTATGGACTACCACAAGAATACGAGAGGGAGAAGATTCTATTTTCAATTTCCAAAGGGGTAGGGATACCTTTGGCTATTGATTCTACCACGGCCTCAAAGAGTTTTGGCCACTTTGCCTAAGTTTTGGTCGATATTGACCTAAAATAGCCCTGATGGACCAACTTATGATTGAAAGGAAGGGATATGAATTTTATGTAGACCTAATGTTTGAAAGATTACTAAAGTTCTATGACCATTTCAATATTATAGGTCATTCAATAGCAAACTATAGACATAGCAAGGGCACCAATCGGAAAAGAGACAACAACACCAAGAGCACCAAAAACCCAAGGACCTATATCCCTAGGAATGCAACAAACAATGGAAGGTAAGACCATTACAAGGATGGAGATGATGATAATGGAGCAACTAAGAAGAGCAATGATGGTAATGAAATCCCTATTAATGAGAATGAGGGAGAGAAAGATGGCACAACTGATAACAAATTAAAGAATGAGAAGAACTATCATTTTATTGATGAGAGATTTAGGCACAATACAAAAGATTATGAGGAGGAAGAAGACTCTAGTGGCACTATTGGAGAGGAGGATAATTTGTCTTAGCATATAGGGGAGGACGATCTAACTAATCATGAAAAAGAGGATAATAGAACTTTAGAGGACAGGCAAGATACTGCAGATAGGTCTACTGATAATGAGGCTGCACACAACACTACAATTCCTAATGCCTTCGAAAATAGAAATTTGGCTACTGACCAGAATGAGACTGTACCTGATTTTATTGGCTATTTCTAACATCAAAGTATTGACTTTGTTGCTAATTCATGGTAGGATCACAACCACACTACAATGTAGCCCTCTGGCCTTAACTCCCCTCAAACCTCAGGATCCACCACAACTACAAGAACTATCCCTCTTAAAGTTCAAAATGAGTTGAAACTGGTTTCCATGTTTTGGAGTTCGGATAATGATGCCTCTGATCATGAGTCCTCTCACTAGAAGATTGAAGTCTTCATAGTTTTTGGTATTTTCAATTTCCTTAGTCTTTCTCCTTTCTTAAGTTAGTATATTTTCTCTTTAAGCCAAAACATTTATGGATGTTGGCTTTGTATTGTTTGTTTAGACTAAGAACTTGTATGCTTTGTTGTGCTTCCTTAAAATGCTTTAAACCTTTTCAAAACTTTTATCTTAGTATCTTAAAATGATTTTAACTTCATGAGTATTCATTTTGAGCATTTTCATCGATTACATTTGTGTTTTGCATACAATTTTTTTCATGAAAAACATAGGTTAATTGATTACATGGTAAGACAATCGATTACTTTGAGTTACCAAAATTGAAAATCTTCTTTGTTTGTCAAAGCAATTGATTACAATAAGTTGGCAATCGATTACAATATTAGATTTTCATTCAGAAGGCTCTTTGTTTCAAAGACAATTGATTACAATCAGATGCAATCGATTACATCGCACCAAAATGGAAAAGAGATTCTGATAAATGAAGAGCTATGGGATTCACTTGTTGGCATTGAAAGAGTCGATGATAAAATTGAGCCAATGAACAAGGTGATCTGCAAGAACAAAGACATCAAATACAATAAGGCAGATCTCTACAAAACTATGGTGAGGGATCAACAAGTACCCATTGGAAGCCATTTCCTCGTAGGACACATGAAGATTGGAGATTGAATGCTAGCTTACATCCTCTCATGGTTTATTATACCACGAGGGAGCAATAATAGTGCCTTATCGGATGCTAACATGCTGCTCATATTCTTAATAAAGAACGGTCATCAAGTGGATTATATTTTCACCATTACTGACCAAATGCAAAAGATTATGTGCCTTCATGATTATAAGGTGGCTTATCTAATTTTGGTGTTTAGAACTCTTTACCACTTCAAAGTCAAATCAGATGACATAGTCATTGATTTTGTTTGTCTAGAGAGTAAGCTTTCCACTAGGCATCTTAAGCAAATGGGCTTAGTTCGTGGATGGGAACACAAACAAGGATTTGTGGCTACTGAAGATGATGATCAAGCCAAGGATCCATCAAATGTGCAAGCTGAGCAACCTCCTCATACATCTACATTCGAGGTTACAATGATGGACAAACTCAACTAGATAATGCAAAATCAATAAGAGTTCTCAAGGATTGAGAATGAGCACTACTTGGAACTCCGAAGCATCATTAATGCTTTATCTGCTCGCTTCAACGCCTTGCATCCTTTTCAACAAGATGATATTGAAGAAGATTGAAGCTTCCGATGTCTCAAATTTTAGCATATAGTTCTTTAATTTTTTTGCAATCATTATGCATCTTATTTCTCATGCTGATGTTTGTTGAACAATGCTTAAAATGTTATGCAATGCTTCTCTTTGGTTAGACTTGTTTTTACTCTTTACCTTTTGGTGATTTGAAAACCAAAAGGGGGAGAAATATTTGCTTACTTATTTATATCTATGCTCATAACTATGCTTAAAATTTCTACCTATCTTAGTTATTAACAATTGGTTATCAATATTTGTTTATCTAACCATTTTTTATTAAGAAAAAGTTTGAGATAGGTACATGATGAAGTACACCTAAAGAAGTTAAAGGTAAGTCAAGATTTTTGGGTATTCAAAACCAAAAAGGGGGAGATTGAAGATTGAAGTCTTCATAGTTTTTAGCATTTGCAAATTCCTTAGTCTTTCTCTTTTCTTAAGTTAGTCTATTTTCTCTTTAAGCCAAAACATGTATGGATGTTGGCTTTGTATTGTTTGTTTTAGACTAAGAACTTGTATGCTTTGTTGTGCTTCCTTAAAATGCTTTAAACCTTTTCAAAACTTTTATCTTAGTATCTTAAGATGATTTTAAATTCAAGAGTATGCATTCTGAGCATTTCAATCGATTACAATATCATGTAGTCAATTACAATTAATTGTATCAAAATTAGATTGCTCTCTGACTTTGAGACAATCAATTACATGATTATGCAATTGATTACAATGACATTTCTATAACTCAAAATTTCCTCTGTCTTTGATGTAATCAATTACCATGCTGTTGCAATCAATTACTATGTTGTTGCAATTGATTACAATGGATGACAACAACTCATAATCATCTTTTGAAGCATGGGATAATCGATTACTACTATATCCAATTGATTACCTCTGGTATAATAGTCACTTTTAAAGATATCATATATGATCTTTGTTGAATCCTTTTCATATCTTTTTATGACCTAATTATATCTTTCAATCCCAAATCATGTATTTGATTGATTGAGTTGTTCTCTTCAAATCTTATCTTACATCTTTCTACATATCTTTTAAATCTAATCATATCTTTGATTGATTGATTTGTTCTCTTTTAATCTAATCTCATACCTTTCTACTTATATTTTATCCAAATCTTATATTTGATCTTAAAGATAAGATTTTGATATTTCTAAACACTATAAAAGAGAACCCTTTGAGACTGGTTTCAACAACACAAAAAGTATTACACTTTCTATCATCTTCGTATTGTGTTGAAGCTTTCTTTTTCTTCTTCTTATAGGTGCTTTTTTTCAAAGCTTTTTCTAGCTACATCTACACATCCAAGGTGCCTTCGTTCTAAGCTTCTTTACAACTATATTTGCACACATTTAGGTGTTATTGTTCCTTAATCCTTTTATAGTTAAATCTGCACATTCTAGTGCTTTTGTTCCTTACTCTTCTTCTTCTCTTTATTTGGTTAGCAATTGGTATGCTAGAATAGGTTTCCTAGGTGCTTGGTATGCTAGGATAGGTTTTCCTAGGCAATTGCTTGAGGTGTGATGGTGTTTCACACTCATGCATAGTTTCTTGTTTGGGTTGTGAACAAGAATAGGTTGTTGTGATTTGGATGTGTTATTATGTTTGTAACCGTTGCAGATCATAGTGGAACTCCTCGGGTTGAGGAAGACTGAATGTAGATCGGGTTATGATCGAACCAGTATAAAAGCTTGAGTCTTTCGTCTCATCTCTTCATCTCTTTATTATATTCTTGTTTACTTTATTTAGAAAACTCTGCTTTGAAAAGGTTCATAAACAAGATTATATCTACTTGTGTTTCTGAATTGTGATTCCATCATCAACACTTTTTACAAATTTTGTGAAAAACTTCAAAGGAGTAGTTGAATTCTTTTTACTCTAAAAAAGAGAACAAAAATTTTGAAATATCAATTCACCCCCCTCTTGATTTATTTGGCTAATTTTAACATCACCACCTAGAGAATCTCAAGTCTATTAGCCCTAAATCCAAGAAATAGAAAACTAGGAAGAAAGGAAAGGAGACTTATGCAGATAAGAAAAATGATGATGCTAATGTAGAAATGCATTACAACCTTAGAGGAGGTAAAGCTTCTTGTGCTCAATGAATCCCCTCTTTTGGAATGTGCTTGATCATGAATGTTGGCAAGTGCACCAAGTTGTAAAAAGTAGTAAATGGAAAGTTCCAAATATCGTTTTGTCCATAGGGACTAGCATAATATAAATAACTAAGCCTTTCTATTATCCTAAACTATAAATAAAAGGAACATAAAGCGATTAAAACAAAAACTAGTTTGTATGAGATGAGGACTGATGTTCTCTACCAAGGATAGATTGCAATGTTGGTGTTTTTGTTAATTGCAAATTAATATAGTAATAGGCAGTAATGATATGATGTTGATAAATCGTAAAGTGTTGCTGTAAGGGGGTTGAATTTCACCAAAGCTTAACACTCTTATGCATGAACGTCCTATATGATTTCCATCTACATTTATCAGTTAACATCAGCCAAACTAAACTATTCTCTATGTCAATCCCTCACACCTAGAGAAAATAAGTCTCTTTCCTAAGTCTCTCACTACTTAACAAAGAAATCAGTAATAAGATTTGTGACTATTTAATTTCCAATCAAACCAAGTTTCGATTCCTTACACCCCTGGTTTAATTATTCACATGATTACCAATAAACTAAGTGTTGATTCCTCACAACCCCCTATTTATTGGACATCTATATTCAGTTCAAGATAATAACTCCATTATCCAACCAAAGGACTATCTTAAGATCATGTTATAAGTGATTAGTTTACAGCAAACATTAAGCAAAGAATAAGATGTTATCCAAAATATAGAATGCAGAATTCATAGATTAAAATATCAAAGATACATTAAGAGTGGAGCAATGGTTACATTCAACCCCACACAACAATGGAGAACTTAGCTGCTCCTTTCCATGAACATCAACTAAGGTTACAAGAATGGATGATGGATACAATGATACAAGGTGAAGTGTTACAATAGTTTTCTTAGCTAAGAATAAATAGGAAATATTCTTCTTTAGTCCAATGAAACAGTGTACATCCCTTCAACCTCTAGAATTAGGAAATATATTCTTTGAGGTGGACTTTTAACCAGATTTGTAAAAGCAACTTTTCCATTTTAAGTGGCTTTTGGCTTCAAGCCATGGATTTTGGCTTGCAGCAAAAATTAAATAGTTGAAATGCTTGAACAATTGGTTCTTCCTTATCTTTTAGGACTATGCTCCAAGGGATTCCTTGCATTTTTAAAATTCATCATTATCTTGCAAAAAAGGACAAAAATGGTGAAAGAATCCAAAGGCTCACTCAAGCTATCTATCAAAGGAAAGACTTAATGAAATGACAACAATTAGGGACAAAACAACACTCAATATAGTCCAAGAGATAAATAAATGCTAGGTAATTTACTTACAGAATAAGTAAAATAAACACCTATTAGAATGTGAGAGGGCTAGGTAACTCAGGTATTAGGCAAGTGTTGTAAGACCTTTGCTCCTTCCTCAAACCCTCCTTGGTCTTGTTAGTTGAACCAATAATTCTAGATTCTAGTCTTCCTACATCCTTTTAGTTAATCCTTGGTTTTAGATTGTTTGATGTGAATTCTAGATTGGAACTTCTCCCTAACCTTTGGTGCTTATGCAATTTGGATTGTGTTCCCATCCTTATTTCCTCCTCGAACTAGCATGTTGCCTTTTTTGTGGAATGCAATAATCAACAATTTATGATGGTTGGCATCTATGTTGCTACCTCATACATCAGGAGAAGAACCCTCTAGGAGGAATTATCTGACCTTCAATGTTGTGGTTGGTGCTCATGAAAAGAGGGGTGGCAATCCTCCCCCTTAGACTTCATGCAATGGTCCAATAACAATCAATTCATTCATCTCCCAACTAGTGGCAGGCAATACACTTGGCATAATGATAGACATGGAATTCACAACATTGCTCTTAGATTGGACAAATCAATTTGCAACACTCCCTTCCTAAAACTCTGGGACTTAGTTACTTGCAACACATTGGTTAGATGTAGGCTTGATCATCACCCTATACTCCATTCAATTCACAATGGTGTTTCTCGACCCTCTACAGGCTTCAGATTTCAATCTATGTGGGTTGAACATCCTACTGCCTCAGATTTGTTCAAGAGACATGGTTTGCCCAATTTATTGGTTGCCTTATGTTTATTCTAAGACAAAAAAAACTTCAAGTTGTCAAGGCAACTTTTAGAATCTGGAACATGATAGTCTTTGGCAATGTGCACCTGAAGGTCAGAGAAGCCAACTCTAAACTTGAAGTGATTCAGCAGATAAACTCAAAGTCATTACCAAGGTTTTGGCAGATAAACTCCCCTTTATTGCTTATAGAATTATTTCACTTGGGCAAAAAGGCTTCATACCTAGTATGCACATGATTGATTGCATCATCACCACTTCTGAAGTCATCAACATGATTCAGCTAGAAAAAAATGATCAAAACATAGCAATTAAAGTTGACATTAAGAAGGCTTTTCACACCTTGAATTGGAGTTTCTTATTAATGGTGTTGTCTACCTATGGTTCAGTCCCATTTTCTACAGTTGGATTCACACTATGCTGCATTCTGCAAGATTATACTTCTTGGTCAATGGTGCTCCCATGGGATGCTTAGCTTGCAAAAGGGGTGTGAGGCAAGGTGACCCCTTATCTCTTCTCTTATTTTGTTTTGTAGAGGATGCTCTCAATAGAGGCATTTCATTTATAGTGGGGAATAAATTCTTGCTGCCTATGAAGAGTCCTAGGGGTTTCCCTTCCCCTACACACATCTTTTATGCATATGATGTTATGATTTTCTAGAAAAGCTTGATGTAAAACCTTACAAATATCATGGAACTCTTAAGGTTTTATGGAAAAGCTTCTAGTAAGTGGCTTGGCTTTGACAAATGTAGATTCTACTCTGGTAGACTCTCCAATGCCTAACTCACTTGGATTCAGTCAAGCTTGAGATTTGGCCCTGGTGCAATTCCTTTCAATTATCTAGGGGTTCCTTTCTTCATTGGAAGGCCTAAGATTCAATATCTATAGCCAATTGTTGACTAGATTAGGGTCAAATTGGCATCTTGGAAGGGCAAGTCTCTTTCTTACATGGGTAGAGTATAACTCCTGAATTTTGTCATCACTAGTATGGTGTTGTTTAGCTTTTAGGTCTATACTTGGCCTAGAAAACTTTTGAAAGCAGTTGAAGGTTGGATGAGGAACTTTTTATGGACTAGGGACACTCAAGACAAGAATATTGCAACTATTGCCTAGTTCAAGGTGTGCACACCAACTAGGGAAGGTGGTCTTGGTCTCTAAAATACATAAGAACACACTAAAAGGGGGGGGGGGGGGGGGGGTTGAATAGTGGGTTATATAAAAGTATGAAACTTTTCGCAACAGATATAAGTTCTAAGGTTGCCTTTAGAGATATATGAAGGTTTTAAGACAAACTAATATATCTTTTCAAGACAATGCTTTTAAAACATTTTCAAGATGCATATAGTACAAGATGAATAAATGTAAGCACAAGATAACAAAGATAGAATGCTTGCTTTATTGGTTCACTCAACCTGAGCTACGTTCAGTTCTCCTTTAACAATTGTTAAAGGGTTACACTATAATCAATTGATTACAAACAAGTATTCTACATTGCCATTTCTAGCTACAAGTATTCTCTATGCCACTACTGGCTACAAGTATTCTAAACCACTACTAGTTTCAAGTATAAATCTCCCCCTGAGATTATACTTCCCAAGTATTGTTTGATCACTAAGCCACTCTTGGCTTTCTATTCAAATAAGAATAAGATTCTAATAACTCTCAAAGAGAGGATATAGAATAAGTGTATGAATCTCTGTGAGCTTTATAGAAGATGGAGTTTCTTTTCTCTTTACTCACTTAGGGTTTTCAAGCTTTTTCGAAGTGTTCTTTCTTTGCTTTTCAACTTGTGTTCACTTGCTCGTTTTTCCTTAGATATTTCGTTAGTCTTCTCTTTGTATGGAAGCATCTATTTATAGTAGAGTTTCATGGATTTGAATGTTGGAGAAGATTGATCCATTGTCTTATAGTTGAATGTTAAAGTTGCTTTAGCTTGAGCTTGATCAAAGAAGAGTAGGTTCTTGTCTTGTCACAACTCTGTTGTAGTCGTAGGTGTGCTTCTCAAAGCAAATTATCCTCTTTAGATGTACCTAATAGACTTCACATTTCACGAGACACACAAACAAACATACAAGGTATATTTGTAAAGTGTTTGGTAAGATCTACCTCTCTTTCTATTTTAGACACAACATTCATAAAGTCAAGTTATAATAATTAAGCGTGTTGTTTGTAGAGCATAAAACTAATCATGGTCTGGTCAGGAAGACTCTCATAGTCTGGTCTGACTCTAGCATGGTCTAGTCCAATTATAGCATAGTCTGGTCCAAGACTTTTGTATGGTTTGTTCCAACACTATTGCATGGTCTGGTCTAAGACTTGTATAGTTTGGTCTGAGACTTGGCATAGTCTGTTTCGAGACTACTACATGACTTGGTCCAAGACTTCGCATAGTCTATTCTGAGACTACTGCATGGTCTGGTTTGAGACTTCCCTTAGTCTTTCTTGAGACCATTTCATGGTATGTTAAAGCCTTGTCTGATTAAAAGCACTTTGGATTCTTGATTTTTTTATGAAAAAATGTTTTCAAACAGTAAATATCATAGTGTGAGATGGAAGAGATTATACAATTATTTGTGATGAATTTGGTTCCCTGAAATTACTCAATTTCAAATCATTAGTTGATCAAATATTATCACATTTGTTATCATCAAAATCAATCAAAAGATTGGGGGGGTCAGACATCATCCAATGTCTTGACAAATGTAGGTGAATAACAATAATATTTGAAAGAAAAATGATTATCTCTTAGTAGGATAAAAAAAAACATTTAGGTGAATAACAACTAATATTTGGAAGAGAAAGATGATTAATTTTTTTAAAAATAAAATTAAGGGTAATTTTAAAATAAAATTATAGGTAACTTTAAAATAAAATTATAAATTATTGACAAATTTAATGTCATTTATTAATTTAACTATTTTCTTCAAAAGGTTATGAATTAGTTGAAAGAGACTTAAAAAATGGACAAATGGGGTAATATTTTCATAGGAAAAAAATGACATTTTTTACAAAATATATAATGTCATAATAATAATAAAAATAATAAATTACAATGGTACCCCCTAAGGTTTTATCAAATTACACATAGTTTTATCTTTTTTCTTATTTTCATATACTAACACTTCGTTAAGTTTTGAAATCATTACACTAACACCCCCTGCATGTTTCAAAACATTACGCTAACACCCCTTTAGGTAAGGCGAAAGTAATGGTTTTAAAAGAAGAGGGTGCTTGTGTAATTATATTGAACTTGAGGCCGAAGGGGTGTTGTGGTAATTTGTGAAAAAAATTACAATTTTACAAATTATAACTGCTCTCTACATATTTTTATACTTTGTAAGATAAAATATATTTTTGATCTCTACACTTTTGGTCGAATTTTGGACCTTGGACACAATGCCTTTGTGGGTGTTGAGGTTCCTAGCCCCACTTTAGGACATAGTGCCTTTATGGATGTGGAGGTTCCTAGCTCCCTACTTGGACATAATCATAGGCCCTTGGGGTCACAATGCCCCCAGGTTGTGATGCATCCCAAAGTTCTAGCGATTTAAAGCTTATCTCACAATTCCTTTTAGGTATGGAGGAAGAGGTCTTGGCCTCCCCCTCCACGAGCATGTAAGAGATGGAGGACAAACACATGAAGAAGAAGAAAAAGAAATGAGGAATAGTGTAGCCTGAGATGACTTACAATTTTCATGATAGAATTACCTCTCATGCTCATTAAGTTGTTATGTTAGCTTCTGTTTTGATAATGGGTTTTAGCCTAATCCCCCATGTTGTTGCTAATTTTCATTTCGGTGGGTTTTGACCTAGTCCCTCCACTTTTACTTGTTTTTTCTCTTTACTTTATCGTCATAATTTTGCCTCCATACATTATGTTCTCGCTTAAATGAGCATTTTATAGAGAACAATGTTATAAGCTTGTACTTTATCAGCTTTGGCCATAAACTTTTTGGGACCAGAAGTTGCCACAGTTGGTTTGGTTAGTTGTGTCTTTTTTTGCAGTCCCTCTGATTCAAGTGTTCGTAGAACTCAATCACCTTACTAACATCACCATATGGGTTCGTCCACTCAACCTTGGCAAATATAAATTGTCACTGTAAAAATAACTTTTATCAACAAGAAAATTGTCGTTGGAAGTTGTTGCCTAAAACATTGTCATGACATTTAATATTGTTGTCATTATTTATGTTTTACTAATAACAATTATCGTCGTCATTTAATATTGTTGTTGTATATTTACATGTTGCAACAACTATTGTTATTACCAAAACATAATATTTCTCATCAAACAAAGTCATTGCAATAATTTTTTTTTAATTAATATTGTTGCGATATGATACCTTTTTAAAAAAACTAAAGATGCTTTTACTAACAATTATTTAAAAAAAAAATAATGTTAAAATTGCAGAAACATATGCAAGAACAACAAATAATTAACAAAAATAATAAATTGAAAGTAATATTAAAATTTACTAACAATCATGTTACACAGTATTAATTAATTATGAAAACATGTACATAGTCCTGGCACAGGATAGACAACCTAGCATCATGTAATAAGTATCACAAACATAACTTATCCTAATTTTTACAACAAATATTCCATCAATTCTATTCTACATAGTGAAAACTTGATTTATCGTCATAATTTTTCCATCATACATCATGTTCTCCCTTGCACAAGCACTTTGTAGAGAACAATGTTGTAAGCTTGTACTTTATCAACTTTAACCATCAATTTTTGGGATCAGAAGTTGTTATGTTTGATTTGGTTTGTTGCGTCTTCTTCTGGAGTCCCTCCGATTCAATTGTTCATGGAATTCAACTCACCATGCTAACATCACCCTATGGGTTCATCCACTCACAACCTACCATATGGCACAACTTTAGTTCCAACAAATAAATAAAAAATAGAATAATTACCCAATTTTATCCTTTTACATTCTAACAAGTGTTAGAATTTAGCATTGAGTTTTGATGTCACCCCTAGTTTTATATTATCATTGTTAGACAAATCACAACTCTGTTAATTTTATAAAAGTAAAAGAATAAGGATAGTGCACTGATAACCACTGTTGTTACTTATAATTAATTCTTAATTCATAGTGGTTATCTTATTTTTCTCTTATTTGATACTTTCTTTGACCTTAATTAATTAAGATTTAACAAATATTAAGATTTAATCTTATATCTTTATCTTGTTAGGATTTTATTACTTTTTATGTTATCTTTGTAAAGATTGGATACATTGAAGCAGTTGACCCAAAAGGGAAGAATGCACCTATTTAAAATTGGTTAGACACAGAATATATTCATTAACAACAAATTTAGGGAACGGATCCATAAAATCAATTCCCTACACATCAAACAATTTAATAACTAGCATTCCATTATGAGGCATCTCATGACGCCTCATCAAAGTGCCAGTGCATTGACAATTATCATAAGCCCGCACAAAAACATGTGCATCTATAAAGATTGAGGGCCAATACAACCTGCATTGAAGCAATTTATGAGTTGTTCTTGTGGGACCAAAGTGGCCCCAGCTTCTTTAGAGTGATAGAAAGAAAGGATAGAATTTACCTCAACTTGTGGGATGCACCGACGTATTACTCCATTACCACATACCTTGAATAGGTAAGGCTCATCCCACAAGTAGTGTATAACATCTTTTAAGAGCTTCCTCTTCTCTTGTGGTGTACAAGGCTTTGGGAACTCCTTACAAGCCAAATAATTGTCTATGTTAGCAAACCAAGGATCCCGAGAGATGACAATTACAACTAGAAGATGTTCATCAGGAAATGTCTCCCTTATCTCGCTATCATTAGCTATTTGCCTTACTATGGGGTATAAGCGAGATAGATGGTCTGCCACCACATTTTTTGACCCTTTCTTATCTCTAATATCAATATCAAACTCTTGCAAAAACAAAATCCACCTAAGCAACCTTGGCTTGGCATCTTGTTTATGCAACAAATGTCTAATGGCAACACGGTCAATGTAAACAACAATTTTAGACAAAACTAAGTAATGCCTAAACTTATCAAATGCAAAAACCATGGCTAACAATTCTTTTTCAATGGTAGTATAATTTTTCTGGGCATCATCTAGCATTCTACTAGCATAATAGATGGTGTAAAACACCCTATCCTTTCTTTGGCTCAGAACTGCCCTACAATTGTGTCATTGACATCACAAATTAGTTCAAAAGGAAGTGTCCAGTCAGGGGCAGTTACCACCGAAGCATTAATCAAGCACTTTTTCAAGACATCAAAAGCATGCACACATATATCATAAAAATTAAAAGATGCATCTTTGGCCAGGAGGTCATTCATTGGTTTAGCAATTTTTGAAAAGTCTTTGATGAACCTCCTGTAAAAACTAGCATGGCCAAGAAAACCCTAACCCCCCTTAACAGAAAAAGGTGATGGCAATTTTGCAATCACCTCCACCTTAGCAGGGTCTGCCTCAATACCTTTTGCGGACACTTTATGTCCTAACACAATCCATTCATGCACCATGAATTGACATTTCTCCTAGTTTAGAATCAATTTTGAATCCCTATACCTTTTAAGGACAACATTCAGATTATCTATACATTTATCAAAATTATGACCAAACACAGAAAAGTCATCTATGAAGACTTCTATGTAGTCCTATATCATAAAAAAAGATAGACATCATACATCTTTGAAAAGTGGCAGGAGCATTGCAAAGTCTAAAGGGCATTCGCTTATATGCAAAAGTACCATAAGGGCAAGTGAAAGTAGTTTTCTCTTGATCTTGAGGCACCATTGGTATTTGCATATAACCAAAATACCCATCTAGACAACAATAGTATTCTTGTCCCACAATAAAAGGGAGAGGGACATGGTCTTTTTGAGTGGCTTCATTCAACTTACGATAATCAATACACATTTGCCACTCAGTTGATTTCTTTATTGCAATGAGCCCTTTGTTCTCATTTTCCATCATAGTGGTGCCCCCATTCTTAGGGACACATTGCACTAGGCTTACCCACTTACTATCTAAGATAGGGTAAATCAGGTCCGCATCAAGGAGTTTTATCACCTCACCTTTTACCACCTCCTTCATGTTTGGATTGAGCCTCCTTTGTGGTAATGCTTTGGGTTCAAATCTTTCCTCCATGTGAATCCTATGGGTGCACATAGTAGGGCTTAGGCCCTTTATATCATGCATTGTCCACCCAAATGCCTTTTTATTTTCATGGAGGACTCTTAAGAGCTTGTCCTCCATTGAATCTGATAAACCTTCAGCAATAATAATTGGAAAAGACATAAGAGGGTTAAGAAAAACATATTTCAAGTTGGAAGAGAGAGGCTTTAGTTTTAAAATAGAAGGTGCCTCAATAGAAGGTTTAGGTTTAGGCCCAATATCCCTTTCCAACTCTTCAAACCTGGTATTTTTCCAAGGTAGATTGGTGAGGGTTAAGAAACATGACTATCTCTTTCTCCTCACCATCAAAATCAAATGATGAGTCTCTCACAGCTAAGACTCTTGTAAGTGTGTTACTAAACCCCATACCAGGGAAGGACTCCTTGACTAGAGCATTGATAGGATCAACATTCTTTATCATATTACATACAACAAAACAAGAAGGGTTTTTCATAGAATTCATGACCTCAAAAATTACTTCCTCATCACCCAATTGGAGTGTTAACTTGCCCTTCCTCACTTCTATCAAAGCATCACAAATGTTGAGGAATGGGCACCCTAAAAGGAGCGGAACATCTGAATCCTCCTCCATATGAAGAACAACAAAATTTGTTGGAAAGATAAACTTGTCTACCTTCACTAAGACATCCTCCACAATGCCCCTAGGATGGGCTATTGACCTATCGACCAATTGAAGAGTGATGTTAGTGGGTTCAAGATCATCCATTCCCAACTTCCTAAAAACAAAATAAGGCATCAAATTTATATTGGCCCTTAGATAACACAGGGCCTTGTCAAAGTGAGACAACCCTATGATGTAGGGGATTGTAAATCTCCCTAGATCTTTAAGTTTAAGGGGTAGCTTCCTCAATACTACTACATAACATTCCTTACTAAGGCCTATGATCTCAAAGTCCGCCAATTTCTTTTTATTTGAAATTATATCTTTTAGGAACTTGGTGTACTTTGACATTTATGCAATTACCTCAATGAAAGGAATGTTGATGCGCAATTTCCTAAGCATTAAAAGAAACTTAGCAACTTACTTATCTTGAACCTCATTTCTTATCCTATGAGGGAATGGAATACTTACCTCGGAAGGTGGTAACTTTCGGTCTTCTACAGTTGGGCCCTCCTCAATAAGAGCCTCTAGAGTGTTTACTTCCTCATCTATTTTCTTGTTGTCCTCTACTTCTCAAGGAAATGGCTCTTGCTTCCTCATTCTTTGGATTTGCTTTTAGTTGAGAAGGAAGAGAGCCAAGAGTTCTTTGAGTCATATTCTAAGTCACTAGGGTGGTTAAAGTAGATAGTTTATTTTCTATGGTCTTCATTCTGTCATCGCTCTTTGCCATGTACTACATCATTGTGTCTTGTAAGTTAGGCTTCCTTTCATCTTGCTTAGGGAATTGCCTCTAATACCCATGACCTTGGTGCTGGTTCTGTTAGTACCCATGACCCTGGTTTTACATGTGGGGAGGCTTGTATACAATGTCTTGTTGTTGATTGTAAGAGCTTTGGCTTGGTTCTTTGGCTGACCTCTCTGTGAGAACTTAGGATTGTCTCACCACCCTAAATTATAGATTTTTGAATAAGGATCATATCTATCTCTATTATTGACAATATTAATGTCTTCAGCTTGTGGTACAAAGACTCTCTTCATATTGCATCCTTGCCTTCATGACCTGTTAAAATATATATTATCTTTATATTAACATGTTTTTTTTTTTAAAGATAATGTTCACATACCACTGGTGTTTGAGGGCCTTGTAGGCCTTGAAGACTTGGAGCTTGAGCCTTCATTAAGGCCTTCATTGTTTTTGAGAGGGCATCCAACTTATTCTCCATGGTTGAGTTGGCTTGTATTTGATGTACCCTTGTCGATTTCTTCTGAATGTGGCGATCATCGGTGGCATCTAAATAGCTATTGGATGCCATGCTTTCGATGATGTTCCAAACTTCTCGAGGAGGCTTTTGCATCATGACTCCTCCACAGGCTAGGTTGATGTTCATCCTATGAAGGGAAGATAATCCTCCATAGAAATAATGCACCGGTTTGGCTACTGAAAACCCAAGATGTGGGCATTTTTGTAACCACTCCTAAAACCACTCAAAAGCTATGAACAAGGATTCCTACTCGAACTAAGTGAAATTCATGATATCCTTTTGCATGTGAGTAGGTGGTAAATATTTTGTCAAGAATTTGCTAGAACATTGGGCCTAACTTCTAATAATGCCGTTAGGGAGAGAGGCTAGCCATTCCGCTACTTAATCCCTCAATAAGAAGGGAAACAAACAGAGTTGGGGAATCTTCATGAAAGCCACATTTGTGTATCTGATGGTAGCATTGACCCATAGAAACTTTTGTATCTAATGGTAGCATTGACCCGTTACTCAATCCCTCAATGGTTGACTTACCAAACCGACCCTCATTTTGCACCATCGAAATTTGTGTAGGCCTCAATTTGAAAACCACCCCTTTCGTTAAGGGAAGGGGACGGATACTGTGTGAATCTGTAATATCTGGGGTAAAGTACTACTCCGTGGTCTCTAGCACCTCTCCTTTGTTAGCCATCCTCGTTGCTTGCTCTCTCTTCTCTTTCCTGTTCCTACGACAATGTCTCTCAACCTCAGTATTATTGCAAAAGAAAAGGAAAGAAAACAAATTTATTCACAATGTTAGCACATTTAAACACTTAAACTTCTAGAGTAACAATCACAACAACGGTACCCGACAACGGTGCTAGAAACTTGATGCGTAAATTAAACTCGCTTAAGGACAAGTGTACCCTATGTAGTACCAATAGTGGACCTAAGTCCAGATATTGTACCTAAAGGACTGAAGGTGATTTTTACTAAGAAGTTTGAGAATTTAAACAGAGTTTTTCTTATAAGTTGATTTGGTTGTTTGAGAAGTGCACAAATTAGAATGTTGAGTGATTGAGATAAAAGTGGAATAATTAAAACCTAAGGTTGTGGTTTCATGAATAATTCGATTCCTCCAAAGCCCCAATTTAAAACCCAATTCGTGTTAATCACTAACTTGATTTAAATTAGACAATTACTATGATTAAGAGAATTGTCCCTATTCCTAAAACGCAACCCCAATTGATCATAGGAGGTTTTCAACTTTAGAAAAGCATTAAGAACAATCAACTAGTCAAAAGAATATAAATTAAGAATGATCATACAAAATTCCTAAACTCAACTAGAGCACAAGTCTACGATCTATCGTTAATGATCATAAGCAATAAACCGATTCAATTCAAGCTTAAGATGGCCAATCCTTAAATAGGCATTAAGGAACAAGCAGTAGTTTAATTAACAAAATGAATTCATGAATTGGGGATTCAAGTTCATCAATTGTTAACTATATTACAACCCCTAATTTAAAAGTTAGCTACTCATTATCGGAGGAGAACACAATATATTATAACTTATAAGCAAAATAAAAGGGAAAGAGAGTTTTACAAGAAAAATGGTGATTCTTGATGTCCAATAGTAGTTAAAACTAGAAAAACATAAAAAAAAGATGTCTTTTTCGATTGTCTGAAGTTCCTATTAATAAGAAGAAAGTTTAGCATGATCGTGCTACAATTCAACACGGCTGTGTTACAGAATAACTGACCTGGAATTAGGATCAACATGACCATGTTGATAGTTACCATGACTGTGGTGATCATAAGATTGAGAAGCTTTAGTTAGCATGCTCATGGTGTTGGCTATGCTGTAGGGTGACCATGGCCGTGTTGAAGAATGAGCACCTTATCCTCTTAAGAACCTCATTTTGGTCTCCTTTCAGCTTCTTTTCTTAATTCTTAAATTTCTGCACACTTGGAACATAAAGTGAAGTTTGCTAATACAAAAATGATAGAATTTAGTTAAAAACATGACAACAATCACCCTAGAATTAATACAAAAAAAAGAAACTTATCATGGACTCTGCCAAGGACTAGTTGTACTTCAATCCAATGCCTGTTAGAAGCTGGAATGATTTGAAGAGGCAATTCCTGGAGAAATTCTTCACCGCCTCTAGAATTAGGACAATCAGAAAAGATATCAGTGGCATTAGACAACTCTCTAGGGAGTCTTTGTATAAGTATTGGGAGAGGTTCAACAAGTTGTGCGCAAGCTATCCTAATCATCGCATTAGTGAACAACTCCTCATCCAGTATTTCCAAATAATACGAAATTTAAGGAAATTGCCTCATTTATTTAGCAAAAATTGAATTACTATCGTATTCCTATTATCCCAAATTCACGCACGTTTCGTATTAAATCACAATCAATCGATTACAATTGATCCAAATTCATATTTCAATTCCCTGATCTAATCATTATCATACATTAAACATGAAAATTGAAAATAAAAGAAAGGGAAAAAGGGAATTCATGAGCATAATTCGAAATTGAGAATAGAGGAACTCATATTTACCCACAAGCACATGATCCTTGGGTTGCAAATAGATTTATCCCTCCATGAAGATCTTCATGGGAGCTCCAATCGAGTTGTACGAAAATGAAGAAGAAAGGGGAGAAAAGAGAAGAAAGAGAGGAGAGAGAAGAAAACACTTTGAATTCTGAAGGTGGAATTTTATAAATGAAGTAGTGTGTCTTCTTTTACAAAGGGGAAAAACTATATAAATGATGGTCTAAAAATGTGGGCCTCCAAAGGAGGATTGAAACCCACTAAATAAAACCCATTAAAATTACTAAAGGGTCCTTAATTACAAACTAAAACGAAATTCTACAAGGGCAGAGCTCAAACATTGAATCCTTTATTTTATCTCTGAATCGTTTGAATTGGAAAATTCTCGTGAGACAAGAAATTTTAGATCTTTTCCTTTTCTTCCAAACAAGATAAAAATCATCAAAATTGGAGACTTATGTCAAAAGTTATAGGGTGCAAAATAAACAGTGTCTAAAGCATCAATAAAACATGACAAATAGCAATATTAGACACTTGGACCCAAAACAATGCAATCTCACAAAACTCAGCTAAAAGGGTCAAAATGAGGTATAAAAACATGTCTAGATATGTCAAATGCAACTCTAGATTATGCTAAAATACACTTTATCATATACTCCCACACTTGAACAATTACACTCTTGGGCAAAACTAAATTATTGAGCCAAAACCAAAAGAGGAAAAAGATACTTAAGAAACAAAAGCAAAAAAAAGACTACTTTCCAATGAATCCCAAAAATGCACAAAAGTGAGAGAGAAAACAAACACTCCAAGAATCAAGGGATCAATCAATTAATGAAGACACTTCCAACACCCAAAGTAAACAAGAAACAAGGAAAAATAGAAATTGAACCAAAAGTGATAGAATTCTCTCTAATGATGATATAAAATGAACTCTCATGTGTATGGGCTTGTGTCTACCCTCAACACATCATGCAAAAAGTACAACCAAATTTTGGCAAGTCCCTAATTTCCATACTTGAAACACATGCAAGTAAACATCAAAAGGACTTTATTAAGGGATGTAATGGGGCAAAGGTGAAGGGTGGATGAGAGAAGGATTTTTAGGCTAAAAACCAAAGAGAAAAGAGGAGCAATGGAGAATGAATCAATAAGCATAAGAAGAGTATCCCAAACCAAAGAACCAAAACCACTTCTTTTCTCCATTTGTTTTTCTATTTTTCTATTTCTTTCTTTTTTTTTCTTTTTTTTCTCTTTGCTGCATATGTGTATGTATATGTATTTTTCTCACTTCCCAAGATCAAAATTGCCAACTTAACCAACCACTTACTCCAAAGTCAAAATTCATGGTTTAGAGCACAAAAACTTGAGACACCTTCCCACACTTATTATGAACCACTCACAAAACAATTCCAAAGCTCCTCTTATCCCTAAGGAAATGGGTGAATCATGGTTTTTTAGGCCAAGGCTTGAAATGAGCTCAAAAAGAAACAAGGGGCAAATGACACAAAGGGGGAAACAAGTGGAAAGATGACAAGGTGGGTTTATTTGGCTAGTAGCTAAAAGAAAGAAGGCCTAAATCATCTCAATAATGTATGTGTGACAAGAAACATCAAACAGAGATGACAAAATCTAGAGTAACTATCAACATGAATGCAATCACACAAAGGTCAAAACTCATAAAGGTAAGCAATCTATCACAAATGAGTTCACAATCAAAATTTTCAAGTCTACTCATAAAACTAAAGATGTAAAAGTGTATCCAAATCAAGTCATGAAATCTCTCAACTAGGAATGATGTAACTTCTCACAATCAAGAAAATCAAGAATCTAATGGGAAGCATGCAAATACACCCACTAAACAACAACAAAAAAACTCAAACTTAAAACCCACACCCCCACACTTAAATCACACATTGTCCTCAATGAAAGTAAATCAATTAAGAGCAAAATAACAAGTGTAGAGTAAGGTAAGAGGGAAAATCATGGTGCAAAGACCTTCACTTCTGGAAAGGTGGGCTTGACCAAAGAAAGGTCCTCCATACTCTCCTCCACTCTAGGATTCTCATGAAACTCCTTCACTTAGTGACCATTGACCTTCCAAATCTTGCCTGTAGCATCATCCTTGATCTCCACAGTTTCATAGGGAAACACATTAGTAACAACATATGGTTCATTACATCTAGAATGAAGCTTGCTGGCTATGAGCTTCAAGCGAGAGTTAAACAAAAGCACCTTCTGCCCTACTTTGAACTCATTCCTCAGAATCATGCAATGATGGAAGTGCTTCATCTTCTCCTTGTAGTTCTCATAGGCCTCCAAGCAAAGTTCCTCAAGCTCTTGCAATTGAAACTTTCTCTCAAGTCTCGCTTAGTCAAATGCTAGGTTGGTACTCTTCACAATCCAATATGCGCGGTGCCCAATCTCCATAGGCACATGACAACCCTTACCAAAGACATTTTGATAAGGAGACATTCCGATTGCTGCCCGGTAAGCTATCCTATGAGCCCATAGAGCATCCTCAAGAACCTTGCTCCAATCCTTCCTGTTAGGGTGCACTAGCTTTTGCAAAATTTGCTTTATCTCTTTGTTGAAAACCTTGGCTTGCCCATTAGATTAGGGATGATAAGTTATGGCAACTTTATGCACAACCCAATACTTATGAAGCAAAATCACCATGGTCTTATTGCAAAAGTGGGTCCCCTAGTCGCTAATGATGGCTTTAGGCACACCAAACTTGTAAAAAATGTTAGACCTAACAATATTCACAACAACTCGAGAGTCATTAGTCTTAGTGGCATTAGCCTCCACACACTTGGAGACATAGTCCACAACAAGCAAAATATAGGAATAACCAAAAGAAGGAGGGAAAGGCCTTATAAAATCAATACCCCAAACATCAAAAACCTCACAGAAGAGGATGGGTTATTGAGGCATCTCATGCCTACAGGTGATGGCTACTCCTACTCTCTGACACTGCTCACAGGTTGAGGCTGCCTCCCAAGCATCTTTGAAAATGGTGGGCAAGTAGAACCTAGAGTCCAACACCTTCCTTACGATCCAGTGTAGTCCATAGTGTCCTCCCACAAGGAAGGCATGACAAAAATACAAGACTAACTTAATGTCTTGATCTGGTATGCATCTATGAATCACTTAATCACTACTAAATCTCCACAGATAAGGATCTTCCCACACATAATACTTGGCATTACTCTTCAACCTAGCAATCTGATTCTGAGATGCTTGTAGGGGTAAAACACCAACAACCAAGTAATTCACAATATCAACAAACCATGGTGAAGATCCATGTATCTCCACCCTCATTAGATGCTCATAAGGGAAATCATCCTTGATAGGAAGAGACTTAGGGTCTCTCTCAATCTTGCTCAAATGATCAGCCACCAAGTTTTCTACACCACTCTTGTCTCTGATCTTTATGTCCAACTCTTGAAGAAGAAGCATCCACCTAATCAATCTAGGCTTAGCATCATGCTTCTTCAATAGGTATCTCAAAGTCGCATGGTTAGAGAAGACCTTGGAGCCCAATAGGTATGAACGGAACATGTCGAGTGCAAATACCACAATTAGAAGCTCATTCTTTGTGGTGGTATAGTTAACCTACGCAACATCCAAGGTGCGAGAGGCATAGGCTATGACATGTGAAAGTTTGCCCACTTGTTGAGCTAAGACCACCCCAAGTGCAAAATTGGAGGCATCACACACAAGTTCAATGGAAGGTCCCAATTAGGTGGCTGGATGATGGGAGTTGTGGTAAGCTTCTTCTTTAGATTCAGGAAAGCATCTTGACATGGTTGGTCAAAGAGAAACTCCACATCCTTCTAAAGCAGGTTGGATAAGGGCAAAGCAACTTTGCTAAAGTCTTGGATGAACCTCCTATAGAAACCTACATGTCTAAGAAAATAACAAACTTCTCGGATAGATACGGGGTAAGGGAGAGAAGAAATGACATCTATCTTGCCCTTATCGACCTCAAGACCCTTGCTAGAAACTAGGTGACCCAAGACTATCCCCTTAGATACCATAAAATGACATTTTTCAAAATTCAGCACAAGGTTAGTCTCAAGGCACCTATTCAAAACTCTAGTCAAGCTCTCTAAACATGTATCAAATGAAGAACCATAAACAATAAAATCATCCATAAACACCTCCATGCAACTCTCAAGTAAATCAGAAAAAAAATGCTTACCATGCACCTTTGAAAGGTGCCCAGGGTGTTGCATTGGCCGAATGCCATCTTGGTGTAGGCATAAATGTTAAATGGACAGGTGAATGTGGTTTTGTGTTTGTCCTCTGGTGCAATGTGAATCTACATGTAGCCCGAAAACCCATCTAGGAAGCAATAATGGGTCTTCCCTGCTAGTCTCTCCAAGACCTGATTAATAAATGGAAGAGGATTGTGGTCTTTGCAAGTGGCCAGGTTGAGTCTCCTATAGTTTATGCATACTCTCTAGCTATTTTGCACTCTAGTCAAAACCAACTCATTATCCTGGTTCTTCACAACAATAATGCCAAACTTCTTAGGGACTACCTGAACAGGATTGACTTACTTGCTATTTGAGATGGGATAAATGATCCTTGCTGCTAGGAACTTCACGACCTCTTTCTTCACCACATCCTAGATGGTGGGATTGAGACGTCTCTAGCTGTCTCATTAGCTTGAACTCTTCCTCTACTAAAATTCTATGCATGCAGATGGTTGGATTAATTCTAGGGAGGTCAGCTAGCGTCCACCTAATGGGATGATAGAGGGCTATCTAAGGAACATGAGCATCTAAGGGCACTTCAAGAATTAAAAGGAGCAATGACAAGGTCCAAGGCCAAGATTCTTCAAGAAGAAATGACCAAGAGACTAAAAGAAGGGTTATTCATTAAAGGCCAAGAAAGAAGAAGCCCAAAGGAGCTAAATTGGAGCACTTGGAAATTTGCTGAAGAAGCTCGTTCACTGTAATGTTGAGTTCAGCGCAGTTTTGCTTTGATCAAGCAGATTGCTTAACGCAATGTTGAGCTCAGTGCAATTTCACTTTGATCAAGCATCTTGCTCAACGCAACGTTGAGCTCAGCGGACACAAAGAAAAGTGGCGCTAAGCGCAAGGTTGAGCTTAGCGGAGGTTTGATGTGGGAATTTTTGAAAACCTTATTTACTTGTGTAAGGGGCTTCTTAATTGTGTAATTAGGCCTTAAAACGATGTGTTTAAGTGGAGATTAGTTACTTAATCCTCTTCTAAGGCCCAGCTCTATAAATAGTTGAGAAGAACCTCATCTGTAAATGAACCAATTTGTGAATGAAATAAGCTTGTTGCTTAGTTGAAAGCTTAGTCTCTTTTTGGTTTTTGAGAAAAGACCATTGATTATTATCAAGGAAGCTTTCCTTGTGGTGAATTCACCTCAGCTTATCGTTCCCTTGCGAATCGTGGCGTCGTTCTTGTTCATCTTCTTCTTCTTTTCCACTTTTCCTTTTTTTGAGTTCTTGATCGAGCTTCAATGGAGCTCTTTTGATTTGCTTTCGAAAGATCCAAACCAAGCTAGTGTGGCTTGGAACTGCATCATGCATGCATCACAATGGCTCTTGTATGATCTCTTAAGATTGTCATCAACTTCTCCTCTTGGTTAGGCTAGAGGGTGTTTAAAATGATCACAAGGAGCAAGGAAAATCAACTCGTTGAACTGAACAAGCACATCTTCTAAGACTCCAAGTGGCTATGTAGTGCTTTGATTTGCCAACTGAATGACCACATTGGTTGGCTTCAAATCCCCAAGCTTCAATGATCTATCTATACATGGATGAAAGCATGACATTGATTGAGGCATCCAAATCCAGCATAGCATCTACAAATGTGCATTCACCTATGGTGCATGGAACGGTGAAAGTGACAAGATCCTTACACTTCTGAGGCATGGGAGACTGTAAAATGGTAGAAACATTTGTGCTTTGAATGAGTGTAGATCCATTTCTTCCCATCTTCACTTGTTTGTCACTCCTCCAATTCCTCTTGTACGTGCAAAACTCCTTGAGAAACTTTGCATACTTTGGAATCTGCTTGATGGCATCAAGGAGAGGAATGTCGATCTCAACCTTTCTAAAGGTCTCCATCAACCCACTATCCAACTCCAATCTCTTGGGTATAACCACTTTAGATGGAAAGGGTAAAGGAGGAGTCTTTTGTGGAATAGTTGCATCCATATCACTTGGCTTTTAAGAGCTTGTTGCAGCAACATCATCACTAGTCTTCTGAGGTACTGAATCCACTACATGAGTTTAGCTCCCTACCTCCCCTCAAAGTCATGGCACTCACATTCCCCTTAGGAGGAGGAACTACTTGTGAAGGAATATTGCCCAAACCCTGTGATTGCAAATAGTTCATAGTGGTGCCCAGTTGGCCAATCTGAGTTTGCAAATCTTGGATGCTTGTACCCACATTTTGTTGGAACTGAACGTTGCTTGTGGCCATCTGGTTCACCATATCTTCTAATTAAGGCCTTGCAAAAGGAGGGGATTGTTGAACAGGAGGGGCTTGTTGTTGTCTCAATGGAGGTGGTTGGTATCTACCACCTGAACTAGGCTGTTGGTATCTCTGTTGGGGTTGCCCTGCATATGGTGGTTGTCGCACAAGACCAGGACTATATTTTAGGTTAGGGTGGTCCTTCCATCCTTCATTGTAGGTAGAAGAATAAGGATCATATTTCTGCTGACATGGTTTGTACTACGGCTAGTGTTGATTCCAACAACATCTTTAGTCTAATAGCAAATGAGGCTTTAAGACCTTGTTTTCTAACCTGTGAGAAGAATCAATGGTCACTTTATGAACTCTAATAGTAGATGAGGCTCTAGTGGTAAACTATTGAGAATTTTCTACCATGTTGGAGAACATCTGTCTAGCAACAACTAAGGTCCTATTTATCAAAGCTCCTCCACTAGCAGCATCAACTTACCTCTCTCCATCAAAAGAAATCCTTCATAGAAATAGTAGATGATGAGTTGTTCACTAATGCGATGATTAGGAGTTGTTCACCTACAAGACCATGAAACTTAGGCAACAAATGGATTAATCCAGACTTAAGCTCACAGTCAACATCCATTTCAGTATATTGGATGCACAAAGGTTGGAAACCAATGTCAGGTGTAGTCAACTCCCTCAAATTTCTTTCTTAATGTTGATGGTCAGCCATGTAGTCAGAATAAGGATAAGTGAAAATAGTGCCAAGCTCATAATCAACAGAATAAAAAACAGAGCTAACACTATTAATTTTTACACTACTCAAGTCAACTACCCTATGGTGATCAACTACACTATTGCTACCATGCATATTTAACCTATGAAATGTTTTATCTATTTTAGGATCAAATGAATAAAAACTACCAAGAGTAGACCTAGTCATGCATAATAGAAGAACAACAATTGAATAGTAAAAATAGGATGAATAGTAAAAACAAGATGAACTGAATTGATTTAGAAATTGCAAAAGCTATGAAAATGATTTTTAAAAAATACCAAAACACCATAGAAAAAGTCTAAAAATCATTTTAGATTTTCTGTAATTTTTTTTTAAAATCATGAAATTTTTTTCAAAAATAACACTTAGAGAAGGAATTTGATGATTTAAGCTCCGTAGTAAGTCCCTTACACAAATCTATTGATTAGTGATTTTTTTTAGGGCCACCCACCAATTTTCAGCTTAATCAGAGAAAGTCACAACAAATTTACCGAAATGCCACTACGACTAAACTAGTCAAGCTGCTAAAAATTGGTACTTAGAGATGGAATTTGGTGATTTTGACCCCAACCCAATCTCCTTCTAGGGGATTACTTTTTCTTAGAATTGGTGATAAAATTTGGACACAAAAATTCTGCCAAATCCGAATTAGTGAAAATTCTGCCAAATCCTATTCAAGTACCTACAACAATGCAAAAACAAAACCAACCAAGGAAACTAAAAACATAATGAGTGATATGATTTGAATGCTAAAACATAATGGCTAGAACAAAACACTACCTAAATAGAAAACTCAAAACCTAACAACCTAAAACAAAATTGCACACATTGAGCAAAATAAAAAACACACAAACTTGCACAAGTCGAAACAAATTTGCCCAACCTCTAAAACAAAGTTGTGCAAACTAAATCCAAGTTGTAAAAAGTGAACCATAAACTGAACACTACCTAACTAGGAAAATCAAAACAAAGCACTATTCTACAAAATCAAAATTGCATAAGTGACTAAAGCAAAATTGCAAACTAAAACAGAACTACACAAGTTCACACAAACTGAAACAAAATTGCAATTTACACAACTAATAACAAAAAAACTAAAAACTAAAAACCAAAAACAGGAATGTTCAAACTGAAATATAAATGCACAAGGCTAGAATAGAACATAAATCAAAAACCTGAAACAGAACAAAAATCAAATACTGAAAATCGAAATATAACTAATTACAAGAATTGAAATAAGGAACTAATAAATTGTATCCTCGACAATAGTGCTAGTTTTGATGAGCGTGTGTTGAGCACGTCGTCAAAAGCAACTATATTCCCTAATAAATTTTGCAATATAAGGCCAATTCAAGTCATCTTCTCAAGGATACAATTCATTAAACACCTTGCATTCAATTCAAAATAAGGGGGTTGTGTGATTTTCAGAAAATTAAAACAAACAAAGCAACTTAAATCAATAAACAAAAATAGAATCAAAGAGATACAACTCAAGAATCTATGCTTATGGAGAAATAATCACAGTTCCGACAAAGATAAGTCAAATTCATGCTCATGAATTTCCAAATAATACAAAATTTAAAGCAATCACCTCATATTTATTCAAAAAAATTTGGATTACAATCGCATTCCTAATTTTCCCAAATTCACACACATTTCATATTAAATCACAATCAATTGATTGCAATTGTCCTAAATTCAGATTTCAATTCCCTAATCTAATTATTATCTTAGCTAAAAGGGTCAAAATGAGGTATAAAAACATGTCTATATATGCTAAATGCAAATCTAGACTATGCTAAAATACAGTCTATCAAGCACCATGCACATTGGGCTGTGAAGAGTACCAACCTAGCATTTGACCAAGCAGGAGTTGAGAGAAAGTTTTAATTGCAAGAGCTTGAGGAGCTTTGTTTGGAGACCTATGAGAACTCCAAGAACTACAAGGAGAAGGTGAAGCGCTTCCATGATAGCATGATTCTAAGAAAGGAGTTCAAAGTGGGCCAAAAGGTGCTTTTGTTTAACTCTCGCCTGAAGCTCATAGCTAGCAAGCTTCATTCTAGATGGGATGGACCGTATGTTGTTACTAATATGCTTCCCTATGGAATTGTGGAGATCAAAGATGAGGCTACATGCAAGATTTGGAAGGTCAATGGTCACCAAGTGAAGGAGTTCCATGAGAATCGTAGAGTGGAAGAGAGTGTGGAGGACCTTTCTTTGGTTAAGCCCACCTTTCCAGAAGTGAAGGTCTTTGCACCGTGATTTGCCCTCTTACCTTACTTTACACTTGTTCTTTTGTTCTTGATTGATTTACTTTCATTGAGGACAATGCGTGATTTAAGTGTGGGGGTATGGGTTTTGAGGTTTTGAGTTTTTTTTCTATTTAGTGGGTGTGTTTGCATTTTCTTTCATTTATTTTTTACATGCTTTCCATTAAATTCTTGATTTGCTTGATTGTGAAAAGTTGCATCATTCTTGGTTGAGAGGTTTCATGACCTGATTTGGATACACTTTTGCATCTTTAGTTTTATGACTATACTTGGTAATTTTGATTATGACCTCATTTGTGATTGATTGCTTACCTTTGTGAGTTTTGACCTTTGTGTGATTTCACTCATGTTGATAGTTACTTTAGATTTTGTCTTATCTTTTTTTTATGCTTCATGTTACACATGCATTATTGAGATGATTTAGTCCTTCTTTCTTTTAGCTACTAGCCAAATAGACCCACCTTTCCTACTCTCCACTTGTTTCCCCCTTTGTGCCATTTTCCCTTTGTTTCTTTTTGCAGCTCATTACAAGCCTTGGACTGAAAAACCATGATTCACCCCTTTCCTTTGGGATTTGAGGAGCTTTGAAATTGTTTTGTGAATGGTTCATAAATAAGTGTGGGAGGGTGTTTCAATAGAGTGTATTTTAGCATAGTCTAGAGTTGCATTTGGCATATCTAGACATGTTTTTATACCTCATTTGGATCCTTTTAGATGAGTTTTTTGAGATTTGGTCATTTTGGGTCCAAATGTTTAATATTGCTATTTGTCACATTTTATTGATCCTTTTAACACTATCCCTTGTGTAGCCCATAATTTTTGACACAGGTCTCCTATTTTGATGATTTTTTCTTGTTTGAAAGCCAAGGAGGATATCTAGAATTTCTTGTCTCACAAGGATTGGCCAATTTAGACAACTCAGAGGTAAATTAAGGAATTCAATGTTTTGGTCTTCCACTTGTATAATTTTGTTTTAGTTTGTAATTAAGAACTCTTTGGTAATTGTAATGGGTTTTATTTAGTGGGTTTCAGTCCTCCTTTGGAGACCCACGTTTATTCCCAATTTTGAATTGTACTCATGATTTCCCCTTTCCCCTTTTTTTGATTTTCAATTTCCTTATTTAATGTATGATAATGATTAGAATAGGGAATTGAAATTTCAATTTGGGTCAATTGCAATCGATTGATTGTGATTTAATATGAAACATGCATGAATTTGGGATAATTAGGAATGCAATAATAATTTGAATTTTTCTAAATAAATGTTAGGCAATTTCCTTAAATTTCGTATTATTTGGAAATTAATGAGCATGAATTTGACCTATCTTTGTTGGAACTGTGATTATTTCTCCATTAGCATAGATTCTTGAGTTGTATCTCTTTGATTCTGTTTTCATTTATTGATTTAAGTTGCTTTGTTTGTTTTAATTTTCTGAAAATCATACAAAATCCCCCCTATTTTGAATTGAATACAAGGTGTTTGATGAATTGTATCTTTGAGAAGATGACCCGAGTTAGCCTTATATTGAAAATTTTATTGGGGAACTTAGTTGCTTTTGACGGCAGTTTGAAACGCTAGTCATGCCACAACTTAAAAACTTGGAGTATATATCTATAAAAGAATGTAATTCAATGAAAGAGATATTTGCAGTGGGGAACAGCGGTGATGATGATAATTTCAACATTAAACTCCCCAAGTTGACCGGAATAAACTTGCAAAAACTTCCACAATTGAAGACCGTGTGCAAAGGAATTTTAGTATGTAGATATGAGCAAATATTGTGTTGTTATGATTGTCCCAATTTAGAAAGACTCCCTAGAATACATCGTGTATGATTTGATTACTGATAATTGTGGTTTTTATATTTATTATTTATGCATCTTACTATAGTGTATTTACACTATGAAGGAGTGTAATTCAATTAATTGAGTCATGGGTGCGTGAGCATTCGATTGAAGGATGCATGTATTTTTAATTTCTGCCATTCTCGTTTTGAATAAAATGAACGTTGTCTTTACCTATAAATGAACAATTAAATGTTATCATTCTTTGAAATTTAAATTAAAAACAAAAAATATTAATATCTTCTCTCTATCTCTATTGATCTCTATTAATAAAAGAAGGAATAGGCTAGAACATGTTTCCATTTTCTATTCAATGTTATATTTTTAAAATCTATCTATCTATCTCTAATAATAAAAGAATGACTAGCGACAGGTGTCCATTTTATATTCAATATTATATATTTAAAATTTAAAATTAAAACTTGTTAAACTTCTCTTCTACTCACCCATTCCATCTTCTCTTTTCATCTTCCTCACCCACTCCCTCTTTCCATCATCTTCAAAGCTGCACAAATTAGAAAAGTCCTAGGCTCTTATTGTATTCCGATCTCTTCCTTTTCTCTTCACGAATGTACCAAATTCTTGACTCTTCTTTTCCTCCCACGTCTTCTCTTCTTCGCCTTTCTTCCAGGTTGCACAAAATGCTTTCAATAAGTTTTCATTTTTCTCTTTTGTCATTCTGATCTTGCCCAAAGTATAAGTGTCTTTGAGTGTGATGCATACATAGATTGAAATTTTTGTTTTTCTCTATCTCTAATTTCATGTTATCCTTTTTCAAGAGTACAATGCTTTGGGTATTGGCAAGTTTTGGTTTTATATTCAATTTTCATCCTTTTTGGTTTTACTATCACATTTTTTAGCTTTTTAGTTTTTTGATGATTGAAATATTTGAATAGTAGATGAGAAGGCTCCAAGAACTTGCTTTCTGAATTTTATGTTTTTTTGGTGGGCCCTTGACGGAGCGCGTCGAACACACTGTTAAAAGCAACTAAGTTTCCCAATAAATTTTTACAATATAAGGCTAACTCAAGTCATTTTCTCAAAGATACAATTCATCAAACACCTTGCATTCAATTCAAAATAGGGGAGATTTTGTGTGATTTTCAAAAATTAAAGCAACAAAACAACTATCTAAACAATAAACGAAAACAAAATCAAAGAGATACAACTCAAGAAACTATGCTTATGATGAAATAATAACAGTTCCAACAAGGATAAGTCAAATGCATAATCATTAAATTCCCAACAATACGAAATTTAAAGCAATCACCTTACATTCATTCGAAAAAATCCGGATTACTATCGCATTCCTAGTTTTTCCAAATTCAAGCATGTATCATATTGAATCACAATCAATCAATTGTAATTGACCCAAATTCAGATTTCAATTCCCTAATCTAATCATTATCGTACATTAAACAAGGAAATTGAGAATTAGAAAAAGGGGGAAAAGGGTTTTCATGAGCAAAATTCAAAATTGAGAATAGAGGAACTCATATTTACCCACAAGCACATGATTCTTGGGTTGCAAAGGGGATTTAGCCCTCCATGAAGATCTTCATGGTGGCTGCAAAGGGGCTGCTCAAAATTGATGAGGGAGAAAGGGAAAAGAAGAGAAGAGAAAAGAGGACAGAAGAGAGCAAAGGTGAGATTTTTTATTCCATGTAGTAGTGTTGTGTAGTGTAATTGTTGTCTTGCAAAAGAGGAAAAGCTAAAAACAAAAGGCCAAAACTGTGGTCCCCCCTCACAAGGTCTGAAACCCACTAAATAAAAGCTACCTTGACCAATTACAATTACCAAATGGTCCCTAGTTACAGACTAAAACACGCAATTATTACAAGTGCAGAACTGTAATATTGAATCCCAAATTTGACCTCTGAAAAGTCCGAATTATCCAATCCTTGTGAGATAAGAAATTGTAGATCTCCACCTTAGCTTTCGAAAAGGACAAAAATAATCAAAATAGGAGACTTATGTCAAAAGTTATGGGCTACACAAGGGACAGTGTCAAAAACATCAATAAAACGTGACAAATAACAATTTTCAACACTTGGGCCCAAAACAACCCAATCTCACAAAACTCAGCTAAAATGGTCAAAATGAGGTATAAAACATGTCTAGACTATGCTAAAATACACCCTATCAGCCCTCTTGGCCTTGGCCCATGGGCTCTCTCAACCATGGGTTACCATGAAGCTGTCTGGCTCCCCCTCCTTTGGCATCCACGGTGGTCGCCGTCGCTGCTCCACAAAAACCCTTGATTTCGACGTGAATCCAAGCGCGATGCTAGTAGTTCAGAAATCCTTCTCTGAGGCTATGCAGAATACCCTTTTAATTCCTCTTAGCAGCCAACTTCTGGTTGTTAGGATCAGCTGGGTAATCAATCAAGAGGGGGGGGGGGGGTGAATTGATTTAACGTAGAATGAAAGATTCTTTTTTCTTCAAAACGGTTTTTCACCACCGCTCTTGAGGTTTTAATAAAAGCATTTTCAGAGAATGTTATATTGATTGAATAACTAGAAAAACAACCTCAGCTTATGATAGAAATGATTTAGAACAAATAATCTTGATAAAGATCAAATACTAAATTGAAATAGATCAAGGGATAGAGAGATTGAGCCTGTTGATTTATACTGGTTCAATCAACCACCAATCTACATCCAGTTCTCCCTTTCACCAAGGGGTTCCACTATGAATTTGATTACATACACCATGCACACACAATTCACAACAAATCCTAATTTCACAACCTAAAATAGGAACCTAGACAATTGAATGTGAAAACACCAATCACCATCCAATTTCTAAACACAATACTAGAAACAAAATTAGAAATACCATCTAATTTCAACACAGCATTTAGGAACGAAATTCCTACAATGCTAATCAAACAAGATCAATGAAAAAGATTAAAGAACAAAAACACCTTGATGTGTTGATATAGCTGATACAAGATCAGTTCAAGAAACTCCAATTTGAGCAAATTTAGCAATCAAGAACAAACGTTCAATCACCTCAATTCATGAAAGAACAAGAGAGGGATATAGTTGTATAGGCTCAGAGGTTTAATCTCAAAATGGGTATAGCAGTAAAAGCAATATTAAGTTTATTTGAAACTCAAGAGTCAAGAGATTAAAGAATATGTAGAAGAAAGATAGAGAAAATTTAGAGCAATATCAAATCTGAAAATCAAATCAAAGATTTGGATTTTGACAATTGAAAGAATGAAAAGATATTGTGAAAGTTGGTTGTTCTGCACAAAAAACTATGTGTTCAAATATATAGGATGGGTCAAAAAGATTCAGAGTTAGTTAGATAAAGAATGAGTCTTTGAGATCTTTTAAAATGACCGTTATACCAGATATAATCGATTGCAATAAGGTGTAATCAATTATCCCATGTATCAGAATATGATTTACACTTGCTGTCAACTATTGTAATCAATTGCAAGACACTTGTAATCAATTGCAAACAAGACAGAGCCAATTCCGAATATTAGAGATCATCTAGTAATCGATTGCCACTGGATGGTAATCGATTGTCTTGTAATCGATTGCAGCTTGATGGTAATCGATTGCAATGGATACAAAGCAATATTTGAAATCTGAAATCAACATTGTAATCGATTACAATGGTTGGTAATCAATTAATCCGATACCAGAGATGGTTCAAAACTGATTTGGCCATCTAGTAATCGATTCCTACAACTTGTAATCAATTGCAATCACTCAGAATTAGTTCCTAAGAAGTAAATCATCTAGTGATGCTAGAGATAATTGAACATAGGGAAAATCAAGCATCAAGCAAGAATAATATGGCTTAGTCTATAACAAGCAATACAATGCCATCATCCATACATGTTATGGCATAAAATAGAAAATCCTAGACTAAGATAATTGAAAAGACTTAAGGTATGAAGATACCAAAAATTTAAAAGAAGAGGCGAGGCATCAATCTTCACTGGTGCCCTATATTTAGGGCGATGCTATCGTCATCAAGATACCAAAAGTAGAGTATATGGCTAGCATTGTAGCTTGTAAGTTGAATCCGCATGGTCATGTTATTCTTCCAAAGGGTTCTTTGCCATTGCCTTTGCATGATCTTCGCGAGAGGTTCACTAAGATGTGGCAAACCTCTTTCCCATAGAAAATGGCTCCTCTAGGCAAGGAGTATTTTGAATTTGAATTTTCCAATGTTGAGGAGATGCGAAGAATTCTTGCCACCTCCTAGAACCTCCGCCTTGAGGTATTGAGGTTGTTCTCGTGGTTGAAGGATTTCCACCCACACCTAGTTTGCCAATCTAATGCCCAATGTTGGTTAGGATTCAAGGGTTGCCTATGGAGTATTGGAGGCCTCTAATATTATTTTCCATTGCTCGTGGGGTTGGTAAGCCCATTTCCGTAGACTCTGCCACTGTTGCTAAATCTTTTGGGCACTTTGCCAAGAGTTCTTGTAGATCTTAATTTGAAACAGCAATTGGCTAAGCAGATTCTTGTTGAAAGGGAAGCATACACATTTTTTATGGATCTTACTTATGAAAAATTGCTTGACTTTTGTAATCACTATAAATTAATTGGTCACTCTGTTTCCAATTGCAGGCATAATAAGAAGGTCCCTTTGGAGTCAGTTGTCTCAATTGTTTTCCTCTACAAGATGGATATATGTTGGGGATTTTAATGCCATTATTGGAGCACATAAGAAGAAAGGTGGTAACAAACCAGCCAAAATTCCTCTGAAGGAGTTCTTTGAATGGTCGAATTGGTGCTCTTATTGTGGTCATGTGAATGGATAGGGTGATTTGCAACCCATCTTTGCTCCATTGTTTTGACTCTATCAGCTATAATGTATTGACAAGACAAAATTCAGACCATTATTCCCTTCCACTCACTCTCTTAGCATGCTTTTAAGCTAAAGGGTCAATTCAGATTCTTGGACATATGGACTGAGGACCCCAATTGTCAAGCATTAATAATACAGACATGGATTACCCTTGTTAGTGGCTGTCCCATGGTGGTGCTTAGGAAGAAACTCATTTTGGTTAAACAAGCATTGAAGACCTTGAATAAAAATGTCTTTGGTAACATCCATATCAAGGTGGCTAGTGCTAAGAGCCATGCTGAGCATGTTCAGCTACTCGTTGATGCTAAAGGTCTCACTGACTCACTCGTTGCACAGGACAGAGATGCTCTGATTGAGCTTCAATCTACCCTTGCCATGGAGGAAGCCTTTTGGCTTAATAAAGCTCACCTAAAATGGGCAGCGCTTAAGGACAAGAATACTTCCTTTTTCCATGCATTTGTTGCATTCCATAGAACCTTTAAGCAACTCAACTCACTCTTGATTGATGGTATCCTTGTTTTTGAATAGGATACTATCAATAGTAAGATTCTTTCTTATTTCTCTTATCTATATAATGAAAATAATAACTACTGCACTAACCCTTCTATTTTATCTGTCTTGCCTTGTCTTGTCTCTAAGGAGGACAATACACTTCTCAATAAAGTTCCAACTATTGATGAAATTCATGTTGTTGTATTCGCTTTAAATGGCAAAAGTGCATCTAGCCCAGATGGGTTTGGTGGAGTCTTTTATCAAAAATATTGGGATATTATTGGTAAAGAGGTTTGTATGGCCACTTCACAATTTTTCACCAAACAATGGATCCTCCTGGGACTTAACTCAAATTTGGTAGCCTTAATTCCTAATTTCCTTAGGGCCAATCAGATTGAAGACATCGAGCATATTGCCATGAGTAAATTTTAGTTTAAGATCCTTACTAAGATTTTAGCTAATAGACTTGGTCTAATTCCCACAAAATTGTTTCACCACAGTAGTTAGGTTTTATTCCTTATAGAAACATCATTAACTGTCTAGCTACCACTTCTGAGGCCATCAACTTACTACGCAAGCCAGGAAAACAGAGGAATATTGTCATTAAGTTTGATGTGAGACAAGATTTTGATACATTGGACTGGGGTTTCCTAATCAATGTTCTTCAGAAGTTTGGTTTCTTTGTTATTTTTTGTAACTGGATCAAAATTATCCTATATTCAGCAAAATTAACCTTTTTAGTGAATGGTCATCGTGTTGGCTACTTGTCTTGCTCTAGGGGTGTCCAGCAAAGGGATCTATTATCCCCACTTCTTTTCTGTCTTGTAGAGGATGTGTTGAGTAGAAGCATTTCCTTCCATCAATGGGAATGAAAAAGGTAACCTTTCCTACACATCTTTTTTATCCTGATGATTTAATGGTTTTTTGTAACAGCTGTTCCACCAATCTAGAAAACTTGAATAGACTGTTTTCATTATATGGGCATGCCTCAAGTTTGGGGATCAATAGGCTGAAATGCCATTTTTTCATTAGCAAAATTTCTAATTCAGAGTTATGTCGAATTAGCAATGTTCTTGGTTTTGGCCTTGGTGCAATCCCTTTCAAATATTTAGGAATACCTATATTTTTTGGAAAACCAAAGGTAGTGTATCTTTTGCCTATTGCTAATAAAATTAGGTGCAAATTAGCATCATGGAAGGGGAAATTGTTGACTTTTATGGGTAAGGCTCAACTCCTTAGATCAATCATCACAAGTATGCTTGCATATAGCTTTCAAGTTTACAAATGGCTTGCACAACTTCTGAAAATTGTGGAGAAATGGATGTAAAATTTTCTATGGTCTGGGGACACTCAAGTAAGAAAGCTTGTCATTATAAACTAGCATAAGGTCCGCCTCCCATTTGAAATGGGAGGCCTTGGTATTCAAAACATTTCACATCTTAACAATGCAGCCATGTTGAGACAACTTTGGAAGCTCAAGCACTCAAATTCAGATTAGGCAAAGTTCATGAAGACTAGGTATCTAGTTAATGATCAATAGCTGACTTGCTATCATTCTTCATCAATATGGCCCTCGGTTAAGCATCATTGGCAAACTATGCAGGATAATACGCGTTGGATATTAAATAAAGGCAATATCAATTTTTAAACCTCTAATTGGTGTGTTGAATGCTCCATAGTTGATACACTCTAGTTACCTAAAAAATACAAGAAACATCTTTAGTCCACTATTGTAGAAATGGTTGTGAACAATAGTTGGTTTATTCTAGAGCAAATTTCACAGCTACTACCTTCCCTACAAACAACTCTCAATAATATCCTTCTGCCTTTCAATTCTAAATCTGATCTCCCTATTTGGAGGCCTGATCCTGCTGGGGTGCTTTTCATTAAATCTGCTATGAACTTTCTATACCAGCCTAGCCAGCATGCAACTTGGGCCAAGCTTCTATGGTTCAATTGTATACCTCCCTCTAGATCATTTGTTTCCTAGCATTGCATACATAATGGCCTCCCCACAAATGATGTTTTACTCAGCAAGGGTTGTGTGATAGTCTCAATTTGCAACCTGTGTAGGCAGTGTTCTGAAACTACTACACATATTTTTCTTGCTTGCAATTATTCTCAAATTATTTAGGAATGGCTAAAAGGAATTTCCCCTATTTCCCTCAACTTCACCTCAATATCCCTGCTGGTGATCTTGGCCCTCAAATCTGGAAGCTCACAGATGAAGGAAATTATGCTGTCAATAATCACTCATGCAATTTGGCTAATCTAGAGATGTCGAAATAGCTACAAATTAAAAAATTTTAAGCCAAATGTACAACATGTTATAGATAGGCTTAAATCATATGTTTATATTTTTGGCCAGCTGTCAAAAGGGGTGGCTTCAAATTCTATTGGGGAGTCCACTTTTCTAAAGCAATTCAACATGAGTCTTCATCCTTCTCCCTCTCCTAAAATCAGATCTATTTTTTTATGTCCTCCAGCTTTTGGAATCATAAAATGCAACATAGACGAGGTTGCTCTTTGTGCTCCTGGATTTGCTACATCTGGAGCCATTTTTTTGGATAACTTTGGTAGTTTTAAAGGAGGCTTTGCTGAATTCATTGGGGTGCATATGACTTTTTATGCTGAATTGTTCGCCACAGTGAAAGTTGTATAGATTGCCTTAGATAGAAATTAGAGAGCTTTGTGGCTTGACTATGATTCAATTCTTACCGTTCAAGCTTTTAAACTTCTTAGTGATCCTTGATTAAGACATTTATTGTACATGAACTTTAAGAGACAAAAATCAAAAATAATTATGTGTAGTGTTCAATGTGTGATAGAGGGATATATATTTTGTGAGGACTATAGGAGCATTGATGTTGATTTCAAATTTTCCATGCTTGTTAATCTTAAGTTATGGCAAGAATTCCTTAGAGTGGCCACCATAGTGTGTTTTGAGAAATGTTGACGAGTTGAACTTTGAAAAGTATGCTTTGCTAATGATGACATTCTAATAGTTACTATACTGGACATCGGTTAGACATCAGATTCATAAAACCAACAATAAAGACAATCCTTGATCGAGACCAAGATCAAGAAGGGAAGGCTAAGATCATAAGAGGTGATTTCAACAAGATAAGAGTCCAATTTAAAGGTAATTAAGGGAACCAAGGTTAAGAAGTTAATTAAAAACCTTAATCTATGTATAATCAAGACTTCAGACAACCTTAGGGCCCAATGGATAAAGCCTAAGATGTTGACAGGTATAAATAGTGTCATTGTTCCCCAAAAGAGGTAGCTTTTCATTAATTCTAACATCATTTGACATAGAGTTCTGAATATCAAGCCCTTACTTGAGCGTTGGAGTGTCTTTTACCGATAGCCACCCCTGAGTCAGACTAAGATCGCTTAGAGGTATAGAGACTTCGGATGTGAAGCGGAGATTTCGAATGTGAAGGGGAGATTTTGGACTAAAAGAGAAGTAAGTGTTTCCTTGCAGGAACATTCTGGCACCCACCATGGGGCCTAGGAACGTACTTTCGCGATCTTGTTTATTCACATGGTAGTTATGAGGAGTGGAATAGTCGTAGCAAGAACTTTAGTAGAGACAATGCATCGAGGTTACGTAGTAGACCCCAGCCCCAATAACATGGATTTAATTCAACAATTACAGAGACACATGCAAGAGAGGAAAGACCAGCATATTAAAGAGATCGAACAGTTGAAACTAAAGAATGAGGAGTTGAGGTTACACCACAAATCAGTGGGTCTAGACCCAATAACAGAGTTGACTAAAGATGATGGAGAATCAATGGCCCATACCTCCCTCCCCTCTAAATCCAAACATGGAGTAACCCACCAACACACTTACATCAACAATATCATGGAGGCCACTATGCCGACTAATTGGAGAGGATTGATGATAGATAAGTATGATGGAACTATGGACCCTAACAAGCATATTGATGCCTTCTACACATAGATAAGCCTCTTTACTACCGTGGATGCTAGCCTCTACATAGTCTTTCCTACTTCACTCAAAGGGAAAGCCCTCAATTAGTTCACCAAGCTCCCCTCAAGAACCATTGACTCATTCAAAACCCTTACTACTCATTTTGGCATACAATTCACAACCAGTTGCCATCATCACTTGACATTGGTGGCACGAGTGAGCATTTGGGTAGAGAAGAAGGAACCTCTCAGGGCCTTTATGGAAAGGTTCAAGAAGGTGACTTTGAATATTCAGAACTTAGATCCAGTTGTAGCCCTCCACCACCTTATTACGGCCCTTCGGTTGGGGGCCTTTACCGATAGTTTATGCAAGAAACCAGTTAATGACATGGATGACATCAAGAAAAGAGCAGCCAAGGACATGTAGATGGAAGAACTGGCTGAATATAGAAATCAAATCCAAGTGGACACTACCCTGGAAATCCAAGATCAAGAAACCATCATCACAATCCATGGTGGTCATAAGATAGGGAAAGAATGTTATGTAGCAAGCTTAAAGGTGGTCCCTCTCATGGAAGAATTATTATCCACACTTAATGCTAATAATTTCTATTTATTTTGAAATTTAATTTTCATGACTTTTCACCTAAATTTAAAATTACATTTTTATTCTTAACTTTGAGCAAATAATTTTGTTCCCATGTATATTTTTTTTATCCAATATACTAGAATAGTTCGGTAAACCTTCTTAATAAAAAAAAATAATTATACGAAAAGAATAATGTCAATTGAATAATGAATATTATTATGCTAAAAATTGTAATTCATCTTTGAATCACATGAAAGAGTTACAAAGAAATATTTGTCTCTGTCAAGCTTAGTAGAAAAAACAGTCTCTTAAAAACGCATTGACCTGATTTGTTATGTATTATTTATAATTTTATATTTTTATATTAATAATTTTATACATAAATACTAATATTTAAAAGAAAAATTAAATGTTTTAAGAAATTATCTCTTATATTTTTTTTATAGCAATCTCTTATATGTTTATTCTCATTTTTAAATGATTATAACTTATATATAAAACTAAAATAGTAATAATTATATTAAAAAAATAGGTAGATAAGATCAAATACAAAATTAAATAAAAAAAGAGAAAAAATAATCATGATATCGAAGTTATGTTAACTATCAAAAACATTCTTTTATATTTTACTAGTGTTTTTTTTTTCCTGTGCCATGCATTCGCTACTTCTTTAGTCTTTGTTATGTATAATATATATGATAAATCAATAAATAAATATGAATTTAAAAAAAATATTTTGAAATTTTAAATATAATATATATAATAAATAAATATAAAAATATGAATATAAATAATAAATTTGATCTATTTCAATTAAAAAATAATTATTATTATTTTTTAATTAAAATACTTTCTATTCATTATTTTTTAATTTAAATGAATACCAATAAAAATGAATTAATTAAATAGATATAAATCAAAATTTACTTTAAATGAATACTAATAAAAGGGAATAGTAGGAAAATTGGCTCTGCCAAGGTTTCCCTTGCGCCCCCTCTCATGGCCGGTAGGCCCTTCACACTCCATTGGAAGTGCCTTGAGACACACAACAACCCCCCTGCACTTGACCCTCCCCCAGCGCCGCCTGTCCCTATGATGCAACCCAAGAAAACGTTTGCAGCAACCCTAAAAAACACCTGTGACATCCCCTTGAGTCAACTGCCAACCCCGTGAGTGAAAGGAGACCAACTTGCAATCAAAATTCCAAAAGAGGAGTATTTGGTAGGGCTCAAAACATGAAAAGTCCATCTTCATGGTTGTTTACTACTCTCTAAGGGCAGCACGCCACCTATGGTTAAGGATTTGAAGGAAACACTTGCAAAGGTATGGCTTCTACCCGACTCTTGGAACATGGTTGCTATTGGTCGTGACTTCTTTGAATTTAGTTTCACCAATCTTGTTGATATGAGACGCATATTGGCCACTGGCTCATGGAATCTTGGTAATGGGACACCAAGAGTGTTTGCTTGGACTAACGACTTTAACCCTAGCATGATTAAACAGACCAATACGCAATGTTAGGTGCGCATACATGATCTTCCTCAGGAATACTGGTGGCACAAAATTCTATTCTTAATTGCTAAGGGCAATGGTATTCCTCTAGCTATGGATGAGGCTACCTCCTCTTGCACTTTTGGCCACTTTGCTAGTGTGCTTGTTGATTTGGACCTCAGGCAACCAATAAGGGACTAGTTATTGGTTGAAAGGGAGGGTTATGCGTTCTTTGTGAATCTTGTCTATGAAAGACTCCCTGACTTCTATAATAGTTGCCAAATCATTAGTCATTTAGTTTTAAATTGCAAACACATTTAGCGGCAGCAACAACCTTCAATTCCTAAATAGAAACCTAGAGAGAAAGTTATTTATGTCCTTAAAACCCTTCATACTGGCTCTCAAAAATCACAAGCTACTGCAATCCCTCAAGATAAGCTTGCTACAGAACAACATACTGATCAAGAAGCAAATTCGATTCCTTAGGAGGAGCACATTGATCCTAAAAATCTGCTACACACTCAACCTTCTCCTAATTTGAATTCCATGAATGCTCCCTCCCTCGCTCAGCTTATCCACCCCTCTCAGGAATAGTAATCTGTAAATTCCACTTAGGAAGGCCATACTACTCAAAGATCAATTCCTGTTCAGGAGAAGGAGCCTCACTCTTCCTCTCGAACTACAACCACCCCTATTCATTTTACAAACCCTGTCCAGGTGGAGCATTATGGTTCCACTTCTTAGGGAGGAGTTGGCACTGAATTTGTAAATCCTACTCAAGAGGAGCAACTCGACTACCAATCTATACATCAGAATGGCTCTCGCAAGACAAGGAATGGCTTTTAAAGGATGCTGATGACTCTACCATAAATTCTAAAACTATCCCTGACACAGCTGCAGTTGTTCTTGTGGATGTTGCTGTGACCAGAGTTTCATGGTTTTGGGCTGATCAAAATGAGGACTCTGGTGATGCTATTGATGACCCTCATGACAAAACCCACGAGCTGCTCAAGGATGACTTTAAGGTTGTTATTTCGAAATCCAAGAAGAAAACACAAAAGCAACAGCAAAAGCGATACAACACCAAAGGTGGAGCTTCCTCAGGTGTTCAATGATAATTCTATATTGGAATGCGCGAGGCCTAGCCAATGCAAAAACTAGGCAAGTCTTATTCTTATTATGCAAGACTCACAAACCTGATTTGGTGTTTATATCTGAACCAATGGTTACTCTTGATAAGATTCCATCTAATTATTTGTCTTATCTTGGTCTTCAATTGCTCACTACTAATCACAGGTCCAATCTCATTCCTAATATCTGGTGTTATTCTAAAACTGATGTTGTTGTTAATTTACTTTTTGTTCATGATCAATTTATTGCTTTATCACTCTCCTTTAATAAATACTATGCTTCATTTGGTTACTATCTATGGTGCCACCACCTACACTAAGAGGAGACTTATGTGGCATGATCTCTCTTAGCTTCAACTTCAATTCCCTAGTTCCTAGTCCTTCATTGGTGACTTTAATGTAGTTCTTGGTGCTCATGAAAAATGAGGTGGTAACATACCTCCTTCAGCCTCGTGTAATGATTTTGGTTGTTGGACCAATTTGCATCAATTGATTCATTTGCCAACCAAAGGACAGCAGTTCACTTGGTCCAATGGTCGCATTGGTAGATAGAACATTGCTCTCTGCTTAGACCGTGCTATTTTTAATCAAGCTCTTCTTGATTGTTCAACTTCTCTCGCCTACTCTACACTTGCTTGAAGCAAATTTGATCACCATCCCCTGTTGTTTTTTATTCTTGCTGAGCAGCATCGTGTTAGGATCAGTCGGTTACAATCAAGAGAGGGGTTGAATTGATTCAACGTAAAATCCCAGATTCTTTTTTCTAATAAAAGCTTTTCACCACCACTCTTGAAATTTTGATAAAAACGTCTTCAAAGAATGTAATATTGATTGAATAAACCAGAAAACAACCTCAGCTTATGATAGAATTGATTAGAACAAATAAACTTGATAAAGATCAAAATCTGAATTCAAAGAGTTTAAGAGATAGAGAGAATGCGCCTGTTGATTTTATACTAGTTCAATCAACCACCAATCTACATCCAGTTCTCCCTTTCACCAAGGGATTCCACTATGAATTTGATTACATACACCATGCACACACAATTCATAGCAAATCCTAAATCACAACCTCAAACAGAAACCTAGAAAACTGAATGTGAAAACACCATTCACCATCCAATTTCTAAACACTAGAACAACACAATTCTAGAAACAAAGATTAGAAATACAATTCTAATTTCAACACAGCATCTAGGAATGAATTTCCTATAATGCAAATCAAACAAGATTAATAAAAATATTCAAGAACGATAACACCTTTGATGTGCTGATATAGCTAATGTAAGATCAATTGAGAAACTCCAATGTAAGTAAGTTTAGCTAACAAAAACAAGCATTTGAATCACCTTAGTTCATGAAAGAACAAGAAAGGAGTATAGTTGTATGGGCTCAAAGGATTAATCTCAAAAGGGTTTAGCAGTAAGAACAAGAATGAGTTTTTCTGAAACTCAAGAGATTATGTGATGTGCAGAAAAGCAAAGAGCAAACTTCAAAGCAATATCAAATCTGAAAATCAAATCAAAGGATTTGGATTTTTGACAAATGAAAGAATGAAAAGATATTGTGAATGTTGGTTTTTCTGCACAGAATGCTATAGGTTCAAATATATAGGATGGGTCAAAAAGATTTGGAATTAGTTAGACAAAGAATGAATCTTGGAAATCTTTCAAACTGACCATTATACCAAATATAATTGATTGCATTAAAGGTGTAATCGATTATCCTGCGTATCAGATGATGATTTAAACTTGCTGTCATTTATTGTAATCGATTGCAAATGAGACAGAGCCAATTCTGAGTTTCAGGGAATGTCTTGTAATCGATTGTTGATCGATGGTAATCGATTGCAATTGAAACAGAGCAATATCTGAACTTCAGAGATTGTCTTGTAATCGATTGCAGCTTGATGGTAATCGATTACAATTGAAACAGGGCAATATCTGAAGTCTGAAAATAGCATTGTAATCAATTGCCACTTGTTGGTAATCGATTAACCCGATACTAGAGATGGTTTAAAATTGATTTGGCCATCTAGTAATTGATTCCCACAATGTGTAATCGATTGAAATTTCTCAGAATTAGTTCCTAAGAAAGCAAATCATCTAGTGATGCTAAAGATAATAGAACACAGAGCAAATCAAACATCTAGCATGAAAAAAACATCTAGCTTAGTTTATAACAAACAATACAATGCCATCATCCATACATGTTATGGCATAAAATAAAAAATACTAGACTAAGAGAACGGAGAAGACTTAAGGTATGAAGATACCAAAAATCTAAGTGAAGAGGTGTCAATCTTCACATCGTCCCCCTGGCAATTTTAAATTCCTCTCCATGTGGCTTGAGCATAAGGACTATCGTAGATTGATTATTGACACATGGCAGGTTCCTATCACAGGCTGTCTTATGCTTATTTTAAAAGAAAAGCTGAAAAATGTTAAGGCTGCCCTCAAAGCATGGAATGTTGAGATCTTTGGTAACATCCATGAGAAAGTTAAGGCTAATACAAATTCTCTACTAGCCATCCAAGCCCAAATTGATAGTTAAGGACCTATTGAAGAGCTTGTTGATTTGGAAGCTAAGGCTCAGTCTGACCTGCAACGATCATTGGCTTTTGAAGAATCATTTTGGAGAGAAAAATCTTGAATTAAATGGACCACTCAAGGGGACCGAAAAATTTCATTTTTCCATCAGCTAGCTTCCTGCCGACATTCTACCAAGCAGCTTTCCTCTCTTATGCATAATGGCAACCTACTCCATTCTCAGACTGAGATTCAATCAAATGTGTTGCAGTATGTTACTAATATTTATGCCTCTGACAACCACTGCCAGCCCAATGCTCTGATCCACTTAGTTATCCCCACTTTGGTCTCTACGGTAAACAATAGTATGCTTACCAACATTCCATTAATAGATGAAGTGTAGTCTGTTGTCTTTTCCATGAGTAATTCTAGCTCCCCTAGTCCTGATGGCTTTAAAGGTAGCTTCTATCATGCTTTTTGAGATATTATTGGGGCTGACGTTTATGCTTCAACCCTGCAATTCTTTCGATAGAGCTGGTTGTTACTTGGTTTGAACTTTAATGTTGTTGCTCTTATCTCAAAAATTCCAAGGGCAAATAAGTTGGACAGCTTCCGGCTAATAGCCATGGGAAACTTCCAATTTAAAATTATTATAAAGGTTATTATTGATAAGGTGGCCTCAATTATTGACAAAATAATCTCTCCACAACAAAAAGGCTTCATCCCTGACAAACAAATTCTGGACTACATCACCACCACCTCAAAGGCTATTAATATGCTGGAAACTAAAGTTCTTAGAGAAAGTCTTGCTATTAAGTTTGACATCTGAAAGGCTTTTGATACCTTGGATTGGTCCTTCCTACTAGTGGTTCTAAAGCAATTCAACTTTAATGACACATTTTGTCACTAGATCCATTTAACTTTACATTCAGCTCGGTTGTCCTTCCTTGTTAATGGCTATCCTATTGGTTATCTTCAATGCAAAAGAGATGTACGACAAGGAGACCCATTATCTCATCTCCTTTTTTGCTTGGCTGAGGATGCTCTCAACAAAGGCCTTTCGTATTTGGTACAGCATGATCTTCTACTCCCTATGGTTGGGACCAAGGCTTGCACTATCCCTTCTCATGTTCTTTATGTTGATGATGTGATGATATTCTACAAAGGAACACGCTAGACTCTTGCTAACCTTTAGCATCTCTTCAAGCTTTATGGTGAGGCTTCGAGGCAATGGAGTAGCCTTGAGAAATGTCGCTATTATTCTAGCCGTTGTCCTCTTGCTAAGCACGCTTTCTTCAAGAATCTTCTGGGTTTCATGCCGAGTTCTCTTTCCTTTACTTATCTCGGTGTTCCCATTTTTGTTGGTAAGCCACATACCAAGCCTTTATAGCCTATCACGAATCGTATCAAGGCAAAATTGGTCTCTTGGAAGGGTAAAATGTTGTCCTACATGGGGAGGGTTCAACTTCTTAACTATGTCATCTCTAGTATGTTGCTCTATAGCTTCCAAGTTTACGCATGGCCTATCTCCTTACTCAAGACTATTGAGTTATGGATGCATAACTTTCTTTGGTCTTGTGATATTGCTATCTGCAAACTCGCAACGGTTGCTTGGAAAAAAAAGTTTGCAATCCTATTCAAGAGGGTGGTTTAGGACTTAAATATATCATTCAACTCAATGAGGCTACCCTTCTTAAGCTTTGCTGGTCTCTCCGTTTCTCTAATTCCCAATGGGCAGCTATGATGTGTGAGAGGTTCACACAAAATGGTCACTTAATCATTGTATACAGACTATCATCTATTTGGTCCTTTATCAAAAAATTCTGGTCCACTTGTAGCTTGCACTCTAGATGGGTCCTTAACAATGGGGGGAGTATTAATTTTTGGCTTGATACTTAGTGTCTTGACATGTCCATTGTGTTAGGATCAACTGGGTAATCAATCAAGAGGGGGGGATGAATTGATTCAACATAAAATGACAAATTCTTCTTCTCAAAAAGGTTTTTCACCACCACTCTCGATACTTTAATAAAAGCATTTTCAGAGAATATTATATTGATTGAATAAACCAAAAAAAAAACAACCTCAACTTATGATAGAAATGATTTAGAACAAATAATCTTGATAAAGATCAAAAACTAAATTGAAATAGATCAAGGGATAGAGAGATTGAGCCTGTTGATTTATATTGGTTCGATCAACCACCGATCTACATCCAGTTCTCCCTTTCACCAAGGGGTTCCACTATGAATTTGATTACATACACCATGCACACATAATTCACAGCAAATCTTGATTTCACAACCTGAAACAGGAACCTAGAAAACTGAATGTGAAAACACCATTCACCATCCAATTTCTAAACACAATACTAGAAACAAAATTAGAAAAACCATGTAATTTCAACACAACATATAGGAACGAAATTCCCACAATTCTTAATCAAACAAGATCAATGAAAAAGATTCAAGAATGAAAACACCTTGATGTGTTGATATAGCTAATGTAAGATCAATTTCAGAAACTCCAATGTGAGTAGATATAGCAGTCAAGAACAATCATTTGAATCACCTCAGTTCATGAAAGAACAAAAGAAGAATATCGATGTATAGGCTCCGAGGTTTAATCTCGAAAAGATTTAGCAGTAAGAACAAGAATGAGTTTTTCTGAAACTCAAGAGATTATGAGATGTACAAAAAAAAGCAATGAACAAATTTCAGAGTAATGTCTAATCTGAAAATCAAATTGAAGGATCTTTGACAAAATAACGAATGAAAAGATGTTGTGTGTGTTTTTCATTATGCACAGGATGCTATGGATTCAAATATATAGGATGGGTCAAAAAGATTTAGAGTTAGTTAAATAAAGAATGAATCTTGGAGTTCTTTCAAAATAACCGTTATACCAGATATAATCGATTACAATAAGGTGTAATCAATTATCTTGTGTATCAGAATATGATTTACACTTACTATCAACTATTGTAATCGATTGCAACACACTTGTAATCGATTGCAAATAAGACAGAGCCAATTCTGAATTTCAAAGATCATCTGGTAATCGATTACCACTAAATGGTAATTGATTGCCAATGAAACAGGGCAATTTTTGAACCTCATAGATTGTCTTGTAATCGAATGCCACTAGATGGTAATCGATTGCAATTGAAACAAGGCAATATCTAAATTCTAAAATCAACATTGTAATCGATTGCAATAGTTGGTAATCGATTAACCCGATACCAGAGATGGTTCAAAACTGATTTGGTCATTTGGTAATCGATTTCCACAATGTGTAATCGATTGCAATTACTCAAAATTAGTTTCTAATAAGCAAATCATCTAATGATGCTAAAGATAATAGAAAACAGGGTAAATCAAGCATCAAGTAAGAATAATATGACTTAGTCTATAACAAACAATACAATGCCATCATCCATACATGTTGTGGCATAAAATAGAAAATACTAGACTAAGAGAACGGAGAAGACTTAAGGTATGAAGATACCAAAAATCTAAATGAAGCGTCAATCTTCACATTGTTGACCTTTTCATCATACCCTGTTGGCACAGCATCCATCTCTTGGCCTCGATCAGTGATTTTGTTGTTGATGGCTCTTGGCATATCCCTTATGCTCCGTTGCTACAACCACCTCAACTAGCTACTACTTTACCTTCCATCTCGCCTCCTTTATTGGATAGCCCTTCTCAAGACCAACCCATCTGAAAGCCCTCCCCTTTGGGTGAGGACACCTTCAAGGAAGCTTTTTGATTTGTGTTGTCTTGCTAGTCAGCCTCAGCTCTGGCCGAGCTCCCTTTGATCCAAATTTATCCCTCCCTTTGATAACTTTTGTTCTTTGGAGGCTCATTCATCGAAAGCTCTCGATTGATGATTTGTTGAAATCTAGAGGCTGCATTAGCGTATCCATGTTCAGTAACTACAGCAAAGCAAAGGCTCAGGCGCACCTGTTTCTTCACTGTGAATTTGTGAGGCGAATTTGGAATTGGCTCCAACCCATTCTCTCTATCCGCCTTAACTTCTCCTCATTTCTTTCCATCCTTGATGTGGTCTGCAACTGTAGAAAGGGGCAAATCAAAGACCTCATTCAATCTGCTATTATTCATGCTTTCTGGGTAATTTAGCAAGTGCGAAATCATATCCACCTCCACAATTTAGTTATTACTTTTACCCAGGCCACAAATTTGATCCAATCTTGTGTCACACTCTTTGCCCAACTCTTCTCTGGCACCTCTTCTAATTTTGATCATGACAGCACCCTTCTTAACAATCTTGGCGTGGTCATTCACCAGATGAAGGCTCCTGTTATTAAACAAGTGAACTGGCATTCTCCTATTGCTAGCTTTATTAAGTGCAACACTGATGGTGCTATCCGTGGTAGCCCTAGCCTCGTAGTTGTTGGGGATATCTTCCATGATCACTTTGGCATATTTCAAGGCGGATTTGTGGAGTTTATAGGTGTCTAAAATGCCCTTTTTGTTGAGCTCTATGCTATTATTTGTGCCATTGAACAAGCCATAGACAAGGGGTGGCGGCGGCTATGGATTAAATGTGACTCACAACTTGCACTTGTAGTGTTTAGTAATACATCTCTTATTTGTTAGAATTAAGACATTGGATGATGTCTGGCCCCTAATCCTTTAATGGGTTTTGATGATAACAAATATGATAATATTTGATCATCTAATGATTTGAAATTGAGTAATTTTAGGAAATCAAAATGATCATAGACAATGGTATAATCTCTCCATCTCAATCTATTACTTTAACTGTTTGATAATACTTTAACAATAAATCAAGCATCCAAAATTGCTTTTAATTAGACTAAGTTAAGCTTCAGAACAAACCAAGAGAATTTCATGAGAACAAACGGTACAAGTCTCGGAACAGACCATGCAATAGTCTCAAGATAGACTATGTGAAGTCTCGAACCAGACAATATAATTCTTGGACCAGACTATGCATAAGTGTTGGACCAAACCATGCATGGAACTAAGACCGAACTATGTTTGTCAAGCCAGACGATGTCTGAGCAAGACCAAACTGTGTCTGTCAAGCCAAAAGATGTCTAAGCAAGGCCAGACAATGTTTGTCAAGCCAAACAATGTTTGAGCGAGGCCAGACAGTGTTTATCAAGCCAGACAATGTCTGTGTTAGAATAGAACATGATTTGTTACACGTGCTGAGGAATATGCGCTTATAAACAACTCTTTACTTTAAGAAGGCACTGCTCATTACAAAAAAAAGGGGAGATACTCTCTGAACTTACTTTCTTCTTGCATGTCTCAAAATGTGTGAAGTTTGTAGGTACAACTAAAAGGCTAATCAGCATTGAGAAGCACACCTAAAGCAAAAATCAAGTTGTGACAAGACAGGAACTTGCTCCTATCAAATCAAGCTCAGCTAAAGCAACTTCAACACTCTTCTGTGAGACAACGGAAACCCCTCTTCTCCAACATTCAAATCCATGAAGCTCCACTATTTAAAGATACTTCCATGCAACGAGAAAAAAAAAATGAAACGAAAGGATTCCAAGCCAATCTGTTTTAAACAATCTAAGTGAGAAACAAGAGCTGAGAGAAAAGAGAAGCATCATCTTCTACAAGCTCATAGAGATTCAACACATATTCATATTCTCTCATTGAGAGTTATTTGAATCTTATTCATATTTAAATAGAAATCCAGGAATGGCTTAGTGATCAAAGAATATTTAGAAAGTATAATCTTAGGGTAAGATTCATACTTATAACCAATAGTAGTTTATAATACTAGTCGCCAGTAGTGGCATAAAGAATACTTGTAGCCAGAAGTGGCAATGAAGAATACTTGTTTTGTAATCAGTTGATTATAGTGGAACCCTTTAACAGTTGTTAAAGGAGAACTGGACATAGTTTAGTTGGAGTGAACAAGTATAAAAACAAGCTTCTACTTGTTGTCTTGTGATTACACTTATTCATCCTACATGTTGTGCTCTTTCAAAAGGTTTGCCTTGAAAGGATATATTTGCTTCTTTAAATCTTCGTATATCTCTAAAGACATATTGCAAATTAACACTCTTTGCGAAAAAATTTTATAACCCACTATTCAACCCTCCCCCCCTTCTTCTAGTGTGTTCTTTTTGTATTTCATTATTCTCTGGTGCCTCCGTAGTAGGTGGAATCGCATGTGCTTTCTTTCAGTGGATATGACTATCTTATCCTCCCACATCTTCAGAGAAGGCAACCAATGCACCAATGATATTACCAACTATGGTGTAGATTCACGGATTGATTTTACTTGGTGGTCACATTTGCCTAGTTTTCTCTTTGTTAGCTATGCCCGTAATTTCTGTGGGCTTCCTAACTTTAGGTTTTATTAATCTCTCTGGGTTTTGGCCTAGTCCCCCAAGTTTCTTTGTACCTTCCTCTTTTATTTTATTAATAATACTTAGCTTGGGCCTTAGGATAGTTTGGATAAAGAGGTGTCAACATAATTGTGATGTCTTTGTTCAATCTTGAGGTGTCCCAAGACCTGCATTTTCATAAAAAAAAAATACTAATAAAAATTACTTAATAAAATAAATATCAATTTTTAAAAATATAAATTCAATTTTATAATAAATGTATACTAACCAAAACCTATAAATAAATGTTTTAGAATTATTTAACTTGAATAATTTTAATTTTCTATATTTTAAAAACAAACGAAAAATATCTTGAAATGTACAAAAAATATTACATATATTTAAACAACTAAATTCATAAAATATTAATTTAGTTAATTTTAAGTATTTTCAATTGTAATTAAACATTTATAGCATTTGTTAAATTATTAAAATTGCTTAATTTGAAATTACTAATTTACGCTACTATTCTTAATTTTCAAAAGGTATTTACAGTGTTTTTAAAATATAATAATTTTAGAAAATAGTTTATATTATTTTAGTACAATTGAATATAATTATTTAATCCTAACTACTCTCAATTTCAACAAAACATTCATAACATTTTTTATGATTGAATTTCAAAAATAGAATTTAGGATTATTATAAATAATTTAAATATGTATAGTTCAAATTATTAATTTAACCTGTAATATTTATAATTTAAATAAAATATTTATAAAGTTTAAACAATTAAAAGTAGTAAATTCAATTTAATTATTTGATCTAAATTATTTATAAAGTTTCAATTTTAAGAGGTATTTATAACATTCCAACAAAATATTAAATTTTAGGAAAGTATTTATAAGAGTTTCAAATATTTAAAGTTAAGAAATATAAAATCACTAATTTAATTGTATAGATTTTTAATTTTTTATATTTAAAAAAAATAGACCCTAATCTTGATCAGATCCTAAAATGCATATAAGGACTTAGTTTTTATACTAAAATAAATAATAAAAAATATTTTTTTAATTAAAAATATATAAAATATAAATTACACAATAAATTAAAAAATAATCATTAAAAAATATTTTAAAATTATCTATTTTTATCCTTTATTTAATTATTAATAATTTATTTTATTGTCATAATCAAATCCATGTAAGTGTAATTGAAGATGTGATCAATTATGCTATTGGTGCAGACATATATGCTAGGATATGATATGATAAAAATAATTTATTCTTCATCCTACCATACTATTTGTTCGGTGTAATTCGGTCGGATTTGTGGTTAAACTACTGACCTGTTAACCCGATTTTGGTCACTTTAAAAAAATATATACAGTAATTTAGATTTTGATGGTTTAGATCTCAGTGCGTAGAAGAAGAAGAAGTTTAGATCTTGACAGTTTAAATCTTGGACAAAGAAGAAGAGAGAGAGACTAAGGTTATTAGAATTTAGAAGAAGAGAGGCTGGGGTTATTTTTTAGGTTTTGTTTTGGTTATTTCAAAGTCTTTGTGAATATTTTTTATATAATTTTTTTATTTAAAACTTTATTATATCAATGAATTTAAATTTAAAGAATGAATTTGTGAAATTATATTAATTTGTGAGGTATTCCTTTTAATTTTTTTCAAAACAATGCATAAAATCTTTAAATTTTGTTAGTAAGAATCGGTCACGTGATTCAACTAGTGATTATTGATTTGACCATTGATCGAGTGATCCAGTATCTCGACCAGTTGAACAAGTTTTATTTGTAAGAAAATATTTGTTAGGATCGGAGATGCAATATTCTCTTCAATGTTTTTAATGAATTAGCTAGATGTCATATTTGTACTTACCAAAATTAAAATAAAATATTTTTTTCTTACACAAAAATGAAATATAAATACTTTATTAGAAGTCATATTTTGTTTTTGGTGTTAATCACGAATGTGAAGCCTTACACCATTGTCCCAACCTTTGGGTTATTAGAAGTCATATTTGTATTTATGTTTTTTTTTCTTATATGTTGAAATAAGATTTGGTGTATAAGCATCTTAGTCAGTGTTTTTTATAGCCTAATGTAAAGATATAATACCACTTGCAAGAATATTTATCGTCTTAGATTTTTATACTGATAATAGATTTAAAAATTTAAAAGTTTACCTTTTTTTTTTTTACTAATCACAAAATTAATTAATTAAATTTAATTATCTAATTTTTTATTGATTAAAAAAATCAAGTCACTTTTAATTAAAAAATTAATTTTGTCATTAGTAAAAAAATAGATAATTTCTTTTTCAAACAGAGATTTTTTTACCTATTTTGTTACTAATAAAAAATTAAATTAAACTACTTAAAATTATAACAACTGAGTAAATTTTAGATTAAAAAAAATAATGACTAGCAAAAAAATAGGTATTTAAAAAAAATCATCTTTAAATTTGACAGTCAACTATTGTAATTTAATGATTAAATCAAAATTGCAAGATTTTAAAAGTAGGAGATCAAAATCGTAAATTTGTGAAAGTAGAAAAACCAAAAAGTGTAATTAAACCTTAAAATAATCATAATAAATCATGTACCATAAAAAATAAACTTATATAAATTAAAAAAATAAATACAAGACTATAAAATTGAAGTTGAAAAAATACATTAAATTTTTAAAATTAATGATAGCAATTTTAATGATATATTTATTTTATTTTATTTAAATATCATATTTAAAGTTTTAAAACATAATCATATTTTATTAAATTAATTTTATTTTTAACATAAAAGTAATAAGAATAATATATTTTTGCTTTAAACAATGAAATAATATATCTTTATTTTTAAAATATTATATAAAATTAGTTAGAAAAATTATATATTACATATGGTATTTTTTTTTTTATGAATAAGAGGGTTTCATTAATAATTTTGATCATTTTAATCAAACTATGTATATATTTTTTTAGGCAATAAATATATATATATTTTAAATTATATAAAGACCCCTTATGTGTGGAACTCTAAAATGTCAAAACTGAACCTAAAAATAATGAATTATTTTATAAACATCTATTTTAATTTGAAACAAATTGCCTCATTTTCACTTGTTACTTCTTTGGCCTTGTCATGCATGACAAAGACAAATTGCCTCATTTATATTGCTTACATTTAATTTGTAGGATTGGAGTGGTCTTTTAATGTGCAGGCCATAACAGAGAAAATCAAGAGCACACAACTTTGATAATTGCCACATTCTCCTTTAATTTTTATTTGGTTAATAGTCGATTTTATAATTTGTAACCACGGTTGTCGCGTCGCGTCTGTTATATTTTTAATTTAATGACAACATTAATATGTCTTTTATATATATATATATATATATAATATTCATAGACTAATTTTAATAGATAAATAACCAAAATCATATTTGATAGTATAATATGTTGATGAATTCGTATTTAAAAGATGATAACTTAAAATTTAGTTATTGTATAAAAAGTACAATATATTAGTCTTATTATCAAATGTATCTTGATATTAATTTATCATATAAAAAAGTGTCATTTGACTTATTAATTCATGAAAGATAGAATCAAATAAATTTGATACTTAAACAAATTTGTCAAATAAATCTCGAATAATATCACTTAATCATTATATACCTAAATAAATATATTTATTTTTAATATAATTCACTAATTAAAATAATATTAGCTTTTTGGAGTCTCCTTTTAATCCAACTATTTTTAATGATTCCATTTTAATGGTAAGTTCAGCCATTTCCCTAGTCTCTTATATTTTTCTCCATTTTAAATTAAAGAATCTGATACGGTTTTTGCTTTGGGTTGTTCTGTTCTCTTGTGGTTTGATTTGGTTGATGGGTTAATACGTAAGGTCAAGCTCACTCCTTTGGTTCAAAGTGGCGATCTTTCTCTTCTCTCCCTAAGAACCTAAGCTTAAGGCAACGCAAGGTAAGAGAAGTTCTACCTTTTTCAACCTTTTGTTGCTTTGGATTGGTTTAATTTCTACTTTTTGTTGCATTGGATTAATTGGTCTGAAATTCCTCTAGAAGGAAGTATATATGATGTATAAGAATGAATGTTTGAACGAATTGGGGTTTTGATTTTAAAATGGTGCTTCGCTTTGATTTATGAGTGTTGATGAAAAGGTGTAAAATTGGATGGTATTTTGATGTTAGTTTGGTAACGATGTTGGCAAGTTTCCTGGAAACATTCCATGAACTTGTTTTAATTTCATAAATTTGAAAAATGGAAACATGGGAAAGAATATTCAATTTTTTGCTTACTGGTTCTACATATATTTGCTTGGCGGAATTTTGAATTTGCTGTGAATATTTTGAACAAAGTGAATCAGTGCTCTATGTCACAAATTCATTGGGAAATTTTGTGTTCATTGGACTGATTTGCAATAGAGAGCAAGGGTGCTCCTTGTCACAAAGTCTCTGGGCAAAAATGGAAATTCCCTGGGCAAATTTGATTCTTGCATTGTACCTTAAATAATATGGAAATCATGCCCTAAATCCAAAGATAATTCATTCTGGTAAAAAATGCTTAATTTGTATTCCTAGAAATACCCGTTATTAGTTATTATGGACATAATGGCCCTGTAAAAGTGAAAAACAATTTTTTTTAGCAAACACATTGTGAAAACTCAGAATATAGAGAAAACTAAAATCAAAGGAGAGAAGCTGAATCTATTATTTCAGTTGTATGAAAGAGGTTACAAGTTTGGTTTATATACTAATTAACTGAACTAACTAACTGCAGTTCTAACTGCCTAACTAGAGTTAAGGTGACAGAGACAGCTGTTATTCTAACAGCTGTCCTTACAAACTGGAGCAAGTGATATACTATTGAAAACTACCTCTTTTGATATGAAAATTTTTCTTGAGGGTGAAAGACATCTGTAACCTTTGTGTGATGGTGAATAACCAAGAAAGATACATTCATGTGATTTGAAGGTAAGTTTGTGAGTTAAAAGATCTTAGGAAGGGGAAGCAAGCACAGCCAAAACTTTTGAGAAACATATAGTCTGGTTGCTGTTTAAAAAGAATTGAGTAGGGAATCTGGAAATTCAGAGAGGCTGTAGGTAGTCTGTTATTGAGATAAACTGCATCTGTAAGGCAAAATCCCAGTATTTTAAAGGTAAGGAAGCATGACTTTGTAGGGTGTGGCCCATTTCTACTATATGTCTGTGCTTTCTTTCAGTGACCCCATTTTGATGATGGGAATGTGGGCAAATGAGACTATGTTGTACCCCTAGATCAGCTAGAAATTTGGTTAGGGGTCTGCACTCACCACCCCAATCAGTTTGGATGGCTTTTAGTTTGGTGTTGAACTGCAGTTCGACCATGGTTTTAAATTGTTTGTGTTGAAAATCAGAATTAATATTCTAATTCTATTCATAATTACAGTTTATAGAAACCTAATCTCCAAGTTAGAGGAAACAAAATATCCTCTATTTATGTATCATTAATGTAATTAACCTATATAAACATGCACCCTGCTGTAACACACAGTTTACACTCAATTATCCCTCTGCTTTTTCTATTCTAACATGGTATATAGAGCCTAACAGTGGGATAAAAGAAAATCGTGCCCCACTAGGGACCTACTGTCCCTGATGGACCTTTTTGTGTTGCCCTTCTTCTGCTAACCAATTTCCTGTCTCTGGCGTCCTTTCCAACATGTTTTCCGGCCACCGCATTTTGCTCTCTGCTCATTTCCAGCAAAGAATATCCCGATTACCATTCCTACCGCTGTCTTTTTCCAGCGTGTTTTCCCGACTACCGCCTTTTGATTGCTGTTCATTTTTCGGCCAAGAACTTTCCAGTTGCCCATCATATCATTGTCCCTTTTCAGTGTGCTTCTTGGTAACTTTTATGTGTTCTGCTGGTTGCATGTTTGTGCCATGGTTATCTTTGCCAATGGCTATTTAGGACAATTTTCTCTCTTTCAAGTTTAAATAATTTTGGATTCCACTATTAGTTTGAAGCTTCCAAATGTTGGTTTTAAGTAAGTCAGAACTTACTTTCTTAGGCTGATGTATATTTCAACTCTCTCTTTCTAGCAATATTCCCCAACTTCACTAAGATCCCTGAGTTGTCTTGCAGACATTGTTTTGGTGGAACTCAAATGGTTTTATATTTTATTTTTATTAGTTGGGAAATTTTATTGTAACAAGCTGAAAGCTTAGTAAGTTTCAGCTTGAGGGGGAATGTTGAAAATCAGAATTAATATTCTGATTCTATTCATAATTGCAGTTTATAGGAACCTAATCTCTAATTTAGAGGAAACAAAATATCCTTTATTTATGTATCATTAATGCAATTAACCTATATAAACATGCACGCCACTGTGTACTCTAACACGGTTTACACTCAATTATCCCTCTGTTTTTTCTATTCTAACAGTTTGAAAAAGGTGAGTGTTTCAGATTTAGTTTTAAGAATATAAATCCAAGTAAATCGAGAGTGAGCATCCACAGAGGTTAATTAATAAAGAAAATCATTGGTAGAGGGTATATGAGAGGGTCCCCATAAATCACTATAGACAAAGGATTTTGATACAATGTTTCAGAAGTTGTAGAAGTCTATGAGACTTTCCCATACAACATGCAGTACAGAAATCAGATACATCTTTAGAGGTGGGAATATCACAAGACTGCAACACTAGCTTTAGAGCATGGTAGTTAGGATCTAGCAAGCCAAAGACTAGATTTATTACAATTGGAAACAGTTGTATTTGCAGATGAAACAGAAGAAAGGGGAACTTGAGCTGAGACAGTAGGCTGCAACTGCAGAGTGGGGAAGGAATAAAGACCATTGGAGCCTACCAAGCCTTGAATCAGCACCTCATTGTTAGCCTGGGATTTAACAAGACAATGAGTAGATAGTTATCTCTGGGAAATTTACTAACACTTATGAGGTTTTGGTTATGGAGGGTACATGCAGTAGTAAATTGTGTAAGGAAAATTTAACTCTAGGATTCTGACTAAAAGTGCCCCAAAAGTTTTTTAAACCCAGCCAAATAGAGGATATAGTGTAAACTCACGGAAGAGAATTCCCTAAAAGCAAGTTTAGTGGGAAGAGACAATAAACTAATAGTTCAACATCTTGATCAATGATGGTTTAGTTATATTTTTTTTTTGATACACTTCTTGAGTTATGCTGTGAGTGGCAAAGGCATTTCATTTCTGATTTCAGATTCATTCCGTTTTTCAAATTTCAATTCCTTTTATGTATTGCTCTCTCTCTCTCTCAATTTTTTATCATTCCTTCCAATTTATGCTGCAATCTACATTCCTACACGCTTTTTTATTTTCCAATTATTCATGTAATTGCTACAGACAAACACCGAATTACAGTTTCTGGTTGTTCATAGGCATTTAGTAAGAAAGTGGAGGAATCTAGTTCTACAGTGTCATGGTTAGGGTAACTGAATTCACACAAATGTAACTGAATCAAGCTGTAAGAAATACAATAAGACAGTTTTCAGAAAATACATAGCTTCAGATTACAAAATGATGCTATAGTGCTAAACAAGTTCATGTAAAAACATTTCCTTATTATCATATCTACATAAGGTAGTACATGCTCATCTGCCTATATTGCAAGTTACAGAATGAAAGCATTTCAATATATACTGATGGCTGATGACAAAATATTGTGCAGATTGACCCTGCTCTTGCGTATGCAAAGTGACTGGATAAGAGAATGAGTGCAGAGATTGATTCAACTTCTGTTCCTGAACCTCACAAAACGTCTGGAGCTTCATCTGCAGCAACTACCAGTGGCCAAAAGCTCTCTATATTTGCTGCTAAATCTGGATTTGTCATCCCTAAAAACAAATTGTCAGGGTCACTGGTCCCTATTTTCCGAGGGGCTAAAAATCATGGGGTCATTGGTGCCATCAATGAAGAAAGTTCAAAACAAATTGAGAGGAGATCAAAATGGGGACCTGATCTCACACAAGATGCAACTGTCAGGAGGGGAAAAGTTTTAGCTTTGCAGGTGTTTTCTGAAACCCTTTCAAACAGTACCCCATTACATTTATACTGCTAGGCATTTTTTTTAATTTTTCCATCATCATTTCCTTGAAAGTACTCAATTATAAGGTTAGATATATATTTCTTTACAAGTTTTGGTTAAAATGTTTGTGTTACTATTCCTTATTCCTTTTTATTTTAGTTTTACAAGGTTCCTCACATCCTTAATATTTTCTCATGGTACCCCTCCCCACTAATGCTTCCTTGCCAGCTTAAACTCCCCAACACTGCATATTTTGAGATACACAATAAACATTTTACTTACACGAAAGTCAGAGATTGACATTAGTAAAAAGTATGGAATGTGATTTATAGCTAGAAGCTATTAAAGTTCCTTTACAGGTTGGGTGCTGTAGTGCATGCTTCTGCTAATATTTTGCATAGGCTCTTGCTGCTATGATGTCAATAACTGATACTGTTGTTACACACATTTTGTAGATTCGAGTGGATCAAATTATAAAGCAGTTGGAATCAGAAAAACTGGAAGTTGGGGACACTCAGAATTTGCTATTGGGAACTGAGAATCCAGATGAAAGCAAATCTGGCCCTCAAATTAACAGCAAGGTTAACAAAAATTGACACTGTTCCTTTTAATTTTCATTACTTGTTATTTTCTAAATGCTATGAATTTATTCTTAAATAAACTTCTGAAGTTGATTTATGGATCTAAGAAGTCAGAAATGCTCGAACTTGAAAAGCGGGAAGCAATAGGTAATTTGTTTTCCTTGAAGTATATCTTTCCTTTTTAATTCCTCCCCTTTAAGTCATACAGGCTGTGTATTGCATTGTAATCTTGATCTTAATCATATCCAGGTGAAATACTAAAATTAGATCCCAGTTACAAGCCTCCACGTGGTTTTAAACCATTGTTAAAAGAAGCCAGCATTCCTTTGCCTGTAAGTATTGATTCTAAAATTCTGCTAGCTAGATGTAATTCAATGCTATTTAAATTCCAATATTGTAACTTGTATTTATGAAAATAAAAGATAAATTTCCTGGATTTTCAATAATTTGTACTAGTATTGTCAATGGATCATGTAGTGATGGAGAAGCTGCATGAAAATGGGCTTTCAATAGCAATAGGAAGAAAAACCACTTGAGCCATTTTCAGTAATTTAATAATCCAATGGATTGAGAAAAAAATGGAAGAATCATTATCCATCCATTAATCACAACAACCCAGTCCATACAATCCATTTACTTTTGTTTACTGAAATGGATTGCATTGGATTTAATTTTGGATTGATTGGTTTGATTATGGATTATTTTGCCACTTGTATGCATCCAGCATGTGCATGAGTCTCCCACCAGATAGGGTTTGGGGAGCATAGATGTACACAGTCCTATGTACCCCCACAAACCAAGGGGCTATTTCTAGGATTTGAATCCATGACTTGTGTTGTAGGTCACAAGGTAGCAATCTTACCATTGCGTGGACACTTACCCTCTATTGACAAGTATTGATATATTTAATAATTTCATGCCTTGTCAAAACTATAATATTTAAATTCTGTTGTTAGCAATTATAATATTCATTATTATGGGTATGGTTAAGGTTTTGTGGGCCTTATAATATTTCTATATGTTGTAAGGTGGTGGCAATTTTGATGTTGTGAGGCCTTATATTATTTCTTTACGAGTTTGACTTTGACCAGAAATGGATAACTTATTTCCAGACTTTTTCTGTTCTGGAAATGATCTTCTCATCCATTTCTTTATGTTGGAGAATCTCACTCCTCATATTCTTGAGAGAAAGTTGAAAACTAACTTGGTAGTATCATTGAATTGAGCTTCAGAATTGAGGCACACTAACAGCCCATCCTAGATTATAATTTCAATATATATTACTAGTATGCTGATTGCTCTGCAGAGTTAGAATGCAAAATGGCTCAACCACTTTGCTTCAGCTAAGTTAACGCTGAAGTTTGGCATTTCTCTGTTGTAATTTAATTTTAAGAATGATCTGTTACTTTTTTCAAAAATAAAATATCTTTAAGTTAACTAATAAACCTGAGGTTCTATAATACAATGAAAACTCTTATATTGAATACAATCTTTACAGGTCCAAGATTATCCTGCGTACAATTTTGTTGGTCTAATATATGGGCCTGGAGGTGATAATCAAAAACAACTAGAAAAGGTAAGATCATTGTGTTCATATCTAACCTTCATCTGGTGATCTGCAATCAGTAAGCTGTATCCACTGATTGAGATCACAATATTAAATTTCTTCATTTTTTAAATTGATTTCTGATACATGTATATATCAGGAAACTGGTGCGAAGATAAAAATTCATGGAATCAAAGTAGACACAGGAGAGAAAGTAAGTTCCTTCACTTGATAATACAATTATATTTTATTCTGCAGAATGACTTGAAATTTTTTTAACTTGATTTTGGGAGGAAAGACTCTAATTGTTTGCATTTGCTTTCTGTTTTCCATTTATTTAACTGTTACATTTCAGGGTGAAATTAAACCTGGAACTGATATCCAGTGCAATTACAAAGAGATGCATGTTAACCTATCAGCTGATAGTTTTGAAAAAGTGGATGCTGCAATGGCAATCATTGAACTGCTAATTACCTCTGTAACTGTGAGTCTTGTCATTTTCACATGACAAAAGTTTTTATGATTTATGGTTATGTTATAAATTATAATACTTACTGTTATTATTTTTATAATGATGTCATTCATTTTGATTGTTCTTGTAATTATTGCTGTCTTTTATTCAGGGGAATTTAGCTGCTGGTTCTACACCCTCTATATCAGTTTCTAGGGACAGCACTAATGTTCCGGGTCAAAATCAAGAAGGCCCCCCTTTTCATGCAGATTCTCTATCTCTGATAAACCAGTCTGTGTTGCAACCAGTAGCTGTTACACAAATGCATGGTGATAACTTCCAATACTCTAGTCCATGGTTTTCAGTGGTTCCATCTCATACCCCTGTATTTGCTTCGTCTGGCGGTGTAGGCTCCCCAAATCCACAAGGTCTTGCTAGAACTCCCCATTTTCCACCACAAACGTCAAACATGGCTTTGACTTTTGGTGCTCAACCTGGACCTGTTGCTGGATATCAGTCGATTATTCCAAATCAACATGTTTCTGTGCAAGCACCACCACCAAGACAGGTTTTACAGTATTCACATATGACTCAGACAAGTCCTTTGGGTCACATTGGGCCCCCAAGAAATCCTTCTATATTATCTGTACAGAATTTGTCAACTCCAACAAACGCTTCACTTACATTTCCTGTTACCTTAAGCCAACCAACGCCAGTAGGACAACATCAGACGTCTTCAATGCATCAACCTAACCATCCATTGACCCATCTTGGGGTTTCTTCTGGTCATAATGAAGCCCTTGTCACTGTTGGTCCTAGCAATATGGGGCCAATGGCTCCACCTGCAAGACATGTTTCTCTACATCAACAACCAGATGTTGCATTTAAGCCACCACAGTCCAATATGTCAATGATGCCACGATCTGCCACCTTTCCTCCACATTCATCTACAAACCATTTATTGGGACCTGTTTCATTTCCTTCACCTGGAATACCTAATTCTGCTTCCGGAGTTTCTCCTTATCACACCCATGTAAAACCACCAGTCTTGTTGACATCAAAATCTGGAAATTTTACTTTTCAATCACATCTGCCCAATGCAGACTACAGTCAATCGGGTGCTACACAAGAGCTACCTTCTGGTCCACGACCTCCACCATTTGTGTTTGCTGTGCCTGATCAGCCTCGTCAAATCTTTCCAAGGACACAATTCCCTGGTCAAGTGGATCAAGCCGTGCCCTTTGGGGGAAGATCAGGTTCCATCTCGAATTCAATTCCACAACCCAGACATGCTGTATTTCCATATGCTGGTCAACCTGCACCTAGATCACCAGTCCCACAAATGGGTATGAAGAACTTCATTTCTGCCCCTCAAATGCCAAATTTGACCAGTGCTGGCCTCCAAAGAGGCGTGCCTATTCAACAAAACTATCCCGCTCAGATGGTACGACCAGATATCCTGATGCCTCTGAATCAAATGTTTGTCAACAATCCCCCCATGAATTCTGGTAAGATAGCATATCCTGCAGACCAAATTTATGATCCCTTTTCACCCACTTCTGCACCTCCTCAGCCGAAAGGTAAACCTGGAAAATGAGGGAATTGGATGTGGCTACAGATACGTAATATTGGTAGTGAAAACTTGAGTTATGATGCAGTTTTAGTTTTAGGCAAACATACGAGATACTATTTATATAGTTTAATAATGACATGTTACAAAATCATATATGATTTCTTACCACAGTTTGAGTTGAGGACTTATTTGTATTACTTGTTTTTGGGGCCTTTCTTTTGGAGAATGCCCATTACCGATGCTTGATTAGGAATTGAGTTCAACCAATCTTTGCAGGAATTTGGTCATCACTCCACAATGTAAATCCACATCATTTCATTTGGGTTTCTCACTTCGACTAAGTTGCATTTAAGGTTGATTTTAATGATTTAGGATTTGTTTGGGTGAGATTTTGTAGGACTACTAGGGATTTTTTTTACCGAGGCTTACCCAAACAATGCCTTGTAGTTGTAGAGTTTCATATAATGTTTTAAAGGTTTGTTTGAAAGGTTTTTCAGTTTTTGTTTTTAAAAACTATTTTTTAGAACAGTTTTTAAAAAGAGAAAATTCGTTTGATATTTAAAATTTACTATCAGAAAAAATAAATTTAGAAGATGTGAGACTTGTGTATGAGAAAGATATGAGAGTTATGTGAAAAAGATAAAATGAAAGATGTGGGACTTGTGTGTAAAATTATTAGCAAAAGATGTGGGATTTTATAAAACGAAAAAATAAAATATGTGGAACTTTATGAAAAGAGAAAAGAGAAAAGTAAAACACAAAAATTTTTTAAAATTTGACTAACCAAACAAGTTTTATAGTTTTATAATTTTTAAAAATTGAAATTTGTTTTTAAAAACTGAAATCAAACAAGCTGTTAAAATTGTGCATTTAGGTGTAGTTGTTTTTTTTTTTTTTTAAGATGTTTGCTTTGGCACCGTTATTAATTGATCGATATAGGATCTCTTTCATAATATTATATATATATATATATATATATATATTAAAGGTGTTTGTTTTGGTACCGTTATTAATCAATGGGTACGGTAGCTTTATAGTATTATTTTGTATATATTTAAAAAATGAAGACTTTTATGTAAAATTAAAATTAATATTGAAATCCATTACATCATACATTTGAGAAAATCACATCTGGTCTCTATTTATATTGAAGAAACTCATTACATCATATAAAGATAAAAATAAATAATAACTAACAAGATAATAACTATTCTAACAGATTTTATGGACTTTTTAATTGATCATATAAATACCAAACCCAATAAACAATCCCATCCAATTACGAAAGACTTTTCTTTGACTTTTTTATTTCATTTTCTCTACTTTGGAGGTAGTGACATAATCTCTCACCTACACGTTTTTCTATTTCAAGGTGAGACTTTTCATATGATCCTAATAGTGATGTGTTCATACCTCAAATCATTACGAATCAACTTACAAGTCTACAATGTAGTCCACCATCTTATTTTCCTTAGGTTCCTAAATTCTTAATGAAATGAAAATTTTCATAAGAGAAGTAGATCTGAGCCTAGACAAAGTTCTAACTCAGTCGAGGCAAACAATTAAGTTAAAGTTTTAAAAGACTTTTCTAAACTATTGCAGTCAATTTTGAAAAAATACACAACTTAATAGAAAAAACAAAAAACAATGTTTGGAATGCTATAAAAGAAATCTCAAATTTATTTATGTGACTGAAAGAATATTTATTTTGGATATTCTTCATAGGCAGATGATTAATGTTTTGATCATTATGTTTGTTTTTATTGAATTATTTGATTTATATTTTGATGACATTATTGATTTTATGGGTTAAATGAAACATTTTATATTTTTTATTAATGTTTTGTTATTATTTTTTGCTATCACTTTATGAAAATTTGTAAAAAAAAATCTCAAAATGCATTAGAGTTTGTAAATTTGATTTGGAATTCATGGAATTTATAAAGTTCAGCTCAAGATGACTTGTAATTAGTTTGTATTCAATGATATTTTCAAGCACACTCTTGTTGGCTTGTGTTTAGTAGTTTTGAATGTTTTTTTCTTTCTAGAAATCCATAAAGTCTTTTCAAATCTTATAAATCCGTGAAATCCTTTCAAATTCTATATTCTAAATCCAAACTACAAAATCCTAATCACAAAAGTCTTTTTAAAATTTTTTTAATGGTTCTTAATTTCCTACAAAATCTTAAAAATCTTAATGACTTTTTTATGCCAAAAAAGTCTTTTAAAATCCTAATCCAATACACCCCATAAGTTTTCTCCTCAAAAGTTTTAAGATTAATAAGTAATTTCATAATCCATAAAAAAATGTTACAATATTAAAATTAAAATATAAAATAAATATTAATATTAATTTTTATCACCGTAATTAAATATTAAATGGGGACCAATATTTTGTAATGAGAAACACTATAAACCTAACAAATCATTGTTAGACACAATCAATAACAATTTTACAACTAATAAAATTAAATAGATTAACAAATTAGATTTTGAAATAGACAAAAAAAATTGATATTCTTTTATGTTATAATTTTAATCTTAAGACTGTAGAGTATTTTTTTCTTTTATAAATATACTGAATTTTAATATTATAGTAAAATTTATTAATCTTAATTTAAATTAAATTTTAAATTTTAAAATTTTAAAATTATAAACCTTACAAAGTCTTGAATTACAAGAAATCAAAGCCTTTTATTTGCATTAATAAAATTATTATTTAACCTAAAATAAACAAAAAATATATTATTTTGAAATTCAAATAATATTTTCTAAATTTGAATCTTTTATGTATTTAAATTTTTAATGCAATTTAACAAAGAATCAAGAAAAAAATATCAAATAAAAATAGAAAGAATATCTAAAAATGATTTAATTGACCATAATGTGTTGGGTTTGTGTCAATCTTATGGGATATCAATTTAATTTCAATTAACCTGTTGGCTTTTTAAAAGAACAATAATTATTTCACCAAAAAAATAAAATAAAATTAAATGTTTGATTGAAATACTTTGTTATGAGCCATATAATTTATTATTTTTAGTTAACGGTAAATTTGAAAAAACAATCAATTCCAATACTATATAATTTATACCTACATCTTTATAATATTCGATAAAATAAAATAAAAGTTTAAATATGTTTTTAGTCCTTCAAATATGAGTCATTATTTTTAATCTTCCAAATGAAAAGTTATTTTTTTAGTCATTCCAAATTGAAAAATTCTTTTTTTAGTCATTCTTTAATAAGTGTCAAACAAGGACTATGAGATTTGTAATTTATGACGACTGTTTAGCTGCCATAATTTGATTTGTAATATTTTTGTATATTTGTGGTGGTTAAAAATAGTCATAAATTATAAAACTCTTATTCTTTGTTTGTCATTTATTAAGGGGAAAACCTAAAAAAATTTTATTTTTTTGAAGGACTAAATTTTTTTTTTTATTTGAAGCACTAAAAAAATATTATTCATATTTGAAGGATTAAAAATATATTTAAGCCTAAAATAAAAAAAGTTATGCACACTTCTATTTCTCATCAAAAGTAAAAAAAAAAAAATCATTTATACTTTTATTCAAATGAGTCATATGGATTGTGTCAAAAGAGTTTGTTAGGACTTACAACAAACATTTTGTCAATATTTATGTTTTGATGAAAATCATCTTATTTAAATGATATTATTAGTGCACACTAACAAAATAATTAATGTAAATAAATTATTGATATCAGTTGCACATATCAAAAAATAATTTATGTAAATAAGTTTTTAATTTTTTAATATATTTAACATTATTTATCACCTATTTAGTAATATTTATTTTTAAGTTAATTTTAAAAAATAATTATGTATTTTTTAAATAATCATACAAGAAATTCGTTAATTAATTACAAAAAATTTTAAATAAAAAAAAAATATTTATATACTGCTGATGTAAAACTATTTTACACCATCACACAATTATAACCTTTTATTTATATATCTCACAAACCCGTGTTTCATTTATCCCTTCTTCAACAAATAAACACTCTCCACACTTTCCCAAATATGCTCCACATTACTTTTCTTTAAATCCTTGTGGGAATTTGGAGAAAAAGGAGGAGATCCTTCCTTTTCCTATTAGGTGAACCAGCAAAGCTTCCATGAACCCCCTTGTCTCGCTCTCCCCCAGTCCCCTTGGTTCTCTCTCTCACTATAGTCTCTCATGTTTTTAATGGTTATGATGTGTTACCTTTAAGACAAATAACCTTCAGGTGAGAAGGAATGAGTTGCTGGTGGCAACCAGAGTGAAATAAATCCGGCCTAAGCTAAGTTAGGAATTTTGCCTTCTAAGTCATTCCACAAGTTGTGGTTCTTAAAGCCTACATATAAACAAACTATTTTTCATAGTACTAGTATTATAGAGAAGTTTAAAAACCTTGAGAGCCATGCAAAAATATACTTGAAATAGCATTTGATTTTCATCTGATACACATCCACATTTTATCCTTCTCCGAGGTTTCAAGTGATCAGCCTAAGAAGGCAAAATGGCTCAGAGGTTGATAAGCTGTGAATGTAACATGTAACAAAACAAAAATGAAAAGTTAAGAAATGAAAGAGAGAGAGAAAAAAAATGAAAGAAAAAAAAATAGAGAAGGAACACTAGCGGTTTAGTGTGAGGATGCTTTCATTTTTTCAAACCAAAACAAATGGATGCGGAAAATGAGAACAACAAATTCAATTTTTTTTTAAATACTATTGAGTTATTGCGACGTTGTTCTCACAGGAGATTAAGATTACTAATTCGGTTTGGTTGTAATATAATATAATATTTTAATAATAAAAACACAAATATGACAAACTATTCCAACTAAAATTCAAGTTTGACCAAAACTTTTCCTGTATAAAAAACTCATTACGTGGTTTAATTGCTGAGGACATTAGAAGTTAGAACCCCCTAAAAGAAACCGCTTCAAATAATTTATCAAGAATGAAATAGCAAGAAGGCTGTTATGGAAAGTTATTCTTTAATGAGATCTCGTACATGATTTTTTTTTTAATTTGATATATTAATAATTAAAATAAACTACTCAACACAATTACTTATGAAAAAAATAAAACTTTTCCAACCTCTATGCTGTTAAAACTTAACGGTCCGTGTGTGAGAGAGTATGAGAGGGTGTCTTTTTCTTTTGCTCCTTCCCTTTTCCCGAAGAAATTACAAACCTTTGAGAATGAAATGTTAGTAGTCACTTCTTATTTCGATGACATAAAGTGAAGCAAGAAAGATCCTCTTATTTTATTTTTATGTCATAAGTTCCGTCAACACACGTGGGAAGAGATAAAATTCTTTTTTCAAAAATAAATTACTTATATGTTATAAAAGGAATATGAGAGGCAAAAGAAAAAAATTGGATGTTGGGACTTAAAGGAAGTATATGCTACGGTTTGAAAAAGAAAACAAAAGTGAAACACAGCTTTTTCATTCTAGGTCAAGAAAGTTTTGACATAAAATTGTGCATGAAAAAACAACTTACTTATATACTATAAAAGGAATAAGAGTGGCAAAAGAAGGAAATTGGGTTTTAGGACTTGGGAGGCAGCATATGCTACGGTTTAAATAAGAAAACAAAAGTGAAACACAACTTTTTTCGTTTTGGAAGAAAGCTTTTACATCAAATTGTGCAAGAAAAACAAAAACTACTTTGTGACTTTAGAGAATGTGTATATTGTGTGACTAGGTTAGGAGTTGAGACCAAAATTGATCAGTTACCTTTTCTTTTTTTTATAATAAGACAAAAAACAAAATTTTACAAAAGAAAAGGGTGTACGTATGTGCATACATAGTGTGAAGAAACAGAGAGGAGGTTTGCCAAAGTAACTTTTATCACTTTAAAACCTAATTATGTTTTCCTGAAATCAATTAGAATTAAGTTAATCAATTAAAGGTCCTGTGTGCGAATCAATTTAAACAAATAATGGGTTTGAAAATATTCAATAAGCTCTACAAATAAATGTTTTTTTGGGTACAACAATAAATGTTTTTAAACACAATAGATTTCTTTAATCACGGACAAACTCTTAATTATTAAGGAAACACTATGTTGCATTTCTTAACTATGAGATAAATAAGTTCCAGTGAAAAAAAAAAAAAAAGCCACACATTGATATTGTTCACTCATAGGCTAACTCAATTATCATTTTAATTGTCTTAACTAGGTGTGTTTTTTTTTTTAATGGTGACTCCCGGCCTACCGGCCTATTTGACCAATTTCAAAAACTCTTATTAAAAGATTTTCAATATAGCTAATCCCAACTTGTTTTATGCTATGAAATAGAAAACTGGAAAAATATAAATTCAGGACCCAAAGTAGTCTCTCTCTTTGACATCACAAAAGATTCAGTTTTGTTTTACAGACAAAGTCTGGCATGGCAAAGTGTAACTTTTGACATCTATAATTGTTTTACATCTATTTGGCAAAGAGTAACTTTTAACCTAAATCAAAACTTTCCCTTTTGATTCACCAAACCGTTAGTCATTTGAAAAAGAGATAATATTATTTTTTTTAATAAACATAAAAAAAGAAAAAAAAAATACAAACATGTGAGTTTCTAAATTCGTTTCAAAACTTAAATAAAAAAATACAAACATGTAAGTTTCTAAATTCGTTTCAAAACTTAAATCAACACCAATCTATATTAAGATACATCATTTCCCATCATCATCAAAACCGTGACTGGCATATGGTCAAGGAGGAGACAAAAATTGGTTTTTATGGTGTTAAATCAAGACATCATGTTAGTAGGTCCATTTAAGGTGATTAGAAGCTTAAAATCACATATTCAACCTTGAGTCTTTGAATAGGATAATTTTGTCAAAAAGAAAGAATGAGAGGGAGAGGGGGAAACACTGGGAAACACAAGCATGGTGAGGATGGGGAACCAACAACATATTATTTTTCCAAATTTCTAGAATCTTACAAAAAGGGGGATATGTGGAGAATATTCAACACATGGGATAAGGTGTGGGGAGTGTTTATTGCAAAAAATAGAAACACATGGGGGTTCAAATATGGCTTTGTGCGATTTTTGGATGTGCAGAATGCAAAATCTTTGGAGAGACAACTCGATAATATTCGCATTAACTTTGTAAAAATGATGGTGAATGTACCAAAGTTTGAATTCCAAAAACAAGGTAGAGGTCAGCTTGAGAGGAGAGTGGGTGGTGGAAATTTGAATAAAGGAAATGGTCACAAGAAGGTTGGTCAATCATACGCACAAGTGATAACTAGGGGTGATTTTGTGGCAACAAAATGGAAGGAGGAAGTTAATATAGTAGTGGCAAGGGCAGAAGGGGCATGGTTAGGGAAAGGGATGATTGTGAAAGAAAATAATACTAAGTGGTTGGAGAAGTGTTGGATAGGAAGACTACGAGATATATTGCTATTTAATAGGTTAAAGGATGTGTTTGTGTTAGAAAAGGTTGGGAAAGTGAAACTGTAATATGCAAAGGGAGACAAGGTGTTGATTGAGGGAATTTTGAAGGAAAGGATTATGGAGGAGATGAAGAATGAAGAGGATGGTTTAATGTCAATCTTCTACTCTATTAAAAAATGGCATAGAGATCAACAGACTAGAAATAGACTTGTTTGGGTTCAGTGCACAAGCATCCCCCTTCAAGCTTGGGGGATGAATGTTTTGCAAAGGTGGTGAGTGTGTTCAGAACATTTGTAGAATCAGATAAAGACACATTCAACATGGAGAAGTTGGACGTTGCTCGAATACTAGTGCTAGTATCATCGCCACAACATGTTATATATAGTGATAGAGTTAAAATCAATAGGGTTGTTTGTAGCATCAAGGTGATAGAGGAGAACCAGCCTCATAAGGTGTCATGCAATTGTTGGAGATGGAGCAAAGACGAGGAGGGGGCAGATAGTGGAAGTGATATGGGACAGGACTTTATGTCTTCGAGCTCGAAGATAGAGGAAGAAGAAGAGGAGGGTAAAAATGGAGAGGACGGTGGAGATGGAGGAACGTAAGGAAGAACAAGGCAGTGAAGAAGCATCGAAGAATTCAAATTCTTATTCAATAGACAATAACCAACAGTATAAAGATGCTAGTGTTAGATCGGGAGGCAAAGTAAATGATTCAACCAAAAAGTCAAATCATTCAACTAATCCTACAGAAAAAGGCGAAAGGGTAGGTGGATTAGGGGGGCGATGTGGAGGTAGACTGCGAAAAAGAAATTAGTATGTCGGGAGTAAAAGTAGGAAAGGTACAAGGAATGTTGCAAGAATGTGGTAATATTCAACAAAATAAGAAGGGAGAGGCATAACCTAAAACATGTATGGTAGATATTGGGCCGATCACTAATGGCCCAAACTATAATACATGTAAATTTGATGAGGCAAATGGGTTCGTCGTAGCCACGAACCCAATCGGATGTGAAGAGGGTCGAATAGTAAATGAAATGAATTTTGGACGAGAAGGATGGACTGAATCTAATTCAATACTCATGGATGAAAATGTGGGTGAAGAGTAGAGTAATATGACAGACGGTAATGAAGGAAGAGATACAATTTCTTTGTTTACAAGAGATGAAGAAGGAGTAGGTAGATAGATTAACTATAGCAACACTATGGGGCGATGAAGATTTTAGTTGGTTACAAAAATCCTCAATTAGGGCCTTAGGGGGTTTATTATGCATCTGGGACACACAAGCTATCACATTGATTGATCAATTTATGGGCACATGGTACATTAGGGTAGTTGGAAGATGGGCGAAGAATAACACATTTACAATTATGATCAATGTATATGCTCCATGCCGAAGGGTGGAAAAAAGGGCTCTATGGGAAGATCTTTAGGTGGCTCGAAGGAGATTCAACTCTATTAAAAAGTGATGTATTTCAGGGGATTTCAACAGTGTTTGGTCTACAGCTGAAAAGGAAGGGGTTAGTGAAGTTGGAGGGACGACGGAGATTACTAAATTTAATGATTTTATTGAGGCAATGGAACTGATGGATGTACCATTGATTGGTAGGAAATTTACATGGTTCAGGCCTAATGGAAGGGCACGAAGTAGAATAGATCGGGTACTAATATCAAGGGAATGGTTCCAACTGTGGCCTTGCAACTTACAATAGGTTCTTGATAGGTGTATTTTCGATCATTGTCCTATCATTGTCAAGGAATTGGTGGTTGGCTAGGGCCTAAAACCATTTAGAGTATTGGATTGCTAGCTACTTGATCTGAGGTTTGGTTAATTTGTGAAGAAATTCTGGATGGACATGTAGATAAGAGGCAAAGGAGCGTTTGTCGTTAAGGAAAAACTAAAAGGGTCAAAAGCAGGTTTGAAGTCCTAGAATATTGAACACTTCGGTATCTTGGAGAAATGACAAGATACGGTGATACAAGTGTTGAATGAGTTGGAAAAAAGAGAGGAGGTATGCGTCTTAATCATAATGAAGTTAAAAAAAAGGTAGAATTACAAGCAAAATTTTGGAAAGTGGCAAAATGCGTCAAATCATTGGCTTATCAAAAATCTAGATCGAAGTGGTTAAAGGAGGGTGATCAAAATTTGAAATATTTCCATGTTTGCATCAATTAGAGAAGGAGAAGGAACACGTTGAAAGGATTAATGATCCAAGATGAGTGGGTATCAAATCCAGCACTAGTGAAGGAGGAGGTGAAGTCATTTTTTGAAGAACAGTTTTGTGAAGGGGAGCATTATAGACCTAAGCTTAATGGTGTTAGATTTAGTAGAATCTCACAAGAAGATAATATGATGTTGTTGGCGGATTTTGATGATACAAAGGTCAAGGCGGCGATATAGGAATGCGAGAGTTCAAAGAGCCCGAGGCCGGACGGGTACAACTTCAAATTCATCAAGCGATTTTAGGAGATAATTAAAGAAGAGTTTATCAAGTCTCTCCGTGATTTTCATTCATTTGGCTCACTCCCTAAGGGAGGTAATGCATCTATCATAGCATTAATCCCAAAGGTTAGTGTTCCAATTTGTTTAGGAGAGTATAGACCAATCTCTTTGGTGGGTTGCATTTATAAAATTCTTGCTAAGATTCTTTCAAATAGATTAAAAAGGGTGCTCGATGGTGTGATAGATAAGTGTCAAAGCGCTTTTTTGGGGGGAAGATCATTATTGCAAAGCGTACTAGTGGAAAATGAGGTGGTAGAGGAAGCTAGAAGGAACAAGAAAGGTTGTCTCATATTCAAAGTAGATTATAAGAAAGCTTGTGACTCTGTTTGTTGAGACTTCCTATTTTATATGATGAAGAGACTCGACTTTGATGAAAAGTGGATTGGATGGATTCGAGGTTGCTTGGGTAGTTCATTAGTATTGTTTTGGTGAATGGAAGCCCTACGAAGGAATTCTCAATTTCGAAGGGCCTTAGACAAGGGGACCCTCTTGCCCCCTATTTTATTCATGATAGTAGCAAAGGGTTTGAGCGGGTTGATGAGGGAGGTGGTAGACAAAGGGCTGTTGATAAGCTTCAAGGTGGGCTCCAACTTTGTTCCTATCAACATACTCCAATATGCAGATGACACAATATTTATCAGGGAACCTACATCTCGAATGTGATAATGATTAAAAGTATGTTGAGATGTTTTGAACTTGTTTCCGGTTTAAAAATAAATTTTTTCAAAAGTAATTTTGGAACGATTGGTGTGGATGGAGCGCAGGAGGTAAGGTTCGTTGAATTTTTGAATTGTAAAATTAAATTTCCCTTTTGTGTATCTTGGAATTCCCATTGGTGTTAACCCTAGGCTTGAAACTACTTAGGTACCTATCATTAGGAAAACTGAGAAAAAAAAACTATCTAGCTGAAAGCATAAATTATTATCTATGGCTGCTAGGATATGTTTGGTGAATTCTATGCTTTCCTCTCTCCCATTGCTTTTTCTGTCCATTTTTAAAATTCCTAAAAAGGTTGGGAATAAAATTGTAGCATTGCAGCGAAAATTCTTGTGAGGGGGTTTAGAGGGTGGTAATAAGGTTAGCTTGGGTGAGTTGGGACAAATTGTGCGAGCATAAGTCAAGTGGGGGGTTGGGTGCAAAAACATATTCTCCTTTAATGAGACTCTTATTGGAAAATGGAAATGGAACATGTTACTACAAGGTGATGAGTTATGGTTCCAAATCCTAAATTCAAAGTATGGAGGGTGGAGTGAATCTTAGCAAAAAACATTCATGGTGGTGGAAAGATCTATCAAGAGTTTGTGGGGCTAAAAAAGAATCTAATTGGTTTGATAGATTGTGGAAGTGGAACTAGGATGTGGAGATAAAATTATGTTTTGGAAAAACACTTGGATTGGCGATCAATCATTGATAGAGACATTCCCAAGACTGTTCTTGAATTCAATTCAAAGAGAAGAAAAGATTGTCAACCTAGGCAGATAGGAGGGGGGTGTATGGCATTGGCAACTGTGTTGGAGAAGAGCTTGGTTTGAGAGGGAAAGAGAGGCAGTTGATAATTTCATGGCACTCTTAGGCCAATGGGGCTTGCATTTGTCAACTTCTAACAATTGGCTATGGTTGGGTGATAAATATGCGGATCACTTGGTGAGGTTTGCATATCAGGGAATACAAAATGAAGAAACTGTGGAAGAGCATGATCCTATTTTTGAGAATATTGGGCTACTGAAATTTCCTCCAAAAATTCATGTATTTATATGGAGGACTATATTAGACAAACTGCTTATAGGGGCCAATCTTAAGTGCAGAAATATATTGTTAGCAAATGAGGAAGCTTTGTGCCCATTTTGCAAGGTAGGGGAGGAGAACTTGAATCACATCATGTTCAGTTGTAACCTCACTAATGCAATATGGAAAGAACTGTACAATGAGATCTTTGTGTCCTCAGTGTTACCTACATATACCAGGATGAATTACTATCAAATTATTAGAGGAAATTCCAACAGCAACTACAGGTGGAGATATATGTGGTGTGTGGCTGTTTAAGTGATATGTGTTAAAACCAAGACATTTAATGATGTTTGACCCCTAATACTTTGATAAGTTTTGATGATAACAAATATGATAATATTTGATCAACTAATGATTTTAGACTAAGTGATTTCAAAAAATCAAAGTGAGAACACACAATGGTATAATCACTTAATTTCTCACTTACGTCTTAATTGTTTGATAACTTGTAACAATTAATCAAGCACTATAATTGCTTTTAATCATATTAAAATAAGCTCTAGAACAGATTATGCAAAGTTCATAAGATCAAATGGTACAGTCTTGGAACAGATCATGCTAAGTCCTGGAAAAACTCATGCAAAGTCTAAACCAGACCATACAACAGTCTCGGACAGACTATGTGAAGTCTTGGGACAGACAACACAAGTCTAGGACCAAACTATGCATATGTACTGGACCAGAACATGTATGGAACACGGTTAGACAATGCATAATTAAGACAAACCATGATTAAGCCAAGGTCAGGCCATGTCTAAAGTTAGGCATGACCATGCTTAGTCAGACTAAACTATGTCTGTTAAGCCAGATGTTGTCTCTGCAGGAACAGAATATGATTTGTCATATGTGTTAAGGAATATGTGTTTTATAATTAAATCCTTACACAAATAAAGATATTGTTGTTATAGAAAGAAAGGGAGATACTTTCTAAACTTACTTTTTTCTATTCCTCGTATTGCTTACATGTCTCGAATTGTGTGAAGTGTGTAGGTATAGCCAAAAGACTAATCAACATTGAGATGCACACCTTAAGCTAAAAGCCAATTGTGACAAAGATAAAAACCTGCTCTAGTCACATCAAGCATAGTCAAAGTAACTTCAACACTCTTCTATGAGACAATGGAAACCTATCTTTTCCAACGTTCAAATCCATGAAGCTCACTATATAAAGATGCTTCCATGCAACGAGAAGAAGATGATGAAATGCTAATAAACTGAAACAAATTCATTCAAAGCAAATTGCATAGCAAGTAAAGCACTCTAAGAAAAGAAAAACCTAGTAAGAAACTCGAGCTGAGAGAAAAGAGAATACCCATCCTCTACAAGCTCACACATATTCAACACTTGTTCATATCCTCTCTTTGAGAGTTATCTGAGTCTTATACATATTTGTATAGAAAGTCAGGAGTGGCTTAGTGATAAAAGAATACTTGGAAAGTATAATTTTAGAGGGAGATTCATATTTATAACCAGAAGTGGTTTAGAATACTTGTAGCCAATAGTGGCATAGAGAATACTTGTAGCCAGAAGTGGTAGTGAAGAATACTTGTCTTGTAATCAATTGATTATAGTGGAATCCTTTAACAATTGTTAAAGAAGAATTGGACATAGCTTAAGTTGAGTGAACCAGTATAAAAACAAGCTCTCATTTGCTGTCTTGTGATTACATATATTTATTGTGCCTACTATGCTCTTTTGGAAAGGTTTTTAAAGCTTTGCTTTACAAGGATATATTTGTTGATTTAAACTTACATATATCCAAGAAGACAACTTGTGAACTAATAGTATTTACGAAAAAGTTTTTAACCCATTATTCAATCCCCCCTTTCTTGTGTGTTCATGTATATTTCAAACTCAATTATTTTCAAAGGAAAGGATTTCAACCAAGAGGAGATTATGCAGCAAATTAAATTCTATGCTTGGTAATGGTTATCTTGTTTTGATCCAGATTTTTTGTACACTACATCTCAATGGTTTTGCAATTATAAAGCTTGTATTGGATTATGTTAATATAGAGTTGTGTATAGTCTTGTAAGGTTGATACAGTATAGCTGGGGTGGAGTAGTTTTTTGGTTGTTTAAGGTAGATTGTATCTATTAGGTTTATGCTATATGTGCCTTAGTAATTGTGCAGATATGGTATAACCCTTACGTGTAAGGCCTTTGTTCATTGGGGTTGTGGCTACTTTTTGCTCTGTATCGAAGTATTCTTTATACCTCAATTTCAGCTTATATATAGATATACATACCTCTGTGGTTGACAAAAAAAAAAAAAAAAAAACTTATAATCAAAATAAAAATGGGGCATGTAATCCCCAAAAGAAGAGACAGTTACAAGTTACAGCAACCACCAAAAGTTGGAATAAATTAATTAACAATTTACTCCAAAATTTAATCCAACTTTGCTATGAAATAAATATTGTTTAAATAATTTTAATCCAAAAGTTGCAAACTTTGCTTTTTGCATTCATCATTTTCTAACTACCATGTAAAACAAAGCAATACATCTTCCTATATTTACTTTGTTCGTGCTTTCGTACTCTTTCTTTTTGGATTCAATTGTTTTTAAAATTAATTATCGAGCATTCTTCCCTCCAGCAAGTTTAATTGCTTATGCCATTTCATACTAGCAAAATTCTATTTCTTTTGTAGTTTTAATCAAGTGAACTCTTAAATGAAGTCTCAGTTCATCTAAAATTCTTCAAATTAACTCTCGTGATTTTTAGCACAGATGTATAAAAAAAAAAACCATATACTAGCGCTATCTAACATTAAAAATTAAAGTAAAAACTAGTCATTCAATTCATATATTTTTTTAATGTAACAATTCAATTCATCTAACATGCACCTAATTAGCAATTCAATTCAAAAGGTAACATACAAAAGGTTATTTTTCAATGAAATCAAAGTTTGAATTGAATAATGAAAATAACCATAACAGTGTTAGAACCAAGACATTTGATGATATCTAACCCCTAATACCTTGATAGGTTTTGATAATAACAAATATGATAATATTTGATCAATTGATTTCAAGAAATAAAATGAGAACAAACAATGGTAAAATTACTCAAACCTTCGCTCACATCTTAAACTGTTTGATATCTTGTTGTGATCAATCAAGCATTATAATTACTTCTAATTAGACTAAGATAAGCTTTTGAACAGACCACGCTAAGCCATACAATGTCTGACGCTAAGCCAGACGATGTTTGAAGCTAAGTCAGACGATGTCTGAAGCTAGACCAGACTATGTCTGAAGCTAGACCAGACTATGTCTGTTAAGCCAAACGATGTCTGAAGCCAGATTAGACTAGATGTCTAATGCCAAACCAAACTATGTCTATCAAGCCAGATGATGTCTGATGCCAGACTAGATGATGTCTATACAGGCCAGATGATGTCTGAAGCTAGACCAGACTATGTCTATCAAGCCAGACGATGTATGATGCCAAGACCAAACAATGTCTGTGTTAATCTAGACTAAGTGTGTATTGGATCTAATGAACGTATTGAGAAATAAGCATTACCTTTATATTTGACTATCATTTTATAATGCATAATCTGTAACAAAAAGAGAGGTAGATACTCTGAGTTACTTTCTATTCCTTGTATTTATGTTTGCATGTCTTGAAATGTGTGAAGTTTGCAGGTATAGCTAAAAAGTCTAACAGCTTTTGAGAGGCAAACCAAAAAGCTAGAAACCAATTGTGACAAAACAGAAAACTGCTCCTATCAAATCAAACTTTGCAAAAGCAACTTCAGCACTCAACTGTGAAACAACGGACTTCTATCTTCTCCAACGTTCAAATTCATGAAACCCAATATATAAGAAGCTTCCATGGAACGAGAAGAAGATGATGAGATGCTAAGAAATTGAAACGAAATAATTCAAAGCAATTTGTAAAGGAAGAAAAGCACGTTTGAGAAAAGTCAAGTGAGAAACTCGAGCTGAGAGAAAAGAGAATATTCGTATTCTACAAGCTCACACAGATTCAATAATCGTTTATATCCTCTTTTTGAGAGTTACCAGAATCTTATACTTATTTGTATAGAAAGCCAGGAGTAGCTTAGTAATAAAAGAATACTTGAGAAGTATAATCTCAAGAGGAGATTCATACTTGTAACCAGAAGTGATTTAGAATATTTGTAGCCAGAAGTAGTAGTGAAAAATACTTGTTTTGTAATCAGTTGATTATAGTGGAACCCTTTAACAGTTGTTAAAAGAGAATTGGACGTAGTTCAGGTTGAGTGAATCAGTATAAAACAAACTCTCATTTTCTATCTTATGATTACATATATTTATCTTGTCCACTGTGTTCTCTTGAAAAGGTTTTCAAAGCTTTGTCTTGCAATGATATATTCGCTTATTTAAACTTACATATATCCAAGAAGACAACGTGTGAACTAATAATATTTGCAAAAATGTTTTTAACTCACTATTCAACCTCCCTTCTAGTATGTTCTTGTATATTTCAAACACTACTACTTCTAACAAAAAAACAATGAAAATTATGTATCCTAAAAACTACACACAGCATGAGAAGGAGAGGGAATCACATGCAATGGTGGGATGTGATGAGACCAGAAAAGAGAGAGAATGAATGGAGAAAGAAAAATATTTTTTAAAACAATAAATTTAAAATACCTTAATATTCTATTATTCAATTTATTTAAACAAATGATTAAATTTCTGTCTAAATATTTTGGTGTAAACTATTAACCTATTTCAAGAAGTGAAAAATAGGTTAGAATATGTTATTCATTTTTGGTCAAGAGAGTTTTTCATAAAATTGTGCAAGAAAACAAAAATCACTTTATGACTTGGAGAATGTGTATGTTCGATGATGGGATGAAGAGTCGAGACGACCAAAATTACTCTTTTGTTTTTTTTTTTTTTATATAAAAAATTACCTTACAATAAGACAAAAAGCAGTATAAATAGTAAGTTTATTTCTCCTCTACTAATTCTCTCTCCTCTCTGGTCTCATCACATCCACTAATTCATATAAAGCACTTCGGATGAATGTGTAGAAAGAGTAAAAATAATTTCTAAACAATGTTGTGAATGCATTGTTACTCAACAAGATTCTTTTAAACCTTTTAACACTATTGACGTTGTTCAATAGGAGAATCCAATTATTGAACTGTAAGAAGAATGAAGAAGGAGAGATAAGCAAAAAAGAAGGGAAGGGGTAAGAAAAAACAAAAAAGGAAAAAGTAAGAAGGGTGTTTAAGGAAGTTTATTAAAAAAAAAAGTAAAAGAGGAGTATACTTTTTTTTAATCAAGGGAGGTAAATACATAATTTGTCTTAAATAAAGTCTTTGACATGTAACATATCTTATTCAAGCTAATACTTTTAACATAGGCTAAACTCAAGCTTAACAAAGCCTAGTTCAGCCTTACCTATTTTCATTCATAATTATTATGTAATTCATGAGAATTAAAATTAGTTTTTTAAAAAAATGATTAAAATTACTCGTCTATTTAATTATGAATAATAACATCAATTCATTTTTTTAAAATGTAGTATTATTTAACAAAACTTATTCGACTATAAAGTTCACTTCTTTTTGTTTAGTCTGTCTCCCTTTTCCAATTTTCATTAATAAAAAAATAAAAATAAAATTTCTTTCTTCTTAATTCTTTTAAGGAAAAAATAATAAATTATATTGGATAAATAATTTGAAATTTTATTTTGAATGATTAACTTACTCGAGTTAATGTTGTAAAAAATAAAATATTACTCGAGTTATTAATATAATATAAAATGCTAAGTTATATCATTACGATCATATAATTCGTTTATAATTAACGATTGAAAAACATGCATGTTTAAACTTTAAATAAATACAAATATTTATAATTCATCTAAAAACACACTGATGAGTTAAAATCTATAAAATATATTCAATTAACTGTATTTTTATATTTTTGTAGTGTTTAATATAAATTATTTTTCATATGTTGAATATTTAAGACAATATTTTGTAAAATGTATTAGATTGCAAAAAGTCATGTTTGTCAAATAATTGATGTTACAAAATTAAACAATTAAACAAAAATAATTTAGTGTAGTAGTCTAGTAGAGTACGATTTTAAAATGTGTCTATTATTTATTTTTAGACAATAGTCAAAACAAGGGTTTGAACCTAGGATTTTAACAAACTATCCAAATCATTTACCCAGTAGCTAGGTTATACGTTTGTTATACTGCTATTCATTGTTGTAATTAAGTGAAGCTGAAAGGGTAATTCTTTTTTTTCACTGAAAAGAAACATTTATTTAGATCGAGTATCAAAAGACAAGAAAGAAATTATAAAATTGGAGGATCTGCACCCATGTGCAAACATGATTGGTAAGGAAATTAGGCTTAATTGTTGTTTTGTTACTCACTTTTTTAAATTCATACTTTTTTAAATTTATATTTTTGGTCTCTTAATTTTAAATTCATAATTTTAATTTTTATATTTTTAAAATCAAATATTTTTAGTTCATCCGTCAATTTAGAAGAATTTGTCGTTATCTTTAATATTGACTTTTTTTTTTTACTATAATTAATAATTATTTAATTAAAACTAATTAGTTGATTTGCTTTCCAAATAAATTCTACTTAATTATTCCCATCCTCATTCATTCGCTTGTTATCGCATAGTATATATATTGTCCGAAACACATTGATTGTCTTTTCTTTGGCCACCGTAATGGCTCACATTATTTGACTGTGATTCAGTTCGGGATATACAATCTTGTCTTTATGTATCGAAACACGCATACTCCACGTGAGGCTATGCTAATCTAATTCCCAGTTTAGTTCTCTTACTTTTGTTATGTCTTGGAACCTTTTTTCTTCTCTTGAAAAAAAAAATCACTATTTTTTTTAATGTAATTAGATGATGTTCAAAGTCAGCTTTCATGCACAAGCCATTCATATTAGGTTATAATATTTCACAATGAAATTCATGATTAGTCATTACTCATTAATGCCTGTTGTGTAAATTTTATTGGGTTTCACATAATCAATTATAGGAACCTAATCAGATCTTGAAACTAATGAGTTTCACAACATAAAATAGAAAGAGTGTACCTTTTTCCATTGCGCTTTGATTTCCTTTGATAAGGAGGAAACAAGATTCCACTCCCTTAACTCTTCCTTACTATTCTCTTACGTTCGTGATGGCAAGTAGGTTGAGAGAATAGTTTTATGTCAGGGAGGGAATCCTGGTTCACGTTAGTAGGTGTTAACCCTTTATATCCATTACTCCCATCAAGTAGCATTTATCTTTAGAAACTACTCCGCTTAAGCCCATGACCCATTTACCATTTAATTCATAATTATTTATTTATTTATTTATCATATAAGTCATCCATATTATACGAGACAAAATCTTACATTCTCCTACTTGACTCATGTGATATTATTTAACATCATAGACAAATAAATAAATAATCTAAACATACATAATGCGCATTGAAATGACTAAATGGTTTTATACATTGGGCACACCATAATTTCATAATTAAGAATAGGAAATAATTTGGATCATGACAGTTGTACATCACCTAATTGATATAGTCCCTTCCATGTATCACAAATTAGACTTCTCTTTAATATGAACATAATTAGGAGCACAAAATGGTCCAACATAATGTCTTTATTAAAAAACAATACCTGTTTACATCACTCTTATACAATTATGCATGCAAATATAGATAACAGGTAATTAGAAACATATCATAAATGAGCTCAAAGTGTCAATAATCCAAAATGAAGTAAATATTATACTTAACAATCATTAACAATAATAATGCCCATATTTTCAACATGATCAACAAAAGTCTTGGGCAGTAATCCATTCATCAAAGGGTTAGCAATCATGAGTTTTGTGCTAATAATTTCTATTGATACTCTTTGTTTCTAAACTTCTTCTTTCACGGCAAAGTACTTCAATTCCATATGTTTAGCACCTTTAGAGTACTTGTCGTTCTTAGAGAAGAACACTGCTACGAAGTTATCACAATACATTTTCAGCGACCTAACAATAGTGTCGACAATTTCAAGCCCTAAAATAAAGTTTCGCAACCATTTAGCCTAAATTGTAGCCTTAAAACATGCTACAAATTCAGCTTCTATAGTGGATGCAGCCACAATAGATTGTTTTGCACTCTTCCACGATATCGCTCCTCCAGCTAATAGAAAAACATAGCCAATGGTGGATTTCCTTATATCCACACATCCAGCAAAGTCCGAATCAGAGTACCCAATCACCTCAAGGTGATTAGACCTCCTATATGTAAGCATGTGATCCTTCATTCCCTGTAAGTATCTCAGAACCTTCTTTGCAGCTTTCCAATGTTTCATTCCCGATTTACTTTGATATCTTCCTAACATTCCGGCTGCAAAGCTTATGTCTGGTCAAGTACAGACCCTGAGCATACATAATACTCCCAACAACAGATGCATATGAAATTGCTTCCATTTGTTTTCGTTTCAAATCATTCTTAGGACATTGTGCGAGACTTAACTTGTCTCCTTTCTGAATTGGAACAGGTGATGCTAAGCATTTTTCCATCCTAAAACTCTCTAGTACTTTATTGATATATGCTTTCTGAGATAAGCCTAACAATCCTTATGATCTATTTCAGAATATTTCTATTCCTATCACATAGCTTGCCTCACCCATATCTTTCATTTCAAAGTTACTAGAAAGAAACTTCTTAGTTTCATAAAGTAAACTAAGATCATTAGTTGCAAGCAATATATCATCAACATACATAATTAGAAATATAACCTTACTTCCACTAACCTTTAGATATATACATCGATCAACAATGTTTTCCTTGAATCCAAAGGAAACAATGGTATCATTAAACTTCAAATACCATTGGCGAGAAGCTTGCTTAAGTTTGTATATTGATTTCTTTAATTTGCACACCATGTGTTCCTTTCCTTCAACCTGAGAACCCCATTGGTTGGTCCATGTAAACATTCTTATCTAAATCTCCATTAAGAAAGGCAATTTTCACATCCATTTGATGTAGCTCCAAATCATAATGGGCTACGAGTGCCATGATAATCTTGAAAGAATCCTTTCGTGAGACTGGTGAAAAAGTCTCTTTATAATCAATGCCATCTTTTTGAGTAAAACCCTTAGCAACAAGTCTAGCCTTGTAATGTTCGAGGTTGCCATGAGAGTCACATTTAGTCTTAAAGACCCACTTACAACCAACTCTCTTACAACCTTCTGGTAATTCTACAAGGTCCCAAACACCATTTTGTTCCATGGATTTTAACTCTTCTTTCATGGCATCTAACCATTTCTCAAAATTATCATTACTTACAGCTTGTGAAAACAAAACTGGATCATTATCATTAATGCTTAAGTCAATTTCTAACTCATGTAGATATACCTCATAGTCATTCGAAATAGTTGGCCTCTTTACTCTTTGAGATCTCCTTAATGCTACTTCTTGTGGTTCTTCTACAATAGGTTCATTTTGAATCATGGGTTCATTATTGTGTTGCTCTTCTTCACTGTTGTTTGGAACAACATCTAGAGGAACACTCACTTTATTGCTAGAGACATAAGTATAAGGGACTTGCATTCTAACTTCTTTAATTTCCACATTTTGTGGAATTGTACTCCCACTAACTTCACCATTTTCAATGAACCTTGCATTTCCAGTTTCAACAATTCTCATACCATGATTAGGACAGTAAAACATATACCCTTTTGATTTTTCTGGATAACCAATGAAATATCCACTGATTGTTCTTGCATCTAGTTTCTTTTCATGTGGATTGTAAATCCTTAATTCTGCTTTCCATTCTTTCTTTAGAAATATGACCCAATCGTTTATGCCACAAGAAAGCAGAACGTTCATTCACAAAATTACGTTTAGTGCCAATATTATGATGCAAAGTCAAAATCGTTTCACCATACAAACCATTTAAATTCAATTTATATAAACCATCACAAAGAATACCAATACCAATGAGATGATTATTCTAAATAAACTGAAACATCCATTGCTAAAATTAAAAGAGTATACAATAATATCAAGTTTAGATAATGAAACTAAATTCCTAGATAAACTAGGTACATAAAGAGTTTCCAATAAATCTAAATGATGTTCAGTGTCAAGGATTAAATGATAAGTCTTGACCGCTTCCACTAGAACTTTCACTCTATTCCCCATGAAGACGAACTTCTCATTTGGGCTTATGGTTTGGATTGAAAGGAATTCCTACATCATATTAGAAACATGAGTTGTGCATCCAGAATCAATCCACCATGTGCCATGGGGAACTTTAATTAAATTTGATTCAAAACATACATAAGCTTAAGCTCGCCTTTCTTTTCAACCAAGCTTTACGTTTTGGACAATCCTTCTGGAAATGCCCAGCTTTCCCACAAAAGTGGCAATTATTGCTCTTTGGTTTCTGGATTTGCATAGATGCCTCATTAACCTTTGCTGGCTATTTTCCCTTATCATGTTTCTTCATAAATTTCTTTCCAGCTCCTTGATTCCCTTGGTGGCTTACATAATGGATTGAGTGACTCCCTTGATTCTTAAGCCTTGTTTCCTCTTGAACCAACATACCGTGCAATTCATGCACGTTCCATTTGTCTTTCATGGTATTATAGATCATTTGAAACGGGCCATATTCAGTTGGTAACGAGTTAAGAATAAATTGTCCAAGGAAGTTCTCATTCACAGCCATTCCCAAGGTCTTAAGCCTTGCTGCAATGTTTGTCATTTCAATGACGTGCTCATGCATAATATGTGAACCATTAAACTTCATAGTGGTCAACGTACTCATTAATGTCCCAGCAAGGGACTTATCAGTTGTTTGGGAGCGCTCTCCCACTAACCTCATAAATTCTTTAGCATTTTCAGTCGGGGGGAGAGATGACTTAATGTTGTCTGTGACAGTCATTCTCAAGAACATTAGGCTGAGTCTATTAGATCTTTCACAAGCTTTATGATAGGCTTTCGCTTCATTGCTGCTAGCATCAGTAATAGCGGTAGGCTTCTCTTCTAAAATGGTAAGATCAAGATCCAAAACACTGAGGTGAAATTGGACTTGCTCATTCCAGTCAGAGAAATTAAGCCCATTAAAAATTGGCATAGACGGAAGATGAGAATTCAATGAGTTGGAAATTGATATTGCATAATAAAATTTCGCATAAGTGTTTTGAGACATTAATCACATGTTATACATATGATACATTCATAACAATAATTAATATATATTAATGCTCTCCTTTAGATGATACACCAATACACAACATAACGATGCTGATAAATTATTTTAACATTATTTAACAATTAAATATGTACCAATTAAAATTATCTTATTACCTTTGGGTATAAAATAAAACTAATGGTACATACAAATTGCCTACAGTTATATTCATCAATTAAAACGACAATTAATCAACCTTTGGGTAATCCATAAATGCCTTCTAATCAAGAATTTTAATATACCCATAAATCAATAATTATATATTTCAGCATCCATTATTCGATGGATAATTGAATAAAATATCATTAATTTTGGAATTAAATAAATCATAAATTTAACTACTTTAATAACTAACAAATTTATCATACACTTAATTCCAAATAAACATTGTGACATTATAATCATCATTCGTTAGTATTCCCAATGTGCTATAATATTATTCATTCAAATTCTTGATATTACATAAGTATATATAAATTCACCATAAAAAGATCACTTTCTCGTATATACAGTATATACAATGACGGGGACATAGAAAAGCACAAAAGCATAGGATGTTGGATGAATGTAAAGTGAGGAACTTTCAAGTTCGTCAACGAGCCACATATATGCATATATATAAAAAACTTTATATTTCATGTATGTGCAGGGATTCACGTGAATTTCGTATGGGCCATAATATGCCAATGCATAGTTGTCGGAATTATTCACATTTACAAAGAAAGGTATATAACTTAATAAAAATCAATAATTAGCTGCAGAGAAACGTTCAAGCTTGCAACAGAAATAATATTAATAATCCTTAATTATTAAATTAGGATTTATACATTTTTGGGAGAAACATATTTATCGAAAAATCATATAGTTTTACAATCAGATTCTCATACCACATGTAAATTTTATTGGGTTTCACATAATCAATTATAGGAACCCAAACAGATCTTGAAACTAATGAAATGTACCTTTCTCCACAGCAAGAGTGTTTCTGTAGTGTGTGCTTTGATTTCTTTTAATAAGGAGGAAACAAGATTTCATTTCCTTAACTCTTTCTTATTATTCTCTTACATTCGTGATGACGGATAGATTTGAGAAAATACTTTTATATCAGGGAAATGATACTATTTCATTTACCATTTAATTCATAATTATTAATTAATTATTTATTTATTATATAAGTCATCTATATCACACGAGACAAAATCTTAAATGTTGGCCTTTGGCTTTGGAATAGTTTTAAGGAATTTAATTATTTTGAGTATGTTAATCAGACAACAACTGGAATATTTGATATAATATTTTATGACATCATTTTTTATATCATATACTTTTATTTCTTTTCTTTCTTAGTTGTGTAATTTGATATAAGAGTTATTATATAAATAAGATTTCTCAACTATAATATTTTTTTCTCCAAAGCATTTTACAATAATTTATTTTAATTATGAACTCTTTCAAATGCAAAATAAATTAATTTAAAGACATATGTTTACACGAAAAAAAAAAATACAAAGAATAGATACGTCTCATTGATTTGGTAAAGTTGCGAGGGACCATCTACAAAGAAGATAAGTGTTAGTGATATAATTTCTAAAATATTACTTTATATATTTATCGTATATAAAATTTTTATTAGAAAACATTTTTCAAAGAGTCATAATAATAATAATAATAAATCGACAAGGTGGATCCGTACCATGGCTCGTGAAAGAAATACAAACAACAGGAATGACTTTTGCAGTTTTGGTTTTCGGGGGACGAAAGAAATCCTTAATTTGTAACCTTGTCTTAATTGGTAATGATATTAGAATGGATTGAAATGAAAATAGTATACTTAAAAAAATGATAGTGATATAATAAAAAATTATATAAATGTGACCCAAATTGTTTCTAAAATTCAGGTAGTTAGGCAAAATTTGTTATAAAAAAACTAGTTTAATTAGCGGTGTGCGTAAGTAACCTTTTATTTCTCCTCCTAAATGAATAGAAAGTGAAGATGAAATATGATCCAATAACATAACATAAATACTAGTAGTAATTAATTAGTTAATGTTAATGATATGAGGCGATGATTGGAGAGCTTTCCTTGTCATCACATACTACATACCTGCAAATGAAACAAGTATTTATGTTCTCTTCTCTTATGTTGCATCTGCTATCCGTGTTAAAGCATCACAATGCTGACTCTTTTTTTTTTTTTTTTTGCTTTCAGTGGGACTTATAATTATATATCATCTTCTTTTTTTCCATTTTTTCATACAAACAATTTTAATCATCAAATTTTTTCAATGATTAGCATCTCTTCAAAATTACTTTCAATAGGTCCAAAAAAAATTAACTCTTCAGATTTTAAAATATGTTATTAAAAAAAATTAAAGTATTAGTGTTAGGAATTAAAACTGTTTTCAATGGATAATTTTTAGGAAACAACTGTATTAGAAAAGAATAAAAAAAAAAAAATATATTAAAGATGGTCTAAATCTAATGATGAATTGAATGGGTCCCCAATTGGAAGTTCTTGAAAATTATGGGCACATGGTTACAGGAAATCCTTATCGTAATTTGAACTCTCAAGTCACTATTAATTAGCTTTTCTTGTAAAATTAAATTATCTTTAGTTAAACAACTTTATTTAATAATATATCTTAGGTTTATAATAATAAATTTATCTATTCTCTCCCTCATATAAGCTAAACAAAGTATGCGTGTCTTTTTCTTTTTGACGAATCAATGCCTAAAAGGAATTAGTAGTTAATCTATTCAGATAAAGATGACAATTTGAGGTGTTTTGACCTTGATGGATAATTTCTTGAAAGAAATTACTCACAAGGTGTAGTTTGAAAACATAATACCAAAGTGGGTAGTCTTTGACTGTTCATTAAAAGAGATATGTCACTCTGACCCATTTCTTTCTCTCGTTGATCGTGAGTCAGCAAGTGGAAGACGTTACTCCCTTATTTTTTTCCAACCAATTAGGGACCTAATCTGACGTGTGTTCCCTAGCAAATAGGAGACGTCATTCAGTACCATTTCTCCTTTTTTGGTTGGCCCTACGTGGCATAGGAGGCGCCACTCGCTTTTATTTCTCCCATAGGAGACGCCACTTGCTTCTATTTTCCCCATGGGAGACATCAATCACTATTGCTTCTCCTATGAGAAGGCAATTTTGATGATCTCTTCTCCTCCTGCCATGAACAGGTTCTTTGGATGGTGGTGGTAACTCCAATTTTTTGTGTTCACACATTCTCATACTATGTCTGCCAATTCCTTTTCCTTCCCTTTGGCCTGCACCAATATTTGGATTTTGCAGTGCTCTTGGAAACTATTGTGGAGAAGGAAAGGCATCCTCGGTTGGCACAATCAACCTCTAAATTTTAGAGAACACATTTAATGCATTATGGGGGTAGGAAAAAAAGGGACCACAAAAATTGGCATCTCCTATGGGAGAAATAGAAGTAAGTGGCGCCTCCTATGCCACATGGGGCCAACCAAAAAAGGAGAAAGGGTAGTGAATGATGTCTTTTATTTGCCAAGGAACACACATTTGATCTAGTCTCTGATTGGTTGGAGAAAAAGAAAAGAGTGACGTATCCCACTTGCTGACTCACAGTCAACAGGTGGAAGAAATTGGTCATAATGACATCTCTCTTTTGATGAACAGTAAAAGACCCATTTTGGTATTATTTTTTCAAACTATACCTTGTGGGTAATTTCTTACCCATCAAGGTCAAAAAGTCGCAAATCCATCAGCAAACTATTCGAATATGTCATTTTGGATCCATGCTATCTTTACTCGTGTCTAACTCATCATCATCACCACCTAGTGTATTATTCATCCTCTTATATATTCATTCTAGTAACTCCTCCAATCATGATGAGAAGAATGAAAAGATGCTTTTATGCGTAGATTCCAACAACAAAGCTCAAATACTAAAAGGGTCGAGCTTTCTTCCATTTTCTTGGCCTCAAGATCGTGACCAAGTTAGAGTGAAAGCCACGCACTACGATGTTATCCTATGCAACACTCAAAACCAATTCTACATTCATTATTTCGTATGCAACCCTTTCACAAAACAATGTGTTGCCTTGCCACCATTACGTATGGTGCACGTCCCCATCTTGTGTTTTCAAACAGTTCAAAGCTTTCAAGTCAACATGTTCTCTTCTAAAATAGGTGAATAGGGTGCTCCTAATGTTATTATCGTCTCACTTCCAATTCTAATGTCAACTTGCTGCACTAGGAACATTCTTATGTGTGATGAAAAATTTGTTTTGTAGATAAATGATCGTTTTCTTATGTGTCAACCCTTCAGTGGTGGAAGGGATTATTCCACATGGCGAGAAATGCACATGCAAATTCCTTGTGCTTATTTTGTTAAAGATTACGATGTACAGTATAGGATATGCAATGGGCGAGTTATGATTCTTGAAGTTTCAAGAAGAGGTACGCATCATAGAGTTCATTAACTCGTGAATTTTGAGGTAGGAGAATGGTCAAACACTTGTAACTATCATGATAGAGTAGAGTGTTAACAATGACAAATTGAACTTGCTAGCTATTCACCCTTGTTGCAAACATACGTCATATTTTCATTCAAAGAAAGGTATTTTCTTATGGGATCGTAGAAGCCACATGCTAAAGTGTGTGTACACTACAGTGGATGAAGATTTACATGCTTTGGGTAATGTCATGTCACTTGTTCTTCGGATTTTTGACCTTGATGGGCAATAAATTACCCACAAGGTATAGTTTGAAAACATAATAGCAAAGTGCGTCTTTTATTGTTCATTGAAAAGGAGACCCCACTCTGGCCCATTTCTCCTACTCATTGACCGTGAGTCAGCAAGTGGGAGATGTCATTCCCTTCTTTTTCTCCAACCAATTAGAGACCAAACTTGATGCGTGTTCCTTGACAAATAGGAGACGCCATTTGATACCCTTTCTCTTTTTTTGGTTGGCTCCACATGACATAGAAGGTGCCACTTGCTTCTATTTCTCCCATGGGAGATGCCAATAGTTATTGTTTCTCCTATGAAAAAGCAATTTTTATGGTCCCTTCTCTTTTGGCCCCATAATGCATTAAATGCACTCTCTAAAATTTAGAGGTTGATTGTGCCTATTGAGGATGCCCTTCCTCCTCCACAATAGTTTCCAAGAGCACTAAAAAATCCAAATATTGGTGTAGGCCAAAGGGAAGGAAAAGGAATTGGCAGACATAGTATGAGAATGCGTGAATACAAAAAATTGGAGTTACCACCACCATCCAAATAACCTGTTCATGGCAGGAGGAGAAGAGACCATCAAAATTGCATTCTCATAGGAGAAGCAATAGTGATTGATGTCTCCCATGGGGAAAATAGAAGCAAGTGGAGCCAACCAAAAAATGAGAAAGGGTACCAAATGACGTCTCCTATTTGCTAGGGAACACACATCAGATTTGGTCTCTAATTGGTTGGAAAAAAATAAAAGAGTGACATCTCCTACTTGTTGACTCACAATTAACGAATGGGAGAAATGGATCAGAGTGGTATCTCCCTTTCAGTGAACAATAAAAGACCCACTTTAATATTAATTATGTTTTCAAATTACACCTTGTTGGTTCAAGGTCAAAAATCTACAATTTGATGACATCCAGCTATGTACACAAAAACAAATAGAAAGCGACAAAGAGACAAATTCAACTTAGTATGTTAGGTGTTTGCTTTCTTATCCTCTTTTACAGTTCTAGTAAATGAGTTTTATTATTATATAATGTTATAAAAATATTATATTATTTTTATGCATGTAAAACTTGTAAAATGTTATGAGAATGTTAAATTAACTCTTTTAATACTCATTTTTTTCTTTCTTTTTTTTACATGAAGTTGAAAACATAAAATAAAACTTCTAATATTATTTTCATTTTTTTTAATAAAATTCTATTAATTTTAAATAAAATAAAAACAAGCCTAATATTGTATTCTTTTATAACTAAAGTTATTTTTTGTTATAATGAAAGTATGGTAGAAAGGGATACAATTCAGTTGATTGAGTAAGATGCATAAGTTTGTAAACCCCCTATTATATGATACGTGTTACATTCCTATGTATAAAAAAAAATAACATAATAAAAACATGGTAATTTCAAATTTCAACTATTCACATCCTTCATAGATAACCATCACACCATCATGTACTATTTATATAATATAAATTGGGTGAGCTAGTTTTTCAAAATTAATTTGAAATGAAATTGATTTTTGATGTGTAATGATTTATTTAGAATGTTTTTATTCTAAAAATAAGTTAGTTTTTTTTTTTTTTATCTAACCTTTAGACAAAAAAATCCAATACAATTTAAAAATCGATTTTGGATACATACTTAATTCTTCGTTTGTAAGACTAACATATGAATATTTACCTAAAAATATATTAGCTAGTATTTCCTATATGATTTAAGATGATAAACATGAATTCAAACACCTAATTATAGTAAAAAAAAAATTATACATGATAAAAACTACTTGGATTCAAATTTGATTCCTCAAATATCAAACATATTAAATTTACTTAAAATTATATTAGTTGATATTTCAATGTCATTTTGAACGATACAATTTGAACACTGACATATTTTCAATAACTTGGAAAAATTAATAATTAGTAAGGGGGCGAGTTGTATTTAACATAGGAAGCTATGTTGTAACTAGATTCTAGCCGTTCCCGCCAGCAGCTGGTTGTATTAAAAATTAACCTACACTAATATTCTCACTACTTTTTATTTGATTTTGTCATTATGTCTTCTACGGTGAGTATGATATGATTTTTCAATATCTCAAAATAAAAAACACTTAATTAGCACATTTTTATTTCTTTTATTTATTTTTTTCTATCAAATTATACCACCTAACATACCTATATTTCTTTCTCAAAGGTGTAAACTAACATTTAAATTTTAATATAGAAAAATCTTTATTCATTTTCTGTTGCGCCCTAACCTGGTTGCTGCGATGTGTTTCACTTTCTATACCCCTAACACCCGACACCCACTCACTCCTCTTAACAGGCCTTTGCTCGGCCCATTACCCAATGGCCCATCATCCTCTCCCACTCTATACAAATTCAATTCAACTGTTTGTATAGTTTGTTGTATGTTTAATATTAACTAACTTAGTGACCTATGTTAAACACGGGTGGATTATTTTAATTATTGATAATATTATTTATTAAAATGTTAAATAATTTAAAATAAAATATTTTAACAAATATAATAATTTTTAAATTTATAGAATAACATAATAATTAAACTTTTTTTTTTTATAATAATGTGTCAAATATTTAAACATATTATAATTTAAGGTATTTTAATATAAAATTTATGAAATGGGCTAAAAAAAAGTTCATTAATTAATTTGTTTCCAAATAACTTAGTTTAATTTAATAAATAATTTAGAAATGTCTTCTAATTTATTTTTCAACATTCTTTGATTAATTTCTATTCTAATTAAAGAATATTTTTTTTCTAGACTTTCAATCATTTAATTTCTATTATATTATTTAAAAAATAATAAAATTAAATTGGTCTTTTTCACGTATATCATAAATATCTCTTACCTAATTATAATAATAATTAAATAATATAATTTATTACACAATAGAGACCATTAATTTAAATATACAATAAAAAAAATTAAAATTAAAGTAAAGACAATTAAACTCAAAGTTTTTCTTTAGAAGTCATAATTTAACTATTTATATAGACATCTTACAAATTATTTAGTTTTTGATAATTATATTATTTTTAAAATATTTAGGTATTTAAAGTATCACAATGAAAATTTTAAAATATTATGAACTAAAATGTAAAAATGAGAAACTTAATAAACTAAAAGTGGCATTAAGCCTAAATATTATAATCCTAAAATACTTATACTAATTCTCTTAAGCAAAAATAAAATTACACTAATAATAATAACTTAAAAGTATCATAAAATAATAACAACTAAACAAATTTGAAAATTAATTTTTATTTAAATTAACTCAAAAAATTCGTTGAAAATGATGTAAAAAAATAATTGTAACTTAGATGAAATCAAATCAAAGTAACAAACTAACAATAGTACAATCCTAAGATATTTACAATAATCATAAGTTAAAAGCATCATAAAATAATAACAACAAAACAAATTTAAAAATTATTTTTTTATTTAAATTAACTGATAAAATTTGTTGAAAATCAAATCAAACTAACAAAATAACAAATATGAAGTTTTTTTTTCCCTTCACTTTAATAATTCAATATACATTAAGCCAAATAAATATTTTTTATTTAATAATTATTAATATCTTGTTATGAATAAAAATTATAAAATTATTTATGTAAAGTATTTTTGAATTATAATAAATTACTTAAAAGTTAAAAAAATGTATCATTTTTTACATATTATTATTTTTTATTTGTACTAATATTTTTTTTTCCTTTTCAAAGTATTTTACTCTATCTTAATAATTGAAATTATAATTTTTTCACAAGTAAAACTAAAAAAATATAAAATAATGTTAACATACAAACTAAGAAATATCAATTTAAAAACAATTTTTTAATAATATTTCTTTATTGTTAAATGTGAAGGTTTTAAATTAAATAAAAAAAAACTTTTCTAAAAATGGTTGTATTGTTAAAATTAAATAGGGTTATCGAATCAATAAAATAAAAAATATCAACTTAAAATTTTATTTTAAAATAAAATTAATTTAATTTAAAATTAAAGAAAGCCTTACAAATAATGAGATAGTTAAAAATTCGTAATTAGATTCAAAAAGCATCGGCAAAAAGAAAAAAAATTGATTGATGAGAAGTATTTTAAAAAATTGTCAATAAAAAAGAAATTAAAAAAAAACTTAGAATCAAGGAAATAAGAAAAAGGAAAAAGAAAAAAAAAAGAACAATAAGAGAAATGAAAATATATATAAGTCAAGTTTAATCTAACGTCTACGTAGAAGTCATGCCTATTTTGTGACACAATTTCTTTTAAAATAAAATATTATAATCATAAGATAATTAAAATAATAATAATAATTTAAAAGCGTCATAAAATAATAATAACGGAACAAATTTAAAAATATTTTTTTATTTAAAATAGATGATAAAGTTTATTGAAAATAATATAAAAGAAAAACTATAACCCTAAATAAATCAAACTAACAAAATAAAAAATATTAAAATAATTAAAATAATCCTAATATAATAAAAAAATATTATTATTTTAATATAATTACATTAATCAATTTAAACTATCTCATTATATTTTTCACAGGTTTTTTTTTTATTATTATCAACTATTATTTAAAAACAATAATTTCTTTTTGAATTTTAAGATATCAAACTAATAATTTTCTTTTAAAAAAATCCACTTTAAAAAAATGAAATTAATACCAGGGAGAGATTCATACTTGTAACTAGAAGTGGTTTAGAATACTTGTAGCCAATAGTGACATCGAGAATACTTGTAGCCAGAAGTGACAGTGAAGAATACTTGTTTTATAATTAGTTGATTATAGTGAAATCCTTTAACAGTTATTAAAGGAGAACTAGACGTAGCTCAGGTTGAGTGAACCAGTATAAAAACAAGCTCTCATTTGCTGTCTTGTGATTATATATATTTTTCTTACCTACTATGCTCTTTTGAAAAGGATTTCAAAGCTTTGTTTCGCAATGATATATTTGTTGATTTAAACTTACATATATCCAAGAAGGCAACTTGTGAACTAATAATATTTATGAAAAGTTTTTAACTCACTATTCAACCCCCCCTCCCTCCCTTCTAGTGTGTTCTTGTGTATTTTAGTTGGTATCAGAGCTTGGTTTCTGATAACTATCTTCATAGATACAGAGCTAAAGATCCTACACAAGGATGGAGAAGGGTCTACACAAACCTCAAATCTTCAAAGGTGAAAACTTCACATACTGGAGACAAATAATGAAGACATACTTTGAGTCATGTCACATAAACATGCTGGATGTTGTAAAAAATGGAGACTACATTCTAATTGATGAAAGTGGAATTAAGATTCCAAAAAAACAATGGACTGAAGCACAACAAAATAGATTCGTCCTCAATTCTAGAGCAAGAAATGCAATACATGCAAGCATGATGTCTAGAGAATATGAACTCTTTGCTATGGAAGAAAATGAAACCATAGCTAGTATGATGTCTAGATTTCAAACCATATTAAATGAGCTTCGAAACCTTGGTAAAAGTTTCTAAAACTTCGAGCATGTTGACAAAATACTTCACAACTTGCATAGACAATGGAGACCTCAGGTCATAGCCATTAGAGCTTCCAAAGACTTAGACTATATGCCTCTAGAAGAGCTTATGGGAATTCTAATGCTGCACGAGCAAGAACTGCAAGGAGATGCCAAGTTGAAAAAGGGCAAGTCACTGACTCTGAAAGCTCATAAGCTAAATCAAACAACACCAAAAAAGTCATCTTCATCAAAAAGTTAGTCTTCCAGACCATCCAAAGGACAGACTACCAAAGCTCTAAAAGCAGATGAATCAGAAGTAGAGTCCACTTCTTCAAGTGAAGAAGAGTCAGAAGAAGATGATGAGCTATCCTTCATCTCAAAAAGAATCCACAAGATGTGGAGAAAGAAAGGTGGTTCGAGATGGAAGAACTACAATAAGAAATACTCAGTAGACCATGAGAAAAAGAAGAATCCTATTGTTTGCTATGAATGTAAGAAGCTGGACACTTTAAGTCGAAATGTTCAAAGCTTAGCAAAGGAAAAGAAAAAAAATCAAGAGGAGATTTCCCAAGAAAAAGAAAGGACTTTGAAGCATTTGATGAAGAAGCTAATCTCTGTCTGATGGCAGATGCCACCTCCACATCGTCTGCGTTTGATGGTGAGAATGCATCAAACAACATCACCTCTGCATCTACGTCTGAAGCTTCAAATGATGAAGAATAAGAGGTAGATCTCAATGATCTTATCTCTCTTCAAGAAGCTTATCAAGAACTTCTTTCTAATTCATTTATTCTTTCAAAAGCCTAATTATCTATGAAAAAGAAATTAAGAAAACTCTCAAAAGAGCATGAAGAACTTGGGTCTTCATTTAATGAGCTATTCGACAAATGTTCTACATTGGTCACAACTAATAATGCTCTAACAACTAGTAATGCTTTAACAGATAATTTCCAAAAACTAACCATTGATCACCAATGCTTAATTAAAAGCAAAAGTGAACTCTGGATAGAAAAAGAACAACATAGAAGACAATTAAATGAATTGATTAAGGAAATTGATGAATTAAACAAGGTAAGAGCCTTGAGCAAAGATGAAGCTGAAATTGCTCATCTACGCAAAGAAGCTGCATCACTCAAAAGCACTCTAAGCAAATTTATCAGTGGGTCTGAAAATCTAAAGAAAATTCTTTCATACAATAGACATCCAATGACAAATCTGGCCTTGGATTCATAGGAAAGAAAGAAGCAACCAAGAACAAAGCTTCTTCCAGTAGATTATATTCTGTAAATGGACATGTAAAGTCTAAAAGCAAGAAATTGCCTACAAGAAGCAAATCATCTACTTCTAAGACTAACACCAAAGGACCCAAAAGAATATGGGTACCTAAGAACAAAATAATTCTTGTTGCAGATGTCCTTAATGGCAGGAAAGAAATACCAATCATGGTACCTGGACAGTGGCTGCTTACATAACATGACGGGCGTAAGGTCTATGTTCCTAGACTTGACACCAATGCATGGTGGTACAGTCACTTTTAGAGGTAATCAAAAAGGGAAAACCAAGGGTACTAGTAAGATAGGTATTCCTCCTAGAAAGGGAAACAGGTGAAAACCTCCTTTAAAAGTAAAAATACTATTTCCACTTTCAGACCATTAGAACTGTTACATATTGATTTCTTTGGTCCAACAAGGACACCCTCTCTTAGAGGGAAGAGATATGGATTGGTGATAGTTGATAACTATTCTAGATGGACATGGGTTATATTCTTTACTCACAAGGATGAAGCTTTTAAGGAATTCTATAAATTATGCAAACGTGTTTAAAATGAAAAAGGAGTATGTATAATTTCCATCAGAAGTGACCATGGAGGAGAGTTCGAAAACGAAAGTTTTCAGAGGTTCAATGAAGAGAATGGAATTCTTCACAACTTCTCAACACCTAGAACACCATAGCAAAATGGTGTTGTTGAGAGGAAGAATAGGTCATTACAAGAAATGGCCAGAACCATGTTGAATGATAACTTAACTCTTAAGCATTTATAGGCAAAAGCTGTAAATACTTTCTATTATTTGCAAAACAAAATTTATATTAGGCCTATTATAAAAAAGACTCCATATGAACTGTGGAAAGGAAGGAAACCCAACATATCATACTTCCATCCTTTTGGATGTCAATGTTTCATTCTTAACACAAAAGATAATTTAGGTAAGTTTGATTCGAAGTGTGATAAAGACATCTTACTTGGATATTCTGAAACATCTAAGGCATATAGAGTGTTTAACTCTAGAACCAAAAATGTTGAAGAAGCCATTCATGTGAGATTTAATGACACTCAACCTGATAGGAAACTATCAGAGTTACAAGACTCATTTGTAGATATCAAACTAGAAGATGCAATAACAAAGACTAGACCATTGTCTGATGCATCACCTTCTGCATCTGGCACATCATCATCTACTCCAAGATCATCTACTCGCTATCAAACCATCTCAAATGATGAAGAAGAAGTCAAAGAACCACAAAGCAGCAACAGAATAATGATTAAGAACCATCCTCTTTCTCAGATCATTGTAGAGGTTCAAGCACTAGTAAAGACAAGATCATCCTTCCAACAAACACCTTTATTATCTGAGATAGAACCCAAGCACATTGATGATGCCATGGAAGATGAACACTGGGTCCAAGCAATGCAAGAAGAGCTAGACCAATTTCAAAAGAATGATGTTTGGAAACTTGTGAGGTTGCCAGACAACAAGGAAGCTGTTGGTGCTAAGTGGGTCTTTAGAAACAAACTAGATGAGAATGGTAAGGTTGTGAGGAACAAAGCTAGACTAGTGGTCAAAGGTTACTTACAACAGGAAGGTATTGATTATACGGAGACATACGCTCCTGTAGCTAAACTTGAGGCATTCATTTGTTGCTCATAGAAATATGAGATTTTATCAAATGGATGTAAAATGTGCATTCCTCAATGGTGTAATCAAAGGAGAAGTTTACGTAGAACAACTCCTTGGGTTTAAGAGTACTATCTTTTCAGACCATGTATTTAAATTAAACAAAGCACCATATGGTCTTAAACAAGCTCCCAAAACATGGTATGAAAAACTCAAATCATTTTTAATAGAACACAATTTTACAAGAGGAAAGATAGATACTATATTGTTTCACAAAAACTACTCCTCTGATTTTATTATTGTTCAAATTTATGTGGATGATATCATCTTTGGTGCCACTAATGAAAAACTTTGTGAAGAGTTCTCAAAATTGATGTAGACTGAATTTGAAATGAGCATGATGGGAGAACTAAAATTCTTCCTAAGAATGTAGATTAAGCAAACCAACAAAGGAATCTTCGTACACCAGACCAAGTATGTGAAAAAACTCTTGAAAAAGTTCAAAATGGATGATGCCAAAATTATGAAGACACCAATGCATCCAACAACATCACTTGGACCTGATAAAGATTCAAAGAAAGTAAATGTCACTCAGTTCAAAGGAATGATTGAGTCTCTACTTTACTTGACTGCTTCCAGACCAGACATAATGTTTATTGTCTGCCTCTACTCCAAATTTCAATCTGACCTAAGGGAAGTGCATCTTGTCTGTTGTTAAAAGAATATTTAGATATTTAATTGGAACTTCTAATCTTGGTCTGTGGTTTAAAAGGCAGAAAGAGTATAAGTTGACAGGCTATTGTGATGCTAACTATGCCAGAGATAAAATTGAAAGAAAAAGCACTAGTGGAGGTTGCCACTTCATTAGAGGCAACATGGTGTCATGGTTCAGCAAGAAGCAAGGAACAATAGCACTATCAATAGTAGAAGCAAAATACATATTAGCTGCCAATTGTTGCTCTCAGATCTTATGGATCAAGAATCAACTTGAGGACTACAACATATTTGAGAGTAACATTCCTATCTTCTGTGATAACACTGCTGCTATATCTCTTTAAAAAAACCAACCATGCACTCTAGAGCCAAGCATATAGAAATAAAACATCATTTCATAAGAGACCATGTTCAGAAAGGGACCATTAATTTGGAATTTGTCAAGACAGATGATCAGCTTGTTGATATTTTTACAAAACCCCACACTAAGGATAGATTGATCTTTTTAAGAGAAAAGATTGGGATGGTATGTGTGACTTAATGTTTCATTACTGTCTGCTGTTCACTAGTAGAACTAAAGACACATCGTTTGACGTTATACTTAAGTGAGGCATGTGCATGCCACGTGTTTCACGCTTAAAATATGAGCCAAACCATGTGGATTTTTGAAAATATTTTTGTAACTTAAGCATTTGTTGGGTTCTGAGTCATTAAAGCCCAAAACGCACATTCAAGTCTGTCATTAATGTGTCATTTCAATCATTCCCTAATCGTACCATCATATTTAATGCATACTCATTACCTATTCCAGCCTACTGTTGCAAAACGTATACCCCAAACTTTTGAAAACTCTCATCTCTCTCACCCATTCTCTCTACAACCAAGAACTTCAAGAAACCTTAAACACAAACCCTCACCATGGCCAAAGGTAACCTGTCTAAGGGTTCTTCCTCCTCCCAACAACCTGCCTCACCCTCATCCTTTTGAGCTTCTGATGAGCGTCCTAGAGATGTCATGCCAGAGTCTACAACAGATACCAACAACTCAGTGTCCAACATTGATCCGAAAGTCAGGAGAGAATGAAACCTCATTGATGTGGAGAACATCCTGATCAAGCCACGGGGTTCTTACATTAAGAACATTCACATGGAATACTACATTGACATTCCCTACCTTGAGGAACGTGGTTTTAACATCTCAAGGTATTTCAAGTTTGCTAGGATCAGGGGCTTCTTTGATGACCACTAGAAGATCTCTTTAGGATTAATCAGAGAGTTCTGGTCAAATGCCATGATCAAGGGAAATGAGATTGTTAGCAAGGTGTTTGGCTGTGACATCTCTATCTCTCCCTTCTTCATTACTCAAGCAATAGGGTGTGAGTTGCACTCCAACTACTTTACAAAGACATGGGACTTCAACATTGTTGAAGGGACAGTAGAAAGGTTCATTCTTGGACCTAACTACGAGGTGGCCAAGAACGTCAAGAAGTTGCACCCAGCCAACTTCCCACCATTGTCCAAGTTGCTGCTAAACATCATCAACAAGACTGTCTTGCACAAGATTGGGTCTAGAGATCATGTGTCTACCCTCCACAAGTTCATCCTTTACCACATCATCAAAGGGATCCCATTCAACCTCCCACACACACTCTTCTACAACTTGATCAGCCATATTCAATATTTGTCAACCTCTATGACCACATACTACACAGCCTTGATTAAAAAGATTCTTTGGGATGCTCACTGATACAATAGATTTTACAGAGAAATTCAATCAAGACATCTTGATGAGGTAGAGTATGTGAATGTAGAAAGCCTATTCGTTCAACAAAGGATGCTAACATCCTCCAGTCTACTTAAGTTGAACATGGGATTTGAAATCACCAAGGGATCACCTCATAATTTCCCTAAGCTTTTTGATGATGAAGGAGAAGGTCAGAAAAAGTAGACCAAGAAGAAGAAGGGTGGAAAAGGAAAGAGTCTAGTGATCTACGATGAGGTTGCTTCCATCCAACCCCTAGCAAGCAAGATGAGGAGACTTGTTGTTGTAAACTAGCAGACTGTCCGGACAACATGCAAGGCCACAACATAGTCTGTTGAAGAGCAACCTATAAAGAAGGCTAAGAACACGGTCCAACAAGTACCACCCAAACCACCCACTTTGAGGATCAAGATAAGAGCCCAACAAAAGGGTAAGGGTGCTGCTAGAATGTCTATTGAACCTCATGTGTCTCTGAAAGAGGTAGTAGACATTGGATTGGAAGTTGCCAATGTTGCTGAGGCTGAAGAGGAAGTGTCTGATGATGGATTGGTCTTCAAGAAACCAAGAAGGCAACTCAATGTGCAACAGACCACTGAGTCAGATGATCTGACTATTAGACCACCCAACACCACAACGAGGAAGCTGACTGTGAAAAGAAAAGTGGTGTTGGAAGAAAACACACCTAGATAGACCACCACAACCACCTCTACCACCAATTTAGGTATCACTATCCCTACCTTCACACTTCCCACGCACCCTCACTCAACTCACAAACATCTAAGGAAGAATATTCCTCAAACTATACTTGTTCTAGCCCAAACAGAAGCTACAATAGACGCACTGTCTGTTGAACCCCTATCATCTGTGTCACTTACACAAACCATAGTAAGCCAAATAGTAGCTACACAGTTTGATGCCCAAGCACAAACTATGCAAGAGCCACTGTTTGAACCCACTGTTCAGACAAAAGATCAACCTGCGTCTGCCCCCACTAGATAGACGATCACCAACATACTGAACCTACTATTCAGTCTGAGACACAGTCTGAACCCACAACTCAAACTGATGTACCTACAACATCCCCACAAACTCCACCAGACACCACCATTCCTCCTTACCAATCACCCTCACCTGTAACCATCCCCGAGATGTCAGATGCAGTGGTCTCATACCACCACACTGAGTTTGTCAATATTTCCTTTAGGTTTGATGAAGAGATAGTCATTCTATCTCTTGAAGCGTTTACTGCTCCCTCATGGGATAGCAGATCATTTAGTCTAGATACCATTACCTCACTATCCAGATTCAGAGAAGACACACCTCCTCCTCCTCCTTCAGGCTCCTAGCATCAGAAAATGATGCAAAGATTCTCCTTGTATTATGTGGGAGAGAATGTTGAGTCTACTGCATACAAATAAGAGATTTAGTTGGAGCTTACTGTAGAGCACTCAATTGTAGTTGCTGTCAAGGAAGCGAAGATGAAGAAGCTTCCTCATCTATAGATTGATCAAGGTATCATTCCCTTCCAGAGGCCAATTCACAACACCTTCCTTTTGGATATTGCTGAAGATGATGCAAATCTAGCAAGAAGGCTACAACAAGAAGAATATGCCTCTGCCATCCCTCTGATGCGTCAACTAGTGCAAGAGGTTGCACATTGGAACAATTGTGTACGAGAGGGATTGTACTACCTTGTAGTGGAACCAACACCACTAGTTGAGGTAATAGAGGATGAGAAGAAGCAACTAGTGGCCACTGTCAGAAGAATGCATCGAGATGCATTGTATTATCTATTTAGACCAAGGGTTTCAATTTGACCTCCTCGGCTGATCACACGAGGAGTTGCCCCCAACCATCCAACCTTCCAAGCAACTTGTGCTGAATATAGGGCTTTGTGCAATCTGAAGTTTCAAGGCACAGCCCCCAGGCAATTGTATCCACCAAGCCTGCACATTTCCAAAGACACTGATATACATGTCGCTCTAGATCGTATAGTTCTCAGGCTTCCAATTGTCAACTCTAACAAGCTGAAGGGAAAGAAGATTGCAAAGGCAAACAATCTTGTATAGCACATACCAGACATTGAGCCACTGCCTTAACAAGAGCATATACTGCTACCAGAGAACACAGAATTAGACACTGACATCTAGTGGCAGAACGTGATGAGTAACATGCTCCACACCACAGGGTCATCCAACCTCTCAAATGAAGAAAAATAGAAGATTGACATTATAGGTGAAGGCTCCTCCTCCTTCAGTAGTTTCATTCATGTATTAGACACAGTGATTATGCCTACTCTGCTAACCCCTCATACCCCTTGAAGATAAAGTTGAAGTTAAGAAGATGCTTGCTGAGTACTATGCTGAATACAAAGTTGCTCAAGCATTGATAGTTGCAGCCAAGGCAGTAGTAGAAGCAAGAATCCTAGAGGAGGCTACCAGACTGAGAGTTATGTTAGCTACTTAGGAAGAGGAAAAATGACTTAATGCTTTGGCTCAAGAGAAGAAGGCCAAGGAAGAATAAGACAAAAGGCTTAGGGAGTTGGCCCTTAAGCAAGAGGCTGAGGCAGCTCAAGCTGCTGCACTTGATGCCAAGCAAGCTGTAGACTTGGCTGAAAAGTCCGCAAAATCAACACCAGCCCCCCGAGTGCATTGATTTGGTGTCCACTCAGTCAAGGTCGAGCACTCCAATTGCAGCCATACCACTAAGTGCTACAGCACAGTCAGACCTTTAACCTGACTTAACTGCCCTTGAGTTTGCATTGGAATCCAAGATGGGATTAAGAATATTTGTTGAGGTTGCTGCTCAAGTCCAAGCTCAACTCAACGTCAAATTAGACAAGCATCGAGTTAGCATCATCAAGGGGCTGACAATTGCCTTCAATACCTCCATATTTGCTATTCTCAATCCACGACCTACTGCCACTCAAGCTCCACCACCGCCATCAAGAAGATCCTCCTACAACCAATGCTCTATTAGAAGTTGGAGAATCCTCAACCAAATAGTCAACCCCACCTTTCAAACCATGACTGTGATGACATTTTCTACTTCATCCTCCACTCTTTTTGTTAATGACAAAGGGGGAGAGAATTTTGGATGTATAGAATTTCCAGATAATCCTTAATAAAATAGTGATTGATTCACTAATTTTTATTCAACTCATTTACTGTTTGTTATTATCTGCTTTAAATATTTCATGCCTTAATTTGTCATATGCATCTGCATGATAGACTCAGGAGGAGTTCATCATGTTGATAACTGCACATATTTGTCTAACATGAAATACTTTACACTTTGATATATAAGTATCTGTGATTTATTGTTTGATAATCAAAATTATAACATATGTTGTCATCATAAAAAAAAGGGGGAGATTGTTAGAACCAAGACATTTGATGATGTCTGACCCCTAATACTTTGATAAGTTTTGATGATAACAAATGTGATAATATTTTATCAACTAATGATTTTAGACTAAGTGATTTCAGAAAATCTAAGTGAGAACAGACAATGATATAATCACTCAAACTTTCTCTTACATCTTAAATGTCTGATAACTCGTAACAAATAATAAAGCTTTCTAATCAGACTAAAATAAGCTTTGGAACAGACCATGCTAAGTCTTGGGAAGACTCATGCAAAGTTTAAGACCAGGCCATACAACAGTCTCAGACCAGACTATGCATATGTATTGGACCATACCATGTATGGGACATGGTCAGACAACGTAAAGTCAAGCAAGACAATGATTCTGTCAGACCAGACCAAACCATGTCTAAAACCAGACCAGACCATGTTTGTTAGGCCAAACCATGTCTGATGCTAATCTAGACAATGTTTGTCAGGCTAGACCATGTCTGAAGTCAGACCAGACCATGTTTGAAGCCAGACTAGACCATGTCTATTAGGCCAGACCATGTCTGTGTTAATCCATACTAACTCTGTATTGGATCTGGTGAACGTACTGAGGAATAGGCATTGATTTTATATGACTATCATTTAATAATGCACAGTCTGTAACGAAAAGAGAGGAAGATACATTGAGTTACTTTCTTCTATTCCTTGTATGTATGCTTGCATGTCTCAAAATATGTGAAGTTTGCAAGTGCAGCTAAAAAGTTTAACAACTTTGAGAAGCAAACCCAAAAGCTAGAAACCAGCTGTGACAAGACAAGAAACTACTCCTATCAAATCAAACTTTGTAAAAGCAACTTCAACACTCAACTGTGAGACAACGGACTTCTATCTTCTCCAACGTTCAAATTCATGAAGCCCACTATATAAGAATGCTTCCTGCAACGAGAAGAAGATGATGAAAACACTTGTGAACTAAAACAAACTCATTCAAAGCAATCTGTACAACAAGCAAAGTAGTTTTAAGAAAAACCCAGTGAGAAACACAAGTTGAGAGAAAAGAGAATATCCATCTTCTACAAGTTCACACAGATTCAATACTTGTTTATATCCTCTCTTTGAGAGTTATTTGAATCTTATACAGATTTGTATAGAAATCCAAGAGTGGCTTAGTGATAAAAGAATACTTGGGAAGTATAATCTCAGGGGGAGATTAATACTTGTAACCAGAAATGGTTTAGAATACTTGTAGCTATACTTGTAGCTAGAAGTGGCAGTGAAGAATACTTGTTTTGTAATCAATTGATTATATTGGAACCCTTTAACAGTTGTTAAAGGAGAACTGGACGTAGCTTAGGTTGAGTGAACTAGTATAAAAACAAGCTCTCATTTGTTGTCTTGTGATTACATATATTTGTCTTGCCTACTATGCTCTTTTGAAAAGGTTTTCAAAGCTTTGCTTTGTAAGGATATATTTGCTGATTTAAACTTACATATATCCAAGAAGGCAACTTGTGAACTAATAATATTTACAAAAAGTTTTTAATTCACTATTCAACCCCCCCTCCCCTTCTAATGTGTTCTTGTGTATTTCAACCTTCTTAAACAAGTGGAATCTTGGATGCGTAATTTTCTTTGGTCTAGGAACATTGATGTTCATAAGCTATTTACGATAGCGTGGCATACTGTCTGCAAACCTGTTTTAAAGGGGGCATTGGGTGTTAAATCTATCTTGAAGCTTAATCAAGCTGCAGTTCTAAAACTTTGTTGGTACCTTCGCTAGTCGGACTCTCAATGGGCTGTCTTGATGTGATCTCGCTTCACGAGAAATGGGCATGTCATTACTACCTATAAGCTTTCTTCCATTTGGTCTTCGGTGAGACATCATTGGAATACTTGTGCTATGCATGTAGGATGGATTATTAATAATAGTAGTCAGATTAATTTTTGGATGCATAATTGGTACTCAGATTCCTCTTTGGTGGACATTTTAGATATTCCTCGTAGCTCTAGCATTCATTTGACACCTACGCTTGATAAGTTTGTGCTGAATAACTCTTGGTATCTCCCTTCAATGCTTCTTCTTCACATGCCACAACTATCACTTGTTTTGGCCTCTACTCCCCCTCCCCGTGTCATGAACCCTGACCCTGACCAAGTTGTTTGGAAGCCTTCTCAAACTGGAACCCTCTCGTTTAAAGATGTCTTCAATTTCCTCATTCCGGTAGCTCCTCATTTGTCTTGGACCAAGCATGTTTGGACTAAGACCGTCCCCCCTTCCAGGAGTTCTATGCTGTGGTGTTTGTTACATAATAAAATTCCCTCGGATGATGTTTTGCAGCATCGAGGTTGTGTCATTGTATCTATGTGCAATTTTTGTGGTGCAAGTGCGAAATCTTCGGGAACATATTTTCCTTCACTACAACTTTGCTCTTTCATTATGGAATTGGCTGCAATCCTCCTTTCAAATTTAGATTAACTCTTCAAGTTACCTATCTATTTTGTAATCTCTTAAGCATTGCAAAGGCCAAGTTCATGATCTGCTACAATCTGCGATTATTCACACCTTTTGGATGATTTGGAAGGCTCGCAATAGTCTTAGATTCCATAACTCCAAACTCCATATTCATCATGCTAAGGCCTTAATTGCATCCTCGGATGCCTTCTCAGGTCATGTCACTCGAGCTTGTGCTTCTAATCCCTTGGAAGATCTCTCTCGTCTTCATCATTTTGGGGTTCCTCTCCACCCTCCTATGCCGCCTTGAATCATCCAAGTTGATTGGCATCCTCCGCCTGTTGGATTCATCAAATGTAACACGGATGGCGCAACTTGTGGTCATCCTGGTCATGCTGCTGGTGGTGGAATATTTCGGGATCATTTTGGCCTCTTCTAGGAAGGCTTTTTAGTTTATATTGGCATCCAAACCTCTCTCTATGCTAAAATCTTTGTGGTTCTTTGTGCAATTGAGCAGACAACTAGACTTGGTTGGCCGAGACTCTGGATTGAATGTGATTCTTAGTTGGCTATCAAGGCCTTTACTCATCTGATGGTTATTCCTTGGCAACTCAGGGCTCGCTAGAACTATGCTTTCTCTTCCTCTAACAATATGCATATAATCTCTTCACACATTTTTAGGGAGGGTAATCAATGTGTAGATAGTCTAGCTAATTTTGGTGTAAATGAGCGTGTAGAGTTTATGTGGTGGTCTAGCTTACCTAGTTTTCTTTCTTTAAGCTTTGCCCGTAATTGTTGTGGGATGCCTAACTTTTGTTTTTGCTGATGATTCTTTAGGTTTGGTTTGGTCCGCCCATTTCTTTGTATTCTTTTTTCTTATTTAATAATATACAACTTGGTCTTGATGATAGGGTGGCTTAAGGGGTGACAACATAGTTGGAATGTCTTTTGTCTCTCTTGAGAGATACCAAGACTGCATTTCAGATAAAAAATAAATAAATTCATCAAATACATTTTAAAACAATAGACCAAAGAATACTAACTAAATTTTTAGATAAAAAGACATATCTATTCTCTGAAAGTTCAACATGGACATGTTAAAAAGTAACACGGCCATGTTACAAGGAATTAACTATGATCAACATGGCTGTGTTAAAGTTATATCCGTTAACTTTCAAACATTTTCAGTGAAATGTACCAAAATATGCCTAAAACATATGTTAAAGTACCAAATTGAAACTTTTAAAATATTATGTACCAAAATGAAAAAAAAAAGGTAAAACTTAATGGATTAAAAGTGACATTAAGCCTAAATTATATAACAGTCCTTTAGTTTATGTTAATGTTAAATAAAAAAAGAATGGCTTTCAATCCAAAACTATTATTGTTGTCACTGCTATAACCATCACTACAACCATCATCATGATTGTCTTCACCATCACTCCCATCATGACCAATGTTACAACCACCACCATGATCGCCACCACGTACGTTAGCCTCTATAACTATCATCATTGTTGTTACCACCATCGCCAACGGTGATAATAGCCACAATGACAATCATCACAACAAAACCACCCATGCAAGATATTAAAAATATACTATTTTGAGTCATTTTAGTACATCATTGGTGTACAAGTGAATTACTCATATTAGACAGATCAATTAGGATAACACAAAAAATCAATTCTATTCCACAAAATTATGATGATATCATAAAAAAGTAGAAAACAACTGGTTGTTTTACGTTCACCATGAAAAAAAAAAAAACTAACTCACCAAAAAGCTAATCCAAACAAAGTATTAATCAACAATCAAATGGGCCATGTACGTACCAAAATAACTAAACATGGAAACATAAAAACTACAAAATTTTAATTCATCAACTATCAAATTAATGCACAAACGAACCATAAAAAACCAAAATAGAATTCCTAACAACCCTTGCATTAAAACAACATAATTTAATAGGAAATGAGCTCAAACAAAAATAATCCCATTTTCCTTAATAATATCAAGAACAATCCCTAATCTACCTTCAATCCTTTCATCCTTTCTCAGTTCATAGGCCACTACATATACATCAGCTTCCATTGACCGTTAAGCAATAAGCTTTCCAACTACTCTACACGCGTTATGATCTATCGAGGATGGAAGTGAGTTTCAAAGATCCTTGGCATTTGTGGTAGCAACACATATCACTTTGCTTGTTCCATGGTGTACCACTTTTGCATGAATAAATCTTTTCAAGAAGAAAACATTTAATAAGAATGGTCTCAAGTACATATCCGTTCTCTGCTTCCAGGATTTCTTGTTAGGTTTCTTTGCAGCTTCTCCTCAAGATCTTCGTGTCCAAGCAGATAGGATGAAAGAATCATGTAGATGTTAAAAGGTAGAATATTTAGAAATGTTCTTCATGTGAAGTGTCATTGTCCAAAATGTTCAGATTTCATATTCAAAAACCCCTTACGGTATGTTTAGATGGAGAATTTCAAAATACCATAGAATTTAAAATATAAAGTAATTCAAATTAAGGTAATCTAATTTCATTCAATTGAAAATTAACTTTAACTATTATTTTTATTCTCAATTGACAAAAGTAAAAGGCTAAGAGTGAGAAGTCATATGAATTTTGAGGAAAATGGGTTTGCTTGTCTGCAATAGCATTTGCGTCGCTCTCCCCTTTATTGCCTCAACTTCCATTGTCTTGCACTCTCGTGCCCATTCCCAATCCTAGTTCGCTTTCATGGCTTTCTTTTAACTTTAAGGTTTGTTGCTTCTCCGAAAAAAAACCCTCCCAATCCCTGACACTCTGATGTAACTGCTCTCCTTCCTCGTCTCTTTATTTATATCTTATTCTTTTTAGTTATCACTTCTAATTCGGTTTCATCATGGAATGAAATTGTTGCTCTTTCTCTTCAAAGATTATAGTAAAAGTGTGATTTTTCTACTTAGATTGAAGAGAAAGAGCAACAATTCCATTCCATGATGAAACTAAATGAGAAGCGATAACTATAAATAATAAGATAAAAATAAAGAGGAAAGGAAGGAGAGCTTTTACATCTGAGCGTGAGCAATTGGGAGGGTTTTTCCCGAAGGAGTGAGAATTTAGTTTAACTTGAATGTGAAGGGTCTTTCTTTCTGATAGAGTTATATGACAATTGGATTTATTAACCAGTAGAGCAAGGAAAAAAATGGGAAAAGGCCATTAGCCTTGGCTTTGGAATGAAAGGTAAAATGGTGCATTAAAAAAAGGAAATGCAAAAGAAAACTTGAAAACTTAAGAAGCAGAGATGAAAAAATAGTCTCCTAAAAACTAAAAACTAAAAAGAAATGCTAGGCTAAAAACTAAAAAGAAATATTTTCCAACCTAAATAAATAGTCTGTTTGTGTTCTAAATGGCCTAGCCTAGCATGCTATATAGCCTTGTCTTTGAGAATGAAAGGTAAAAATTACAAAAAAAGAAAGCCTAATCAGAAAAATCACGCTTTTATTAGTATCGTTGAAGAGCAAGAGCAATAATTTCATTCCATGATTAAACTGAATTAGAAGTCATAACTAAAATGAATAATATATATATTAGAATGATGTATTTTACTAAATGTGTGTGGGAGAAAGCTACACATCATCTCTATTTATATTGAGGAAATCCTCAGTAATTGATTACATCATATAAAAATAAAGAGAAATAATAATTATCAAGATAATATAAAGATAATATCTAACAAGATAATATAAGGATAATAACTACCAAGATAATATATATTCTAACACCCCCCTCAAGCTGGAGCATATATGTCATATGAGTCAAGCTTGTTACAAATGTAGTTAACCCTGGGACTTGTGAGAGACTTAGTGAACATGTCTACAAGTTGATCTTTAGAATTGACAAAATTAGTGGTAATTGCTCTATGTGTTTGGTTTGTTCATGGAACACCGAGTTCGATGCTATGTGAATGACAACTTCATTATCACAAATTAGTTTAGTGGCTATAGTGTCTCCAAATTTTAATTGTTGGAGAAGTTCCCTAAGCCATGTAATCTCCTAAGCGGCTACTGCCATTGCATGATATTCAGCTTCGACACTTGATCTAGAAACTATCTTTTACTTCTTGCTTTTCCATGAAATCATATTCCCTCCAATAAGAACACAATATCCAAAGGTGGATTTCCTATCTGATGGTGATCCTGTCCAATCAGCATCAGAGTAAGAAATGATGTTGGTATTGCCTTTGTCTTCATACAACAGACCACGACCTAGTGTATTCTTGATATATCGAAGGACACAAGTGACGACATCCCAATGACCTTCACAAGGTTCTTTCAAGAATTGGCTCAGCACATTAATAGCAAACGTAATTTCTGGTCTAGTGATAGTGAGGTAATTAAGCTTGCCTACAAGTCGTCGATACCTTCCCGGGTCTTTCAAAGGTGCCTCCTGACCTGGAATAAGCTTAGCATTAGGATCCATAGGAGTGTCACTTGGATGACAATCAAACATTCCAGTTTTCGTCAGAATGTTTAAGGCGTATTTCGCTAGGAAAAGGCAATACCAGATGAGGATTGGACAACTTTAATGCCCAAGAAGTACCTGAGTGGACCCAAATCTTTAGTCTGAAACTGAGTGTGAAGGTGAGACTTGAGACAGGTAATTCCCGCTGAGTCATTGCCAGTAATGACAATGTCATCAACATATACAACGAGATAGATACACAAGTCAGACGGAGAATGGAGGGAAAATACCAAGTGGTCAGCTTCACAACGAATCATACCAAACAGAGGTGGTTTTGGCCATAGGAGAAAAAGTGTCGTTATAATCCAAACCAAAAATTTGAGTATAGCCCTTAGCCACTAAACGAGCTTTGTAATGATCAATGGTGCCATTTGGTGTGATCTTCACCATATAAACCCAACAACACCCAATAACGGATTTGTTGGGAGGCAAGGGAACAAGCTCCCATGTGTTGCTAGCATCCAATGCAACCATTTCTTCTAGCATCGCTTGTTGCCAATTGTAGTCAGTCATGGCTTCGCTTGTAGACTTAGGAATAGACACAGAATCCAAAGAAAAGATAAAAGATTAATAGAAGGGAGATAAATGATCATAGTGCAAAGTAAAGGCATATAAAGGATTAGCATTACGAGTGGATCGAATACCTTTGTGAAGCACAATGGGAAGTTCAAGTGCAGGAGACAGTGGTGGAGGGACGTTTAGAGCAAGAGATGATGCTAGAGGATTTGGTAGCACTACCAATGGTGCCTATGTCCGTTGGTGGTAGTTGAGTAATGGAGGTGGAGTGGGAGCAACAAGTGGTGTTGGAACAATAGGTGAGACCTCTAAAGAGATATTTTCAACTATGGAGGAAAAGAAAGGAGTAGTCTTAAAGAATGTAACATCAGCAGAGACAAGATATCATTGAAGTTGAGGAGAGAAACATTTATAGCCCTTTTGAAGGCAGGAGTATCTTAGAAAAATACATTTTAAGGACTTGGCAGAGAGTTTATTTTTACCTGGAGTGAGATCATGGACAAAACATGTACTCCTAAAGACACGAAGAGGAACATGGTGAAGAGTCTATTTAGGATATAAGATGGAGTAAGGAATCTGATTGTTAAGAACCGATAAAGGCATGCGGTTAATCAAATGGCACGTAGTAAGGAGAGCATCTCCCCAGAAATGAAGTGGAACATTATAGTGAAGAAGAAGTGTGCGAGCAATTTCCACCAAGTGGCAGTTTTTGCATTCAGCAACACCATTTTGTTGTGGTGTGTGGGCACAAGATGTTTGATAAAGAATCCCTTGGGAGTTTAAAAAGGACTGAAACTGAGATGACATATATTCTTTTGCATTATCAGTTCGTAAAATTTTAATTGAGGAGTCAAACTGATGTTGAATCTCAACAAAAAAAAATTGAAAAATAGAAAAAATATCTGAACAATTCTTCATTAGGAACACCCAAGTACAACGAGAAAAATCATCAATAAATGTGACAAAATAAAAATATCCTAATGTGGAACAGACTCAACTAGGACCCAAATATCAGAGTGAATTAAAGCAAAAGGTGACCCAACACACTTATTGACATGAGGACTATAACTAGTACGACTATGTTTGCCTAGTTGACACGACTCACATTGAAAAGATGAAACTTTAGAAAGACTAGGAACTAAAAGACATAATTTTTCCAGACTTGGGTGCCCAAGGCGTTGATGTGCGAGAGTTGGAGAGATAGAGGAGACGCAGGCAATCGAAGGTGTAAGCTGATATAGTCCTCTAGACTCATGTCCTACTCCAATCATCCGTCCATTGCGTCGATCCTCTACAAGAATAGAATTATTTTTAAACAAGACAGAAAAATCAAGAGTGCGGATAAATTTGCTAATAGATATTAAATTAAAAGGACAATTGGGAACAAATAAGACAAAGTGTAAAGAAAGTTGAGGAAGGGGATGGGTTTGTCCGATGCCCCGGACTTTAATCTGAGAGCCATCTGCGAGAGTAACAAAGGGCAAGGAGTTTGAAAAGGTTAAGGAAGAGAAAAGGGATTGGTTATTAGTCATGTGATTAGAGGCACCGGAATCAAGTATCCAAGGTTCAACAAAGGAGGATTGAGAAATAAAAGCCATAGGATTACCAAACTGAGCCACAACGATAACAAGTGATGCAGGTTTGTTGGCTGCTCAAAGCTGAAGAAGCTCATTATATTCCTTAGTAGAGGTAGTAATATTGGAAGCAGAAGGGGTGACTGTGACCACATTAACTGACTAAGGTTGCACTCAAGCTTTTATCCTACATTTGGCTTCAATATGACCAAAGATTCTAGAACCATTACCACGTCTTCCACCACGACCCCTATGATGAGAGGAGTGAGAGACGAGGGCAGAGGAATCCCCAGTAGACGTGGATGGGTGTCCAAAAGTATGCAAAGTGGAGATACACAATAGTCGTTCATGTACCATATCATAGGTAGGAACTGTAGGAGCGGGAGTTGTGGCCATGAGAGAACTTCACAAAAAATGTCAAATAGGAGGGTGGGAAGGTTCGTCGAAATGAGGCGTACCCTAAGGAACAATCAATGACGGATGGGAACGCTGAAAAAAGTGGCACGCGTTGATTTAGTGACAGCGTGTGGAGTGTACATGCCAGGAAAAAGATTGATCGGCAGTGGTGAACAGTAGCTTCACAGAGGTGCGGTACTGTTCACGCACTATTCACGACACTTTGAAGGAAAGAAAAAAAAGGGAAAAAATGAACCTAACTCTGATACCATAGTAGAATGATGTATTTTACTGAATGTGTGTGGGAAAAAGCCACACCTCATCTCTATTTATATTGAGGAAATCTTCAGTAATTGATTACATCATATAAAGATAAAGCGAAATAATAACTAACAAGATAATATAAGGATAATAACTACCAAGATAATATAAAGATAATATATATTCTAACAATATAAATAAAGAGACAAGGAAGGAAAGTGGTTACATCGGACTGTGAAGGATTGGGAGGGTTTTTTCTGGATGAACCAGAAGCACTTAAAGTTAGAGTAGAGAATGAAGAAAGCCATGAAAATGAAAGCAAACTGGGAATGGGCATGTGAGTGCAAGACGGTGGAAGTTGAGACAACGAAGAGAGAGAGCAATGCACATGATGTTGCAAACGAGCAACCCATCTTCCTCAGATTTCAGATGACTTCTCACTCTCAGCCCTTTACTTTTCTCAATCTTCTACTCATTCTGAGTCGGAGAAAGGGGAAACCCTGTGCCATGACTCACGTGTCCTCCTCCCACAAACTGAAGCTGAGACATAGACATTAGAGAACTTAACAAACTATCATAGTCATGTACATCTATTAGAAGTCTCATTATAATATTAGCTCAGAATAAACAAAATAGCATTAAATTGTCCTTAATAGTTGTAGTCAAAATGCAGAAAGAGAGAGAGAGAGAGAAGTAAAATGAGTAACCAAAACTGGCATCACAATTAACACACCTGAGTTGCAATGCCACTGTGATCAGTCACTGGAAGCCAAAGTGTTGGCCTTCTTTGCATGTGATTGTGCCTAATCATAATATCCTGCACAGATACATGTATATGCATGATAAGAAATGCATAAATATATTACACACACATAAATTGTACAATTGTACTAGTGTAAAAAGTTTACAAAGTACCCAACACACCATATCACTTAACAAAATGGGAACAAGCAGAAATGGAAGGAATAACATCTTTTCTTACACAAGCACAAATTACAAGCAAACAATAAAAAAATGATAACTTTAAAAAGTTGAATGAGTTGCATTAGAAATCCATTGTTATAATTACCTTTGTAATTCACATAGAAAAAAATAGGAAAATACCAAAATACTAAAAATGTCATATTGTATATAATAAATAAATAGTAATAACATACCTGAACTAGAAATTAAATATAAACAAAAAAATTGAAACTAGAAATTAAATATAAACAAAAAAATTGAAACCTCAAGTGTCACAAATATGGCATGCCCTGAGAATGATGTTACTTTGAGTGCCAACTCTAGAAATAATATGTAGTTTAAAAGGTAATAATTAAGTTGTATTTGATGACAATTAAATTATATTTTCAAGTTTATATATGTTGATCTTTCGTTGTGTTTTATGTACTCATTTATGATTTTATTTTATGTGTACAAGAAGCAGGGTGACATCATGTTTGGAACAATATATTTAGTTATAACATAGGAGTAATTTTTTTTTCCTTTATGATGTATGTCTATAAAACCTTCTAGTTTTTACTTAATTTTTTGTAATTTGTTTGCTTTCCATATTGTTCGATATGGTTTTTTTTTTTAATATTTAAAGTTAATTTATAAGTTCTTATTTATAAGCGATGTTATTCATTTGTTCTTTATTATTATTATTTGCTTTGATTTATTGTATTATTATTTTACGTTTGTTATGACGTTAAATATTTTAAATAACAAAATAAATATAATATATTTTTTTAATAACTATGCTACTTATTTTTAATAACTATTATATATTATAGGCTAAATTGTAATTTTGGTCTCTCTAATTTTAAAAATAAGTAATTTTGGTCCCATAGGTCAATTATTAATTAGTAATTATAAATTTAATAAAAAAAATATTAATTATTCAAAAAGGTTAAAAATGATTTTATTTTTATTATTTTTAATATTAAAAACAATTTTTTTATGATTGGTAATTAACCATTTTTTTAAATGTTAAAAATGATTTTTTTATTTTTTAATTATTTTTCTTTGTGTAAAAAATTATTACAGTTTTTATAATAATTTTTAATTAACTCAATAACTCTATTAATCATAATTATTAGTTAATAATTGATCAAGAGGACCAAAATTATCATTTTTTAAAATTAGAGGAACCAAAATTGCCATTTTAAAATTAAGGGGATCAAAATCATAAATTTGAGAAAGTAGGGAACCAAAATTGTAAAATTAAGCCTATATTATAACATGTTTATAAAGAATTGATATTTTTCTTTAATTTTTATGTTAGATTTGTTTTAACGTTAAATATTTTTATTAAATAGGTAGTATTAAATAATTGTTCTTTTGCCACTATTGGAGGTATTTTTCGGGATCACTTTGGGGTTTTTAGAAGTGGCTTTTCACACTACATTGGTAACACCACGATCTTGCATGCTGAGCTTACTGCAGCTATGGTTGCTATCGAGCAAGTGACTCGAATTGGATGGCCCCGACTCTAGATTAAGAGTGACTCACAACTGATCATTGCTGCTTTCTCTAATTCATTTTTGGTGCCATGGTCTCTTTGTAGTAGATGGAATTGCACCATGCTGATGGGTTCACGTATTAGTTTACTCATATCACACATATTTTGAGAAGGGAACATTTGTACCAATGGTTTGGCTAACCATGGGATAGATAATAGATTGACTTTTACTTAGTAGTCCTCTGTCCCACCTTTTATTGCTTTCAAATTTGTCCGTTATCATTGTGGATTGCCTAATTTTCGTTTTTGCTGAATTTTCCATAGGTTTTGGTTTGGTCCCCTTATGTTTTTCTATTGTATCATTTTTTCTTTATTTAATAATACACATCTGGGCCCAGTGGCAGGTCTACATTAAGTTCAAGGGGTGCACTTGCACCACTCAATTTTTTAAAATCAAGATTTTTAATATAAAATTATTAATAAAATTTAATTTTTTATATTTTATTTCATATAAATTTATATACTTGCACCCACTAAATTTTATTTTTATATTTCACCCACACTGATCGAGGGTCTTGGATCCGCTACTAGCTAGGCCTTGGGATAGAATGGGGTCGATGATGCCAACTTAGTTGGAATGTCTCTCCTCCCTAAGGTGTTCTGGTTTATAATTTTAGAAAAAAAAATTATTCTTTTATTTAAATATATCTTTTGTATTTTTTTTAAAGCATATTGTCTATCGAATTATTAAATTTGTATGTTTATTTATTTTTTAGTTTAACCAAATTCGATTTTATAAAAAATTTCCAAACCATCACTTTTAAATTTAAATAAGTTATAAATTGATTCAATTTTTAAAAACTTAATTTCAACCATAATAATAACCAATACTATTTTTTAAAATTGACTTTCTATTTAAATAATATAATATTATTTAAAATAAAATTTTATAGTTTATTAGAAAAAAAATCCGTTTCACACTAGTTAGAAAAATCAGGAATTGATTTTACACCAATGTTCCATCAATGGCAAAAGTGTAGATAAAACTATTAAGACTGGCAATGACATTGTATAATTTGGTCACCCATGATGTCTCTGATCCATTTTTTATTTTATTTTAAGGGAAAAGGCATTATAACTTCACATGGCGTTAAAATTTGAGTAAACTTGTTTTTTAATTTAAATTTACCATGAGAAAACTCAAAATTCTAAAGCTCACCAATGTTTTCAAGATTTCTATATTTAAAATATAAGCAAAATGACTAACATTTGTTTTTTTTTTACCTAGATTAAAATTTTAAAGAACAGTACTACATTAATATGCAACAAGTTCTCACTCTAATAATGGCCCGTTGACCTTCTAGTTTTCAAAGGATTTTGTTTTTGATCAATTCCAAAGGAATTATTATGCATAAGATCAGGTTGATTTTGAGTAAAATTAAAAAAACATTAATTAATATTAATTAAATTACATTTATTTATATATTTTCTTCAACTTTAACCAACTTAGTCAAGATTGAAATATTTTTGTATTAAAATATATTTAAAATAATTCAATTTAGTTAAATTTAAAATTAATTCATATTTTACCTAATGTAAATCATTTTTAAAAATGAATTATAGTCTTATTGGCATAGTCAATGGTGAATTAATATTAACTGATGAAATAAAATATAGAAAATAAAAAGGGAAAAAATAAAGCCAAATAAAATCCAAAAGAATTTGTACCAAAAAAAAATCAAAAAGAAAAAGAGCTTTGATGCACAAGATGAAAACTAGTTTCCGCTTTGTTTTGAAAACTGATGCAAAACGGAAACTTTGTATTAAAAACATACATCTGCCATGCAAACACAATAACCTTGTTTTATGGGCAACAAATACGTATTTCATCAAAACATTAAACTAAAGTAGGGAACATACTTAGCAATAACGGAGTGCCATTAAGAAAGCACTTGAACTTTACCCTTGGGCTTTTGGGCTCCAAAGTTCCCTGCTGATCGTTGAGCCCGCTGAAAATAAAATGTAATGTATAAAATAAAAAGAGAGAACAAAGTAAAAAATCTATAAATTCCAAAAGTAAAATCCTCATGCACGCACATTGATACATAGCTAGCAGAGTAGCAGGTTGAAATTTTCAAGAAAAGAAAACAGGTTCTGCATACATTAAACATTACTAAATGAAAAAATTGTGGTTACTCATGAAACTCCATGCACCAAACAAGCGCCTCATGGTGAAGATGATGCAAAATTTCTGAACTCATTGATAGTCAATGATGAAGATCTAGAGCTGATTCCATGTGAAAAGTAAGGCTCCAGATCTTCATCATGGACAACCAATAAATCCAATGACTTTGTGGAATTTACCGAAGAAGATTGAGAAAATGAAAATACTTGTTTTCTACTTTCTAGTTCGGGGTTGAATAAGAATTTATAACTGTGTGCACCTTGCTTTTTACTCACGCCAAGTAAACTAACTACCTTGCTTTTTCCTCACGCCAAGATAAGTGTTTACAGTAAAATAACAAAAATAAAGAAGATATTATTTCCAGCAGTTGATTTCATATTTGAATTTTATTAGTGATAAAATAGAAAAATGGAAATTAGTTAGAATACAATCTATTAGTTTTTAATCATAATCTTCAAAATCGTACTTATTTAATAGCCCCACTCGTATTTGATAACACGACAACAAAACCCAATAAAACACATGTAATCATGAATATACATACATACATTGATGCAATAAGTTTCAACACATTAAAGGGAGCAAGTATCTATCTTATCTATGGTTTTCACTTTTCACAGAAGATTCCTATTTTTGCATCATGTTTATTTCTTAAATTTTAGGCTAATATGTTACTATATATGTAATGTCCAAATTTTTACACCATCAAAATATACAGTAATTCTAGTACTCAAAATCAATCCAAACCAAGGGAATAACTGTGTATCTATAGAGTTTTAGAGTTTTCAGTGAACATTCCTATCTTAGCAGCATGTTCATTTTTTTAATTTTAGGTTGATGTGTAATATATGTAATGTCCAGACAATTTTTTACACCAGCATTCGAATATACAGTAGTACCAATACTCAAAATCAACCCAAACCAAGGAATAATTGTGTATGTTTTACACATACACATGAAGAGAGATGTCTTAAACACAATTCTTTATATCTAACATATTATCAACCTTATATGATGATGTTCTATCTTTGAGTAAGACAAGACTTGTAGTTTGAATAAACAAGTAAATAATTGAATTAGAGTGTAGAGAGTAATTTAAATAGTGAGCAAAAAAGTTTCCTTACACAAGATAAGTTGTGTCTCTCAGTAGTTCTCTATTAGATGTTTATTCAAAAAAGCTTTAGCCAGATTACTGAAGCTCACAATAACTTCTTCAGCGGCTGCGTACCTCCTGATGACATCAACAACTTCAGGCTTTAAAATGTCCTCCTTGTTAGAGTCATTACAGATACAATAAAGTGCCCCAAGTGCATAGTTTACCTAATATCAGATAAATGTATTGTTAATTTACCAAATTGTAATTAAATCTTTCATGGAAGTAAATAAACTTTAGAATGTCCAGGCCAGGGTAATGTATGGATTGTTATTTTGCAAGTGCCATAAGAGAATGAGTTATAAATTATAATGTGAGTTAGGTAATTAGAAGAATGATTAAAATAACAGAATGTTCTGAGGATAATTAAATTTCATATGAAAAACCACAATTATTTTTAATATATAAAAAAAATACATTTAGTGATGAAGTAGAAAATAAAACCATGCTTGTAACATATGGGAGGAAAATGCTATCAACAAAAATTTTGAAAATCTGGGTATTCATGGTTTAGCAATCCCCTTTGGCCTTCAACTCAGGAAACAACAAAGTGAAACAATGTCAACAAGCAAGCTCTTGTTCTTACAGTGTTCCTAACTGGGCTTGATAAACATTGAATTATAAGAGGTATCCCTCCAAACTTAGTTACAGTTGCCGAATTGGCGAGATCTGCATAGAAATTGTTATTTTTGTCAATAAGATAGACAATTAGGAAGCAGAAATAATGATATCACAGAGGATAATGTCACTAGAATTACCAACACAAGAATTGCAGATCCCTCCTATACCAAATTCTACAAGCTTTTCATTAGGTTCAGTTAAGCAATCAACGTTCAAAACCATGAAACTCTACTATAAATAAATGCTTTCATGCAAAGAGAAGACTGAAAAAAACCACCGACAAAAACTAAAGAATACCAAGTTGTCAAAAGAAAGAAAGCCAACAACAAGAAAGCTTGAAAACCTTAGTGAGAAAGAGAGCTAGGAGAAAAGAAACATCATCTTCTATAGCTCATAGAGATTCAACTCATTTGTATATCCTCTATATGAGACTTGAATCTTATTCATTCATTTGAATAGAAAGCTAAGAGTGACTTAATAACTTAACAATACTTGGATAGTATAGGAAACATTACAACTAATACCTGTTGCGAAAAGTTATATACTTTATTTAACCCATTATTCACCCTCTTCTAGTGTGTTCTTTATAATATTTATAATTGTTCCATATTCAATACCAAACCTGTAAATTGAAAGCATGTAACTTCTTAAAAAAAGTATATATAGTAAATTGTTTTGTTAAAAATGCTAATAAGAGAAACTTAACCCACATCTTATCCTTCCCCTTTGCCATCACTTTTCTTTTAAACACCCAACCACCTTATATCCACTAAAGTATAGTAAATTGTTGTCACAAATACGTTTTGCTTTTGTCATTGGTCACGTGAATTTATTAATATATGCTACTACTAATAATAAAATGTCAGCCAGCCAAATAAATCACAATTTTAATGAAAACAATAACTTGATGAAATAGTTATAGGTATTATAAAGAATTAATAGATTCGATTAGATTCTTGAAATCTTGCAAGGTTTCAATTATTTTTTTTTACTTGTGGGAAAATAAAGAACAACTACAAACGAGGAACAAGAACTCCTCTTGCATCAGCAGAGAGAAGGTAATTGACAACTTGTGGGGGAAGTTGCATGGTAGTGAATGTCTCAGGAGAGGATGATCCCTTTTTTGCCAAGAAATCTGCATATTGGTTGCCTTCTCTATAAACATGATTGAAGGTAAGAAGCCATTGTCTATCCTTGAGAGAACGAATGTGGTTTATAACCGCCACGTAGGGGTGCCACGGAGAGCTGCCTTTAAGGATGGGGTCTAAAGCCACTAGAGAGTCCGATTCGCACTCCACGATTCTATGGTCTTGATTCCAGGAAAGAACTAAGCCTCTCTCTATATAGCCTTCAGTTCAACATTGGCATTGGTTGAGATGCCACATGAACCAGTAAACCCTACTAACCACTGACCGAGAGAGTTCTTGATTAAGCCACCAAAGCCCAATGAACCCGTATTGCCAATGGAGATGCCATCCACGTTGAGCTTTATTGCATGGTGTGACAGAAGGTGCCACGAAATGAGTTTGGGTTTCTGTACGCCATAGGAAGTATTTTTCGAAGAGAGCACGATGGTGTGAGGCACGCGAGCTTGGTTAACAATGAACCATGAAGGTTGGTTCTTATCTTCGAAGACGACTTCGTTACGAGCTTTTCATAGATACCATACAGCACAAGCAAAGAGAAGTCCTGTAGGCAAAAGGAATTGCGAGTGAAGCCATGTATGGAAGTCCCCATGGTTAAAGTGAGTGTCCCCATCAAGGTTGAGAATTATCCACACTTGTTTGGACTAAGAACAATCCTGAAGTGTATGGAGGATGGTCTCCTCCGAAGCACCGCACCTGCAACAAGAATTATCAAATGATATATGTCGCGAAAAGAAAAACTGGTTAGTAGGCAGATTGCCATGGTAGGTAATCCAAAAAAAGTGTTCAAAATTTTCTAGAAGTTTGTTTTTCCAAATCCAGGGCCAACTCTATAAATTTGTGATTTGAATGTTAGGCTCTTTAGAGATCTAACTGAAGGCTAAGCAGGTGGAGAAACCACCATCATTTGAAGCTTCCCAAATGAATGTATCTGAAGTCCCTTACAGTAGCAAAAATAAGGGTTGAAAGCAAATTTTATTGTCACTCCCCGTTAATTAGAACATCCTTAATAAAAATATTAGAATTAGAAATATGAACATAATCAACCATGTTGTGGAGAGGTCCCTCGTCTAGAAAGCTATCATAAAAAATGGGCACATTACCCCTGTCCAATGCACACTTGGTAGCTAGGATTGAGCACCTCAAAGGCCTTGAGAATAGAGGTCCATGTGTAAGACCCACCTTTAAAAAGCATCACCTCTATAAGAGTTGTGCGTTGCAGGGTTTCAATTTGAAGAAGTGGTTGGACTTAATGGAATAATTATAGACATTATAAAGAATAGGTCCAGTTATATTGTTGAAAAAAGGAAAAAGATCTAATGTGTTCAAGTCTATATGAACTAATAATTGAGCTACTACTTTACCATTTTACTAGCACTCTACTTCCAATAATTGTGTACTACTTACTGCATATAATCAAAAGCCTTTTTTTTTTTTCGTTTTTTCCTGGCTATATGGACTTGGCTTTTGGCTCCAATAGTAATGTCACCTATTGCAATTGGCATTTAATTTAAACCAAATACATACAGCAAGATCTAAAGCCATTCACGTCATCGACATTTGTGTGGACAGAAAGAACCGATGCAACAAATTATCCCATTCTCGTGCAGTAAAAAAAAATATAATTAATTATCATATTTCTTATTGAAGGAAGAAAAATAATATGTAATAAACTGTGCCTATAAATTGCTACATGCAAGAAGGGACTAACACATGTGTAGTTGGTTCTTTCGGACTACTCAATCAAATTAAACAATGGCTCATGTTAGGTTTAGGTTTGCTCCTTTGGCTGTCTTCTTGCTTGCCACTTCCCGTATGTACTGTTCCTCTCTCTCTCTCTCTCTAAATCACACACACACATATAGACTCTTTTAACAGATTATGATTGAAGTGAGACTCTCTTAACAGATTATGATTGAAGTGAGAAATAATAATATCCATGATTCTATAATGTGATTTTTTATATGATGACTCTTAAGAAATTACACATGAGAAACTATAAAATATTATTTCTAATTATATGCATGTAAATTTATTCTAATTAACTTTGGTGCATATTATTTCTAGTAATATTTCCACTGAAGAAGATTGAAGCTGCAGAAGCCTGTGCGGCATCTTCTCAAGGAGTGAACAATGCGGCTCCAGTTGTGCCTGTCTCCCCGGTCCCCCAATTCCATATCCATTTCCAACCGATACTGGTAGATGCGTAGGTAAACTTGCATCTGTTGCAAAGATGATAGAGGAACATCCTAAGTTATGTCAATCTCACGACGAATGCGTCACGAAAGGAAGTGGACACTTTTGCGCTAGTTATTGGAATCCTGATCAGAGTGGGTATGAGTATGAGTATGGCTGGTGTGTTGACTCTGATTCTGGAGCAGTGGAAGGCTTCTTGAAGATTCCTATGGCATTTGCCGAGTAATTAAGATGCGTATGCCCAGTGAAAAGTGGCACACATGATGCATCATCTACTACTTTCAATAAAAGAGTGCTCTAGCTAATAAATAGTTTTTTTTTTTTACTTAATTACATTTTTTATTCTAATTTTTAATTTTTCACAAGTTTTATTTTCAATAAATTAGGTGCAAATTTTGTTAAAGTATAAAAAAATTGAATGTAAAATATGCAATTATATAAGAAGTAAAATGATACAGGATAAAATTTACAAGATTTTATAAAGTTGGGATAACTAAAATGTTCCAAATTAATTTGGTTGTGGGTAAAATTTGCCCAAAAAAAATTAAAATGTTGAGATAAGATGTATTATTACATAAGCCTAGTTTTTTATTCCAATTCATTTTGTAATGCTCCATGTATGTTTTTGAGCTTACAAGCCTTGAATTAATACGCATATATAGCTAGCTAATGTTTTCCAAGAGATGGTCGTCAGTAAATTAACGAACCACTCTGTTGAGAAAAATAATATTTTAAAAATTCTTTTTACATATTTTATTATTACATGATATTATTCTAATTATATTAAATATTATTAATTTAAATCATATTGACTATTAAATATTAATTAAAATCCCATTATTATTGATAAAACAAGTCAAATAAACTAAATCATGAGATAATCACAACAATAATAACAAGGTGATGTCAGCTATATATATCACACGATGTCATTCAAACATTTAAAAATAGAGACTTCAAAAATAATGTTATGTTTGAGATCTTTCTTAATGATTTCTTCCAACGTCTTTTTCGGTCTTCGTCTTCTCATTTTTCTCGGGCTAAAAATCATGCTATCTACTCTGCTAATTAGCGTCTCTTGTGGCCTTCTTTGTATATGTGCAAACCACCTTAATATTTTTTTTTTCGTATTTTCCTTAATGGGTACTACATCAATCTTCTCTCATATATCATCACTTTGCATTGTATCTTTTCTTTATGACCACACATCCATCTTAACATTCTCAGTTCTCTTACTTTTTTTTTATCTTTTGGCTGTGTTTGTTACCGCAGGGAGTAATAAAATGAGAGAGAAATGAGTGAGGGTGGTTTGTCACGAAAGAGATTAGTACCAAATAATTTAAAATTTTATGAGATTAATAATACTTTTTATTATTTATTGTTACTCTTCTTTGTATTTCTCTCCTAATCTTTTATTATTTATCTTTAACCAAATACATATAGTTATAATTTTATTTCTCACATATTTTCACTTCCTCATTTTTTTTTTTTTACTTTATTTCTCTCCTCTAAATCAAACACAGCCTTAGTTCTTTATTCTTTATGCAAAAAACTAAATTTATAGGTATAAGACCTAAAACAATTCACCAAAGTCCTAGGATCTATAACACGTCTGATTATTAGGGATTAAAATAAATACTTGGATTCGTTAATGATTTCTAATGTAAACGTTCTTCAATCCTTCTCATTGGTGGCTTTATAATTCTTCCTCAATCGGAACCACTTTATTCCTTAAAAGGAACCTTCGTAACTCACCAAAGTCCTAGGATCTATAACACGTCTGATTATTAGGGATTAAAATAAATACTTGGATTCGTTAATGGTTTCTAATGTAAACGTTCTTCAATCCTTCTCATTGGTGGCTTTATAATTCTTCCTCAATCGGAACCACTTTATTCCTTAAAAGGAACCTTCGTAACTCTGTAACTCTTTAGATGGGAAGAAGAGAAATTGTAAGTGATGTCTTGGTATATTAGGAAATCATAGCCTTCTTATAATGTGTTATCTAAAGGTTCCCATTATCCCCTAATGGGCCAATATTAACATTTGTTCATTGAAGCTCATAACAATTTTCTTTTGGCAATCTAATGAAGTCACTAAATTAGACCACTTATTTTGAGTCCATTTAAATATAAATAATTAATATAAATGTTATCGTATAATATTTAGCCTGTATTAATTAATTAGGAACTATAAAATTCCTAACAATCTCTCACTTAGACTTTATATTAAACTTAGACATTTATATTACAAAATTCTCTAGGCGTGCAACCGTTTGTTATTTACCTTTAGACTTTTACTTTAACAATTTCATGTATTAATAATAGAACCACCGTGACTTTTGTCACTATTAGAAAATGTGACTAAACCCCGATGACCACCATATCAATACACTTAATGACATAGATCAATATGGATGAGTAACATGGAAATTACATGCAATATAATATAATCTCAATCATATCTATTTTCAATTGGTCCAATTGTAGATTTTAATGAGATCAATCTAAAGTCCTTAAGTGCAATTTAATTGCACAAACTCAACAAGTTTAATAATAAACTTGCAAACAATAATCTTTATTTTTGTAGGAAATCAAATACACAAAATCTAAATCCAAACATAGCACATAAAAGGCTCCCAGTAAATTAAGGCAACAACTAAAGCAACATCTTACAAGCAAAATGCTCATGTTGAAGTGTCAACTATTAGTTAAGCGGCAGCTAGCATATTGTGTTTTCCTATATGTTCTACAATATTTTTATTTTCTAAATTCTTTATTTAACAATCAAATACTTTTTTTCAACAACCTTTGACTTGGTTGAACTCTTTAGAGTATAACATTGCTAAGTTATTGTCTCAATAAATACTCAATGACTTCTTAATGTTAGTAATAACAGACTAGCTAGTGACAAAAAATTTAGCAATCATTAATTTTCGTATGATGTCTCATAGGGAGATATTAACTCTAAGGGTATGGTTAAATGTGTATGCTAATGTGGAGTGATTGCTTTTAAGACATCCCATAAAATCAAAATTAGAATACCTAATGATCTCTAAACTTCTAAAGTTCTGATATGAAACATGCAATTTCTTGTTCTCTTCAAATAGCGCATTATGTGGTTTACTAATTTCTAGTTTTGCATACCAAGATTACTCATATATCACCTTAGGAATCCCACTAAAAAGTTATGCCAAGACATAAACAAACTTAAGCATAATAATAGATTGTATTGGTATAACTCTTTGTGCAATAATACAACTATATTATGGTTAGTAGGTTGTAATCCAAAATGATAAATTCACTCCCACTTAACTTTTGGCATACATAATTGTTAACCATATTTGCCTCAAAACCACAAGAGATAATTTTGATGAAATCTATAATACCATTGACGAGAAACTTGTTTAAGTGCATAATTGAATTTTTTAGTTTGCACACCATAGACCTTTGATCACCTAAAACAAAGTTTCCTTGTTGCACCGTATAAATTGTTTCATCAAGGTTTTCATTTAGAAATGTAATTTTTACATCCATATAATGCAAATCAACATCAAAATGAGCTATCAGTTTCATTATAGTCCTAAAAGAGTCTTTCTAAGAAACCAGAGATAAATTTTCTTTATAATCAATGCTTTCCTTGTAAAAAATTTAGTGACAAGACAAATTTTATATATCTCAATATTACCCTTTGAATCCCTTTTGGTTATAGATATTCATCTACAACTTATGGGTTTCACACTTTCAATAAATTTGCCAATATCCTTAATGTCATTTTCAACCATTGATTTTATTAAATCATTCATGGCATCAATCCACTTGCGAGTTAGAATACAACATGACTTGACTAAAGTTGATGTATCGAAGAATGCGCATGACAACATCCCAATGGCTATCACAAGGGTCTTTGAGGAATTAGCTTACCACACTCACTGCAAAGGTGATGTTAGTCCTGGTGATAGTGAGGTAATTGAGTCTACCAACGAGTCAGCAATATCTTCTTGGGTACTTCAATGGCTCCCCATGACCTGGAAGAAGCTTCACATCATTGAGTTATATAGGAACATCACTAGGACGACAGTCAATCATATCAGTCTCACTAAAAATATCTAGAGCATATTCCCTTTGGGAAATGGCAATGCAAGAGGTGATTTGAGCAACTTCAATGTCTAAAAAGTATTTGAGAGGACCTAAATTTTTCATCTGAATGTGGAATTTGAGTTGACATATACCATCAGAGTCATCACTAGTGATGATAATGTAATCAGCGTAGACCACCAAATAAATGCACAAGCCAAATGAAGAGTGAAGGGTAAACACATAGTTGTCAACCTCACAATGAGTCATACCAAATTGAAGTAAGACAAAGCTAAAATGGCTTAACCAAGTACGAGGAGATTGCTTCAAGCCATATAAGGAACGTCGAAGGCGATAAATAAGGTGGGAGCCACCAAAAGTAGTAAAACTAGGAGGTTGATCCATATAAACTTCTTTCTACAACTTACTGTGCAAGAATGCACTCTTAATATCAAACTGGTGAAGTGGACAATGAAGAATGGTAGCCGTGGAAAGAAACACACGAACAAAAGTAATCTTAGCCATAGGAGAAAAAATGTCCCCATAGTCGAGGCCAAGTATCTGAGTATATCTCTTAGCCACCAAGTGGGTTTTGAATCAATCAATATTGTCATCTAGTCCAACCCTAGTAACAACCAACAATAGTCTTCTCAAGAGGTAAAGAAACCAACTCCCAAGTGCCACTAGCCTATAAAGCAACCATTTCATCCAACATTGCCTGTTGCCAACGAGGATCCACCATGGCTGTTAGAACCAATACATTTGATGATGTTTGACTCCTAATACTTTGATAAGTTTTGATGATAATAAATGTGATAATATTTGATCAACTAATATTTCAGACTAAATGATTTCAGGAAATCAAAGTGAGAATAGACAATGCTATAATCACTCAAACTCTCACTTACGTCTTAAATGTTTGATAACTCGTAACAAATAATAAAGCGTTATAATTAAACTAAAATAAGCTTTGGAATAGACTATGCTAAGTTTTGTAGAGTCATGCAAAGTCTAAGACCATACCATACAACAATCTCAAACAGACTATGTGATGCCTTGGGACAGACAACATAAGTCTAGGACCAGACTATGCATACGTACTGGACCAGACCATGTATGGAACATGGTCAAACAACTCACAGTCAAGAAAGACAATGATTAAGTCAAGCTAGACGATGTCTAAAACTAAGCCAGACAATGTCTGAAGTTGAGCTAGACGATGTCTGAAACTAGGCTAGACCATGTCTTTCATTCCAGACCAAGCTTAGACAAATTAGACTATGTTTGTTAAGTCAGACGTTGTTTGTGCAAGAACAAACTATGCTTAGTCAAACCAGACTGAGTTTGTTAAGCTGGATGCTATCTGTGCAAGAATAGAACTTGATATGTCATATGTGTTGAGGAATATGTGCTTTATAATTAAATCTTTACACAAATAAAGGCACTGTTGTTACAGAAAGAAAGGGAGATACTTTCTGATCTTACTTTCTTCTATTCCTCGTATTTGTTTGCATGTCTCAAATTGTGTGAAGTGTGTAGGTACAACCGAAAGACTAATCAACATTGAGATGCACACCTTAAGCTAAAAGTCAACTGTGACAGAGACAAAAACCTGCTCTAGTCACATCAAACACAGTCAAAGCATCTTCAACACTCTTCTGTGAGACAACGGAAACCTATCTTCTCCAACATTCAAATCCATGAAGCTCACTATATAAAGATGCTTCCATTCAACGAGAAGATGCATGAATGAAGAGACGAATGAACTGAAATAAACTCATTCAAAGCAATGTGAAAAGCAAGCAAAGCACTTTGAGAAAAACCCAGTGAGAGACACAAGCTAAGAGAAAAGAGAATACCCATCCTCTACAAGCTCACATAGATTCAACACTTGTTCATATTCTCTCTTTGAGGGTTATCTGAATCTTATACATATTTGTATAGAAAGCCAAGAGTGGCTTAGTGATAAAAGAATACTTGAGAAGTATAATCTCAGGGGGAGATTGATAAACCCCTTTTTAGTCTTAATTTTAAGGGATTCTCGTACCATTTTATTGATTTTTGCGTAGCATAATGAGATATTTGATTCATGTGTGTTGAGTTGCAACAAGACAATTGAGACATTGGAAAAAAGGAGAAAGTAACTTCAAAAGGAAAAATTTGGTCTTATTTTGAGTATGCATGGTCTCAAGCTCTAGGCCGTGCATAAGCTGATGAAGCACAACCTCCAACACAAGGGAGTGCAGAAGAACCAACGTTTCGTAAAGTATGCACGGCCTCAAGCACCAGGCCATGCATAATAGTCTCTGTTTCATAAAGTATGCACGACCTCAAGCACCAGGCCGTGCATAACAGTCACCACTTCATAAAATATGCACGGTCTCACGCTTGAGGCCGTGTATACCTCCACATGACAACTATACTTTATTTCTATAAATAGCCCAGTTATCATCTTTTTCAAGGGAAATCTTTTTATCTTTTTGCATACTTTTCTTTGGAGTATTTTGAGAATTCTTAAGGGAACTATAGAGCAAGGAACATCACGGGGAATAATTTTTGTATAGTTCTTCTCCTCTAATGTCTTTGCTGCTTTCTTTTGTGAATTGTTGCTTCCCTATGTCTATGGCTAGCTAAATTCATAATCTAGGGTTGTGATGTAGGACCTATCATGTGAACCTTGTTTCTCTATTTTTAATAAAATTTCTCAATTGTTCTTTCAATTATATCTTTGCATTATTCTTACTGTTATTTAGGATTGATCACCCTATAACCCAAATTGATTAATCGTTATGATCAACACTTTTAATTGATAGATCTATGCATAGATTGAATTTTAGGGATTTGCATGACCAAACTAATACCTAAATTTCCAATCTAATTAACATTGGTTAATTAACCTCTCTGAACTTAAAGCCTTCTCTTTAATCTATCCCTTCATGACCAACAAGGGAATAAATTAGAGAGAAGTGCATTTTCAATGAATGACCAAACTTTGATTATTACTTTAAGAGGCATGATTGGTAATTGAATAGATAATTGAGAATTTAATTGAAATAGGAAAATAGGGGGAACGTAAAGATAGGTCTTTTAATCTATTAGAACCTTCGTTACTCTCAAGTGCTTTTTGCTTTATTTCTTTTGCAATTAAATTGCATTCAAACCAACTTTTCGATCACTTATCCTTTATATATTTATTATTTTGGAATCACTTTTGATCTCTAGGGTATGATATCCGAACTTAGGTCCACTATTACAATCGTATAGGGTACGCTTGCCCTTAAGCGTTCATATTTTACACATCAAGTTTTGGCGTCGTTGCTGGGGATTAGTTGCGTAGGTTTCAAAATAATTAAACTTGTTTAGGATCAAGCTTTTATTGTTTTTTTTTTCTATTCTTCTCATCTTAATTCTTTTTATTTTTTATTTTTTGTATTTTTAATTTTTGTTTTTCATATTTGTTTACAAAAATCTCTCTTATTGTTGACCTGTTGGTTTATGCTAACTCGTTCTAAGCAACCAGATCTACAATATATTCCTAAAATTGAAAAGGTAGCTCACAGGAACAACACAGTTAGGAGACAGAGAGACAAAATGGCTGAACATGAACCACAAGACCATGTCAACAGTGAGGAGGAGGAGGATGAGGAAGCGTTGGAGGAAACACTACAAGATTTTTTCACTCTCGCAATTGGGATAGCCAGCAGCATCCTCCTCCCAAACCTGGGGAACGCTAATTTTGAACTAAAGCGTGCCCTTCTCCAGATGATTAAAAATAAACAGTTCAATGGCAAGCCGAGTGAAGACCCTGTGGAGCACCTGAAGAGATTTATGAGAATTACAAACACGTTCACTACTAGGGTGTTGCCCAGGAGGTCATCCAACTGGCTGCTTTCTCATTTTCTTTGAATGGAAAGCCATTGAGGTGGCTTTGTTCATTGCCCCGTATAGTATCAGAAGTTGGGATGACTGTTTCAGAAAGTTTTTGAGAAAGTACTTCTCTACATCCAAATCTAATTAGTTGCAGAGAGATATTGCAAACTTTGCTCAAATTGAATCAGAATCATTAGCAGAAGCCTGTGAGAGGTATCAAGAGTTATTAGAGAAGTGTCGACAACATGGATTACCCGATGGCAGGGTCATTCAAATTTTTTATAGCGGCTTGTCTTCGCACAATAGGACAAGTATTAATGCTGCTTGTGGAGGCACCATAAACAAGAAATTTCCCGCTGTTGCCTATGAGATCATTAAAGATATGGCCTCAAATTCCTATCATGCTACTAATGATAGACACATTCTGAAAAGGATTGTTGAAGTGAACCAAGTAGAGACCGGAATGGCTAGTTCAACTATCACTACCAAACTGGACGCCATAGCAAAATAGATGGAGACTTTAATAAAGGCGCAAGCACAACCCTCACGACCTCCACCATTGCCCATTGTTTGTGATAAATGTGAGGAGGCAAGTCACTCCGGAGATGACTATCAGATGGGTAACTATTTTGCCAAAACTGTGGAGGAGGTGAACTATGCTGAAGGTAAAAGCATAGGATATGATCCGTACTCCAACACCTACAACCTAGGATGGAAGGACCACCCCAATTTTTCCTAGAGAGACCAAAAGAACCAAGGGGAAAAGCAGGGACAGAGTCATACAGGCCACCTCACATGCAACATCAAGGGCCTAGGCAAGAGGATAGGGGACCCACACTACGGGAGACTATAACTCAGTACTTCGCCAAAAATGATGACTGGATGAAGTCCTTAGAGACATAGTTGGCCAATTTGACAACTTTGTTATCTCAGAGAATCCCTGGTTCCCTTCCTACTTAGACAGAGCCCAATCCCAAGGGAGACCCTAAAGATGTGAATGTTGTGAGCACCAGGAGTGGAAGACATTGACAAAGGTAAAAAAGAAGGAGAAAGTCACACCACCACTCCAAAATGAGACCTCTACTGAAGAGGGTCAAGAAAAGGAGAATGAGGGTGAAAAGGAGGTGCTAACACCTCCTGAGGTAAGTGTTCCATTCCCCCAAAGGATCACAAATGAGAATAAAGATAAGCAGTTTAATAAATTTGTTTCCATGTTAAAAAAATTGCATATCAATATTCCCTTTGCTGAGGCCATTGTAGAAATGCCAAAGTACGCTAAATTTCTAAAAGAAATTCTTTAAAGAAAAAAGAAATTAACGGAATTTGCCACCATTGGTCTCAACAAAGAGTGCTCTGCTGTGATTCTGAAAAAGTTACCCCCTAAGCTCAAAGATCTGGGAAGTTTCACTATCCCATGTACAATAGGAAATTCATATTTTGATAAAGCTTTGTGTGATCTGGGGGCAAGCATAAATTTAATGCCCTACTCTGTCTTTAAGAAGTTAGGGATGCAAGAACCCCAACCTACCAATGTGACCTTGCACCTAGTAGATAGGTCCATTGCATACCCCAAGGGGGTAGTATACGATGTGTTAGTAAAGGTGGACAAGTTCATCTTCCTAGTTAACTTTATTGTGTTAGATATGGAGGAGGATGCGGATGTCCCGATCATACTGGGACGTCCATTCCTGAACACCTGTGATGCTATTGTGGAGGTTAGGAAAGGCAAATTGACTCTAAGAATGGGCGATGATGAAGTAATATTTAAAGTATTAGACTTTATGAAAATGTCTGCCTCCTTTGAAGCTTGTAATTTTCTACAGGCAAAAGATGCTACTGAAGCACTAGTGAAGTCCTCCTTTCCTAGTGTAAGGATGAAGGACCCTTTAGAAAAAGTCTTCACTTTTAAGGATTTGCATTGGCAATTGAGCAAGGATGAGGAGGAAATACTGATGTTCCTCCAAGCTCAAAAGGATGCCAAATAAGAGAAAAATCAAAGGTTTGAGCCATTAGAATGGGGCAAGGGTGCAAAGCCTAAGCCCTCCATTGAGGAACCCCCATTGTTAGAATTGAAGCTCCTACCCTCTAATTTGAAATATGTCTTTCTTCACCCACCCACATCTCTACCTATTATTATTGCTACTGGGTTGACTAATACTAAAGAATAAAGACTTGTGCAAGTTTTGAGGGATAATAAGGAGGCATTTGGGTGGTCTATTCATGATATAAAGGGCATTTGCCCTACAGTCTGTACCCACATGATTAATGTGGATGACGAGATTGTGCCCAAGCGGTTACCCCAAAGGAGGCTCAGCATGATGGAGGTTGTCAAGGGCGAAGTGCTAAAATTATGAGATGCGGGTATTATTTACCCAATTTTTTATAGCCCATGGGTTAGCCCTGTCCAATGTGTCTAAAAAGGGGGGCACCACTGTCATGGAAAATGAGCACAAAGAGCTCATTGCAGTTAAGAAAACCACTAGGTGGTGAATGTGTATAGATTATAGAAAATTAAATGAGGCCACTTGAAAAGACCATTTTCCTCTTCCTTTTATTGACCAAATGCTAGAAAAGTTGGCAGGAAAAAGTTATTATTGTTGTCTAGATGGCTATTTAGGCTATATGAAAATTCCAATAGCAGATAAGGATCAAGAAAAAACTACATTCACATGCCCCTATGGAACTTTTGCATATAGGCAAATGCCTTTTGGCATTTGCAATGCCCTTGCCACTTTTCAGAGATGCATGATGGCTATATTTTTTGACTTAGTTGAATATTGCATTGAAATATTTATGGATGACTTTTCAATATTTGGATGTTCTTTTAACACATCCCTGCATAATTTGAACTTGGTTTTAAAAAGATGCAAGGATACAAAATTGGTTTTAAATTGGGAGAAATGCCAATTCATGGTGCAAGAATGCATCGTGTTAAGGCACAAGGTGTTTATGAAAGGCATTGAAGTAGATCCTGCCAAGGTAGAGATGATTGCAAAATTGCCTCCATCAAACTTTGTAAAGGTTGTTAGGAGCTTCTTGGGACATGTTGAATTTTATAAAAGGTTCATCAAGGACTTCTCAAAAATAGAAAAACCCATGACTAACCTTGATCCGCTGTCGCGCAGATCAAAACGAGTGATTTTGAAAATATAGTTACGGTAACGACAACTCGAGTATCATTTTCAAGGATTCTTGTATTATTATTAATCAATGCAGTAACGATTAATGGGGGGTTTCGATTACGATTTCAAGAAAAATGGATTAAAATAAATTGTGATTATCGAATAAGCTAAAGCGAATCAACCTACTGTATCAACTTCCGACTTATCATTGATCCTTATAAATTCCAATTCCCTAAACGAGTCTGATCCTATTCGACTATAATAACCACTGACAAGCGCAATAGAAATTATACGGCGTATGTTCCTGAATTCCGGATTAAGCAAACGGATTAAAAACTATTGCGAATTAAGCAAACGCAATCTGATCAAACGCGATAATGCAAAAGCTACGTTAACGCAAAATTGATTCAAGATCAAATAACCAATCGAATTTAAGAATTATATCCTATAACAACAATCAAATTAAGCAAATAATTGAAATTATTAGAATAAATCAAAGGAAATAGATTGATATGGAATTTATAAAAGAACCTCAAAGTGGAATCCGATTACAATAGATCGATTCTTCGGAAATTAGTTCTCCATTACGATTGTTCAAAACTTTCAAAATAATTTCGTGAACAGTGAATGAGTGAACAGTATGCGCCCCTAGAGTTTTAACAAAATAAGGGTTTCACTAACAATCTGAACCGGGTCGGAAAATACAAACCAAGCCCATAAAATTGACCCAAAACAAATTATTTCCTAAGGTCTTCAACTTCAACGAATTATTCAAGCCTTCTACAATCCGAATCAGCTTCTTACTCCAACATGAAAGTTGTAGCTCTTTCTCTTAGCTTTCCAACGAATATTAGAACGCCTCAATCTGATTCCTGTAGCTCCAGTTATGAATTTTCCATTGAAAGCTGCTAATGCTGAAAATAAAATACGAAAATAAAATAAAGCTAGAAACAAACTTAAATATGAAAACAAACTAAAATGGTGAAACTAATGAAATAAACTAAGGAAATGCCTAAGAATAACAGTAGAAGAATGTGCATGAAGATGCACCGATCAAACCTCCTAGCCAAAGAAGCTCTTTTTGACTTCTTTGAAGGGTGCTTGAAAGCATTCCAGTTGCTGAAGGAGCAACTCATTAGTGCTCCTATGGTGGTTGCCCCTGACTGGTCACTCCCTTTTGAATTGATGTGTGATGCTAGTAACTTAGCTGTAAGGGCAGTTCTGGGCCAAAGGAGAAACAAGGTATTTCATACCATCTACTACGCTAGTAGGACACTAGATGATGCCTAGAAAAATTACACCACCACTGAGAAGGAACTATTGGCTATAGTATTTGCTTTTGATAAATATAGGCATTATCTTGTTTTGTCTAAAGTTGTTGTTTTCACTGACCACTTTGTCATTAAGTTTTTGTTAAATAAGCAGGATGTGAAGCCAAGGCTTATCAAGTGGATTTTACTCCTTCAGGAGTTTGATTTGGACATACAACACAAGAGAGGGTCAGAGAATCTAGTGGCAGATCATTTATCCCACCTTGACTCCTATGTGAGACAACCACTTGGAGAAGGGGAGATTAAAGAGACTTTTCCTAATGAACAACTCTTTGCAATCTCTTCAGTCTCCCCAGCTCCTTGGTATGCAGACATTGCAAATCACCTAGCTTGCAAGTCTTCCCTGCCAATTGCACCTATCAAGGGAAGAAGAAGCTGTTTTTTTATGTACGTCACTACTTTTGGGATAACCTTTACCTTTACAAGGTATGTGGTGATGGGTTGGTGAGACGTTGTGTGAATCAAAGTGAGGTACATTCTATTCTTTCTCATTGCCATTCTATGGAAGTTGGGGGCCACTTAGGTCTTGCTAGGACGGTCTACAAGGTTCTTCAATGTGGTTTTTATTGGCCTTCCATTCACAAGGATGTACATGCATTTGTGAGGGCTTGTGATAGATGTCAGCGCACTAGCGATTTGTCAAGGCAACTTGAAATGCCTCAAAATAATATGTTGGTTGTTGAATTGTTTGATGTTTGGGAAATGGATTTCATGGGTCCTTTCCCCAAGTCTTTTGCTAATGAGTACATATTGATCATTGTTGATTATGTCCCTAAGTGGGTGGAAGCTATGGCACTACCCACTAATGATTCTCGGAGTGTTGTGAAATTTTTAAGGAAAAATATTTTTACTCACTTTGGTACTCCTAGAGCAATCATTAGTGATGGTGGTACCCAGTTTTGTAACAAATTGTATGATAGCCTTTTGGCTAAGTATGGGGTAACCCATAAGGTCACTACTCCTTATCACCCTCAAACCAATGGCCAAGTGGAACTCTCCAATAAGGAGTTGAAAAGAATTCTTGAAAAAACTGTAAGCACATCTAGAAAGGATTGGTCAATTAAGTTAGATGACCCACTTTTGGGCTTATAGGACTGCATACAACTCCCATTGGCATGTCCCCTTATAGACTTGTGTTTGGTAAAAATTGTCATTTGCCTGTTGAATTGGAACATAGATCCATGTGGGCTCTTAAGTTCCTTAACTTTGACTCTGAGCTTGTAGGAAAGAACAAGTTATGGCAACTGAATGAACTTGATGAGCTCCATTTGGGAGCTTATGAAAATGCCAAACTGTATAAAGAAAAGACCAAGAGGTGGCATGATGCTTGCATTCAGCATATGGAATTTCATGTGGGCGAGAAGGTGCTTATGTACAATTCTCGCCTACATTTATTTCTAGGAAAACTACGATCTAGATGGCATGGACCCTTCACTGTGACTTAGGTATTTCCCTATGGAGTACTTGAACTGCAAAAAGGAGATGGCAATGTCTTTAAAATCAATGGTGATAGGGTGAAACATTATGAGGATGGGATGGATGAACTCAAATATGTGACCTTGCTTTCAAAGTAACCCCACAAATGAAGGTCACGTCAGGCTTGAGACGTTAAACAAGCACTTTCGGAAGGCAACTTGCGAAAAATATATCTTTTTTGAATATTTGTTTATTTTATTTCTGAAAAAAAAAAAAAAGATATATGTGCATATCATTATGCACAACCCAGTGCTAATAAGCACCGTCCCGTGCTTATGTACGACCCAATGCTAATCAGCACGACCTCGTGCTTACGTGGGCCAGGATTATAAAAACCCAAGAGGTGCACAATGTCATGCACATCAGCACGCCTTGCACACCCCTAGACTCTCCCGCTGCCCCTCATTCTTGCTTTCTCACTTCTCTATAACTCTCCTTTTCACCCAAGTTTCTCTCTTCTCTCTCTTACACTCGCCTATGCATGGCCCCTTGCACAGTCGTGCTTCATGAACTTCTGTTGCTTTGTAATATGCACGACCCCCTGCACGGTCGTGCTTAGGGCCATGCTTGATAAATTTGTGGTTGTTTGCACAGTCGTGTTTCGAGCCGTCCTTCATGATTTTTTGTTGTTTGCAGTATGCACGCCCTTGCACTGGGCCGTGCTTAATGACTTTCTACGTGTTTTATGGCATGCATGACCCCTTGCACGATCATGCATAGGGCCGTGCTGTTGTTTCAGTTTTCAATTTCGAATTGTTGAGAGATTACCCAAATTTAATGATGATGTTTCATCTGAGATTGTTTAATGTCTTCTTCCTTCCACTATTCCTCTTCCTTGCTTGCCACTTATATGCATGTCCCCCTACTTATACCATTGACTCATCAAATAAGCATGACTCATTGATTCACATGACTTAGTTTTTGTTCTTTTTTTGCATGAACATTTTATTCTCATTTCTTGGGTTAAAAAAAAAAAGCTTTTTCTTTTATTTGTTTCTTATGTGCTAACCTCTTTTATTCTCCATATACTTTTTACTCTCTTCTCTACAGGACTCATGTCAACCTCTCAATAGTGTCAACGACTTGTTCGTCATGGAGCACCTATCCAACCTCCTCTACAACCCCACCAAGAGGTTACACTGGCGTAGCAGCAGCAACTATACTTTCTGACGAGGCCCAGGTGGTTCCCCCACCAGTGCCAAATTGCTATCTTGCACGCTATAGGCAACTATAGATATTTCAGTGAGTATCGATGAGACATTTGGCAGGGGAGGTGCACTCCCATCCAGCCTTATCTTATGATATCACACATTTTATTCAATGGATTGGCTAGGAGCGTGTCATGACCATCCGGAACCCCACCTTTAATGGGCCTACACTGGAATTTCTAACAACTTGTGGCCATTGTAGGCACCCCTGTAGTATAGAAGAAATGGTCTTCTTTCAAATTGGTGAAGTTCAACATTTAGTGTCACTCTCAGAGTTCAACATGGCACTTGGCTTTCACACCCAGGAGGAGGTTTTGACAGTTGAGTACCTCCATGCTGCATGGGATCCACCAGTTGGTTACTTAGAGGAACTCGCATGGAGTTCTCTCACAAATGGGACCACTGTTTATGAGCCTCGCATGGCAAAGGCCAGCAACATCACCCATCCAGCTCTTCGCGTTCTACATCATTGGATGGCCCAATCTATCAATGGATGTGTGCATAGTAAGGGGGTTCTTAGCCAGAGGGATCTTTATGTTTTATAGGCCATGACGACTGCCGAGATCCACCAAATTAATCCGAGCATGTTCTTTCTCCTACATTGTATGGCAGTAGGACAGAAGAAGATCAAGGCAGATAAGGGTTATATCACTCTGGGGTCCTTCATCACACACTTAGCACAACACTATGGGTACCAACTTGTAGTCTTTGACTTCTAGGATCACATTCCCATGGATATCATTCATTGACAGACATTGATTGACATGGGTTTGTTTAAAAAACACCGTGGTGGATCTTATAGTCTACAATCCACAGCAATTGCACCAGCAGCAGCGGCCAAAGAGCAGCTAGATATGGAAGACGAGATTGATGTCGCTGCACCACATGCGTCCCCTACCCCACAAGAGCCTCCTCCACCTTCTGCGGAATACCAATTTATCTCTAAATAGTTGACCCTTCAGCAACAGGCATTGGATGACCTCTCCCAACGCTTTGACGCCCATGTCACCATGTCCATTGCTTGGATGTGTCAATTATCTCAACATTTTGGCCTTCCCCCACCATAGTCATTTCATATGGGGAAGCTTTTCTTTTACTATCACTTTCAGTTTTCTTTCTTTATCTTTTTTTTTTTTTATTTCTTAAAACTTTTGTTTTTGTATGTTCATTTTATTTCCTCTTGTTTTCTCTTATTTCCCTCTCCGCATAGGGACCATGCTCTATTTTAGTGTGGGGAGGGTTGTTTCAAACTGATGTACTCTGCACTTATTTTGAGTGATACATGACGTGTGGTCCTTTTGCATTTACTCTGGTTATCCTGATTTCATGTTGTTTTTACTTGTGTTTTGGAAATAAATGAAATCACACACACAAAAAAAAAAAAATAGGGAGAGACAAAGTTGGCAACTACCTCTCAATTTCTATGTTCTAAAACTTGTGCCGAGATGCATTTTCATATTACTTAATTGCTTGCAAGTGACAAATGTGGAGATATTTAGGCTTTCGTTTTCTTAACCTCTAGAACTTGCAATTTATTGTCCCACTAGTTGCCCCCTTTGAGCCTGAATGATTTTCTTTTTACTAAGCCTCGTGTTTCAAACACTATTATGTTGAGGTGATTTTTGCAGGCAAGAAAAAAAAAGTTGTGAGAAATAAAACACTCCCTCAAAAACTCAAAGCTTGGAATCAAAGGCAATCTTGATGATTTTTCCTCTTTCTCTCTCTTTGAAAAAAAAGGGAAGAAAAGAAAAGAAAAATGATGGAAGATAGAGAAAAGAAAAGAGACAACATGCTCAATTCAAAAAAAAGAAAAGAAAAAAAGAAGAAGAAGAAGAAAGAGGGGGTGGGTTGATAAGGTAACAACAAAGAAGAATATTTTGTGACTTAAGAGATCACCTTAACATATTTTATGAAACCTCTTGTGTGTCCTTTTCTTTTAAAAACATACCTACAGAACCTTGGCCCCATTACATCCCATGAGTTTCCCTATTTGTGCATGTTTACTGATTTTGTGATTTGATTTTGATTGAAATACAAGTTTATGGTAACACATTTTTTGATGTACTTAAGTGTATGGATTCTTTACTTGTAAACACTAAGAGATGTGAGTCATGAGTAACTATGTCCTTAGCAAGAAATTGATTTCAAAACACTCTAAGTCTAACTGGGCACTCAAACAATAATAGACTTGGTGGAGTTGTTTTTGTTTTGTCTCTCATTAGTTACCATCTTCTAAGGTAATAGGTGATCTCATATGTTTCTTAATTTGAAATTTTTATCTTCACTTGTGAGCTAGAATAATTGCTTGAGGGCAAGCAATGCTCAAGTGTAGGGAGGTTTGATAAACCCCTTTCTAGTCTTTATTTTTAAGGGATTCTCGCACCATTTTATTGATTTTTGCATAGCATAATGAGATATTTGATTCATGTGTGTTGAGTTGCTGCAGGATAGTTGAGACATTGGAAAAAGGGGAAAGTAACTTCAAAAGGGTAAATTTGATCTTATTTTGAGTATGCATAGCCTCAAGCTCTAGGTCATGCATAAGCTGATGAAGCACAGCCTCTAGCACAAAGGAGTGCAGAAGAGCCAGCATTTCATAAAGTATGCATGGCCTCAAGCACCAAGCTGTGCATAATAGTCACCGCTTCATAAAATATGCACGACCTCGCGCTTGAGGCCATGCATACTTCCACATGACAACTATACTTTATTTCTATAAATAGCCTAGTTTTCATCTTTTTTAAGGGTAATCTTTTTATCTTTTTGCATACTTTTCTTTGGAGTATTTTGAGAACTCTTGAGGGAACTCAGCAAGGAACATTGTGGGGAATAATTTTTGTAAAGTTCTTCTCCTTTAATGTCTTTACTGCTTTCTTTTGTGAATTGTTGCTTCCCTATGTCTATGGCTAGCTAAATTCATAATCTAGGGTTATGATGTAAGACCTATCATGTGAACCCTGTTTCTCTATTTTTAATAAAATTTCTCAATTATTCTTTGAATTATATCTTTGCATTATTCTTATTGTTATTTGGGATTGATCATCCCATAACCCAAATTGATTAATCATTATGATCAACACTTTTAATTGATAGATCTACGCATAGATTGAATTTTAGGGATTTGCATGACCAAACTAATACCTAAATTCCCAATTTAATTAACATTGGTTAATTAACCTCTCTGAACTTAAAGCCTTCTCTTTAATTTATCTCTTTATGACCAACAAGGGAATAAATTAGAGAGAAGTGCATTTTCAATGAATGACCAAACTTTGATTATTACTTTAAGAGGCATGATTGGTAATTGAATAGATAATTGGGAATTTAATTAAAATAGGCAAATAGGGAGAACATAAAGATAGGTCTGAATTCACGACCCTAGGTTTTTTAATCTGTTAGAAGCTTCATTACTCTTAAGTGCTTTTTGCTTTATTTCTTTTTACAATTAAATTGCACTCAAACCAACCTTTTGATCACTTGTCCTTTATATATTTATTATTTTGGAATCACTTCTAATCTCTAGGGTACAATATCTGGACTTAGGTCCACTATTACTACTGCGTAGGGTACGCTTGCCCTTAAACATTCATATTTTATGCATCAAAGATTCATACTTATAACCAAAAGTGGTTTAGAATACTTGTAGTTAATAGTGACATAGAGAATACTAGTAGCTAGAAGGGTAGTAAAGAATACTTGTTTTGTAATCAATTGATTATAGTGGAACCCTTTAACAATTGTTAAAGGAGAACTAGACATAGCTCAAGTTGAGTGAACCAATATAAAAACAAGTTTTCATTTGTTGTCTTGTGATTACATATATTCATCTTGCCTATTGTGTTCTTTTGAAAAGGTTTTCAAAACTTTGCTTTGCAATGATATATTTGTTGGTTTAAACTTACATATATCCAAGAAAGCAATCCGTGAACCAATAATGTTTACAAGAAAGTTTTCTAACCCACTATTCAACCCCCTCCCCTTCATATGTTCTTATGTATTTCAATGGCTTCACTTGTAGTCTTAGGAATAGACATAGAATCCAAAGCAGATATAAAAGAGAAATAGGACGGAGATAATCGATTATAATGAATAGTACAAGCATATAAAGATTAGAATTGTGAGTGGACCAAATACTTTTGCGTATGGCAAAGGGAAACTCATGTACAGGAAACGTTGGTAGAAGGGTAGTTGGAGCAGGAGATGATGCTAGGGGATCAGTAGGTGGAGCGACCAAGGAAGGTTGTGGCCGTTGCTGATAAGTTATTAGTGGTGGTCGAGCAATGACAATGGTCGGGGTTAGGACAACGAGTGCATGATCTAGAGGAGCATCATTAATATCACTCTCAAAGAAAAAGGGAGTAAACTCAAAGAAAGTGACATCGGCACAAACAAGATACTATTTAAGTTGAGGACAAAAACAACGATATCCTTTTTAGAGGCGAGAGTAACCTAGACAAATACACTTAAGAGACTTAGCAAAAAGTTTATCTTTACTTGGAGTAAGATCATGGACAAAGCATGTAGAACCGAAGACACGGAAAGGAACATGATAAAGGTCCTATTGCGGGTACAAAACAAAATATGGAATCGGATTGTTGAGAACAAACAATGGCATGTGATTGATCAAATAACAAGCGGTAAGGATTGTATCACCCCAGAAGTAAATAGGGACATGATAGTTAAGGAGAAAGGTGTGAGTTGTTTAAACTAGGTGACGATTTTTACGTTCATTAACGTCATTTTGTTGTGGTGTGTAAGCATATGAAGAATCTCCTGTGATTTTAAAAAAGGACTGAAATTGGGAAGACAAATATTCCTTGGCATTATTGGTGCATAAAATTTTAATGGAATCCCAAATTGATTATGAATTTCATGCAAACAATTTTGAAAAATAAAAAAAAATATCAAAACAATTCTTCATTAAGAAAACCCAAACCCAAGTATAATAAGAAAAATTATCAATAAAAGTAACAAAGTAGTAATAATCTAAAGTTGAACAGACTCGATTAGGTTCTCAAATATAAGAGTAAACTAAAAAAATATGGTGATGTAACACATTTACTAAGTTATCCTTAACATATCAATCTTATCTTTCACAAATAGAAAACTAACATTTTTTATTGGGTAAAATAAACAACAAAAGTAAAACTAACCTATAAAGTAGATATCATTAGCATGCAGCTATAGCTTAGTTTTTATCTAGCATAAGCAACCTTTTAACCAAAACAAACAAGCAACCCAAAAACTACTTAGACATTATAATATTTTATAACAACTTGGAAAAGTCTTAGATTACCAACAATTTTGACTGTATTGCTACTTTTGTAGTTCTTGGCTTGGAAAGCTCCCTCTACGGGTCATTCTTGCCTCATAAGCCTCCTTTGTTCCTGTGCCTCTAGTGCATTCAAAAATTTTGTCCGAGTAATGCTTGATAAACCTCTTAAGTTCTCAAGAGACGCAATTGTGGCTTCAAATTTTTCAGGTATTGTGATAGAATTTTTTGAACAACTCTAGCATCTGAAAATGCAGTACCATGGAGCCTTACATTTTTAACTATGTAAAGAAGCTTGTTAGAGTATTCGTTAAGTGTTTATGATTCCTTCCTTCTTTGCATCTCAAATTTTCGGATCAAGTTTAGCACTTGCATCCCTTTCACCTTTTCATTTCCATCGTACTCTTGTTTCAAAAACTCCCAAATCTTGGTGGGTGTTTTCAACATCATTATTCTAGTCAGCACAAGGTATGATAATGCTCCAAACAAGACTGCTCTAGTTTTTGACTTCCTGTGTTTTCTCTCTATGTGATTTTTTTATTTGAGCAACCGTCGTATTATCCGGTTAGGGTGGAACTTCATACACATTTTCAACGACTTTCAATAAATCATAAGCATCAACATAGGCTTCCATAGTTCACCAAAAAAAAAAACATAGGCTTCCCTTCTAACAATCCAAAGGTGAAAATGTTTATCATCAAACACTGGGAGTGAAATTGGAAGGGATGAACCTTCTAGATTCATTATAAGATTGGGTGTGTTTGTGTTTTAGGACTTATGGATAGGCTCACTCAATCTCGCAAATCCCTCGAATGAGAGCTTTGATGCCAACTTGTTGATTTTTGGTTTCAGAAATCTTAGAAAAAAATAATGTGTAGGGTAACATTTTTTATTTGATTGAAACAACTCTACACAAAGAGCACAAATTATAACTGATGCATCACTTATTTTTAGACATATACGTAATTTTAAATGTTTAAATAAGTTTTCAATCTTTAAAAAATATCTATTTATTTTTAAGTTTGAATTTCTAAAATTTGTTTGTTTTGTTTTAAGTATTTGAATTTTTTTAAATTTTATTTTAAGTATTTATGAATAATGTGATATCATTTCAACTAAGTGATAATATGAAATCATTTCAACATATATTAACAATTAAAATAAAGTTAGATAGAAACTCCAAACAAATTTAAAAAAATTTCAAAAATTCAAAATAAAACAAAAAAAAATTGATATTTTTTAGAAATTTAAAACTTAATTTAAAATTTAAAATCAGAAACATAACTCCTAATATTTGAAATGTAAACAGCAGCAAACTAAACTCCTACAAACTAGGAAAGATGAACTCCATGTTGCAATTGTTATGGGCACATTTGCAACAAATATCCTTGCCTTAATAACTACAATATCCAAAGTTTATTTTTCAATAAATTCACATCTTGTTCTTGCTTTTTATTTTCTTGGAACTTTTGCCATAATATTTTTTAGATGGGACCACTATCACATTCCGTACATTCCACATTCCAAGGTGGAATTTGGTAATGTACTGTGTTAGCTTTTATAAGTAATAGTGGATACACTGTTCTTTTCTCTGATGAGATGGATGGTCCGTTTGTAAAGTTTTCTCATATTATTGTTTTGTTAATGATTACTATTAGAATACTTAATAAAGAACGAGGACTGAATAAAAAAAAAAAAGAGGATATAAAAGAAAGAGAAGATAAGCAAGACATGATTTGATATAGTAGGGTTAGGGGTGCAATCATAATGTGGAAATATGAACCTGCTACTATTTATAGGACCTTTTATATGTATGTTAGTATGTATGGGTGGATGACACATTTTAAAATTTTTTATTTATCTTACTTGCTCGATCCTCCCATTACAAGCTTCAATGTTCAAGTGTGTGGGAAACATGATCATGTGTAATTAATAGAAAAATGGTAAAATATAATAATTAATTTAAGACTAAAATATGTTTTAAGGTATGATAAATTAGTGGAATTAATTTGTGTTAGGTTGATTTCTAATATATTAAAATATTTTTTTATCTTTAATATTTTATTTTAATTTTTGATAAATTAAAATTTTTTGTTTTGAATTTCTAATATAGGTAAATAATTTGTTATTTGTCTTGTAACGAAAGTTCAAAAAAACTAAAACAAAATCAATAAGATTTATTAGGAACCTAAAATAAAACAAAAATTACAGGGATTTAAAATAAAATAATAAGAAGCAAAAACAAATATTTAGATATACCAAAAATCTAAAACAATTTTTTTTATTAGGAAGCTTAAACATATTTGCTAAATTATTATTGACCTAAAACATAATTTAATTACATTTCTACCACATAATTAACATTCTTCTAATTTAGTTGATTGAATATGATAAGTAATTATTATAAACTTCTTTAATATATGTTCATGTTCGATTCTTATAAATAAAAAAATTAAGTTAGCATTTTTGTAGGCGAATCAATGAGAACGGAGAAACCCCACCAATCAAAAATCATGTAAACTCTTTTGGGCAGAAATTACAAACTTTTGTCAAGATTTACACTTGCAATGAAGCTTGTTTGGGTGGAAAAAAGGACACAAAAGTGGATAGAAAACTAGTTTTTCTATCTTGTTTCGTACAATGGAGAAGAAGAAAAAAATCAGTGAAGAGATAATAAAATTTGGTCTGGCATATATATATATATAAGTCACAGTTTGAGATACTAATTAAATAGAATAAGTTCTCTAGCTAGTAGAATTTATTAAGCTAGTTTGATTTTGTTTTCATTTTCATCAAAAATAAAAAATCCAATTAAATATTTGAGATTTTTACCATTTTCACTTTTATAAATATTTTTATCTTTTAATAATTTTATTTTCACTTTTATAAATAAATTTACTAATACTTAAAACGTGAAAATAAAAATTATTTAAAAAAAATTATTTCCTTGAAATCAAATAGCTTTAAATTGTATCTTCAATTCGTTCTTTTCATGTGTCGGCAAGAGCGTTGTCATGTTTTAAATACATGTACGATGTTAGATTCATTGCCAACGAGAAATTGAGTACACGCACTAAATTTGATCGATATTTCATTATGAAAGCAACAACGTTAATAAATGATAGTATCTGCTCCAAAGATTATCTGAACCCATACACGTGATTGAAATAAAGCTTTCTTCTCAAAACAGTCATTGAGCCCATACTTATTGTGACTGTTAACTTCACTCTATCAGTGTTGAAACTGAGTCACTCCTTCTCAAAATTAAGCTTGACAATCCTACCATCATGGCAGAATTGGTTTGCGGTGCTCTTCTTTCTTCTTTCCTTCAGGTGGTGTTTGACAGGCTGATTTCTGGTCAAGTTTTGGACTACATTCGTGGAAGAAAGCTCGATGAGAAGATGCTGAACAAGTTGAAGGTGAAGCTGTTGTCCATCAGTGCTGTTGTTGAAGATGCAGAACAAAAGCAGTTCAGTAATTCATACGTGAAAGCATGGCTTGATGAGGTTAAAGACACGGTGTTTGATGCAGAGGATCTGCTGGATGAAGTGAACTATCAACTCTCCAAGTGCAAGTTGGAAGCTGAATCCCATACAAGTGCTAGCAAGGTACGCAATTTTGAATCAAGAATGAATCAAATCATTGATGACCTAGAATTTCTCTCCACCCAAAAGGATCATCTAGGTTTGAAAAATGATAGTGGTGTTGGGGTTGGAGTTGGAGTTGGTTTAGGACCGGGTAGTAAAGTGTCACAGAAATTGCCATCAACATCTTTGGTGGTTGAAAGTGTTATTTATGGTAGAGATGCTGACAAAGAAATTATCTTTAATTGGCTCACACATCATAACCCTAACAAGCTATCAATACTTTCTATTGTGGGGGCATGGGAGGGATGGGTAAGACCACGCTTGTCCAACATGTATACAATGACCCAAGGATGGAGGATGCTAAATTTGGAATTAAAGCTTGGGTTTGTGTTTCAGATGACTTTGATGTTTTGACAGTATCAAGAGCAATTCTTGAAGCAATCACTAAATCAAAAGATGATAGTGGGGACCTAGAAATGATTCATGGAAGATTAAAAGCAAAACTGATGGGGAAGAGATTTTTACTTGTGTTGGATGATGTTTGGAACGAAAGACGAGATAAATGGGAAGCTGTGCAAACTCCTCTAAATTATGGGGCTCAAGGAAGTATAATTCTTGTCACCACACGCAGTGAGAAAGTTGCTTCTACAATGTGGTCAAATAAAGTACATAACCTAAAGCAATTACCAAAACATCATTGTTGGCAAGTATTTGCTGAACATGCATTCCAATATGATAATCCACAGTTGAATGTTGAAGTAAAGGAGATTGGTATAAAGATAGTTGAAAAGTGCCAAGGATTACCTCTAGCCTTGAAAACAATTGGAAGTCTTTTGCGCACAAAGTCTTCTGTTTTGGAATGGGAAAGAGTGTTGTTAAGCTCAATATGGGATTTACCAAGAGAAAATAGTGAAATTATCCCTGCCTTATTATTGAGCTATCACCAACTTAATTCTCAACTCAAAAGATGTTTTGCTTATTGTGCCTTATTTCCCAAAGATTATGTGTTTGTCAAGAAACATTTAGTTCAATTGTGGATGGCTGAAAATTTTCTACAATGCTCTCAACAAGGTATGAGTCCAGAAGAAGTTGGTACACAGTACTTTGATGATCTATTATCAAGGTCCTTCTTTCTAAAATCAAGTAGACACAAAACGGGTTTTGTCATGCATGACCTTCTCAACGATTTGGCAAAATATGTTTGTGGTGACCTCTGTTACAGGTGGGGAGTTGACAAAGCAGAGAGTATATCAAAGACTGCTCGTCATTTTTCATTTGCAATCAATCACAAACACTACTTTGATGGGTTTGGGAGCTTAAATAATGCTGAAAGGTTACGTACATTTATCCCCATAAATGCCACACCCAATTCTAGTTCTCTTCTTCACAAGAAGACAATAGACAAATTTTTCTCAGAGTTTAAGTTCCTACGCAACTTATCTTTGTCTTATTGTCCTGACCTTATAGAGTTGCCTAACTCTGTTGGAAATCTTATACACCTCCATTCATTAGACCTTTCTGGTACCTCCATAAGAAAATTGCTGCTTCCACATGTTCACTTTACAACTTGCAAATTCTAAAGGTGAATTCTTGTGGCAATTTGGAGGAGCTGCCCTTGGACTTACATAAACTCATCAATTTGCGTCACCTTGAATTTATTGATACTAAAGTGAGAAAGGTGTCAATGCATTTGGGAAAACTTAAGAATCTTCAAGTAATGTGTTCGTTTCATGTTGGCAAAAGTAGCAAGGACTTCAGTATTCATCAGCTAGGAGAACTCAATCTTCATGGAAAGCTATCAATGTGGAAGCTACAAAATATTGAGAATCCCTCTGATGCAAAAGCAGTGTATTTGAAAAATAAAACAAATCTGCTAGAGCTAGAGTTAGATTGGGATTTGAACTGGGAGCCACGTGATTCAAGCAAAGATATGGAAGTACTAGAGAATCTACACCCTTCCAAGCATTTAGAGAATTTGTCAATCAACAACTATGGTGGTCCAAAATTTCCAAATTGGTTAATCAAATTGTCGAGTGTGACGTGCTTATGCTTGGTTAACTGTAAAAATTGCACGCGCTTGCCTTCGCTTGGAGTTTTGCCATTTCTCAGAAACCTAACCATTTCAGGGCTTGATAGCATAGAGGTGATTGATGCTGGTTTTTATGGCAGTAGCTCTTTGTCATTTACATCTTTGGAAACATTGGAGTTCTCTTGTATGGTGATATGGAAAACATGGGAACATAAAGCTACAACAGATGCCTTTCCACGTCTTCAACAACTTTCTATAATGGAATGTCCCCAGTGGAAGGGTTACCTACCAAAGCAACTTCTTCACTTAAAAAAACTAAATATTTCTAACTGCAAACAAGTTGTGGCTTTGGCTCCTAGTGCTCCAAGAATTCATGAATTAGAACTACAACACTGTGGAAAGCTGCAATTTGATTATTATCCAACCACATTGAAAAGGCTCACTGTTGGAGGACAAGACTTGGAAGCATCAATGCTTCAAAGTATTGGGCTCATTATATCTAAATCTTCTCTTTAACACTTGAGCATTTATAATTGTCCAAATATGAATATTTCCATGACTCATTGCTTCGATTTCCTTGAAACACTGGAGATCAGAGATAGTTGTGACTCACTAACAACCTTTTCACTAGATGACTTTCCAAAGCTCTGTCAGCTACATCTCAAGTGTCGTAATCTGCAAATAATTTCACAGGAGCTCGCTCATAGTCATCTCAAGGATCTTCAAATTTGTGGGTTTAAAATGGTGAATGTGAAATCTCAATTTGAATCATCTGTGAGTGAAGCATTATTTCCCAGTGAAGGATTGGTGAATACGAAATCTCAACCTGAATCATTTTTCAGCAATGGATTGGTGAATATGAAACTTCAGCCTGAATCATTTTTTTTTAGTCAAGGATTATCTCTACCCTGGGAAGAGAGATCTGAAGATTTGGAGAATATGAAAACTCAATTTGAACTATTTCCCAGAGAAGGATTATTATTACCCTGCCTAAAGAGACTTAGTATTCAAAGACTGGATAATTTGAAATCATTGCCTAAACGCATGCATGTCCTCCTACAAACAACACATAGAAGATTGTCCAAAAGTTGAGTTATCACCAGATGGAGGTTTGCCATCAAACCTAAAAAGGATGAATCTGTCAAATTGCTCCAAACTTTTGCCTCACTGAAAGAGGCTTTGAGAGCCAACACATCTCTAGAAGAATTGTCTATTGGAAGAGTGGATGTAAATTCTTTCCATGATGAAGCTTTTCTACCACACTCTCTTACTTCTCTATGCATCAATGATTGTCCCCATCTTAAAAGGCTAGAGGGTCTGCCAAATTCCATTTCAACTCTTAGAATTTTGGGGTGTCAGTCGCTCAAAGAGCGTTACCAGAAACCAAGAGGCAAAGACTGGGGAAGGCTTGCTCACATTGAAAATCTATGGATTGGTTAGAAACCAACTAGATGAACAACACAAGTTTGAATCCACGCATATGGCTCAGCCACTTTCTTTATGCACATGTGTGTGTGTTGCTTATATTTAGAAGACTAGGATGGCTCAACCAAGAATTTCTATTATCAATATTTACTATTAAAGTTGAATTCCAAGCAATTGTGTTGCTTATGTTTAGGACACAAGGAAAATTGTGGAGGCAGTGAAGTGCGAGATTTGTGGCATCCTCAGAGTCATGGTGGTTTCATCTTCCCTTAGCTTGTTAGGTAAATTTGTTTTTTCTTGCCCACACTCTTCCTTCTTTCTTCTTAGTTCATACTTACATTATTTTGAGCATTTTTTTCCTCATAATACCTTTCTTTGTCTAGTTTTCTTGGTATTTAGTCTTTTTATTGATCGTGATGTTTTCTTTTTCAATTAGACTAAATCTTAGACAAAAAAGACATCAAGAAAGCTTAGTAAGCATTTAGTCTTGTTCTATCCCTGCTGTCTCTTTCAACTTTTCTTGCTTAATGTTCTTCAGCTACTATTCCAAGTACCTGTCTTTTGTTTATAACATTTTGTGTAGCTTTCTGTTTTCAAATTGCATGTTTATGGTTTGCGTGTTATACAATTTATGTACTAATATATATATAGCATGAGAGCTTCAGACCATGCTATTATGACGTCTTAGTTCCTAATTCTTACAGTAGTGTATTTTACTATGACTTACAATTCCTTGAATTATATCTGGTAGACATGTTCAACCTATCTAATTGACATATGGATATCTTAAGAAAGTGATAGCCAACTTCATATTATTGAACCTTCATGTTTTCTTCTGCGTTTGTGATAGCCAACTTCATATTATTGTGTGTGATAGATTTAGCATTGGCATGTGACTATATGAGGTTTTCTCGTTTTCTTAAAGGTAAATGAAGCAACATATTATCTTTTGTTTTCGTCATTATACATTCTCAAATTCTGCTGATGTCTATTGCTCTCATCTAACTATTAAAGTATATGATTTTATGACAGATTGAAAGAGTTGTCAATTAGGAGTTATGGTGGTACATGATTATCCAATGTGGAGTCCATCAAGTTTACTAAATTTAGCGTTAGGAAGTTCCACATCACGTGTCTCAACTCGAGTGCAACTTATTTATCTCTTGGACAACTTCACTTAATTCACTTAATGTGAATTGGTTTTAAGTTGAAATTTAACATTTAGGTGTTCCTCCCTTGGACTCTTACATATGAACAAAAGTTTGAATGTGCCAATTCTGATGTTGTCTTGCTTTGGATCAGGTATATGCTCTATATAACATATAGTTTCTTTACGACACAACCAATATTTTGTCCTTTGGAAAATTTCAAATACGAGCTTACCACTAATTCCTATATTACAATCTTGTTTATTAGCAAACAACAGTAGCATAATTGACACCTAATTTGATTAATGTTCATTAGAGAAAGATGGGGTGAGCCTAATTGATGGGATAACTTTTTCAGTAATTATCATACTAACACAATAAAAATTACTTCTACTTGTGTTGCATCCACTTTCTCTCACAAACTAGCAACTCTTTCCTCTTTTCCTTTTTACATACAAACAATTTCAATTTTTTATTGTATTCATCTTTGGAGTTGAATTCTGTCTAAATACATTGTTTTACTTGGTGTTCATGTTTGCTGACATTCAGGACACCAAGAAAATGAAGGTCGAAAAAGATACAAAACCTTGAATCTGATTGAAGGATGACTAAATTTCTACCAGAGCCTTTGAAAGTCCTTGAATGCAGGAGGTTAATGAGATGTAGAGTAGTAGTTGCTGCCCTTGGAGATGGTTATTCTAGCCTTCAAGATGCAGAGTAGTACTTCCTCTACAATAAAATTTACATTCTATGACGAAAAGGGCTAATTGTTCAATCCTGCAAAGTTTGGATGAAAAATCAGTAATGTATGATCAAATTACTGTTTAAAAAATTGCTACATTCAACTTCTCTGACTCCTTGAATTGATTGAAGACTGTTTAATTGAAAACACAATTTTATTTTAGTTAATTGTAAAAATTGACAATAATATGACTTATTAATTTTGACAAATTTGTTTTAAGATATAAATAGTATACAATATTAAACTAAATGGTTGAATTTATTAACTTATTTCTATATTTTTAGGTCACTACCTAAAAAAAAAAAAACTCTCCGGTCCTCATAAAAAAAAATATATTTATAGGTCATTTTAATACAATGCAAGAAAAGACAAACCGACCCTGATGAACATACTACTGTACTGCTAAATCAAATCTCAAGCATTATTTTCATCACCGCTTTAGTCTTTCATATAGACAAAAAAAATTATTTACTGGTTAAATTTATTTCTTCCCCCAACTTGCGAGAACATGTAGTAAAATTTAGCAAGAAAAATTACCAAGACAAAAAAATATATCACTTGGCCTCCGCAAATATATTCATCTAGATTTTTTTCTCAAGCTTTTTAGTCTCTCTCCTGTTAATTTTAGTTATATCATATTCTTTACACGAGATTCTAGAAAAGTTAAATTCCTTGGCATTATTTGTAAAATAAGGCACTGAAGTTGACTACACACACGAAATTACTCGATATTTCATTATAATCAATAATCAAAGCGAGTATAGCCTTTATTTAGTGATAAGTTAGGTTTATTTATTGACCGGCTTAATTACCTCTTTTTTTGGATTTTTTTTTATATTTTATTCAATTTCATTACACTACTGATTTAAGTTTTCAATGAGTAGGGTGAACTAAAAGGATGAAATAAGAGGATGACAAATGATTTTGGACTCACGAGTTGCCCATCAACCTACTCAAAATTGATAGGATTGGAAAATGTTAAGAACCTTTCAACCTACTCGCAATCCACCAATAAAAAAAAATTCCAAAAAAAATTAATTATCATCTAAAATAATTTCATAAATTTTAAAAAAAAATCATGCTCATGTCTAAAAAAAAATTGTAATAATTTATACATTCTATATAATTAAAAGAACTAAATTAGTTAACAACTTATACTTAATTTATAGTAAAAAAAAAAAAAAATAGAAGTCACCAGATTGAATGTGTTTGACTCAAATATTTTCTAAACATTTTATTTTCTATAAAAAAAAAAAACAAAACTTAAATATATTTTTTCATGTATATTTCTAACTTTTTTCTTTTTCTCATTATATTTTGATTCCTAATAGAGTAATTTTTTTTCTTGACTATTGATCTTTTAACAAAAAAATCACTTTATATTTACTATTTAGTCAATATTGTTGTTATATTAACTTTGTTAACTTAGACATTATCAAATTTAATAATTCAAAATAATAAAAAATAAAGTTAATTGACTAGCGGACCAATTTGCCAATCCGCATGCTAACGAGACGGTTTAACCCACCCCACCCTATTTTGAGTGGGTTTTTGGTTGGCCAACCCGAAACCGACAAGTTGGCCGTTTTGCCACCTTGCAGATTATTTTAAATATTTTTTTAGAATTTGAATCAAATCTAACCCAAAAAAATTGAACCTAACCTTACCCATAATATATAATTAAATTTATTATTATATATTTCAATTAAATTATTAAATATAAAACATATAATTTTTTTACTAACATAGTTTATAAAATTATTAAATTAAACCATTGATATTTTTTTTAGCTATTGTTTTATTCTTATCATAATATTGTATTAACACTAAAACTATTTGTAACATCCCACTTCCGTTACATAACTAATCAAAGAACTGAAGATTGATGCCTCGCCTCTTCATTTAGATTTTTGGTATCTTCATACCTTAAGTCTTTTTTGTTTTCTTAGTCTAGTATTTTCTTTTTATGCTATAACATGTATGGATGATGACATTGTATTATTTGTTATAGACTAAGCTATATCATTCTTGTTTAATGTTTTGTTTTGCCCTGTTTTCTATTATCTTTAGCATCACTAGATGATTTACTTCTTAAGAACTAATTCTGAGTGATTACAATCGATTACAAGTTGTAGGAATCGATTACCAAATGGCCTAATCAATATTGAATCCATCTCTAGTATCGGGTTAATTGATTACCAGCCATTACAATCAATTACAATGTTAATTTCAAATATCAGATATTGCTCTGTATCCATTGCAATCGATTACCATCGAACTGCAATCAATTACAAGACAATCTCTAAAATTCAGAAATTGCTCTATTTCATTTGCAATTGATTACCATCCTGTGGCAATCGATTATCAGATGATCTCTAATATTCAGAATTGGCTCTATCTTGTGTGCAATCGATTACAAGTTTTATGCAATTGATTATAACAGCTAACAGTAAGTGTAAATCATATTCTGATACACGGGATAATCGATTACACCTTGATTGCAATCGATTATATCTGGTATAACGGTCATTTTTAAAGATCTCCAAGACTCATTCCTTGTCTAACTAACTCCAAATCTTTTTACCCATGCCATATATTTGAACCCATATCATTCAGTACAGTATAACAAGAACAAACAGTTACAATATCTTTTGATTCCTTCATTTGTCAAAATCCAAATCTTTGATTTGTTTTTCAAATTTGATATTGTCTTGATCACTCTCTTCTTTCTTCTACACATTTTATAAATCTCTTGAGTTTCAGAAAACTCAATATTGCTTTTACTGCTATACCCATTTGTAATTGAACCTCTGAGCATATACAGCTATATCTCTCTATTGTTCCTTCATGAACTAAGATGATTCAATATTAGTTCTTGACTACTATAGACACTCATATTGGAGTTTCTTGATCTTATCTCATATCTGCTATATCAGCACATCAAGGTGTTTTCATTCTTTAATCTTTTTCATTGATCTTGTTTGATTAGCATTGTGGGAATTTCGTTCCTAAATGCTGTGTTGAAATTAGATGGTATTTCTAATTTTTGTGTGTAGTTTTGTGTTTAGAAATTGGATGGTGAATGGTGTTTTCACATTCAATCTTCTAGGTTCCTATTTCAAATTGTGAAATTAGGATTTGCTATGAATTGTGTGTGCATGGTGTATGTAATCAAATTCATAGTGGAACCCCTTGGTGAAAGGGAGAACTGGATGTAGATCGGTGGTTGATCGAACCAGTATAAAACAACAGGCTCTATCTCTCTATCCCTTGATCTATTTCAATTTTGCATTTGATCTTTATCAAGATAACTTGTTCTAAATCATTTCTATCTTAAGCTGAGGTTGTATTTCTGGTTTATTCAATCAATATAACATTCTCTAAAAATGTTTTTATTGAAATATCAAGAGCGGTGGTGAAAAATCCTTTTGAGAAGAAGAAAAGAATCTGTCACTTTATGTTAAATCAATTCCCCCCCCCCCCCCCCCTCTTGATTGATTACTCGGTTGATCCTAACAAGCTAACAAGATTGAATTTTATTTTAATTTAAAAACTCTTTCATTAAACTATTTATGAAAAATGCTATGAATTTTTCTTGATTTCTAAAATTAATAAATATTATTCAATGCTTAAACTATAAACCATGAATTTATAAAACCAAGCCAAATCATTTGCAATACCTCATGGTACTTCACTCTTTATAAAAGAAATATAACTTCAATAATATCAAACTCTTGGAACCAAAGCTTATCAACCTAAGTTATCCATACATAAAATGAAACTAAAGAGAAGGAGGAAGTGCAGCTTCAAACTTGTGCACATTCCATCTACAACAACTCCAAGAGAACTCCACTTGAACCCATTTGCTCCCTCGTACATCAAGGTTGGGATCATCATAGTCACAACCACACGTGCCACACGCAAGGGTAAGCTCATCGAAACAAATATAATTAAAACAATTTATAATACCAAATAATAACATTTATAAAACAATCAGATTATGTAAGAGTCATATCATAACATTCCCAATAAGCAACCACAACATTTAATCCATCCACCTCAAAATATTATAAGAGATAATCATGTACATAAATCTTTAAAACGAGTCAATCAATTAACGAAAGTCACAACTAACACACTAGCTACCATTGGACAATATCACTAACTTAACATTAGACATTGACTCAACTCCATAAATTTTCAATACAATATGAACGATCCCTCATAGGCCTCATCCCTTAACATAGTCTCATTTTCTGACCATTCAAGGAGTCCCTTAAGCTGATCTTGCAAGGAAAGTGTGGTTTTATTGAAAATAGACAAGTGTATATATTGGTTTACCTCTGTAGGTTTGCAAGACCTTACATCTATAGGGATTCACCCACTCGTTTATTCTATAGGTCAATTCCCGTTAGCCACCACAGAAACCCCCAACACTAAGTTGAGAGCCTATCTACCAGGTCAGCCCTAGGGGTAGGAAGGAAGGGCCACTGTCTAAGGTCCATTATTTTTTGGGGCCCCAAATTTTTTTTTATTTTAATAAAAAAATATTTTAATTAATTTTATTCTGCCAAGAAAAAATGTAATATGATTTTTTTATCTACTATTCTTCCATTCATCCTTAATTATTTCCTATGCATAGGAAATTTAAATGGGAATAGGGGTTAACCAATTATAGTATCTCGAAAACATTAAAACAAAATATTTTATTTTTAAAGCACTAACAACTTATAACGGATATAAAGCTTAATTTTCTCCCATTATATTTTTTTCAAAAATTCTTCAATATGTAAAAACTGATTTGTTACAATTAATAGTTAAAAAAATAATTATATTTTTCATATTTTGTGCAACAAATATAAATTAATTATATATATAAAAAGATGATAAAAATTGAAAGAATATTATATTAAATTACTTTATGTGCTATACACTTATAAACTTTCTTTCTACTAACTACACTTTTAGTTTGTCTAGGAGGGAGTGAGGAGGTTCGGAGTTCAATAGTTTAATTTATTTGCAATTGATTTGTTATTTGAATGAAACTAAGGTCAATTGATATGTATATAACTCTCACTTGTGAATATTTATTTATATTTATAGTTAAATTTAATTATATAATTGAGTCAAATTCAATATTTATTTATTTTATACTAATTTATTAATTTGTATATTTACAATGTTCTAATTTAGCTACTAGAACTAGTAAACGTGTGAACCGAGTATTCAACTTTGACTTCTACTTCTAGGTATTATTGTTCTTTGTGTATTAGTTTTACAAGCTATGTGTTTTTTTTTTCTTGTGTCAATTGACTATTTAATTTATCTTTTATAGTATGTTTCATAGAAAATGTTTATCTGGAAGTGAAAAAAGAAATAAGAGAAAATGAGAGGAAGAATTAATAAAATCACAACAAGGAGCTCTTCATAAATTTATTTTTAAAGTAGGTTCTTATGAAAATTTGGATCAATCAAATGAAAATTTGCATAATGAAAACCATGTAAGTGAGAATGATGAGGTTAATGATTCAAGTAAACTTAATGTTGTGCCAAATGAATCTAATATTAAAGTTTTTTGCGTTGATAAAGATTTATGATCTTAGAAACTCGGGTAATTTTGATAACAAACAAATAGATATTTTAGTTGAAAATGGACCTTTTATTTTTCCTTTGGATAACATTTCTAGACATTTTTCATATGCATGTTATATGTAAGGGCCACTAAACAATGATTTCGCCTTGGGCCCATCAAATGTTAGGACTGAGGCTGCCTACTTAGTACTCCCAACTTATGTGCCTACTCATATGCCCATGCACCAACTATGCACATCTATGCACCAACTGTTGATATAAGGTATATTTTTGTGCACCAACTATGCACCCACCGTATATTAATGATATCACATATTTGGAATCCTTTATAGTCCTAGATACGACACCTCTGTACCTGCCATCTCCAATGGCTGGACTTAAGGATCCAAATACATCTCAACAATCAACACAACAACAAATAAACTTGGATTACTTAAGGTTTGAGATACAATACGACTGTACTCGCCATCTCACTTATGGCCCATCTTAAGTATCCAAGTTTCACCAACAACCACCACATTCCATCTCCTATATACCGAAGGGTCACTAAACCTCTTCAAAAGTAGTTCTCACTACTCTAACACGCCATCTAAAGTTAAAATAAAGAGGTGGTACTTGAGAAGATTCCCCACTAGGTGAGACCCCCGAGTCACTTTAGTGGGGCGGAGTTCTAGTATGGAACTCCCCCTCTCAAGTATACCATTTTCATTAGCAACAAAGTCTTCCCAAAGGACATAGCTACACCTTCTAACATATAAAAATGAATGTTAGAACCAAGAAATTTGATGATGTCTGACCCCTAATACTTTGATAAGTTTTGATGATAACAAATGTGATAATATTTGATCAACTGATGATTTTAGACTAAGTGATTTAAGGAAATCAATGTGAGAACAGACAATGGTATAATCACTCAAACTCTCACTTATGTATTAAAACGTCTTCAATGTCTAATAACTCGTAACAAATAATAAAGCATTATAATCAAACAAAAATAAGTTTTGCAACAGACCATGCTAAGTCTTAGAAAGACTCATGCAAAGTCTAAGACCAGACCATACAACAGTCTCGAACAGACTATGTAAAGCCTTGGGCAGACAACATAAGTCTAGGACCAGACTATACATATGTACTGGACCAGACCATGTATGGAACACGGTCAGACAACACACAGTCAAGAAAGACAATGATTAGGTTAGGCCAAACGATGTATAAAGTTAAGCCAAATGATGTCTGAAGTTAGGCCAGACAATGTTTGAAGCTATGTCAGATGATGTCTGTAGTCGAGCCAGACGATGTCTGATGCTAAGATAGACCATGTCTTTCATTCCAGACCATGCTTAGTCAAATCAGACTATGTCTATTAAGCTAGACGCTGTTTGTGTAGGAACAAAACCTGATTTGTTAAATGTGCTGAGGAATAAGTGTTTTATAATTAAATCTTTACATAAAGGCACTATCACTACGGAAAGAAAGGGAGATACTTTTTTATCTTACTTTTTTCTATTCCTCGTATCTGCTTGTATGTCTCGAATTGTGTGAAGTGTGTAGGTACAACCAAAAGACTAATCATCATTGAGATGCACACCTTAAGCTAAAAGTCAACTCTGACAGAGATAGAAACCTGCTCCAGTCACATCAAGCACAATCAAAGCAACTTCAACACTCTTCTATGAGACAACGGAAACCTATCTTCTCCAACATTCAAATCCATGAAACTCACTATATAAATATGCTTCCATGAAACGAGAAGACTAATGAACAAACATGAAATTATTCAAATCTATCTGTAAAGTAAACAAAACATTTTGAGAAAAAGCCAAGAAACATAAGCTGAGAGAAAAGAGAATATCCATCTTCTACAAACTCTAACAGATTCAATACTTGTTCATATCCTCTCTTTGAGAGTCACTTGAATCTTATACATATTTGTATAGAAAGTCAGGAGTGGCTTAGGGATAAAAGAATACTTGGGAAGTATAATCTCAGGGGGAGATTCATACTTGTAACCAGAAGTGGTTTAGAATACTTGTAGCCAGTAGTGGCATAAAGAATACTTGTAGCTAGAAGTGGTAGTAAAGAATACTTGTTTTGTAATCAGTTGATTATAGTGGAACCCTTTAACAGTTGTTAAAGGAGAACTGGACATAGCTTAAGTTGAGTGAACCAATATAAAAATAAGCTCTTATTTGCTGTCTTGTGATTACATATATTTATCTTGCCTACTATGCTCTCTTTGAAAATGTTTTCAAAGCTTTGCTTTGTAAGGATATATTTGCTGATTTAAATTTACATATATCCAAGAAGGCAAATTGTAAAATAATAATATTTATGAAAAAGTTTTTAACCCACTATTCAACCCCCCTTCTAGTGTGTTCTTGTGTATTTCAATGAATACAAAAATACAAGATTATCATTCATCATTAATATCTCACAAACATTTCATTCATATTCGATTCTCATTCACAAAACATCATATACATTTAAACAACTAATTTATATCATTCATAATTAACTCAACTATAATTCATTCATCTCATTCACCGTAAATATCACAACGATACATAATCTCCTCCTCAAGAACATCACCATTCCAATAAAACATAAACATATCATCAAGAAATCACATACATCTAAATAAAAATTATTCAACTAGGTTCATGATTGACATACCATTCCCTAAGTTAAGGTTTACTATCTCTTTCAATTTCTATCATGCGTCTAAGACTATTGTTTGTTATAACTTGATATCTATAAATATACTAGCTCAATTAAGTTAGTTCTTATCTCATTTTAAAGCTAAGAATATTATCTATAACTCTTATGTTTATCTCAAGACATAGTTTGAAAGTATTCTATGCCTAAATTATGAGCAAAGTGAAACTTTTACCAATTTGTGACAGCTTGACCTTTACTTACTAATTTGATCATATCTAGAGTTGTACAAAATAGTTTTGAGTGAATTCAAAGTCATTCATTAGTAAACATCCATATCCACAACTTTCCTGAAGACTACATTTTTGAATTTCGACTCTAAAATTGAGTTTCTAACTAAAACAAATTCAGAGCGAAAGAAGAACATTGTAGAGGGCATGGTTTTGAGCAAACTTTCATTTTCTTTCAACAACATAGATTCACCCCTCATCTTGGTGAGAATTCCAGCAACAAACTACACTCTATTAAGGAATTTCCAAAACAATTACATACATCTATATCCACTTAAACCATCAATTACACACACACACACACACATCAATCTCAAGGATTTTAAATTCATAAGTTAAATGCAAGCATTCCATATTTTCATGACAGCAGAAACAAAGTTCCATGACAACAACCAAAATCTCATGGTAGCAAGAACATAGTCCCATTGTCGCAACTAGGGTTACAACGAGATGGTGAAAAAATTGGGCAATGTATCATCTTTAGACTTTAGGCATTGTACATAAAATTGAAACAAATTTAAAATATAAAAACTTTGTAAGAAACAATGGAAGAAAATATAAACTAAAGAACACAATCCTTCTTAATTTATCTCTTTATGGTTACCTACATATGCATAATCTTCTAAACTTCTAAATTTATGTATTATGTATTTTAGTCTTTTATACTGCATACTAATAAAATCACTTAAGAAATCTTAATTTATTGTTAAAAAGGTTAGTTTGTATCTCAACTGATAAATAATTGTTTCTTGTATAGAAAATTTTACCTTTTGATTCAAATACGCTTTATTTTCATTACTTTTTGTTATCCATACTCTACATAATACACCTATAACACCTAAAAACAATCCAAATTCAACATTTTTCTAGATAATTTGACAATTAACATACTTACCCCCAATGCTTGATTTTCAAAAACTAACCATAAGAAATCAACTTTAAAAAATGAAAAAGAAAGAAAAATCAGTTATCTTATAATGTAAGACTATTTAATCAATTGTTTAAAGATATTTAAACTACAAAAGCATATCCCGTAGCTCTTCTACATGTAGAAAACTCGTTTGTATATGAATGATCTAATGAATAGAGACATTTCAAAGTAGATATAAAACTAAACCTAATTCAATATTCTACTTTAAAACAGGAAAAAAGGAACTAAATTTGTTTCTAAATTAGTGTAAATTCAAAATCTATATTCCCAACTTCAAATTTTATGTTATCCATATTAATTGTATGTTAGATGAAGCTTATTCAAAGAAAAAAATATATATAGTGTTTAACAAACCAAACTTGCAAACAGCCTTTCCTTATATTGAAAACTAATAAAGAACAACACATCCAAGTGCCAAAAAACCAAAGATTATAAACAATAATTGTTAAAAAAGTATGAAATGATTTTAAGTTTTTCTAAACCACAACAAAGTATAAGTTAACAAAAATGGAGGAGGTTTATTTTTTTCCAAATCTCTAGATGAGGAGGCCAAACACGACGTAGGAGCCTGATAGAGTGTATTTTAGCATAGTCTAGAGTTGCATTTAGCATAGTCTAGACATGTTTTATACCTCATTTTGACAATTTTAGCTGAGTTTTGTGAGATTGGGTTATTTTTGGTTCAAGTGTCAAAAATTGCTATTTGTCAGCCCATAACTTTTGACAAAGGTCTCCGATTTTGATGATTCTTGTCTTGTTTGAAAGCTCAGGAGGAGATCTACAATTTCGTGTCTCACAAGGATTGGCTAATTCGGACGTTTAAGGGGTAAACTTTGGGATTCAATGTTACAGTTCTGCACTTGTAATAATTCCGCGTTTTAGTTTGTAACTAGGGATCATTCGGTAATTGTAATTGGTCAAGGTAGCTTTTATTTAGTTGGTTCAGACCTTGGGGGGGGGGGGACCACTGTTTTGGCCTTTTGTTTTAAGCTTTTCCCTTTTTGTAAGACAACAATTTACACAACACAACACTACATTGAATAAAAATTACACTTTTGCTCTCTTCTCTTCTCTTCATTTTCCCTTTCTCCATCAAAAATTTCGTGTAGCCCCTTGCAGCCACCATGAGGATCTTCATGGAGGACTAAATCCCTTTGCAACCCAAGAATCATGTGCTTGTGGATAAATATGAGTCCCTCTATTCTCAATTTTGAATTTTGCTCATGAAAACCCTTTTCCCCCTTATTCCAATTTTCAATTTCCTAGTTTAATGTATGATAATGATTAGATTAGGGAATTGTAATCTGAATTTGGGTCAATTACAATTGATTGATTGTGATTTAATACGATAGGTCCTTGAATTTGGGAAAACTAGGAATGCGATAGTAATCTGAATTTTTCCAAATGAATATAAGGTGATTGCCTTAAATTTCGTATTGTTGGGAATTTCATGAGTATGAATTTGACTTATCCTTGTTGAAACTGTGATTATTTCTCCATAAGCATAGGTTCTTGAGTTGCATTATTATTTATAAAGTTGTTTTGTTGCTTTAATTTCTGAAAATCACACAAAATCCCCCCTATTTTGAATTGAATGCAAGGTGTTTGATGAATTGTATCTTTGAGAAAATGACTTGAGTTAGCCTTATATTGCAAAATTTATTGGGGAACTTAGTTGCTTTTGATGACGCGTTCGACGCGCTCCGTCAAAATTGGTGCCATTGCCGGGGATACAATTTATCGATTCCTTATTTCAATTCTTGTAATTAGTTTTATTTTGGTTTTTAGTTTGAGTTTTTTTTTTATTCCATTTTAGTTTTTGCATTTGTGTTTTCAGCCTTGTGCAATTTGGTGTGCTTTGATTTTGTGCAATTGTGCCATTCGGTTTCAATTTGCGCATTTTTGTTTCAACTTGTGCATTCTCTTTTTTAGTTTGCAATTTAGTTTCATTCACTTATGAAATTTTTGATTTTGTAGAGTAGTGCTCTGTTTTGGTAGTTAGTTCATATCACTAATTATGTTTCGAGTTTCCCTTGTCAGTTTTGTTCTTGCATTGTTGTAGGTACTTGAGGATTCGGCAAAATTTTCATTGACTCAAATTGGGCTGAATTTTGGTATCCAAGGTTTATCCCCCATTTTGAGCAAGGGTGCAGGTTAAAATTACCAAATTCCTTATCTAAGTTCTGTTTTTGAATTTTTTGTATTTTCCCGATTTATTTTTGAATTTGTTTTTGATTTTCACGATTTTTAAAAATCACTGAAAAATTACAAAAATTCTAAAATTATTTTTAGACTTTTTCTGTGGTGTTTTGGTAGTTTTTAAAAATAATTTTTATAGCTTTTGAAATTTCTAGGTCAATTTAGCTTATTTCATCTTATTTTTACTATTCATCCTATTTTTACTATTCACTTGTTGTTTCTTCAATTATGCATGACTGGTCTGCTCCTAGTAGCTTTTATGCATTTGATCTTGAAATAGATAGAACATTTCATAGGTTGAATAGGCATGGTAGCAATAGTGTAGTTGATCACCATAGGATAGATGTCTTGAGTAGTGTAAAACTTGATAGTGTTAGTGTTAGTCTTGTTTCTAATTCTATTGATTCTGAACTTGGTACTGTTTTTACTTATCCTTATTCTGACTTCATGGCTAACCATCAACATCAAGAAAGAACTTTGAGGGAATTGGCTGCACCTGGCATTGGTTTCCAACCTTTGTGTATCCAATATCCTGAAATTGATGTTGACTGTGAGCTTAAGTTTGGATTAATCCATTTGTTGCCCAAGTTTCATGATCTTGCAGGTGAAGATCCTCATAAACATTTGAAGGAGTTTCATGTGGTCTGTTCCACTATGAAACCAAATGGTGTGCCTAAAGACTACATTAAGCTGAAGGCTTTTCCTTTCTCTTTGGTGGACTTTGCAAAGGACTGGTTTGAAGAGGTAATTCTTGGAGAAATTCTTCCTTGCCTCTAGAACTGGGACAGTAAAAAAAGACATTAGTGGCATTAGAGAACTTTCTGGAGAGACTTTGTATGAGTACTGGGAGAGATTCAACAAGCTGTGTACTAGTTGTCCTAATCATCGCATTAATGAGCAACTCCCCATCCAGTATTTCTATGAAGGATTGCTTCCCATGGAGAGAGGCATGGTTGATGCTGCTAGTGGAGGAGCTTTAATAGACAAGACCCCAATTGCTGCTAGACAGTTGTTTTCCAACATGGTAGAGAATTCTCAGCAGTTTACTACCAGATCCTCACCCGTTGTTAGAGTTCATGAAGCCACCACTGATTCTGTTCACAGGCTAGAAAACAAGGTCTTAGAGCTTACTTCCCTTGTCAAACGACTAGCCATTGGCCAACAGTAGCAGGTTCAGGCAATCAACCATCATGGGTGTGGCATTTGCACTTCAACAGAACACCCTACAGATGCATGTCCTACACTTCAAGAGACTGAAGATGTTGCTGGAATCAACACTAGCCAACAGTATAGACCACCTTATCAAAAATATGATCCTTATTCTTCTACATACAATGAGGGATGGAAGGATCACCCTAACTTGAGATATGGTTCGAGTCCTGTGCGGCAACAACCACCATATGCAGGGCAACCCCAACAAAGATACCAATAACCTAGTTCAGGTGGTAGATACCAGCCACCACCATTGAGACAATAGCAAGCTCCTCTTATTCAACAATCCCCTCCTTCTACAGGACCTTCATTGGAAGATTTGGTGAAGCAGATGGCCACAAGCAACATTAAGTTCCAACAGGATGTGAGTGCCAGCATCCAAGATTTGCAAACTCAGATTGACCAACTGGCCACCATTGTGAACCACTTGCAATCACAAGGCTCGGGCAATATTCCTTCCCAAGCAATCCCCCCTTCCAATCGAAATGTGAGTGCCATGACTTTGAAGGGAGGCAAGGAGCTAAAATCTCATGTAGTGGATTCAAGAACTCAAAAGACTAGTGATGATGTTACTGCAACAAGCTCTCATAAGCCAAGTGGTGTGGAGGCAACTGTTCCACAAAAGACTCCTCCTCTACCTTTTCCATCTAGAGTGGCTCAACCCAAGAGATTGGAGTTGGATAGTAAGTTGATGGAGACCTTCAGAAAGGTTGAGATCAACATTCCTCTCCTTGATGCCATCAAGCAAATTCTGAAGTATGCAAAGTTTCTCAAGGAGTTGTGCATGTACAAGGGGAATCTGAGGAGTGACCAGCAAGTGAAAATGGGAAGAAATGGATCTACACTCATTTAGAGTACAAATGTTTCTGCCATTCTACAATCTCCCATGCCTAAGAAGTGCAAGGATCCAGGCACTTTCACCGTCCCATGCACCATAGGCGATTGCACCTTTGCAGATGCTATGCTGGATTTGGGTGCCTCAATCAATGTCATGCCTTCATCTGTGTACAGATCATTGAAGCTTGGGGATTTGAAGCCAACCACTATGGTCATTCAATTGGCAAATCGGAGCACTGCGCAGCCATTTGGAGTCTTGGAGGATGTGCTCGTCTAGGTCAACAAGTTGATTTTTCCTACAGACTTCTACATTTTGGACATGGAGGATGAGTCTTCCATTCATGGCTCCACATTGATTCTAGGCAAACCCTTCTTGATGATAGCTAAGACAAAGATTGATGTACATGCAGGAGCGCTCTCCATGGAGTTTGGTGATAATGTGGTGTAGTTTAACATTTTTGATGCTATGAAGCACCCAATAGAGAACCATTCTCTTTTCTGTTTAGATGTGATTGATTATATGACTGATAACTGCATGGATTTGCCATCTAATTTGGAGGAACTAGTTGAGTTTACTGATTTTGATTGTGGCTGTAATGATGCATCTGTTTGTGCCATTTGTGCAAAGATCGAAGTTGCTATTGCTGCGAGTGTAGACTCAATAGTGGATGATAATGTTGCTATTTCAAATGTTGTGCTGACTGATATCATGGTGGCTACAAGCAAGCCCCCTTTGCCCTCCATTGTGAAACCACCAACCTTGGAGCTGAAGCCCTTGCCGAATCATCTGAAGTATGCCTATTTAAAGGTAGATGCCTAACTCCCTGTGATCATTTCAAGCACTCTCCAGCTTGACCAAGAGGAGAAGTTGATGACAGTCTTGAGAGATCATAGGAGAGCCATTGGGTGGACACTAGCTGACCTCCCTGGAATTAATCCAGCCATCTGTATGCACAGAATTTTGTTAAAGGAGGAATTCAAGCCAGTGAGACAACCACAGAGACGTCTCAATCCTACCATCCAGGATGTGGTAAATAAAGAGGTCATGAAATTGCTAATGGCAAGGATCATTTATCCCATCTCAGATAGCAAGTAGGTTAGTCCTATTTAGGTTGTCCCTAAGAAGTATGGCATGACTGTGGTGAAAAACCAAGACAATGAGTTGGTTCCGACTAGAGTGCAGAACAGCTAGAGAGTATGCATAGACTATAGGAGACTCAACTTGACCACTTGTAAAGACCACTATCCTCTTCCATTCATCGATTAGGTCTTGGAGAGACTAGTAGGGAAGACCCACCATTGCTTCTTAGATAAATTTTTAGGCTACATGCAGATTCACATTGCACCAGAGGACCAACACAAGACCACATTCACCTATCCATTTGGCACTTATGCCTACTCTAGGATGCCATTCGACCTATGCAATGCCTCGGGCACCTTTCAGAGGTGCATGGTAAGCATTTTTTCTAATTTACTTGAGAGTTGCATGGAGGTGTTTATGGATGATTTTACTGTTTATGGTTCTTCATTTGATACATGCTTAGAGAGCCTGGTTAGAGTTTTAAATGGGTGCCTTGAGACTAACCTTGTGTTGAATTTTGAAAAATGTCATTTTATGGTATCTGAGGGGATAGTCTTGGGTCACCTAATGTCTAGCAGGGGTCTTGAGGTCGATAAGGCCAAGATAGATGTCATTTCTTCTCTCCCTTACCCTATGTCTATGCAGGAAGTTCGTTCTTTTCTTAGACATGTAGATTTCTATAGAAGGTTCATCCAGGATTTCAGCAAAACTGCCTTGCCCCTGTCCAACTTACTTCAGAAGGATGTGGAATTTCTCTTTGACCAGTTATGCCAGGATGCTTTCTTGAATTTGAAGAAGAAGCTCACCACAGCTCCCATCATCCAACCACCTAATTGGGACCTTCCATTTGAGCTCATGTGTGATGCTTCCAATTTTGCACTTGGGGCGGTCTTAGCTCAGCGAGTGGGCAAACTTTCACATGTCATAGCCTATGCCTCTCGCACCTTGGGTGTCGTGCAAGTTAATTATACCACCATAGAGAAAGAGCTTTTAATTGTGGTACTTGCACTAGACAAGTTTCATTCATACCTGTTGGGCTCCAAGGTCATTGTCTTCTCTGACCATGCGACTTTAAGATACCTATTGAAGAAGCTTAATGCCAAACCAAGATTGATCAAGTGGATGCTTCTTCTTCAAGAGTTTGACATCAAGATTAGACACAAGAGTGGAGTAGAAAACTTGGTGGCTGATCATCTGAGCAAGATTGAGAGAGACCCTGAGTCTCTTCATATCAAGGATGATTTCCCTGATGAGCACTTGATAAGGGTGGAGACACAACATGGGTCTACACCATGGTTTGCAAATATTGTGAATTACTTGGTTGTTGGTGTTTTACCCCCACAAGCATCTCGAAATCAGATTGCTAGGTTGAAGAGTGATGCCAAGTATTATGTGTGGGATAATCCTTATATGTGGAGATTTGGTAGTGATTAGGTGATTCGCAAATGCATACCAGATCAGGACATCAAATCAGTCCTATATTTTTGTCATACATCTCCTGTGGCAGGACACTATGGACCACACCGAATCGCAAGGAAGGTGTTGGACTCTGGGTTCTACTGGCCCACCATTTTCAGAGATGCTTGGGAGGTCACCTCGACTTGTGAGCAATGTTAGAGAGCGGGAGTAGCCATCACTTGCAAGCATGAGATGCCTCAGCAACCCATCCTCTTCTGTGAGGTCTTTGATGTTTGGGGTATTGATTTTATGGGACCTTTTCCTCCTTCTTTTGGCTATTCTTATGTTCTGCTTACTGTGGACTATGTCTCCAAGTGGGTGGAGGTTAAGGCCACTAAGACTAATGACTCTCGAGTTGTTGTGGATTTTATCAGCTCTAACATCTTTTGTAGGTTTGGTGTGCCTAAAGCCATCATCAATGACTAGGGGACCCACTTTTGCAACAAAACCATGGCAACTTTGCTTCATAAGTATGGGGTTGTGCATAGAGTTACCACAGCTTATCATCCCCAAACTAATGGGCAAGCCAAGGTTTTCAATAGAGAGATAAAGCAAATTTTGCAGAAACTAGTGCACCCCAACAGGAAGGATTGGAGAAAATTTCTTGAGGATGCTCTATGGGCTCATAGGACAGCTTACCGAACACCGATTGGAATGTCTCCTTATCGGATTGTCTTTGGTAAGGGTTGTCATCTACTTGTAGAGATTGAGCACTATGCATATTGGGCTGTGAAGAGTACCAACCTAGCATTTGACCAAGCAGGACTTGAGAGAGTTTTAATTGCAAGAGCTTGAGGAGCTCCGCTTGGAGGCCTATGAGAATTCCAAGAACTACAAGGAGAAGGTGAAGCGCTTCCATGATAGCATGATTTTGAGGAAGGACTCCAAAGTGGGCCAGAAGGTGTTTTTGTTTAACTCTCGCCTGAAGCTCATAGCTGGTAAGCGTCGTTCTAGATGGGATGGACCTTATGTTGTTACTAATGTGTTTCCCTATGGAATCGTGGAGATCAAAGATGGAACTACAGGAAAGATTTGGAAGGTCAATGGTCACTAAGTGAAGGAGTTCCATGAGAATCCTAGAGTGGAGGAGAGTGTGGAGGACCTTTCTTTGGTCAAGCCCACTTTCCCAAAAGTGCAAGTCTTTGCACCTTGATGTGCCCTCTTACCTTACTTTACACTTGTTCTTTTGTTCTTGATTGATTTACTTTCATTGAGGACAATGTGTGATTTAAGTGTGGGGGTAAGGGTTTTGAGTTTGAGTTTGAGTTTAATTTTTTTTTTTTTGCCATTTTGGAACTTTTGTTGTTTAGTGGGTGTGTTTGCATGTTTTCCATTAGATTCTTGATTTGCTTGATTGTGAGAAGTTGCATCATTCTTGGTTGAGAGGTTTCATGACTTGATTTGGATACACTTTTGCATTTTTAGTTTTATGAGTAGACTTGGAAATTTTGATTGTGAACTCATTTGTGATAGATTGCTTACCTTTGTGAGTTTGCCCTTTGTGTGATTACACTCATGTTGATAGTTACCCTAAATTTTGTCTTGTCTCTTCTTGATGTTTCTTGTTGCACATGCATTATTGAGATGATTTAGGCCTTCTTTCTTTTAGCTACTAACCAAATAGACCCACCTTGCCTACTTTCCACTTGTTTCCCCCTTTGTGCCATTTTCCCATTGTTTCTTTTTGTAGCCCATTACAAGCCTTGGCCTTAAAAACCATGATTCACCCCTTTTCTTAGGGATTTGAGGAGCTTTGGAATTGTTTTGGGAATGGTTCATAATAAGTGTGGGAGGGTGTCTCAAGTTTTGTGATCTAAACCATGGATTTTGATTTTTAAGTAAGTGGTTGGTTAAGTTCTCACTTTTGATATTGGGTTGTGAAAAAAAAATACATATACATTCACACATATGTAGCAAAGAAAAAAAAAGAGAAAAAGAAAACAAAAATGATGAAAAAAAAATGAGAAAGAAAAAGAAAAAAATATAGAAAAATAGAAAAGAAAATGGAGAAAAGGAGAAAATTGAAGTGGTTTTGATTTTTTGGTTTGGGATACTTTTCTTATGCTTGTTGATTCATTCCCTATTGCTCCTCTTTTCTCTCTGGTTTTTAGCCTAAAAATCCTTCTCTCATCCACCCTTTACCTTTGCCCCATTACATCCCTTAATAAAGCCCTTTTGATCTTTAATTGCATGTGTTTCAAGTATGGAAATTAGGGACTTGCCAAGATTTGGGTGTACTTTTTACATGATGTGTTGAGAGTAGACACAATCCCACACACATGAGAGTTCATTTCATATCATCATATCATGTGAGTGTATCTTGAGAAGATTCTTTCACTTTTGATTCATTTTCTATTTTTCCTTGTCTCTTATTTGTTTTGGGTGTTGGAAGTGTGTTCATTGATTGTTTGATCCCTTGATTCTTGAAGTGTTTGTCTTCTATCTCACTTTTTTGCAGTCTTGGAATTCATTGGGAAGTGATGTTTGTTTTGCTTTTGTTCTTGAGTATCTTTTGCTCTTGGTTCAATAATTTAGTTTAGCCCAGGAGTGCAATTGTTCAAGTGTGGGGGTATTTGATAGAGTGTATTTTAGCATAGTCTAGAATTGCATTTAGCATAGTCTAGACATGTTTTATACCTCATTTTGACCATTTTAGCTGAGTTTTGTGAGATCGAGTTGTTTTGGGTCCAAGTGTTGAAAATTGCTATTTGTCATGTTTTATTAATGCTTTTGACATTGTCCCTTTTGCAGCCCATAACTTTTGACACAGGTCTCCGATTTTGATGATTATTGTCTTGTTTGAAATCTAAGGAGGAGATATACAATTTCGTGTCTCACAAGGATTGGCTAATTTGGACGTTTAAGGGGTCAACTTTGGGATTCAATATTACGGTTCTGCACTTGTAATATTTCCGCGTTTTAGTTTGTAACTAGGGACCATTTGGTAATTGTAATTGGTCAAGATAGCTTTTCTTTAGTTGGTTCAGACCTTGTGGGAGGGACTACTGTTTTGGCTTTTTGTTTTAAGCTTTTCCCTTTTTGCAAGACAACAATTTACACAACACAACACTACATTGAATAAAAATTACACCTTTGCTCTCTTCTCTCTTCTCGTCTCTTCTTTTTCCCTTTCTCCATCAAAAATTTCGTGCAGTCCCTTGCAGCCACCATGAGGATCTTCATGAAGGGCTAAATCCCCTTTGCAACCCAAGAATCATGTGCTTGTGGGTAAATATGAGTTCCTCTATTCTCAATTTTGAATTTTGCTCATGAAAACCCTTTTCCCCCTTATTCCAATTTTCAATTTCCTAGTTTAATGTATGATAATGATTAGATTAGGCAATTGAAATTTGAATTTGGGTCAATTACAATTGATTGATTGTGATTTAATACGATATGTGCTTAAATTTGGGAAAACTAGGAATGCGATAGTAATTCGGATTTTTCCAAATGAATGTAAGGTGATTGCTTTAAATTTCGTATTGTTGGGAATTTCATGAGTATGAATTTGACTTATCCTTGTTGGAACTATGATTATTTCTCCATAAGCATAGGTTCTTGAGTTGCATCTCTTTGATTTTGTTTTTGTTTATTGTTTAGAAAGTTGTTTTGTTGCTTTAATTTCTGAAAATCACACAAAATCCCTCCTATTTTGAATTGAATGCAAGGTGTTTGATGAATTGTATCTTTGAGAAAATGACCTGAGTTAGCCCTATATTGAAAAATTTATTGGGGAACTTAGTTGCTTTTGATGGTGTGTTCGACACGCTCCGTTAGAGCTAGTGACCGAAATATTTTGACGTTAAGAGTTTTTAAGTATAAAAGAAGGTTTTGAATATGAACTTGAATGAATATTATTGTTGAATGAGAGTTCCAATATATAGAGCACATGAACTAATAACAATAATTCAAATGTATCTATTGATGTGCTTAATAATAAACTTTAACAGAATAATAAAATAACAAGAAAACAACATTATGAATTTGAAATGGTAATAGAATGATTGGTATCTAATATGCCCCACAAGTGAAAGCTGTGTCTAGTAGCTTGATCTTGATAGTTAAGTCCTTGAATTTTGCCATAGAGGGTGGCTTTGTAAGAAGATCCGCCAGTTGGTCCTTCGTGGAGACGTGAGAAACCTGAAGCTGTTTTGTTTGAACTTGCTCCTTGACAAAGTGATAGTCAAGGGAGATGTGCTTCATACATGAGTGTAGAACCAGATTTGAACAGAGGTACGTTGCACCTACGTTGTCACAGAACAAGCGCGGGACATGAGTCGTGGGAACCTGAAGTTCGGTGAGGAGGTTTTTGAGCCACAAAATTTTTGCAGTAGTAGTGGCCATTGCTCAATATTTCACTTCAGTTAAGGAGCGAGCAACCATCTTCTACTTGTGGGAGAACCATGAAATTGGGTTTCTGTCAAGGAAAGTGATATAGGCCGAAGTAGAGGTAGCATCATCAGCATTTCCACCCCAGTCTGCATTCAATAAATCATAAATGTTGAGGTTGGATGTCGATTTTAGGAGGAGACCAGTGTTGATGGTGGCTTTAAGGTAGTGAATAACTCGCTTAAGATGCTGAAGGTGGAGAGTTGTTGGTTTGTGCATGTATTGTGAAAGCTTGTAAATGGAGAAGGCAATGTCCAGACATGTATGAGTGAGGTACTGCAGGGCACCTATAATCTTACAGTATTCAATAGCATCGGTAGTGTCAATGCCATCATGAAGTTTGAGGATAGTAGAAGCCGATAATGGAGTAGGGGAGGGCTTAACACTTGCCATATTGAACCTGTGAAGTACATCATGGATGGGTTTATGCTGAGATAACAAAATTCCCGTAGGGGTGGGGATGAGTTCAATACCTAAAAAATAGAGAGGTACCCATGTTCTTCAAAGAGAAATGTTGAGATAAGGCCTGGATTAACTTCTGAAGAAACTTAGTGTTGTTGCCAATAAGTAGGCAAGAGTACCATGAGCATGATAAACAAAAAGAGAGGGATCACTCTTACTAGTGAAGAATCTGGACTCAACAATAAAGGATTTTAAGGCATCATGCTAAGCATGAGGGGCTTGACGTAACCCATATATGGCCTTGTGCAATTTGCAAGCATAGTGAGGATACTGAGAATCCTTGAGGCCTGGAGGTTGAGACATATATACTTGTTTCTTGAGCTCACCTTGGAGAAAGGCGTTGTCGACATCCAATTGATGCATTGGCCAACATCTTCCAAAGGCTATGGTAAGGACAATTTTGGTAGTTTGTGGGCAAACTTCAAGTGCAAAGGTCTTGTAGAAATCAATATCGTGACATTGTGTGAACCCTTTAACTATGAGTTGTGCCTTATAGTAAGCAATGGTGCCATTAGCATTCCTTTTAATTCAAAAAAGTCACTTGCAAGCCACAATGTTGGTTTCCTTGGGGGGAAGGGACTAACAACCAAGTGCCATTTCGAAGGAGAGCATCAAACTCCTCAATAATTGCCATACGCTAGTATGCATGTTTCATAACCTCACGAACATTAGACGGCTCATGATTCTCAATTAAAGGAAACTTGGATGCTGTAATCACTCTCTTGGGTTTGAATATTTGGTTTTGGGATCAAGTCACCATATTGTGAGTGCGAGAGAGTATAAGGCTAGCTGCAATTTCATTAGTGGTAATGGAAATAGGTGAAGAGGAAAAATCATTACTTGATGAAGTATCTATAGACGCAGGTCCCTCTGTTTGATGCTCATCAAGATGGAGGGGGGGAGTAGGAGTTAATTGATGAGGGTGAGGTATTGGTGTGGTGTATGGAAGTGTAATGTGTAGGGGTTAAGGTAGGGGGAGAAGTATTTGTAACGAGTGAAGGTGAGGTTGATAGGGTTGGAAAATGGAAGATTTGATCATAAAACTTCATGTCTTGATGTATAGATACGATCAATTTGAGGATCAAGGCAGAGGTAAGCATACTGACTTTTACCATAACTAAGGAAGATGCATGGACAAGATTGCAGTTGCAATTTATGAGTGGTATATGGTTTTAGCCATGGGAAATACAAACAACCAAACGAGTGTAGGTAGTGTGGGTTAGGGACACTGTGATGAAGAACCTCGTGAGGTGATTTCATGTGTAGGAGAGGAGTGGGAAGTTTGTTTATCAGGTAAGTGGCTGTACGAAAGGCATAGGTTTAGAGTTTGAAAGGTGGATTTGCATGGTAAAGAAGGGCTTTCCCAGTTTCAACTATGCGCTGATGACAACGTTCAACAGAGGCATTTAATTGTGGTATGTGAAGGGGTTTTGTAAAATGAGAGATGCCATGTTGGGCCAAGATATGTTTTAATTTTATGTACTCACCACCATTATCATAATATAGTGCAATAATAAGGAATTTGAAATACTTCTCAACAAGATTTTTAAACAAATGAAATATTAGTGAAACATCTTATTTGCATTTCATGGGATACAACCAATTGTATTTTGTAAAGTGATCTACAAAAATTAATTAGTAACAAAATCCATCTGCGGATATTATTGAAGCAGGTCCTCAAACATCTATGTAAATCATGTCAAGAGGTCTCTTGCTAACTAGACTCGATGTTGAGAAAGGAAGCTTGTGACTTTTGACATTATTACATGAGAGACAAGATGGGAGGTTGCTGGCCTTTATTTTAGGAAGAAACTGAAATTGACAGAGAATCTTGTGTGTTGGGTGACCAAGAATGTGGTGCCATGGATTGTGGATAGATGGTGTGGTGAGGAGAGCCTTGGGTGTGTGAATGGGTGGAGACAAGGTGTAAAGACCATCTTTATGGTTGCCTTGGAGCAAAGGGGCCCTTGTCTTCAGATCCTTCACCAAGAAACAATCAAAGAAGAATTCAATTGAGATAAGGTTAGTATGGCACGCGACAAAATAAGATAATAAATTTTTGGTAATAGCAGGGACATGTAAAACCCTTTCTAAAGTCAGATTTTGAGAGAGGGTGGGGAGAAAAGTTTTACCAGTGTTGTTTATGGGAAGGGCTGAACCATCTCCTACCATAAGTTGATCCATGTCGTGATAAGGATCACTAACATGAAGATTTTGGAGTGCATTTGTGACATGATGGGTGGCACCAGAGTCTAGGATCCAGTCTTGGATAGCAGAGGTGTTTGTGGTGTGTGCATGGGGTCCTTAAGGACGTTTTGGATAGCCCACAATCTTGTAACAGAATCATGTCGTGTGTCTTGGTTGACACCATGCACACACCACAAACACCTTTGCCATTGCTTCTGTAATAGTAGAGATGTCTGAAGGTGCATCTCTTTATAGGTAGTTCTCAAAATCAACCAAGAGATCATAAAGATCATCAAAGTTGATGGGGTTTTCGCAGGTGCAGAGAGATGTTGCAACCTCATGAAACTCAGAATCAAGACCATTCAAAGTATAAATGACCAAATCATCATCATCAATGGGAGAATTGATAATGGTTAACTCATCCGAAATGGACTTGATGCCATGAAGGTACATGGCAATGGATTGGTTTCCTTTAGTAGAGCGAGAGAGGCGCTCCTTGAGGTGCATGATGTGAGTTTGAGTGTGACTTGCAAACACCTTGTTGAGTATGTCCCAAGCTTGCTTTGTGTTCTTAATGTTACTAGGCATGGTGATGATGCTTGCGTTAACAGATGAGATAATTGTGTAAAGGATCAATTGATCTTGACGACGCCAATAAGTGTAGTTGGGGTGACTTTCTACGGGGCATGTTCTATGCCATCAACAAAGTAGCTTAGATTGTATCCAATAAGGAGTGCATTCATTTGGATGTGCCACACTAGATAGTTAGCACTAGTGAGTTTGATGTCAGCCTAGGTATTCAAGGCCATGACTAACAAAGCAGCAATGTTGGTTCCATCAGAAACAATGGTAGCCATAATGTTTAGGTTTGGATCATGATGTTGTTAGGCTAAGTAGCAACTAATGCCATATAAGAGAAGCTTTTGAATATGAACTTTGAATGAATATTATTGTTGAATGAGAGTTCCAATATATAAAGCTCATGAACTAATATCAATAATTCAAATGTATCCACTGATGTGCTTAAGAATAAACTTTAACAAAATAATAAAATAACAAGATAACAACATTATGAATTTGAAACGGTAACAGAATAATTGATATCTAATATTAGGGAGAAGAGGATTCTGATACAGGAGGAAAGGTGAGTGGGTCTTATAAATGGATCTCTAATATTTTGAATTTCAAATTCAAATGGTTACAAACACTCACATTGTTTTTAAAATTTGAAATTTCAAAATCTATACTCAATGGAGATTTATGGATTTGTTTTTTAGTTGAAATGTTACTTGTGGTAGGCCTCTACGAATTCTTGTGTCATTGCAATTCACGTATATGCAAAACGAACTTCAAACTTTTTTATGTGTTGTTGATAAAAACTTGACCAATCCTAACATTACGAAGCCCAATACTTTTTTTTATTGGCCAACAAAAAACGTTCATTAATTTAAATCTTCTATTTGAGTTGTTTTTTTTTTTTAAATAAATATTTTTTTGTCAATATTTTGGTTTGTCTAATCTATATATAATATAAATCGTGAGAAGCCATTTTGGTTGATCTAAAACTTGTATGTTTATCTTTGATGTCTCTCTTTCTCTCTCTCTCTTTTTGTTTACCTTGATTAATATCTTGAAAATTAGAAAAAAAATGTTAAAAATATAAAAAAAAAAATAGTAATGTGTTGAAAATTTTAAAAAACAAGAGTAATGTCTTGAAAATTTGAAAACAAAATAAATAAATAAAATTTAAAAAACAAGTCTAATTTCCAAGTTATTACTCTTAGTTTCTCATTTTTAAGATTTTGATATTTCTATTTTTTTTTCATCTAATTCTTCCACTTTTCTAAGACATTGCACTTGATTTTCTCATATTTTTAAATTTTTCATTTTTTTTAATTTTATTTACATTCAATGCTTTTCAATTTTTAAGATATTTCTATTGTTTTTCATATTTAGGGTTTAAGGTTTCAATGTTTAGGGCTTCATGGTTTATTGTTTCTGTTAATTGTTTTAAGCTTTAAGGGTTTAAGGTTTAATGTTTTTTCATGATTAAGGGTTTTAGGGTTTATAGTTTCAGGTTTATGGTTTATGCTGTAAGATTTTACGTTTTCGTGTTGCATGGGTTATGGTTTCATGTTTTAAAATTTAAGGTTTCATGTTTTATAATTTAGGGTTTCATGGTGTAAGATTTTTAAGGTTGTGTTTTATAATTTAAGGTTTCATGATTTAAGATTTAGGATTTAGGGCTATATGGTTTATTATTTAGGTTTCATTCCATGGTTTAGGTTAAGGATTTATGGTTTCGTTGTTTAAGATTTGGGATTTAAGGTTTTATGGTTTATGATTTAGGATTTCATAGTGTAGGATTTAGGGTTTCATTTCATGGTTTAGGATTTAGGACTTCATTAGGATGTATTGTGTCATTTCATGGTTTAAAGTTTAGGGTTTCATGGTTCATGATTTAGTGTTTCATTCCATGGTTTAGGTTTGAGGGTTTCATGGTTTAAGATTTGGAGTTTTATTTTATGGTTTAGGATTTAGGAAAACCTTAAATTGAAAAATTAAATATTTAGGATTTCATAAATAAAACCATAAATTGAAACCTAAATGTTTATTTCCTGTTAAATTTCAGCTTTTATATTTTGAATAGAGATGCTTATGCACTTAGCATCAGTTTTTTGAAAGTAATATGTTGATTCCAAATGAAACAACCTAAAAATATACTAATTTAAGATGTATTTAGTTTTAGGAAGAAACATAATGGAAAGATCCACAAGTTAACCTCATGCATTAAACAAGTTGCTCTGGCATAACCTCATTTAGCTTGGGACAATTCACTAAAGATAGATCTCAAATATGTGGAAAAGCTCCTCGTGCTATTTTACATTTGCTTACTCTAATGAAACTCAATCAATAATCTCATTCCAATCAAAGTCCTATTATTGACAAATTCTTGAATCAAGGCAAGAGTCCAAGCGAAGCAACAAAACACAATTTTTAAATTTTCTAAACTTTAATGACTCCATATTGTTTAAAGAATTATCTATCTCTCCAATGTTGAAACCAATTTGGAAATCTAGTGCCACAACATCTCTTGATTCACACCTTTTTCAATTTGTCATAAAACCATACATTTCCATAATTAGATGAGAAAAATGGACATAAAAATATTTTAAGAATCTAAAGTTCTAAACTGAAGAAAACAAAAGATAATATGCTACTTCAGTTACCTTTTAAGAAAACGAGTATATTAAACCTCACATGCCAATGTTTAATCTGTCACGCACAATGTTTTCTAGCCTATTTCTGCACCCAAACTTTGTTTAATGATCGTGTTACAAATGCAAAAAAAACTTGAAAGTCCAATAATTTGAAGTTGGCTATCCCTTTCTTCAAGTATCCACAACCACATATTAATTAGATTGGTTGATGAAGTGTCCATCAAAACAAAATTCAAGGAATTTTAAGTCACTGTAGAATATACTATTGAAAGAACTAAAAACTAAAGTATCACAATAGCAGGGTTTGATGATCTCACCTTAGGTACATCAGTACATACGTTGTATAGCAGTCATCAATTTTACTACCAATGACAGCATACTCTTTTCTGTAATGGATGCCTCACACCACAACTTTTGCACTTCACTGTCCTTAAACTGAAGCAACAAATTTGGTTGGAATTCAACTTTAACGCCCAGTAAACTAGAATATATAGAGAGAGAGAGGGGGGGGGGGGGGGGGGGGGGAGAAGTTACACAAATAGTATCTCTTTTAGAATTACACTTTATCTTCACCATTCCTTTTCTTAGGATCAAATATGGTTAAAATTAATGAGTTATTACAACCATTACATCTTAAAAAATAAATGGTGAGGATAGAGTGTAACTCTTGGTATAACTTGATCCCTTCACATATATGTCAAAAGAGATCCAATTTCTCTAAGAGTATATATATATATATATATGTTTCAAAAGTTGGCAAGATGGCAAGATATTGTGGAGAATTGGTACCTGATGAAAATGTAAGCACATAAGAATTGGTGAATGCATAATTTCAAACTTGTGGTTCATATTATTTGTTTATCATCAACCCACTTGTTTGAGTTATGGACAATTGCTTGAAATACTAAGAGTTGAATTGGATTTGGGCAAGAATCTCTCTTTTGGTGACCACTTGAGGTGGGGGCAGTTATGAAGAATAAATTTATCATGAGAGGTGAGGTTGTAGAGACCCATGTAGTTCAGATTCTCAAGATATGGGCAGTTATAGATTTTTAGAGATTTGAGAGAGGGTGGCAGCAAACCCTCATTAGGAAAAGACTTTAAATCCATGCTTCTAATAGACAAGTCTTTTAGAGACATGTTGGCTCCCGAAGCCCCTTTCAATGAGGTGATAAGTTTTGAGCAATTTGAGAGATTCATCCTTCTTAGATTTGGTGGCAACTCTCCGTCTACTAACTCAACTTTTGGACAATCTTGTATGTGTAGCTCCTCAAGAGATTAAAGGATATGCATGTATTTACGACGGATGATTCAAATTGAGAGTTCAAATTTACCAATTTAAATTCGAAAATTTCAAGATCATTGAGATGACTATGAGTGATCCCTTGTGAAATTTTTTGTAAATTTTGACACTCAAGATGAAGCTGACAAACTTTCGAAAAGGCATCCAATGGAAAGGTCATTAGAAAATCACAACCATCTTTGATCTTCAATATTTCAAGGAAATTGTAGCAATGATCCAAGGAAATCATCATATTTAGACAATTATAAATGCACAAGTGTTCAAGACAAGATACTGATATGATGAGCGTAATCCTTTCAAGCAATGATACTTCCATGTCTTGTCCACCAACAATGAGCTTTTACAATGTCATTGGATCATAATCAAATTGCAGCTTTCCACATTGTTGTAGTTCTAATTCATGAATTTTTGGAGCCATGGGAGCTGAATCCACAAGTTTTTCATGTGACACCCTTTACCCCAAAGTTAGGTCTTAAAATAAAGTATGAAAATAATGAAACATTATACGAGGGAATATAGACTTTCCATGGAATTTTCATGAGTAAAAGGTTCACATTCTCAAATCCTCGAAATAATCCACGTTTATAAGTACATAATGTAAATTCAAAATGTTTGACATTCAAATGGTCACACAAGAGTACAACATCTAACAAGAACTAGATGTAAACAAGTAACCCTGCCCCGATGTCACAACTATCAGAGCACAAGTCCCAAAAAAAGATATACTAAGCTAGATAAGCTAAGCCTCTCCTCCAACATCCTATTTGATGCTTGGACGATCCTCACCTACAAATGGAAATCAGCCCCAAACACACACAACAAGAATTGCACAAAGAAAAGGAATGAGAATCATTCTTGCATCAAAAGTAAGATACAATATAAATGGGAAACAAGATTTGCATATTTTCAGGATACGTACACCCATGTAGATCACACAACAATAATACAATTCTTCACAATATCATAATGCATATGTAATGCAATGCCTCTTAGACTTTATCTCATATGCCATGTGGTACCACATCTAGCTCGAGAGAATAGTCTAGGAGTGCAGCCTACCTAGAAGCGTCACCGACATTAGTGCCTTCGACATAGACTACAACACCTAGAATGATCCACATGTAGCTGTCAGGGCTACCCAGCTTTGCAAGTACACTCCAACTCATGGGATCAACATGAGCTCACAAAGTTTCCACACCAGGTAACCCCCAAGGTCTAGGCTAAACCTATGATGCCCCCCACCTTCTTGGTTTACAGCTACTCAACTACTCTCAAATGTTATGATGCTTATTCAAAACATTTAAACAATAATTCCAATGAACCTAACATCATGCACAAGTGAGCCCATCCTTGCCTCTCGCAAGCTAGGTCACTCACGATTAGAATACCACCTAGGCCCATCCTTGCCAACTCATAGGCTAGGTCACCTATCCCAATGGCATCCAATGACACCTCATATCACATAGTCAAACACTACATATTCACATCTTAGTATTCATATACAACACCCCACAAAATGTAAATCATGCATTTAAAATAAGCATTCGCATAAGACATGACTATTAAACATTTGCACATCAAAATATAAGTTCTAGACACTTTTTGGGAAAAAGTCAAAGTTGACCAGAGTTGATCAAAGTCAACGTACGGTCAACACTAAAACAGACAGTCAACAGTCAACACCAGACCAAACGGTCAACACTAGACTAGATGATGCAAACTAGACGGTCCAGACCAAATGATGCAGACCAAACAATCCAAATTAGATTGTCCAGACCAGACATTGTCTGTCTCAAGCAGACACTGTCTGTCTTGTATAGGCATCATTTGTTCCGAGACTTATATTCTGTAGAATGCCGAAAATGAATTTTTTGTAAAATCTAAAGCCTCCTAAAGGATTTCTCACACTATAATCAATCTCCAAAAAAGCTCAAGAACATTATCTAACACTTATAAGACTCTCATATGGTAAAGACAATTCATTGCAATCATAAATTCATATAGCTTCATCAAGGAAACTCTCAAACATTCCTAAATCACCAAGAACACAAGAAAGGAATAACTCACTATAACATTACAGTCACTCAATGGTAGAATCTAAGCATTCTAGGACCTTCATAGTTCATCCAAAATAGAGGAAACATACAAATCTAATAGCTTTGAGGTTTTAGACAACCCTTCTATCCATGGCATAGGAGATGACACGACAATCCTTTTCCAAACCTCGCAACACAACAACCGTTCTTGCTAGAGTTCTTTCACTACCGTCATGTTTCAACCAAGAGAAGAAAAGAAAGAAGAGAAGTGTTTTTAGGTTTTGGAGGAAACATTGACAACTTTATGTACACCTTTAGGTATGAGCATAAGGCCCAATAAAAGAGTATTTTAAAGAAAAAGGGATTTTGCACTACCCACCTCAACCCATTACTTAGCTATAATAGTATGCTAGTTCTCTTCTATCATTTTTAATTGAAAAACCCACTTTTTAGTAACTATAATCATATTCCCAAATTACCATTATCTAGTTGGTTACAAACATGTTCACAATAATTATTTATAATGACATATAGAAAAATTAAATAAAATAGAATAAATAAATGGTGAGGTGTTACAACTCTCCCCTCCTTAAAGAAATTTCGTCCTCAAAATTTACTTGAAGCAAACAACTCAGGATATAAGTTTCTCATTTGACTATTTAAATCCCAAGTTGCACTCCACAAAAGCTCCTCCCCAAACAACTTTGACCAAAGGAATTTCCTTTCCTCTTAGTTGTTTCACCCTATGGTCTTCAACTCGCAACGGTAATGCCTCATAAGTTAGGTTATCCCTTACTTGTACATTGTCCAACTCAACCACATGTGAAGGATCATGAACATACTTCCTGAGCTAAGACACATGAAAGACACTATGGAGGGTTTGAAAGATACAGGGGTAAGGCAATACGATAAGCAACTTGACCAATTTCTTCCAAGACTTGGAAGGGTCCAATGAAACGAGGGGTAAGTTTACGAGACTTCAAAGCACGACCAACCCAGTCCATGGGGTAACTTTCAAGAACACATAATCTCCTACTTGAAACTTAAGGCCCTTCCTCCTTTTATCATGATAGCTTTTCTACCTACTCTATGCCACCCTCATCCTCTCCTGAATTATCTTAACCTTTTTAGTAGTTTGTTGTACTACCTCAAGGCCTAGCACTAACCTATCACCAGTCTCAAACCAACACAAGGGTGTCCTACACCTCCTCCCATACAGAGCTTCATAGGGTGCCATCCTAATACTAGAATGGTAACAATTGTTATAAGTGAACTTTATAAAGGGTAAAAAGTTATCATGGCTGCCACTCTCCTTTAATACACAAGCTCTCAAGAGATCCTCTGAGGATTGGATGGTCCGCTCAATTTGACCGTCTATCTGCGGATGGTAAGCTGAACTCAATCTTAGCTTGCTTCCTAAGGCTTTGTGCAAGCTCTCCCAAAATCTAGAAGTAAACCTAGGGTCTCTATCAAAAATTATGCTAGATGGTACTCCATGCAACCTTACAATCTCACTAACATACAAGTTTGTCAACTTGTCTAAGCTATATGTGATGTTGATTGGAATGAAATGAGCAGATTTAGTCAATCTATCCACTATAACCCAAATTGAATCCAAGTTTTTTGGGGTTTAAGGCAAGCCAACAACGAAGTCCATGGAGATATTATCCCACTTCCACTCAGGAACATCTAAAGGTTGCAGCTTACATGTGGGTTTCTAGTGTTCTACCTTAGCCTTCTAACAAACTAAACATGCATACACAAACTTAGCCACCACCTTCTTCATGCTAGGCCACCAAAACATCTTCTTCAAGTACTAGTACATCTTTGTGGCTCCAAGGTGAACACTCAACCTACTCCTATGGCCTTCCTCAAGAATCAACCTCCTAAGCTCTAGCACATGAGGCACACAAATCCTATCATGAAGTCTCAAAACCCCATCAACTTCCAAACTAAAACTACTCTCTCTCCCTTAGGTTATGGCTTCAAGTTGTTTGACTAGGAATGGGTCCACACTTTGACTCTCTCTAATGTCGTCTAGCAAGCCACTAATCACTTTAAGCATACCCAACTTCACACTCTGAAGGGTCACTTCACACACTAGGCTCAAATCTCTAAACTTCTCTAAGAGGTCCAACTCTCCAACCATTAAAGCTGACACATGTAAGGATTTCCTTCTTAAGGCATTAGCCACTACATTGGCTTTGCCTGGATGATAATTAAGCTCAAAATCATAGTCCTTAAGGTATTCTAGCCACCTTCGCTGCCTCATGTTCAACTCCTTCTGGTCAAATAGATACTTAAGACTCTTGTGGTCATTAAAGACCTCGAACCTCGAACCATATAAGTAATGCATCCACAACCTTAGTGTAAACACCAGTGCAACCAATTCTAGATCATGAGCAGGGTAATTCCTCTCATGGGTCTTAAGTTATCTAGAGGCATAAGCTACCACCTTATCTCCTTGCATGAGCACTCCTCCTAAACCCATCTTGGATGCATCATAGTACACCACAAAGGGTTCACTAAAATTAGGCAAGACCAGAACAGGTGTAGAGGTCAGCCTCTTCTTAAGCTCTTGAAAGTTCTCCTCGCATTGGGTACTCCACATAAAAGCTTGACCTTTACAGGTCAATTGTGTCAAAGGCAAAGCCAACTTAGAGAAAACCTCACTTCCTCTAACTAGAACTCACACTTGGACAACTTAGCATAAAGTTGTTTGTCCTTGAGGGTCTGCATCACAATCCTTAAATGCTCGGCATGCCCTGCCTTAGTCTTAAAGTATACTAAGATGTCATCTATGAAAACCACAACAAAGGTGTCGAGGTAAGGGTGAAAGATCCTATTCATGTAGTCTATGAACACACCGGGTGCATTGGTCACACCAAAAGGCATAACCAAATACTCAGTGACCGTAGCGGGTCCTAAAAGCATTCTTTGGAATATCCTCAGACCTTACACGGGTCTAATGGTAACCATACCTCAAATCTATCTTACTGAACACACAAGCTCCCACCAATTGGTCCATAAGGTCATCTATTCTAGGAAGAGGGTACTTATTCTTAATAGTCACCTTGTCCAGTTGTCGATAATCCACACACAACCTCATACTCCTATCCTTCTTCTTCACTAACAATGCAAGTGCTCCCCATGGTGACATAATTAGTCTCACAAACTGTTTCTCTAACAACCCCTCTAATTCCTTCTTAAGCTTAGCCAACTCTATAGGAGACATCCTATAAGGTGCAATGGATATAGGTCCTACACTAGGTGCTAGCTTGATGAAATATTTTGGCAAGCGTACCAAATATCGCACAAGTAGTATAAAAGGGAAGATCTCAGTATCGAATCCATAGGAAATTGTTCGTATTGACTATTAATAAGGTTATCAATTCCTAAACACTAGTTTGGTTTTAGAATTGGTTTTTGTTTTGTAGAACATGAGTAACAGCAGAAAATAAACTAAACACTATAAAGATAAATAACAAAATAAGGAATTCGATTCAGGACAAGGATCGAGCAGTTGGAATGCGTAGATGTGAAACGATGATGATGGATATGTTAAGGATTTGGTTCAATGGGTTTGCTTCCATGTAAACATACAAAATATATTTTCTATTCAAAGCAATATTGCAGATTACCTTTAATTTAAAAGTGCTCAAAACGTGATGTCTAATCAAATCAAGCCTAAACTGCTCAACCTTACTTCTGATGTCTCGGTAAGTTCATTTGAGTGGTTTAGTGAAGCTCGAAGATCTTTACAAAGCTAATGAAGTCTATCCTATGTTTAGAAATACATTCCATTAGAATCCATTCTCAGTTCTGAGTTTGAAAGCATATGTCTATGACATCCAAACCCTAAAACATGCACATATAACAAGCCAATCATATAACATATAATAAAAATAGAGAAAGGATGGAGTTTACCCTATGTCTAGTGATATACTCCTTCCTAATCTCAGTTCCAAGTTCAAAAGCATATGTCTATGACAATTAAACTCTACAACATGCATATATAACAGACTGAATCATATAACAAGCGATAAAATAGAGTAATGGATTTTAAACTGAATATTAAATGGATAAATATGAAGGAAAGCGTTTACATGTTAGAACCTAGTTCCAAGTCCTCAACACAAATGGACTAGCCTCCCATTGTCATGAAAAACTTACAAAAAATGGGTTACAATGGAAGGGAAGAAGAGAAATGGAAGAAGCAGCACTCAACAGGCCTAAGCTCTCACCAAGATATTGAATATGTTAAAAATTACAAAGTGAAACTTATATAATATAAATGGACTTTCGCTTAGCGCACATTCCCGCTAAGCACAAGTTCATGATTCTGCAAATCTTCATCTCACATACAAGGCTTCCGCTAAGCGCAAACATCCGCTAAGCAAATCTTCAGTTCAAAAGAAACATTCACTTAGCGCAATCGTGTGCTCAGCGCTACATAAATCGCCTATCTCGCTTAGCGAGATGTGGCACTAAGTGCGAATTGCCTTAATTCTTTGTCTTCCCTTGTCATTGAACCTAGGCCCATAAACATGAATTTAAGTATATTTCTTACAAATAGCTTTCTATGGTTAGAATTAGCAAAGCTATAAGAATCTATATTAAATGAGTCCTATTAGAATGATGTATTTTCTAAATGTGTGTTTTAAAAAACCACACCTCATCTCTATTTATATTGAGGAAACCCTCGGTAATTGATTACATAATATAAAGATAAAGATAAATAATAACTAACAAGATAATATAAAGATAATAACTACCAAGATAATATAAAGATAATATATATTATAACAAGTTCAAACTAAGTTAAAATTCCTGAGAACGTTGGATAATCGCTACAAAATATGATGCAATATTTACGTATATAAAGTGATTATTAAACTTCCCCAAATTAAAGCTTTTCTTGTCCTCAAGCAAAAGAATATCTACATAGCAACAAAGTGGATGTAGAGGAACAATTGAGAGGATCGAAATCAAGCTTAAAACCAATGGCACTTTGAGCAAAAGGTGTTCTCAATTAAGATCAAATGCATTAAGGTTACAAAGAGAGTTTTCAACATGCAGACAAATTCAGCAAACCAACAAAGGACCATTTAGCAATTGAAGTTCAAGTAAACACCATGACCCTCACAAGGCTAGTGTTTCACTTAGCACTTAGTGTATAAATAGTATGAGATGATCAATTTATTCCAATTGAAATTGCACACTTAGACTTTTCAATTTCTTCTCAATTCATTGCACATGTACAAACAATGTGGATCACTAAGGTCTTAATTAGGTTTGAATCATGGTTGGGCTACAATGAACATTGGTTTTTCTTAAATTAAAATTCCTGAGGGTTTAAGAAAGCATATCTTTATCTCCCTTCTTAATTACCAACTTTCTTTGTATGCCTTATAATCATTGCCATGTAACATAGAAATAAAATAAAAACATTAAAAATTGTTCAAATGACAAAATATTAAAAACAATTGGCCTCTTGTAGACGACCATGATTCACATCTGGGCTAGTCCTCCTCCAGGTCATCCTCTAGGTTGTCATCTCCTGCAGCATCCTCCTAGTTCTCCTCTTCATCACCTTCCTGGTTCCCCTCTTCCTCAACTCCTTGGTGACCACCACCACCCCCTTGTGAAAAAGAAATCCTGTCCGCAAACCATTGCATATGGGCCTGGAAGGCATCCAAAGACATGAGTTGAAGGGAAAGGTGGTGCAAATTTTCAATGATTGTACATTGACCCCAGTATAGTGCATTGGTCCGCTCTTCTATCTACTGATTGAGTGAAAGTTGTAGACCATTGAGAGCAATCTAAAGCATGTCTTCAGTGACAACTAAAGTAGCAAATGAAGAACTCCCAGAAACTGTCTTGGTGCAGGGTCACTTTCTGGTGTTAGGAGGAAGCTCAGGTCTGTTGAGATCAGCCTCATTGTAGCAAAAAGTACAAATGTACTTGAAGGTGATTGGGGGGCTTAGCTTTAGGAGGACCGAGGTACTAGAACTAGCCCCTTTTGCGTTGCACAACACAGAAATGAGAGCCGGAAAACCCAATCTGCTAAAGTTGGAGTAGGCCATGGAGGAAATCTGATTAGATATGAAACTACCCACATTCATATCCATCTTCATAATGAGAGCATATATCCATTTGGCCCTCTCCACTATAACATCAAAGGTGTATAAGGTGGGTGCCAGTGTGTAGTAGGAGAAAGCAAACCACGCTTGAGTCAAGGTGGTCATATTGGCCGCACAATCTTCTTAATGACTCCATCCTTGTTCTTGACATATCCCTTGCCCGATATGCACAATAGCGTTGTGATAACATTGGGCTCCTTGTATTGGCTGAGGAAAATGTCAAATTGAGTCTTCCCGATGTCGCCTACAAGGATCGGAGGGGTTTGTAGAAAGCGGTTGATAGCTACACCATCCCAGTGGATGGTCTTCCCCCGGACCTTGCATTGTTGGTCGGCTACCTTATATTCTCCCTCCAGGTCATAAATATTGGCATAGAATTCCTTGACCAGGGGTTCATCAATGGACTTATCCGGCAAAGAACACAACTTTTTGAGCCAGCCATCGTGCTAAGTGAACACTCAAGAAACACAAAAAAAAAAATAGAGCACAAAAAGGAAAGACTATAAGGTAAAATAAAGCAGAGAGGGAAAGAAAAATAGAGCACACGTGCTAAGCACAAACTTGCGCTTAGCAAGCAACCAAAAATGCCTCAGTTCAAAGCAAATGTTTGCTTAACGTGAGGTTTCGCTGAGCGAGCCAAAGACACTAAAAGCGCTTAACGAGAGGTCTCACTTAGTGGTGCTAAACATGAAAATAAGTACTTAACAGAAAAATAGAGTATTCTCACTGAGCACCATCTTGTACTTAGTGAACCCCTTAACTACTGGTGTTCGAGTTAAATATTTGCTCAATGTGAGTCTTCGCTGAGTGAGCCTCACCATGCGCGCTTAGCAAGAGGACTCGCTTAGCGGCACTTGGATCTGGAAATTTTCCAAATCCATGAACACAACAACATCAGAAGCAGGAACACCCCATGAATGCACGCTTAGCGATGCTTGAATCTGAAACCCAAATTCAAGAACATGAAGAACAAAAAACCCAAAATCGCATATGCGCACTTAGCACAAACGTAAAATTCCAGACACAAATAGAGAAATTGCTAAACCCAAAACAAAAATGAAAGCCTAATCTAATCAGCAAGCAACCTAGACTCAATACACACTAGAGAGAACAACAATGCCAAAATAAAAAGGAAAAACAAACAATGAAAATTAAAAAGGGTACGTAAGCCTTACCTAGTTGTGCAAACTAAAGAAGAAGACTAATAAGGAAAAGAAAGATGAAAACTTGTGTGCAAGTGAGGAAGAAAGCGTGCAACTGAGAATAACAACGTGAGAGAGGAGGAAAATTAGGTTTTGGGAGAGAAAGTTAGAAAAGAAAATTTTAAAAAAAAATGAAAAAGGGAGAGGAGCAGTTACTGCATTTACGATGAATGTGCTTAGCGTCAATGTGCACTTAGCGCACACCCTCTTTTTTTTTTTTTGTTCTACTGAGCAAGTATTAGAGCTTAGTGGAGCAACAATTCAAACTAAAACGTCACTTAGTGAAGACACGCACTTAGCGCACTCTGCAAAATGTTGTAGAGCCAACTTAGCACGATCTTGTGGCTAGTCAATTTCCAATTCTAGCCAAAATGTCGCTAAGCCCAGGATTGAGCTTAGCACGACAGCACTTTGAGCCAAACGCTCACTGAGCAGAGATACACGCTTAGCGTGTGTTATAGAATGTTGCAGAGCCAACTTAGCATGATCTTGCGCTTAGTGAGTTATTTGAATTTGTTTGGAGAATTCCAAATTTTTGCCATAAGCTTGCTAAGCCCAAGTGGGTGCTTAGTGAGAGATGTAGAGACTTGAAACTCTCCAAAATTGTTTTCAAACTTTAGCTCTTATTCTTGCCAAAATGATAAAATGAAAGAGAACAAACCTAGGTTGCCTCCCAGCAAGCGCTTCTTTAATGTTAGTAGTTTGACGGTTCTGACCACGAGGTCATCAAGGTGGCATATAAGTCAAAAAGAACACATCCTCCTTTTTCTTTTTCTTTTTAGGTAGAAATTCCATGAAAATCATATATCCATGAAGTGGCTTCCAAACCCTGGTAGAAGGATTGTTGGTGAACAAAGCAAAGAAGGTATTTAAGGGTTTATCATGTTCTTCATGCCCTTCTTCCTTATCCATTAGTTGATGGAGAGAGATATTGACTTGAGGAGGGCTTTTTTGTTGAATTTCTATTGTTGAGCACTTCTCCCACTATTTTTGTGTTCTCTCATCATCTTTTTCTTCACCCTTTTCTCTTGAATCAAGCTCTTCTTCGACACTCTCCCCATGTGCTTCATCCTCTAGATAATTTTCTTCTTTTTTGGTAATAAAAAGCATTTCAGCCACTTGTTTTGCTATCTCACCAAGTTGAATCTCAAGATTTTGAATTGTGTTTTGATTGGCTTTAAAGCTAGCTTGAGAAGCTTCCATGAATCGCATCAACACATTCTCAAGATTAGAGAATTTATCTTTTTCATATTGATTGGAATGGTGTAACTCTTGCTCCCACCAAGATTTTTCCATGGAGTAGTGATAACAATCATCATTGAAATGCTCTCCTCCACAAAAATCACAATAGATAGGTTATGGGTGACCAACCCCTTACTGCTTGATTCCAAGATGTCCAAACAACATCTCTATTTAGTTACTAAGAATCCTCTTGTATGAACATACCACTCCGAAAGCCTTCCATGGATTGGTTCTACAAAGGTTCCATGTTGTGAAGGAGGAGATGTTTCTTCAGCAATAATTTATACAAAGCAAAACAGAAAAGAAACAAAATTATGCAAAACAAAGTTTTATACAATAAAGCAAAATTGAACTAATGAATAAGACTTGAAGAAAATACTAGTTGCCAAATACAATGAATAAATCCCTGACAACGACGCCAAATAAATTGATGAAATATTTTGACAAGCGTACCAAATATCGCACAAGTAATATAAAAGAGAAGATCTCAGTATCGAATCCATAGGGAATTATCCGTATTGACTATTAGTAAGGTTATCAATTCCTAAACACTAGTTTGGTTTTAGAATTGGTTTTTGTTTTGCAAAACATGAGTAATAGTAGAAAATAAACTAAACACTATAAAGATAAATAACAAAATAAGGAATTCGATTCAGGACAAGGATCGAGCAATTGGAATGCGTAGATGTGAAATAGTGATGATGGATATGTTGAGGATTTAGTTCAACCAGTTTGCTTCCATGTAAACATACAAAATATATTTTCTATTCAAAGTAATATTTCAGATTACCTTCAATCTAAAAGTGCTCAAAACGTGATGTCTCATCAAATCAAGCCTAAACTGCTCAACCTCACTTATGATGCCTCAGTAAGTTCAGTTGAGTAGTTTGGTGAAGCTCAGAGATCTTTACAAAGCTAATGAAGTCTATCCTATGTCTAGAAATACATTCCATTAGAATCCATTCTCAATTTTGAGTTCAAAAGCATATGTCTATGACATCCAAACCTTGCAACATGCACATATAATAGGCCAATCATATAACATATAATAAATAGAGAAAGGATGGAGTTGACCCTATGTCTAGTGATATACTCTTTCCTAATCTCAATTCCAAGTTCAAAAGCATATGTCTATGACAATTAAACTCCACAGCATGCATATATAACAGACCAAATCATATAACAAGCGATAAAATAAAGTAATTGATTTTAAACTAAATATTAAATGGATAGATATGAAGGAAAGCGTTTACATGTTAAAACCTAGTTCCAAGTCCTCAACACAAATATACTATAAGTGGACTTTCGCTTAGTGCACATTCCCGCTAAGCACAAGTTCACGATTCAGCGAATCTTCATCTCACATACAAGGCTTCTGTTAAGCGAATCTTCAGTTCAAAAGAAGCATTCGCTTAGCACAATCGTGCGCTCAGCATTGCATAAATTTCCTATCTCGCTTAGCGAGATGTGGCGCTAAGCGCAAGTTGCCTTAATTCTTTGTCTTCCCATGTTATTGAACTTAGGCCTATAAACATGAATTTAAGTATATTCCTTACAAATAGCTTTCTATGGTTAGAATTAGCAAAGCTATAAGAATCTAGATTAATGAGTTCAAACTAAGCTAAAATTCCTGAGAATGTTGGATAATCACTACAAAGTATGATGCAATATTTATGTATATAAAGCGATTATCATAGGTCTATGGAGAACTCAACCTCCCACTCAAGGGGTAAACTATAAACATCCTCAAGAAACACTTCAGGAAAATCCAACACTATCAGCATATTCTCAGCTATCACGTTGGTCTCAAGTTTCAAGGAAGCCATCATCATGTATAGTTGGGCATCCTCATTAAAAAATGAAAATTAATGCCTCGCCTCTTCATTTAGATTTTTTGTACCTTCATACCTTAAGTCTTTTCCATTTTCTTAGTCTAGTATTTTCTTTTTATGCCATAACATGTATGGATGATGGCATTGTATTGTTTGTTATAGGCTAAGCTATATCATTCTTGTTTGGTGTTTTGTTTTGCCCTGTTTTCTATTATCTCCAGCATCACTAGATGATTTACTTCTTAAGAACTAATTCTAAGTGATTGCAATCGATTACAAGTTGTAGGAATCGATTACCAGATGGCCTAATCAGTATTGAATCCATCTCTGGTATCGGGTTAATCGATTACCAACCATTGCAATCGATTACAATGTTAATTTCAAATATCAGATATTACTTTGTATCCATTGCAATCGATTACCATCGAACTACAATCGATTACAAGACAATCTCTGAAATTCAGAAATTGCTCTATTTCATTTGCAATCGATTACCATCCTATGGCAATTGATTACCAGATGATCTCTGATATTCAGAATTGGCTTTGTCTTGTGTCCAATCAATTACAAGTTTTATGCAATCGATTACAATAGCAATAATAAGTGTAAATCAGATTTTGATACACGGGATAATCAATTACACCTTGATTGCAATCGATTATATCAAGTATAATAGTCATTTTTAAAAATCTCCAAGACTCATTCCTTGTCTAACTAACTCCGAATCTTTTTACCCATGCCATATATTTGAACCCATATCATTCAATGCAAAATAACAAGAACAAACAATTACAATATCTTTTGATTCCTTCATTTGTCAAAATCCAAATCTTTGATTTGTTTTTCAAATTTGATATTGTCTTGATCACTCTCTTCTTTCTTCTACACATTTTCTAAATCTCTTGAGTTTCAGAAAACTCAATATTGCTTTTATTGCTATACCCATTTGAGATTGAACCTCTGAGCATATACAGTTATATCTCTCTATTGTTCCTTCATGAATTGAGATGATTCAACATTAGTTCTTGATTGCTATACACACTCATATTGGAGTTTCTTGATTGAAAATGTTTTTATTAAAATCTCAAGAGCAGTGGTGAAAAATCTTTTTGGGAAGAAGAATCTGTCACTTTACGTTAAATCAATTCACCCCCCCCTTAATTGATTACCCGGCTGATCCTAACAACCTCCTTGTCTGGACATTCACGAGGAAAGTGTCCATACTTCCCACACTTGGCACACCTTTGTGGGGTGAAAAGAACTGATCCCTCACTCCCACTACTCTTGGATTGGCTTCCAATAGACTTTTGATTCATACAACAATTACCATGCTGACTAGGTAGGGCCGAATATGGCTTCCCATGATTCTAGTTGCCAAACTTCTTTTGTCTTGTTGGACCCACATTCTTGTAGTGTGCTGCCCTAGCTCGATTATCCTCGTCATAAATCCTACACCTATTAACCAGTATGGGAAACTAATTAGTCTCCTGATAGTTGATGGCCATCTTGATCTTTGGACGCAAGCCATTCACAAACTTCACACACTTGAAGTGTTTTCCACCTTCACAGTGATAGTGAGGAAAGTACATTGCCAACTCCTCAAAGTTGACTGTGTATTCAGCCACAGTCATGCTCCCCTACTTAAGTTCCAAGAATTCCATCTCCTTCTTGTTGTGGGTATCTTCTAGAAAATACTTCTCCAAGAACACTTCCTTGAAGACGTCCCATGTAATCTCTCTAATCTCTACTACCATGCGTTGATGGGTGTTCTCCCACCAATGCTTAACATCTTCAGTTAGCACAAAAGTTTCAAAAGTCACCTTCTATGCATCGGTACACGCCATGGCTCGAAAGATTTTCTCAAGTTCTCGAATCCATTTTTGCGCACCATCAAGGTCGAATCCTCCCTAGAATGTTGGCAGATTGTTCCTATGGGACTTATCCAGCCCATGGAACTCAACAGCTCCACCACCTCCATTCTAATTCCCCACAGCTTGAGCTAAGACTTATAGAGCATTAGCTATGGCACGATTGTTCCTACCAGCCATTACTCCCTGCATGAACCAGAACTTTAGTACTAGAAATAGCAAGTAATGAACACAACTACAGACAACATCAAAAGCATACAAGTCACAAATTACACATAGGAAACACAATAGGCACCTAACACACTTGGCCGAATGAATCGAGCTGCTCTGATACTGCTAAATGTGACACCCTTTACCCTAAAAGTTAGGACTTAAAATAAAGTACAAAAATGATGAAACATTATACAAGGTAATATAGACTTTTCATGGAATTTTCATGAGTAAAAGGTTCACATTCCATCATCAAACTGATGCACTTCCATTCCTAAAAAATAACTCATTAGTTCAAGATCTGTCATTTCAAAAACTTGCAGCATACTCTCTTTAAATTTGTCAATATCATCACCTCTAACAAGCAAATCATCCACATAAAGTGAAACAATAATTTTCTTCCCATCATCACACTCTTTAACATAAAGAGTAAGGTCATTTTGACTCCTCCTCAAATCATTTTGCAAGAAATGTAAATTAATTTTGCTATACCAAGCTCAAGGAGCTTATTTCAACCCATACAAGGCTTTGTGAAGCCTATAATCTTTGCCTTCATGGCCTGCAATTATGAATCATGGCCTGCAATTACGAAACCAACAGGCTACTCAATATAAATTTCTTCCTCCAAAACACCATTTAAGAAAGCGGATTTGATATTCAAGTGAAAGATTTTCCATCCATATTGAATTGATAAAGCAACAATTAATCTAATTGTTTCATGCCTTACAACAAGCACAAATGTGTCATCGTAATCAACTCCAACCATTTGAGAATATCCCTTCACAATAAGTCTAGCTTTATGCTTGTGAATAGAACCATCAAGATGTAACTTGGTTTTATAAACCCACTTCACACCAATCACATGCTTGTCCTTGGGCCTTGGAGTAAGTTCTCAAGTATCATTTTTGTTAATCATAGTCAGTTCCTCCTTCACTACATCATTCCATTTTGTTTTCATTGAAGCTTCTTCAAAACAAGAATTCTCATTTACAACAAAATTTCATTTTTCATAGATTTCAGCCAAAGACTTTGTTTTCAGCACTAGGAATCAAAATCAACAATATGAATTTCATCTTCATTTGTATCTTGTTGTTGTTTAGACTTCATGCTTCACTGAACTTCATTATTTTCCCAATCCCAATATGCATTTTCATCAAACTAAATATCTCGACTGATCACAATCTGTTTTGACTTCAAATTGTACATCCTATAACCTTTGGAGTTTGCAACATAGCCTAAGAAAATCCCATTACAACTTTGTCATCCAATTTGGATCTTTTAGTTGCTGCAACATGAATATAGCATATTGACCCAAAGATCTTCAAGTGTTTTGTAGTAGGCTTCACTTCCATCCAAGCTTCAATTGGTGTTTTCTCTTGAACAATTCTTGTAGGTAGCCTATTCAAGAGATACACTACTGTATAAACAGCTTTAGCCCAAAAGCACTTTAGTAATTTTTTTTCTACAATCAAGCATCTTGCCATATCCATTACCGTTCTATTTTTTCTCTCAAAAACTCCATTCTATTCAGGGGTGTAGCTCATTGTCAATTGATGAATAATGCCCATATCTTCACAAAACAAGTTGAATTCATTGGAGGTATACTCCTTCCCGTTGTCTGATCTCAACACTTTAATCTTGCAACTACTTTGAGACTCCACCATTACCCTAAACTTTTTAAAGACATTAAAAGTTTGAGCTTTGCTTGATAAAAAAAAATACACCCATGTCATCCTTGTAAAATCATCAATAAACAAGATGAAATATTTTTTTTAACTCAAAGAAGGTATGCTCATAGAACCACACAAATAAGTGTGAATAAGCTCCAATTTGGTCTTTGCCCTTATACCATTTGCTGTTGAAAAAGACTTTCTATGCAATTTCCCCAATTGACAAGCATTACATAAATCATCAAGACTTCCTATCATAGGCATGTCTCTCACCATATCATTAGTTTGTGAAAACTTCAATGCACCCATATTAAAATGACCATACCTTTTGTGTCATAGTGTGAAATCATCATGTTTGGAAACAAGTGCAAATTGTTTCACTTGATTCAAACTGATTGGAAAGCTATTATCACACATTTCAACATTAATAACTTTAGAATCATTTGAATCCAATATGATCTAGCCATTATTTTTAAATGAAAGAGAATATCATCTTTTCATTAACTGAGCAACATTGAGCAAATTCTTATCCAAGTTTGAAATCACCAAAATATCATGAATAAATTTAGGACCTTTGTTAGTGTGAATAGAAACAGTACCTCTTCCTACAGTTTGAACAATTTCTCCATTTCCAAGCTTGACTTTAGTTCTCACAACCTTGTCTAAGGAGGTGAAGAGACTTGAGTCCCTTACCATGTGGTTTGTGCACCCACTATTTACATACCATACATCCTTTGAACTTGAACTACATGCTTGGATAGTCATAAACAAGTGTTCTCCATCTTCAGTTTTCTCATTAGTGAAGTTAACTTGATGTGCAGGTTGTGGGTGAGGTTGATTTTTCCTCAGTTGGCAATATCTCTCTCTATGTCCCCACTTCTTGCAATTGTTGCATTGAATTTGTGATTTCCCCTTATATCAACAATCTTTAGACAAGTGATTTGTCCTTTTGCATGTAAAATAAGGAGGAAAATTCCTTGTTACAACTTCACTTGAACTTCCATCCATCTTACTTTTCCCCTTTTGATTACCACTTCCTGTTTTATAATTTTGTTTTTTTTTAATTTTTTTGAACAAGTTGCTTCCCCTTATGTCTTGCTTGAAATGCACCTTCAGATACATCATCCATCCTCATAGAATGTCATTGTTCATGAGCATGCAACTTACTCACCATCTCAAAAACAATTAGTTTCTTAAGATCACATGATTCTTCAATAGCAACAACTTTGTTTTTAAACTTTTCAAGTAAACTGATCAGCATTTTTTCTACAACCTTGCTGTCATCCACCACTTCACCATGCAATCTCATTTGATTCACCAAATGGGATAGCTTTGAAGTATACTCCTTGATGGATTCATTCTCCTTGATTTTTAGCATCTCAAACTCTCTTTTAAGAGTTAAGAGCTTGATGGCGCGTACCTTATCATCGCCTACATGTCTCTTATTCACTTCATCCCATATTTGCTTGACTGTTTCCAAATGCATAATACTAGTAAACACCTCATCTACCATGGCTGAATGTAAACACGAAACAACTTTCTCCCTCTTCATGATCTCCTCATCATGTTGCTTGATTTGTGTCATAGTAGGATTTGCTCTCCATGTAAGAACTTGCTTGCCTTGAGCTACATACTCCCATAAGCCAAAAGATTTCAAACATGATCTCATTTTGACTACCCATATATGAAATTTTCCCTAAAAAATTGAGGAATAGAAAAGATAGCATTGTTTCCTGAACCCATTTTATCACTCTCTCACTCACAAGTGTTTAATCTCTTCTCTCAATTTTTTTCACACATCCACAGCCTATAAGAACAAAGTTCTTAATACCATTGTTGAACTAATACAGCATATAACATCCATAAATCATAACCATAAAACAAAGCAAAGCATAAACAAAGGAGAAGATGAGAAGGTTGTGCAATATTTTCATTTTACTGGATGATCATTGTCATTCTGCATGTTTTCATTCATATTTAAAAACAAAATACATAGGAAGTGACAGCCCATCATGATACTCATATATGTTGTCACATAAGCATGCACCTTACTAACATTAAGTATGTAGTTTTGCCCAAATTAAAACCAATCAAAACGTTTATTCATTGACGCAAGCAAGCTTACACATAATTACACCAATAAAAAAAAACAAATAGAAGAATTTTACAACCCATTAATTTTAACAAATGGTTAGGGTTATCATGTATAAGCCAATTAAAAATAATTTCTTTGTCATTATCTCTACCATAAATAACACTTTTAACCACCAAAGATGTTGATGGCAATTTCACTTAAACTTTACTACCCGATCCAATTCTGGTAGGAAAGGGGGTACCGAACAGAAAAGAAAAAAAGGATTGTGAAAAGACCACAAGTGCAGCTCAATTCTGTGAATCACACGATCTCAACATTAAGGAAAGGGATAAGGACTATTTTGATGAAGATGACTTTACTTTATGAGTCAACTTCCGGCACAACACAAATTTCGATCACGTGTATGACTTTCGATAATTTTTGAGTTTCATTCATTAAGTCGTTGATTTCATAATGAAATATCAACCAAAGTTAATGCATGTAATCAATTTCGGTGACTAACCACTGAGACAATCAATCTAACACCGTACATGTATTTAAAACATGACACCGTGCTTACTGACACATCAAAAGAACGAAAAAGACCAACTCAACAACGCATAATAAATTCTACTGATTAGAGTATTCAACAGTTCTTTAATTTTTTTTACGCAAAATTCTTTGCATCTCCGATTGGTGTAAAATTGAAAAGCTCATTCCTTTTACACCTTTTTTTCCAATCAAACCTCACTCAACTTCTTTTCAACTTGTTTTCTAATATTGACCTATTTTATATTGGTCCTCTAAATATTTTTTATACTAAAGTATTTTTTAGGTCTTCATCATATTTTGACGTTGAAGAATACTATAGATGTTTTTTACACTCTTTTTAATATTTTTTTTATGATTAACTTAAATTTATTAAAAATTATTAATTTTTGTTGGTTTTATATCTTATTTAATATATTTTTTTTACTAATTTAAAAGTGAGACACGTTAAAATTGATGATGTTCAATAAAATTTAATAATTAATACTAAAAAGAGAGCGTCAAATAACTTGGTTTACTAAATGACAAGTGACAAACTATTAGAGATGCCAAATTTGTCGCATCAAACAAATTTAACACTGTGGTTAGTGTGGTTAACCGATAGAAAAACAAAAAAAAAAGTGGTTTAACATTAAGGATATTCAAAGAGACCGAAGTGAAAGTCTTGTTGAAAAAATATAAAGGCTTTGCCATCCACTCTATTCTTTGCTAATTACACTCTCATTTACTTTTTTCTATTTTTTATTATCATATATATTAATTATTTATATTCTTGATTTTAACATTTTAAAATGTACTCTCTTTTTTTGTAAGCATTGTAAAATGTACTTTTGAAACACAATTTTATTTTTCTCTATTTTTTGTTAATTGTCTTTTATTATTTTGAAAACAATTGTCATATTGTCATATTGGGTATACAATTTTTTTTTTATTTCATTAATGTATTTGTTGAATTGTAATAAGGATGGAAATTTCCAAGCAGTTTCCATGATGCTTGAAGTCGTATATCAAGAAGATTTTACATCAAACACAACATTTTAGTTAAACTAACAAATTCAAATAAACATTCCTTTATTAATTGGCCTGTGCCAACATAATTAATAAGACACAGTTATAACCAGCTTAGAAATACTATAATTTATTTAAAGCTTAAATAAGTTTTATTTCGTTATAAAATGTTTTTTTTTTTACTGAGTCTATAAAAAAAATTATGTTTTGACTAACTATTATATTTTCTTTTTGGTTTTGAATTTTTAATGTAATATCATCTCAATTGTTAATTAAGTGATAATGTAACAACATCTCTAACATATATCAACAGTTAAAATAATGTTTCTTAGTTATTGTAAAATCATTTTATACCGTCAATTAATTATAATCATCACTGTAATAATTTTTCATATAGTTTTATAAAAATCAATTTTCTTATTATAAATGAAAAAATTATAATTGACCAACAATATAAAATATAACAATACATAATTCTTTTTCTCAATAAATATAAATATATATAAAATAAAATTTTATAGTAACTCAAAATAAAAAAATATATATATTTTACAGAAAAAAAAAAAAAACTTATGTAAGCCTTTATTTAAAGATACTCCATACATGCATATGCATAGCTAGACATCACTTTAACATACTCACCGCAATCGCATCACAATCAGAATTATAGCACATTTTCCCACCATTGCTTGCAAAATATAATGGTTTTTTTTATTAACTGTAACCACAATTTAAAACCATGATAATGCATACATTTAAAGATCCGTTGGAGAGCTTGTAAACAAACATTTGTCAACCAATTTCCTCCATCCTTCTACAAATGACCGTTGGATGTGTCTCAGACAGAACACAAGCTGTCACAAATCCAACACAAAACCCAACATAGCCATACAAGTTCTCGACTATATTTTAACATAAGAAACTAGCATATATAAGTGAGTACAACCGAATATATATAGCATCAAGCTAGACGCCACAAGATTCATTGGTGACTAGATTGGGTACCCAAGCAAGAGTCTTGTTGCCAACAAAATGGCACACGGGTACGGTTCCAGGCTTGACTTTGAGAACTTCATAAAGCACAACTGGATCCATTCCTCTCGTGTCATGGTGGCAAATTGTTAATGCCCTAGCTTTAGTTCCATCAGAAGCCACCAACGGAACCATATAAGCTGTGGTTGCATTGATTTTGTGGCAATAAAACACAACCTTCTCAAAGTTGAGCCTATGACACATGACAGCATTTTCTCCAATTTTGTTCACCTCCTCAACCATGTATTCGTCGTGATTCTCAGCGAAGGAACTCGAAACCACCTTAATATTCTTGCTCCCCCCGAGCTTCGAAACGGCGAAACCCACCATTGATTGCAAGGTTGATGCGCAAATCTTGGCTTCTTCTCCTTTACCAGCTGGCTTCCCACAAACCTCATTGATATTGTATTTCTCTGATATTTTTGCTTGTAACCATGCTCCAAAGGGTTGGCTTGTTGTTCTTTGTGAAGGTTTGGTATCAGAGTGCTTGTGGAGGCCCAAGTACATTACCTTGCGTGGGTGAAGGTCTTGCTCGAAAAAGAGAGTCCAATATTGCTTCTCTTCATCCACTTTAATAGGCACATTATTGATTTTTGTGGCTGCACCATTATAGACATACTTACAAATTAGAACAATAATTATATATGAATGAGTTTAATGTTCATAAATTAATATCAGTTAATCATAATTTAACATTTGCATGATTTAATAGAAAAAAAATATAAAGAAACATAAAATTACTACCATCTTTAATAAGAGAGTCTTTATGCTAAATTCTTAGTTTAAGAACTATTTTTTTAAAACCCACGCTATAGAGTTTTTCAAATTCTATAGTAGAAAAACTGTTCTTAAGAACCTCTCCTTTTAAAAAAACAAAAAAAAAATTTAATGACTAATTAACTGAGAGGAAAACAACTAACACAAAAGAGAAGAGCTAAAATTAAATCAACATTCATCCAACAGCAGCAGTTTCATAACAACCAATCAAAATAATTTCCCCCAAATGGAAAATACAAACAATCTAATTTTCTAACAACCAACAACAACAGTTCAATCAAAATAATTTTTTCCCAAATCAAAAACAAAACCGAACTAATCTTCCTCCAAATCGTCATTTTCCCAAACCTTGATGACTCCTCAAGCGTACGGCTTCATTGCAACTTCGGGGTGGGGCGCAATCATGGGTCGTCGAGGGGCTCGATGGGTTGGGGCTCGGTGGGGCGAGAAGGGTGGGGCGGGGCGCAGCATAGGAGGGTGGAAGAGGAAGGAGAAGAACATGGAAGAAGGTGTAAGAGTAAAAAAATAATTATTTAAATTTATATTGAAATAATATTATAATAATTTTAAAAAGTGGATCAATCGGGAGATCCACAGATATTAAGTTAAAAATTCAAAATAAATTTTATCACTGAAACAAAACAAAATAAGATGTAAATTTTTATGTTTAGGTGACATTGTGAGAACACCAAAAGCTTAAGAATTCAAAATGGGTTCTATTATTATAGTTGTTCTGAGTTTTTTACAAGTTAAATTTTTTTTTTTTTAATAATTAATTTGTAAAAGTCTCACATCTTTAAAAAGAATGTATATGAGAGAACTTCTACTAATTGACTATTGAAAAAGACAATTTTAACTTCTAAAAAAATTAAATTTTTTTTTTTTCATATTTTCTTTTTCTTGGAAGTTTATAACTAGTGTGTCTAAATAGATCCATAATTTTAGTAAGATTAACCAACTTATCATAAATAAAAGGTTAGAATTTACTAACAATATAATTAGTGTATCCTTATTAAACTCATTATACAAAATAATCTTCCTTATATAACATTTTATTTATAGTGTAAGAGTTAACCTAACATATCGTGCAAGTTGATTCCTTCTTGTATATGTGTGTCCGAAATTATCAATTATCTATATTATGAGTTACATTTATTCGTGGGAGACTGTTTAATTTCATCAATTCAAACTGTGCATTCTCTTTTTTATTTTTCTCTTTTTCTCTTCATTTTTATATTGTTTTAAAGACTAAAGTGAGTTATTGAAATGGATAATATATCATTGTTAAATTATTGCAATAAACAAAAGTAACATGCAAATTTTTAATTTCAGGTTATGTGTTACTTAGTATTTGAAATGAACATGAGCAGAAATAACTAGTTTAACTCACAAGGAAACACTAGATCCTCGAGAGGCTTGGGCACCGGAGTGTTTGGAAAAACGGAATGCCAATAATCTTTCGCAGATTGGGAAGCATCTGTTTCTCTGAGAGTTAGCTGAAAAAATGTTCAAATAAGATCACACATATATCAAGTTTTTCTTTAGTTTACCCAGTTTTACTAAGTACTTTGGATTCAATAATACAAAAGAAAAAAAAATTGTAACAATTAACAGCTTAAAACAGCTTCAAAAAACTTATATATTACCTAGTAAAATTAACATTCTTAGTGATATATACTCACTCCAAACATAAACATACGACTAAAACATAATTTAAAAAATAAAAATGAAATTTTTTACACACATTATATATTAAAATACAAAAATATGTTAAAATACAAAAATATGTGAAGCTTCCCTTTCTCTCTGGATTATGGTTTGTAAAAGTTTTATGGTGATGAAAATCAGACATTCTTGAAATTAAGCATAATGGGGGTAAATTAAACCAATAGAAAATGATATCATAAGCAAGTAAAATTAATAATGAAGTTAAGACAATCTAAAGTGAACAAGCCAAGATTGATGAAAATAGCTTACACATAGTAATAAGGCTGAAACGATGAGATGTCTAAACTCCATTTATGCTATATGAAGTGGAGATTTTAGAAGCCTATTGAGTGTGTATGGAATAAGGTGCATGGCTAATAATATATAGAGAGAATTGTATATGTGAGTCTTATCAATTCTCAACAACAACAATAATTTCAACAATAAAAATATAAAATACTTCCCTAATCTTATCTATATCACGATTTTCATGACAACTATTATTTTTTATTCAATTCTGACCACTTGCCAACCGAGACTGCTCCCAGCCACCATAACATACTGCGATCAGTGCAATTAATCAAAACGAATACCATCACTTACTCGGATTATTTTTAAATAAAATAATATAAAAAAAACAAAAGGATCACTATCCCCAAGAATCAAATAATTCAGAAAAAAACAATAACACACTGAACAAGAATCTGGATTTGCAGTTTTTTTTTTTTCGAAATAATATTAAAAAATAACTACTTAAAGAAATAACAATTTACAAATCTAGGACACTTTTGGCACATGTTGAATTTCACAAATATAAAATTCCAATCTTCATTTTTTATTCTCTGTTATTTTTAAATTTGTTAAGTAAAAAAATTACATAAATGTATCCTAGAACAATTTATTTGTAATATATAAATTTTGCAGTGTAAAATAATATGTTTTCATATTATTATATCATCACATCATATGTTTTGTTTTGGTAGATATATCATTTCGTACTATTTTGTCCATTATTTCTCTCCTCTCCTCTCACCAATTTATATTTTTATAATTAAGATTTAATACACATTTTAATTTTAAGTTATCACTAATTGTTTGGGTTGGATCCCAAATTTAAAAAAAATTAATTTAATTTCTAAATTGTTTAAAATACTTTAATTTTATCATTTTTTGATATATTTTTCTTTTTATATCCCTCTTATATTTTTTAATATTTTTATGAGAATGTATTTAGTAAAAGAGAGTTAAATAACAAAATTTTACTTAAAAAAAGATTGAATGTAAGCATTTTAAATAATTTAGAAATCATATTATTTAAAAAAAAATGGGATCAAATGGAACAACTATAAGTTGATGAATAAATTATGTATTAAGCCTATAATAACTACTAAAATATTCCCTAAAAAAAAAGACTACTAAAATATTCTTATCTTTATCAACCATTGGATGTATATTCAATGGTCAAGATCACTGCTGCTGCAGAGGATTCAAAGGCTAGAAAGAACACCTTAGAAACCTCCCATAGGAAAACAAAGACCAGTGAAGTGCATTGCTAATAAAATGTTGTAGAAAAGGTTCGTTTGGAATAAATTTTTTCTTGAAAAACTTTTCGAGAAAAAAAAAATATAAAACAAATAAAATTAATTTTTTCATATGTTAAAATTAACTTCTAGTTAATTATAAAATGCTCACATTCCCTTCAAATTAATTTCATTTTTTTAAAGTTCTTTTAAAATAGTTTACCCAAACAGTCCAAAAAGGTAAAAAAAAAAAAAAACAAACAAAAGAACATGCATTAACACATAGACCCAGTTAACATTCCCTTCAAATTAATATGTGAATAGCCTTGAACAAAATTATAACAAGGATGCAATAGAGGACAACATTTTTTATGAGATTATTAAGTATACTCTAAATATACATTTTAGTTCCTGAATTATAATTAATTTTTTAATTTTTTTTAATTTAGTTCTTAAATTATTTAAAATATCTCAATTTAATCATATTCTTAATTGTTTGATTTTATTTCTAAATTTTAAATTTTTTTAATTTAATTCTTAAATTATTTAAAATATCTCAATTTAATCATATTCTGTCAAATTTTTCTATTTATATTTCTTTTTTATTCAATATACCTCTCATTTATTATAATTTTAGAAGAGTATACTAATAAAAAGAATATAAATAGCAAAATCTTATAAAAAAAATAATAATTAAAATATTTTAAATAATTTAAAGATAAAATTAAAAAATTAGAAATCAAATCGAACTGATTATAATTTATAGGACTAAAACCTATATTAAACATTTTTTTAATAGATTCCCCTTTGATTGGTGATTTGGTGGGAAGAAAAACTCTCGTTGATGAAAAGCCTTAATTTTCGGTGACTTCTTCAATGGTCCAACCTTGCATCATGCATGAAAACAAAACAAAAGTATTTCGGCGCTACCGCCGCCAATGCATAATTCAATGATAGGAAGAAATATTATTGCCAATCTTCGTTCAATATTAACCAAAGAGAAAAAAAAAAAAGTCTAAATTTAACTTATATTTCACTACAGGAAATTAAAACATACCTTACAAAAAAAAAATTGTCGGTATTTACAATTTTTGTAGTTAATGCTTCTCTTAATAAATTTCATCCGTGATAATTTTTTTAAAAATTATATACATTACGTGTTATTATTGTTTTTTTTTTTTTACAGCAATAATATTTCCTTGAATACATAATCACAAAAAAATATATATGAAAAAGCCTATGTCCTTCTCATTAATAGTTAAGTTCTACATCTTTTTAAATAAAATATACGAGAAAACTTCTACTAATGAATTATAAAGAAAATAATTTAATTTCTAAAAATATTAGTTTTATTTTTTTTTCATATATATGCAATTAGTATGATATTCTTAATCTTAAATGTGATAACTCTCATTTTTACAATTTAACTCTAATTGGAATTGAATCCATTAGCAATCAACATTCAACATTAAAACATGCCTAAAATATATTTTAGGTTACTTATATATAACTCAATTTTACATTTATTTCCTAATAAAAAAAATTGTGGTTGGTCCTTGATTTATAAAAAAATTGATTTAGATTTTCACTATCAATTAACTGATGACGTGTTACTTAAATATTTCAAAAGATTTATGATGGTTTGTAAACCACTTGTATTAAGTTTTTTTTTTTTGTTAGAGAACCACCAGTATTAATTTTAAAATCAATCAATTAAAAAAATGTGTCAAAAACATAATTTAAAGTATTAAAATGATACTTTTAAAATATTATGAATCAGAATAAAAAAATGTAAAACTTAATGGACTAAAAGTAACATTAAACATGTAAGTAAATTAATGATATTATGTAATTTTAAAATATGCATATATGTATATATTATTAATTATTTAAGAATTTTAATTACATATTTATATAGGAAAAGTAATTTTACATTTATTTTGAATTTAAAAAAAGGTGGCATTGAAATTAATGTATCAATTAATTAAACTTGAAAAAATAGTACGGCTATTAAAAACGATTTACATGAAAATGATATCCACGATATCATACATTGAATTAAAGATTAAGGTGGAGTTTGATTTCCATTTTTATAAAGTATTTTTAGTTTTTAATGATTAAAAATTAGGAAAACTTATTTGATTGTTGAAAAAGAAAACTTATTAGATTTCAACCGCTGATTGCCTAGAGTTTCAATGACATGGGGTCCGAATGTTGAAAAAATGTTTGAAAGAATGTTTTAAGTGTAGAAACGCTTAGGGTTTTAGATGAGATCGTGAGTATACCACGATGAAGTGGTCTTGTATGTGTATATGGCCGAAAAACCTTTTGATTGTTGATTTTTAGAATGAGGGGAGACTCACACCATACATTTTGTTTCACATTGAGATGAATGTTTTTGTGCCATCGACTAAGATGCAATGGAATATCTATGACAAGTATAAACAATGTGAATGGACTTGTTTGGGGGTAAAGAGGACCTTTAAGACTGTCACTTAAGTTTTATTAAAATGATGTATTTACTGAATGTGTGTGGGAGAAAGTCACGCCTCATCTTTATTTATATTGAGGAAACCCTTAGTAATTGATTACATCATATAAAGATAAAGAGAAATAATAACTACCAAGATAATATATATTCTAACACCCCCCCTCAAGCTGGAGCATATATGTCATATGAGCCAAGCTTGTTACAAATGTAGTTAACCCTGGGACCTGTGAGAGACTTAGTGAACATGTCTGCAAGTTGATCTTTAGAATTGACAAAATCAATGGTAATTGCTCCTGAGAGTATCTTCTCTCTCACAAAGTGACAATCTATTTCTATGGGTTTGGTTCGTTCATAGAACACCGAGTTCGATGCTATGTGAATGACAGCTTCATTATCACAAATTAGTTTAGTGGCTGTAGTGTCTCCAAATTTTAACTATTGGAGAAGTTCCCTAAGCCATGTAATCTCGCAAGCGGCTACTGCCATTGCACGATATTTAGCTTCGGCACTTGATCTATCAATTATCTTTTGCTTCTTGCTTTTCCATGAAATCATATTTCCTCCAATAAGAACACAATATCCAAAGGTGGATTTCCTATCTGACGGTGATCCTGCCCAATCAGCATGGATCACCATCAGAGTAAGAAATGATGTTGGTATTGCCTTTGTCTTCATACAATAGTCCACGACCTGGTGCATTCTTAATATATCAAAGGAAATGGGTGACAGCATCCTAATGACCTTCACAGGGTTCTTTCAAGAATTGGCTCAACACACTAACAGCAAATGTAATGTTTGGTCTAATGACAGTGAGGTAATTAAGCTTGCCTACAACTCGTCGATACCTTCCTGGGTCTTTCAAAGGCGCCCCCTGACTCGGAATAAACTTAACATTAGGATCCATAGGAGTATCACTTGGACGACAATCAAGCATTCCAGTTTCCGTCAGAATGTCTAAGGCGTATTTTCACTGGGAAAAGGCAATACCAGATGAGGATTGGGCAACTTCAATGCTCAAAAAGTATCTGAGTGGACCCAAATCTTTAGTCTGAAACTGAGTGTGGAGGTGGGACTTGAGACGGGTAATTCTAGCTAAGTCATTGCCAGTAATGACGATGTCATCAACATATACAACGAGATAAATACACAAGCCAGACGGAGAATGGAGGGAAAATATTGAGTGGTCAGCTTCACAACGAATCATACCAAACTTAAGTAGAGTTGAGCAGAAACGATCAAATCAAGCCCGGGGGGATTGCTTCAAACCATAAAGGGAGCAACGAAGCTTACAGACAAGGTGTGAGCCACCAGAAATAGTAAAACCGGGTGGTTGATCCATGTACACCTCTTCTTGTAACTTACCATGCAGGAAGGCATTTTTGATGTCTAGTTGGTGAAGAGGCCAGTGTCAGATGGCAGCCATAGCAAGAAAAAGACGAACAGAGGTGATTTTGGCCACGGGAGAAAAAATGTCGCTATAATCTAGACCAAAAATTTGAGTATAGCTCTTTGCCACCAAACAAGCTTTGTAGCGATCAATGGTGCCATTTGGTGCGATCTTCACCGTATAAACCCAACGACACCCGATAATGGATTTGTTGGGAGGCAAGGGAACAAGCTCCCATGCATGGCTTCACCCTGTAGAGTTAGGAATAGACACAGAATCCAAAGAAGAGATAAAAGAGTAATAGGAGGGAGATAAACGGTCATAGTGCAAAGTAAAGGCATATAAATGATTAACATTACAAGTGGATCGAATACCTTTGCGAAGCGCAATGGGAAGTTTAGGTGCAGGAGACGGTGGTGGAGGGACGTTTGGAGCAGGAGATGATGCTGGAGGATCCGATGACACCGCCAATGGTGCCTATGTCCGTTGGTGGTATTTAAGTAATGAAGGTGGAGTGGGAGCAACAAGTGGTGCTGGAACAATAGGTGAGACCTCCAAAGGGACATTTTCAATGGTGGAGGAAAAGAAAGGAGTAGTCTCAAAGAATGTAACATCAACAGAGACAAGATATCGCTGAAGTTGAGAAGAGAAACATTTATAACCCTTTTGAAGGCGGGAGTATCCTAGAAAAATACATTTTAAGGACTTGGTAGAGAGTTTATTTTTACCTGGAGTAAGATCATGGACAAAACATGTACTCCCAAAGACACAAAGAGGAACATGGTGAAGATTCTGTTTAGGATATAAGATGGAGTAAGGAATCTGATTGTTAAGAACCGATGAAGGCATGCGGTTAATCAAATGACACGTAGTAAGGAGAGCATCTCCCCAAAAATGAAGTGGAACATTATAGTGAAGAAGAAGTGTGCGAGCGGTTTCCACCAAGTGGCGGTTTTTGTGTGGACCAAGGCCAAGAAAGTTTATTCAAACGTTGTCGGAGTGGTCAAGTGGGCAACACAGCCTTGGCTTTGGGACCACAACTGAACAGAAGCAGCCCAAGTACTATGGTTCGCTGTCCCGGTTAATTTTTTGCACGGGATCAGCGGAATAGTAGTAAAAGTCACTGCGGGAGTTGTGGCCATGAGAGAACTTCACCAAAAATGCCAAATAGGAGGGTGGGAAGGTTCGCCGGAACAAGGCGTACCCTGAAGGAAAGAAGAAAAAGGAAAAAAATTTGAACCTAGCTTTGTGATACCATATTAGAATGATATATTTATTGAATATGTGTGGGAGAAAGCCATACCTCATCTCTATTTATATTGAGGAAACCCTCAGTAATTAATTACATCATATAAAGATAAAGAGAAATAATAACTACCAAGATAATATATATTCTAACAAGTTTCAAGTATGGGTTGTGAGTCGTTTTCCATTGAGTCATTGCTCTAAGTCTTAGTCTTTTTTCTTGTATAAAAGAGGATAATAATCTAGTTTCTAATTTTATGATGTATCGATCTCTTGTGTATGTGAGTCATAAGTGTTATGTTTTTTTTTCAAAGATGCAAAAGTGTTTTCTTGTTCTTTTAATGGAATTCTTAAATGAAAGATTTTGATGATGAGCATTTAAAATTTAATGCTTTTCAGAGTAAATGTTTATAAAAATTAAAATGTTTCTTTGAGAATGAAATTTATAAACCAAAGTTTCTTTTTAAAGAAATAATGAGTGCATTGAAAATGAGTTTGTTGGATTTTAAGTAATAAAGTTTCAAAGAAAATGCAAAAATACTTTAATGTTATTAAAATACGTTAATGAATTGAGTTTTTAATTAACTCCATATATTCAAAGACATGAAATACACATTTTATAAGTTTAGTAACCTAGGAAGTTACATCCTTGGCTAGAATAGCTTGCACATAGCTTTACATTTGGGCTAATTTACAAAAATGGGTGAAAACCCTCAAATATTTTATGAATATGGGTGTGCATGGATATTATTTAGGAGAATGGATGATTTTCCAATAGGTGTCGCCAAACCATGAACTATTTTTAGGTGTCACTACTTGGTGTGCAACATTCACTTAGATGTCGTCAATCAATCAACCATCATCTACTTTCAATCAAAGCTTGTTCTCTAGGCAAGTTGGTGTCGCCAGAATATTCAACAACTTCAGCACGCGTCTTCCCTAGGCAACCTTGGTGTCGCCAGATCAACAAGGAGCATCCTCTCTAGTCAACTGTCTGCATGTTCCCTAGAATAGTAGTGTTTCCAGTCCATGAAGGACCGTCCAATTTTTCCCATTGCACCAATTGAAGTTGTGATGCCTATTTAAACATAGTCCCCATTCTCCCAGCAGCGAAGTTAGTCTTTTAAAGGTTATTTTTTTAGGTTTTTGAAAACTGTTTTTTTTTAGAGTGAAAGTTGAAGGAGAAGGATTATTTCTAGTAATTTTTGGAGATAGTAGAGCAACATATCATATACGAGAAGATCCTACCACTTCCTGTATCAGGTTATTCTTTCTTACGTAATTTTTTATATACAATAATCGTTGTATTATTTTATTTGTTTGTTTAGTTCCATGTTAATAGTAGAGATATTTTATATGTAAAATTTTTTGCTATTATTTATATTTATTTTTACATTTGAAAATATATTTGTCATAAATTAGTGACTGTGGCTTATAGATACCAAAATTATATGTAGAACTCGTTTTTGTTTAATTGTTCATAGAAAAAAATTATTATTTATATTTATTTTTACATTTGAAAATATATTTGTCATAAATTAGTGACTGTGGCTTATAAATACCAAAATTATATGTAGAACTCGTTTTTGTTTAATTGTTCATAGAAAAAAATGTTAATTCTAGGGACTGTGACTTTTGTTTTACGGATCTCTTACAGTAAAAAATAATAGGAGAAATGTCATATTAAAATATAACAAAAAAGTGGTAGTATAAAATAAAAAAGAGGACAAAACTCAATATTAGATTTGGTCATATGACAACAAACTTGTTTGAGGCCGTAAATAATCATTGATATTATACAATTGTGGATTGTGTAAGTACATTTTACTTGTATGTTTAATTTAATTCAAAACATTATAATATACTCATAATATTAATTTATTTGAATAACCATAGGTTTCTGAATCGGGAAATTGCGGGTTCGGACCTTGCTTCCTTGTATGACTCCCTTGAGCCTCGAGTAAATTAAGGTATGAATCCACAATTGACTGATTCAAAAATCTATGGTTTTTCAAATAAATTAAAATTGTATAAGAATTATAATGAATTGAATTAAATTGAACATTCAATTAAAATAAGCTTACACAATCCACAATTGTATAATAGCAGGGTTTATATATTTTTTGCTTTGGGCTACTTTCAAGAGATCATCATGGTCAATGCACAATAAGTGATTATCCTATATACCAAATATAGTTCCATCCCAAGGGAACACAAAAGGCTCATCGTAGAGCATCGAGCTAACCACTACCAACTTATATAAAGGGTCATTGTTTCCTTTTGGCATATCAATAGGTGGGACCAGTTTTTGTGGTCCTCATGTATCCTACACAATCAATATATGTAAGTTATTATTTATGTTAAGTGATATGTAAAATAAATAACTGATTAAAAGAAATACCTTTTGCAAAACTCTTTGCAAGCCTCCTCAACCATGCAATGAAGGTGTTTAGGACTTGCCTTACTAACTAGACCACTTTAATGGGGATAGGGACTTGAGCATCAACATTTGGAACCTCTTCAACTGTAACATTCATCATATCATTTGCAAACGTTCATGGTGTATGGTTGATGCCCCTCATACACTCCCCCAGAGGTGATTAGGCGAGGAGGATGATCATCAACATATAACTTACACTGCTTTGACATCTCAATGTGAGACTTCTCTAATCCTCTAAAGGTGCAACAATAGTAGCAACACAACTCATTTTTGTGCTGACATGTGTACTAGAGGGAGTTGCTTCAAATTGCACTAAGGGATATGGCTATTAGGAAAGACCTAGAGATTCCATCTAGATAAATTGGCTTATCAAATCTTTAGTCACATTCTCTTTGAAGAGCATTTTGTGTTGCCTTGGGATGCCATTGCTTTTCTAATACAGGATAATCACTTGCACTACAAGAAAAGTTGTTATTTGCAGTGATATTTATAATTGATATATCTTAATTATCGTTGCAAAAATAACTTATGGCAGCGAAATATTTGTCGCCAAAGGTCGTTGGCAAAAGTGTCGACGCGAAAAGTTTTGCAGTGATATTTAATGTTGTTGTCATTACTTATATTTTTGCCAACAATAATTGTCGTTGTCATTTTCACATGCTTACTGTTGTTATAAGTAATTTATACAACCAATGAAATCGTTGGCATACATTTACTTATTGCAACAACTATTGTCGATGTTATTACTTATGTCTCCATTAGAAAAAAAATAATTGTAATTAATAAATTGGTATCTTAAATTTAAAAAATTGGTAATTTTAATTAAAATTAATTGGTGGTTTTTTTAAAAAAAAAATTATTACTATTTTATTAACATTGAAAAATCTTTATTTTTTGTTGGTGAAAAAATGAGTACAAATAAATAAAATTGAAATTAATTCTCATAAAAAAATAGAAATTAATTATCTTTTATAACTCTTTTTTTAATTAGTTATTGTTCATAGAAGCACTTACGGAGTTTAGAACATGGGAGAAGATTAATGTAATTTTCATGACTTTGGAAATTTTCATAATCATGATGAGTGAGTGAAGTGAAGGTATCCTAGGATGGAGAAAATCATTAGATGGGTCAATGTAGTTTTCAAAAATCGTGTTTGAAAGGAAGAAACTTTCATCTGAGTAGGGAAAAAATGTTGGAGGTTTGGTGCTATGCCGCTACTTCTGGTGTGGTGTGATTTCATGGAAAGTGATCATGTCAAAGTTGGGAATTTGAAGAATGTCATAATTGAAGTGGTGGTACTTAATACCATTATAACAAATTAAAAATTAACTATCCCACATTCTTGGTGAATGAAGATAATTTAGGAGAAGTTACATACAGTTTATAATTATTTGTGGGTGAAGATAATTTAGGAAACACTAACCGTTAATCATGTATTTAATGTTTATTTGAACAAATAATATTAATGAGATATATTTAAAATTTGTTAATATTATCTTAAAAAATAATTAACACTTTTATTAAAAAAAAACAATTTATCGACTATGAATATTGTTAGCATTAAGTAGTACATTTTATAGTGATAATAAATGTTGTTGTCATTAATTAATATTTTTTTTCGTGACAACAAACATGTTAGTAATATGAAAAATAACATTGACACATTTTTTTAACAACGACAATGAATGTTGTAGGCATTAAGTAGTACTTTTTGTAACGACAATTGAATGTTGTTGCCATTAATTATTACTTTTAATAACGACAATCAACGTCACTGACATAAGAAAACACTTTTCGTAACAACAAATTTGTTGTTGTGATAAATATACTTATTTCAGCGACAATAAAATTACGTTGCCAAATATCAATTTTTGTCAACAATTTAATTGTCGCTGCAAAAAAGTCGTTGCGAATAATAATTTTTCTTGTAATGTTGCCGTTGTACATCAAACACAATGATTCCTTAGAAAGTTGCCTAAGTCAACTTATATATAAACATTGATATTATACCATTGTGGATTGTGTAAGTACATTTTACTTGTATGTTTAATTTAATTCAAAACATTATAATATACTTACAATATTCATTTATTTGAATAACCGTAAGTTTCTAAATTAGGAAATTGCGGGTTTGGAGCTTGCTTCTTTGTTTGAGCCTTAAGTAAATTAAGGTTTGAATCCACAATTGACTAATTCAGAAATCTATGTTTTTTCAAATAAATTAAAATTGTATAAGAATTATAATGAATTAAATTAAATTGAACCATTCAATTAAAATAAGTTTACACAATTCACAATTGTATACCAACAGTGTTTATATATTTGTTGTCTTGGGCTACTTTGAAGAGATCATTGTGGTCGAAGTACAACAAGTGATTATCCTATATACCAAATATAGTTCCCATCCCAAGGGAACACAAAAGGCTCATCGAAGAGCATCGAGTTAACCACTATCAACGTATATAAATGGTCATCTTTTCCTTTCGGCATATCAATAGGTGGGACCAGTTTTTGTGGTCTTCATGTATCCTACACAATCAATATATATAAGTTATTATTTATGTTAAGTAATATGTAAAATAAATAACTAATTAAAAGAAATACCTTTTGCAAAACACTCTTTGCAAGCCTCTTTGACCATGCGATGAAGGTGTTCAAGACCTGTCCTACTAATTGAACCTCTTTAGTGGGGATAATGACTTAAGCATTAGCATCTCGAACCTCTTGAACCACAACAGTCACCATATCATTCATCAAAATTTCAAACAACAATAATAACAACAACAACAAAAATATGTTATATAAGAAACTAAATAATAATAATAATAATCAAAGTTGTACTAAAATATGTTTTAAGTCCATGATAAATTAACAAATTTTGTTTTAAGTTTCTAATTTATTTTACTTTTTTCTGTTGAGTCACGGATAAAATAAAATATTTTTTGTTGATCCTGATTATTTTTTTTAGTTTCTAATAAATTAACAAATTTTATTTTGGGTCCTATGATATGTAAATCCTTTGTTATTTGTCCATATCAAGTTTTTTCTTTCAAGGATAAAAAATAAATATTTTATTTTATTGGGGACTCAACAAAAAAAAACATTATATAGGTTTGTTTTATCATAGACCCAGAATATATTTTAGCCTAAAAGTTATATAGGTTTGTTTTAAGCATGATATGAAACTTTTAAATTGATTTAATGGAGATCAAATCATACAATACAGTTCAATTAGTGACCTACATTTCGATGATTGATTAGGAAACACAATACTCTAATCGGATTGATGACAGGTGCAATTTTAAAAATATTGGTCTTGCGTGATAGATTGATAAAGCATGCAAGAGAGGAATAAACTTCCAACAGTTTTTTATGCATATTCATGAATAAATGTAGAGGATTTGCAAACTGGTTTGTACTGGAGAGATGATTCATTATCTAATAGAGTAAATTATCATTTTGGTCTCTTTAATTTTTTAAATCTAATATTTTGGTTTCCTAGTTTTTTATTATACCATTTGGTCCATCTAGTTTAATAAATTGACGATTTTGATCTCCATGATCAATTATTATCTAGTGATGGTGATTAGTGAGTTATTAAGTTAATTATAAATTAATTGAAATTTTAGTATTAAAAGTGATTAAAAATGATTTATTTGGTCATTTATCTTATTTATTTTGTTAAATATTTATCTTTTAAAAAGTCCATTTTAGTCCTTTATATTTTAAAAAAAGTTTTAGTCATTTTATTAGTGTCAACTTGTTTATATAATTCCTCTCTACGACTCGTTACACTAAAAGTAATATCTCATTTTCTACCATTGCTTCCACATTGTTAGTGATGATCATTTCTCAGTGTACCAGTTCCTCTACGTGCTCTTCATCGTCCACGAAGAGTTACTTATGCACGTGATTATGCATTTATAAAACTCACTATAATATGAACTCTCGCTCATAAAGTTCAACCTCACTGTGACGCGTGAGGTCGTAAACAATACTACTAATTGACATCACAAACGACTTCTGCAACACAAATACATTAAATTTATATTGATAGAATGATTATTTTGAACATTTTTTAAAACATAAAAGATCAAAATAAACTCTTTAAAAGATAAATGAACAAAATTAATAAGATAAATGACCAAAAAATTCATTTAGCCTTTTGTTTAATGAATGACAACAATAGTTAACGATTTGTTGTGTTAAAAATGATTTCTTTTTTAATTTTTATTATTTTTTCTTCTTGTAAAAGATTATTAATTTTTTAATTAATTGATAATTCCCCATGACTAAGATTTCATAAAAAACCAAAATTGATAATTAACTTTATAACTCTACCCTTCACAAATACTAGTTAATAATTAATTAGGAACCAAAATCGTCAATTTATAAAGTTAGAAAGATAAAATGTTACAATGAAAAATTAGTAGTAGCAAAATTATAATTTAACATATCCAATATGGTGGATTCGTTTAGCAACTTTAAGAATTGTGTTGTATTACTCCCATGGACTCTTAACATCTTTCAAGAATCATTGGTTCTGAGTACGGGTGGTAAAATGGGTTGCGGCCCGTAGGTTAACCCACCAGTCCGTTAAAAAAAGATGGGACGGGAGAGTGTCCTCAACCCGCCACAACCCACTAACCCGACGGGTCAACTTGCCAACCCGCCTATCTATTTATTTATTTATTTATTTAGCATTTGTGTTTAGTATTTTGATTTAAGGCTAATGTGTAATTTGGTATTATGGTTTAAGATATAAGTTTATAAAACTATTGTTTACTTCTTCTTTTTGTATATACGATTCTTAATTATTTAATTAAGAGTATCAACAGATAATAAAAAAATCTTAACCCATGAATGATAAATTAAATAATAACATGGTAAAAAATCGTCTAAATAAATAAACGGATTGATATTATTTCTTGTAAAAAGAAAAAATAATTAATTAAAATGAAGAAAAAAATCAAAAAGCAATATAATTCTTTAACAAAAAAATTACTATGTATTTATTATCTAATCTATCTTGTCGTTATAATAATTTATAATAGAATAATTAAAAAAATAGAAATAAATATTTTTATTTATTTTTTTGAAAAAAAAAAGTTAAAAATTGACAAACCAACCCGTCTACTCGCCTGATGACGGGACGGTTGACTTGTCTGTCCCACACCAACCATAAGCGTCATGTCCCGTCCTATTTTTTTACAGGTTAACCTATTTTGGCACCTCTAATTTTGAGTAATTAATAGGGACAAGAATACTCATCTCCATGAGACTATAAAATAGCATTAGGAGCTTTTTCAAATCTTAGAGATTGGAAATCTATCTATACTCTAATGAATTGTCTGAAGCTGGAATGAGAACATAGCCACATACCAAAGCAGATTCCCTATTTAATTAGATTATTAGCTTGTGATTTTTGTTCCCTTGTTTAAGGATCTTTCTGGTTTCCACCGTGTTTCTTCACAAAACTCATTACTCCATTATCTATTATCTGAAGAGCAACGTTAGGGTTCGTTTATTTTCAATTTTTGAATTAAAAATTATAAAACTTATTTGGTTAATCAATTTTTAAAAATTATTTTTTATTTTAATTTTTTAAATCTAAAAAACCAAACAATTTTTATATGTTTTACTTTTTTTTTTTCATAAAGTCTCACATATTTTATTTTAAGGATAAGACATAAGATGTTAATAATTTTACGTAGTCTCATATCTTTTATTTTATCTTTTCACATAAATCTTCTAATTTATCATTTTCTAGTAATAATTTTTAAATATCAAACAAATTTTTTTCTTTTTAAAAATGGTTCTAAAAATTAGTTTTCAAAATAGTTAAAAAAAAAAAACTAAAATGCTTTTCAAACATGCTGAGTCTTTTAGAATTACTCGAGTGGATCTCTTCATTGTTGTAGAATTTTCACAAGTTTTTCGTTAAATAAAATTGATCCGAGATATCATCTGTTATACACATATTGAAAATGATGGTTTTCTAAATAGCAAAGACGATACTAGTATTTTTTTTTCTTTTTTTATATTGACAGTATTACAATGAGCTTCAGTTTATTATCGCATTCTTTATTTATAATTTCCAGTGCCTCTTTTTTCCACTCTCATACACTGTCATGCTCATGCTGAATAGTACATAATTATAAATAAAATCAAAATAGTTCTAAATCAAAATATTTTCTGCATATGAAATTTCCCATTTCCACTATGAAATCAGCACTAATTATAGGTTTCTAACTCCAATCATCACATTTCCTCAGTATTTATCCACATTAATTGACAGAATGTACCCTCTGCTAATATGATTGACACATATTTTTCCTAAGGTGTTAATTAACCATATAATTTGATCACACCTCGATGAAAATTTTATTGAATAAAATTAGTAATACAAATATGCCCTCGTCCTGTCTTGGTTAGTTGAATTCACCAAGTTTGATTGACATTTCCGCACACAAGCTTTAAATCCATTTCAAAGCTAAAAAACAGGAATGACCAATGTTTCAAAAATAATCTCAGCTTCATTTAGGAGTGGTTGTAGATGCTGAGGTCAAGTTGATATGAGACTTATCTGCTTGATGCACATTATCAGAACTTTCTGCATCAGCTTTCTCAAGCAAAACTTCTTTTTGTAGTGCTTTTAACATCTCCTTCAAAGTTTTCTCTTCTTCCATCATCACAGATTCATTCGGGTTGGTTTCAGAGTTGTCAACTTGATGCTTTCTTGCATTTTTCCCTGCTTCAACTTGTTGAAGTGAAGCTTGTTTCTCCAGTGCTTTCATCATCATCTCTGAAGTTCTCTCTTCCCCTTGTAGTTGCATTTTCGTTATAATCTCAGCTTCCTTGTCTAGAGGCTTGAAATAGTCTTCAATGGCTGCCTCCTGCACGAAATGTGCATCTTGTCATGCAAAAAAATGCCACAAATGAAACAATTAGTGTATACATTAAGGAAATGAAATCAAATATCATATAACAATGTTTCTATCCAAAAAGGAAAATGACAGAATATTCATCAAATTTTGGCATCAACATAAGTAGGGGGAAAAAGTGCTTTTCACACAGTTGTTCTCAATTCATGTTGGTATCAGTGTTGTCAATGGCGGATGGCAGAGCATGGCGGAAGGCTGAAATTCCTCCATATAAACATGCCATTGTGCTTTATGGCACCACCAAAGTGGGCCTCCCTTCACAAATTGCCTATGGCGGTTGGGAAAAAACAACACTGGTTGGTATAACTTCTCAAGTGACGGAAAAGGATTAGAAATTTCAGAAAACAAAATCCAAAAGAAATACATGTAATGAAATCCTAAATTTCCAAAATCTAATATTTTTCCCTGATAATACAACTTACTGTTTCTTCCAGCTTCTTATTCAAAGCTTGCATCTCTTCAACCATTCGACGAACCTCAGATAGAATAATCTGCTCAGGTGCTTTATTTATGGCCACTTTCCTTGCTTGTGCCTTTTTCAAGGGCAAACATTATACACATCAGAATGGAAATAAAGAGGAAAATCCAACATCTGCCTTCACCATCACCACAATGAAAAATTAAGTTTACAAGGTTAAATTCATATGTCCCCCATGTGAATAGGTGATTAAAAAAAGAAAAATATATATTGATGTAATGTCTTCACTACCTTGCTTTACCTATTTGGCTATTTTAATAAGATTGTGAGATCAACAAAATAAAAGCCTGACCCTTCTTAACAATTTACTACTTATTCATACTTAGGTCAACATGATGATGCATTATTGACAACCACAAAATTGAAACTAGGTTTCAGATTTATGAGGAGTGTAACTCCTCAGTAATCACCAACATTAAAATATTTAAACTCCTTAGTCATTAAAATATTTAAACTCCTTAGTAATCACCAACATGAAACTATTTTTTTAAAACAATTAAATGCATCACACCTCCATCAAAAACTCTTACATTTCCAATTGGCTGATGGGGATTCCCCTGCCATTTCCAAAGAACAGCAAGGTTACAGTTTTCCCTTCTCTCTTAACACTAGGCATGTTGGTACAAACCTTGGGAAAACCTACAAAAGCTAGCTATTGTAATTGGAAAGCCAAGGGCCTTATAAACCACACAGGCCTTATTTGATTATTAAAATAGACTCACTTGACTTGCAATTTACAAAGGGCCCTAGCTTCACATGAAAAACAAAGTCATAGCTCACAAAATTAAAAGAGAACAGAAACAAACACAAGCAAGAATATAAATGCTGATAGAAGAGAAAATGTTAGACCTGTTGTATATGTTGCTCAAGCTGCAGCCTATAAGATCGTATTCTTCGTTCTTCATATCCAGAAAGCACCCTAACATAAAAGAGGGCTTTCCTCCCAAAATCTAACAGCTTCTTCATGTTGACAAATTATCAACAGCTACTTGTTTCTGCACAAAGGAATCCAACTCAGAAATGCCAGGGAAAAAAATTATTCAATGTTGATTAAGCTAATAACTCCTGAAAAGGATTAATTAATATGTTTCAAGAAACTGCCAAAATCCAAATGAAATCAAATCTTGGCTTTGTTCTTCAATCATCACACAGACCCAGTTCCAGAGGATTGTACTCCACAGACTACTACTACCGTTACTGAGTCAGCTTTATTCATCTTTAGTTTTTTATTTATAATGTGATTTAAAGGTAAGGTGTTCAACTGATCTAGCATATGTACAGGGGTTTGTTTTAACCGCCAAGGAAGACGGCCATGTGCTATGCATGTTGGATTTAACTTAGCTTGTATTAAATGTTTGTTGAAATTATATTCTCTTTGTTACAGAGTATCTGCAGCCTGCAGATTTGGCCATCATAACCATATCTATGACTATATTATGGAGTTTTGCTTGATAATGTTATGCCTATGTTCCCTTCCTCTCAGGAGTAGAAAGGTAGTGTGCAGCAAAAACTTGATAGCAGCTCCACCCATGTAAGAGGAAACTAATCCACACAGAAAATAAGAATAGGTCTCTTAAAATGCAACTTGAATGGGCTTACACAGCCATTAGAGCTCACACAATAAGACAAAGGCTTTTAAAAGGGCCCCAACGGTGAGACAGAAAATTAAAGCACAAATATCCTATTATAACCCAATATTAATAGAAGAAACTAAACCCACCTGGTTCTTATTAGCATTTAGCAACAATTTTGGGCTATGATTGCACCTACAACAATTTTTTTAATAACTTTTTAAGTGTAAAAACCAAATTAAGAATGCAATGTGTTAAACCTATTGTGTATAACAAGTTATGACAATTAACATGTGATTGTAGTCGTTCAGGTATAAAATTAATATTAATTGTATATATAAACAAAATCACAAACTAAATAATATTTGGATATGATAGTGGTGATAAGGGTCAAGATGGATCAGAGAGTGAGAAGTGAGAACTCAAGCACAAGGATCTCTAGAAAGAGCCAAAGGAAGCATGAGTAAAGATCAAGAAGGAGATCATCCTCACTGGAAAACCTAGGCTTTGTGGATATTAGATACATGATGCATGATACATTATCATAAGCCACACAAAAGTCCCTCATCTCATAAGCATAGTATTCATTACCACAGAAAGCACCATAAGCCTTCACTAGAAGGAATTCCCCCACCAAGTTATGGCCATAAGAGACTGATGCTACATGGTTTCACAGGAGAGGGAAAGGTTTAACAGTCATGTCACAGCTAAGATGGCACAAGGAGAAACCTTTTCAACCTTAAAATGAGTGGCTGCAGCTTGGATCAGCCTTGTTATTTTGGCCATGAGGACTATTTGGAGGCTCAATCAATGAAGCAAAAGAAAGGGATCAGAGGCACACATGTTCAAGAAGTCGTGCATGATGAATGTTGGCAAGGAATTGAATATTGGTTACCATCCCTCAGAAACCGAATAGTAGGAGTTATTGTGGTGCAGCTGAGTATCATGTATTCAACTACCGAGACTGCCAAGCGGGTAATGAAAACAGGAGAAGAAGGGCCTATTGGAATCACTTTTCTGTTTTTTTTTTAAAAAAAACTGTTTTCAAAGTCAATTGTATACTACTGACAAGATAATTTCCCATCAAGGATCTTCCATATTTTGAAAACCGATTTAAAAAGTCAAAAACAAAAACAGTTTAAAGATGGTTTCTGATTTTGTTTCTGGAATCGCAAATGACAGCTCTGTGAGATGAAGTTTTGTTATGGGTTGTATATGAACTGGTGCTGCATCAAACAAGTTTTTAAAAACTAAAAACTCTTTTGAAAAGAGGAATCAAACAGGCCTGAAATCTTTGCTTCTGCCAAATCTCCAATCCAAGGACTAGTAGTTCCTCAGCAAGAATAGAAACAGAAGATACTATTCAAGGACCATGACCATGCCCCAAGAGAGGCACAAAAACAGCAAAGATAAGATGTTAAGGAAATGAAATATTCATGTCCTTCTCCATGATGTAGTCATGTTCATCCTAGTTTTTTTCATCCTAAGTAGTGGCTTAGAATTTAGATGGTGTATATATCTCTTTTGTCAACACCAATGACACGACAAGAAGATAAGTATCACCAACTATGCATGTTTGGATTACCAGTGAAAAAATATGTTTGAGACAAAAGTAATTATACCAAAGATCATGACCCTCGCTTTTGTTTTCATTTTTCTTTTATTTGTTGAATTTACATTAGAACACAGAGAACAATTGAGTGTCACAGTTACCAAAGTGTAGCATTTCCAACTACAAACCAAACATTGAACACAGAACAATTGAGTGTCACGGTTACCAAATACACAAAAAGCACCACATCAGGGGCACATTCGTTGCACCAAAGGGTAATAAAATTCTCTTGTTTGAATTTAAAAAATGAAAATCTAGATATGAAAAAAAGAATATTCATTCAGCAAGGGTACTGTCCAATGCCCTTGAATAAAGCAATTAAAGGAAATACCTAATAAGAACAATCCAATCCAATCCAAATCCAATTCCATTATGTTTAAGAGGACACTATCCAAGGCAATCAATTCCAAGAGTCATAGACACATAATGATTCATTAAAACAGTACTGGAGAACCGCACCAATTCGTGAATGAAATGGTGGAAGAAAAGAAGAACCTGCAGCAGATCGGTAGAGTTGCAGCTTCTCTTCTCCTTTAGCCTCTAGGAGGAACCTGATGAATGAACAAAGCGAGTAAAAATGAAGCTAAACCAAAACGCTAAATTATATTTCAGCTGTTTTTTTAGAATTTCAGCTGTTATAGAAAAAACGTGTTTGGAGATGATAGATTATAATTTGAAAAAGCTTTTTCATTTAAGCTATTTTACGACATCTTCTCTACCCAACTCAACTGTTGGATTATTTTAAAAAGCTTATTTCAGTGTTAAATTTGTAATTTCAAAATTTGCTCGGTGGCCTGCAGTAGTAGTGCCTCACGTTTTCATATAAAACATTGATGCACCTGTTTTCAACTTGTTATTTTTTTTGTTTTTTTGAGTACATGAGTTTTTTTTTCGAGTACATTGTTTTTAACTTGTTTAGTAACAAATAATTGTTAGTAACTTTTTTTATATTTTCTTCAGAAAAAAAAAACTTGTTTTATATTTTATTGTCTCGCACTTTTTTAATTCATTTTTGTTTAATTTATATAATACAGTTTTTTAGTAATTTGTTTTATATATTTTTTCTCTAACACATTTTTATTATTTATATTTATTTATTATTTTTAAACCACTTTTAAGAAAATTTATCCAAACAAAAATTAATTATGATTATAATCGATTTTAACAATAATCAATTATATGTTTAATTAATTATTAAAATAATCTAATTTTTTTAACTAATTATTGAAATCGATTAAAATTTATACTGCAATCTTGTTTTTCTTTATATATCTCTTGTTACTATAATTTAATGTAATATTTTGGTTAAATATTTTTTTTTTAAAATTTTACTTTCATACTAGTGATTATTTGTTATTGTTAAATGATGACATGTTACACAAAGTATTACATTTATCATGTCACATTATCACCTATAAATCATCCCACTAAAATATATTTTGAATTCTTAGAAACTATAAAAAAGAGGTTCCTAAAAACTATGAAAATAATTAATTTCTTCATCATAAATGTTTTCATAGTATTAATTAATTTATTGTTTATACAAATAAAACATATTCAGTGAGAATTAATTAATCATTTGGATGTCTTTCAAGTTTAAACCCTAATTAAATATTGATAGTCATGTTTTGTTTTCATATAACATCTATCCATGTAAATAAAAGATCAAATGACCTTTTTTGTTCCTTTCTTTATTTTATTTTTTTTAATTTGATAATTTATCTTATAAAATATTCATTTTACTCCTTTTTTTTCAGCTTTGCCATTTGGCAGGGTCTCCATCTGTTTTAATTTCAAATCTCTCTCCCTTTGTTCTTGGATTCTTTATAAGAAGAAAGTTTATTATGTAGAAGGTTTTTGTTCTTACGGCTATAAATGGTTTCCCAACCATTTCTTCATCTGTCCATCAATTTAATAACAATTTTCCTTTCTACAGAATATACTGTCCTTTAATTTAAATCAATTATAACAATTATTTACAACTGATGATTTAAGAAAATGATTTTCAATACTCTCTTTAATTTGTAAATTGGGACAGTGACCATGGAGGTGCAATTAATGATTTAAGAAAATGATTGTTAGAGAGTAGAAAAAAGGCTTAGGATGGTGTTGTTATTATTTAAGAAAATGATGATCCGAATAGGGAACAGTGACCATGTATGTGCAATTGTGAGGCAAGGGCATGTGTTGTGCATAGGGGGGAGGGAGTGTAAGAGCATATTACCTTTCTTTTCTTCTTCATAAGGTTATTGGACTCATTGGACTCATGTGTTTAAATTTATTGGTAACATAATCATTTATTTTAATAAAATAAACAATTATTTATGATTTTAATATCATTATCTAAAATGTTTTTGTTTAAAATAAATTATTTTCTATTCATTTAAATAATCAAATCTTATTTGTTTATGAAATTATCACTTATGTGATAATTACTCATTATAATTTTAAACAAACATGTCATATGTTATCTTTTATGTATTTGACTTTGGTGAATGTTATATATAATTTGGAGTTGGTGTGGGATTTCTATGGGTTGGGAAAAGAGAAAATAAAGGAAAAAAAGGAAAGCAAAAAACCCACATAATATTAATTAGAGTACTTTTCATTTACATGGATCATTCTATCACTCAATGAGAAGTTCTTTGGTCTGTTCTGAAGATAAATGTGTCATTTTCCTTTGCTACTTTTGCATGAGGCATAACTTCTTAAGTTTTTCTACAACATCTTCCCTGTCTGACCTTCCTCCTATTTTTCCTTTAAACAATCTACTTCAATTTTAGCAACAGGTGTTAGTTGCTCATCATCTGGCTCATCTATTAATTCATAATCTATAATGTCAAGCAATCGGTTACTTGTAACATGAGAATTGATGTGTTGTCCAAGAAGAATATCCTTTGGCAAGAGAATTTTGAATGACTTCAATCTTGTCCATAGTTCAAATAATGATAATTCGTAATCTATGAGATAGTCTTAAATGAACTATCAACAAGATTGAAGTCATCATCCAATATTCTTTTGCCGAGATGCTCTTTTTGAACGACAAATTTGACATTATAGATAAAGGAATTAATAGATGAGACACATGATGAGCAACTAACATATGTTGCTAAAATTGGAGTAGATTGTTTAAAGGAAAAATAGGCTAGAAAGGCCGGACATAAAAGATATGTTGCAGAAAAACTTAAGAAGTTATGCCTCATGGAAAATTACCAACCATGATAAGTTTAAAGCTTTTTATGGTTTTCAGAAATTAAAAGATCCTTTGTTCAATACAATTTTCCTAGACTCAGGGGTTGACTCGATAATAGAGTCAAAATATCCCAATTCACAATCCATAAGCATTCACACAACAGACACAGTGAACAAGAATAAACTAAAAACTCATTCCCAACCAAGTCCAAAACATTTAAAAATCTGATCAGTGCAATCACAGCTTATTTTAGAATCACAATTGCTTTCTTCTTCCAAATGCTTAATAAAAACAGACAACTAAGTAATCAAATCAAGCACATATTTCAGAAAGAATGCTTATATAGTTAAATAAAAACTTCATCTCTCTGTTCACCCTAGTATTTCAACACACTAAACTAAAGGAACTAGTCATACAGCAAAAACAAGCAAAGCAAAAAGAAAAACTATACATCCAACGGCAACAAAATTCTTAATTGAGTTCCACAACTAACCAAAGCAAAATAATAACAGGATTACATTACAGGGGTGAAAAGGGTTTAATGAACAGGGCAGTATTTGCTTTTAATCTATCTATCAATAAATAAATAAATTACCTATTTTTTTTCTCATTCATGAATTTTTTTTCAATAAAAGCGAATACTCCCCATTTGCAAAGACTAAAAAATATTATTTAACCCTAAAAATAAGAAGAAAAATAACCTTTGAAAAAATTTACAAGACACTACTCTTGTTTTTTCATATTTTAAAATTTTGAGTTTTTCCAAAAACAAATTGCATCCAATAATTTAAAAAAGGCTTAATTGCAATTTTCATCCTTCTGATTTTCTAAAATGGTAATTTTCATCATAGTTTTAAAAGTGAACAATTAGGTCATGATTTCAAAAATACATAAATTTGAACCTTCCGTCTATTTTAAAGAGTTTACAGTTAGTTTTAATGTTGAATTTGTCTACTTAATATTTTTGAATTAACATTAATGACCCATATTTTTTTAATTAATAATAATGACTCATCACTCTTCTCCTTCTCTCTATAATCCTAAATTTTTTTTCCCAATTGTTTTAAAGCCTCCTCTCCTCTTCTCCTCCAAGATCCAATAACCTTGCCTCCCTTCTCTCCTCTTCTCCTTGAGACTCAACAATTCCACCTCCTTCCTCCTCTCCTCTTCTCCTTCAAGCGTTTTTGAAACCAAGAGAACCTAATTGTTCACGTTTAAAATTGATTGATGAAAATTGTCATTTCAAAAAATTAGAGGGATTGAAAATTACAATTAAGCCTTTAAAAAAATATCAAAACATTACTCTTTTTTTGTTTTTTTCATCCAATGTCTTAAATTTTAGAATACATTACAATTACTTTTTCATATTTTTGAATTTTTTTTCCAAAAAATATTTGCATCCAATTCTTTCAAAAATTTTAAAGATATTAGTCTAGTTTTTTCATATTTTATATTTTTTTTCTTTTTTCTTTTTTGCATCTAATGGTTTTTAATTTTCAAGACATTACTCTTGATTTATCATAATTTTTAAATATTTGTTTTTTTAAATAAAAATAAAAATTGCATCCAATGTTTTCAAAATTGGTTGGACATTATTCTTGTTTTTTCATATTTTTATTTTTTTTTTTATCCATTTTTTTCAATATTTTCAAGACAATAGTCTTGCCTTTTAATATTTTATAATTTTTTTTCAAAATTTTTTTATGAATTTATTTTTAAATTTTCAAGACATTACTCTTGGTTTATCACAAATTTTAAATATTTATTTTTTTCAATAAATTTTTGCACCCAATGTTTTAGAAATTTTCAAGACATTATTCTTACTTTTTCATATTTTTAAATTTCATTTTTTCCTAAATATTTTTGCTTTCAATTTTTCAATATTTTAAAGGCATTAGTCTGGTTTTTTCATATTTTATAATTTTTTTCTCTTTTTTTTTTCATTATTTTGGCAACCAATGTTTTTAAATTTTCAAGATATTACTCATGGTTTATCATAATTTTTAAATATTTCACTTTTTTCTTCCATTTTTTCAAAATTTTCAAGACATTACTCTTGCTTTTTTCATATTTTTAAATTTCATTTATTTCAAAAAAATAAAATTGCATCCAATTTTTCAATAGTTTCAAGACTTTTGTCTTGGTTTTTCATATTTTATAAATTTTGCATTTTGTTTCAATTTTTTTTTAAAAAAAACTTATAGACATTCCTTTGGGTTTTCATTTTTTTAAAAAAATATTTTTAACAAATATAAATATTTTTAATAAAGTTGAATCATAAAAAACAAATAGCATAAAATAGTTTAAAAAAATAAAAAAATTATAACAAACCTAAAAGAAGAAAAATAGAATAAAATGTAAAAAGAAGGGAAAATAATGAAAGAAAAATCATAAGAATAAAAAAGAAAGTAAAACATTAAATGATAAAATATTTTATATTTAAAATATGTTAATAAAAAAAAAGAAGGAAACGTAAAATCAAAGAAAAGAAATTAAAAGGGTAAAAATGGTAATTAAATAAAAAAATATAAACGGAATAAATATAATTGCTAAAAAAAACAAATCTAAAAAATAGACATAATTTAAAATTAATAAAAAATAATGGGAAAAACATATAATTATTCAAAAAAATTTGTATAAACAAAATTAAATTAGTGAAATCAATTTAAGATTTTTTTTGTTCCAATTATATTAGACCACATAAAATAGGGTTATTTAAGTTTCCCTTATTTAATTCCCATTTAAAATTTCATTCATTGTCGTGAAATTATCAACTGTTTTACTAGAATAAATTATCAATTTGTCCTAATTTTTTGGGTGGAAAAAATGAGTATTATTTTAAGTAAGTGTAAAGTTCTTTTACACATGCAACTAATCATACTCTATCAAATTGTCATGTCACTTTATTGCTTTAATTAAATAAAAATTAATTAAAAAATCATAAACCCAGTGTTCTCAAGTGCAAATGTTTACCACGTGGTGTCTCTGTCTTTGATTCTCAATCAAAATAAAAAGGTTTAATTGTAATTTTGATTTTTTGATTTTTCTAAATTCGTAATTTTGGTTCCTTTAGTTTAAAATTTGTAATTTTGATCCTTATTTTTAAAATCAAACACTTTTGGTCCCTCGGTTAATTTTGAGAGGTTGACCATTATCTTTAACATTGACTTTTTTTTTTATTGTAATTAATAATTATTTAAATAAAATTAATTAGTTAATTTTTTTACTAATGACATAATTACCTTTTTTTTTTTAATTTCTAAGTTATCCTTTGATTTAATTAGTTAATTTAAATAAAAAATTAAGTGAATTTTGACAAAGCTAAGATTTGAACCTAGTTTTCTTTAGTTTTCAAATGTTAGAATAACCACTAAGTCAATGATTTAATTAATAATTAGGTTTAATTGTAATTTTGGTCCCCCTACTTTTTCAAATTCACAATGTTGGTCCCTTAGTTTAAAATTCGTAATTTTGATCCCTTACTTTCAAAATCAAGCACTTTTGGTCCCTCCATTAATTTTGAGGCATTGACCATTATCTTTAATATTGAATTTTTTTTATTGTAATTAATAATTATTTTAATAAAATTAATTAGTTAATTTTTTTGCTAATGACATAATTACCCTTTTTATTCCTAAGTTACCCTTTTAATTTAATTAGTTAATTTAAATAAAAAGTTAAGTGAATTTTGGCAAAGTTAGTATTCAAACCTAACTCTATTTAGTTTTCAAATGTTAGAATAACCATAAGCCAATAATCTAAACATTTTTATATATAAATTTTTCACATAAATTTTATTTATTGTTTCTTGTGTTTTCAACAAGAATTTAGTATTTTGAATAAAAGTAAAATAAATGGAGTGATTTATAAAACAAAAAGTGAACTATATAAAAAAAATTACAACTAATAATAGGAATAGTTAAAAAATAAAGGAAGAATAAATTAAATAAGTTTTAATAATATTAAATATTAATTAAATAAACTTTTATAAATTTAAAATTTGTATATAATAAATATTTTTAATTTTTTTAATATAGGTCAGATTATGCAAGTCAACTAGTGACCTACTAGTTCGAACAATGACTTAGTGACTCAGTATCTTGACCAGTTTGATCATTGGTCTGAATTTTAAAACTATGACAAAGAGATGTCGAGATACCGAAGTTATTTAAATTATTCTTTATTTATTTTTTTAACATTTCCTATTATTAGTTGTAATTTTTTTTTAATATACATTTCACTTATTATTTTATAAATCATTCCCTTTATTTAATTTTATTCTAATTATTAAATTCTCGTTAAGAATACAAGAAACAATAGATAAATATATGGTAATAAATAAAATTTATGTGAAAGATTTATATATATATATATAAATGTTTCATAATAATTATTAATTAGATTATTGGTTTAGTGATTATTCTAACATTTGAAAACTAAAGAGAATTAGGTTTGAATACTAGCTTTCCCAAAATTCACTTAACTTTTTATTTAAATTAACTAATTAAATCAAAGGGTAACTTAGGAATAAAATGGTAATTATGTCATTAGTAAAAAAAATTAACTAATTAATTTTATTTAAATAATCATTAATTACAATAAAAGAAAAATCAATGTTAAAGATAACGATTAATGCCTCAAAATTAACGGAGAGACCAAAAGTGTTTGATTTTAAAAGTAAGACAATCAAAATTGCGGATTTTGAAAAGTAGGAGACCAAAACTGCAATTAAGCCAAATAAAAATAAAAATAGAGATAGACTCTTATATACAATTGGATTCGTTGAATTAGATACTATTCTTCTCATCCTTTTATTATTCGATGCTCTACTTCCTACTTTCGTGGCTGCTTTGCCTTCATGCTTTGCTTCTTGCTTTCGTGGCTGCTTGAATTGGGTACTATTCTCCTCATGCGCTATGCCATTCGATGTTTTTTCTTTCCTTTGTTGCTATGCTTCTTTTTTATATGCAATTGGGTTCGTTCAATTGGACATTATAGTTCTCCACTTACTCTTCTTCTCTTCCTTTTCTTATTTGATTTCTCAATTAATGTTGAGTCTCCTTCCCCCAAATTCCATCAGTTAACCTAGAGCTTTTTGAACCAATTAATTATTTGAATTTTTTTTTCTTATCCGTATAAGATGTAATCTTTCATCGAGGTTAGCCGACACTCAACAAAGAGGTGGTGATGTCGGGATTAAGCACTTGACAGACTCGTAATTGATTGTTTTAAAGGAAGAAAGTTTAATTTTTTTCCAGCTCGGTTTTTACATTTTTTTTTTGCTCATTGGAGAAAGTTTAATTTCATACTAGCAAAGGTTAACGCTCTTTTCTAGATAACTGTTAACCATTAATTGTATTGATAGATTGTTTTTGTATTTTTCTTCAATTTCCTTACTCGAATTTACCTTAATTGTTCCGACTTGGTATCATATATTCATTTGTTTATTCGGGTCCCTATATTCTTAATGCTATTGATATCTTGTAAGATAACAAAGTTGATTTCAAATGCAGATCCATAAATTCTAATGGCTTCATTGGAACAATTGGTTATCTTGGCTAGTGAAGTGAAGTAGATGATAGCAAGGTGTGTGCCTCAGAGTTGTTTTTAACTAGAATGACTAGGACAGTTTTTTACAAATTGTTTAAAGTGTTAAACCAATTGTCCCACCTGTTGTGAACATCATGCAAGTGAAAGACCTCTATAAAGAATACAGAAAAGTATATTCATTACATTTGTCATTGGTCTTTGATACATAGTAAAATATATAAAGAAGTACTCTATGAAATAATGCAGAAGCGTACCTACACTTGAAGTCGTTATTATTAGAATATATATTATCTTTATATTATCTTGGTAGTTATTATCCTTATATTATCTTTATATTATCTTATTAGTTATTATTTTTCTTTATCTTTATATGATGTAATCAATTACTGAGGGTTTCTTCAATATAAATAGAGATGAGGTGTGGCTTTCTCTCACACACATTCAATAAAATACATAATTCTAACATGGTATCAGAGCTAGGTTCAAATTTTTTTTTTTCTTCTTTCCTTCAGGGTATGCCTTGTTCTGGCGAACCTTCCCACCCTTCTATTTGGCATTTTTGGTGAAGTTCTCTCATGGCCGCAACTCCCGCAGTGACTTTTACTACTGTTTCGTTGATCCCATGCAAAAAATTAACCGGGGTAGCGAACTATAGTACTTGGGCTGCTTTTGTTCAGTTGTGGTTCCAAGGCCAAGGCCGTGTTGCCCACTTGACCACTTCGACAGCGTCGGTTCCCATCACGGAGCAACCACATTAGACGCAAATTGACGCCTTATTATGTAGTGTTCTCTGGTTCTCCCTTGCCCCTAACCTCCAAGCACAATTCTAGGTGTTTACCACTTGTTATGATGTGTGGACCAAGGCCAAGAAAATTTATTCAAACGATGTTCATCGTTTCTACAGTGTACTCACCAACTTGATGAATATTAAGTTGTAGAACATGGACATGCAAACATATCTTGGTAAACTTGATCGCTTGATTGCAGAATATTCCACTCTCATGCCTTTTACTAGTGATGCAAATACATTTTACAAACAACGCGAGCAGTTCTTCATGGTGGTTGCTCTTGTTGGACTCACACCGGACCTTGAGGCAGTCCACAATCAAATTTTATCGGGTCCTACAGTTCCTACCTATGACATGGTACATGAACAACTATTGTGTATTTTCACTCCGCATACTTTTGGACACCCATCCATGTCTACCGAGGATTCCTCTGGCCTCGTCTCCCACTCCTCTCATCATGGTGAAAGACGTGGTAATGGTTTTAGACGTAATATTCGTTGCACCTATTGTGGAATCTTTGGTCATATCGAAGCCAAATGTAGGAGAAAAGCTCGAGTGCAACCTCAGTCAGTTAATGTGGCCATAGTCACCCCTTCTGCCTCCGATATTACTATCTCTACTAAGGAATATAATGAGCTTCTTCAGCTTCGAGCAACCAACAAACTTGCATCACCTGTCATCGTTGTGGCTCAGTTTGGTAATCCTATGGCTTTTATTTCTCAGTCCCCCTTTGTTGGACCTTGGATACTTGATTCCAGTGCCTCTAATCACAATTATTTTGTCACATTAGAGTTCCCATTATTTTTTTTCGACATCAATTTGCGTGTGCAAGTTGTAGACTTTTTTTTTCCGCATGTGAAGTGCACTTCACATTTGGCTAAGAATTGATTTATGCATTGTTTTTTTATTTATTTTTATTTTTTTCCTCTTTGCATGCACTGCACACTATAGACATATGTTAATATTTTTTTGTTTACTGTGCCTGTGATTTGATATGCTTTGGCATTGTGCATGTTTTGCAATTGAATTTCGTTTTTTTTCAATTGCATATTAAGCGCGTCAATGCTTCTTTTTTTTATTTTGGCATCATGAAATCATATCATGTACACATGTATTGTACGTGCAGGATGAGTTTGCTTTATATTAATGTTTTGGATGCAAGTTGATGGCTTTATGCAAAGGAGTTGCTCTCGTACAATACATGCTAGATTAATTTTATGATGGCACAATATATGAATTTTTGACACAGTCATTTATTTATTATTAATGATTGTTTTCATATCATTATTGCTATCAGTTTGAGTGCAAATTTTATGGACTCTTTCCATTTTTATATGTCTAGTAATTTTTAATTGAGTTGGTTGAAACAATATATTGTCAAAGTAATCCCTATTATGTAAACTGATTTAATTAAAATTGCATAGATGTTTATATGATATTATTTATGCGAATTGTGTTCGACCCAAAGGAAGATACAATTTAGCCAAATAATAACATACATGTGATAATAAATATGTGACAATCATAAAGTAATTTTCATGTGAATAATAGTTGGTCCAAAGAAAAACTATTATTCGACAGAGTTGATTGTTAATATTTGATCATTGCGTAGAGGTAGAGAGTACCATTTACAAATTAATTTTTCTGTTCAAAGACTAGGAATTAATGTTGTGCATGGTATCTTGTGATGAGTCCATTACGTGAAATATTTGCACGTTTTGTTATATATATTTTTATATAACTTACTTGATTATATGTGAAAGTTGTGTAATTTTAAGACCTCCCATTTATTATATTAAATTGTCTTGCAATTTTGGTTAAATTGATTGAAACAACATGTTGCCAAAATAACCTTTGTTGCATAAGTTAGTTTGATTAAATTTACATAGATGTTGCTTGAAATTATTCATGCGAATTGTGCTTGGCCCAAAGGAAGACACAATTTGGCAGAATAATTACATGTTTGCGATGATAAATGTGTGGTGATTATAAATAGTGTATTTTTCCATGTGAATAATAAAATGTCCAAAGACAATCATTATTTGACAGGAGTTATCATTGAATTGATTTTTATGTGAATAATGAAATGTTCAAAGACAATCATTATTTGACCAGAGTAATTATCATAAAAGTTTTCCATGTGAGCAATGAAGTGTCCAAAGACAACATTTGTTTGACAAGACTTATTACCAATGTTTAATCAATGCGTTGAGAGTACCACTTGCAATTAGTCTTTTTCAATCCAAAGATTGAGGGTTAATGGTGTGCTAGATATTTTGTTTGGGTCTTGAAATTTACCATAAAGATTAATTGTGCATTGTATGTTTATTGTTCTCTTCTTTAATTGTTGTTGTTGTTATTACTACGGTTTAAATTACTCATATTATTTAAGTCCCAAAGCTGCATGTATAAAATTTAGAATTTGAAAGGAGTCAGTTGAGAGTTGAGGATATTGCATAAAGTTTTTTTTTTCTCAATTAAAGAAGAAGTAGGAGAACAATATAAGGAATTTCCTTGTTACTTTTGTAAGATGGGACAAATAAAGTAAAAATGTCCCAAGTACACTATTTAGTATGTGAAAGGTAAACTTCTCACATTTTGTTTGTTTTAAAGTTAATTTAGTTTTTTGTATCGAAGGACACTAGTGGGTAAATTTTGGTTCTACTACTCACATAAGCATGTCTATACAATGCTACCTATGGAGTCATCCACCAAGTGATGATGAAAGATTCATCTATATGGGCGATGACATAAAGTTGCAGTTGAAACTATAAAAACTTGTGTGTCTTTAAAAGACTAGTTTCATTTTGAATTTGGTTGAGATATATATTGAATTGTTTATTAAACTAGATTCTATTTCTAATTTGGACAAATTCAGTTATTCTTGTTCAATTAAAAATAATAAAGTTAGTCTATCTCGTGATTCAAATGTTGCAAGTTATGAGTTCTTTTATGGATATTGAGTGTTCCTATTGCAAACAATTTTAGGTGGTACAAAACTTAAAATTAAATGAGAATTTTGTCACTTTATAACAAGCACTTAAGTTATATCTCTTAATAGAGAATTTGGATGCTTATGTTATAGGAAATTCTTGATCTTTTATATTGGTTAGACCTTATAGTCTACATTGAGTATATAAAGGGAAAATAAACAAACAAAATGGAATTCAGGTGTCGAAAGAGTTAAGGATATCTTATAACTAATACATACATATATTTGTGTTCTATTCCTTATGGATTCATGGGATGGACAAATGTATTTTATTATGTTCATAGACGATTACTCTTTATTTAAATTATGAAAAGTTTTGACCTCTAGACATTTAGTCTTTCAAAGCTGAAGTTGAACTTCAACTAGGAAAGAAAATTAAGGTTATCAAATTTGACTGGGGGGAATACTATGGCAGATATGACATAAGGTGCAATGTCTAGAGTTCCCCATGTGTTTTCTTCAATAATTGTGAAATTGTTTTACAACATATAATGTTAGGAAAACCTAGCATGAACAAAGTTGCAGAATGATGAAATTAGACTTATACAAATATGGTAAAAAGTTTGATTCTTCTCTACCAAAGTTGCTTTAGGAAAAGACATTAAAGAATGCAATTTATATCCTTTTAGGGTACCAATTAAAGTAGTCACTAATAACCCCTATAGGTGTCAGCTAGGGAAATCCCAACATTAGGCATATGCACATTTGGGGATGTCTAGCCGAAACAATGCCTTATAGGCTGCATGAAGGTAAGCTGGACTTAAAGATAATTAGTTACTATTTTTTTTTTTGTTATATTTAAAGCTCTCGCATGTATAAGTTTTATAATCCCACTTTAAGATCATATTTGAGACAGGAATGCAAGACTCCTTGAGGAAATTGAGTTTGGAGGGGAAGGAACATAAAGAGTGTTTTCTTTAAAGAATAATCTGTTATTGACAATGGATAAGTCTTGTATTTACCATTGTTTAAGAAACGAATATGGTAATTAATTAATGATGTTACTCTTAACATCATTAAAAGCCAAGATAACACTGAGATTCCCTCTCAAGCACCACTTAAAGTTCAAACTCAATAGCCTTAACATTAAGAAGATCCACTAGAGAAAGGAAAAATGTAATTTGATATGATTATGTTATATTTCTTTAAGAACATGAATATGACATTTGGTTGACTGAGAAGGTCTAATCGACTTTAGTCAAGTCATGTTGTGCTCTGACTCTCAAGTGGATTGATGCCATAAATGATGTAATAAAATCGATGGTTGAACATGGCATTTGGGATATTGTCAAATTGCTTGAAAGTGTGAAAACCATGAGTTGTAGATGAATATCTATAGGTAAAAGGGATTCAATGGATAATATTGAAATATATAAAGTTTGCCTTATCACCATAAGTTTTACAAGAAAGAAGAATTGATCATAAAGAGAACTTCTCTGTGGTTTCTTAAAAATACTCTGTTAGAACTATAATGACACTGTAGATCATTTTAATGATTGTTTTGCATAGATGGATGTAAAGATTATGTTTCTAAATGGAAACATTATGAAACAATTTATATAGTACAACCAGAAAACTTTTTTTAAAATGATCCAAAGTTTATGGTATGCAAACTAAAGAAATCCATTTATGTTCTTAAATAAGTCTCTTGTCTATGATATTACAAAATTCATCAAGATTACCTCTTATGATGTTGAGATAAATTTGGTTGATGATTATGTATATCAAAAATTCAGTGGGAGTAAATTTATTATTTTGGTATTATATGTTGAAGACATCCTACTAGCATCATACAATTTATTATTGCAAAAAAGTTATATTACTATTTATCATGTATGCTTAAGTTTATTTTTATTGTCCTGAAATAACTTTTTAATGGGAGTCCTAAGGTAATGTATGAGTAATCTTGGTATGCAGCACTAGAAAGTAATAAAGTGCTTGATGCATTATTTGAAGAGAACAAGAAACTACATGTTTTTATATCGAAAGTCTAAAAGTTTAGAGATCATTAGTTATTCTGACTTCGATTCCATGGGATGTCTTAATAGCAATCACTCCACATTAAGATTCACATTTAACCATGTCGGTGGAGTTAATATTTTGCTATGAGACATCACACTAGAATTTATGATTGCTAAATTATTGTCACTAGCTTGTCTATTATTGCCAACATTAAGAAGCCATTGAGTGTTTATTGGGACAATATCTTAGCGGTCTTATAATCTAAAGAATTCAACCAAGTCAAAGGTTGTTGCATAAAGTATTTGGTTGTTATTATAAAGAATTCAGAAAATACAGATATTGTAGAACATATAGGAAAAGAAAATATGCAAGCTGACCCACTTACTAAAAGTCTGGTACTTAAAGTTTTTCATGAGCACACTGCTCATATGAGTGTAATTCCTGATAGTACCTTAGTTTAGTGGAAGTCTTGCCTATGTTCTATATCTTATGGTTTTCACACATTTTGTTGTTTGAATTTTCTACAGAAATAAAGTTGATGTTTATCATCTTATTATGAACTTGTGTTATGTTTTATATGCGATATTTGTTACATTTGGATTGGTCTTTATAAATAATAAAGTTTGGACTAATTGAAAATGAACATGATTAAGATCACATGACATGTTATTTTCATACCACTTATCCATATTTGATCTATGTCATCAAGTATAAGTAAAAATGGTGATTATTGTGGCTTAGTCACGTTGAGTAGTTCCTTGTTATTATATGAGATGGACCATATTGTTAAAGGAGAATCTAAAAGTGAATAATGTACATTGTGCATCTAAAGAACTTTGTAGTATAAATGTCTAAGATTAATATGAAGTCCAACTCGAAAATTGTTAGGAATTTATTTATTCCTAATTAATTAATATGGACTAAATATTAATTTATAACATTTATATTAGTTATTTACATTTAGAGGGACTCAATTTAAGTTATCTAATTTAGAGAGTCCTTAGACTACCAAAAATAATATGAAATTAATTAGTGAATTACTAGTTTTACCTATTGGGCATAATGGAAACTCTAATAGGTTAAAAACATAAAGCACGGTTATGGTCCCTAACATACCAAATCAGAAACGGTTTTCTCCTCTCCCCATCTGAAGAGAAAACGAAGGTCCCCTAAGGAGCAAGGAAATTTGGTTAAGGAAGATCATTGAACCAATCATTCTTGATCAATAAAGCTTTTGCTACGTCTCAATCATAATTGTTTTATGAAGTCAAGTATTCCTAAAACCCCTTCTCCAATAATTTGACATAATGTGATATTCTCTGTTCATTTGGTTATTTTATTCGGTTAATCAAAATAACCAACAATAAAGAGCAATTGCTCAAATTTATTTCTAGATTCAAATGTTTCTGCACACAAAAAAACAAAAATAAATAAGATGTGAATTTAGATGCATAAAAAATAAGAATGTTTATGTTAGATGAATAAAAATTACCAAGAGGAGGAAGTTGAACATGTAGAGCAATAGAAACTAAGCAACAATTTAAATCAATAAAATCAATTAAGTTAGTGTAATAAGGAGAATCTTTTCTCTCAATTCCAACATAACAACATGAATAATAATACAAAAAATAGTGTAAAATTGATGAAAGTGAGAAACCTCTCCACAACTGAGTGAATGTGATATTCCCAACAATCATATGAGGAATATTGCTCATATGGTAATGCTAAATTTATATAAGCTGCTTTATTAGTGTTAAAATTTCAATCAATTTAAATATAACTAAAGTTTAATAGAAAATATGGAACTGAATATGGCTATTAATACCATCTTATTGCATGCATTACTAATTATGAAACATGCATAATTTATTTTGCAAATTAATTAATAAACGGAGATTGTTAAATCAAAACACAAAAGTATATAAAAGGTTTAAAAAATATACTAAGGTTTTCATAAATATTATGTGAAAACTATTAATAATTTTTTAAGAATCTTTATCACTAGGTACTTTTTTTAATTGAAAAATATATATAAATGTCAATCATTATTCATTATCAATGGTTTTTAAAGGATTAAATCTCCTTTTGTATATAGTTCCTATTTATTTTGTCCAAAAAAAAATAATAGCTGTTTATAAATTTATTTATACATATATATTAATAATTATTTAAGAATCTTTATCACTAAGTACTTTTTTTAACTGAAAAATATATATATAAATATCAATCTTTATTCATTATCAATTGTTTTTAAAGGATTAAATCTCCTTTTGTATATAGTTCCTATTTGTTTTGTAAAAAAAAAAAATAGTAGTTGTTTATAAATTTATTTATACATATATATTAGAATATACATTTAATCAATAATAAAAAATATATTTTTAATTATAAAATCTTTACTTTTAATCATTATTGTTCATAAAATATATTTTAAAATAATTTATTTAATTATAATTTATTCTAATTTATATATTGGTCACAATAAAATATGTAGTTTTTTAACCCAAAAAACATAGATTTAATTATAAATTATTTTAAATTTAATTTAATTTTATGAAAATAATTTATAAATATATATTATACTATACTATACTTTTCATAAAAAACAAAACACATATTTTTAATTATAAAATCAATTTTTAATATGTTATACTATATCTTTTATCAATAACAAAAAATGTCTTCTTAATTATAATTCTTTTAATTATTATTTTCGACAAAACATAATTTAAAGTAATAAAATTCTAAAAGTAAATAATTTTTTTTGTTTAATTTTAAATTAATACCACATGATTTTTTTATTTTATTAGTTTCCTCTATTTATATTTAATAAATATGTAAAAGATAATAATAATAGTACATCATTGTTATAAAAATTAATAATCTTTCAACTAATGTTAAATAATATTGAATTATATCAACATTTGTTACGAAATTAAAGTTTTGATCTATCGACTTAAAATTATTGACGTAAATGTTAAATAATTAAATAAAATCAATGGTTGTTATTAAATTAGAATTTTGATCCAATAACTCTAATAGGTTCAAGCTTCCTTTACATTTATAAAATCATTTTTTAATATGTTATACTATACCTTTTATCAATAACAAAACACATATTCTTAATTATAATTTTTTTAATTATTATTGTCCACAAAACATAATTTAAAGGATAAAATTCTAAAAGTAAATAATTTTTTTAATTTTAAATTAACATCACATGATCTTTTATTTTATTAGTTTCCTCTATTTATATTTAATAAATATGTAAAAGATAATAATAATAGTAAATCATTGTTATAAAAATTAATAATCTTTCATTAATGTTAAATAATATTGAATTATATCAATAGTTGTTACGAAATTAAAGTTTTAATTTGACGGCTTAAAACTAAAACTATTGATGTTAAATAATAATTAAATAAGATCAATGGTTATTGTTAAGTTAGAATTTTGATTTAATGACTCTAATAGGTTCAAGCTTCCTTTATATATAGTATATAGATGTAAATAGATAGATAACAACAGGGTTGTTCATCATTGGTTTACCCAGACTTGTAAGCAAGATAATCAAATTTATGAAACAAATATTTTTTTTTATGTAAATCTCATTAAAATATATATTTATTATTTCAAATAATTTTAAGAAAAATCTAATTAAAGTTTAAAAAAATCTTAAAGAAATAATTTAAAATATTGATATCTGCATTATAATAACAAAATATGCATAAATAAAGTACATGTGTTAAGTTATTTTAACGACATGGTAATTTTAAAAAAAATTAATTCTATTTTTTTTTTCTAAAATTGCAAACTAGAACATTTCCGGTGGGGAGAGACATCCCAACTAAGTTGGCACCCCTCAACCCCACTCTATCTTAGGGCCCAACTGTGTATTAAATAAAGAGAAAATGGTACAATAGAAAAATATAGGGGGACCATACCAAAACCCATGGGAAATTCAGTAAAAACGAAAATTAGGCAGCCTACAACGATTACGAGCAAATTTGGAAGTAATAAAAGGTGGGACAAAGGACCACCAAGTAAAAGCTAATTTATTATCTACCCGTGGTTAGCCAAACCATCAACACAAGCGTTCCTTCTTGAAATATGTGTGATATGAGAAAACTAATACGCCGACCCTGTCAGCATGGCACGATTCCATCTGCTACAAAGAGACTATGGCACCAAAGATGAATTAAAGAAAGCAGCAATGACTAGTTGTGAGTCACTCTCAATCCAGAGTGGGGGCCATCCAATTCGGGTTGCCTGCTCGATAGCAACCATGGCTGCAGTAAGCTAAGCATGCAAGGCCGTGGTGTTACCAATGTAGTGTGAGAAGTCACCTCTAAAAACCCCAAAGTGATCCCAAAAAATACCTCCAATAGCGGCATGGCTAAGTGAACCGCGGGCAACACCATCAGTATTACACTTAATGAATCCACAAGGAGGGGGAGACCATTCCACCTGTTTGATGAAGGGAGCTCGCGGAGGGTGAACTGGAACGTGGAAATGCTTAAGAAGCGAGAATTCCTAAATAGAATTGGAAGCATGACCCGTGGAAATTTTTCCATAAAGTGAAGCATGGGTGACAATGAGGTTGATGGCATGACTAATTGACATGTTAGTATTTTTGAATCTAAGACCATTGCGGCTCTGCCAAGTGACCCAAATAATGTGCATGATTGTAGATAACATGAGATCTTTAGCTTGGCTGCTATGGACAAGTTCCACAGCCCTAAGGAGGGACAGACCAGAGGAGCAATCAAGGTTTATAGTGGAGACCGATTGAAGCCAATCCCATAACTTTGAAGCAAAAGAGCAAGCCAAAAAAAGATGGTGTGATGTCTTAGCTTGAGCACCACAATGGCTACACATATAAACTAAAATGTGACCACAGCGTCTTATCAAGTCATCAATAAGAAGTCTGTTATGTAAAAGCCACCATAGGACAAAGCTACGAGATGGTAGGATACCCCGAGACCAGAGAATTTTTGCCCAAGGGAGTTGTTGCCTCAGGACTGAGAAATGAAGATAAGTTTTCTTTAGAGTGAGTGTGTCATGGAGGGAATGCTTCCAGATTGGCTGATCTGAATCAACACTGTCCAAGTTAGGAGGTGGAACTTGTGTAAGTGTAGCAAGAAGATTGGGGATCATGTGAGTGAGTGTTGCAGGGATATACCATTCACCATTAGATGTAAAGCTACGCATAGGGGAAGTAAGGCCCTTTCGCAATTTGGAAGGCAAGTTCAAAATATCTGCAATGGATGCATCCAAGCACCAAGGGTCTAGCCAAAAGTTGGCAGCATCCCTTTTATTAATGATCCAGCTTGTTCCATCATGCACCTCATGCTAGTGATGTCAAATAGAAGTCCAAATGGAGGAAGCTTTAAACGTAGTGATCAATTGGCTATTCTTTAAAAATCTTGCCCACATAAGAACTGCCTAGGAGGTATTAGAGTACTGAAGATCCCAAAGCAGTTTGCGCATAGTAGTGTTGTTAAAACATCGGATGGATTTGAGGCCAAGGCCACCCTGTGTAAGAGGCTTGCAAACAGAGTGTTAGGCCACAGTGGCACTTTTCTGAATGTTGGCATCCCCGACCAAAGAAAGTTCCACATCCATCTTTCAATGGTTTTGAGCAGTAAAGCTAGCTACTCATATACCTGAAAACTATATAGAAGCATATTAGTAATTACCGAGTTTAGCAATTGAATCCGACCCATATAGGAGAGTAGATTCCCCTTCCAAGAGCTTAGTTTAGCCTTAATTCAATCTGCAATAGGTTGAAGATGTCTGGTCCTAGGCTTGCCTATGAAGATCAGGACCCCAAGGTAAGAAAAAGACAAAGAGCATAAACCAAACTCCAAACAGCTATGAACCATGTTAATATGAGCGTTGGTCATGGCCCTTGCATAGAAGACACACTTATGTGTACTAATCCATTGGCCAGACACTAAGCCTTATAGAAGAAGCAACCTCTTCAAATTATTAAGCCCAGTGATAGACCCATTGCAAAAGATCATCACATCATCAGCATAAAGAGTGTGTGAGGGAGTGACGTAGCCTTGCGGACCAACCATTGGGAGAAGAAAGTGATTGTCTATTAGGTATGCGATATCCTGATTGAGAGCATCCTCCGCAATGCAAAATAGTAGAAGGAAGATGAGATCGCCTTGTCTAACCCCTCTCTTGCATTCCAAGTAATCAACAGGTGCACCATTAATTAGGAAAGAAAGTCGGGTTGAGCATAGAATAGTGCGAATTCATTCACAGAATGTGTTACCAAAGTCAAATGCCTTTAGGACATCAAGAAGAAAACTCCAATCTAACATGTCAAAGGCTTTTTTAATGTCAAGTTTAGTGGCTAAATTGCCATCAGAGACTGGCTTGCTAAGTATATTGACAACTTCAAAGGTAGTGATGATGCACTCCATGATGTGTCTACCATGAATGAAACCTTTTTGCTGTGGCGAGATTACTTTAACAGCAATAGTCCCGAGTCTATCACTTAAGATTTTTGTAATCACCTTAATTCTATTTTACAACATATGATAATTTATTATGTTGAATTGTTGATTATTCTGTGAACATAATATTCAAAAGGATACAATATTAGAGTTGTTTTTTTTTTTTTTTCTGTCATTAGTATATCTTTTAATTTATTTTAACCATTTCTGTAATTAATATATTGGATTATTATGTATTCTTTTCAAAGTTAAAATATTAGAATTGAATTGATTTCTTAATTTTGTCATTGATATATCATTAAATTTATTTCAACATATTTTTAAAATTAACATGTTAAATTACATTAAGTTAAAATATTAGAATTGATTTGGGTTATTTATTCTGTCATTAACTTTTCTTTTAATTTATTCTACAATAATTGGTTAACTAAAATTATGGATTATCTTATACTTTGCAAATCATAAGAATAGGAAGAACTTAAGAGTTAAAATATTAGAATTGATTTAAAATTTTTACTTTGTCCTTAATGCATTAATTTATTTCCTAATTTACATATTTTATAATATTTTTATTCAATGTCTTTATTCTGTCGTAGTTGATAATATATTTCTAATTTACATATCTAATTTATTTGACCATAAATATTTCTTGTTTTTGTATTTTTTAGGTTTACAAAATTAAAATATTTTTATATGTTTTACTGTTTTAAATTTCAGCTATCCATTGAATAGTTTACTATCTTATATTAAATTTTGAAAGACCAATATATAAATATAATATATATATATATATATATATATATATATATATATTCCTTTATATACTGTCTTTTAAATTTATATGAACGAAAATAAACCCCAATAATTTAGTAATAAAACAACTACTAATTTACATATATCTTTTTTTTTACATAAAATATTATGTGCATTTTTATAATGTAGATTACATCTACGTGGCGGTTAAACCAACAAAAAAAATCTGTGTGGCAATTTACATAACATTATTACACCAAAATCAAGCATAGATACGCTTGTATGGTTAAAAGTTATCTATGTAAAAATCAAACATAAAAATAACATTTTTTTTATTTGGACAAGTGCGGAGGTCCCAACCGCTAAAAAAAAAAACTCGTTTATGATAAGTCAGACTCGTATAAGAATTGCGTTTTTATGTGAGAATGAAAACAGACATTCTCATCTTAAATTAGATAGTAAGGATAAACATAATCTTTTAAAAATTAACATGCACCTACTTCATTTGATCACTCTACATCTAAAATTAAAAAAAATAAAAACCTTCTCCTTCCCTTCTTTACTACACCCAAAATTAAATTTTAAAAAAATACTATTTCATTCTCCCTTTTATAAACCTGTTCATAAATCATAAATTCTAAACCCTACACTCTAAACCCAACACCTTAAACCTTGAACAAACACAAATACTGTTTCACCTTTTGTGACAAAGGTGTTTCCTCAATATAAGAAAATTTTATCCTTTCATCTTTGTTTTTGTAAGTATGATGATTATTATTATTTTTTTCTTCTACTCACGAATATGCTTCAGTTAACATGTAATTACATTTATGATTTAATTTATCATTTTTTTAATTCTTTATTTTCTAAGAATATGAATATGGAGACAATTCCTACATAAGAAGAATTTTGTAAACAACGATATGGATTTTATGCAAGCATATTATAGGCTCTCATAATAAAAGTTTCTCTTTAAATTAAGGGTTTTATGGTTTGGAGATCTAGTATGAAAGTAACAAAATGAATGCGACGTCTATCTCTCTTTGTTGGATATAAAAAAAAAATATATTCATTCTCGTTGCAAACAGGACAAAAGTATGGGAGATGAACATTGAGACTTTTTTCTGCATAAGCTTATGTTGATAAATTGTAGCATAATGCTTTCAACAAATTAAAATTTTTATAAAGAATTGAAAAAATGAGAAATTAAACCATAAATGTAATTACATATTAATTGAAGCATATTCGTGAGTAGAAGAAAAAAATAATAATAATCATATTTATAAAAATGAAGATAAAAGAAGAAAATTTTCTTGTATGGAAGAAACATCCTTGTCACAAGAGGTGAAAATAGTGTTTGTGTTTGTTTAAGCTGTAAGGCGTAGGTTTTAGAGTGTAAGATTTATGATTTAAGATGTAGGGTTTATGAACATGTTTATGAGAGGGAGAATGAGATAGTCTTTTTTTTTTATATTTAATTTTGGGTGTAATAAAGAAGGGAAGGAGAAGGTTTTTATTTTTTTTAATTTTGAATGTAGAATGATCAAATGAAGTAAGTGCATGTTAATTTTTAAAAAACTGTGTTAATCCATACCATCTAATTTAATCCAACGAATAAGAATGTCTATTTCCATTCTTACATAAAAACGCAGTTCTTATACAATATATAGTGATTTTAATATTCAAAATATATAAATAAATAACGTTTATTATATTAAATGTTATCTTTTTTCTTTTAATGATTTTTAGGTTTTAGGATTTTTTTTATTTATATTTTTTTTGACATTATAACTAAATATATACTATTTGATTGCTTAATTTTTCACTTTTCTATTTTAAAAATATTTATCTATTCTAAGTTTTATGATTTTTTTTTAGGATAAAGTTAAACATTAAAAACAAAATCCTTTTTTCTTTGAGTAAAAATACTACTCACAGCTTCTACTCCCGCTACAGTCATCGTGCTGGTTCGTTCACAATCCTGCTACTCCACCGCGCCACGCCTCTGCCCACGCCGCCGCGCCACGTCGAAATCCTTTGTGTTCCCTCTCCTCTCATTGGTGAAGCTCAACAGTCTTGGCAAGGACCCATCCTTCACCTTGACTCGGTGAGTTCCTCTAAGCCTAGTGCCCAAAGTTTCGTCTCTTCCTCTCCTTAGAGCAACCTAGAGGGATTTCATGAGAAAAACCCTACCCTATGTTAGGGTTTGAGATTCTCAAGTTGGAAGTGTTTTGGTGTTTGTGGTTTCCTATGGAGTAGAGGAGAGCCTTCGCATTTGGTTATCAAGCTTGCTCTGTTTTGTTTTTTTTTCAAAGAGTTGATTTTCGAGCTAATTAGGTAAGGGAAGCTTGTTAATTTCTCTTCTATTCTCTGATTTAAATTGTTGTGTATGAGTTTGTGTTTTTTCGTTGTTTAGAAGTTTCTGATATGAAATGCTAATTTGGCTGCTGTTTTGACATTGAATTTTACTGATATAGAATGTAGTTTTGCTGCTGTTTCATGTTTTCAATTTTCTGATGTAAAGTGCAATCTTGCTGCTGCCTCATGTGCTAATTTTACTGATATAAAAGGCCATTTTGCTGTTGTTTCATGTCTTTTACTGCTATGAATGTTAATTTCCTGGTGCTGTTCCAGTCTTAATTTATTACTGTTATGGAAGTCTGAATTTGCTGTCACTGAAGTTTATTCTTGCTGCCATGAGACTCCTAATTTTTCTGTCATGGAACTCTGTTCTTAACTGCCCTGAGATTCTAAATTTCGCTGCCATAGAACTTTGTCTCTGCTGTCTTGGAACTTTGCCTGAAAATGCATCTATGTTGTTGTAAGAAAGTAAAATCTTGGCCCAAAAACCGTGCCCTGCAGTTTGGAATTTTATGGACTGTTTCTTTTTGGTTGAGTCTGTTTTAGCTATAAACTCAGTCTTAGGGTCTGAATTTGAAAATGTAGTCTTCAGGAAAGTTGTAGATATGGATGTTTACTAATGAATAACCTTGGATTCATTCAAAAATATGATGTACAACTGTAGATATGATCAAATTAATAAGTAAAGGTCAAGCTGTCACAAATTGGTAAAAGTTTCTCTTGGCTTGAGGAAGTCTGACCCAAATAATTAGTAATTCATTTTCTAAAGATATATGTATGTTGTAAATTTGGTTTTGAGTTTTGACATTGTCTAGAAGGATTACACATAATTTGGCAAGGGCTTATGAAACATGTAGTCAATAACTCACTGCCTTCCTTGAAAATGCTCTGTAGAAGTAATTCCTTCAAATATATCATTTGTTTTTCAACAAATCAGCAGGCATTTCTGTCATGTCAGCATTTTTTGGTGTTCTCTTAAGTTTTTTCTTTTCTATAGCAGTGTGATTTTTTCACCTAGATATGAGATAATAATAATTATCAAATTTGTATTTAACTTTATGGAAAATCAAGTGAACAAGATGCATTGTCTATTATCTATTGTCTACTTGACCGGTGATGATTTGTCTATGGCTCTTGTCTGTCATTGGCAGTGTCGACTCCTTCTTCACACTCCATATGTTGGTTATTAATATATACTTAATTTAAATTTAAATTAAGTTACAATTGTTTCAGTTGACTATTGTCTTTTATCCTTAAGTGAACGATTGCAGTATTTTACCTTTGATTTGTGTGCAGAGAGAATAGAAGAAGAAATTCAAGGTTGAGTTCACATTTCATAGTTAATACAACTTTCATTTTAGCTTGGAGCATAGTCACAACAACGACATTAATTCACACATACTGCATAAAGCTAAAGGTTCGCTTCTAGTAACAACTTCTCCTTGTTCTTTCAAAGTTAATGTGTTCTACATTTTTCAATTTAAATGAGCCTTCCATAGTTTACTTTTTTTTTTGTTGCTAATGGCTGAATCAAAATTTTAATTTATCCCTTTATCTAGCTATCTATCTATATCAAAGGTATCACAAGTTGAAGATAGACTAGGCTTTCTATCCATTTATGTGGGGGAAATGGTAATTGTGAGACCATGGTTGTGGTTTAAGGCAAGAGTGAAGAAGTTCTAATCATCATTTTTCATCTGGCTGTAGCAGCCACTAGTGGTGCTGTCTCAAGCATAATTGGGTAGTTAGAAGTGATTAGACATGAGGGTTCAACAGTCATATACATGGGGTTGTTTAATTTATTTTATTGTTGGTTCATGGGACTGTTTTGCTTAGACTCAATAGTAATTACTGCAGTAAGACAAAAAATAGCTATTGTAATGTTTGGGTGGCTTTTTAACATTGGTGCGCATACTACAAGAATCATATATGTGGTCGGTCGGTGCTGTTAGCATAGAAACTGTTTTGTCTATTAAAAAAAAAAGACTAGGCTCTCTGTCATATATTTTCTAAAAAGTTCTAAAGTTAAAATTTCAGAAATTTAATTTTTATATAAGAAAATAAGTTAATTTTTATATGACAGAATAAGCTCAAGGAATCTGAAGCAGCATTAAGTAATTCTTTAAGAGATCCAAATACGCTTGTGAAGTAAGTTTCGTTCTTTTGATTTCTGTATTTCCATGAGAAGAAAATCTCTTGTAGGTTATCTCTTTTGATTCTTTCCTTCCCCCATATAGCTGGTTGGTGACTCTACATGTGTTACTCATTTTCTAAAACGTTCTAGAGTTAAATTTTCAGCAGCTTTTAATTTTTATAAAAAGAAAATAGAAATAAGTTAATATTAGTTTGTGTTTAATTTTGTTTAAGAATTAACTTGAAGCATACTTTGTGATATATGCCAGAATAAGCTCAAGGAATCTGAAGCAGCATTAAGTAATTCTTTAAGAGATCCAAATACTCTTGTGAAGTAAGTTTTGTTCTTTTGATTTCTGTATTTCCTTGAGAAGAAAATCTCTTGTAGGTTATCTCTTTTGATTCTTTCCTTCCCCATATAGCTGGTTGGTGATTTTGGCATGTGTTTACCTAGTTATATATTTATCAAGTAATTGGTGTTAGTGTTAGGTGAGAGGCTCTATATATTTGCAGTTTTGTAGAGTAGAGTCTTCAAGTATTGTGGATAGCTTGCAAACTGAAATGTGTTTGATTTCTGTTTACATTGTCTTGCTCATTTGCAGTAGCTAGTTGTTTATATTTGCAGATTAAAAAGAAAAGAAAAGAATATAGATAGCGCTTCCTTGGACAGACACTTTCTATGATACGAGAATATAGATAGCTTCAGCAAGCGCTATATATATACTAGTTATATATAGCGTTGTATATAAAGCGCTATCTTTATATAAATATCGCACGCATAGATAGCGCTTGAAAAATGATATCTATTTGATAAATAAGTGCTATCTATAATCTTTTTTGGCATAGTGTTCTCCTTTTCTCCGAACCAAACATCTCCGCACCACTGCTATACTGCAACCCAACCACTACGTGCGACCAACTATCCTCCACCTCCACCTCAGTGAGACAGGTTCATCATTTGTTTTACTTTGCATTTTAGGATTCATGTTTACATTTGTTGCATTGCATTTAAATTTAGCATTTGCATTGTTGCTTGTCATTAGTCATTACTTCCTTTTGTGAGAGTTGTAAGCAAGTTGAGAATTAGCATGAATTTCCTCTTTCAATGTTCAACTAGGAACCAATCTAGCCATCAGTTGATTGTATTTCATTTGTAGCTTTCAGTGGTGGCATCCCATGCAGCCTTGTTGCCCCTGAAGTTTTTTGGAAGTCAAAGCTTCCCACTACTCTAAGGCCAAAAATCCATTATAGATATTTTGCACCCTGGTCAGTTCATATAATATAGTAGTTGTTTTATAAAGTTTAAATTGTTTACGTTGTGTGCTTCTCATAAGTTTTGACATCATTAGTCAAAAATACTCATAATTTGGAATGACATATTACAAGGAATGCTTGCTAGTTTTGGAATAAATTAAATGTGTCACTTTTACATATTTGTGAAGTTTAAATTTGTTCTCTATTTTCTATTGTTGTGTTTGGACTAATGTCATCGTTGACAGATAGTGGGAGATTGAACAATTTAACATGCTGAATTTTCAATTAATGAAACTTTTAGAGTGAGAACCTTGGGTTGTCAATATTTTCTACTATCTTGCTTTCTTTGTGCATAGTGTTTATGGGTGAATAGCTTAATATGTAATAAAACCCTGGGGTTGCCAATCTAGTATGCTTGGTGTCTGTTCTTGTATTTAAGTTTGACATATGGAAGGAAATGTAATTGTGAAAACCTTCTTAATTGCAAAAATACCCAATGTATAACAGGACTTTAATGTTTGTGATTTGTGAATCACAAGTCACGACCATTAAAGTTGTGATCAAGCATTTACTTATTTTTCTTGTTGTAGCTTAGTTGGTAGAATGGTTATGAAATAGCTTTTTTCTAATCATAAGTTGTACTATATAAAGCCGAATACAATTATGTCTGTTATATAGATTAAGGTTGGATTTGGGTAAATAACTCAATTAAGCATTTGTTGAATAAGTATTTATCATATAAGCGCTTAACTGTAAGTTATTTTTATAATTGAAGAAGAATTCAGTTTAAACTATTTTCACACAAGATATGAGTTTTTATTAGTTATCCTAGTAAGCTTATTGAAATAAGTTGAAAACAGCTTACGGACATATCATAAGCTATTTTCATAAGTTTTTCCAAACACTTACAAGCAGATAAGCTCAAATAAACTTTAAATAAGCTCTTTGAAAAACACCTTAATTTGATCATGGCTTAGGCATGTGAATGCATGGTTCCAGCTTGAATTTATTTAAATGCTGAGAAATGTGATTATTTTAGTAGGGATTAGGTGCCAAATCCAATGTGTCCTATCTATAGACTATACTAATGATTGTTGAAACCTCATTGAAGCTCATCATTTTGCTTCTAAAATAGGAGGCCTAACATAGTTTCTGTGTTGGATGTGGGCTCCCACAAACTATGACTTGTCTCAGTTTAAAGGTTTCTCCACATGGTGAGTACTGAATTGTGGCCTTTGTTAAATTCCATCATGTTGAACTGTTATTTAGGTTTTCAAAGAGGAAGATGTGGGCAGGGGAAATCGAGTTGTTATATTTTATCGTTCAATAATAACTGAGTTATTATATTTTATGATTGAATACTACTTTTTGGAAACTGTAATTTTTTTTTTCTCACATTGACTAGCTGAAAAATCAACATTGTGGCCACAACTCCCTTCTTTAACAGCTCAGTTTGTTGGAAAATAATAAGCTGTGGATATAATTGACTAACTGATTTCAACATTGAAAGTAAGTCTTCCTTCTTAAATGTTGTCTGTCTCTGATTTGTTTTGATGTTCTTTTGTCATCTACTTTCAATTGTCTCCTCATTGTCTTTCAACAGGGAGTCTTTCTTCTTGTGTTGGTTGGTGCATTTCTTAATCAATATTTCCAATCTCTTGTTGATGTCTCCATGCTCCAGCGTCTGCACCACTGTGGTGGTGTGAGCCACGTTAACATTAGCATGCTTGTACGTTGCTTTCCAATAAACTCGAAGTTGTTGCTGTTACTACTCACCAATACTCGCCTCTTGTCTTGTGCAAGTGCAACATCAATCCCAATCACACCTACAACTTTGAAAGAATGCAAGTCCTTAACCCATGCGAAACTGTTGCATCAACAAAGCATCGTGCAAGGTCTTGTCCATTTGGTGACAACAAACCTCATTGACACATACATAGCCTGCAATTCTACTACTGTGTTGTACCCGATTCTTCTTTTGGAGCGCCTCCCACCATCCCCATCATCTGTTTTTTGGTGGAATCAACTCATAAGGCGCGCCCTTCATCTTGGAATCCCTCATCACGTTTTTGCTCTCTACCGTCGGATGAAATCACATGGGTGGACCCCTGACCACTACACCTTTCCTTTTGTCTTCAAAGCTTGTTCCGACCTTCCCTCTCTCTCCCTCGGTGCCTCCCTCCATGCTACCATTTCACGATCTGGCTTTGCCTCTAATGTATTCGTTTGCAATGCCGTTGTCTCCATGTATGGCAAGTGTGGCGCCCTCCATCATGCACATGACATGTTCAATGATTTGTGTCATCGAGGCATTCAGGACTTGGTTTCTTGGAATTCTATTGTGTCTGCTTATATGTGGGCTTCCAATGTGAATGTTGCACTCACTTTGTTTCGTAAAATGACCACACATCATTGGCATTGGCCGGACGTTATCAGCCTCATTAACATACTTCCTGCTTGTGCTTCCCTGGCTGCCTCGCTGCACGGAAGACAGGTTCACGCGTATTCTATTAGAAGCGGATTGGTGGATGATGTTTTCGTGGGGAATGCAGTGGTTGATATGTATGCCAAGTGTGACAAGATGGAGGAAGCAAATAAGGTTTTTCAGAGGATGAGGTTTAAAGATGTTGTTTCTTGGAATGCCATGGTCACAGGCTATTCTCAAGCTGGCAGATTGGAACATGCTATGTCTTTGTTTGAGAGGATGCGAGAGGAAAATATTGAGTTAGATGTTGTGACATGGACCGCTGTTATCACGGGGTATGCACGAAGAGGGCAAGGTTGTGAAGCTCTGGATGTGTTTAGGCAGATGTGCAACTGTCGTTCTCGCCCAAATGTGGTCACTCTCGTGTCCTTACTTTCAGCTTGTGCGTCCATTGGAGCATTGCTTCATGGGAAAGAAACTCATTGTTATGCCATCAAGTTTATTTTCAACAACTTAGATGAACCTGATCATCATGGGGGTGATGATTTGAAGGTGATTAATGGTCTCATTGACATGTATGCTAAATGTCAAAGCACAGAAGTGGCTCGAAAAATGTTTGATTCAGTATCTTCAAAAGATAGGGACGTGGTTACCTGGACTGTGATGATTGGTGGGTATGCCCAACATGGTGATGCTAATGATGCTCTTCAACTTTTCTCCGAAATGTTCATAATGGACAAGTCTGTAAAGCCTAATGATTTTACTCTTTCGTGTGCCCTCGTGGCCTGTGCTCGTTTGGCAGCACTGAGGTTAGGTACACAAGTTCATGCTTATGTGTTGCGCAATTGCTATGGTTCTGTTATGCTATTTGTAGCTAATTGTCTTATAGACATGTATTCCAAATCTGGAGATGTAGATACCGCTCAAATTGTTTTTGACAACATGCCACAGAGAAATGCTGTCTCTTGGACATCTTTAATGACCGGGTATGGCATGCATGGACGCGGTGAAGATGCTCTCCGAGTTTTTGATGAGATGAGGAAAGTGCCTCTAGTGCTTGATGGCATAACATTTCTTGTTATGCTTTATGCTTGTAGTCATTCAGGAATGGTGGATCATGGAGTCGATTTCTTTGACCGAATGAGCAAGGATTTCGGGGTAGATCCTGGACCAGAGCATTATGCTTGCATGGTTGATCTTTTGGGCCGTGCTGGTCATTTAGATGAAGCTATGAAGCTCATTAATGAAATGCCTTTGGATCCAACCCCGGTAGTTTGGGTATCCTTGCTTAGTGCTTGTCGGTTACATTCAAATGTGGAACTTGGGGAATTTGCTGCAAACCGTTTGTTAGAATTGGAATCTGGAAATGATGGGTCATACACATTGCTTTCAAACATATATGCTAATGCCAGGCGATGGAAAGATGTGGCTAAGATTAGATATATGATGAAACGGAGTGGAATGAAGAAGAGACCCGGTTGCAGCTGGATACAAGGAAGGAAAGGTGTTGCAACAACCTTTTATGTGGGAGACAGAACTCACTCACAGTCTCAGAAGATATATGAAACACTTGCAGACTTGATTCAACGCGTTAAAGCCATTGGGTATGTTCCTCAGACAAGCTTTGCTCTTCATGATGTAGATGATGAAGAAAAGGACGACCTGCTTTTTGAACACAGTGAGAAGTTGGCTCTTGCCTATGGCATCCTAACATTACCTCCTGGTGCAACTATTCGAATAACTAAGAATTTACGCATATGTGGTGATTGTCACAGTGCCATTACCTACATATCCAAGATTGTTGAACATGAAATCATAATCAGAGATTCAAGTCGCTTCCATCATTTAAAAAACGGTTCCTGCTCGTGCAAAGGGTACTGGTGACATTGGAACGACCGATTGATTCCATTTAATTTGTTACATTTTTACTATTACAAAGGTGAAGTAATTATCTTATTTTACTACACATTATAAATTTACAATTATTATAACTATAGAAGGAACTATTAGACTTGACCCAATAGTAGAAGATTTTAAATTTTAAATTTTAAATTTTTCTGTTTTAATGTTGCCATTATATATAAAAGAATATATTTTTTTATAATAGGCTTAATACCCAAATGGGACATTTTTTTTTTTTTGTGCTAAACTGGATCTCTTATTATTTGGGTATTCAACTAGATCGTTAGATCATTTTATTTGTAAAAATTATTCAATTAAGTCATTTTATTTGAAAAAAATTACCCAATTGGATATTTTCATCAATTAAATTTCATTATGTGAATTTGTTAAATACATGACCTATATGACTTTGAAGATGATGATTGTAATTTTTTCAATTGGATCCTCTAGTTAATTTTTCACATGAACTTGACGTGAGATAACATTGTACCTAAATGTACTTTATTAAGGGTCTAAATGACAAAAATATGTAATTTTGAACACCTTGTTACCTGTGTTTTGGTGTTTGTGGTAGTTGGTCCACTGTTGCTACTTTCCATTAAGGTGATAATGATGCTGGATTTGTGAGGGATAATAGAATGAACATTACATTGCGTATTGATTAGAACCATTTTGAAGATCATCAAAACATGCTCATACAAAATTGAAAATCATAAAAAATACTCATATTATTAAAATCAAACAAACATTAATTTTTTTAAACTTAAGTTATAAATAAATAACATTACAAAAATAATCATCCAATATAAAAATTACAAATGTTTTAATCTTTAAAAAAATTCTAATTTCCCTAAAAAAAAACTCTAATTAGACATGCAAAAAAAATTATATTGAAACTAATTATATATTATAAATTAAAATGAAACAGTAGATGCAATATTTTGACCTTATCATTCAAATTATTTTTTTTTTCATATTTTTGCAAATGTTTACCTTTATATATTGCTTTCATCTACTAATACCAATAAAAATTAAAACATGACAAGAATATCAAAATTAACATATAAAAAAACAATAATTAAAATTACTAATAGATAATAAAATAACTTTAATGGAATAATTTAAATAATAAAATTATAATTATATTAATTAATATGTATATATATAAAATGTGGGGTAGAGTGGGTATTATAGTGCTCGTACTCACACCTATTCCTGTGAGATTTTGCAGATAAATACCATTTCCCAACCTCAATGTACGAATAATTACCCTACCGGCATATTAGTATTTTTGTAGGTGCTTGTAAGATTCGGATCCATATTGTCATCCCTACTCGTATTCTTTCATCATCTACACACAACTCTGTCACACCCAGGTAAGGTTCCTCCCACAAAAATATGTCCAATCTCATCCTTTTGTTTCATCGAAATCACTCTATCTCTTATTAATAATTAATATTAATTCATATTGCATACTTTGGGGATGAATATATGAATTGCTTATACTTACAATTTATGGTCAAGTAAGTAAAGGAGACATAAAATTTTATGATTGTTATTTTTTTGAGAAATGTAAAGATCCTTAACTGTCATAGCTTATGTAGAGCTCAAAAAGGCAAGTTCAAATGCAAAGATTAGTATTTGGAATTGAAATTGACTCCAAGCTTATAAAATTGCACCTAATTAAGTTTTGTATTTACTTTTTCTTGATATTTGATTATGATATATTAAATGTTGATCTTTATTTTTCTGAATTAATTACACGTGCCGGTGTATATTGGTACACAAGTTGTGCTGCATTTTCTCTAAAGGTGGTTTTTCATCTGCATTTGTTGAAGAAATAATATTCTGATGTACATGTTATATGCTGAGATGAGATTGCAACTAATCTTCCTGATGGTGTGAATATGTATGGTTTGCCAATTTTTTGTCATGACTTGTTATTTGTAATGAATTTGGTAAAGGATCCATTTCCACATTAATAGCAATGCTCAACTTCCAAGTAAACACACCTGCATGTATTTAACTATTCAGTAAGCAAATGTAATATAATTTTGTAGTCATCTATCTATGAATCGAAAGGTGCGTGATGTAAGGAGGCAGTGGCAACGGACATGGAATGGGTTCTACTTTTCCACGCTTCCAGGATCACACTATGCAAATGCAGATCAGTTTCTTTGTCATTGCTCCAATATGAGCCATCTTCATGTTCAACACCATTCGACTGCTTGGATTGCCACCTGACTCTTACCCATTCCCTTTTGTCTTGAAGGCCATTATTCGTTTATCCGTCATACATGTTGGCAAGCAGATACATTGTCAAGTTATTGTTTCTGGGTTGGACTCCTATCCCAGCGTGGTCACGTCCCTTGTTCAGATGTATTCTTCTTGCTCTCGTGGTGCTCATGTTTGTTCTACACGGAAGCTATTTGATGGAGTTGCCACCACTTTCAAACACGCTTCCCTCTGGAATGCTATGCTAGCAGGTTATGCTAAGGTGGGTGATATGTCCAATGCTAGCCACTTGTTTGAAAGTATGCCTGAAAAGGAAAGGGATGTTGTTTCTTGGACTACACTTGTTTCGAGGTACACTCAGACTCATTGTCCAAATGAGGCTATCATGCTCTTCCGCAATATGCTGATCCAGAAGAATGTGAAGCCAAATGAGATTGCAATTTTGGCTGTGGTGTCTGCTTGTGGTGTCATTTTCCTTGAAGATAAATTACAATTATCTAGTACATGTTGGATCATAGATCTCAACCAAACGCATTCACGACTTGCCTCATGCAATGTTATGATTTCTACATTATTAAATGACGTTGCGGCTATGGTTTTTTTCACAGACCGCCATGAAATGACTATACCACAACATGTAAATAGATATCCTGTTTGTAACCTACCATTATGAGGGTCTGATAAATAATCAACATCTGTGTAACCAATTAGGTCTAATTTTGAAGCATTGGAATAAAATAAACCCATGTCCATAGTGCCCCTAAGATAACGAAGTATGTGCTTTACTCCATTCCAATGCCTTTGTGCAGGTGATGAATTATATCTTGCTAACAAATTAACTGCAAATGATATATCGGGTCGTGTATAATTTGCAAGATACATCAATGCTCCTATAGCACTAAGATATGGTACTTCAGGACCAAGTAGTTCTTCATCCCTTTCTTTAGGTCTGAAAGGATCATTGTCCAAGTCTAAAGACCTTATAATCATTTAAGTAGACAATGGATGTGATTTATCCATATAAAACCTTTTAAGCACCTTCGATGTATACGTTTCTTGATGCACAAGAATTCCATCTTTTAAGTATTCCATTTGTAATCCCAAGCAAAATTTTGTCCTTCCAAGGTCTTTCATTTCAAACTCTTTCTTGAGGCAATCAATTGCTTTTGGAAGCTCTTTGGGAGTTCCAATGATATTTATGTCATATACATAGACAACAATTATCACAAATCTATTTTGAGATTTCTTCATGAAAATACATGGACAAATGGGGTCATTTTTATATCTTTCTTTTAGCAAATACTCACTAAGATGATTATACCACATATGTCCCAATTGCTTTAGTCCATAGAGGGATTTATTCAACCTAATTGAGTATTCTTCTCTAGAACATGTTTTATTGGGCAAGTTAAATACTTCAGGGAGTTTCATGTAAATTTCATTATCTAAAGACCCATACAAGTAGGTTGTAACAACATCCATTAGATGCAAATTAAGGCCTTCATGTGCAACCAGGCTGATTAAGTACCTAAAGGTACTTGCATCCAATACAGGTGAATATGTTTCTTCAAAATCAATGCCAGGTCTTTGTGAAAATCCTTGAGCAACAAGGTGTGCTTTGTATCTCATAATTTCACCATTTTCATTTCATTTTTGCATATAGACCCATTTATATCAAACTGGTTTTACACCTTTAGGTGTACGGACTACAAGTCTAAAAACCTCTCGCTTAGAAAGCGACTTTAATTTTGCTTGGATTGCATCTTTCCATTTTGGCAAATCGTTTCTTTGTTGATAATCCTTAATGGACTTTGGTTCTTGATCCTCTATTTCATTCATTTCATTTAGCACAATATTATATGAAAACATATCATCAACGTTGACTATATTTTGATTCCATCGTACTCCATTCATGACATAATTTATTGAGATCTCTTCATTTTCAATTATTTCAGGTACTTGAGTTTCTTCTAAAATTGGAAAATCAATTATGTTTGAGGAATATTTTGGAGTTTTAATATCCTCAATTTGACCATCAAGTCTTTTTGTTCCTTTTTTCGTTCGAGGATTTTTATCTTTGTAACCAATGGGTCGACCACACTTCATGCGTGTTTGAGACTTGTTTGCAATGTTAGATTGTCCAAGTGGGACATCAATCCTTATTGGACCATTAGTAGTTGGAACATGTGACTTAGTCACCCCTATCGGGTCAATGAATGCATTTGGTAACCTTCTTTGAGGTCCCATTTTGGTTCACTGTGGTGTGGCTATTGGAACATACACAACGCACCTAAAAATTCTTAAATGAGATATATTTGGTTGCTGACCAAAAATCGATTGTATAAGGGAGTACTTGAGATAATTTGTTGGCCTGATGCGAATTAGTATAGTGACCTATAAAGTTGCATGCCCCTAAGTAGACATTGGAAGTTTTGATCTCATAAGCAATGGTCTTGCAATCAATTGTATGCGTTTAATAAGTGATTTAGCAAGCCTAATTTGTGTATGAACATGTGCTACAGGATGTTCAACATCAATTCCAATAGACATGCAATACTCATTGAAAGCATGGGAAGTAAATTCACCAGCATTATCTAGACGGATTTTCTTAATTGGATAAACTAGAAAATGAGCTCTTAATCTAATTACTTGAGCTAACAATCTCGCAAATGCTTGGTTGCGAGTTGATAATAAAGAAACATGCGACCATCTAGTTCATGCATTAATTAGAACCATAAAGTATCTAAATGGTCTGCATGGAGGGTGTATAGGTTCATAAATATCACCTTGTATCCGTTCTAAAAATGTGAGAGATTCATTTTCAATCTTTCTTGGAGATGGATGAATTATTAACTTCCCTTTGAAACAAGAAGTACATGAGAATTTATTTGGTTGAAGAATCTCCTGGCTCTTCAACTGGTGTTCACATGAATTCTCAATTATTTTTCACATCATAATGGATCCAGGATGGCCTAATCGATCATGCCAAACAACAAATTTGTTTTGGTTTGTAAATTTCTAGTTTATAATAGTATGTGTTTCTATTGTACTAATATATGTGTAGTACAAACCAGAGGAAAAAACTGGTAGTTTTTCCAATACACATTTTTTATCCAAGTTAGGATTCGTGATGTATAGATATTCCATATTTTCTTCATTTTTTTTTATTTCAATATAGTATCCATTTAAATGAATGTCCTTGAAACTTAACAAGTTTCTGAAAGACTTGGAATAATATAATGCATTTTCAATGCGTAACTTAGTTCCTCCAAGTAACAATATGTTGGCTCTTCTTGAGCCTTCAATAATATTTGTTTGTAGTACCAGATATAATACTAACATTGATTTCTTACATTTTTAGATAGGAGAAAAATTTATTATTCTTGGGAGTTGTATGAGTTATTGTATGAGAAAAATTTACCAGTTGGGCGAGACTCGTGATCTTTTATTAAAAGCTCATTATTTTGCTCAGCCACAAGGAGACAGTATAAGCCATACACACATATTGTGCCAACTTTGTGAAGGAACTTCGGGCCCTTCACATTGTGCTCTCTAGGGTCCAAAAGGCCACAAATGTGGAAACTCATACACACACAAGGTACTAGGCTAAGCCAAAGTGTGTTATTCCATCGCCTTAATGCCCTTGCTTGGGTTATAAGCTAGTGCTACATAACTCGGCACATTTCAATATATCTTGTTACACTTTTAGTGAGAAAAGAGAAAATGCAAGCTTGAGTAAAGAGAAAACACAAGCTTATGGATATTTATAAAATATCTCTTTATTATTTTCTCACTTCAGGAAGAAAAATTCTTTTCTTTTAGAAGATTCTTAGATCTTCCATGATCATTTATTATTTTCTCACTTCAGGGAGAAAAATTCTTTTCTTTTAGAAGATTTTCAGATCTGTCATAATCATTTGTTTTCCTCACATTAGGAAGAAAAATTATTTTCTTTTAGAAGATTTTCAAATCTGTCATAATCATTTATTTTTCTTACATAATGAAGAAAATTTATTTTCTAGAAGATCTTTGGATCTTTCATGATCATTTGATTTTCTCACAAGGAGAAAAATTCTTTTCTATATTTAATGGTGTCTTCATGACACATTACATGTAAATAAAGAAATCACATATGGAATGTATCATCATATATATAATGTTATTGATAAAGAAATAATGACGGTAGTCTTACCTTGGTTGTTGACTCACAAATAAGAAGTTATTCTTTTGCTCAATGGAGACAAGAGCCTCGTGTTGATAACGTGTTATAAATAAGAGGTAACGAGAGAATATATTTAGAAGTACAAAATGTAACAGAAAATAATAAGATAAGATTATAATAGAATATTCTAATAGATATGGACAACCACCATAAAGATATTATTCATAATAAAATAATATTTTTTTAAAAAAAATATGAAGAAACTTGAGGAATATCTTTAAAATAATTAAAAAAATATTAATTTTGAAATTATTACAAAAGAAGAATAACATCTTGATAATTTGAAAAAAAAATGAAAAATGTGAAAAAATAAGTTTAATAACAATTTGAAAAAAAATATATTTTAAAGTATAAAAATACAAGATTAATGTTTTGATTTTTTTCTAAAATGAAAATTTTAAAATATGAAAAAACAATTAAAATATCTTTAAAAAAAATTTTAAAAAAGAAGAAGAAAATCTTGATAATTTTAAAGAATATGAATATTTAAAAAATATTAAAAAAAAAAGAGAAATGCCTTGATAAATTGAAAAATATGAAAAAAAAAGTGATGTCTTAAAAAAATTTTTAAAAAAGAAAACTTTAAAATATTTTTAAAAAAAAGAGTAATGTAATGAAAATTAGAAAAAAAATTATGAAAAACTAGCATAATGTCTTGAAAATTTTTTTAAAAAATGAAAATTAAATAGTAATGTCCTGAAATTTTTTTTAAAAAAAGAGTAATATCTAGAAAATTCTGCAAAGAATGAAATTTATATATAAAAAAATAAGACTAATGTCTTGAAAATTTGAAAAAAATATATTAAAAATATGAAAAAAAAAATAGGGTTATGTTTTGTAATTTTTTTTAAATGAAAAGTTTAAAATTATTAAAAAGCAAGAGTAATGTTTTAAAAATTTTCAAAATATGAAAAAACAAAGGTAATATCCATTGCATTTGCTTTTGTGGAGTTTGAGCTAGCCGATAACTTCACTTGGGCACTAGAAAAGTTAAGAGAATTGATTGTGAAAGAAGATGACATGCCCCAAGTGATTGTGACTATCGTAGGCATTGCTCTGATGAGTGCAATGTAGGTGGTCTTTGTAAGTTCTTCTAATTTGTTATGTCATTTTCATGTCAACAAAAATGTGAAGGTTAAATGCAAGTCAATAGTTCATTCAAAGGAGAAACAAGACCTGGTGATGGATGCATGCAATGTTGTTGTGAACTCTCCTAATGGGGGTGAATATATGTAGCGTTTGATATTATTTTTTAATGTTTGCATAGATTTCCTATTTTTGGTAATTTTGTGAAAAATACATGGCTGATTCCACACAAGGAAAGATTGGTCACTGCATGGACAAATAGGGTGATGCATTTGGGTAACATAGCAACCAATAGGTATGCTCAAACTTATATTTTAATAATTTATCATGAAAAATATATTATAACTCCATTCTACATCAAATTGGTGGGATTTGTATCAAGGAGTGCATTGAGTCATATAACTGATGAGTATGATCGAGTTAAGATTGCTAGTGTTGATAGTTCTATATGTGGGTGCATAGTTAGAACCACACATGGTCTACCTTGTGCATGTGAATTTGCTAGGTACAATATGATGTGTCACCCAATTCCCTTTAAGGCAATTCTTGTTCATTGGAGGAAGTTAAACTTTAGTGAGCATGGAATGAACGACAAGGGGTCTGAGTTATCGTTGTAACTTGAAATTGATGCTTTGTATAATCAATTTCAGGAACTTGATTATGATTTAGGATTTTAGGTTCATGGTATAAGGTTTATGGTTTAGAGTTTATATTTTTCGGTTAAGGGTTAAGTTTTTGTGGGGTTGGGTTCATGTCTTGGAATGTTGGGCTCTAGGTTTGTGTTTGGGGTTTAAGAATTGTTTTTAAGTCCATGGTTTATGTTTTAGGGTTTGATGTTGAAGGTTTAAGATTCCGTGGTGTAGGATTTAGAGTTTTGAGGTTTATGGTTTAAGGTTTCTAGTCTAGGGTTAAAGGTTTAGCTTAGGGTTTAGCGTTAAGTTTATGTTTCAAGGTTTATTATTTTTGGTTTATGGTTGTGGGTTTATGGCCTAGAATTAACGGTTAAAGGTTTATACTAGTGTTTATGACTTATAGTTTAAGGTTAATGGTTTGTGAATTATGGTCTACGGTTTGGAGTTTCATGTTTAACGTTTCGGGTTTGAGGTTTAAGGTTTAGAGTTTAGGCATTGTTTATGGTTTAGGGTGTTAAGTGTTTAATATTTATTAGGGTTTATGGTTGTGGGTTTGTGGCCCAAGGTTAATGGCTAATGATTTATGGCTTAGAGTTTATATGGCTTCGTGGTTTGGATTTTCGAGTATAGGGTTATGAATTAGGGTTTAGCTTAGGGTTCATGGTTTAGCTTATGAATTATATACTTGATCTCTTAATTATTACTAAAAGTTCAATTGGATCTCAAGGTTTGGTTTGAGTGTTTTCCATTTTCATTTTTGAAGAAAACATAAAATAAACATGAAAATACGATTGGTAAAAAATTGTAAGAAAATGTTTTAAAAAATAAGTATAATTTTGAAAATAAAAATTTATTATTTTTTGATTTTCTGTTTCATTTAAAAATGCACAATGACAAAATTGTAACATTTTTTTTAAATGATAAGAAAATGTTTTTCAAAAGTGAAAATGGAAACTATTTTTAAAAAAATGAAAACATCAAATATTTTTGCAAATGCCTTTTAAAAATTGTTTTTAGGTTTTCTAACTCTTAGAAGTTTCAATTAAGTAATTTATTTTTTAAAATTGCATTAACAATTGATGGATAAAATGTATAATTAAACCTAATTTTATATTTATAGTGCTACTTAAAATAATTAAATTAATACTAGAAAGCTGGTGAACTACCATTGACAGTTGGTGTTCTTTTGGTTGGACCATGGACATGATGGAGTAAACAGAATAGAATAGAATATTCCAAAGCAAAGAGAGGATTGATTCGATCATCCGATTTTGAAGGCTTTTACAGAGGGTCTAGTGCCTATAACTAGGGCCTTTCTGGTCACTTATTACGACAAACACTCTTTCACCCCTCTTTCTCTTGATGTCTCCACACTTTCTTCCAACATTTGTGTTTTCATATTTTTGTTTTAAGGGTTTATCTTGGATTTAATGATACTTTTAGTCCTTAAGTGATAAGTAAGTGTTGAATTTGGTTCTCAAATTTAAATTTGGTACTCAAATAGTGCTTACAAACAGCCCAATTTAGTACTTTTCCGTCAATTTGGCCAACAGTGATAGTCAAATTGACGAAGTTAATGCCGTTAGCCAAATTGACAAATAAGGACTAAATTGGATGGCTTTTAAGAACTTGAGACCAAATTGAAACTTTTTAAAACTTGAACCAAATTAAACATTCAGTTATAACTTGAAGACTAAACTTACAATTAAAGCCTTTATCTTATTCAAAGTGGGCATAGAGACATTTAAATATATGTCATTCTAAACATTTAATATAAACATTGTAGTGTTGCTCACCAAACAGGTCTTAGGATATTTATGTATATAATATTTCAAGGTTTCACTTGGACATTTGTCAGCAGCACAACATTGGACACTAGTAGCACGCAAAGGACTTTTCTTCAGCAGCACAACAAATGACTTTTCTTCTCTCTTTCATGTGACTTCTCTTCTCCTTAATTTCTCCTTTTCACCTTTTGTTTTTTATTTGACATTTCTCTCTCATTCATCTTCTTCTTCTTCTTTCTCCTCTTCCTCAATGTGTTTATTTTTTCTTCTTCAATGGACACTACATTTCTTCTTCTTTTGTGCTTACTGATGATTGGGTGTTCTGAATTTTTTTCTAAATTTGTTTTTTTTTTTTTCCAAAATGGGTTATGTTACTTCCTTACTAAACATTTCAAAAAGCGGTTGATGCTATTTGTGTGACCAATTTCAAGTAACTTATGTAGACTACTATTTTCCCTTCTTAATGTTTTTTTTTTTTGTTACTTACATAATTGGAAAGGTGTAGGAAGCATATGTGATGTCTACCAATGATTTCATTGTGATAATTTAGCATACACAATTAGTTTAATGAATTTTGTATTTCCTTTCATCAGAGTCTTCTACTTCATCTCTTTTCTTCCACTTGCTTGCTTCTTGTGTTTGTTGTAAAAAAATTGTAACCATAACATAGAAAAATTACTCGAATTACCTCCATTTAACCTTAGGATGGATTTGTGGTTTTATTATCATTGCCATTTGTGTGTTAAAGTAGTTTATTTAGTTTGTAATCATATTTTGATGGCACCAATGGAGATGATTGCACGTATGCACATGTGATACATGTCAATTTTTTCCTATGCTTCTCTTTTAGTATTTATGTTTCTCTTGTAGTTTCTATTACATTACTTTGTTGATACTTTCATGTGTAGCCAAGCAGTTGTATCATGACAAAGCTTATTTTTTCAAAATTTTTGTTTTCCATATAAGGGACCAATGCAAGCTTTTCTCTAGCTTAATTGCTTCGTTTGATTGGTTTTGGCTATTAATGCCTTATATATGTAGTTGTTATTCTTACTATTTCTATCTGGTTGCTATGTTTAGATTTCATTATTATTAATCCTTCTATTTGCATTTGAACTATCGATGGTATTTTTTCTTGCTTTGGGCATTGTTGTGTTTATTGTGTTATAATTGTCACTATAAATATCTAAGTTTGACAAGTTATAATTTTGAAAGTATTTTCACCCAATAATTGATTTTTTTGTACAATATTTGTTATCATAGCATGCAGTGTCCTCACATAACAAAGTCAACTTAAACAAAGTTCAAGTGGAAAATAAAAACAAAAGAAACAAAAGTACTTTGCCGACAATCCTAATTTTAAAAAAATTGATAACAAAATATAGTCTGATACAATCATTAACTTAAATACATTTTACCTTCCAAGTTTCAAATCTTGATTTTTCCAATTTATTTTCATAGAAAGTGGATAATTATAGCAAAATGAGATTGAGGATTAGAATCATTTTTTATTTATTTATGGGAATTAGAATCATGATTCCACACAATCGTATTAGACTTATTCTTGAGCATTTGTTTGTTCATCAGTGCTCCTCTCTCTTAGATTTAAAGTTTTGTACTTTTTGAAATTCTAAACCAATATTGTTCCAAGATATGATAAACTAAGTGGATGCGTATGGTAATGAAAATATTGAAAAGAGCTCTAAGTCTCTTTCGCTTTACTTGGCTATCTTAGTCTCTAACTCTCTCTCTAGCTCTCTTTTTCAGCTAGCCACTTAGCTTGACAATCTATAATTATTAAGGTATGTACATTCTACGTTAGGATTCAACCACAATATTGATAGATATTATGTAGTGCTGGTATTTAGTCTTGGTTTCAAAACATTACTCATCAACATGTTTATCAATTAGTAACTAATTTGCAGAATACAACTTAGCTATTTGGATTTTTGCTTATGCAAATAAGTGAAATTCATATAAGACTTTTTAACTATTTGGATAATTTTCTGCACTTTCTCAAATTGGCTCTACATCTGTTTTCATACATTTTAGCTAATACATGTTTTTTGCTTTGTCTTCTCTCACTTTAAGATTCTTTAATTCTGAATTTTTTCTATACCAACACTTCATATATTGCTTTGTACATTGATCAACTGAAATCAAATGGATTGTTTTTCATATCAATAAGGATTACTATTTAAGACCTTATGCTTTTGTAATTGGTTGAACTGTATTTTTTATTTTATTTTTCTAAATTACTTTAAATTACAACATCATTTTCATTGTCCAAACACTTACTCTTGCTGGATAACATGTTATGTGAATAACACCATTAACATTTGAGTTTTAATGAAATCTTCATCAGCAAGAGATGCAAGGTTGAGACGGATGATGATTATAAAGAATAAATCATCCAAACATAATTTAGTTATCATGGGTTTGTCTTTTGTCCATTTCTATGGTAAATTTTTGTTTTTTTTAGTGTTGGCCTATGTCACAATTTTATCAATTTTGTTTTAGATGAAAATTCATCTCCTAATATTTGTAGTCCAAGGCAATATGCATCATTTATACATAGTTCAATTACATCCAATCTTCATAGAACTCCATTGTCTCCTTTATCTATTGGTAAGATATTTTATAATCTATTTATCTATTAGTTGTTTTAGTAAAATATCATATCACCAATATGTTTTTATTTCTCATTAGTGGAAACAAGCACCAATAATGCTTGAGTTACGTGTGATACCTCAATTGAAACAATAAACAATAAATTTAAATTATAAAGGTAGAAAATTGTTATTAAACTATTTTTAACATCCACTATAGTTAGAAATAATTGATAAGGACTTTTCCTCTTCCTCTAGACTTTATATTTTTATTTAAACCAATGATATTTTGTTTTATGATTTTTTTTTTATATTTATCATGATTTTACATTGTTGTAGGACATCACAACAATAGAAGGACGACTCCATTATCAGAAGTTATAGATTCATCTTCTTTTAAGACAAAATTGCAACCAAGGCATGTTATTAAATGTATTCCTTCCTTCCAACTAAATTTGGACAAAGATCAAACATTTTCATCGAGTCATGGTAAAGATCTTTTATTTTTGTTTGCAAATGTTTATTATTTTCCTTTTCTTTTCATAGAATTTATTTATAAATATTTTATATTTTAAAATAATATTCATACTTGGACTTAAATTTAAATATTCATATTAGTGTCAAATCATGTTGAGTGTCATGAGCCTACGACTACACATCATTCTGAGGCATATCTAAATGCAGAGCCTATAGGTTTGTTCACTTCTTTTGATTCAAATTATTACATTTTTTTTTCGTATTATTAATTTATTATAGAATAACTATAATTATTAACTTTTTATAGAAGTTTTAAATTTTGGAATTCCAAATTGTGTGTGCACGAATTGTGGTCGGAAGAAAGAGTTGAAAAATATAGTTCATCAAGATAACATGAGTTTTCATTATGTTGCATGAAAGGAGAGGTTCAACTTCCATTCCTACACAAACCACCAGAATTGTTATTGAACTTACTTAATAGAGAAGACCGTAGGAGTAATCATTTCAAAGAAGATATAAGAGCATACACCAATATGTTTTCTTTTACATCAATAGGTGAAAAGGTACAAAGTTCAATTAATGTTGGTAGTGCACTTCCACAATTTATCCTCAATGGTCAAAATTTTCATCGTATTGTAGTTTGTTGCTAGACGAGGATCCAATCCAAAATTTGCACAATTATATATTTATGACACGGTAAATGAAATGTCAAATAGAATGAATCATTTCATGTGAAAGATCAATGACTTTTACTCAAAAATTAAAATGATTTCTTTAAATTAAAAATACCAAATGTGAACCTCCATGTGTCTCTTACCCCTTGTATATTTCATATATGCCATATTCATTTATGGATCAGCATGCGAACATAAATAATTAGTTATTAACTAATATGATTAATTTTATCATATAATTATTATGACATAAATTTCTTTATTGGTATGATATTTTTATATTATATTATGACTCATTAATTTTTGTTCTCGTGCATAGCACAGGCTCACATTCTAGTATATAAAATAACTGTGATGAAATTTTATTTTATGCTAAAAATAGTTAATAAAAAATCTTGTATATGGTATCTCCACCTCCTTCTTCTTTACCTATTTTGTCTTTTTGAGTACAAATATTTAGCTTTTGAACCTTATTTGGTAGTTGATATCATTCCAGGAGAAAGCATCTTAATAAATGAAGTTGACCGACAACCTCTACATAAAATGGATGAGAACATGTGGAAGAGCGAGAGTACATTGAAGAAACAATTTTTTACTTAAGTTCTAATTGGCGAGGCGGTAATGTATATCATTTAAATTCATTTTCGTTGTCTTTAACTGATGTTTATAAAGGAATTATTTGTAACTCATGAATACATGACATAATAACTTCATGATTTCCCTTCATTAGATCAACATTTTCATCCCAACATTATCTTTTTAACGATGTATTACTATATTAGTTTTTATAAAATGATTTAAAGTTGTTTTGGTCTAGAAATTCTAAGGTGATTGAAAGACTAGCCAAAGTATGAGAGTGGAATATGCTTGGCTCCGAAGCCAGACTTTGTTTATATAAAAGGTGATCATATTTTTATCTTCTAAATTAGAGATAAATATATGATCTTATTATACCTAAAATAACAAATTGACATTAAAGATAAAGATAATATCTTTATATTTTCACAATTATCCTATGAGACTATCCTCTTGTTTTGATTACGTAGAAGGCGATTAGAGTCTTGTTCGGCAATAGATAGATCGGCAGTCGTTCGGTCGGTTAAAGTGATCAAATGGTGCAAAGGTAAAAACACATTTCATGGATGCAATTGAAGTAGCAGTTTTCAACTAACAGTTTTGAATTTGCCACTATACTTGGGAAACTGAAAGATAAACTTCATTATACATTGAAGAATTTGTTTTTAATAAAATTCAGACCTAGACTACCTCAAGAAAAGCCGAGGGCATCCCAACGATGTTGGCACCCCCACAACCACCTCATCACCAGAGTCAGGCTATATAATATAAATAGATAAAAGAATAAGTGTCTAAATCTTAGGAGCCCTTGGAAGATGAGGGGAGATCCCAAAAGACTATAGGAGGGTAGAGTCCATGGAGCAATTGGATGAAGTTTAAGCTGAGAGCACAACACCAGTTTTGATCAACGAGGCAGCATGTTCAAACTTAATACTCACATTGCAAAAGTATAGGTGATTTTTTTGGCACGGCATATAGCCCAAAATGAATGGAGAATTGCATATTGGAGAAAATCCCAAAGCTGACCTTTGTGATAGGACTGAAGCACATTTAGGATTGAAAGCGAGGATCTGAGGTCAAGTTGTAATGAAAAAGTGGTCTGAAGCCAATTCCAGATCTTGGAAGTGTAATTACAATGCAAGAATAAGTGCTTAAGTGTTTCTCCAATGACACTACAATTACTACAGATAGAGACACTGATACAACCCTTTAATTGAAGTAAATCATTAGTAGGAAGTCTCTTATGAATGATGCACCAAAGAACAAATGCTATGGAGGGAGGGGTGTGGCTAGACCATAAATCTGCTGTCCAAATTGGTTGTTGGTCAGAGGGATGCACAAAATGAAATGCCTCCTTAAAAGTTAAGGTTCCAATAGAGGATGGCTGCCAAATAGGTTGATCAGGTTCTAAATATCCATCACAAGGCGGAGCAATGCGAGATAAAGTAGGAGCCAGCGATGCGGGAGCCTACTTAATAGTGATTTAGGGATATGTTAGGCTCCATTAACCACAAAATCACGAATCATAGCCCGAAGTTGTATACTAATGCTCATAGTAGTTGAAGCAGATTCGAGATAGGGAGGTCAAAACACCAGGGGTCAAGCTAGAAATTGGTATTCCTTCCTGAGTTAATAATCCATCCCAAGTGAAGAGAGCAAGTATTCCAAAATTTCTTGATGGAGGTCCAGATAGAGGAGTGCCTATATGTAGTAATTAAGTGGCCATTATGAATAAATCAACCACACAGCAGTTGAGCCCCTAAGGAGTCTGAATACTTCATTCCCCAACATAGCTTTAAAAGTCCAATTTCATTTAACTTGAGAATGGATTTTAGTCCCAAACCTCCCTCCTTTAAAGGTTTGCAGACTTCATCCCAAGCAACCATTGCAAGCTTCCTAATGTTGATGTCACGAGACCAAAGGAAATTTCACATGCACATTTCAATGGTCTTAAGTAAAGAGACAGGCCAAGCGTACACCTGAAAACTATAAAGCAACATTCTGGAGATAATCGAGTTAAGCAATTGAACTCAGCCCATGTAAAAATGAAGCTTTCCCTTCCAAGACTGAAGCTTATTTTTAATCTTATTTGCAATGGGTTCCAGATGCCTATTATGCAGCTTTCCCACAAAGATAGAAACCCCTAGGTAGGTAAAGGGCACAGAACCGAGACCAAATCCAAGGCAACTCCTAAGCATAATATGTTGAGCTAACAAGCAGTGACCAATATAATACTTATTTTTCTCTGGATTGATCCATTGACCAAAAGCTTCCCCATAAAGATTGAGTAGCTGCTGCAAGTTCTCAAGATTAGATTTTGTCCCCTTACAAAATATCATCACATTGTCAACATACAGAACATGTGATGGAACAAAGCTGTTTTTAGGGGCCACCACTGGAAGTAGATGACCTTTCTATACCAGAGAGGAGATCCCACGACTAACAACTTCCTCAACAATGCAGAATAGGAGAGGGGAGAGAGGATCCCTTTTCCTAACACCTCGTTTACATTGTAAGTAATCAACCAGACCACCATTGACCAGAAAGGATAATCGAGTTGAAGTAAGAATTGAGCGAATCCAAGAACAAAATGTTGCATTGAAGCCATGATGAAAAACCTTCAGTGGAAACGACCAGTCAAGGGTATTGAAAGCCTTGCGGATATCATATTTAATGGCAAGATTAATTCCCAAAGCTTTAGAATCTAACATGTTGATGACTTCTGACGTGGCAATTATGCAATCGAGAATTTGCCTTCCCGGCACAAACCCTTTTTGTTCAGGATAGATAATTTTATGAGCAATGGAGGCAAGGCAATCTGCAAGAACTTTAGAAATAACTTTGAATTGAAAATTACCTATTGCGATGGGACAAAAGTTATCCAAACTGTCTGCACCAAGTACCTTAGGGAATAAGGCAACTAGATTAGAATTCAAGCTTGGAAACAACCATCCTTGTTGAAAAAATTGTAGAGTGGATGCATAAACATCATCGTCGATAATATCCCAAAATGCATGGTAAAAGCATCCACCAAAGCCATCAGGGGCTAGAGCACTAGAGTTGCTCATGTAGAACATCGCATCTTTAACTTCATCCCTTCAAGGCATCCATAAAAGCATAGAATTATCTTCAGGCAAGACCAAAGCAAGAATAGCATATTGAATCAAGCCATTGGGGGTGCGTTGGTTATTAGAAGCATAAATGTTGCCAAAATATTGCAATACATGGCCTTGGATATCTTCCTGAGAATGCAACAAATCCCCATTGTGTCTTAAAGAGGTAACACGCTTAGTAGAGTGGCGATAAGAGGCCATACGATGAAAAAAAGTCATATTTCTATCCCCTTGAGTCGCCTACTTAATTCGTGACTTATCCCACCAATAAATCTCCTCTAGCTCAAGAGCCTTTTGCAAGTCCGATTGGGCACTGGCCTTTAGAGAAACAAGCTCCTCCAAATGACCCAAGGCCTCAATTTTACCTTGAACTTTCGAAAGAGCAGCAGAAGCATGCGAAACTCGCTATTGAACATTCCCAAACACCACATTCCATTTTTTAATAGCAACCTTGACATTTTTCAATTTTTGTTTCAGGACAAACATAGGACAGCAAGAAACTAGCTATTGCCAAGTTTCAAGAACAAGCCGTCAACAATCAACATGTTCTAGCCACACAGAAAGAAACTTAAAGGTACACGAGGGCTGCAACTTATCTTTAGAGAGAACAAGTAAAGAATGATGATCCAATTTGCTCTTAACCAAAGTAGAGCAAGAAATTGAAGAGAAAGAGTCCAACAGCTCCTGGTTGTAGATCGCTCTATCCAAACAAAGAGCAAAATTATTGAACCAACCTGACCAATTGACCAAGTAAGTTGCTGGCCCTTGGTTGGCAAATGAATAAGATTATGGCTATTAGACCAGTCATGAAAGTCATTACAAGAGGCTGAAGGAGGAGGATTGCCACCTCGTTTCTCATGAGCGCCAAACACTACATTAAAATCACCAATAAATGTCCAAGCCCCTAGAGAGGTAGATTGCAACTGAGAAAGGTCTTACCATAAATTCCGACGCTTAACATAAGTAGTAGCCCCATAAACCACTGCCACATTCATTACCACCCCCTCGCTCAAAATCGAGACCGCAATATATTGATTACTAGTAGAGAGCAAATTAAAGAGAAATTTCATTAGTGCAAAAGCACCAAAGGTTAGGAATTAAATTAATCCTACGGTTTGTATCAAAAAGCTTCAAATTAAATTGTATAAGATAATTTGAAGGCAATCTATCCACAAATATCATAGGTTCAAAAATAAAAACTAAGTTAGGTTTGTGAGTCTTACACATAGAAGATAAGACTCGCCTAGATTCTACATTGGTTAGGCCCCTTGCGTTCCAAAAAAGAATCTTCATTTATGACTTGAGGTAGCGCCACCTCTGGTGTTGTAATGTTTTCGTTGCTGTTGTTGTTTTTTTCTTTTTCTTGCTGGCTTTAGAAATTATCGGAGTGAAATCATTTGGAATCAAGTCATCAAGACCAACTGGCATTTTGTCATCTTCATCACCACCAGTATCTTTCGATTCATTGTCATTATCCGCCCAGAATTTTGAAACTCTCTACATGTCTGGCTACACATTAGGCGGAGTGTCTTCTACCTCTACAAGAATCACATTCCATGTGGCTGAATCCGAAACATGGTCTGAATCTGAATCTTCCATCTCATTCCAGGATGGGTGAACAAACTGCCCATCCAAATTGAAATTCTGAGCACAATTTGCAGCAAGATCAGTCTTCTCCTTAAGAGAAGGAATAGCATTAGGAGCATTTTTATCAACATACACAGCCCACTTAGTTGTTTTCATCACAAACAAAGTGTCCTCAAGAACATTGCCCTCCACTATTGTGTTCCTCTCTACATGTGCAGCCTTTTTAATTGCATTATAACTCAAATTATGCACAGCATGCTCTCCATGAGTAGAGAACTCATGGGCTATAGCCCTCTCCATACAATCATTACCCATTCCTATAGGAGTAACCCTTTGAACATCTCGTCCATCTTGTTTTTCACGAGAACTAGCAAAGGGATTTGCTTGATTTTGACTAGAATTCTCTCTCGGACTTGTGCATCGACTCTTGCATCAGGCACATCTCGAGGGCTGGCCATCTCAGGCTACACCTCGTTAGGAACCACATGCTGCTGAACTGAATCATAATTCAACTCATGATTCACAACAAGGTCAACTTGGTTACCAAGGGAAGTTGACGCAGCATCTTTTCTAGGTTTGGGAACATATATTCTCTCCCTTGGCTTAACTTGCTTGTCAGCTGGTTTCTCACACAAATGCCTGCAATTAGACACCGAATGCCCTATAATTTGACAATTAGCACAAAAATTTGGGAGCCTCTCTAATGAAATATTTTGGCTAGCGTACCAAATATCGCACAAGTAGTATAATAGGAAAGATCCCAGTATTGAATCCACAAGGATTTATCCGTATTGATTACTAGTAAGATTATCAATTCCTAAACACTAGTTTGGTTTTAGAAATAGTTTGTGTATAGAACATAAGTGACAGCAGAAAATAAGCCAAACACTAACAGATAACACTAAAGACAATTAATAAAACAAGGAATTTGATTCATGACAAGGATCGAGTAGTTGGAATGCGTAGATGTGAAATGGTGATGATGGATATGTTGAGGATTTGGTTCAACCGATTTGCTTCCATGTAAACATACAAAATATATTCTCCATTCAAAGCAATATTCTAGATTACCTTCGATCTAGAAGTGCTCAAAACGTGATGTCTCATTGACGGAGTGCATCAAACACGCCATCAAAAGCAACTAAGTTCCTCAATAAATTTTGCAATATATGGCTAACTCAGGTCATTTTCTCAAAGATACAATTCATCAAACACCTTGTATTCAATTCAAAATAAGGGGGATTTTGTGTGATTTTCATAAAGTAAAACAACAAAACAACTTTCTAAACAATAAACGAAAATAGAATTAAAGAGATACAACTCAAGAACCTATGCTTATGGAGAAATAATCACAGTTCCAACAAGGATAAGTCAAATTCATACTCATAAAATTCCCAACAATATGAAATTTAAGGCAATCACCTTACATTCATTCAGAAAAATCCGAATTACTATCACATTCCTAGTTTTCCCAAATTCAAGCATATATCGTATTAAATCACAATCAATCGATTGTAATTAACCCAAATTCAGATTTCAATTCCCTAATCTAATCATTATCATACATTAAACAAGGAAATTGAGAATTAGAAAAAGGCAAAAAAGGGTTTTTATGAGCAAAATTCAAAATTGAGAATAAAGGAACTCATATTTACCCACAAGCACATGATTCTTGGGTTGCAAAGGGGATTTAACCCTCCATGAAGATCTTCATGGTGGCTGCAAGGGACTGCACAAAATTTATGAAGGAGAAAGGGAAAAGAGAAGAGAGAGAAGAGAGCAAAGGTGTGATTTTTATTCAATGTAGTAGTGTTGTCTAGTGTAATTGTTGTCTTGAAAAAGGGGAAAAGCTAAAAACAAAAGGCCAAAAACGTGGTCCCCCCCCTCCCCCCCAACAAGGTTTGAACCCGCTAAATAAAAACTACCTTGACCAATTACAATTACCAAATGGTCCTTAGTTACAAACTAAAATACGGAATTATTACAAGTGCAGCACCGTAATATTGAATCCCAAATTTGACCCCTGAAACGTCCAAATTAGCCAATCCTTGTGAGACACAAAATTGTAGATATCCTCCTTAGCTTTCAAAAAAAAAATACAAGAATCAGCAAAATCGGAGACTTTTGTCAAAAGTTATGGGTTTCACAAGGGACAGTGTCAAAAGCATCAATAAAACGTGACAAATAGCAATTTTAGACACTTGGGCCCAAAACGACTCAATCTCACAAAACTTAGCTAAAATGGTCAAAATGATGTATAAAACATGTCTAGGCTATGCTAAATGCAACCCTAGACTATGCTAAAATACACTCTATCACTCATCAAATCAAGCCTAAACTGCTCAACCTCACTTCTAATGTCTCGGTAAGTTCAATTGAGTGGTTTGGTGAAACTTAGAGATCTTTACAAAGCTAATGAAGTCTATCCTATGTCTAGAAATACACTCATTAGAATCCATTCTCAGTTTTGAGTTCGAAAGCATATGTCTATGACATCCAAACTCCACAGCATGCATATATAATAGACCAAATCATATAACAAGCGATAAAATAGAGTAATGGATTTTAAACTGAATATTCAAAACAAAACCGTACAATCATGCACCTAAATACTACCTTGCATTTCTTCTATTATTGCATCTTCAGGTAGACTGTTTAATAAAAAACAAAATACAAATAGTATAATAAAATTTGTTAGTTACTCAAACAATTTTCGTTCCTAGCGAGTGTTTTTTAAACAACTGTCCAAGACCAACCATCATCTCCATCTTGATAAAAGAAAAACATGAGTTTTATAGATTTCAATTAATGTAATAAAACAACCCAAATGACAATGCAATTTTTGAAAATTCACCTCTACTTGAAAAAAAAAAAGAAGAAATTACTCGAATGATTATGTGAATAACAAACCGTTGAAAACAAATAATTCTCTCACCTTATATAGAAAAAGGTTGGAAAATAATTGCATCTTCTAAATTAGTCAGAATCAATAGATATATATTGATTTTTTTTTAATTATAATATGTACTGATTATATTGTATATATCATCAAATTATATTGATATTGATATTTATATTTATTGGTCAAAATCAATTATCCATATTTATATTAATATTGATTAGAATCAATTTTCAAATTTGAATTAATAGAAAATATTTCGTTAGAACTAACTAGAGCATGACATGTGTGCTGACCAAAATTTAAATTTTTCAAATTTTCAAAGGTTGAAATATTTACTTAGACAGATTAAACAAAACAAAATATTTAAAAAATTCATTTATTAATATTATAATCTTAGGGAAAGTGTATTGGATTAGGATTGTTCAATGACAAAAAACAATATGATGGTATTCAATCAAGATTATCAAGATATATTTTTTTTAGAAGGCAACAAAATCTTGTGGTATTCGATTGAGATTTTGAATAACTTAAAAAAAGTCATCTATTATTCAAAATTATAAAGATTTTAAAGGATTGTCTTCTTAATTGGATTTTGGTGGATTTTATGGACTTTTTTAGTTGATTATATAAATACCAAATCCAGCAAACAATCTCATCCAACCTCGAGAGACTTTTCCTTCTCATCATAGACTTTTTTTTTATTTCATTATCACTCCTTTGGAGGTGGTGGCATATCTCCCACCCAATCTTTCACATTTTTTTCTGTTTCAAGGTGAGACTTTTCATATGATCTTAATAGTGATGTGTTCATACCCAAATCATTACGAATCACCTTACAAGCCTACATCACCTTATCAATGTAATCCACCATCTCATTCCCCTTTAGGTTCATAAATTCCAAATGAAATGAAAATCTTCGTAAGAGAAGTATATTTGAGCCTAGAGGAAGTTCTAACTCAGTTGGGGCAAACAATCAAGTAAAAGTTTTAAAAAAACCTTTCTAAACTATTGCAATCAATTTTAAAAAAATATACAACTTATTAATAGAGAGAACAAAAAGTAATATTTGGGATGCTATAAAAGAAATCTCAAATGTATTCATATGTTAGCAGAAGAAGGAAGAACGTTTATTTTGGATATTCTTTAAGTTAGGTAGATGATTAATGTTTTGATCATCATGTATTTTTTGTTGAATTATTTGGTTTATATTTTGATGACATTATTGATTTTATAGGTTAAATGAAACATTTTATATTTTTTACGAATGTTTTCTTATTATTTTTTGCTATCACTTTATGGAAATTTGTTATTAGAAGTAAGCCATTATCGTAACCTTCGTCAAAAAGATATCTCAAAATGTATTTGGTTTGGATTTCATGTACATTCTTAGTAGGTGGGAGTGTTTAGTAGTTTTGAATTTTTTTTTCTAGAAATCCATAGAGTCCTTTCAAATCTTATAAATCCATGAAATCCTTTCAAAACCTATATTTCAAATCCATTGAAATTCAAATTACAAAATCCTAATCACAAAGGTCTTTTAAAAAAATCTTAAAAGTTTTTAGTTTCCTACAAAATCTTTAAAATCTTCAAGACTTTTTTATACCAAAAAAGTCTTTTAAAATTCTAATCCAATACACCCCATTAATATAATTAAAATAATCCTGCGATAATAACAAATATTATAATTCTAAAATAATTGCATTAATAAATTTAAACTACCCATTACGCTTGTCTTAGTTTTTTTTTATTATTATATATAAGTATTGTTTAAAAACAGTCATTTCTTTTTTAATTTTAAGCTTATTTTATTATTTATGACACTTAAAAACAATGAAAAACAATTATGATTATTTTATGAAATTAAGATAAAAACTAAGAAAAATAATTATTATTTAAATTTAAACAAAATATTTAAGAGATTCATTTGTTAAACAATAGTTGGATTCCATATTGTAATTGTGCTATTTAGCACGAAAAAATAATTTGATAGAAGAGTATACATTTAACTTCTTTCAATATTTTGAATAACACTGCATATATGAATAAAACCCATTGAATATAGTAACTAAACAAACTAAAACAACTATGTGAATGTGTTAAAACAAATTGGTATAGAGTAGAGCAAAACCCAAGTATAACAAAATTTTGACAAACTCCTCAAGTGAAACTGTTAATCAATGTGATTGAAAATATTTTATCAAAAGTCTGAAATAAATTTAATATCAACACCTACGATAAATTAAAAAAAAAAACGGTGTGCATAAGAAAAAATAGAATAAAAAAAGAAGAATAGAAAACTTAATAAAAAAAAAATAATGTAACTTCATTAAACAATCACAATGGCTTGATCATGGACACCACTCAAAATTACAACAATGGTAACAATTGTCTCCAAGTATTCCATGAGTCCTTGATACATAACAGAAAATCCATATGAAAAAACCACATTAAGAACAAGGAACATAAAAATGTAAAAATGAAGAGAAAGCAAATGAAAAACAATAAGAAAATAAAAATTATATAAAAATAATAATAATAAAAATAAAAAAGAATACTTGATAGTTGTGAAATTGTCATTGTCTTACGTATTTATATATTGAGAGAATATTATTTTGAATATTCAAATTATTTTTAAGATTTAACAGATTGATTTGTAAATATTATCTTGTATTTGAAACATGAATGAGTAATATCAAATAATTTTAATAATAATATTTGTTTGAATATTTAAATTATTTATATAATTTAATAGATTAATTTGTTAATATTATTTTATTATTTAACATAAAAATTGTAGAATTAATATGATGTTGCAAGTGGCATCTTCCCATTCCAACGTGGTAAAACCTTTTTTTTATAATATAACTAGTATTATGTAAATAGAAATAATATTTTTTAAATTATACTTAATATTTTATTTAAATAGTTATATAATATAATAAATAAGAAAACATATCGGTACTTGTCATTCCCACACGTCCAACATAGATGGAAAAAAAAAAAAAAAAGACAATAAGAAAACCTAAAATTTAGAATAATTTATGCAACACAATGATTTCTACATGAGTTTGATAATAGAGATTTAAAATTTAATGATGAAATCAACAAATTTACCATTATTGAAGCACCGTGATTGATAAACTATTTTACATCATTTTAGGACATCAACTATTTTCTCATAGATTTAGTTAATTGTTTATACTTTAAGATATAACCAATTCAAACTATACATGTGACACACACATGATACAGTACTATTGTAACGTTTTAAAATTAAAAGCATAAATCTTGATTTATTCTTTTAAATGTTCACATAATTATGAGTTTTTTTTTTTTAAATTAAGTGGTCTCATGATATTAAGGTTAGTAACTTATTACAACCATTAGATCTTAAGAAAATGAATAGAGTAATTTTATCATATTATATATGTGTGTGTGTAGGGAACGATTGATATGAGAATTGTATTTTTATGTGAGAATAAGAATGGACGTTCTCATCCATTAAATTAAATTAGACGGTTAGGATTAAAACACTAATTTAAAAATTAACATACACATACACTTGATCTCTCTACTTTCACTCTTTGCACCCAAAATTTTAAAAAAAGATTTACCATTTACAATAACGACTCCAAAAGAACTCCACTTGAACCCATCAGCTCATCCGTACATCAAGATCAAGATCATCATAGTCACAACCACATGTGCCACACACAAGGGTAAGCTGACCAAAATAAATACACATACAAATAAGGCAATTCAAATTATGGAAAGGGGAAAACTAACTAATAACTTCATGGCATAACCATCTTAACCAAATCACACAACACAATTATAAAATAAATTCACACCCATCAACAACAGCATAACTTTATCGCAACATAAACCATCACATCTCATTACATTTAGTCATCAAATATAACAATCTTCATCAATCATCAAAAGACATTAGTCACAATCATTCATCAACTATCACACAATCTCATCATACTCGTTCAAAAGAAACCATCATTGTAACTCAACACCATAAGTCATTATTCAACCTCAATAATAGACACTGACTCTATTCGATGGAGACTCAACACAATATGAGCAATCCCCTATAGGCCCCATCCCATAACATAGTTTCACTTTCTAACCATTTAATGAGTCCCTTAGGCTGATCCTATGAGGGAAGTGTGGTTTTATCGAAAATAGACAAGTGTATATATTGACTTACCTTTGTAGGTTTGCAAAACCTTACATCTATAGGGATTCTCCCACTCGTCTATTCTATAGGCCCATTCCCGTTAGCCACCACGAAAACCCCTAACACTAGGTTGAGAGCCTACCAAGCACTTCCAACTTACACGCCTACTCATATGCACATGCACCAACTATGCACTCACCGTATACCAACGACAACACATATTTGGAATCCTCTACAGTCTTAGATACGGCACCTCCATACCTGCCATCTTCAATAGCCTGACTTAAGGATCCAAATACATCTCAACAACAAATAGACTTAGATTACTTGAGATTTGAGATACAACACCGTTGTACCCACCATCTCACTCATGGTTCGTCTCAGGTATCCAAGTTTCCCACTATCACCAACAACAACAACATTCTATCTCCTATACGTTAAATGGTCACTAAGCCTCTTGGGAAGTGGTTCTCAACACTTTGACACGTCATTCAAAGTCAAAACATAGGGGTGGTACTTGAGAAACCACTAGGTGAGACCCTTGGGTCACTTTAGTGGGGGCGGAGTTCTAGTGTGGAACTCACCCTCCTAAGTATACCATTTTTCATTAATAACAAAAGCCTCTCCAAAGGACATAGCTAACTCCTTTAAACATATAGGGACAGTTCCAAAATATGTTCACATTCACATCCCATACATCATCATCGTCATCTCATCAACAATCAATCTTAATTTCTCAAAACATATAATTTTCCTAACAATGCATTCAACAAAATCACAATTATATTTTCTCATAGACATGTGATAAATGCACAAGCAATTCATATTTGTATCCCAATCCATGATATCATCAATTCACTATTTATCACATTTATGAATCAATCCTTAGTACACTAAGTAGAGTAAGAAATTTCATACCTTGAATTCTTATAATCACCACACACATGAATACAAATTACATGATCTCAACTTATAAACAACTTTAACATAATATAAAAACTCATGAAATCATATTATATCCACTTGGAAATAGTTTGTAACCTCTCAAGAAAGTATTACGAATAAAATAAAACATTATGCCTACATTTAACCTAAGCAAAAAAATTTAGCTTAGCCAAACATTTAGCTTGAGCTAAAATTTCTAGCTTAGCTAAACCTGCAGATTCTACAACATAAGTTCTTCGAAAATCTCATCTTTCAACTCCATTAATGGCTACCCAAGCATCCAAACTCACAATAAACACATCAATAGTCAAATCTTAAGCTTATAAACACTAAACCCTAACAAGAACACACAAGATTCAAACCAATCAAACCCATAATTATCATAAAACAAGAAAGATAGGTTAGTTTACTTATCACCATTTCCAACCTAGATTATAAGAAGAAAATGGGATCTTGAGCTCCACCTAGGGGTTTCCTCCAATCATCAGTCCACCACATCAAACTCATGGACAACCCAAAACAACACTCAAAAATGGATTTTGCATCAAAATACATAATGAGTCACTCCAACAAAAGGTAAAGAGAAAAAGAATGGAACAAGGAGGTCAAGGGAAGAAGAAGGGGACAAGCTTACCACTCTTACAAATAACCAAGAAGCTCTAATTGATGACAGGAAAAATCTCCAATGGTGTGGGTACCAAAGCCCCAATCTCTAAGTTGAAGGAAAGCTTCGAGGAAGATGAAAAAGTGAAGAATTGTGGAAAACAGGAAGTTTGGTACATTTTAAGCTTTGGAGTCATTTAAAGCTTTTCTATTTGACACTCCCTTTTTATAACTACAGCTCATTAATTTTATTTTATTAAAACAACTATCATGTCTCACACTCTCACAACTAATAATCTAAACTCAGTACAACACATCAAGCACGAAAAGCATAATATTACTAATAGGTAAACATATCAAATAACATAATTTTAATTTAATTTCACCAATATCTCCAATCAAATATTTAATCATACATTATACAAATCAATGTTATATTTGTCACCCTATTTAGTAATCAAATCAAACTATGAGACCTAAAACATATTCAAGCAGTCACGTGAAAAATGAAACATCTCATCAAAGAATATTAAAACCCTCCACATCATGTGTTGTATATTGACTTTTTTCATCAAAGCCTCGACAAAAGTTTACATGAGTAAAATATTTATTTAAAAAAAATGTGTATATATATATATATATATATTAAATATAATTGTATATAATAACAATATTCAAGACTAAATTACCCGTAATGTATTTTTAACTTTGTGATTAGAATGAAGTTAATTTTGCATCAAATTTTAATTTATGTTTAAACCAAAAATTTAAGAAAAACATTCCTTTTAAAATAAGATAATAAGGTTGATGCACCGTGATGTAAAATTATTTTACATAGTTAATCAATCACATCCTTGCATTTTTTTTTTAAATCAATTGTCTTTTATAAAATTATTTTAAAAGTCATTCAAACAATGAGTTATGATTGGTTAGAAATGTAAAACTATTTTACACCACAAGTGCATGAGCATTAAACTCTTAAAATAATGGATTATTGCTAATGAATTTATATTTTAATTTATTAAATAAAGTTTTTCAAAAACAAAATTCCTTATTTCAAACAATTCCCCTTAATTTTTTTTAAATAACACTTCCAACTACTTTTGAATTTCAAGGTTACCAAATAAATAATCTTTACATTTAATTTAAATTTATTTAATTGATTCGGTAAAACTTTCTGTGAATAAAATACTTTTAAATATATTATTATCTTTTTTATAACAAAATATATTATTAAATGAATTTATCAAATTTAAATATTTGTATAATATTTAAAATATGTTTAATTTAAAATATTTATTTAATAAAAATATAATTGCTTAATAATATTGAAGATTAAAACTGCAGGTAATTTCAATTTTCTAATTATAATTAATTTAATTTTGCACCAAAATTTAATTTATGTTTTAATTAAAAAAATAAATGTTCCCTTTAAATTAGAAAATTAAATTTAAACGACTCATCAAAAAAATGTTTATTTCAAGCAGTTTCCCCTAAAAATTTAAATTAATTCATTTGTTTAAAATTCTTAAAGACTTTTATTTAGTCTGCCAATTTTTTTTTATTACAAAACGTACAGTAATTCATTTTAGCTTTTGATTTTTGAGGAGTAGTAGATTTACATATGTTGGAGCAAAACATTTAGTAATATAACACAAATTTCTAACATGTACTTTATGCACTATAATATAACTAACCATAACATCCTACAGTCTAATATGCAAATAAACATAATCCAAATGAGTGAATAGAAAAAAAAATAAAGGAAAAAATAAAGAACTTTTACCTGCCTTTTGTAATGTGACTCCTTTGCACTCAAAACTCTTAAAAAACACACACACACACACAACTTATCAAGATAAAAACGAATCAATGATACCAAAGTTGTAGAACTTCAGGGAGTTGAAAGGGTCAAAGAAAAAGTGTCATCAACAAAGTTTAAAACAATATTTTTTTTAAAAAGTTTTTTCCGCTAAAAATAAAATAAAGTCACCATAAACATAAAGCAAATAATTCATGAAAACTGAAATAATAACTAAAAAATCAATTAGTAAAATTGTATTGATTTTCAATGGGAGAAAAAAAAAAGTAACATAAAGAAGAAGAAAAAAAGAAAATAAATAAATTTGTATCAAATTTTAGAAGAAGACAAAAAACACAAAGGTGCTTAATACGATAAAATTCGGTCAACTTCTTACTAATTTTTGTATAAATTAAAGAAACAAATTATGTATATGGCTTGTTGATGGTAGAAATTGTCTCTGTTTCCAAAATATACTATAGAATTAAATTGAACTTGATTGTGTAAAATTTAAACGTAGTAGAATACACTTACATGAAACCATTGAAATCACTTGAAACGAACGTGAGCCTCCATGGTAGAAAATATCAAAAACTTGATTAGAAACTTGCAATTGGAATAATTTATATAAGACTATTTGACTATTTATTCACAGTTTTCGATTTTATAAATTGTTAGGTGTATTTAAAAATTAATTATAAAATCGAGAACAATATTTTTCTTCTTGGTTTTTCTAATATAATTAAAGAAACAAATTAATTATAATTTTTATAATTAAGGTACGTAGATATTTAATTGAGTTTTTAAAATTCAAAATTTAGAACTCATTAATGTAATAATCATAATTATAAAAATTATAATTAATTTTATATAAAATTCTTATCTTTAAATTTTACTACAATCCGTATTAATGATTGTAATTTGATATTTATCAATTGTTAATTTATTTTTTTATTCAGAAATGCTAATTGATTTCGCATTTATTGTTTTTACTTTTTGTTTTACAATACAATTTCATGATTTACATATTAATTCATCTATAATACAACATTTTTTTAAGCCATGGCATGTCTATTTAATAATTATTAATTAATTTTTTTTAACCCACATTATTATGATTTATGATATTTATTTACGTATTATTCTATAATATGATACACCTATTTAATAATTATTAATTATATATAAATTATCAAATAAGAAAAAAATAAAATTAATATTTAAAATTTAAATTAATGTGAGAGTTCACTCCATCTGAGAGTTTGCTTTCCCACCTATTTTCATGAGATTCTAAGTTGTGCCCACTTGTTTCACATGCATTTCACAAGCCTTGCCCACTTGTTTTACGTGAGTTTTTCGAGCCTTGCCCATTTGATTTACGTGAGTATTTGTCATAACCAATTCCCACAATGGAAGAGCCACACATTGGAAACCTTGTAATTGAAGATGAAGAGCCGGATCTAGAAATCAATTTCCTACCTTCAACAACTAAGACAGTAGACTTTTCCCTTTGTCTCATTGGTCGTTTCCCTGACAGATAAGAACATCTGTGTGCCAATAATGAAAGAGCAAATGGCGAGCATCTAGAGGCCACTCCAAGGAGTCACTATTTCTTGAACTTGACGCCAACATCTATCTATTTCGATTCTACCACAATTGTGACTATCAATGGGTCCTGAATGGGGGACCTTGGAGCTTTGACAAGAACCTCCTTATCCTAGGAGTTGTCAAAGAAGGTGAAGACCCAGCACAAGTGCCACTAATTTCCATTCCTTTTTGGATCCAAATACACAACCTTCTCGTTGGATTCATGTCACAAGTAGTTGGAGAAAACCTGGGAAACTTCATAGGAAAATTCCTCGAATATGATGATAAAAATAACACCAATTACCTCCGCCCCTTCATGTGCATTCGAGTCCTCCTGGACATACGTCAACCACTCAAGAAGTCCAAGAAAATAAAAAGATTGGGAGGTGAAGCCAAGGAAGTTCATTTTAAGTATTAACGGCTAGGACCCTACTGTTACATCTGTGGACTTGTGGGACACGTGGATGATTTTTGTCACAAACTACTATTTATGGAAGAAGACAATGGCATTTGCGAGTGGGGATCGAAACTTCGAGCTAAGCCGTACTACCAAACTGGCATTGGGGCTCTAAGTGGCTTTGTGACGGTGGTGTAGACAACCATTGGACATCACTGGCTACCTCCGACAGCAATTATGCACCCAATAATTGCGTTGACCAACACGCAATTAATGCTATTGATGACAAAATTATGATACGTTCAACATTTATGGCTGACATTTTCAAAAATTCAAAAGAAGTAGTTACTAGAATTAAATTCAATCAAATGGATTCAGAGGACAACATTATTGACGCAATGAATGTTGAATCAAATCAAGAAACTGATCTCGTAATAGATGGAAAAAAACAATGCTTAATGGCCATGTCCGAAGTTGTTGCGCATGAGTGTAGAACACCAACAAAACCTTCTATCCTTACCAACCCTAACCCTAAACCTTTTGCACTAAACCTCACCCCTACAACATCATCAAGCACACCACTATACACTACCCAAAACACAAACACAACCCCCAAAACACAACCTTAAACACTACCACAAGCCCCTCTCCTCATTTTTTAGTGGTGGGTCCTGGCAACCAGGCCCACCAAGGACAATGACTCTCCTAAGCTAGAACTGCCGGGGTTTGGGCAACCCGAGTGCAATACTTATTCTCCGCGACCTGTCCGAACTTATCGTGTTGATGTTCTTTTCCTCTCTGAAACCCTTTCTCTTTCTAAATGCATTGAAGAAATACGCACCCACCTAAACTTCAACTCTTATTTTTTTTGTTGATCTTATCAATAGAGGTAGAGGCCTAGCTCTACTCTGGAAATCTCCCTTCGACTGCCAACTACTCAACTTCTCCCCTAACTTCATAAACATCCTTGTTCACCAACCTGGCCACTAGGACTGGCGCTTAACAGGTTTCTACAGTTACCCAGAAAGAAATAGACACAAAGAATCATGGAATTTACTCCGCTTTCTAGCCCATGACACAACTCTCCCTTGGTTTATATTTTGGGGACTTCAATGATCTACTATCCAATAACGAAAAAATTAGATTTGTCGATCACCCATCTTGGCTGCTGCGTGGTTTCCGAGAGTGTGGGATTGATTGCAACTTGCATGATCTCCCTATGGAGGGCTATCAGTACACCTAGGCTCGCCGCCGAGGGAAACCTGATGTTGTAAAGGAGAAATTAGACAGAAGCCTTGCTACAACTGATTGGATGGAATTATTCCCTAACTACAAGTTTCTAAATGAAGTAGCTGCGAAATCTGACCATTCATCGATTGTGCTACATCTTGACTCGAGTAGAACCCATCCCCATCAAAGGAACTTCAGATTTGAAAACTCATGGCTTCTAGAACCAGAACTGAATGACATAGTGCAATCAGGGTGGTCTAGACCCCTCACAAATGATCTATTGTCAAAACTAAACAATTGCTCGAGAGGGATGCATATATAGGGTCGCAGCTTGCGCACAAAATATCGAGGAAAAATAGATGCTTGCAGACGGGATCTCGAAGTTATGCATCAAGCCAATAATGATGATACTACTGCTCGTTTTATTGATACTCAAGAGAAGCTGTCCACCCTCATAGCACAAGAAGAAGCTTATTGGAGGCAACGCTCCAAAGTATTTTGGCTTAAAGATGGTGATACAAATTCAAAATTCTTCCATGCTGTTGCTACTTCAAGAAAGCCAAAAATACTATATCTTCCCTTAAACGTGAAGACGGTACCATGGTCCACAAAAACAATGAAATATCAAATGTTGCCATCTTTTATTTTAATAATCTTTTCCACTTTGAGAACAATTGTACTGCTTTCCCACCCATTATCAATAAAATTCCCTCTTGCATTTCTGCCTATGACAATGACTCTCTTATGAGAACATTTAACATGGATGAATTTAAAGTGGCTCTCTTTGATATGAATTCTTGACAAATCACCAAGTCCTGATGGTTTAAACCCTGCTTTCTATAAACGTTTCTAACACCTTTGTGATATAGAAGTCTTTCATTATGGTAAAGCCTGGCTCGAAAGTGGTTCCCTTCCACATGAGATAAATGCTACTTCCATTGTTCTTATACCTAAGAAAAGAAACCCAACCTCCATGAGTGATTATAGGCCAATATCCCCTTGCAATGTTCTATACAAAATCATCTCTAAGGTACTTGCCAACCACCTTAAACTTGTCCTTCCCCACTGTATCTCTCAAGAGCAATCAACTTTTGTGGAAGGTCGTGCCATCCTTGACAATGTCCTACTAGCCTCCAAAGTAATCCACCATATGAGATGCAAGAAGAAAGGAAAATTTGGAGAAGTAGCTTTGAAAATAAACATTAGTAAAGCTTTTGATAAAGTTGAATGGGACTACCTCTTGAACATTATGAGGAAAATGGGTTTCCATGAGAAATGGCTTGGTTGGATCCACCTTTGCCTTCACACTGTTCATTATTTTGTAGTTATTAATGGCAATTCTATGGGGGAAATCTCACCAGGGAGAGGACTTAGACAAAACGACCCACTGTCGCCCTACCTTTACATACTTTGCATTGAAGGCATTTTCGCTATTCTTAAACACTGTGACATGAGAGGTGAGATTCATGGAGTGAAGGTGTGTAGAGGAGCACCAATCCTCACACACCTTTTATTTGCTGATGATTGTTTCCTTTTTGCAAGGCTGATGTAACAGAAACTTCCACTCTCATCAAATATCATCTATCCTTGGAGTCACTCAAAGCATAGGCATTGGAAAATATCTTGGGTTGCCATCAATTATTGGTAGAAGGAAAAAATCCATTTTTGGCTTTCTCAAAGACAAGATGTAGAACAAAATTCATCATTGGTCCTCAAAGCAACTCACAAAAGTAGGAAAAGAGGTTTTACTCAAATCAGTGGCTCAATCAATTCCCACCTATTGTATGAGTGTCTTCCTACTACCTATTACCTTGCAAGATGAACTAGAAAAAATGATGAACTCATTCTAGTGGGGTAGCAACAACAGTTCTAATAAAGGCATACATTGGATGAATTGGGAGAAACTATCCATGAAGAAGGAATTTGGAGGCATGGGCTTCAAAAATCTACATGCATTTAATCTTGCTATGCTTGGAAAGCAAGGTTGGAGATTTTTGACCAACCCTAATACTATAATTTCTAAAGTGTTCAAAGCAAAATACTTTCCTTCAAGGAATTTCTTGGATGCTCAATTGGGGCATAATCCAAGCTTTACTTGGCGTAGTATCCATGCTTCCCAAGTGGTGGTGAGACAAGGTATGAGATAGCGGCTTGGAAATGGAAACTCAATAAAATTTTGGAACCAACCATGGCTAAGAAACAAAGACCAACCTCTCATTAACATCCAACCCATTGCTGGTAGAGAAAACATGTTGGTTGGGGACCTAAGTCAACATGACACAACAACAATGGAACTATGATTTGCTGCAAGATTTATTTGAAACTGACACATGCAACATCATTAGGCAGCAACCATTACTAAATGTTTAGGAGGAAGATAAAATAATATGGGGTCATAGCTAGGATGGAACTTATACTGTGAAAAGTGCATATCACCACATCATGGACACGTTGCTGGACGTGGAGCACTTAAAGGTCACGGGCAATTGGAACCTCATATGGACAATGAATGTGCCGCACAAGATTAAGCACTTTTTATGGAGAGTTCTTAGAAGGTGCCTTCCTACAAGAATGAAACTCACTAGAAAAGGAGTTGATTGCCAACCGCAATGTGCTTTTTGCTCCCTAAATGTAGAAAATGATTGGCACCTGTTCTTTGACTGCAATAAATCAAAGAATTTTTGGAATGCTTTCGAACTTTGGCACATCATTGACAATAAAATTCACGAAGTTGACAATGCCTATGGGCTAATTTTTTAGATGTTGCATATGCTAAACCTCCAAGATAGATGCCAATTTGTAATGGTTATGTGGTCAATATGGAAAAATAGGAATGAGATGGTATGGAACAATTCTGATATAACAGTTGACACTTCCTTGAGCCTCACAAAACTGTTCTATACTGAGTGGATCAATGCTTGAAAAAGACCAACTGTTTCGGACCCTGAGAATTTTAGCAACCAGCAACACCCTTGGTTCCCTCTACCTGCAGACTTCCTAAAGTGCAACATTGATGCTTGTATATTCTTGAACATCCAATCTTTTGGCATCGGAATCTACATTAGAGACGACAAAGGTATATTCATCAAAGCCAAGACAATGCTCTTCAATGGTATCCCAAATCCAGCAGTAGTTGAAAGCTAGGCCCTTCTGCAAGCTTTACTTTGGATAGATGACCTTAGCTATATAAATGTCATTTTGGAATCTGATTATAAAACAGTGGTTGACAAGTTTAATAGCTCATCCACTAGTGTCTTCACTCTTTATGATATTTTAGACAAGTGTAAAGTTAATAATTTGTGCACTTCAAACTCTAGAGTGGGTTTTATTAGAAGACAAGCTAATCATGTTGTTCACTCTTTTGCGATGGCATCAAGATTTTTTTGCTTGTAGCTAAGTTTTTTATATTATTCCCAATTGTATTCACTCTTTGATTACTAATGAAATAGCATAAGTATGGTTTCCTAAAAAAAAAATTAAATTAATGAATATCTTTCACCAATTTAAGGTATGCTAAAAATCAATATTTACAAATAAAATTGATTATTTTATTAAATTTTTATATTATTAATTAGTGTAGTAACCCATGTTAAACATGGGATGCTGTTTTAATTATTGTTATATAATTTAATTTTTTTAAAACAATATATACCTAAAAAAATATTTTTTATAGTAATTTTTTTTAAAGTTACAATTTTAATTTATAGAAAAATAGTGATTATTAGAAAAGTGAGACAAATACTTTAATCATAATTTTTTTAAAATTAAAAGTGAAAATATGTAAAGTATAAATTGGATAACATGTGCTCGAGTATTATTTTAAAATATATATTATTAAATTTTTAACAAAATAAAATATTTATTTAAATATTTTTAAAAGGATTGTATTAAAACAAAGAGTTTAATGCTCATACATGATTAATACATTATTAGAATAAATTTACACAACCACTAAATTATAATCTACCGTTTTAATGATTTTTGAAACAATTATATGATTGACAGATAATGTGATCGGCGTGTTCATCCCACTCTTCGACAATTTAGTAATTTAGAGAATAAGATGTTGCATGCTCTAGTAATTTAGATTTATATGTTAAAAAAATTATTTAAATTTAAATAAAATATTATATGGATTCATTTACACAAATTAAAAAAAACAAAAGATTATTTAAATTTAAACAAAAGGTTAAGTATAATCTTGCACTGTATAGAAGTCATACTTATTTTTGTGGCACAATTTTTTCCCAATCTAAAGGAGTAAAATAAAATATATAATCATAAGATAATTACAGTAATAATAACTTAAAAGCGTCATAAACTAATAATAAATAGACAATTTTGAAAATAATTTTTTATTTAAATTAGATGATAAAGTTTATTAATAATAATATAAAAAAAACTATAATCCTAAATAAAATGAAATCAAACTAATAAAATAACAAATATTATAGTCATAATATAATTAAAATAATCCTAACATATTAACAAATATTATAATTTTAAGATAATTGCATTAATCAACTTAAGAGATTCATTTGTTAAAATTATCCTATTATTTAAATTTATTTGAATATATAATTTAGAAATAACAATGATTTATTTTAAAATTGGAAAAAACCATGTTGAAGTAATGTGGTTGTTAAAATTATCTAAAATTGCTTTATTGTCAATGAGATGAAATTAAAAAAACAAATAAACTAAAAATTGTATTAATTCTAAGATAATAACAAATATTATAATTTTAAGATAATTGCATTAATCAATTTAAGAGATTCATTTGTTCAAATTATCCTATTATCTAAATTTATTTCAATATCTAATTTAAAAATAACAAAGATTTATTTTAAAATTTAAAAAGTCAGTAGAAGTAATGTGGTTGTTAAAATTATCTAAATTTATTTTATTGTCAATGAGACGAAATTAAAAAACAAACTAAGAATTATATTCGAAAAAAAAAAAAGAATTACATTAATTCTAAGATAATAATAAATATTAAAATTTTAAGATAATTGCATTAATCAATTTAAACTACTTATTGCACTTTTTTAGTTTTTTATTATTATTATATACAACTATTGTTTAAAAAAAGTCATTTCTTTTTTAATTTTAAGCTTATTTTATTATTTATGACACTTAAAAACTAAGAAAAATAATTATTATTACTTTATGACGTTTAGATAAAAACTAAGAAAAAAATAATTATTATTTAAATTTAAATAAAAGATTTAAGAGATTCATTTATTAAAATTATCCTATTATTTAAATAATAGTTGGATTGCATATTGTAATTTTAGTATTTAACACGAAAAAAGTAATTTGAATATTCGATAGAAGAAGACAAATATGAATAACACTATATATATATATATATATATATATATATATATATATATATATAAAACCCCTTGAATATAGTAATAAACCTCCCTAAACAAATTAATTACAGCTTTGTTAGTGTGTTTACATCTAGAAACAAATTAATACATATAACATACCCAATACTAAGAAGCCATTATTACAATAGAAAAAATAAATGTTAGATATGGTTAGACTTTGTATGCTTGAGATGGTGTTGGTCCGCGGGACTGCATTCGACTTTGGATTTGTTAGATTTTAATTGGATCTGTTCCAAATCCGCATGTCAAAGACTGGTTTTTAAATGGTCAGACAATATGGATTTGGATCAATATCCAATCCATTAAAATAGGTTTCATAATGGTCTAGAGGCAGATTGGTTCTGGATTGGATGGCTTGACCGATTATTTTGCCCAACCCTAGAAAATACCAAGGGACAACAAGTTGAATCAACATATAATGAATGGAAGAATACATGGAGAAATTCACAAATACACATATCCTGGTTATAGAAATCCAACAATAGTTATAATATAAATAAATCCATTGGTGGGATATGTACATCAAATATTTCAAAATTCAAATTTGAAAAAATGATCGAACCAAATGATGGTGAAAAAAAATACAAGTATAAGGATGACACAACATTGCTTTGATAAACATAAACACGTAAGTTGTTGCATGAAGAGCTACAAAATTAACAGTGTTAAATAACATACAAAACCTATTTAAATATCATTATACACATTTTTTATTTATTTATAGGAATCAAATATAATATCAAGGATTTACAACACCTACGCATCATACTCAATCAACTGAGTTAAACCTCTTGATATATTATCATACACATAAATTGTTGCATAAATGACATGTTTCAGAGTTAGCAAGCAACCAGTTAATAGCAAACTGACTATACTCATGTTGTTCTTATAAGGAAAAATAAGACATGCACAAATTATGTATGATGATACATGGATTGCAACAATGGACCTTACCTTATTGATGCAATCAAACAAATGAACTATTTCAATGAAATAGATATTAAATTCATACTTAATAAAAATGAAGCTTTATTCTGAGGATGAATAATTGGACAAAAATTGGTATAAATCCTATTGAACCTATATCTGATTTGCTAGATTATATTAAAAAAAATGGTATTTACATAATTAAATTAGTTTACATCAATATAATATCGTATGAAATCATATTTTGAATCACGACTCATTCACTATTTTCAAAAGGTTGAAATAATGTTAAAAATCAATAAAAATAACCCATTACCTATTAACTAGAGATAAATTGTGAAGACATTTTTCCAAAAGTAAACACACTACCTATATTTTTTTAAAATAAGATTTAGATATTAAATTAAATATAAAAAGAATGAATTATCTTACTTGAACACAAATGTTTCACCATACAATACAATATAATATAATGAACTACGAAGATTTTTTTAAGACCAAAAGTAGCAAAGGTCTGACATAGAGGTTGCAACCATCCCAATTATGTTAGCACCAATCCAACCTCTTGCAGAAAAACTTGCCTAATATTCTTAAAATGAGTAGAATGAAAAATACAATAGGCCATGAGGGGCAAACACCAAAGGCAAGCAGACAAAAAAGAGATGAAGGACTATTTGAATCTATAACAAGGAAGACCTTATTGGTCATGTACAAAAAAGGGTGTAAATGAAAGATGGGGTAAAATCCCACCATTGTAAATCATCACAAGTAGCATCGTGATAAGCTGGTCTATGTGCACAAATATTCCTTTCACGATATATATGACCAACAACAAACACCATGGGTTTTGTCATAACCAAGGCATTACTCCATCTATTCTTTAGTTGCCACGGAACCATCAAGACATTCTTGAAAGCTTGACTAATCAGCATTGAGTAACATTCCAACCACAATTTTCCTTAACCCCTCACATCAAGATGATTTTGGTCATTTATATTTTTAAAAAGGTTTAAAATAATCTTTCTATTACAAATATAAATTTAACATTTTTGTGCTACAGGATGTTTGTGATGTCAATTCGCAATGTTGTCAACAACCTCATACGCCATAGTGAGGCTAAACTTCATGAATGAGAATTTGCATTATACTAAGATCTATAGATGTAAGATCACATGCATGAGTAATTTTTTGTAAAACATAAAGAGATATTGATGTATCAAGAAATAATCCTTATTTAAAACATAATTAGGGGGGGAGGTAATTTTTTTTTACTTTAATTATTTAAATTTTTAATTCCTAACAAAAAATATTTAATAAATAATTAAGTCTATAAAATTATTTATACACAAAATTATTAAGTTTTAGTTCAAATAATTCCTTAAGGAAATACATGTATTTATAATTTATTAATTTTTTCTTAAAAAAATTGAAACACTTAGATAAAAACACACTCACAATAATAATTCAACAATTAAAAAGAGAAACAAACTAATCAAATTTTATATATAAACAGCTTGATGCACTATTAACCTTTGAGCAAAATGTGATAAAAGGAAAAAGAATTTATTGACCGACCCCATTGTTTCCATTCGATTGTTCGTCTTTTGGATTATTTTGACCATAATCGAGTTGTGTGGTTGGTTTTGCTTCGCCGATAGTTATGCTTCTCGCTGTAGGGTTTTGTCGATTGAAGATTTCTGGGATTCATAGTATCATCTTCGTTGATTAATTGATTTTTTTTTTTTCATTTGATCATGGAGTTCTATCTAGGTGTTTAACTGTGAACATTTGTTCGTTTGCAGTGAGATTTCTGTTTCCGATTGAAGATGAAATCATTGAAGATATTTCGCTGTTCATGATAGTATTAGAAACGTTAAACTAACTATTTTCATCGATGAGTTTTCTCTTATTTGATTTCTCTGGACTTGAACGTGAAACTCATGGATTGAATTGGGAACTTGTTTTTCTGAAGCGTAGTGTTTGGAGTTATTGTTTGTTTGTAGAAGGAACAATAAGAGTGTTTGAGGCACTGGAATTTTGGGGGAAGTAGTGTGGGACAGTGTGGCTGGGCCTTTGACTCTTTGATTGATGATGATCTGCATCTGTTTTGGAGGAATTCTACTACTCATCTTTTAGTGTTTACTTGGTAATTTTTAATACAAGATAGTACGTAACAGTGGCACGAGACCTGTCAATTGGAATATGAATGATTTCTTCAAATAGTGAGCGTGTGAAATCTGCAGGGGTGTGAAAATATTGGACCAAACGTTACTGTGACAACTTAATATGATGTGTGACATCTTGTGGGTTCAATTGGATCTTAAAAACCTTTTTGAATAATCTCCCTGCATTTATTGTAGTTTGTAATGACTATTTGTTCTTGATTTGGATCTCTTACATTTTTTTGTGAATCCCAGTTTGAGAGGTTTTATGATTTACACCTAAAAAATATCCTTCATGTTACTGCTGAAAACCTTCCTTTTACGGAAAAGGATTAAGCTTAAAATTTTCTCTTTTAACTTGGTTTCCTATATTTTGTATGAAAATTCAGAGGCATGCATGTACAAGGTTGAATCAAACCTAAACAAGCTTATCTTGCATGACTTGTCATGTAATTTCAAAGAGTATTGTTTAGGTTATTACTTTTAAATGGTCAAATTATTAATTTTTGCTTGGAGTTTGTGTGTGTATACATACATATTTATTTATCATGATACCTTTTTTATTCAAAGAATTAATTAAATTTGAATCTACTGTGAAAAGATTGCTTCATATGTTATCTTGTAAATGTTTTCCCATAAAGGCTTCTTTTTTTTTAAATGTTTTCCAATAAAGTCTTTTTCAGTTTCTTTCCTATGTTTAGTTTTTTTACTAGGTTTTCTTGTTAATTCTTACGAAAATTTGGTGTTCAACTTGTGCATGGAAATTAATTATTTCTGTAATATTTATATAATTAAAGTTATCTTCGAATACAATAATTTCCTTGTCTTTAAAATTTTTTTGATTACTTTGATCTATGATCTTAGTTTATTAGACTATTCTGTTCAAAGAATCCTTTTCTGTTAAAAAAATTAAGATGTTTTGTTTTAGTTTTTTTTATGCAGTTCGGTTTCCTGCTATATATTGTATTGCATTTAAGCACTTGATTTCCCATTTACAAAGAACAATAATGAATTCTTAGAGCATTTGATTGGAATAATTAGTTCCTATTTGGAAATTTCTTTTCAATTCTATTCGATTGATGATTTCAATTCCATGATTCTTGGCTTTATTATCCCTATTCTTATGATTTATTCTCAAAATTGTATGGTTTTGCTTTTCCAATTGTTGAAGTTTATTTTTCTTAATTTTACTTATGTGCTTTGGACTGAAGATTTGAAGAAAATGATACTTCATCTGACATTCTCTTCTCTTCTGTTACCTCAATCATGGAGATCTTGGTGTTGAAATGCTTAAGTTTATTCATTTGCAGAATGTTGAAGTATAGATTTTAATTTTTCTTCGATGGATCCCTTTGTTGTTAGTTTCTGAGTTATCATGGGGGCATATTGATTGAGTTGGGAATCTCTTTTCTTGCAGTGTAGTTTTTGAGTAGTTTTGGGGTACATTCTGCATAGCATCCAGCATCATGCCTGATTCGGTGATTCCTACACCCTCAATTCTGATTTCTTAGATTTTGCCTTTTGGTTCTACTTTTCATTGGCCTAGTATGAGCGTTTCTTGATTCACTTTTCCAAGATTTCTGCTTCGATCTCACAAGAGCAGTGAATGTGTGGTGGGTTGTGGAAGCAGTGGTTATCTTATTACATGATTTGGCGATCTCTACTCTGGATTCTGAATCATGGATTTGATTTCTACTTTTCATTGATCTAGTATGAGAGCTTTATTTACTTCTCCCTGATTTTGGGTTGGGTCTCAATGTGCGTGGCTGTGGAAGCAGTGGCTATCGTGTTGCTGCCTATATTTCTTGATCTAATCTTTTGCCGATTCTGTCACTTGCATGCTGTTTGCGATCATATAAGCTTGTTATAGTCTACCTGGGTTCTGGAATCCTTGGAATTTATCTCTTTCAACTCCATCTTTCTCTGTTCCATTATGAGCATTTCACAATTTAGTGGATTTCTGCTTAGTTCTCACACACAGATAAGAAGTGCTGTTTACGATGTCTCTGGTCTTTTTGAATTTTTTTTTTCATTTGTATCCTTTCTTTTTTAAGTGTTTAGCTTTTTCGATTTTATTCTCTGTGACTTCACTGGACCTTCTCTTTTTCGGTTCAGCATATCTGGAATTTTTTCTGGCTGGAATTTGGTGAATTTATGTTGTTGTGGATTATTTCTTTGTAGGTGATGCACAGCAGCATAGTGTGCTTGCTTTGTAATTCAGTTTTTGAATTTGGCTTATGTTATCCAGTTTTTTTTAATTGGCTGTATTTTACTTGCTAGTTTCTAGTTGCATTCAATTGATGGGTTTGGTTCAGCCCCCGCATCTTTCCTTTGTACTTTTCTTCTTTTATTAATTGAATTACAGCTGTCCTTATCATATGATAGGGAGCCTAGGGGGTGTCATTTTGGGATCCCCTTGGTCCTTCTCGAGGTTTGGGTGGTCTGAACCTTTATTAAAAACTTCACTGGACCTTACAAGGTAGATTAACAATGGATATTTGATTGGCAGTGGAAGCAGTGGCGGGTGGTTATTGACTGGCTATGCTTTCTTTTTGGCCGAATTTGACAGTGTACAGTAACCTGGTAGTGTCAGAGTTCTATTGTGTGTTTCTAACAGGAACATTAAGAGTGTTGAGGCACTGGAGTTTTTGTAGAGCATTCGTTTGTCGCAATTGGGTTTGGAAAACTATGCAACTCTTTGTTCACTGTTTTCTTGATAAATCTAGGTTTTGATCTGCTTGCATTTATACAGCGAAGTAGAAGGGCTAAGAGCTTTGGTTAAATTGATTTATTTGATGAGTCTATCTCTATTAATTTATTTAAATGGAATTGGTCACGAAAAATATGGATAGAATTGTGAACCTGTTTTTTCTGCAGTTTAGTGTTTGGGATTGTTTTCCGTAAAATCCAACATTGCATCGAGTCACGTGCATCACTTGGCTATGTCTCTCTGTGTTGCTGAATTTTGTTTTTCATTTCTATACTTCATTGATTTGAGTATTTAGTTTTTTTGATTTTATTCTTTGTGAGTTCCGTTGGACCTTATAGGGTAGATAAAATGGATGTTTGGTTGCCAATGGAAGAAGTGGAGGGTCATTATTGACGTACTTGCGATAAAGCCTTAGGTTGTATTACCCTTATATTCATTATTTTCTATTGTTTGTTCTGGACTGGCTATACTGTGGAACTCCTCTTTCATCGTTTTCTTGACAACTTTTTATATGAAAGATAAATCTAGCTGTTGAACTGCTTGCATTTATCTGTTTGCAGCACACTATGTCTTCATATCAGATTTCAGTTTTGGCTTTTATTATTAAATCATAAAAGATATTCTTTACTTCTTGGTATAGTGAATTGAAACAGCTAACATTTCTTCGATGAGTTTCCTCTATTATTTTATTTCCCTTGACTTGATCGGAAAACATAGAGATTCAATTGTGAATCCTTAGGTTATATTACCCTTACGTTTATTACTTTGTAGTATTTGTTCTGCACTGCTATGCTTTGTATTTGGCCAAATTTGTGTTGTACAGTAACCTGGCAGTGTTAGAGCTATAGTGTGTTTCTAACAGGACAATGAGAGTGTTGGGGGCACTGGAGTTTTTGCAGAGCATTCGTTTTGGAGAACTATGCAACTCTTCTTTGATCGTTTTCTTGACAACTTTTTATATGAAAGATAAAACTAGGTGTTAAACGGCTTGCATTTATCTACACTGAGTCTTCATGAGATTTCTGTTTTGGATTGAAGATTAAATCAGAAAAGATATTGTGTGATTCTTGATACAGCAAAGTAGAAGGGCTAAGAGATCTGGATAAATTAATTTATTTGATGAGTTTCATATCTATTATTTTATTTATATGGAGTTGATCACAAAACATTTGGAATCAATTGTGAACTTGATTTTTTTTTTTTTTTTTTACAGTGTAGTGTTTGCAATTGTTTCCATAAAATCCAGCATTGAATCAAGTCATACATTTGGCTACATCTCTCTGTGTTTCTAAGTTTTTTTTTTATTTTTTCATGTCTGTGTCATTGTGTTTTGAGTGTTTAGTTTTTTCAGTTTTATTCTTCGTGACTTCTAATGGTCCTTACAGGGTAGATAAGCAATGGATGTTTGTTTGGCAGTGGAAGCAGCAGCAGGTGATTATTGACCGACTTCCTGCAAAGCCTTAGGGTTTATTACCCTTACATTCATTACTAGTGTTTGTTCTGGACTGGCTATGCTTTCTTTTTGGACGAATTTGGCGGTGTACATTAACCCTGTAGTGTCAAAGTTATAGTGTGTTTTTCGGACAGGAACGATAAGAGTGTTGGAGGCACTAAAGATTTTGGGGTGCATTAGGATATCCTTAGTATTGCTTAGTTTCTGAATTTGATCCTGGGGCATATGGATTGAGTTTTAAACCCCTCTTGCAGTGTAGTGCTTAGTAGCTTTGGGTTACTTTCTGCATAGCATCCAACCTCGTGCATTGGTGATGTTTACATTCGATTCAAAACTCCCATATTGGTCTTTCATTTTTACCTTTTCTTGGGTCTGGTATGACTGTATGAGCAATTCCCGATTTACTTCATGATTTCTGCTTTGTGTCTTACAAAGAAGTCAAACAGTGGAAGTCTCTGGTTAATTGTGGAAGCAGTGACTATATTATTACATGAGTTGGTGATCTCTCCCCTGGATTCTGAATTTGTGGATTTGTCTTTCGTTTCTACTTTTTCATTCGTCTATGAGCATTTCTCAATTTACTTCACCTTGATTTTGTCTTGGGTCTCACAGGGAAGACTAGTAGATGTGTTTTTGGCTGTGGAAGCGGTGGCTAACTTATTGCTGGATATACTTCTTCATCTAATCTCTTCCTATCAGGATTTACTTGCATTTATTCATTTGCCGCATGCTGGATTCCAGATGAGTTTTATTTTCATGGGTTTTGCTAATTGAGGATTGAATATTTTCATGAGTCTTTGATGACTTTTTTTGTACTGTTTTCATTTTGTTCACGGGGAATATGGATTGAATTGTGAAGTTGATTCTTCTGCATTGAGTTGTGTATACATATGTTTAATGTTCTTTGCATTCATAGCATTGGCATCATGCGTGATTATTGATGAACTTCCAGTAAAGCCTTAGGTTGCATTACCCGTACATTCATTATTTACTAGTGTTTGTTCTGGACTGGCTATGCTTTGTTTTTGGCCTAATTTGACTGTGTACAGTAACCTGGTAGTGTTCGAGTTATAGTGTGTTTCTAACAGGATCAATGAGAGTGTTGGAGTCACTTGACTTTTTGCAGATCATTGTTTGTCACATTTGGGTTTGGAGAACTATGCAATTCTTCTTTCATCGTTTTCTTGACAACTTTAAATGTTTAGTTTTGTTTGTTTTATCCTTTGTGACTTCCACCGGACCTTACAGGGTAGATAAGCAATGGATGTTTGGTTGGCAGTAGAAGAAGTGGTGGGTGATTATTGATGGACTTCTTGCAAAGCCTTTGGTTTTATTACCATTACACTCATTTTTTTCAAGTGTTTGTGCTGGACTGCTATGCTTTCTTTTTGGGCCAAATTTGATGGTACAGTAACTTGCTAGTGTCATAGTTAGAGTGTGTGTTTCTAACAGGAAAAGATTAAGAGTGTTGGAGGCACTGGAGTTTTTGCAGAGCATTCATTTGTCGCATTTTGGTTTGGAGAACTATGTAAAGTCTTGGTGTTGAACTGTTTGCATTTATCTGTTTGCCGCACACTGAGTCTTCATATGAGATTTCTGTTTTGGATTGAAGATTAAATCATGAAAGATTCTTGATACAGCGAAATAGAATGGCTAACCTCTCTAGATAAACTAATTTATTTTGAGTTTCATCTCTATTATTTTATTTCAATGGACTTGATCACAAAACTAATTTTATTTGATTGATTACTTGATCTACGATCTTAATTTATTAGAATATTCTGTTCAAAGAATCCTTTTCTGTTAAAAAAAATTAAAAAAGTTTTGTTTTGGGTTTTTTATGCAGTTCGGTTTCCTGCTATATATATTATATTGCATTTAAGCAGTTGATTTTCCATTTACAAAAAACAATAATAAATTCAATCCTCAATTTACTTCACCTTGATTTTGTCTTGGGTCTCACAAGGAAAACTAGTGGATCTGTTTTTGGCTGTGGAAGCAGTGGCAATCTTATTGCTGGATAGACTTCTTGATCTAATCTCTGCCGATCAGGATTTACTTGCATTTATTCATTTCCGCATGCTGGATTCCATTTGAGTTTTATTTGCATGGGTTTTGCTAATTGAGGATTGAATATTTTCATGAGTCTTTGATGACTTTTTTTGTACTGTTTTCATTTTGTTCACGGGGAATATGGATTGAATTGTAAAGCTGATTCTTCTGCATTGAGTTGTGTATACATACGTTTAATGTTCTTTGCATTCATAGCATTGGCATCATGTGTGATTTGGTGATCTCTACCTCGGTTTTTCTGAATTCTTGGAATTGCCTCTCTTACATCCATTTTAATCATTATGGGTTTGGTTTTGGATTTTTTATTACTTGGTGATTTGGGCTTTGGGTCTTGCAATGTGAGCTGTGAAAGAAGCGGTGGGAGAGTACTATTGACTTCTGAGTAAAATCTTAGGTTTTATTACCCTTGATACAATCACTATCTTGTTATGTTCATTATGGAGTAGCTTTTCTTCTCTGGTTTCTGTTTTGGAATTGTAACAGGTTCCAAATAGCATCAGCCTCATGTATGATTTGGTTATTTTCTGAATTGTTGTATTTCATGTATCTTTTAATTTACATCTTGCCCCAATAAGAAAAATATAAATAATGCTCAGATTCCAAAGGAAGCTACACTTGATTCTTTCATTAACTATCCTCATAATATCTCTTGATTCAAATACTTACTTGAGCGTTGGAGAATTTTTGCAAGTACCCCCACCATTTGGCATTGCACATTTAAGAGGATTCGGACCATTCGGCACCACATACTTCACGCATCTAGTGTTTGTGCTGGACTGGTTATGCTTTCTTTTTGGATTGAATTAGTGTAGTGTTTGGGATTGTTTTCCGTAACATCCAGCATTTCATCAAGCCTTGTGCATCATTTGGTGACGTGTGGCTGTTTTTTTTTTTTTTCATTTCTATACTTTATTTTTTAAGTGTTTAGTTTTTTTCGATTTTATTTCTGTGACTAAGTCTTGGTGTTGAACTGCTTGCATTTATCTGTTTGCCACACACTGAGTCTTCATATGAGCTATCTGTTTTGGATTGAAGATTAAATCATGAAAGATATTATGTGATTCTTGATACAGCGAAATAGAATGGCGAACCTCTCTGGATAAACTAATTTATTGAGTTTTATCTCTAGTATTTTATTTCAATGGACTTGATCACAAAGGATATGAAATGAATTGTGATCCTATTTTTTTCTGCAGTGTGATATTTGGAATTGTTATGTGTAATGTTTCACATTGCATCAAGCCTCATGCACCATTTGGAGATGTCTCTCTAGGTTTTTTTTTTTTTTTTTCCCTTTTGTTATTTGTTTTGGGTATTCAGTTTTTTTCTATTTTGTTCACTGTGACTTCCACTGAACCTTACAGGTAGATAAGCAATGGATGTTTGGTTGGCAGTGGAAGTAGTGGCGAGTGGTTATTGATAAACTTCATGTCAAAGTTATAGTGTGTGTTTCTAACAGGAACAATAAGAGTGTTGGAGGCACTGAAGATTTTGCGGTGCATTAGGATATCCTTAGTATTGCTTAGTTTCTGAATTTGATCCTGGGGCATATGGATTGAGTTTTAAACCCCTCTTGCAGTGTAGTGCTTAGTAGCTTTGGGTTACTTTCTGCATAGCATCCAACCTCGTGCATTGGTGATGTTTACATTCGATTCCAAACTCCCATATTTGTCTTTCATTTTTACCTTTTCTTGGGTCTGGTATGACTGTATGAGCAATTCCTGATTTACTTCATGATTTCTGCTTTGTGTCTTACAAAGAAGTCAAACAGTGGAAGTCTCTGGTTAATTGTGGAAGCAGTGACTATCTTATTACATGATTTGGTGATCTCTCCCCTGGATTTTGAATTTGTGGATTTGTCTTTGGTTTTGACTTTTTCATTCGTCTATGAGCATTTCTCAATTTACTTCACCTTGATTTCGTCTTAGGTCTCACAAGGAAGACTAGTGGATGTGTTTTTGGCTGTGGAAGCGGTGGCTATCTTATGAATTGTATTGTGAAGCTGATTCTTCTGCATTGAGTTGTGTATATATGCATTTAATGTTCTTCGCGTTCATAGCATTGGCATCATGCGTGATTTGGGGATCTCTTCGCATTCATAGCATTGGCATCATGCATTTAATGTTCTATCTAGGTGTTTAACTGTGAACATTTGTTCATTTGCAGTGAGATTTCTATTTTTGATTGAAGATGAAATCATTGAAGATATTTTGCTGTTCATGATATAGCGTATTAGAAACGTTAAACTATTTTCATCGATGAGTTTTCTCTTATTTGCTTTCTTTGGACTTGAACGTGAAACTCACAAATTGAATTGGGAACTTGTTTTTTTTTTTGCAGCGTAGTGTTTGGAGTTATTGTGTGTTTTGTAGAAGGAACAATAAGAGTGTTTGAGGCACTGGAATTTTGGGGGAAGTAGTGTGGGACAATGTGGTTGGGCCTTTGACCCTTTGATTGATGATGATCTGCATCTGGTTTGGAGGAATTCTACTACTCCTCTTTTAGTGTTTACTTGGTAATTTTTGAAGATTGACGCCTCGCCTCTTCATTTAGATTTTTGGTATCTTCATACCTTAAGTCTTTTCCGTTCTATTAGTCTAGTATTTTCTTTTTATGCCATAACATGTATGAATGATGACATTGTATTGTGTGTTATAGATTAAACTTTATCTTTCTTGTTTGATGTTTTGATTTGCCCTGTTTTCTATTATCTCTAACATCACTAGATGATTTACTTCTTAGGAACTAATTCTGAGTGATTGCAATAGATTACCAAATGGCCTAATCAGTTTTGAAATCATCTCTAGTATCAGGTTAATCGATTACCAACCATTACAATCAATTACAATACTAATTTCAGATATCAGATATTGTTCTGTATCCATTGCAATCGATTACCATCTTGTGGCAATCGATTATTAGATGATCTCTGATATTCAGAATTGGCTGTCTTGTTTGCAATCGATTACAAGTCTACTGCAATCAATTATAACAGCTGACAACAAGTGTAAATCATATTCTGATACACGGGATAATCGATTACACCTTGATTACAATCGATTATATCTGGAATAACGGTCATTTTTAAAGATCTCCAAGACTCATTCTTTGTCTAACTAATTCCGAATCTTTTTGACCCATGTCATATATTTGAACCCATATCATTTTGTGCAGAACAAAAAAAAAAAAACAGTTACAATATCTTTTCATTCCTTCAATTGTCAAAATCCAAATCTTTGATTTGATTTACAGATTTGATATTGCTTTGATCACTCTCTTCTTTCAGATTCAATATTGCTTTTCTTTCTGATTCAATATTGCTTTTATTGCTATACCCATTTGAGATTGAACCTCTGAGCCTATACAACTATATCCCTCTTTTGTTCCTTCATGAACTGAGGTGATTCAACATTAGTTCTTAACTGCTAAATCTGCTCATAGGAGTTTCTTGATCTGATCTCATATCTACTATATCAGCACATCAAGGTATTTTCGTTCTTTAATCTTTTTCATTGATCTTGTTTAATTAGCATTGTAGGAATTTCATTCCTAAATGCTGTGTTGAAATTAGATGGTATTTCTAATTTTGTTTCTAGAATTATGTTGTTCTAGAGTTTAGAAATTGGATGATGAATGGTGTTTTCACATTCAATCTTCTAGGTTCCTGTTTCAAGTTGTGAAATCAGGATTTGCTGTGAATTATGTGTGGATGGTGTATGTAATCAAATTCATAGTGAAACTCCTTGGTGAAAGGGTGAACTGGACGTAGAACCAGTATAAATCAACATGCTCTATCTCTCTATCCCTTGATGTATTTCAATTTAGCATTTCATCTTTATCAAGATAATTTGTTCTAAATCATTTCTATCTTAAGCTGAGGTTGTTTTTTTTGGTTTATTCAATCAATGTAACATTCTCTGAAATCTTGTCACTTTATGATAAATCAATTCATCTCCTCCTCTTGATTGATTACTCGGCTGATCCTAACAATTTTTAATACAAGATAGTACATAAGTATCTACTGTTCTATTGAATATCCTCATGGTAACATGGCACGAGACCTGTCAATTAGAATATGAAAGATTTCTTCAAATAGTGAGTGTGTGAAATCTGCAGGGGTGTGGAAATATTGGACCAAGAGTTACTGTGACAACTTAGTATGATGTGTGACATCTTGTGGTTCAATTGGATCTTAAAAACCTTTTTGAATAATCTCCCTGCATTTATTGTAGTTTGTGATGACTATTTGTTTTTGATTTGGATCTCTTATATTCTTGCTAATTGAACATTTTTTTGTGAATCCTAGTTTGAAAGGTTTTATGATTTACACTCAAAAAATATTCTTCATGTTACTGCTGAAAACCTTCCTTTTATGGGAAAGGAGTTAGCTTAAAATTTTCTCTTAATTTGGTTTCCTATGTTTTTGTATGAAAATTCAGAGGCATGCAAGTACAAGGTTGAATCAAACCTAAACAAGCTTCTCCTGCATGACTCGTCATGTAATTTCAAAGAGTATTGTTTAGGTTATTACTCTTAAATGGTCAAATTATTAACTTTTGCTTGGAGTTTGTGTGTGTATACATACATATTTATTTATCATGATACCTTTCTTATTCAAAGAATTAATTAAATTTGAATATACCTTGAAAAGATTGCTTCATATGTTACCTTTTAAATGTTTTCCAATAAAGTCTTTTTCAGTTTCTTTCCTATGATTAATGTTTTATGCAGTTCGGTTTCCTACTATATATTATATTGCATTTAAGCAGTTGATTTCCCATTTACAAAGAACAATAATAAATTCTTAGAGCATTTGATTGGATTAGTTAGTTCCTATTTGGAAATTTCTTTTCAATTCTATTTGGTTGATGATTTTAATTCCATGATTCTTGGCTTTGCTATCCTTATTCTTATGGTTTATTCTCAAAATTGTATGGTTTTGCTTTTCCAATTGTTGAAGTTTGTTTTTCTGGTGTGTATGAATGAGATTCTGGTGTGTATCAATTTGCCATTCATTCTTCATACAGACAATTAGAACGGCTAGCAAGTATACATAATTTTAATTTTTCTTCAATGGGATCCCTTTGTTGGTAGTTTCTGAGTTTTATCATGGGGGCATATCGATTGAGTTGTGAACCTCTTTTCTTGCAGTGTAGTTTTTGAGTAGTTTTGGGTTACATTCTGCATAGCATCCAGCCTCATGCCTGATTTGGTGATCTCTACTCCCTTGATTCTGATTTCTCAGATTTTGCCTTTTTGTTCTACTTTTCATTGGCCTAGTATGAGCATTTCTTGATTTACTTTTCCAAGATTTCTGCTTTGATCTCACAGGGAAGAGCAGTGAATGTGTTGTGGGTTGTAGAAGCAGTGGTTGTCTTATTACATGATTTGGCGTCCTCTACTCTGGATTCTGAATCTTGGATTTGATTTCTAATTTTCATTGGCCTAGTATGAGAGTTTTATTTACTTCTCTCTGATTTTGGGTTGGGTCTCAGTGTGTAGTTGGCTGTGGAAGCAGTGGCTACAATATTGCTGTCTATATTTCTTGTCACTTGCATGCTGTTTGCGATCTTATTAGTCTACCTGGGTTCTTGAATCCTTGGAACTGATCTTTTTCAATTCTATCTTTCTCATTTCCATTATGAGCATTTCACAATTTAACGGATTTCTGCTTAGGTCATACAGGAAGATAGGAAGTGTTGTTTGTGATTTATCTTCTCAACAGGCGCAGGGGATGGGTTTGGTTGGCTTTCACTTTAATTTTGAGAATCTGCATCTGGGTTTGGAGAACTATGCAACTCTTCTTTCACTGTTTTCTTGATAATTTATATGAAAGATATATCTAGGTGTTGAACTGTTATTTGTTTAAAACATGCTGAGTCTTTATATAAGATATTGTCCGAGTTATAGAATTTAAGATTCAAGGAAAGAAGAAAAAGGAAAAGGACAAAAAATAGAACAATAAGATAAATATAAAAAATAATCTCTCTCTATAAAGTTTGTTGAAAATAATATAAAATAAAAATTATAACCTTAAATAAAATCAAATTAACAAAATAACAAATATTATAATCTTAAAATAATTACAATAATCCTAAGATAGTAATAAATATTATAATTTTAAGATAATTATATTAATCAATTTAAACTACTCATTGTATTTTTTTCAATTTTTTATTATTATTGTTATCAACTATTATATAAAAAAAATTATTTTTGAATTTTAAGATCTTAAACTAATATTTTTTTAAAAAAATCCAGTTTAAAAAATTGAAGTTAATACCAAATAATTAATTGAAATTTAAATCCATTTAGACATGTTACATTGAATGTTTAAATTTGTTATATTCACAATCTTTAAATTCATTATATTCATAAGATAATTACAATAATAATAACTTAAAAGTGTCATAAAATAATAACAACGGAAAAAATTTAAAAATATTTTTTTATTTAAATTAGATGATAAATTTTGTTAAAAATAATGTAAAATAAAAATTATAACCCTAAAGGAAATCAAACTAACAAAATAACAAATATTATAAACTTAAAATAATTACAATAAATCTAAGATAATAACAAATATTATAATTTTAAGATAATTACATTAATCAATTTAAACAACCCCTTATACTTTTTTCAATTTTTTTTTATTACTATCAACTATTTTTTAAAAACAATAATTTCTTTTTGAAATTTTTGATCTTCAACTAATATTTTTTTTTAAAAAAAAGATTGTAGTTAAAAAAATGAAATAGCAAATTACAGCAACACCCCTTGAGGTTTGCTTCAATTACTCATGCACCCCCTCATTTTTTTACCATTACTTTGGCACCCTTTATTTTAACGATGTTATGTTAGTTTTTTAAATGAATTTATATTTAATTTTAATTGATTTATTTAAAATATCGTAATTACCCTTATACTTATGTGACCTAAAAACTTCTTTCTCTTCCTCTGTTTCATGCTATTGTTCTTCTAAAAGGGAGAGAACGGTTGTTCTTCCTCTATTTCGTTTTATGCTACTATTCTTCCAAATAGGAGAGAATTGTTTTTCTTTATCTGTTTTGTGTTAGTGTTCTTCTAAAGGAGGGATATTTTTCTTGTACGCGAATTTTCTGTTTCGTGCTTGACAACCATATTTGCAGCGACTTCCAACTCAATGATGACTTTGTCCGTGGCGACGACGACCCCATCTGTGGCTTGCAACTTTATGATGACGCTGACCCTAACGATCGCAACTCTTTTTCTAATCCTACTACTATGTCGCTTCCAACCTCGATCGACCCTCTGATTTAGTTGTCACAGGTTGAGTTGGTGCTTTTGTTTTAAAAGGTATGTCTTTTATTCTAAATACTATGCTCCTCTGTTTTGTTAATGCTCATTTGTTTAGATATTGTGTTCCTGTCAAGAATTTGTAGATTTTTTTATTATTATAAATAAAAGAGGCGAATTAAAAATACATATAGTGGGATTTAGTGTTTGTTTGTGATTTTTAATTTAAATTTTTTATTTGTTGAGTTTTTTTATGGGGACCAATGCATGTGGACATGTGGGGGACAAAACATTTGATTGTGGGGGACCACTAATGTTTATAGTATTTCCTACTTTGTTACTTGGTTTCATAGTTTAAATCAATTCTATAGTAACATACTTGGGTTTGTGTCTGTAAAAGGATGTTAGTCATGATCAAAATAGGTTAAAATTAAGAATAAATTTGAAGTAGTTTTCAATTAAGCATGTAAAGTTTCTAATTTGATGATAGTGAATGATGTTCATAGAAAAATCAATACCAGTTCTTGAGTTTTTTTAAACTTTTGGAGCTTATTTTCTACAAGCAATGGTGTGATGCATGAATGAATGCTAGATATTGGGCATTAAATTCTTTGTACTGTGAAAATAGGAGCATATGACTATGTTTATTTTAAATTTCTTTTATTACATTGTTTGATATGCTTGTTTGACTTTATGTAAAAGTGGGTCATTTATCTTTGCCAATCTCTATTATTATGGTGTTGTTTGATTTTATTGGAGAAAAGTAATTTATATGATAACATTTTTTTAATCTTATTAGTTTGTATAAGAACTATTTTTAAGTTTGTTAATTGTAATGGCTCACAAATTGCATCAGTTAAGGCTGTTCAACATAGGCTAGATGGTAGATTTTTAAAAGTAACATATGTTGGTGAACAATAGTTTAAGGTTCAAGATGGTTTTACCCCTTTTGTTGTGGACCCAAAATTAAAAGAATGTGGATGTAGGTTTTAGAAAATAACTGGGTTGCCTTGCAAACATGTTTGTGCATGCATATCTCATAATAGATTAAATCCTACTTTGTTTTGTGATGAAACACATTCCATGACTAAGTTAAGGACAACATATGCTATGCTGATTCATCCCATGGGTGAGATTGACCCTAACAATAGGGGTGGGTGGCTTGATATTGACCCTCCTCCCTTAAAAAGACAAGTTGGAAGGCCTAGAAATGCTAGAAAGAAAAGTGTTGTTGATGAACCAACATGAAATCAACAAGCAAGAAGGTCAAATACCATAAAGTACTCAACTTGTAATCATTTTGGACATAATAGTAGAACTTGTCAAAGGGCATCGGTGAAGAAGAAAAAACACATAAGCTTATGTGATAGTATATATGAATTTTGTTTGCAGTTACTGTTATGTATATATCTTATTGCTGAAACATCTTTTTTTTGTGCCTTTTTTTTTTTTTAGAAAAATACTGCTGAACCATCTTCTACTCAATCATGTGTCAATCCTAAAAGCTCTCAAGTTGTGCAACACAAGTAAACATTCAAATTGCCACCAATGAAGAACAACAACTAACAACCAAGGGCCTACCACATCAACAACCACAAAAAAAAAAAAAAAAAGCCAAGAGCCAAACCTAAGAAAACAATTGACAACTATGGAGCTCATGATTTAGGAAATTCAATGTGTTAGAATTATTTTTTGAATGTACTGGTTGCATAAGGAATTTTTTTTGAATGTATACATGTTATTGGTTTGTAGACAACTTATAATGAATTTATATGTATTCTAGTGCATGGTATTTTTTTTTAGAACAATATATATATATATATAGTAACTTTAGATAGGCTAGATATTTTGGGTACATCTAATGAGTTTTTATTTTGTTAGTATAACAATTATGTTATGGATATCAAAGTATACAGACTTATTAATGAAATTTGGTATTTTATGTTCTTATTTTTTGTTGTGTAGTGTGTTTTTTTTTTCTTACTCTTTCTATTTGTAATTTGTAAAATAAAAAATAGGAAATATCATGTCTTTTTCTCTTTTTCCAAATGAATTTATATTTAAAAGTCCAATATATCAACTAATAGTCATTTAATAAATGGTGATAAAGATACAAAATTGTCTTACTTATATCAGTAACCAATAGGCTTGAGAAATGGTGGAAATAATGTTTTTAAAATTTTAACACATGTATCCCCGACCTTTTAAACTTATTACTCATGTATCCCTTGACCTTTTAATCTCATTACACATATACCCCTTAAATTTTAAATACATCATATATGTACCCCTTAATTTTTAAACACATCACATATGTATCTTCTTAACTTTTAAAATTATTACATATACTCCTCAATTTTTTAATACATTACACATGCACTCCCTATGTTTACAAACAAAGATAATTGCATTTTTGAAAAAAAAGAATATTATAAAAGTCATGTGTTAGTCACATGACATAAAAAGTTATAAAAAATTAATAGAGTTAACTCTGTTTTCAATGGTGGAGTTGCAAGTGTAATGAGATACCAAAAGTTAAAAGATTTTGTGTAGGGGTTAAAAAAAGGAGGGGGTGCATGTATAGTTGAAGCAAATCTCAAAGGGTGTTGTTGTAATTTGCTCAAAACGAAATTAATACCAAATAATTTATTTAAATTTAAATCTATTTAAACTTGTTACATTTAATCTTTAAATTTGTTATATTCATAAAATAATCACAATAATAACTTTAAAACGTCATAAAATAATAACAACGGGATAAATTTGAAAATCATTTTTTATGTAAATTAGATGATAAAGTTTATTGAAAATAATATAAAATAAAAATTATAATCCTAAACGAAATCAAACTAATAAAATAACAAATATTATAATTTTAAAATAATTACAATAATCCTAAGATAATTAAATTGGTAAATATTATAACTCTAAACAAAATCAAACTAACAAAAGATCTCTCCGTATCTTAATTATTGATGGAGTGATGGTTGATAACCGTAAACAATAATCACTGATAAGCGTTATCATTGTTGTTGCATAAAATGTTCATCATTAAACTTTAAGAATCTAGAATTTCCTATGAACATTTGTTATTTAGATTTTACTTATTGAGTTTCTTAGTTTGTTAGAATTCCAAGTACATCTAAAAAAAAAAATACATAAAAAGTGTAAAAGTTATAATATGTAATTGTTGAAAAAAAAGAAAAAAAATGTAAAAATTATAATTTTAATAATAATATTACTTTGAATATTCAATTTATTTTTAAAATTAAATAGATTAATTTGTTAAAATTATTTTTTTTATTTAACATAATTAAATATAAAATTAATATGGAACTACTACGTGACATTTAACAACTGAAAAAATCTATATAATAGATAATTGATAATAGATTGAAAAAAAAAAAAGAGAAGAAGATAATAGATAATAGATGTCAATAATATTCAATCTATCTTTTTATTTATTTATTTTATTTGCATTTTAATCAATAAAATGTGTTTTTTTATTGTTCTGTAAGTTTCGAGAACGCGTATTCTGAATAATCTGTGCAGCCGTTGAAGCTCTGCTCTGCCACTCAATCTCACGGTTCACGCTCTCAACCTCGCTGGCGCACGAACCTCGCCGGTGTCTTCACCTCACCAACGCACCAACCTCGTCGGACCACTGAATCTCGTCGGAGCTTCGCCGCGGTTCTTCCTTCTTCTCTGCGCTGCGCCACCACTAACCACCGAGGCACCGACGGACCACTGCGGCAGCTGCGTCTTCAATTTCGCGGACGACCTTCATTCTTCCGTGTCTCCTTCGCCTTCTCTGTTCGTAGACCACCGAGTCACCAACGGCTCACGCGCTTGCCTTGGTATGTCTAATGGTTCAGTTCTCTGTGTTTGCATCTTAGTAATGGTTCAGTTCTCTGTGTTTTGTGTGCTTTTGTTTACTGTTTACTTGACCTTCAGTGAGGACTTAGGGAAATACTTGCAGATATAGTGCATTCTTCTTTTGCCATGTGTTGCTGAGAAGAAGTGGAGTTTTAGGATAACTATTGTGTTGGAAATATTGTTGATAAAAAAAACTTAAAGGGGAATTGGCAGATTCCTTTGTGACAATAAATTGAAAGATCATATGCTTTTTAGTGGGTGTGATAACTGATAAGAGACTATTTCAATTATTATATAATTTACCAAGTGTCCATGCCTAAAATATGTCTTAGATGATTATATCATTATCATATTGTATTTGTGTGTGTATTGGCAAATGAAGAAAAGATAAAATATTAGTATAGTCTAAACCTTGCTGCTTTTTCAGTTTTAAACTACTGATATAGGATCTATATTGCATTGCTGTTTTGGCCTTGAATCTTACTGGTATAGAGTGCTATTTTGCTGCTATCTCATGTCCTAATTTTACTATTATAAAATGTTATTTTGCTGTTGTTTGATGTCCTAATTCCACTGCTGTTTCAGATTTAATTTACTGATATATACATTCTATTGCTGTTTTCAGTTTTCATTAACTAATATAAAATCTAAATTCCTTTGCTGTTTGCATTACTAATTTTCTGATATGCAATCAAATTCCTCTGCTGCTTGGGACTATTATTTTCTTCTCATGTGAAATCCAATTTCCACTTGCTGTTTAGAATTATCATTTTCTGATGTGAAATTCAAGTTCACTGTTGTTTTGGTATTAAATTTTCTGATATGGATGTTAATCCTTGCTGTTGTTCAGTTTTTAATTTTACTGACATGGCTAGTGTAAAACTATTTGTTATGTTGTTATGTTTGTGTAACATTTGGTGGAGTTTGGAATTTTTTATGTGTAATTTTATGTTTTAAGTTAAGACTTTGAGTTAATTTTATATGTTTTGAGATTTATGTGGACATATTTGAATTATGACAACAACTTTGAGTTTTAAGATCCCTTAATTTTATGTTTTAAGACTTTGAGTTTGTATTTTTTTTTTTTTTAAGTTTGCAAAAACTGAACTGAACCAAACTGCAAAAGTATGGTTTGGTTTGGTTCGGATTTTTTATAAATAGAAAACCGAACCTCATGTATTTTTTGTGTTTGGTTTGGACGACTTTTTACCCAAAAATTGAACCAAACCGCACCGCAAACACTCCTAATAGATAGAAACTAGAAGTAGGGATTCAATCATCAGAAGGAGCAACTGGGGAAGGAGCTAAGGAGGTGAGAGAGATCCAGAACGGTCACACCCATTGCAGTAATAGTGTGTCCATCCCATTATTATTATACGATTCTATCCACCTTTTCCCTGTCTCCTTTCTCTTATTTATACCCTCTTTTGTTTTTTCTTTTTTCATAGAATTGTGTTTCGACTCTGACGACGGAACCCTCTAAGCCAAGTGAGTGATAGCATTTTTCACGACATGTTTCTCTCGTTTCACTGAGTTTTGTTTGAATGCTCATGATTTTGAGGCTGTGTTGCATGCGTGTTGATTGCTAAATCGTTTCTCTGGTGCCTCTCACTGCGGTGAAATTATTTTTTCTTAATCTTTTGCTATTTAATTCTTAATCGCATTTAGGTGAACCCTCGTTGTTGTTTTGCTGTTGCAATTTAGTTATTTGGTAGGTTCCTAGAAGGTTCTATTCCGCGTTAGAACATGATGTGAGAGCAGGAGATTCAGTCACCTAATCAATTAAATGCTTTTTGCATCATTTTTATTTATATATCTATGCTTATATGAGAATTTCAAGTGCTTCCATGTATATGTAGTAGCTATGTTCAGCTCCACTCGGCTGAGTCACTGTTCTTCTGTTGACTAATGATATCCTCCACTCAAGAGTCTTGCTCTCTGCTGACTTGATTATTTTGCAAAAAAATTTGTACTTGAAGGATTCTAAGAAGTTAAGTTGTTAGGTTTTTCTGTTTTCTCTACACTTATTAATATTCTTTATATTGTGCAAGGAGGTCTTGGTAGATTCTCCGCTGTGATTGGTGAGTTGGTGTAGGTTTATGTTATATGTTAATTTGAATTTTGGAGTATAGTTGTGATTAATTGACCTTGTTGCCTATTGCTTGTGGCTACTTTGTGAGTTTGTTCCATATTTTTGTGAATGCTTTGAAAAGGAATTGATGTTTGTGACTGTTGCGTATGCGTTTTCCTGCACTTGTGAAACTACTTGTCCAATCCCTACTTGGAGTGTGAATGTGAACCTTTATTGGAGCTTGTCGTTTATTAAAATATCGTTGAACTAGCCCTGTCTTCCCTTTTCCCGTGCCTCCATTGTCCATTTCTCAAATGTCTTCTCCATAGCTTCTAGACGTGATTCTTGTGTTTGGCATCCAAAACCCCTATTTAAAGTATGGGATTTTAGTGTAGGGTTTATAGGGTCTAGGTTTCTCTAACTGCAACAGCTAACTTTTTGTGGTGTAGTTCTCCTGAGGTGCTTATTTACTTTGAACTGTGGTTTTGATGTTTAGGTCCTATTGCCTGTAGTTGAGCATAGAGACACAAGTATCTTTCGAATGCAAAAAGAATTTATCTTTGTTTTTTCTTATCATAGTCAAAAGGAATATTCATATCAGTAGAGTGCAATGTCCTTCAGTTTCTTCCTGTTGCTTTTCTCTGTCTTGTCAATAATGTTTTCCACTTTTTGCTGCTTCGCAGTGATTTGAAATATATATTGTTTTGAATATTTCTAAATCCCCACACTTATCCTTCCTAACAATCCTTCTAATTAAGAAGATATTAAATGTTTTTTATGTTTCCAAAATATTAAATATATTTATCCAACTCTTCCCATATGAGATTGTATCCAACTCTTTTAACTGAAATAAATTACTTACTATTCTGTCATATAAAATGGTTTTATTTGAATTTGATTTTCAGATGAGATTACTCTAATTGTTGCCTATTGATTAAAGACTAAGCATAGACAGAGATATGGACTATTGATTTAAAGAACCATGTTAGCCAAATATTAAAGAATGTTGTTGAGAGCTCCAATTGATTTATAACACCATTACAACTAATATAGTTCTTAGATGTGCAATTGGATAATAGTTGATACAATTGCTCCTTACTTTTTGGTCAGATTTCTTTTAATTACTTATTCTACTTCTGGAGCAGTGTCCCTTGGGATCATGTTGTCCCAGATATACTGTAAAAAAGTTATTGATGGCTGATATAACATTTTCTTGTTTCTATTTAATTCTTGGAAGAGTTTATGGTTCTTCTCTAACTCAAGATATGTTACATTTTTTGTATATATTGTAGATGGATGCACAAAGCTCTCAGCAATCACAAGTTATTGAGATCAGTGGAGATTTTTCTGATGGTGGAAGGAAGATCTGTGGGGAAGCACCATGTGGGTTTGTAGATGCTGGATCCATCTCTAAGGATTCTGAAGAAAGATCGACTTCTATGCGAAAACTTTTCATGGCAGTGGTCCTTTGTGTTATATTCATGGCCGTTGAAGTGGTTGGTGGCATCAAAGCTAACAGTCTTGCTATATTGACTGATGCTGCACATTTGCTTTCAGATGTTGCCGCCTTTGCTATCTCCTTATTTTCTTTATGGGCTGCTGGATGGGAAGCTACACCTCGCCAATCATATGGATTTTCCGAATAGAGATTCTTGGTGCTTTGGTTTCTATCCAATTAATATGGTTGCTTGCTGGGATTCTGGTATACGAAGCCATTGATAGAATCATTTCCGCTCCTAAAGATGTGGATGGTTTTTTAATGTTTTCAGTTGCTGCATTTGGTCTTGTGGTCAATATCATCATGGCTTTGTTATTGGGTCATGATCATGGCCACAGACATGATGGTCATGGTCACAGTCACGGACATGATGGTCATGGCCACGGTCATGTATTTACAGTGTCTAGCCATCATGATTCAAAGCATACAAAAGATGATCACCATCACACACATGATGAAGACCATCCAAAAGATGCTCACCATCATACTGATGAAGACCATCATGCTCACAAAGAGGTTACTGAACCTCTTCTTGGTGAATCAAAAGATGGAACTAAGAAGAAGCAATGGAACGTAAATATAAGGGGGGCTTATCTCCATGTTCTTGGGGACTCTATCCAGAGCATTGGGGTAATGATTGGAGGAGCAGCCATATGGTATAACCCTCGGTGGCAAATAGTTGATTTAGTCTGCACCCTAATCTTTTCAGTAATTGTTTTGGGGACTACTATCAATATGCTGCGAAACATTTTGGAAGTCCTGATGGAGAGCACACCTCGTGAGATAGATGCTACTAAGCTTGAAAGAGGTTTGCTAGATATGGAAGATGTAGTGGCTGTTCATGAACTGCATATATGGGCCATTACTGTGGGAAAGGTTTTGCTTGCTTGTCATGTTAAAATCACACGTGAAGCAGATGCAGACGTGGTGCTGGACAAGGTTATAGACTATATCAAAAGGGTTTATAACATCAGCCATGTCACTATACAGATAGAGCGCTAGAGGTTTTTCATTGCAATAGAGAAGATAAAAAGAAACAAAACTAAAATTACCTTTTTTGCATTACATTGTAACGACCTCAGTTTTTGTAGAGGAGAAATTCTTAATTGCTTCACTAACATATTTTTTTAGAAGAGATTCTCAATTGCTTTACCGATTATTTCATTAGGCACACAAAAGCACAAAAAAAAAAAACAATAAAAAATACACACAACGAGAAGGAGAACATACCTTTCAAAATGAATCTTTTAGGATTCAATAAAAAGGAATTACAATATAATATCAGATTTTGAGGAAAAGATAATTTGATATTGTTTAAGAATAAATAATAATCATCCAATGATTCACATTATAACTATCATAATAATCGATTCATTAAGGTTAATTTTCATTTTAATTACATGATTTGTGATAGGCTTTACATAAATATATTATATTAATTAATCAATATTCAATTTTTTTTTCCGAGGTCAGAGATTATGGATTTTTCTTAACTCACTAGGTCGGAGACTAATTTCGTTCATGATGTATGGCTTCTGTGGGAAGTCCCAAGGGAATTTTGCATACAATGGGAATCGGGACCTCATGCTAAATGAATTGATTTCCCTCCGTGAATGCAGTGAGGCCTTACTAGTTACTGACTAGGCTGGTCAACACACGTGTTACACTCTAATGAATTCTAACGAAATATCCCTATTAATTTAAATTTGAAAATTGATTCTAATCACTATTAATATGATTTTTCTTTGTATATGTTATGTATAACGTCACTTGTACTTTTTATTTTATAAATTACTTTCTTTATTTTATTTTTATTTAAATTATTAAATTCTGGTTGTGAACACAAAAAATAATAAATAAAATTTATATGAAAATTGTTTATATATATAAATATATACAAATGTTTTCACAAGTGTTATCAATCATATAATTAGTTTTGTGATTATTTTAGTCTTTGAAAACCAAAAAGGGATAGGTTTGAATTCCAATTTTGTCAAAATTCATTAAGGGAATCAAAACTGTGATTAAACATATTTTAAATCATAAAAAAAGATTTGATTTGGAAAATATGTAAAAAATTGCCTTTTTAAATCAACTATATTTGTAGTTGATTTAGAATACTAATTTTAGGTCATATAAATATGAACTAATTTTAATTCAAAACAAAACGTCTACACTGTCCACTACTTCTGCTGTGCAACGCGTCCTCCTTTGCTGTGCACCGCACGTCTCTGCTACGCCTCCGATTTCTTCAGTGTCCCCCTGTACAGGTTCATTACTAAACCTAATTTTATTTCTCTTTTTTGGTTTTGTTTCATGGAAGCATAGACATTATGTGGAATTGTTTTTTAGTGTTGTAAGATTAGAAATTGAACTACAAAACTGAAAAATAAATAAAAACATGAAAATAGTGTGGTTTTAGTAATTGTGTTAAAAAATAATTTAATGAAATTACAAAGAAACTAAATTTAATTTTTAGTGTTTGTGATGGTTTAATTATGTGTATTATGAGAGGAAAGAGGGTGTGTCGAGAAACTAGGTGTCAAATAGAAGCTTATTTTGAAAAATTCCATTTTTCTACAGAACCCTCATTCCTTCTTACTCAACTTCCTCTCAAAATCCTAAACCCCAATTCTTCAACATCAACCCTAAAATCTATGCCCTCACCGAATGTTTCAATGGCCATGCTTCCCCTCACGAACCCCACTCCAATTCTCCACAATGCATTGTCTTCTCTGCGACTGCCGACCATCGTCTGAAGCCGCGCACCACCAAAGGAAGCCGCCGGCAACGCCGCATTCGTGGCACGGCAAGGCCGCGTAGATCGTCGGTACCACCTTTCCCGTCCTCGTCGTTAAGTTCCATTTATAGAGAGGTAAGGGAAGGTTATTGATTTCTTCTATTCTCTGGTTTAAGCTAATGTGGTTGCGTACAATTAATAATTTTAATGAATCGAGGTTCTGTTGTTACTAGTCATACTGTGTATGTGGCTGTCGTGATAGCTGTTCTAGCTAATTAAGTTTTTTTGAAATGCATTTGATTTCCAATTTTAGATGATTCCGGCAGGGCAGTGTCTTTGATTTGTACACGATTCAATTTTAATGATTTAAAGGAAAATGCAACTGAGTAGAAACTTTGAGATGGCCTGTTTGCTTATTAACTTAGGTTGCTCTTGTTAGTTAGTGCCATAAGTTTGTTGTATTATACTGTAATTGTTTTTGACTTTTTGGTTGTTCTGTTTGTTGAAGCTACTCGTGATCATGCTGCACTGCTATTATCATTATTCTTCAATGATAGATAGTGTAGGCTAGGCTAGGCTGAGAATGCCTTTCTGAATTCTTACATGGGAAATTGCCTCCATGACCAGCCATACATGATAATTCTCCATTTCATCTATTCTACAGCTACTTAAAACAAGAGTGGTAATATATTTTTATGAATTTCGATAGAAGTGTTGGTAGTATATCTAATACTTTAAAGTTCTAACTTCTGATGCTTTAAAATCCTGTTTCTGATTCTGATGCTATTAAATTTCCTGCCATTAGAATTCTGTCCCCAGTGTTATAAAATCCTATTTATGAGGTGATGGTCAATGATAGTGTGTGATTCTATTGTTGTGGTGATGATTTATACATGCATTAATAATTGGCATTGCATGTGAGTAGGCATGTAAGTTGGGGGTGCTTGGTAGGCCCTCAACTTTTGAGAGCTTCTCTACTGAAAATATAGAGTATTTTCCAATAGAGAAGTAGTCAAAAACACTTTTAGCCTTGTATCCAAACAAACAGGCTCAATGAAAAACTGCTGCAGAAGATGCACATGTTTTGTAATGTGCAGTGCAATTACATTTAAATATAGAATTGATAGCAGTTACATGTCGTACAATGACAAGCTTTCATACCTTGATAGTTAACATTGCATAAGTACAAGCCAAATGGTCTTTTATATAACAAGTTTTGCACTCAGATCCCTATGCTGCATTTGGATTATACAACAAAATCTTGTATTGAAGGTTCTTCCTCCAAAGAGAATACCAACATCTTAACAAATTATCAACTGTTTTACTAAATTAAATTACCAATTTGTCCTAATTTTTCTAGGTGGAAAACATGTTAACATATGTTTTGTATGAAAAAATGAGTATTATTTTATCCCAATTATATTACGGAAATCTCTGTATTAAATAGGTCGTCAATTTACTTTATGTATATTGTGAATAGTTATTCCGTAATATTAAGGTACTCTCACTCACACCACACCATGCTCATTATTCTTCCCTGGTAGAAGAAGATTTATAAGTTCATACAATTTTTTTCTTCTTTTTATGTTTGAATTTCTTAAGTTGTTCCGTAGCCTTTATCCCCTTCTTTCATGATTGATTGTGTTGGTGAAATTTTTACTTCCACAATAATTATTTATCGAATAGAGTAACCATTATACATATATATTTTCCAAATGCAGAATTTGATGGAAGGAATGAATCCAAACTCAGACTCAAATACCACTCAGAGTCGGCTGAAAAAATGGTTTCTTCAAATATTTAGCTGCTTCAAGCCTGAAAAAATTCATCCAGAGTCTCATCATGAAGATTCTTGGAGAAGTTATCAATTGCATCTATTATCAAAATACAGTTGCTTATTATTAATATGTGTTATGCACAATCACAATACACAACTTCATATTCTGTAATCTTTTAAACAACGTTTCATAGTCTGTAACTCTGTATAATATATATTTTAATATTTTAATTCATAAAAACAATTAATTATAGTAATTAATATAATTATTTAACTATGGAAATTGATATATTTTATTATTCAAATGAATTAATAACAAGTTCATGACATTTATTTTAGGCAAGTGTATTTTAACAGATTTTATTTTCTAAAATATAAATAGTTAATTTTAATTCATAAACGATATGTAATTATATTAATTGAGGTAATTGTAATTAACATGTTCATAATTTAAAATTTGAGATTGATAACAAAAATATATTATGATTCAAATTATTAATATTTAATAATACAAATATATATTCTTATTTAAATTTATAGCATATTCAAATTAAAAAAAAAAAAAAGGATTTGCTGTTTAATAATTTTTAGAATTAAAGTTTTTATTGCAAAACTATTTTTTATTGTCATTTAATAAGTGATTTGTTGTTTAAAAAAAAGTCTAAATTAAGAATTTCATGAAATGAAAACAAATATGAATTTTATGGATGCATTTATGATGAAAAAACAAAAATATGCATTTCATATAAATAAACCTCTCTTATGTTTAGTGACTAACTAACTTAGATAAATAAAATTCATATAAGTTTATAGAAATTTGAATTGTATTTATAGATAAATTAATTAAACTCTTGTATCTAGCTGGAATTCAAGACTAAATACTTCCACAAGTTGGAAAGAAGCCTGTGAGTTGAGTCAATAGGGTGGGACGGATTGGACTTGCTAAAAATGGGGCACAGCGGGCCGACCTGCCTATGATTGGCACGGGTCAAAAGGGTCAACCCATCCCGCCATTAGGCGGGTTGACCCACCAACTTTAAGATTAAATAGTAAATACAAAGTAATTTGTTTGTTAAAAGACTATGTCGCTTTTCGACTTTCGTTTCATTTTAATTAATTAATTTTTCTTTTTACAATAAAGATTATTAATATATTTATTTTTTTAGATGATTTTTTATCATGTTATTATTTGATTCATCATTCATGTATCACTTCAATTCTTACGTGATGATTTATTTATTATCTATTGACATAATAATTATAAACATAATATACTAAAAGAGAGTTTTAGGGGTTAGACAGGTTGGTGGGCCAACCCGTCAACCCGATAGGTTAGCGGGTTAGGCGGGTTGGTGGGTAAGGAACACTCTCTTGCCTCGCCATTTTTTGGCGGGTTGACGAGCCGATTCGTGAGTTACAACTCGTTTTACCATCCCTACATATGAGTCCCTCCCCAAACAATTTATGAAATTCCTCAGGACAGTCTCACATCTTTATTAAGATATTAAAAAAATTAAAACTTTCAATATCAGATGAGATTAGCTTTTAAGATATTAAAGAATTTTAGCAGTTAGGAATTAATTTTAGAAAGTCCTAGTTCTCCACTTTCCTTATACAAAGTTAGATTTTTGGGTTGCCCTTGGAGCAAGATGAAAGTGATATAGGACAGCATTGGTTTTGAGGATTCATATTAAACTAGCTTGAAGGGAGGTTATGCAACACGGGTGCTTCTTATTTTTCATTTGGAACACATCTTGTGAGCCAAAATGCTATTAATAAAAATTTGTCTTTCAGAAAAAGAAAAAAAAATAGACTCACAATTCAAGGGCAAGGAATTTACAACATTTCAATGTAAAATAGTCTAGTCATATAAACAAGAACGCATGAACTCAGTAAAATACAATTAAGTACCTTACTTATCTATCATAGCCATTAGCCAACAGCAATTTAAGCAAGAAAAATTTAGGATCAAAGTCATACAGAGTTTCATGCCTTAAAAGTGCAATACCATGGAATCTTAAACAGAACATACGTGTTAAAAGTCTTTGATTAGCAACTTGGACTTCCTTGAATCCAATCAAATTCAAAACTTTACCAAGAAAAAGGTTACTAACTAGCAAAAAATCGGTGCATATGAGTCTCAAATTTGACAGTATGAGCCTAATCATTATTAGAAACCTGCAAAGACACAAATGCACATTAGTTAGTTATGATAACAATTCAGAATGTGAAAATGATTGATAAAAATACCATCACTAATTGAGAATAATAAATGACGAAAATCCATTCAAATGCAAATAAAACCACAGTATTTCACCACAACAAACTCCATAGCTAAGCAAATTTTAGAGAACATGGTGAAGAAATTAATGAAGACACGGTAAAGAGAAAATTACACACTGCATGCACAACAGAGGTACCTGATGAAAAGTGAGCCAATTATCAGAATTGAATATAAAAAATAGTAACTTCAACTTCCTTGAATCCAATCAAACCTTTACAAAGAAAAAGACTAAAGATTCCTTAAATCAGTGCAAATGACTCTAAAATTTGACACCATCAGCCGTATCCCTATTAGAAACCTACAAAGACACAAATGCATATTAGTTAGTTATGATAATCATATATTTAAATAAATAAAAAATGACGAACAATTCAAAATGTGAAAATGATTATATTAACCCTTGTTTGGGGAAAATAATTAAACATCAATAAAAATACCATCACTAACTGAGAATAGAAAGTGACAAAAATCCATTCAAATGAAAAGAAAATCACATAAAATTTTAGACAACATGGTAAATAAATTAATGCAGACATAATATAGAGCAAATTGCACACTACATGCAAAATGGAGTAGAGGTACCTTATCAATCTATACACATTTAATGTGTGCAATCTTCCCTCAATCTTTTCCTTTTGGTTTCTGGCAACGCATTTTCAGTGATGGACAATTGCCTCTAATATCTAGAGTTGAAATGGATTTGGGAAGACCCTCCTCTGGTAAGAGTAAGAGCCTTGGGCAGTTAATAAGATTCAAATATTCAAGAGAGGAGAGGTGACAAAGACCCATGTTGTCTAGCTTTTTGAGATTTGGACACTTTCTAATACTTAGCATAGTAAGGGAGAATGGAAGAACCCCTTGATCAGGAAAAGACTCTACTTCCACTTGTTCAACAAACAACCGAGTAAGAGAGTTGTTGGTTTCCACAGCCCATTTTAGTGAGGGGATAAGTTGGAAGCATGTGAAGAGATATAGATTGTTGGGAGTTGGGCCAGGAAAGGCCCAAAAGGAAGAAATAAGTCTCAGTTAAGCTTAAAGGCTTTGTTTAGCATTTTAGCCTTTGAGTTGTTGGTTGTTGTTGTTTTAATTAGTTGTTTGAGGCCTTTTGGGCCCAGTGTTGTTTGTTGTTGCTTTCTTGTAAGGCTTTAGAGCCAAGTTGTCATTGTTCTTTTTACCTTTATTGGTATTTAACCCTATTCATTTGTGAATTAGGGTATGAATGAAAATATCTAAAGTGTTTCTTCTTTATTTTATCTTCCGCCGCCCTTATGTTCTTGTTGCACATTATCTTATTTAGTCACTATAGTAGTTACAACCTAACAAATTAGTGCTCTCATTGGTTGCTCTCAATGCCTCACCTCCCAAAGATACTAATGATCTGCTCAAGGTCATTCAAGACCTTTTGGCTACCATGCAGACCCGGTTGGCAACTTAGGAATCATGCCAACAAACTTTGGAGGAGCACATGGACACTCGCCATAAGAGTCTCACCTCCTTTATGACTACCCTCAATGACCAAGTTTCTACTATCTCTACTCAACAACAACAGTTGACAACAATACCATCACTCATTCCATCTCCAATGCCCAACCTCAGTTAGTCGAGCTCATCCATGGTAGTTGGGGTCCTGTCTAGTTCTGTGCCACCGCAAAGTGTAGGCATGCACCTATTTTATGGAATGTCGAATCTTACAATTTACAAGTCTCTACAACCCTTGGTGTTCCCCAAAACCTACCCATAGTTTCGTCCAACCCCATTACTAGTTACAACTCTAGTATGACACCTTACCTACCAAACTAGTCTCTATCCCCCTAATTTCCTCTTCCTTGGCCTTTTCCAAACCACATTTTACATCCCTTAACTTCACCACTATCCCCACTCTTGCTATCTCCACTATGTTTCCCCAATTCCCACATTTGGTACGACCCAACATCTTAACCACCACAACTTCATCAGACCCCCTAAACTTCATTTGGCCTCTTTCGACGGTATAAAACCCCTCGATTGGTTGTTTTAGGCTGATCAATTTTTTTGCTTATATCAAGTACCTCCAGACCAGCGTCTAACAATGGCTTCCTTTTATATGAAAGGGGATGCTCTAAGTTGGTTTAAGTGGATGAGTCAGAATAGCTAGTTTATTGATTGGAGTTCTTTCATTAAGGCCCTAGAGTTACGATTTGTTCAAACTACGAAAATATGGTTTTGTTACAGACTATCAAGCTAGCTTTGAGAAGCTGAGCAATCAGATATCGGGATTATCCAGGGATTCCATCCTAAACTCCTTCTTATTAGGATTAAATCATGAGATTAGGAGGGAATTGGAAATTCTCTGCCCTGTTTCTATCTCTCAAGCAATTGGGTTAGAAAAATTGGTTGAAGTTAAGATAAAAGATTCCAAACCTAGACAATTTCGCCCAACAATTACTACAACCACCTCAAATACCACCACACCTACCTTTTCAAAACCCCAAAATAGAACCCTAACCTCTCATCAAATGCCTATTCTTGTTCATAATGTCAACTCTACCGAATCTAATGACCAACAAGCGTTGGTTCTATGTTTCAATTATGATGAAAAATTTGTACTTGGCCACAAGTGTAGCCACAAAAAATTCTTATTATTGCTAGTAAATGACGACAATGAACCCAGACCCTAACCCCCTAACTCGACAGATGCAAACCCTGATTACACAGATGACACCACTGAGCCAATTCTTTTTCACCTATCTCCCCAAGCCCTACTTGGTTCCCTATCACCTAAGACTTTGAAAATTTGTGACTTCATTAACCATATACCAATCACAATGCTAATTGATTCAAGTAGTTCACACAACATCATTCAACCTAGACTTGTTAAACACCTCTAACTTCCTAGCCAAACCACACACCCTTTCTTAGTTATGGTAGGCAATGGCGAAAAGATACAATGCCAAGGTCTATGCAATAATATTCCTATCAAACTCCAATCTTCCTCCTTCCTCATTCCCCTCTATATCCTTCCTATTGAAGGAGCAGATGTTGTGTTGGGAATAGACTGACTTCAAATACTAGGTTATGTTACTACTAATTTTTTAATTCTCAGCCTCACTTTGAACCTAAACAATCTACCCTCAACCATTATTGGTGACCCTTACACACCACCCACCATTGCAACCCTCCATCATTTATGCCAACTCATCAACATTGATTTAATGGCCTCTTTTCATCTCTTATCCTTTCAAACCCCAATTCCTTCCACCAAACCTATCAACAATACTACCATCATTACACCCCCAAAATCCCCCCTTCACTCCTTACCCAAACCCATCCAACAATTAATACTTCAACACACCACTATATTTCAACTACCCCATGGCTTACCCCCACCTAGACAACATGATCACCACATTCCTTTACTTCCAAACACAAAACCAATAAATGTGCGCCCTTACCACTACCCCCACTCTCAAAAGAAAACCATAACCAAAATCATTCAAGAGATGTTAATTGAGGGTATTATTAAACCCAACAATAACCCCTTTTCCTCCTCAGTCCTATTGGTGAAAAATAAATATGGGACATGACAATTCTGTGTGGATTACTAGGCTCTAAATGCCATAACAATAAAGGATCATTTCCCTATTCCTATAATAGATGAAATGCTTGATGAGTTAGGCTTGACTACTATTTTTACTAAGGTTGGCTTGTTCTAGTTTTTTTCGATGATATTTTGATTTATAGTCTCAGTTTCTTTGCTCACTTGGATCATTTAAAGATTATTTTCAGTTACTCTCATCTCACATGTTCTTTGGCAATTTTGCTAAGGATACCTTTGCAGCTAATTCTGTTCACTACTTGGGCCACTTAATTTTAGAAAAGGGAATAACCCCTGACTCATAAATTTTTTTAGGAATTCTAGATTGGCCAAAGCCACATTCTCACACGGCTTTGCAAATTTTTTTAGGGTTAACAGGTTTTTACCAAAAATTCATTCAGCATTACACCACACTCCCCTCTCCCCTCGCTGACTTGTTGAAAGATAAAAAGTTTACATGGACTACAAAGGCTTCCATAGCCTTTACATAGCTAAAAAAATGGTCAACCTCCCAATTCTAACATTGCCTAATTTCGAAGACACTTTTGTGCTCAAAACAGATGCTTCTTTAGTTGCCATTGGGGTAGTTTTGACCCAAAATGGCCACCACTGGCTTACTTTAGCAAAAAGATGTTCCCTTGTTTGCAAGCTTCCTCTATTTACGTTCGTGAAATGCTCACCATCACAAAGTTTGTCAAGAAGTGGAGGCAATATCTATTAGGAAGACAATTCAAAATCTATACAAATCAAAAGAGCTTAAACACCATGCTGACCCAAACAATCCAAACCCTAGAACAACAAAAGTGGACGGCTAAATTGCAAGGATTTTGTTTTGAAATATTTTACAAACTTGGCAAGGCAAATGTGGTTGCAGATGCTCTGTCAAGACAGTGCAGTGGACAAACTCCAATCTTCACCTCTATCTCTTCTCTAGTCCCAACAATTATCATTGAATTACAACAATATTATCAAGACCATGTATAGGGTAGAGAACTCATAAGAAAATATCACATAGAGCCAACTATGGTCATTGTTTTTTTTAGTTAGCAATGGTCTTTGATATTTCATAGGCAGGTTATTCATACCTGAAATTGGGATCTTTGTGAAGCTATTATACACGAATTCCATTCATCTCCCTTAGGTGGGCACTCTGGTTTAAAGCCCACATTGACTTAGATTATAGCCTCATTCCATTGGCCTCGTTTATACCAAAACACAAGATTTTATCAAAATGTGTACAAAGTGCTAGCAAAGTAAATATTTACCAACCAAGAAATAGGGTTTGTTACAACCCTTACCTGTTCCAATGCAAGTTTGGGAGGACTTCAGCATGGACTTCATCACTTATTTGCCATCATCCTTTGGACACATCGTCATCTAGGTTATGTGTGATTGTCTCACAAAGTATGCTCACTTTTTCGCTTTGCCTCCCAAGTTTACTACTTTAGCATTGGCCATTCGCTTTTCTACTAAGATCTATTAACTACACGGTGTCCCTAAATCCATAGTCTCAGATTGAGATCCGTTGTTCCTAAGCAATTTTCAGAAAGAGATTTTCAAAATACAAGGGACTAAGCTCAAATACAGCATATCCTACCACCCAGAGATAGATGGACAAACGAAAGTGTTAAACAGGGGATTATAGATGTACCTTCACTATTTTGTGAGTGACTAGCCTCAGCATTGGTTCAACTTCCTCCACTATACAAAATTGTGGTACAATACCACCCACCACTTCACCATCTAGATGACTCCATTCCAAGCACTCTATGGTAGGCCACTTCCAAAGATTCCTGACTCCGTTCTCGACTCCACCACCAGTTTCGAGGTCACAACCATGGAACAATACCCACAAATAATCATAGAATTAAAAGAAAATCTTAAGAGAGTAAGATAGAGAATGGAAAGCCAATTCAACATTCACTGGACTAACTGTACCTTCGCCTTTGATTCATGGGTTTGGCTAAAGCTCTAACCATATTTCCAAAGCACAATGGTTCGACGCACATCATAAAAGCTAGCATGCTACTATTTCATGTCGTTCCATGTCCTTTAATGTGTTGGAGCTTTCGTGTACGAACTGTAGCTATCAGTGGAGTCGCGCATCCACCTCGTGGTGCACATTGGCTTGCTTTGACCCTCCCATGGCGATCCTCCAACCACTCCCACCAGTAAAGACCGCATCGCCCCCTCCACTCGCTTCGGCAATTGAAGCCACGATGACCCTCATCCAACTCTAGCAACTACAGTCGCAGCTTTAACCTTGCCCTCGCCGACCGTAGACGTTGCCTCGTCACTACCAGCTAGCCTTCGAATCCCTCCATCTTTGACAACTGTGGTTGCATCACCAACCTCATCCTTGCCAACCGCAGACGGTGCCCTACCTTCGGCCACCACCGACCACCTCTACCTTCTAGTTGTTCCTTTTTTGTCACACTCACTTCCCTAGACAAACCTCAATTGTTGGATCTCCTCATTCCCAACAAACCCATGTGCTCTCCTCGCTTCCCACACCCAACAACTACTACCAATACCAAGACAAAACTCCCTCAACAAACATAAACCCTTCCCCAGGACACTTCCCATCTATTAGATCCTTCCCCTTCTCCTTCCAAAACCCACATTTGTGCTGCAATCTTAGCGATCTGCATGCCCCCTCCTTTTGTGGCATCTTCATACTTTGAGGACAAAGTGACCACTTGAGGGAATGGTATTATTAGGGACTTGGGCCAAGAAAGGCCCAAAAGGAAGAAACAAGTCTTAGTTAAGTTTAAAGGCTTTGTTTAGTGTTTTAGCCTTTGAGTTGTTGGTTACTGTTGTTTTAATCCAGTTGTTTGTGGCCTTTTGGATCCAATGCTACTTGTGTTGCTTTCCTATAAGGTCTTAGAGCCAAGTTGTCATTGTTCTTTTACCTTCATTGGTATTTAACCCTGTTCATTTGGGAATTAAGGTATGAATGAAAATATTTGAAGTGTTTCTTCTCTATTTTATCTTCTACTGCCTTTATGTTTCTTGCTATGCATTATCTTCTTTAGTTACTATAGTAGCTACAACCTAACATAGACTTTTCAGGTTTGATGACAAACCTCCATCAAAGAATGACTATAGTTGGGGACAACCTTTGCAATTATCAATGATTTTTGTACCAATCACCTTGAACTCATGATTTATTTGAGGATTTTGACCTAGTAATGAATATCTAGTGAACAATTGCCAACAATGATCTTGTTGTAGTGGCTCTAGGTGATGTATGTTAATTGGTTGTAGGGTCAAAGCAACAACCTTCTCACTACATGCTGTGACAAGAATTTTGTTCTATGGAGAACCATATTTAAAGGGAGTGAGGAAAGCTTCCCATCGAGCATGACTTTTGCTCCATATATCATCATCATCATCATCATCATCATCATCATCAAAAATTGCAGTAGTAAGAGTATTTTTGGTTAGCTTGAAAACATCAAAGTCATCCAAAATAAAGACCCAAGCCTTGATATCAAATTCATCCTAGATGCATGGGTCATTATATAAATGTTGGGCAAGAATGGTTTTACCAATTCCTCAGATACCTACTATAGAAATGATTGATAGTGGTTTATCATTCTCATTCTCCAAGTTAGAGGTAAGCAAATTAAAGATAATTTTCTTGTCATAATCCTTGCCATACATAATAGTATCAACCAACAAAGAGGAGGTTGACAATCTTTGCCTAGCTGATCCAACACATGAAGCTGAAGCTGAATCGCTTGCCACATCTTTCAAACCCATTATATCTATTTTGGTTGCAATGTATTCTAGGTTGTTTACAACTTGACTAATCTTGTACCTATTTTGGTAGACGAAGCAATATAATGGATAGAATTCAATGTTGATTATTAGCAAAAATAATTGTACAGCTTCCAAAGATCAAAGTAAAACGTATATAAAGAAACACAAGATTTAACGAGGTTCGGCAAGTATGCCTACGATCTCGGGAGTGACTGTTTCTATTTTATTCATTTTGGAAAATAGGGTTACATCCTTATTTATAACATAAACCTAAAATATAATTTCCAATATCCTCCATATACCGTATCGCAAATGACTTTGCCCCCTACACCCCTAACCTAAGTAATAACCCAACAATAGGTGACTCAAGTCCAAAAGATAGATGCTATCTTTTTGCTCCACTCCACTACACTTTAGCATCTTCCCAATATGAGTTATGCACAATAATGACGACTAAGCTTTCCTTTTCTTAATATGGTAGTCTATTTTGTCCAATAGATCTTCTGCTTCGTATACTATGACTTTGACCTGGGATAGTTAGTTTTGCATGTTTTGATTGTTGATCTGCTTGATGCACGAAGACGTGCAACATTTTAAGCAGCTTATCATTCAATTCTCTCCATTGAAAGAAATCCATAACTGGTCATGAAACCAATCTATTAAACATCACCTGAAGAAGAAAACAAAGAAATGCAACAACAAATACTTCAATTTAGCCATATTTCAAGACAATTGATAGAGAGAGTTTAATCACTACTTACATGAAGAATTGCATAAACAAATGCACTACCCACAACTACTCCAACCATGTTTCAAGAGCATAAGAGAAGACAAAAGCTCCTTCACAACAACTATGAATACTACAAATTAAGGTTGTAACTTAAAACAACTTATTGTAGTATGCTAATTGTCCCCAAAACGACATACATGTTTCATCCCATCAAACACCCCTCCAAATAATTGTTTTGACCATACAAAACATCCCAAACGACAACACTCCAATTTTCTAATCCGTTTTGGTTGCAATATATTATAGGTTGTCTACAACTTGACAAATCTTGTATCTAATTTTGGTGTGCAAAGCAAAATAATGGATGGAATTTGATGATGATTGTTAGTAAAAATAATTATACAATTTCTAAAGATCAAAATAAAACGTACATAAAGAAACACAAGATTTAACAACGTTCAAAAAATATGCCTACGACCTCGAAAGCAAAACAATTATTTTTATTTTATGAAATTCAATGATGACTGTTAGCAAAAGCAGCCGTACAATTTTCAAAGACCAGAGTAAACCGTACATAAATAAACACAATATTTAACGAGGTTTAACAAGTATGCCTACGACCTTCGAACCAGAGCGACTATTTCTATTTTATTCATTTTAAAAAATAGAATTACATCCTTATTTATAACATAAACTTACAATACAGTTTACAATATCACCCATGTACCGTACCATAAGGGGCTTTGCCCCATACACCCCCAACCTAAATAGTAACCCAACAATAGGTTACTTATTGTTCATTTTTCTCCTTTGAAAGAAATCTATAACTAGTCATGAAGCCAATCTATCAAACATCACTTGAAGAAAAAAACAAAGAAATACAACAACAAATACTTCAGTTTAGCCATGTTTCAAGATAAATTGATAAAGTTTAATCACTACTTGAAGAATTGCACAAACAAATGTGTCACCCACAACTACTCCACCCATGTTCCGAGAGTATAATAGAAGAGAAAAGCTTCTTTACAACAACTATAAACATTACAAACTAGGACTATAACTTAGAACAACTTATTCTACTATACTGACTACCCCCAAAATGACATATATGTTTCATTCTATCAAACACCCTTCCAAACGATTGTTTGAACCATACAAAACATCCCAAACGACAATGCACCAACTTTCTTATCTGTTTTGGTTGCAATATATTCTAGGTTGTCTACAACTTAACTAATCTTGTATCTAATTTTGGTGTGCAAAGCAAAATAATGGATGGAATTCAATGATGATTGTTAGCAAAAATAACTGTATAATTTCTAAAGATCAAAGTAAAACGTACACAAAGAAACACAAGATTTAACGAGGTTTGGCAAGTATGCCTATGACCTCGAGAGTAAAGCGATTGTTTCTATTTTATTCATTTTGAAAAATAGAGTTACATTCTTATTTATAACATAAGTCTACGATATAGTTTATAATAGCATCCATGTACCGTAACACAAGGGGCTTTGCCCCCTGCAACCCAAACTAAATAGTAACCCAATAATAGGCAACTCAAGCCCACAAGATAGACTCTATCTCTTTGCTCCACTCCACTACAATTTAGCAACTTCCCAATATGAATTATGTACAACAATGATGACTCAGCTTTCCTCTTTTTGATATGGTAGTCAACTTTGTCCAATAGATCTTCTGCTTCGTATATTGTGACTTTGACTTGGAACAATCAGTTTTGCACATTTCGATTTTTAATCTCCTTGATGCACAACAAGGGGACATGCAACATTTTAAGCAGCTTATCATTCATTTCTCTCCCTTGAAAGAAATCTATAATTGCTCATGAAGCCAATCTATCAAACATCACTTAAAGAAGAAAACAAAGAAATGTAATAACAAATAATTTAGTTCATCAATGTTTCAAGACAAATGGATAAAGAGAGTTGAATCACTACTTACCTAAAGAATTGCATAAACAAATAGGTCACCCACAATTACTCCAACCATATCCCGAGAGCATAACAAAAGAGAAGAGCTTCTTTACAACAACTATGAATAGTACAAACTAAGGTTATAACTTAGAACAATTTATCATACTATGCAAATTGCTCCCAAAACAACATACATATTTCATCCCATCAAACACCCCTTCAAACGACTGTTCTGAGCATACAAAACATCCTAAACGACAATGCACCAACTTTTTTATCCGTTTTGGTTGCAATATATCCTAGCTTGTCTACAACTTGACTAATCTTGTATCTATCTTGGTAGGAGAAGCAAAATAATGTATGGAATTCAATGATGACTGTTAGCAAAAGCAACCGTACAATTTTCAAAGATCAGAGTAAAAAGTATACAAAGAAACATAAGATTTAACGAAGTTCGACAAGTATGCCTATGACCTTGGGACCAAAGTGACTATTTCTTTTTTACTCATTTTAAAAAATAAAGTTACATCCTTATTTATAGCATAAGCCTACAATACATACAATTTACAATATCACCCATGTACTGTACCACAAGGGGCTTTGCCCCTTCCACCCCCAACCTAAGTAGTAACACAACAATAGGTGACTCAAGCCTAAAAGATAGATGATATCTCTCTACTCTACTCCACTATACTTTAGCATCTTCCCAATATGAGTCATGCACAACAATGACGACTCAGCTTTCGTTTTCTTGATATGGTAGTCTACTTTGTCCAATAGATCTTCTGCTTTGTATACTACGACTTAGACCTAGGACAGTCAATCTTGCATGTTTTGACTGCTGATTTGCTTCATGCACAATAGGTAAACATGCAACATTCTAAGCAACTTATTGTTCATTTCTCTCCCTTGAAAGAAATCCATAACTGGTCATGAAGTCAATCTATTAAAAATTACTTGAAGAAGAAAAAAAATAAATGCAATAACAAATACTTCACTTTAACCATGTTTCAAGACAAATTGATAGAGAGAGTGTAATCACTACTTACCTGAAGAACTGCATAAACAAATGCACCACCCACAACTACTCCAACCATGTTCTGAGAGCATAAAAGAAGAGAAGAGCTCCTTCATAACAACTATGAATATTACAAACTAGGGTTATAACTTAGAACAACTTATCATACTATGTTGACTGTCCCCAAACCAACATACATGTTTCATTCCATCGAACACCCCTTCAAATGATTGTTTTGACCAAAACACCCCAAACGACAACACTCCAACTTTCTAATCCATTTTGGTTGCAATATATTATAAGTTGTTTACAATTTGACAAATCTTGTATCTAATTTTGGTGTGCAAAGAAAAATAATGGATGGAATTCGATGATGACTGTTAGTAAAAGCAATTGTACAATTTCCAAAGATCAGAGTAAAACGTACATAAAGAAACACAAGATTTAATGAGGTTCGATAAGTATGCCTACGACCTTGGGACCAGAGTGACTATGTATATTTTATTCATTTTGGAAAATAGGATTACATACTTATTTATAACATAAGCTTACAATATAGTTTACAATATCACTCATGTATTGTACCGCAAGAGGCTTTGCCCTCTACACCCCCAACTTAAGTAGTAATCCAACAATAGGTGACTTAAGCCCAAAAAATAGATGCTATCTCTTTGCTCCACTCCACTCCACTTTAGCATCTTCCAAATATAAGTCATGCACAACAATGATGACTCAGCTTTCCTCTTCTTTATATGGTAGTCTACTTTGTCCAATAGATCTTCTGTTTTGTATACTATGACTTTGACCTGGCACAATAAGTCTTGCACATTTCGACTGCTGATATGCTTGATGTTCAAGAGGGAGATGTTCAACATTCTAAGCAGCTTATTGTTCAATTCTCTCCCTTGAAAGAAATCTATAACTAGTCATGAAGTCAATCTATCAAACATCACTTGAAGAAGAAAAGAAAGAAATGCAACAACAAATACTCCAGTTTAGCCATGCTTCAACACAAATTGATTGAGAGAGTTTAATCAGTACTTAGCTAAAGAATTGCATAAAAAAATGCACCACCCACCACTACTTCAGCCATGTTCCAAGAGCATAACAGAAGAGAAGAGTTTCTTAACAACAACTATGAACACTATAAACTATTGTTAAAACTTAGAACAACTTATTATGCTGTGCTGATTGCCCCAAAAACGACATACATGTTTCCTCCCATTGGATACCCTTTAAACAACTATTCCAACCATACAAAACATCCTAAACGTTAAACTATTTAAGGTTTCATTTGTGAAACTTTAAACTATTTTGGGTGACGTTTGTGAAACTCTAAATTATTTAGGGTTTCTATTATAAAACCTTATATCATTTAGGGTTTTGTTTGTGATACCCTAAATCATTTGGGACACCCTAACTCATTTTTCTCTTGAATTGAGAAAACCTAATTAATGCAAGGCTTTGTTTTTAAACCTTAAATTGCCTAAAGTTTCTTTTATGAAACCCTAAATCACTTTGGGTTACATTTAGGGAACCCTTAGTCAATTAAGGTTTCATTTTCAAACCCTAAAACATTTAAGGTTTTGTTTGTAAAATCCCAAATAATATAGGGTTTTGTTTGTTGAATCCAAAATCATTTTAGGTTTTAGTTGAAACTCTAAATCATTAATGGTTTCATGTGTGCTACCCTAAATCATTTAGGGTTTTATTTCTTAAAATGTAAATAATATGAGGCTTCCTCAATGAAACCCTTTATTATTTAGGGTTTAATTTGTAAATCCTTAAATCATTTAGGGTTTCGTATGTGAAACCCTAAATATTTTAGTATTTCGTTTGTGAAACCCTAAATCATTTATGCCCTTAATTAGGAAAAAACTAAATAATATAGGGCTTTGCTTTTTAAACCCTAAATCATTGAGGGAATTGTTTGTAAAACCCGAGGCTTTGTTTGTGAAATCTTAAATTATTCAAGGTTTCATTTGTGAAACCCTAAATAATATAGGGCTTCCTTTGTGAAAGGCTAAATAATGTAGGATTTATATTATGAAGTCTTATATGATTTAGGGTTTCATTTGTGAAACCCTAAATCAATTAGGGTTTCGTATGTGAAACCCTTAATATATTAAGGTTTCATTTGTGAAACCCTAACAGATTTATGGAGTCAATTGAGAAACACTGAATAATAGAGGGATTTGTTTTTAATCGTTTAATTACTTAATGTTTCTTTTATGAAACTCTAAATCACTTAGGGTCTCATTTAGGGAACCCTAGATCAATTAAGGATTCATTTGTAAAACCTTAAAATATTTAGGGTTTCATTTGTGAAACCCCAAATAATATAGGATTTCATTTGTGTAACCTAAAATAAAATAAGGCTTCACTTGTGAAACCCTAAATCCTTTAGGGTTTCATTTGTGGAATCCAAAATCAATTTGGGTTTTAGTTGAAACTCTAAATTATTGAGGGTTTCATTTGTGAAAACCAAAATAATATGAGGCTTCCTCTATGAAACCCTATATTATTTAGGGCTTCATTTCTATATCCCTAAATCATTTAGGATTTTGTATGTGAAACCCTAAATATTTTAGTGTTTCGTTTGTTAAACCCTAAATCATTTATGGCCTTAATTGGGAAAAGCTAAGTAATATGAGGTTTGTTTTTTAAACCCTAAATCATTATGGCCACTGTTAATGAAAGCATAAAGTATTTACGGCTTCATTTGTGAAATCTTAAATTATTTAGGGTTTCATTTATAAAATCCAAATCATTTACGACTTTCATTGGGAGGCCCTAAATAATATAAGGCATTGTATTTGAAACCCTAAATTATTTATTATTTCTTTTGTTAAACCCTAAATCACATAGGTTTCATTAAAACCCTAAATCATTTAGGATTTTATTTGTGAAACACTATAAAATTTACGGTTTGGTTTGTGAAACCTAAATAATGTTAGGTTTTGTGTAGGACACCCTAAATAGTATAGGTTTTCATTCATGGAATCCAAGGGGCTTCATTTGTGAAAACCTAATTAATATAGGATTTTGTTTATGAAACCCTAATTAATATAAGGTTTCGTTTGTAAAATTCTAAATAATATGTGGCTTCGTTTGTGAAACCTAGATTAATATAGGATTTTGTTTGCAAAACCTTAAACCATTTAGGGTTTCGTTTGTGAAATCCTAATTTTTTAGGGTTTTGATTGTGAAATCCTAAATGTTGCAAGGTTTTGTTTGTGAAACCCTAAATAATATAGGGCTTTCTTTGTGAAATGCTAAATCATTTAGGGTTTCTATTGCAAAACCTTCTATCATTTAGGATTTGTTTGTGAAATGCTTAAATCTTTTAGGGCTTCATATGTGTAACCCTTAATATTTTAGGGTTTTGTTTGTGATACCCTAACTCATTTTTGGTTTTAATTGAGAAAACATAAATAATATAGAGCTTTGTTTTTAAACCCTAAATTACTTAATATTTCTTTTATAAAACCCTAAATCACTTTGGTTTTTATTTGGGATCCTTAAATCAATTAAGGTTTCATTTGTCAAACCCTAAAATATTTAGGGTTTCATTTGTGAAACCCCAAATAATATAGGGCTTGGTTTGTGGAATCCAAAATCATTCAAGGTTTTGGTTGAAACTCTAAATCATTGAGGGTTTTATTTGTGAAACCCTAAATAATTTAAGGTTTCATTTGGGAAACCTAAATAATTTGGGGCTTCTGTAAAACCCTTTATCATTTAGGATTTCATTTATAAATCCCTATACCATTTAGGGTTTCATATGTTAAACCCTATTTTTTTAGTGTTTTGTTTCTAAAACCTTAAATCACGTATGACCTTAGTTGGGAAATGGTAAATAATATAGGGCTTTGTTTTTTAAACCCTAAATTTTTAAAGCGTTTGTAAAACCCTAAAGTATTAAGGGCTTCATTTGTGAAATCTTAAATCATTAAGAGTTTCATTTGAAACCCTAAAATATTTAGGGTTTGGGTTGTGAAACCCAAAATAATATAGGGTTTCAAATCCCTAAATAATATAGCATTTCATTTGTGGAATGCAAAATTATTTAGGGTTTTATTTGTGAAACCTTAAATCATTCAATGTTTCATTTGTGAAAACCTAAATCATTATCGCATAGGATTTCTTTTGTGAAACCCTAAATCATTTATGGCTTTGTTTTATAAACTGTAAATCATTTATTATTTCTTTTGTGAAACCCTAAATCACATAGGTTTCATTGAAACCTTATATCATTTAGGATTTCATTTGTGAAACCCTAAAAAAATTAGGGATCCATTTGTAAAACCTTAATAATATAGAGCTTCGCTTATGAAACCCTAAATCATTTAGAGACGATTGTAAAATCCAAAATCATATAAGATTTTGGTTGTGAAATCTTAACTCATTTAAGGTTTCATTTGTGAATTCCTAAAACATTTAAGGTTTTGTTTGTGAAATCCAAATCATTTACGACTTCAATTGGGAAACCCCAAATAATATAAGGCTTTGTATTTAAAACCCTAAATTATTTATTGTTTCTTTTGTGAAACCTTAAATCACATAGGTTTCATTGAAACTTTAAATCACTTGGGATTTTATTTGTAAAATATTAAAAATTTAGGGTTTTGTTTGTGAAACCTAAATAATGTTGGGTTTCGTGTGGGAAACCCTAAATAATATAGGGTTTCATTCGTAGAATCCAAAATGATTAAGGATTTGGTTTGTGAATTGCTAATAAATATAGGATTTTGTTTGTGAAACCCTAATTAATATAAGGTTTCGTTTGTGAAATCTTAAATCATTTAGGATTTAGTTTGTGAAACCTTAAATTGATATGTGAACAGTCATAAATACATTATTCATAACACTCCTCATTTGATGTTCATTATTTAAACACGTGTCTCATTAAAATATTACTAAGAAAACCTCATGGGATAAAAACCTAGTAAAAGAAAAAAAGTACACGTCCTTCAATACGTTGTCACCTACCTCATTAAAAACTTTATTAGGAAAATCTAATGGGATAAAACTATGACAATGAGAAAAAAGAGTGCAGAACGCATTTATTTCTTCTCTACTTGGTGATAATCATCTTTAAGTCGACAAAATTCAATCTTGTGAAACAATTGCTCAAAAGTCTTTCTTGATAATGACTTTGTAAATAAATCTATTATATTTTCACACCACACGAACGAACTTGTTGAGCACTATATAGACATGATTTGTCCATATAAAACCTTTTAAGTACCTTTGTTATATAGGCTCCTTGATGCACATAAATTATACTCTTTTAATATTCTTGCATAAATTTTTTTAAAGTAATTTGTCTTTTAGAAACTCTTCGTGAGTTCCAATAATATTTATATTATCTATATAAACAACAATTATGATATATTCATTTTTATGGACAACTGGAATCCTTTTATATAATTCTTTTAGTAAATTCACACTAAGACGATTAAATCACATGCATCTTGATTGTTCTAACTCATGGAATGACTTATTCAATTTGATTGAGTAATCTTCTCTACCACTTGCTCTCATGAGCAAATTAAATCTTTTAAGCAATTTTCATATAAACCTAATTTTTTATAAAGTCATACAAATTAGCTCTAATAACATTCATTATAAAAAGTTTTTTATAACCCCTTAGGGAGACAATCAATATATAATTGCCATGGTTTTATTCTTCATATTTAAAATATTACTATTATTATGATAATATTTAACACGACATATAATATTTTTTTTGTCAAAAAAATGTACAGATTCAAGAAATCCAAGAGATAATATAGCATTTAGTTTTTGAAGATGATAACTTGATATACTTTTTTATAAGAGTATCAAAACAAATTAGTTTATCGGTTAATTAAATAGAATATTTAAGTGTTATTTTCAAGTAAAAATGTTTTTTTTTTTTAATATTGGAGTAAACCTAAATGTTTCACTTTTTTTTTTTATGCTAAAGATATAACAACAATATATATTTATTGTCTCCGTAAGATCAAATAAGGATGTAACAAAAATAAAAATAATGGTCACATATTATCTAATCCCCATAACTAATCTCGAACATGAGTTTGGATGAAGAAACGAAAAATATATAATCTTCAACATCAAAATTATAATCTCTCCGGATTAATTACAATAGACGACATTCGTGTTTTTTTTTTTTTTTTTTGCATTCCTCTTCCTTTACCTTTGTAGTCACAGATGCCACCAACCTAAATTAATTCATCCAAACATCATTGACAAATTATCAGCCAGATTTAAGACCAGTCTTTGTTTTTAAAAAATATCATCACAATTCCAATAATGAATATCTTATGAGTCCCAATGGCGACTGGCAAATCCAGGACGAAAATTATTTTTAAAAAAATTATCATATTTAACCAAATCAAGTATAAAAAGAAAATAAAATATAAGAAAAAAACTAGTAAAAATTCACAGCTTAGATAAGTTTTGAATCCCTATCAAACTTTGCGTTTCTATAAAAATTTTACTATATTTTTTGTCTCATAATATTTTTTTTTGTTTTTGGTTTTTATTAATGATGTAACATCATTTGAATCGTTGATATATGTTAAGATAATATCATGTCATTACTTAACTAACGGTTGCGATAATGTCACGTCATCAACAGAGACCCAAAATAAAAAAATAAAATAAAAATATGATAGGAATCCAAAATATAACAAAATTTTATAGGAACCAAAAATTGACAATACCTGGAAAAAAAAATTGAGCCATGAGGTCAACTAATAAAAACAGAGGTGCAAACAATAGTAACACTCATATATTCTTTATTTTCTCTCTTTCAAGGGATGCAAGTCACCCCCTCAATCATACTATTATTTGGGTCCGCCACGGGTAAGTCCAATACCTAAATCACATACTTTGCAATAATTTCTTTCAAAATATGAATTTATTCAAAAGAAAGAGTTCTAATTCACGGTTGAAGGGACGGGAGGTGTTCGTTGTGAAAAACATGGGTGCCAATAGAAGTCCTTTCCTTCCTCATTTCTCTCCATCGTTTTTCTCCTTCTCCCATTTCCTCTGAGATTGAATCCTTCTCTTTGTTGAAACCCTGTAAGTAAGGGAAGCTTTAATTCTTTTCTCTTCTTGTTTGCTATTGGTCGTTGGGTATATGTCTCTCTTAGTGGATTTTTGTTGAGTAATTGGATTTTGATTTGTTGCCCACATGTGAGTGATTTCTGGATTAAACCCTTTCTGGATTTTGTTTTTGTTTTGTTATAAATTTCAATCAAAAACCAAGCTTTAGATGATGTTTTAATGTTGATATACACTCCCTAAAGTTGCCATGTGATTATATAATCAATATGTGAAGTTTCTATGCTATAAATGTCATGATTTGAACCCCCTATTCTGCATAATTTAGGCGTTATGGCAGAAAAACGAGTTGCTGGTCTGCACTCTTTTTCTATCCTTAAACTTGAATTGAATGATTGACTTAGAGTTGATTTGGCCTTCCTTATGATGCCTTATAATTGTGGGAATGATATGGGATATTTTGATGCACAATTCTTGTGATTTGGAACTCCAAAATATATGATATGTAACCAATTATGCAGAAAAATCTGAATCTGTCCAACCATGTATTTTTGTCAAAAATAAGGACTTAAATGATGAATTAGGTGTGGATTGACCTTTCTTATGGTGCCATATGATTATATGCAGCATATGGAATGTTTTGGTACTTAATACTCTTGTATTGAGGCTTGTGATGCATGAAAGACTGGTGATTTTGCAAAGATATGAGTTGCTGCCCTGTTTTTCTTTTTAATTTGTACTTATTTGTTATAATTCTAGAATGACAAAATATACTTTCTTCCTCTTCCTTAAAGTGCATTATATTTGTGGGTTAATTAGCATAGGAGCGTTTGGTTCATAAATTAATTGATTTAGTAAGTGTATGTTTGTTTCACAAATTTTGGATTTAGTCTTGGTATGATTTCAAGGCTGCCTCATGCATGTTATTGGATTGCTTGAATAATTGTAAAATATGATACTGCTAATTTATCATGTTGTGGTTGAGACTATTATGTTATTGGATGAGGTGAATTTATTATTGTTGAGTTATTTATATATACATGGGAAAATATAATTGTTATTTAGTTGAATGTACTGTTAAAAAAAAATATTTCATTTTAAGGTTCATATGTGGCTTACAAGATAACTGTTATGTAAATAGTTGGGGCTGACTGGTCAATATTTTCATTAGTTCAATTATATTGTATCCTATTTTTCTCCCAATCTACCCATTTAAATTTTATAAAATTGGTCTTGAATTCAAATAGATTTCAAAAGCTACATTTTCTCTGTTGAGCATTTTGTGAGATTAATTCGTTTCAATATTCATCCGTGGCTCACAAGACAACTATTTTACTTTATGAAATTGGAACTTCTGAAATTTTACTGATATGCATATCCTCTGCTGCCATTTTAAGTTCTGAAATTTTAATGCTAGGAATGTCCTCTGCTGCTGTGTGGTTCTGAAAACTTTAATGCTTTGAATTGTTAATTTTCTTCTACTGCCAGTCTTGAGATCTTACTACTATGAAGGTTACTTTTGCTGCTGTTTTAGTCCTAATTCGACTGATATAAAGTTTAAACTTTGCTGCTGTTTCATGTCCTAGTTTTACTGATATGGTGCTAAATTTTGTTGTTGTTTGGCCTTGAATTTTACTGCTACTTCAATTTTAAATTACTTGTATAATATCTATATTGCACTGCTGCTTCAGATCCATTTTTATTATATGTGAAACTTGGTTCTTTAGCTGTTTGCAGTTCTGTCTTTTCTGACATGACTTATTGTTTCTGCTGCCACTGAGTCTATATTTTACTGCTATAGAACCAGTGTTGTCTATGGTGGATAGCGGTCCATGGAGGTTAGCCAAAATTCCGCCATAAATTTTTGGCAGATGCCATGGCAGACAAAAAAAAATAAATTATATATATATATATATAAATTCTAACAAAACAATACATATAAATTAAATAACTAACAAAAATATTAGATATAAATCACTTAAAACTGAAACATAGTGCAAACTCCAAATTCAGAACATAATTCAAACAGAGGAAGGAAAGGAAGAAAAAAAAAAAAGAGAGGGAGGAAGGAAGGAAACTGGCCAGAGGAAGGAAATGAAGAAAATAAAAAATAGAAGAAACTGAGCATGAAATACACACTAGAAGAGCCAAACGCCCTCAGCCTCGGAGCCAAAAGTCGCCGCCGGTGTCGCACATTGCCGTCAGTGTCGGGGTCAAAGTCGGATAAGAGTCGCAGTCAGAAGTCGGACTCAGAATCGTTACTCTCACGGTAACCGGGATAGAGGGATAGGGTTTAATTAGAAAAGCATCCCTTTTTGCTAAGTGAACCCTATTTTTTTTAGTGGGCCAATTTGGGTTTAAACCCAAAATGCATTTTTTAGGTAAAAAAAAGAAATGCCATTTTCCGCCATTTCTGTGATGCCGCCATGACCACCACAGAAATGGCACCTGCCATATGAAACTGCCATGCCACCACTATTCGGTGGCAGATTAGCAAAAAAACGATATGGCCGCTATTTGACAACACTGTATAGAACTAAACTCCTATTGTCATATAACTTGCCTATTGCTGATAAGGGGCTTCTGAATTTCACTGTCATAAAACCTTAATCTTACTGATATTGAACTGAATTTTTCTACTGTATTAAATTGCTTTCAGCTAACATTGAATGCCTATTTTGTTGATATTAAATCTCTATTTTCTATTGTTATTGAGACTCATTTTCTCTTGCATACTTTTGCTATTATGGGAATCTAAAATTTTGTTGTCATTGAGCTTGTGCTTGGCTGTTTTTAAGACTTGTTTTTCTGTCATAGAATCTTACTTCTGCTATCATGTAACTTTGATTTTGAACGTCTTGGAAATTGCCTGAAAGTGAGTTATGTGGTGTGTGATAGAACTCGATTTAGGAGGTGATGGTGAATAAAGGTGTGTGATTCTATAGTTGAGAAGTTGTGTATACATGCATGAATAATTGACATGGCATGTGAGTAGGCATGTAAGTTGGGGTACTTGGTGGGCCCTCAACCTAGTGCTGGGGGTTTTCGTGGTGGCCATGATGCTGTCTTCTTGGTCCCCTTTTGTTGACGTACTAGAGGACTAGATTAGGAACTAGAATTATTTTGTTGATGTTGTGTATGACCATGTAACCTTGAATTTATGTTATACATAGAGATATTTTCTTTTGGGTTGTAGTGCTTTAAGGCACAATACCTATAGTACTTAATAATCTCTTTTAATTCTAATTATGCTAATGCCGTGGAATGAATTTATGTGCCTATAATAGAAGAAAAGTTATTGTAGAGTTTTCTCAATCAAATTAATTTGAGACAATTTTAGGAAAGCTATAAAAATGAATTTTATCTAGCAGATTATTAGTTATTTTATTTCTTCTACGTAATGACACTTTGGGTCAATACATGAGTTATATGTAGCTATGTGTCAATCATGGTTCCCCTGCTGCGATCTGAAATTTGAATGAAAACCCAAAATAGATGCAGCAAGTATAGGATTGTTGATTACTCTTATTTACGTTCTGTTTTGTCATGCCTTGTATGGAAATATATTGATTTATAAATTTAATTTAATTATAAATATGAATTAAAGAGATGAAGTGATTCTAACTAAAAATGTATGTTTTTGTAGCTGGAAGAGATGAATTGGATTCAGAGCAAGATCTACCTATACAATGTGACTTTTGGGCTCTATATGTTGGACTGGTGGGAGTGTTATACCTTCAGTATCCTTAACGGATTTCAACTCTTTTGTGTTTTTTTTTTCCTTTGAAATTCTCCCGGAATGCAAAATTTTGATCATTTGTAGATATTTATGTGGGGGGTTTCTTTATAAAGATTCATCAAATTGTTGGAAACTTGTTTGTTACAGAATAATAGTGGTTTAGGTGCCCTTTGTTTAGAAAGACACTGAAACTATGTTAGAGAATTATGACAAAGAAGTTAATGTCTTAAGGAGTTTCTTAAATTCATATGTTGTTGTCTGTTGTGGTTGGAGTTCCTAAAGTTTTGCAGATATTATGGTGATTGTATTAATGTGTTTCGTTATACGATATGCTAGTCAATTCTTCAAGAGGTAATGCATCCCCTCCTTTTTCATCCATCTTTTTTAATTAAGGCTTGTCTACTCTAGTCATTGTAAGTTAGAGATCCAAGCCAAAATAAGCACAACAACATACAATTCTTGGGGTATTATATATTTATATTCTTGGCATCCAATTGATGTAAATCCTTTCTAGTGCAGCAATATACCATTCTGACTGACCTTTATATCTCAGCATCCATTCCAAATTCTGATTATGCAAGTAAAAACTGCACTAGTCACTAGACCAGCTTGGAAATGTGACCTTATTTCTTTATAATTTCTTATCATGCAATTGCAAGACAATATCTGAGTATGCTGTAATTGAAATTACTGTATCAATTTGACCTCTTACCATCTAAACTTTATAACATTTTTTAAATTTCAGGTATGTTTGGTAAGAAGCAAAACCATTGTCATGGGAAGAAGAAGCAGATGTAGATTCTCAAACATCTTTGATTAAAACTCACCACCAATGAAGAGTGTATCATGATTCATGCATATGCATGCCCAAGTCCTAACATTTGTAAAGTTGATTACGTGAATCAATAGTGGATAATGTGCTTGTTTGACGTATCTGAGCGTCCTTCAATTTTTGCTTGGAGATTAGTGAGGAATCCTCTTTAGTGGAATTAATTAATTAATGTTTGATATTCTTTCTTTGTAGAGTTTGACAACATTTTAATTAGTGAGTATTTCATACATTATACAATTATTTTAAAATCAAGATAAAGTATAAAAAAATATAAAGTAAAAGATAAAAAACAAAAAAACTTCAACTTAAGCAACATATTAGTTTTCCTTACACTAAACACAATGTACTAATATAAGCACACACATAAGGGGCGTAACTGTATCAAGTATTATGTTTCCATATATTGCAATATACAGTTTTTTTATTCTTTCTCTATATATCTATTTCTATAAAATAACATTACAAGTAACTAACAAAGAGACAATTCAACGGGGAAACTTCATATTTCCAAAAAGGTTCACTCCAATGAACCAATTAATTAAGTCATTGCTAATTTTAAATACACAACAAACCTGTACAAGATCCAAAAAGGGTCATTAGTAACCTCAAGCTAGCCTCAAAAGTGTATTTTGGACAACACAATATTAAGTATCAAGCATTCGGTTTAAAAAGAAAAACATAATCATTGATCACAAGAACACTAAAGTGAAGAGTTGGTAGAGCCTTTGATGGGACTACACTACAATAGTTCTACTATTACATAAAGGAAAGATATATAAAATGAATACTCATTTCTTACTCATTATTGTAGCCATAAAAGGCTTTAAATAAAAGAACACATCTTCTAGATGGATAAGAACAATGGTAATATTCTCCAAAGCCAGCTCACAACAATTGTCAAAGGACAATACAAATAAAAAGATTAATTCCTAACAAAATTCTGAGATCTAACAGATAGTTTTGTAGTTCTCTTGAGCCTTATTTCCATAACGGGCCTATCAAGAGCATACAATATAAAAGATTAGAACTTCACTCAAATTATCCATTTCATACATAGCCACAATAGCTTAAATAAGAGGATTGAAAAATTAACAAGTTTCCCTTGGCTCTATAACTTAAAATACCTAAATGCAAAAATTAAAGGAAGAGACTTTAGGGTTCCTGAGACCATTCCCTCCTCCTCATCAACGTCGTCAAACTCCTCCTTGCCAGTGTCATCACAATGAAGGAGGACCAGCCGAAGGGAAATGAAAGGAAAAGTGGGGAAGAGTGAAATAAGAGAGGAGTTTTTAACCTAGGTTCTTTACCAAGGACATCCCCCTTTGCTCTCAAACTCTATAGTAACTCAAAGCCAAAATACACAAACACCTACCTAAAATGTCACAAACATTGATTTATTTATTCTAACCATTCAAAATTAAATTTAGTTTTCTCTTGCAATTTCATTAAATCACTTTTTAACACAATTAACCAAACACGGTGTTACAAACATTACCTTTGATGCAAGGAGTAGGAAGCTGACTTAGATGTACAACATGAGTGTTCATCAGTATTCCTGCAAACTTTTTCTTAGCAGGCTGGTCAGAATGTGAAGGAGCTGCAGTCGCTTGTGCTGCAAGACAGCTCCATGGAAGAGTGCTTTTGGTTTGTTTGTGTTGCAGAAACCATACATTGCCCAGCAGCAAAACCTTGTTAAGCAAGGTTACTTTATGGGTGCACACGGGCGGAACCAGGATGCAAGAGTGGGGACATTCAATTGATTTTGAAAATTTAATTAATTAGTCACTAACTAATATATTAATAATAAAAATTAAAATCATTATATTAATAAAATAAGGATAGTGCACTAATAAAATTTGATGCAATCACAATTTTCTATTTATAATAAGTTAATTGATTTTTATAAAGTTATTTTTAAAAGTCATATAAACGAAAAAATGTGAATAAAATTCAAGAAATGAATGAATGAATTTTCAAACTTTATTATGTATTTTTAAGGATATTTATTTAAAATCCAAAATTCTATAATAATAGTAGTAGTGGCATTTGATTTCACTATTTTTATTTTCATAAAAAATAGAAAATACATTTGAAAATGCATTTGTTTTAAGTTTTTAAACATTTTCAATGAAAATATTTTCTAAAAAAGGCTGAAAATGGAAAACAAAGATTTAACATTTTTAACATTTTCACTTTTTTAAACATTTTTATCATTCAATGACTTCATTTTCACTTTTATAAATAAGTTTTTTAATATTTGAAATATGAAAATGAAAAATGTTTTCAAAAAATAAAAATAAGAAAAGTAACAAATGAAATGTGATGATGAGAAGTGTCTACAAAAAGTATCCTTAGGATTATTCACAATTGACATATCTCTTTTAGGACCATTTGAGGATATGTTCCTTTTCATTATAACCTATGTCATTAAAATATTTAGTTTCATTATGAAAATCAACTTGATTTTCATTATTTTTAACTAAAATATCTCATTCTTCATTCTTCATATCTATTTTTTGTTTTTCATTCTCTAAATTTTCAGCTGAAAGGTATAGTTTTTCTATATTTAAATAATTGTGAACAGAAATGGTAGGATGTTTGATAAAAAAAAAAATTTCAAGAGTGCCTTTTTTAGATTTATTATAAGTTTCAATTTTTTTCTTTCGTTTTCGTTTTAAATTATCATATAAAGTTATTTTCTAAGTAACATCTTGAACAATTACACAAATATATATAAACAAAATCACAAATTATAATATATAAATCAAATAAAAAACGAGATAAAACAATAGTACATGGTTGCCAATTTAAATCTTCAGTTTAAAACCTTAATTTATTGTCTAAGTTTCATATAGCCCAACTTCAATATGATTCTAAACATAATAATTAAAAATACTGTCACTTTCTAATGGAAAAAAATAATACAGTAAACAGAATAGAATCAATTTATATTATAATAACATATATTGAATAAAAAAAAGTATTACCTAATTACATGGTTTGCACCTAATTACTTATTTACTTTTTAAAGTTTATAAATGAAAAGTAACAAAAGGAAAAAGGAAAATAATATAATGGTGCATTTTTTTTGTATTTGTGATGTGATTTTATAGTTTAGATAATGACTAATGGTGCATTTCTTAGAAAATTTATGATTCTTTAATCATGCTATGCAACGAAGGAAGGAGATTTAGCTATTGTAGTAAAAGAAAAAGAGATTGAAATGATCAGGAGTGACAATGTGTTAATATATATATTATTTTGTAATTTAAAATTTTCAAGGAAGTTATTTCCTTAACGGCTATTTCAAAAAAAAAAGTTATTTTCTTAACGGCTATTTAAGGAAGTTATTTCCTTAACGGCTATTTGGAGAAGTTATTTTTCTTAACGGCTATATATTTTTGCCTATATATACTTCTTTTGGGCATGAGATATGGAACACGGAAAAAAACAATTGTCATAAACTATTGTTATATATTTTATAAACAAGAGAAAGAGCATTGGTGTTCAGAAGGTTCGGGGATCCTATCGCTGCATTCGATCGGTCCAACGGGTTGTCGTATCTTGGGAGAGGAGCGCAGAAAATACAAAACCTCCATTGCAGTGGGGGCGTTTTCTCTCTAAGGATAGCACCTAGCGTGCTTCAACCCAGGCTACTCTTAAAACTCTTCCTATATATTTATTGTCTCTTTGTGCTTATTGAATGTTTTATTAAAGCATTCTCTTATGATTTTATTCAATCATATAATGTGAAATTGATTTGTTGTGTTCCTTGATTTCCTCTGTCTAGTGTAATTCTAATTGCTAATTATTTTCCAACACAATGGACAATAATGGAAGGTTAAAGAGAATGATAAAGAAAAATGGATGAAAGAAGAATACAAACGTTTAGCATTTGAGGAGACAAATAATCCTAATTCAAATAATATATTCACAGTTAAACATTAACAAACACAAATGACAGTATATAATTCATTTCTTAAAATCATGGATTAGTAATAAAAATATGATCACAAATTAATAAATTATTTGTTAATTATTGTTTTGTTAATATATATTTTATTTCTTAAAATGAAAATTATATAATACTAATTATATAATTATAAATTTTTTAATTTTAATATCTATATATACTAAATAATTTTTTTATAACAAAAATAAAATAAAATTGATATCCCTTAAAAAATGGAGCCCTAGTCAGTAGTCAACCTCAACCATGCTCAGGGCCACCGCTGCCTCCAAACAGCATGCCAAAAGTCTCACAAGGTTGCGATGTAGCAATTTAGCTATAAACATTACTTCATTCTTGAATTCCTCTATGCCTTGTCCAGAAGTTTTTGAGAGTCTTTTGACTGCAATTAGTCTTTCATAAGGTAGAATTCCCTTAATAAAACATTGCAATAGATGATACTAATAAAGCACCTATCTCCAAAATTCCAAATCATTAATATAGAAAAATGAACTGTATTTTTCTATTCTTTTGAAAAAGGTACAATGGTGTGTATAAAAATAGGGTTACAAGACTGATTCTGTACACTAAATTAGAGCTAAAAATCCCTATAATTGTTGTAACTAAGAAAGGAAAGAAATAATAGCAAATTCTAATTATTGCTGTAACTAAGAAAGGAAAGAAATAATAACAAATCCTAATTATAGCTGTACAATCAGAATCCCATGATTCTGTATAATTTCCACAATCATCTACACTCCCCCTCAATCTAGGTGATAGATGTTTATCATTCCCAGATTGGTTCTGATGTCCTTATATGAGCGTCTTGGAAGAGCTTTAGTTAGGATGTCTGCTGTTTGGTTACATGATGGAACATGGGTGACAGCTATAATGTCTTGGTCAATTTTTTCCTTAATGAAGTGCCTGTCAATCTCCACATGTTTTGTTCGATCATGGTGAACTGGATTTTTGGTCATGCTTATGGCAACTATATTGTCACAGAGTATCTTCATTGTAGAGTTGGTGGGAATCCTGATTTCTTCCAACATCCTCTTCAGCCAAATTCCTTCGCAAATGCCATGTGCCATGGCTCTTAGTTTGGCTTCTGCACTACTCCTAGCTACCACGGACTGCTTCTTGTTCCTCCAAGTTACCAGGTTCCCCCACACAAAGGTGCAATAACCAGTAGTTGATTTCCTGTCAGATGCACAACCTGCCCAATCCGAGTCTGTATATACTTCAATGCCCTTGTCTAAGTTTTTCTTGAAGTAGAGACCTCTGCTGGGGTACCTTTGAGGTATTGTAGGATTCTCCTCACAGCTTTCTCATGAACATCTGTGGGATTTGACATATGGCGACTTGCCATACTTACTGCAAAACCAATGTCTGGCCTAGTATGTGTCAAGTAGATTAATTTTCCAACTAGACTTTGGTACCTGGTTTTATCAGTTGGAGGACTATCATCTTCAAGAGCTATTTCGGTTGGCTGGTTCTATAGGGGTGTTGGTTGCCTTGCACCAAAGCATCCCTGTTTCTTGAAGTAAATCTAGGGTGTACTTCCTTTGAGACATATAGATCCCATGATTTGTTCAAGCCACTTCCATCCCTAGAAAGTACTTAAGCTGCCCCAAATTTTTGACCTCAAATTCTCTAGCTAAAAAACTTTTCAAGTGATCGATTTGGGTATGGTCGTCTCCCGTGATTACAATGTCATCCACATAGACGATAAATAGTGTTACCTTCCTTTCCAATGAGTGTTTAACAAACATTGTGTGATCTGATTGACATTGAGTGAACCCCTCTTTCTTGACAACTCGAGTCAGCCTCTCAAACCAAGCTCTCGGAGATTGCTTAAGACCATACAACGACTTCCGGAGTTTGCATACCTTATTTGAGGTGCTGGCTGCTTCACAACTTGGAGGAATCTGCATGTACACTTCCTCTTCCAACTCTCCATTTAGGAAGGCATTTTTGATATCCAGCTGGTGTAAGGGCCAATCCAGATTTGCTGCCAAGGACAAAATAACTCGAACTGAGTTGAGTTTGGCTACTGGTGCAAATGTTTCTTCATAGTCTACCCCATATGATTGGGTGAATCCTTTTGCCACTAACCTAGCTTTGTACCGATTTATACTACCATCAGCATTGTACTTGATAGTAAAAATCCACTTGCATCCGACTAGTCTCTTTCCTTTAGGTAGAGTAGTGATCTCTCAGGTGTTATTCTTTGCCAATGCTTGGAGCTCTTCATTCACTGCTGCAGTCCATTCAGGATGTTGGAAAGCTTCCTGAATGTTTCTTGGGACGTGAGTGCTATCAAGCAATGCTACAAAAGCCTTGTATCCCTATGATAATTTTCCATAGGACATATATTTTTCAATGGGGTGTTGAGTGCAGGTTCTCACCCCTTTTCTCAAGGCTATAGGCATATCTAGGTTATTTGTATTAGTGTGAATGGATTCAGATATCGGAACAGAGTTACCTGTGGGAATTTCATTTTCAGGAGCCTGGTCAGATTCATGGTTCTGCATTGGAACTGTGATTGGCTCTACCACCTTCTGGTTTCTCCTTTTTCTAACGTAAACCCTCCAGTTTTGGTCTTGACTCCTTGGTTGAACTTCTTCTGGTTCCGCAGGAGCAGTTTCTGTTGGTACTGCTGGTACTGTTTCTTCAATCTTCGGTTCTGCAAGAGCAGTTTCTGCAGTCTCCAAAGGTGCAGCCATCTCATCCTTTTCTAAATCTAAAAGTTGGAATTCTGTCATGTCAGTCAAAACTGGTATCTTCTCCCCCTGAATACCAACTTTGGGATAGAAAGGCTGATGCTCAAAAAATGTCACATCCATTGTATGATAGAATTTTCTGGTTGTGGGAGAGTAGCACTTATACCCCTTTTGGTGAGGTGAGTATCCTAGGAATATGGTTTTGATGGACTTGGGATCAAGTTTACTACGGTGCGGGTCTAGGTTGTGAACAAAAGCTGAACAGCCAAACACTTTCAAGGGTATTGAGGTGAGGATTCTACTGGTTGGGTAGGTGGTCTGAAGGACTGTGTGAGGGGTGTTGAAATTAAGGACACTAGAAGGCATTCTGTTTATGAGATAGGTTGCGGACAATACAGCTTCTCCCTAAAATTGTTTTGGTACATTTGTGGCCAACATCAGTGATCTCGTCACTTCCAGTAGGTGTTTATTTTTCCTCTCCGCCACTCCATTTTGTTGTGGAGTGTCTACACATGAACTCTGATGCACAATTCCATGTTTTTGTAGGTAGGAACTCAGCATGGAATTATAGTATTCACGACCATTATCTGTTCTCAGCACCTTAATGTTGGTCTGGAATTGTGTTTGCACCATTGAATGAAAAATTTCAAATATTCGTCCTACTTCTTGATTTCTCCTTCATAAGAAACACCCATGTGACTCTTGTGTGGTCATCGATGAATGTCACAAACCATCTAGAGCCGGTAATATTGCTAGCCCTAGATGGTCCCTATACATCACTATGAATCAACGAGAATGGTTGGGAAGGTTTGTAAGGTTGTGGGGGGTAAGTGCTCCCTGGTATGCTTGGATAATTGACAAATTTCACAATGAAAATTCCTTAGTCTTTTATTGAATAATGATGGGAACATTTCTTTCAAATACATAAAATTTGGGTGGCCTAATCTATAGTGCCACAACATTACAGACTCTTCGTTTTTTGAAGGGATCACTACACATGAATTAGCTTTGGGTTTCTTATTGGAATCTTCAACCTGAAGGAGATAGAGCCCATCACATTCCTCAGCACTACCAATCATCTTCCCCAACCCCAAAATCTGAAAAACACACACATTAGGGGAAAATTTAGTGACACAATTCAAATCATTTGTCAATTTGCTGATGGACAGCAAGTTGCAGTCAAGTTTGGGTACATAAAGTATTGAATTTAGAGTGATATCTTTTGAAATCACAACTGAACCTTTACCAACAACTTTTGAGAGTGTACCATCTACTATCCGAATTGTAAAGTGATCATGACATGGAGAATAGTTGTCAAAAACAGTTATGTCTCCAGTTATGTGATCTGAAGCTCCAGTGTCAACAATCCAGGATTTTGTTTTCCTTTTGGTGGTGTTTAAAGCATGTGAAAAATTACCTTTCTGGGCTACTTTTGCTGTACTAGTAGGTTTCCCTATGCTCAACAAGGTTTGTTGGAGAAGTTTCTGCAGGGCTTCCATTTGTTCCCTACTGAAGGGACTTGGATCAGAACTTACCTCTCCTTCTTGAGAAGTGTTATAGGCTGTGTTGCCTCTGGTTTCCTTATTCCCGGAATGATTTTGCATCTGGTGGTTTACCATGGATATCCCAACAGGTTTCCTTGGTGTGGCCTAGTTTCCTGCAATGATCACACCAGGGGCGATTCTTCTTCTGTGGTGGACGGGTTTGATTCCCTCTTGCTACCAATGCTGAGTTTTCAATGAATGGGGTTGGCGCAATATTCCCTAGCATAAGTTTTCTTCTGCTCTCTTCTCTTCTTACTTCTGAGAATACTTCCCGTAGTTTTGGAAGTGGTTTGGTTCCAAGTACTCTTCCACGTACTTCATTAAGGTCCTTATTAAGCCCCAATAGAAATTTGTAGATTCTGTCCTTTTGCACCAGCTCTCTGTATTTCTTCTTGTCATCTGGACAACTCCATTCTATTTCTTCGTAGGTATCCAATTGCTGCCAGTATCTACTCAAGGTGTTGAAGAATTCAGTGACTGATTTTTCTCCCTGTCGCAGGTCATGGAGGAGGCTTTTGATCTCAAATATGGCAGAAGTGTTGTCAATATTTGAGTATGTTTCCTTCACCGCATCCCATATCTCCTTTGCGGTGTCATAATACATGAAGTTCTCCCCAATTTCGTTTGTCATGGTATTGAGAAGCCACGACATCACCAAACTGTTTTCCAGTTGCCATTTTTGAAGGTTGGGATCCCCCTTTTCTGGTTGTTTGGGGTCATCCGAGATATACCCTTCCTTTCCTTTTCCTTGGAGGAAGATGTGAACTGACCTCTCCCATTGGATGAAGTTTTGGCCATTCAGTTTGTGGCCTATGATAAGGAGAGCAATCCCTTCGAGTGAGCTGGTTAGCAGCATGCCAGTCTCCCCTTTGGTTGCATTCTCTGTTTTCTCCATTTCCATGGTAGGGCCGGCGCTAGGGTTAGGGAAGTATCAGATCGAGCTCTGATACCATATAGAAAAATGAACTGTATTTTTCTATTCTTTTGAAAAAGGTACAATGGTGTGTATAAAAATAGGGTTACAAGACTGATTCTGTACACTAAATTAGAGCTAAAAATCAGTAACCAAAATCCCTATAATTGTTGTAACTAAGAAAGGAAAGAAACAATAGCAAATTCTAATTATTGCTGTAACTAAGAAAGGAAAGAAATAATAACAAATCCTAATTATAGCTGTACAATCAGAATCCCATGATTCTGTATAATTTCCACAATCATCTACAATTAATATACCTTGTAAACTGGGCCAAGTCCACATTCCCCTAATTTAGATGCTTTTGAAAAGTTACCAGTACTCTGCAGAATTGTGATTAATGGGATTGTAGGCAGGTCTGCATTCAGTGTTTCTTCAGTTTGAACATTTTCATATGAAGATATATGAATCTTATGTGGTATCAGCCCATCTTCATAGACAAATTTGTGAATTTTTAATTGAACTAAATGACCATATTTGAGTATGTCAGTATGTGTGTTAGAATTGAGACTTTCATTGACATTTAAAAATTTATTTTACCAAGTAATCAGACTCAATATAGAACAAAGGAACTCTTTTGTAAAAAGAAAAAGTGATAAAAAAAAAAAAGTAAAAAAGTACTATGATAGTCATAGGATTCAGATTCACCTGCCTTTGTACTAATGAGTGATCTGAAACTCAGAAATAATAACAAGAAACCAAAATGTTTAGTTGTGTTCACACCACCATGGTGTGGTACTCTGCACTCTGCTTAAGTTACTCTATCAGAAGATGATTAAAAACTATACCTAGTGATGTAAAATTTTACATGTTTATATATATATAACCAAAAATAATGTCATTATCATGAGTCAACATGGTTAGTTTTATAAGTCCACACTCTTTAATATTTATTAATTGAAGAATTGCATGAGAGTTATACAGGCTGAGTGGAATAGGAGAGATCCTAACTACCCTGATTACAAAATCAATATGAAGGATACTTGTATTTTCAAATTGGTCTGGGTTTAATAAAGCAATATAGAAAATTCAATCCTAGAACAATTCAAATTAAGGGTTGGCACAATAGTGTGAGGTCTCACTGCGTTCATAGGAGGTGGGAGTGATCCATTTAACAGGAGATTCGTGTTCAATTTCCATCATATACAAAATTCTCTTAGACTAATAACATCCATTCACCGCAAGCAGAATTAGACAGATTGTTATAATGGATGACAATTACCTAACAATAGTTCATGTTAGTGAAAATAATTGTAATGTGAAAATTATAGTTCTTGGTCTAAAATTCTAAGAAATTGTTAAACATGCCTATTATAGTTATTAGAGTAAATGTAATTTTTGATTTTTTATGCTTTACTATTTTTTCATTTTGGTACATTAAATTTTAAAAGCTTATTGATCCTTTAAGTTTTAAAATATATCATTATAGTCATTTATTTCACTTTCCATTCAAAGGTCTGGAACTTATATGCAAGCATAATAACTTATATGTTGTTGTATATCTAGATGAATCTAGGAACTTTTGCTTGCATTGTATCATTTGGCCTAAGTATTGGAACTGATAACATTTGAGATCAAACAGGATTATACACGAAATATCCTTATTTGGGGGATTTTGTAATAACATCAAATACAACACATACATGCATGGATGATACTCTATACATATACCTCACTCTAATATATATAAAAAGGTTCAAATTAAACATAAGTGAAAAATAATGTGCACACAACACAAGGGATTGGAATATTCACTCGTGAGTGGTGACTAAATTGGGCACCCAAGCAATAGCCTTATTGCCAACAAAATGGCAAACAGGTACAGTTCTAGGCTTGACTTTAAGAACTTCATAAAGCACATTAGGGTCCATTCCTCTTGTGTCATGGTGGCAAACTGTTAATGCCCTAGCTTTAGTTCCATCAGATGCCACCAATGGAACCATATAAGTTGTTGTTGCATTGATTTGGTGGCAATAAAACACAACATTTTCAGAATTCATTCTATGACACATCACTGATTTCTCTCCAATTTTGTTCACTTCCTCAACACTCTATATTGGTCTTGATCATGATTTAGGGCAAAGGAACTTGAAATCGGCTTGATATTCTTCCCAAGCTTTGAAATGGCAAAACCAATCATTGATTCCAAGGATGTTGCACAAAACATGTCTTCTCCTATAGTAGCCAGTTTCCCACAAACCTTACTCCATACCAATACTCCGAAAGATTCACTTGTTCTCAACCATGGCCTTGTTAAAGGTTGAATATTGTTATAATGCTTCTGGGAGCCCAAGTTCATGATCTTGTGAGGATGAAGGTCATGCTCCAAAAAAATAATCCAGTACTGCTTCTCTTCTTCGACTTTAATAGGCATATTAGTCTTAGGGACTGTACTGTATATATAGACACACATAGATACAAGATACATGTTACAAATAAGAACAATTCTATAAATATTATGAAGAGATGCAAAAAAAAAAAAAAAAAAAAAAAATCCAATATCAAGAACACTTTTTTAATGTGCGTAATGATAACAGTAAATCTAGGTTACACATAATAATAATATGGTCACAAAAATAAAAATTAGGCTAAATTATAATTTTTGTCTCTTTAATTTTTTAAATTCATGATTTTTGTCATCTAATTTTCAATTGTAACATTTGGTTTTCTAATTTTAAAAATTGGCGATTTTAGTCTTCGAATTAATTATTAATTAATAATTATGATTAATAAACTATTAAGATAATTATAAATTAACTAAAAATTCTTAATTATTAAAAGGGATTAAAAGTTTTTTTTTGTTTTTTTAATGTTAAATTTTTTTTTAATATTGATAATTATTGATTTATTTTAATGTTAAAAATGATTTTATTTTTATTTTTTAATTGTTTTTCTTCGTGTAAAGATGATTAAAAATTTTTAATTAATTAATCTATTTTTTTTTTTAAAAATCATATAAACTTAGATTAAAAAAATAAATGATTCAGTTTGGCTATGGCAGCACAGTAAAAAAATAAAAAAATACACAATTCATAAGAGATTTGGGTTGGACAAACCTGCCCTGTGGGACCACTTGATATTTGATAACTCCATTTTGAAAGATTAACCCACCGGATTTAGTTATTAATTGGTTTGACATATTTAAAAAAAAAAAAAAAAACATTGTTTTCAACATATCAAAAAACGCATATAAAATTAGATTTAAGTAAAAGAAACTTAATTATTGTATTTGGTAAAGCATTCGAAAAGTTCATAAACTCTTTTAACTAGATTATAAGTTACTTTTATCAATTCATTCATTTTCACGGGATAAATTAGGGTATTAAACTTTAATTAGTACCTTAAATAACCCAAGAGAACCAGGATAATACATTGACAATGGAACAAAATTTTACATTGTTAATCATTCACAATCTTCCATTTATACAATTATTAAAATAATTTTATAAAAATCATATAACTTATAATAAACAAAAAATTATGATTATCTGATAGTAAAAATTTTGTTATACTAGTATGTTAGTGTCGTATCCTTATTCTCATAAACAAATAAAGCTAAAACTATACAGCTTTTCAAAAGATTGAAATCAATAATTAAGAAAATAATAATATGCAATTTACGAGTCATAAAATAGGTTAGATAGTAAAAGGAGAAAGAAAATGACCGTGAATTCAACTTCCTTTCACTGATAAATTTAACATGTTAAAAATTAATATTTATCAATAAAAAATAATTCTTGTAATTTACCGGGCAACAATAGATCCCGGATAGGTTTGGGCACAGCTGTGTCTGGAAAAACAATATGCCAATAATCTTCTGCGGATTGCGACGCATCGTTTCCCCTTGAAGTTATCTGCAAAAAATGTTCAAATTAGATAACAGAGTATTACACATATCAAAATTATCTTTGATTTACTCGGTGTAACTTGTTTTGGATCCAATAAAAAAAACAACTTGAAAACAAACTATCGCCCATATAAGAAAAAACTTTCCCTCACATTAATGATCTTGGTAAAACTAACTTTCCACCAAATCTAAAATTGAGTTTCTTATTAATTGAACAATCATAGACTAATTAAAAAAGAGTCTCTTTAATTTACTGCTAGGTCAAAATAATAGTACATCAAAACCAGCCATTCTTAAATGCATAATTGGGGTAGATAAAACCGATAGAAAACTATGTTTAGAGCACGTAAGATAATGGAAGAGGAAGTTATATAGGGCAAAATCTATAATGAGAAAGCAAAGAATACATTGGTGAAAAAAATGGCTTACACATAATAGAGCTAAAGCGATTAGTGTCCAAACTCCATTTTGCTATGAAGTAGAGATTGTAGAAGCTTATTGAGTGTAAGGGATAAGGTGGCTAATAATTAATATACATAGCAAATTCAGTTACCTTGGTTATATAGCGAGATTGTGAGAAGGGATGGTGAAGATTTCAAAATTAGTTACTCGTTATAACAATTAGATTTCAACTTTTAACAAAATGGATGGTGGAGATCAAGAATAAGTATCTTATACATACTCTTGGAATAAGAAAAAGGATGATGTAGAAGCAGTATAAAATAGTTTTACCCTACACAATCCTCCACTTATGATAAGTAAATTGAATTTTATAAAACTATTTTAAAATTCATTCAAATAATGGGTTGTGATCAAGCCACTAATAATCTTCAATTTTTCTCCAATTTTCAAATCTCTTATTCATATTTTTTTTAATATTTTTATATATAAAAAAATAATAAAAACATGAATGGATGGTGAGATTTAAAAATTGGTGACTCTCCTATTATACATCGTTCATGTATAAACATTAAACTATGTCTATCTGAGTGAACAATTAAATCTATGCCATATCAATGATATCATAGAAGGTCAAAATTTATTATCATGTAATCTCTTAAAAAATTATGTGTTTTTATATTTTAATTCGAACTATTCATGATGTATTCATCTTACTCTCACATAAGATAGTGCCTCTCATTTCAACGATTAACAAACTTCTCTCATCTTATCTATCCATGGTTTTTTATTCAACTCTCACCACTTGTTACGAGAACAAATTGACACAGCAAAGTGTAAAATGATTTCAAGCAAATGGTGACAACAATGAGCGCAATTAATCAAGACAACCACTCCACCGACTTGGATTACTTTAAATAAAACCCACCAAATATGCATCTCCGTGAACGAGACAATTAATAAAAACAATAAGAAGCTAACAAGAATCTAAATTTGATCAGCCCAAGAATTAAAAAAACATATATAAACTTACAAAAAGTGTTAAAATTCACTTTTTAGTAAGTTAAGTTTCATTTTTTTTTATTTTGATATATAATATTTTAAAATTTTTATTTTGATACTTTAAACTATATTTTAGTCTTTAATACATTTTAAGGTTTATATATGTTGGAAAATAATTTAATATTATATTTTTTTATTATTTCCTTTGTTAGTTGAATATACTTTTCATGGGATTTTTACTATGTTGATTGCTTTTTTATATTCAAACATCATTGAGTTTCATAATTTTTATATAAGTGAATCTAATGAAACAATTTTACGTCTTTAATTAATCAAAAAATAATTCAAAATTATTTAACAAAATCAAAATGGTCATTGTTTCAAAATAACTTTTTCTACTCATTTGAAAAATATTAAAGACAAAGTTGAGGCTTTTAAAATACAAATGGCTAAACTAAAAAAAACATAAAAGGATAAAAAAAAAAAAAAGTGGCATTTAGCCAATAAAAAATAAAAAGATAAAATATGTTTTTATCCTCCAACTTTTTCTATTTTTGATTTTGATCCCCAATCTTTTTTAAGTTTGGTTTTAGTTATCAGTTTTTGTATTTCTTCATGGATTTTAATCCTTTTCATTCATGCTCATTTATATATATATATATATATATATATATATATATATATATATATATATTTTTTTTACATATTTTAATTAACTTTCTATAACGTGTACATTTTTAATTTTTCCATTTTTTTAGTTGGATTTTTTTAAAAATTAAAAAAAAAATATACACATGGATTAATTATACTTTTTTAAAATTAACTTTTCATAGTTGTTAATATAGTGTATATTTTTAATTTTTTTTTAAATTTCAATTAAAATAATTAGGAAAATTAAAAAATTATTAAAAATGTAGACAATTAATTAAAATGTGCAAAAAAAAAAAAGACACTTAATAGAGCAAGGATGGAAATAATTAAAATCCATGACGGAATAAAACTCTCCAACTAAAACCAGATTTAAAAACTCAAAACAAAATTACAAAATTCTCAATGACTCATAACAAAGCAAAAATATTTCAAGAATTCAAACTAAAAAAATTGATAGATTTTAAGATCTCAAAATTTATTTAAGTCATATCTTAATCATCCGTTGGACAAACATATGTTAAACAGAACATGTAGTGAAGTAACAATGATACGAGACTAATTAGGAATATAAAAGAACATGCATCGTTGCACTAAACCAACATTCTACAACTTTAGGAGAAACTATTTGTTTCTACAAAGCAATGGATATCACATTAATCCTCCTCAATAGAGTAGACTAATTAATAGGTACCTTGTAAACGTAATTCTACACTTCCATTAACCATAAAAGGATACACAAGTAATCTTGCGGATCATTTCCACATCTGTTTGAAATTGCTTATATTCATGCAATCTTGATTAAGTCTTCTAATTGCTACAAGATCACCATTTATTAAACGTCCTTCATAAACCTTGTCAAATCCACCTTTATCAATAATGTGTTTGTTATTAAAGTTATCTGTTGCAATGAAAACTTTTTAAGATGACAAAGGTTAACTTTAGGATCCCTTTTAATGGAAAAAATTGTGATTCTTCTTATTTCATCAAGTCTCACTCGTTTAGGAATTGAGGTCTTAGGACTAGTCCATACCCTTAACCATTTGAGGCGCCTTTTAATAACCAATAATTGTGGCTCTTTTACTTTGAGGCGTCAATTAAATAACAAAATCATGAAGCTAAGGTTGATGTTAAAGTGGACAATATCTAGGATGGTGCCTAAACGATGTGGTTGACTTGATGTTGAAATATTGGAGGGCTTAGCTAACCTTTATCAAGTCCCACAATCATTTAGGAATTGAGGTCTTATGACTAACCCTTACCCTTAACCATCCGTGACACCTTTTAACAATGAATAATCATGGCTCTTTTATTTTGGTACATCAAAATAGTCTCATATCGCTTAAAAAAAGAGATCATGGGTAGTTTATATAGTCCTTCTTTCCAAAACCCTTTTGAGGTGTCAATTAAAGGACAAAATCATGAAGTTAGGGCCAATGCTAATCGCTTAGGAATTGAGATTTTGGGTATTGCCCATACCTTAACCATCCGAAGACACCTTTTAACAAGGAAATATAATTATGCATTATCAATACTTTCATCTCTCTTGGCCTATGTGAAATGAAGCAAAATATGTCATGCATACAGGAAATGGGACATCTAATGTTGTTCATGTAAAGATCGAAACTCACCAAGTTTGTCGAATTTCCAAGCACATAAGCACTCATTAATCAACATATATAGCTCATAAAATCTTAATTTTCTATGATGAGATAATATTGTATCTCTATTATAAAAAAAAAATAGTACAGGCCAAGGCAGAGAACTCGGATGAAATAAAAATCAAAAGCTAGCTAGCTACTCCAAGTCTCCAATATAAAAGCCTATTGCTAACTCCAATCAAACACATGCATGAGCCAAAAACACTAAAGCTGAAAGCCAACAATATTTCAAAGAAGAACAAAAACAGGAGAGAGAAATAAATCATAGAGCAAATTATACTAATATCCTCTGAAGTTTGCTTTAGTTACATATGTAACCCCTCCTTTTTTTTACTCATACACAAAAGCCCCTAACTTTTGATATGTTACACCCATTTACTGAAAATGAAGTTAATTTTATTAACTTTTTATGTCATGTGACTAGTACATGACTTTTATAATACTTTTTTCTTAAAAATGCCCTTATCTTTTTTTTTTTTAAACATAAGGGTGCGTATGTAGTATATTAAAAAGTTCAAGAGTACATGTGTGTGATGCATTTAAAAATTAAGGGGTACATGAGTGACGTGTTTAAAATTTAAGGGGTATATGTGTGATGAGTTTAAAGGGTCAGGGGATACATGAGTGATGGGTTTAAAAGGTTAGAGATATATCTGTTATCTGTTAGAATGTTAAAAACATCATTTTCATCGTATGGGATTGTCGTTGCCACAAACAGGGTCGTCATTGGGGTTGGAAGTTGCTGCGAACGAGTCGTTGGGTCGAAAGTCACAGCGAAGGACATGGTCATTAAACATGAAACAGAAAACTTGTATACAAGAAAAATATATCTTATTTGGAAGAATAGTAACACAAAATATAAGAAGATGAATAATTTTCCCCTTTTTCGAAGAACAATAACACGAAACAGAAGAAGATAAACAATTCTCTTCGATTTTGAAAGACACTAGCCCGAAACAGAGGAAGAATAATAATTCTTTTTCCATTGGAAGAATAATAGCATGAAACAAAGAAAAATGAACTATTCTATTTCTTGGTCATTTAAGTATAAGAATAATTATGAGATTTTAAATAAATCAATTAAAATTAAATATAAATTCATTTAAAAAATTAACAGCAACTTAACACTGTTAAAAATGAAATCACACTCACAGGCTCCATGTTGGCCATGCACATGCACATGAATATCCCCTCTCGAAGCTCATAAGCAAATTTGAAAAGGAATTAAAGATTCAAAATAATAAAAGTTTATTTTTTGTTTTGGGTAAGATCTTTAGAAGATTAGGATGTGATAAATCTGTATGAATTAATTCGCCTACTCATTATATCAATGAATTTTTGGAGTCCAAAGTTCCATCATAGAACTTGGCTTTTATTGTGAAGGTTCTGAAGTAATTATGTTTAATCGGGGAGATAACAAACTAAAAAAAATTCATTATTCATAGTCCCTTACTATATGTAACACAAATTCAGATAACTCAACCATTGCATAGCAGCTCATTTTCAAAGAAGTTCAACAAATGAAAATTGATGTCATGCTAGCCTTTGCATCAAGTCCTACAAATCGTTTAGGAATTGAGATCTTGGGTAGCGCTCATACCCTCTTAATCATCCTAGGCGTCTTTTATTGAAAATAATTGTAATTTTTTATTTTATTTTGATATACCAAGATAGTCCCACATCACTTATCACTTAGAAAAAGAGGCTAAGGATTATTTATATAGTCTTTCTTCCCATAAGAATTTGAGGTTCTATGTAAAGGAAAAAACTACGAAGCTAAGGCCAATGCCAACGAGGACAATACCTTGAATCTCTTACCAGAAGTTTAATTAACAAACACTATAATACTTCTCATCTCTTCTCTTGAGGGCAATACTTATGTGATCTAATAGCAATTTGTTGCATCCTCTACAATCTGAATCAGAAAAGCTTTGTGAGATGGAAGAGGAAGAATAAAAGAGGCCAAGGGCAGGATAGGTTTTAATGTACTTAAGGACACCAATGGCAGCTTGGTGGTGGGGTTATGGTGGGACAACTCATGGACTACGCTTTTATGGTTTGATGAAAGTCAATGAAGAGTATTTAAACTATCCTGTTACCTTACTTACACTGCTGCTCCATAGAACGTTTACTTTAGGACCCATCATCATTCACATTTTATGAAGGTGGCAATAGATTGGTATGTTTGGCAATTAGAACTCTTCTAGGTGAAATTTTGAAAAATTGGGTTCAATATTGGAACCCAGCAACAAGGTTAAGGTCCCAAAAATCATGCATACTACAACGCCACATTGACGGATCAGATGATGTGACGATGGGCTTTGGTTATGAACTTACGATGATTCAAAAGAAACTTTCAAAGTGGTTGCAGTGAAAACTATGAACAAGGCAGCTCTAGAAGCAGAAGTGAGAGTTGCATGGGTGATACTTGTTCGAAAAAGGTTCCACAAAAAGACCAGATGTTACTATGTTGCGAATGATGTCAAGCAACGACTGTGATGGTTTTGAAGTGATTATGAACAATGGGAGAGATAACAGGCTAGAGAAAATTCATAGTCGCACCAATGTTAATTTGCTCAACTTCTATGATTATGTTGAAACCTTGGTTTTGCCTTATTGAAATTGACTTTTTGAATTTGTGTGTTACATCAATTATGTTAGTGGTGTTATTAGAAGTTTAGAACCTTGTTATTAAATATATGAACAAGACATGTTTGTGGTTCTGTATCTAGTGTGATTCTATTGGCTATTGTTTTAAGATTAGATGATGGTATTCTAGTTTTCTATTTGGCAATGATGTTCCTCTCTTGAATTAATATTCTTTTCTTTAGTCTTCAAAACGTTTAAAAGATATAAAAAAAAAAGGTTTGTGCAATAGATTGCCACCAAAGCAGAGAGGCTGTTTCTCAGTAAATGAACTCCAACCTTATCAAACTAAAAACTGTGATGGTTGTTGTGTAGATGTTGGATCTTTCCAATTTATCATCTCACTGTTAAAATTTTAATTTCAGTTTGTTAAATCTTGGCTTGACTTTCTAAATTTTACCCCTTGCAATGTGAGAGCTACTCAGATATTGTTAACTTAAATTGTTCTAGTGTAATTGTTTTGGCTGAAAAAAAACAGGTTTCTTTGTATTTTCTAAAGTATGAAGAGGAATGGAATAGGAAGAAAGAAGGGATTACTGTAGCAACAGTTTTCTTTTTATTCCTGGTTACCTGTTTAGGATCTTTCAGGAACAATAATTTAGGAACATGTTACTTTACTACTAGTCTGTCATTTACTTTGATAAATTAGATTAGTTAAATTTGGTGGCTTCCTGCGACAATATCAAAGTAATAATCTGGTGGCTTCCTTCTTTTCCAATAAACAAGTGCAATTACTATGGATGAAAAAACCAGTCCAGCAACTCCTCCAGCAATGGCAACATTACCTACAAGGATCAACAGAATGGCAGCACCATAGGAAGAGTTACTCAATCCAAATTGGGAAAAATATAGTGAGGTATTCTTCAAACAAAAGGAACGTCAATAATGGTCCAGCCTCAGAGGAAGAGTCACTCAATCCAAGTTGGGAAAAACTATTCTTATTTCGGTACACCAAAAGAGTTCAACATCGCTTAGAAAAGGAGGTTAAAGTTAGTTTATATAGTTCCTCTTCCCATAATCCTTTAAAGTGTCATTTAAAGGATAAAATCGTGAGGCTGAGAAAAAGAGACTAAATGTAGTTTATATAGTTCCTCTTCACTTAACCCTACGAGGCTTCATTTGAAGGACAAAACCATAAAGTTAAATTTAATGCTAAAGTGGAAAATACCTCGGATGCGCAGCTAACCTTTACATTAAGTATCACAATTGCTTAGGAATTGAGGTAGTGGATAGTGTCCATTCCCTTAACCATCCGAAGTGCCTTTTAATAGGAAAAACATAATATGCATTTTTAAAAAAATCATGTAATCTTATCCATTATCAATGCTTTCGTCTCTCTTGGCCTGTTGGAAATGAAGCAAAATATATATCATCCATACAAGAAATGGGACCAGTAATCTTGTTCATGTAAAGATCCAAACTCACTAAGTTTGTCAAATTTCCAAGAGCATAATTCTTTTGTGACAGTCCTAATCTCCTTACCAAGAATTTTCTTATTTCTTTCATTTTGAACCCACTACTAAGGTGATCAGTTTTTAACTTCTTGATCAAGGACCTGTTATTGATGTAATCAACATATATAGCTCATAAAAGGCAAACCTTTCCCCTCTCCTTATGCTTCAAAGAAGCTTCCAAACATCAAATAGGTAGAATTCTACCTTATTCAACCCATATATGACTCTAAATATTATTTAAAGTGTCCAATTTTTTTTTTACATTTTAATTAATTTTCTATCACGTGTACATTTTTAACAATTTTTTTTTAATTTTTTTCAAATTTTTTAATTGGATTTTTTTTTGAAAAGTTAAAAAAATATATACATGGATTAGTTATGCTTTTTTAAAATTAACTTTTTATAGTTGTTAATACTGTGTATATTTTTTTCCAATTAAAAAAATTAGGAAAATTAAAAATTAATTAAAAATATACACGTGGTAGAAAGTTAATTAAAATGTGTAAAAAAAAAGACACTTAATAAAGTTAGTATGAAAAAGACTAAAACTCATAATGGAATAAAACTTTCTAGACTAAAATTAGACTTAAAAAAGTTTGAGAACTAAAAAAAGAAAACTAAAAAAGTTAGAAGATCAAAAGTATACTTTACCTTTTTTTGTTTTGGGTCTCTAGAATTATTTTAATTTTGTTTTGAGTCTCTACTGATGATGTGATATCAAATCAAATATTGATATGTGTTGAGACGTTGTCATGTCATTGGTAGGAATTCAAAATAAAATTAAAAAATTCTCAGAGACAAAAAACAAAGTAAAAATATTTTAGGGACTCAAACTAAAAATAGTATTTTTTAGGATTCCAAAACTTAATTAATTCATATCTTAATCATTCTTTAGACAAACACATGTTGAACAAAACATAAAGTGAAGTAAGTGGTAAAAGACTAATTAGGACTATAACACAACCTGCATGCATCAAGAGCACTAAACCACAACTTTGAGAGAAACTATTTGTTTCTACAAAGCAATGGATATCACATTAATCCTCCTCAATAGAGTAGACTAATTAATAAGGTATCTTTCGTTAGTGAGCTTCATTAGTGAGTGATATGACATTGATAAATGTCATGTGTCTTATTAATCAACTGACACGTGGTATTAAAAAAATTAAAAAAATATTTTTTTTTTTTGCTTAAATAAGTTTTGGGTTCCTAAAAAATATCATTTTTTTAGTTTGGGTCCCTAAATTTTTTTTGTTTTGTTTTGGATCTTTGAAAATGTTTTAATTTTGTTTGAGTTCCTACCAATGATGCGACATCATCTCAACTATTGATATATATGTTGAGATGATGTTACATCATCATTTAACTAGCAGTTGAAATGATGTCACGTCATCGGTAGGAACTCAAAGAAAAATAAAAAAAATTTTAAGGATTCAAAACAAAGTAAAATAATTGCAGGACCCAAACTAAAAAAATAGTATTTTTTTAAGGACCCAAAACTTATTTAAGATTTATTTTAAAAAAAATTTGTTAATTTTTTTTTTAAAAACTATTATTTTGAATTGCATGTGTCAATTAACCATTGAGACACATGACATCTATTAGAACAAGATCACTCATTAACAGAGCTTATCAACGGAGGGACCAAAAGTGAAATAGTAAAATACTTTAGGGATCAAGACTAATCAAATAAAATATTAGGGACTATAAACGAAAATGCTCAATACTTCAGGGACTAAAAACATATTTTATTCTTATTTAAAAATATAAACTTTAAATGACAATTAAGATTAAAATTAAAATAAAATATATAATATTGAATTAGAAAGAGTTTTGAAAGAAAATTGCAAATCGGGAAGTTTTAAATCAATAGGGTTCATTAAAATAGTTGCTGTGTAAATTATTATACACTTTGTTGCAGCTAAAAGCTGTCAATTACTTTTAAGTTGGTTATTATTAGAAATGCAATTAGTGAGTTTTTTATACGTAAGAAAATGTAAGGGATTTTTTAAATGTTAATATCGACAACTATTTGTAAACCGTCAAATGCAGCAGTCCCGATAATCTGTTTAGTTGTTATAAATGTCATTTGACAGTTTTTAACCATAAAAATTGCATTTTTAACTACCACAAAACACAACATTTTTGTAGTACTGTCAAGCCTAGATGAGGCTCTTATGAAATCCATCACGGTTTGCAAGTACAACAAAAGCGATGGGTTGGTGGAAAGTCTCGACTGTTTGGCGTGTTCGAGCGAGTTTGAAGAGAATCGAATGACAACTTGAGATTGTTACCAAAATGCAACCATGCCTATCGCATTGATACTTGGCTCAAATCTTATGCCACTTGTTGTCTGCGTTCCGAGCAACAAGAGAAGGTGGTTAAGCTTTGATGCTCATATATACTTTAAATAACAGTGAAAAGTATCACACATATGGATAATATTGGAAGCAGATCCACATCACACTGAAAAAAAAAAAGTTTAATTACGTATGGATTATTTTTCATGAATTTAAATCTGTCAATAATTCAAAACTACTTAAAAATTGCCCACAGATAAATGCGTGTATATTACCATATGTTGGTAACTCAAAAACATTTGTATGTAATTATTAAATAAAAAATAAATTATATTTGTTGACAAATTTATTCGTAGGTAACATTATCTATAAATAACTAAGCAAAATTGGTATGTAACTTTTAAAATATTTTTTTCTTATTTTTCACTTTCTATTTATATCTCAAAATTAATATGCAATAATTATTAAACTAAAATAAAATAAAATAAATATTTTTTAATTATCTACAGATTTATTCGTAGATAATATTATAAAATGTTGAATTGCTTACGGATTATTTCCCACGGATGTCTATCTGTGGGTAAAAACAATATTATTTATGGATATATCATAAGAGTAAAATGCTTAGGGGGTATGTAGTTACTAATCAGAGAATGTTGTTTAGTAAAATGCTAAAATCTAAATGAAAACAAACATATACACAAATACTATGCATTTCTTTTCAGTTTCGAGAAGCCACCACTACCGCTTCTCGCCATTGCCACTCGTGCAATGGTCGCCATCACTATCGTCGTTCGCCATCGCTACCGTTGTTCGCCATCACCACCGCTGCTCGTCCCCAATGCTTTTTTGTGAGTTTAAAAGAACATTAGAACTAATAAAAACAAAAAGAACACTTAGAAACATTAGGTACAATTGACCCATTTTTCCTAAACCCTAATTCATTAGCATTATTAGTTCTTGGAGACCTAAAGTGCTTGTGCCGCTGCTATTTGCTCCTAAATTGAAATGGAGTTTTGTTAGGGAAGACCAGTGGAGGGTGGTAGATTTGTCTAGCGATTGCGCAGACATACTTCGTCGACAATGCGAACACGTCTAGTGACAATGACGATGATGGTGACGGTGACAGCTTGTGCGAAGTGGTGCAGTGATGTGAACAATAAGTGTAACAAAGCTCAAAGTTTCGTTTCCGAAAAACTCAAGGTATGAGAGTAGCTTTAGGTCTCAATTGGTAAATTTATATGTTGTGAGTTTACTGTTGTTCTAAATCTAAAAACGAGAGAGAGAAAGAGACAACGGATTGTGCTTCTATGTCACGATTTGAATTGAGAGGGAAGAGAGTTACAATTTTTTTCTTGATTATTTATCTTTGTAGTGTAAAATTTTGTTTTTTTTATAGGAAGATCTTTCATTTGATAATTCTCTTTATTGATAACCAAATACTAATATATTTTATGCATTTGCATTGTGCCACTAGATCAAGCACTGAAATTAAAGTTTAGATGTACATTTTGAGCCTTCATTTTTTCAAGTGCATATATACACATGGTAGAGCTCATTAAGATTTTTTGTTGATTGATTATACAACTTCAGTAACACTTGCAATCTTGACTCAACTCTTAACACAACTTGTCTTTAGGTTGCAACTACATTTGTCTATGAGCATATGATTCCAATATTTTACTCAAGTATATATATTAATTATTATGTATATACACATATTATTATAAACATGCCATAGTTCTAAGGCTTGCTAATTGGACTCACTCAGTCACAACAACTTTGGATTTATTTTATTTTATTTTAGTATCTTATTCAAATTGTAGTTTGTTTAAAGTTATGACATTCAAATGTTGGATCTTAATTTTAATTAATGTCTAAGTGTTGACTTTTAAGTTTTTATGTTAAAATGCTACGTTTTTAAGTTTATTAATTTATGGAGTTGAGATATTGAGTTTTAATGCATAATGTTCATGAATTTTATTTTTATTCGTATTGAATTAATAAAATAATTGCATTGTATGTTATTTATATAGTTTCCCACGGATTTATCCATAAATAGCTAACTACATAGTTTCCTATTGATATATCCGTGGGTAATTTGTTTGTAGTTTTCCATGGCCATGTTTGTAGATAGTTTACCCATGTATTAATCTATGAGTAATTTATCAATTAGTTATTTACGGATTTATTTGTGGATATGTGATGGTGTTTTCTAAGGATAAATCTGTGGGTAAAGTACCGACGAACACCAAAATTTATCGATAAAGTTTCCTATGAACGATTTACCGATAGATTTTTGTCTGTAAGTAATTTATCAGTAATTCTAAATTATCCATAGGTTTTGATAGTTACCCATGGATTTTTTCCATCGGTAATAACGATTTTTCTTGTAATGTCAATTCATAGATATATAATAGAACTATGTATGGTATTGGAATGAATTCTTCTATTCTTCCATATTGATGCATGCATGGTATGTTCCAATTCTTCTGTAATAGAACTTATTGAAGTTCGATATTATTGTTAATGTGAATTTCACATAAATTTTAACACTTGCGAATTCGGTTAGTAGTCTCTGTGTTATTAAAAATGTGATTCTATATCAAATTAGTCAAACGATTGATAGGAAATGGTAGGGTTTTAAAACCAATTAGTTGATTTCAGCACAATTGCCTATGTGTCGGCATTCTACAATTTCAATCTCTCAATTTCTTTTGAAAACAACATTAAATTGAAACAAAGTAATGGTCACACCTATCATCTTATTAATGCACAAAAATTGATAACATCTCATTAATACTTTTCAATATTAGTTTCAAAAGGACTTTATGAGTCACAAATGTTATTTTTGAGTTACAAAACTATTACTATTTTTTTTAGCACAATTGCTTATTTGTCATCATTCTACAATTTCACTCTCTCGATTTCTTCTTAAAACAACATTAAATTGAAACAAAGTAACGATCACACCCATCATCTTATTAACGCACATAAATTGATAACATCTCATTAACACTTTTCAATATTAGTTTCAAAAGGACTTTATTTACAAATGTTATTTTTGAGTTACAAAACTATCACTATTTTTTTTTCTTAAAACTCATTAAAACCTTTTCATATCACTCTCCTCTAGAGTTAAAATCTAAAACAAATAATTACAAAAAGCTTATGCATATGTTACAATTAGGCTATCTATTCACACACAAAAAAAAAAGTGATATTTCGAGAGAATTTATAAAAACAAATGGTGTTTTTTAACGCCATGGCTTTTCCAGTGCCATATCGTGTAGAGAATTGACGTGTGCATTTGTGGGTTTTCAGCGGTGGCAGTTTGATCTCTTCCAATAATCACTTAATCAAGAGAATTTAATTATACACATTGTGGGATTTCAGACATGAGATAATTCATGCACATGTATGCAAGTGAGTTTAGTCATTTTTATCCCCTTTTTAAATAAAATGATATTATGTTTATTATTTATGTATCATTCAAAATAATTGTTGTAATTGTTTTAAAGTATATGACAATGTGGGAGAAATTGGAATATTTAATGTTGTATAGATTTTATACTTGAAAGAACCCAAAATACGGTTGGACACTCTTCTTAATGGATACTTTTTCTTTTCTTTTTTTGTTGAATGACAATCTTGAAGTTGATCTACTACAAGTAGAAAAGGTAAACAAGGATTAACGATGTAATACATGTGACTGGTGACAATGGAATTGATGATGCAATTCTAGCATCCAGTTCTGAGAGACTACAGAACCCATGGATTTGTGGCACGGTAAGAACCCATGGATTAAATGTGATATCTCCGTCCTTCCCCAACTCCATCATCTCTAATGTTGGTAATTCTTCTTTCTTTCTTATTTTTTTTTATTCTCATTCATTTTATTTTTATTTCACTGAAACTCAACTATATTCATTATTAATCATTTTTGCTGCATATTGAAATTCCACCTTTGGACACTTTATGTTCTAAAATAATTAAAATAATTTTATTCTCCTACATACATATTGAAAGACCAAGTTTGGCTTCTTATTCTCAATAAATAAGTTGGAGATGACTGAAACACATAATTATTTTAATAGTTATAATTGAGTATCATATGAAGCATCTTTGCTGTAAAGTATTGTTTGAAATTGATATTTAAACTTTTGCTTTATTTCTTTATGAATACTACATGAACTTATTACAATTATATAATTAGGTTGGAGAAAAAAAAATACAAAATCAAAATATCTCCAAAATCACATTTGATGCAAGTTTCAAATTTGTAATATTAGGTTAAACTTGGCTAAGAACCTGGTAAAAAAAAAAAAAGAGGAACAAATTAAGTTATTTTTTATTTGACAAATCAAGCACAATAAATATTTTTTTTTTCAATTAACGTTTCGATAATTATAAATTATAAATTAATTATTACTATATAATTGATAATTAAACTTTTAAATTATTATTTATTGATTGTAGTTATACCAACATTAACATTTATTATTAAAAATTAAAATGTCAGTTACTAAATTCAAATTCAAATTAATTCTAATAAATGTATAATATTTCATAATAACACAATTTATTCGAAATAAATAATATTTATTACACTTTAATTATCATTCTCTACACGATAACTTGAACATATATGTTTTTTTTACCCTAGACATATATTTCTTTCCTTTTTTGGAATAAAAATATATATTTCTTTTAATCATCTCTATACATATATTTTTTTTTATTACTATCCCTAACATATATTTAAATTAATGTAAAAATATATGTTAAATTTATTCCCTAAACAAAACATATGTTAAATTTGATTAATACATCAGTTAATAAATAGTTTAGTAATTGAAATGTTGTATAAATAAAACTATTTTATAGTACTTAAAGTATACAATCATATTTGTTTCAAAGAAAACACATTTAAAATCAATATATCAATTAATAAAATGATATATTTTATCATATTTTTTAATCATCATTAATTAAAATATATAATTCAATTATTTAATCGAGCATTGTGCAGGTTAATACCTAGTTTATATAGTTCCTCTTCCCTTAACCCTTTGAGGCACCATTTAAAGGACAAAACCATGGAGCTAAGTCTAATGCTAAAGCGGACATTACTTCAAATGCGCTAATCCTAAGCAATGTGGTCTACTTGATGTTGAAACATTAAAGGGCCTAGCTAGCCTTTATATCAAGTTCCACAATCGCTTAGGAATTAAGGTCTTGGGTAGCGCCCAAATACCCTTAACCATCTAATGTGCTTATATGTAAAGTAATGTGGTCTACTCGATGTAAAAAAATTGGAGTGCCTAGCTAGCCTTTATATTAAGTCCCACAATTGCTTAGGAATTGAGGTATTGGGTAGCACTCATACCTTCTTAACCATCCAAGACGCCTTTTAACGAGAAAAATTGTAAATCTTTTTATTTTGGTAACTAATCCCACATCACTTAGAAAAAAAAGCTAAGAGTAATTTATATATTCTTTCTCCCCATAACTCTTTGAGGCGCCAATTAAAGGACCAAATCATGAAGTGGACAATAACCTTGTTGGAAAGCGAGGAAGGCAAAGGTTTTCAAGTTTTTATGCTTTGCTTCTCTTAATGGTTTGCATTACATCCTATAGATCATTTGATATAGAAGGAGCAAGGCGATTTGGTTGAGGAAGATCATTTGGTTAATCAAAATATCCAACAAGTGATAGCAGAGCCTCCATTATTGTTAGATTATTGGGATCCCTTCTTTTTTTATTTTATGAACCCTAATTTTTTTTAGGGAAAATGATTACGTATTTTTTTCTCTTTTTTCAAATAGTGTGATATACATTGTTTTAAGCACTGTGTATATCCGAAAGAAGAAGAAAAATGTTTTAGTGTGCTTTTGCAACTGCGCATCATATACCATTGTTTTTGGAATTGTGCATTCATTTTGTTTTTGTGCTTTTTCTAGAATTACGTGTACAATTGCGGCTGTGCATTTTTTGCTTTTGCATTGCTTAAAATCTTGTACTATTCATACTTGCTTTAGCAATTGGGCGTGAATAGTGGTCACATTCATGTCTTTGTGGGATTATTTTTTTTCTGTAAGTGAAATTTGTCATGCGTTGTTCATTCGGTTATTGTGCATCGTATGAAATGATTCATGTAATTTTATTCACTATTCATGAATTAGTGATGATTGTTTTCATATAATTGTTGTTATCAGTTTGGGTAACTGCAAATTTTATGAATTCTCCCTATTTATTTATATGTCTAGTAATTTTTAATTAAGTTAGTCAAAACAATATATTGTCAAAGCAATTCCTTAAGTTATGAGACCTACCACAACACAATAATAATATCATTCTGCTTTAATACTCACCTATAAACACTTTCATCTCATCTAAAGAGGTGCTTTGCATACTGCTCCCTTTTGCTCCAATGTTATTTCAATAATCAACTATCCAGGTCTTTCTTTAAGCAATTAAAGCTACACAATGGTACTGTTTTTGCCATGCATGACCTCCTTAACGACCTTGCAAGATATGTATCTGAACCAACATTCTCTTTGTTGGATGATACTTTCTACTTACAATTTTGTAAATAATTTTAATAAAATAAATATAATGATATATTATAACAAAATATCTGTTCCATTCTTAAATACATTTTCTCACTCCTTTTTTAATTTTGGAAAAATGAAATAATTAATTATATATATTATAAAGAAAATATTTAATTTTATAAACAAATATATTTTGAACATGTACGAAATCGAACACAAAAATGACTTGTGCATTATTGTGCTACAAGTGTCTTCCTAGATTCTACTAACTAAAACTTTTGTTATTATAATTATTACAATAAAAAATATTTTCAAGCAATTTCTTATTCAATGAATGATTTTCAAAGTTTAATATACATGCTTCGACTATAATTGAGGAAAAACATTATAGACTGCAGATTTCTTATGATTTTGATGATGTGTGTAACAAAAGTACACAGATAACATGCATCACCTAGAGTCATTGCACGAATATCATTGTTGTGCATTGTTTGATAGAATTTTATTCTTACATCAAAATCCTCAAATAAATCATGAGTTGAAGGTGATTGGTACAAAGAATGTTGAAAATTGCAAAGGGTTGTCATTGGCCTTGAAAACAATCGCAAGACACTTAGGCACAAAATTATCCATCTTGGGATGGCAAAATATACTTAGCATTAAGTTATGAGACCTACCACAACACGATAACAATATCATTCTGCTTTAATACTCACTTATAAACTCCTTCCATCTCATCTAAAGAGGTGCTTTACATATTGCTCCTTTTTGCTCAAAGGTTATTTCTTTTAAAATGAAGAGTTGTGTACTATAGATGTCTGAATTATTTTTGCTTTGCCCCTCCTTCAATAAGGGTATGAGTACTATAGAAGTTGGGAAAGAGTATTTCAATGGTCTTTCTTTAAGAAATTAAAGTTACACAATAGTACTGTTTTTGTTATGCATGACTTCCTTAACAACCTTGCAAGATATGTATTGGGACCAGCATTCTCTATTTTCTTCATTGGATGATACTTTCTACATACAATGTTGTAAATAAATATAATGATATATTATAACAAAATACTTGTTCCCTTCTTAAATACTTTTTCTCACTCCTTTTTTAATATTGGAAAAAATAAAATAATTAATTATATATATTATAAATAAAATATTTAAATTTATAAATAAATATATTTTGAACATGTGCGAAATGAATACAAAAATGCTTGTGTATTATTGTGCAACGAGTATCTTCTTAGATTTTACTAACTGAAACTTTTGTGATTAAAACCATTACAATAAAAAATATTTTCAAACAATTTCTTATGATTCTTGATGATGTCTGGAATAAAAGCACATAGATAACATACATTACCTAGAGTCACGGCAAGAATATCATTGTTGTGCATTGTTTGCTAGACATTTATTCTTACATCAAAATCCTCAAATAAATCATGAGTTGAAGGTGATTGATACAAAAAATGTTAAAAATTGCAAAGGGTTGTCACTAGCCTTGAAAATAATCGCAAGACTTTTAGGCACAAAATCATCAATCTTGGGATGGAAAAATATACTTAGCATTAAGTTATAAGACCTACCACAACACAATAACAATATCATTCTGCTTTAATACTCACTTATAAACTCCTTCCATCTCATCTAAAGAGGTGCTTTGGATATTGCTCCCTTTTGCTCAAAAGGTTATTTGTTTCAAAATGAGGAGTTGTGTACTATAGATGTCTGAATTGTTTTTGTATTGTCCCTCCCCCAACAAGGGTATGATTATTATAGAAGTTGGGAAAGATTATTTTAACAATGTATTATTCAAGTCTTTCTTTAAGCAATTAAAGTTATACAATGGTACTGTTTTTGTCATGCATGACCTCTTTAACGTCCTTGCAAGATATGTATTTTGGTTAACATTCTCTTTGTTGGATGATACTTTCAATGTACAATCTTTTAAATATTTTTAATAAAATAAAAATAATGATATATTAAAACAAAATATTTATTCCCTTCTTAAATACTTTCTCTCACTCCTTCTTTTATTTTGGAAAAATTAAATAATTAATTAAGTATATTTTAAAGAAAATATTTAATTTTGTAAATAAATATATTTTGAACATGTGCGAAATGGAAAACAAAAATGACTTGTGCATTATTGTGCAACAAGTATCTTCCTAGACTAGTTTCTCAGTGATATTTAGTTTTATGTGACATATTCTAAAAATGTATTTGATATTTTGGATGGCTTGTGTGTGTTGTGCTCACTTTCTTTAATGCTTTGCCTGATTTTATTTTTTTTCAATTTAAATTGTGGGTCTGACACAATTATAAGTTACTACTTATCAATCATCACACCATGGTGGTTGTCCTTTGACCTTTCCCCTTTGTTTGAGTTGAATTTGTTAACTAAGAATGAAGTTGATGTTTTATGAACTAATATTGCAAGTTGAAAGTAATGTTAGAGATAAGCTACAAATACCCAATCTAATAAGACCTCAAATGAACCAATAAATGTGGATGAGCAAGATGATTTGAACAAAGAGGGAGCTTAAAAGAAAAGAAAAGCTGAAGAGCAAGCTAAAGAACCCTTATAGGCCTAAATCTTGGTGTTGAGCTCATTTTAGTAAAATTGAAGGTACCAATAGAGCTAAATGTGTTTGGTGTACAAAAGATTATGTTGTTGATTCTCATAGAAATAGTACTAGTAGTCTTATAAAGCATTTGTTGCATCAATGTAGTAAGTTTTCCAAAGAGTCTTGTGATCCTTCTCAACCAACTCTTGTCTTTCAACCAATGAAACAAGAAGATGGGAAAGGAGGTGGTAGTGTTCTTACTAGTGTTCATTTTGATGAGGCTACATGTAAACAAGCTTTGGTTATAATGATAATTGTAGATAAGTTGCCTTTTAAGTTTGTTGAAAGAGAGGGATTTCGCTATTTTATGAGTGTCTTGCAACCTAGATTCCCAATTCCGGGAAGGATTACAATTGCTAAAGATTGTTGGAGTCTTTACATTAATGAAAAAAATAAGTTGAAAGTTCTATTTAAAAATTCAAAGCAAGGTATAAGCAATTGATTGTTGGACTTTTGTACAAAATTTGAGTTATCTTTGTCTTACGACGTACTTTATTAATGAAAATTGGAAGTTGCATAAAAGGATTCTAAATTTATGTCAAATTACAAATCACAAAAGGAAAACATTAGATATTTTCATGCATCACCTGGCCGCATGGATAGGTTCATAATTTGCATTAAAGAAGCTAAGATAGTTGACCAATCTACTATGCAATTGGATGTTGCCATTAGGTGGAACTCCACCTACATAATGCTTGAAAGTGTATTGAAATTTCAAAAGGCTTTTAAGAGGTTAGGTGAGAAGTGTGCTGATTATGTTATGATCAATGGTGGTGTTCCAAATAATGAGGATTGGAAAAATGCAAAATGCTTCGTTAAATTCTTGAAAATATTTTTTGATATCACTCTAAAAGTGTCAAGGACGAGTTATGTAACTTCTTCTTTATATTTCAATGAGCATTTCATATTGCTTGCACTTCAAAAATGGAAAGGGAGTTCTGACATCTTTCTTGGAACCATGGCTGAAAAAGTGCAAGTTAAATATGATAAGTATTGGGGAAATGTTAATAATGTGAATATATTGATTTTTGTTGCTTTGATGTTTCATCCTCGAAGTAAGTTTCAGTTTGTTGAGTGGGGTTCACACAAGTTTTATGAGAAAGAAGATGCTGATTTTTTTTGTGACAAGGTAAAGAATGCATTATACAATATGTTTGATATGTATAGACTTTCTTTTAATAAAAGGCAACTGGCTGAAACTTCTTCTACACAACCTTCTTGTGAAATGAAAATGGATGAATTTAATGCACCTGAAATTTCATTTGCTTTAGAATTTAAGGAAGAGATGACAATATTCATAAAAATGAAGTAGATTTGTATCTCATGGAGAGTTTGGAGAAGAAAAGTACCTCTTTTGACATCTTAATGTGGTGGAAAGTGAATTCTAGCAAGTATCCTATTCTTAGTCTAATTGCTAGAGATTTGTTGGTCATATCAATGTCTATTGTTGCTTCTGAGTTTGTTTTCAGCATGGGAGGTAGAGTTCTTAATTGTTATAGGAGCTCTCTTACACCAAAGACAGTTAAAGCATTGACTTGTACACGAAATTGGTATCGATTAACCTTATGGTCAACAGACATTGAAGAGCTTATGGAAGATATTGAAAAGTTGAAATGGGTAATTTATTTGTTGTATTTTAAATTTTTACATTTGTTTAATTCTTTTTATTTAATTTTTCATTCATATTACTATTATGTTGTTTTATATATTTTTTAGAACTTGGTCCAATCCTACAACTAGATGAAGAGAACTCTTATGTTGATTATGATTAGTCATTGCATTGAGTTATGGTATGATTTATCACTTCCTAATTAATCATTTTTTGTTCTTCTAAAATGCAAAGAATTGTCATTTGAACTATTAATTGATGATGTTTTAATTTTTGTAAGAATGTTGACACGTAGCTATTAGCAAAACCTTCTAATGGGTGTTGGAAAACTAAATGTTTTTAATTTGTTATGTTTGTGTAACATTTGGTAGAGTTTGGAATTTTTTATGTTATTTTCATGTTGAGACTTATGTAGACATATTTGAAATTATGGAAGCAACTTTGAGTTTTAAGACTCATGTCCCTTAATTTTAAGTTTAAAGATTTTGAGTTTGTATTTTTTTTTTTAAGTTTACAAAAACCATAAAAATCGAACTGAACCAAACTGCAAAAGTTTGGTTTGGTTTGGATTATATATAAATATAAAACCAAATCAAACCTCACCGCTTGTAATTTTTGTGTTTAGCTTGGATGACTTTTTAATGCAAAGAAAACGTTTGCAAGAATGCTGATGAACACATGTGGTGTACATCTAAGTCAGCTTTGTTATTTGTAACATGGTGTTTTGTTAATTGTATTAAAAAGTGATTTAATGAAATTGCAAGAGAAACTAAATTTAATTTTGAGTGGTTAGAATAAATAAATCAATATTGATGACATTTTAGGTAGGTGTTTACTTGTATCTTGGCTTTGAGTTACTATAGAGTTTGAGAGTAAAGGGGTGTTCCTAGTAGAGAACTAGGTTAGAAACTCCTCTCTTTATCTCCTCCACGAACCAAACCCCTCTTTCATTTCACTCTGCCTCACTTTCCCTTTCTCTTCCCCTCCGCTGGTCCTCCTTCATTGTGATGATGTTAGCAAGGAGGAGTGTCACGACGTTGGTGAGGAGGAGGGGACGGTCCAGACTTGTGTATCAGATTCTTTGGAACCCTAAAGTCTCTTCCTTTAATTTTCGCATTTAGGTATTTTAAGTTATAGAGGTAAGAAAACTTGTTAATTTTTCAATCCTCTAATTTAAGCTGTTGTGGGTGTGTATGAAATGAATAACTTGAGTGAAGTTCTGATCTTTTATATTCTATGCTCTTCACTTTAGGGTTCTTGTGATCGATGATTATGTTTTTCTTTTTAAACTGAATGCTTGATAGTTAATATTGTGTTGTCCAAAATACACTTTTGAGGCTAGCTTGAGGTTACTAAATGACCCTTTTTGGATCTTGTAAAGCTTTGTCGTGTATTTAAAATCAGCAATGACTTGATTAATTGGTTCATCAGAGTGAACTTTTTTGGAAATATGAAGTTTCTCTGTTGAATTGTCTCTTTGTTAGTTACTTGTAATGCTGTTTTATAGAAATAGATATATAGAGAAAGAATAAAAAAATCTATATATTGCAGTATGTGGGGACATAATACTTGATCAGTTACGCCCCATATGTGTGTGCTTATATTAGTAAATTGTGTTTAGTGTAAGGAAAACTATTATGTTGCTTAAGTTGAAGTTTTTTTTTTATCTTTTACTTTATATTTTTTTTATACTTTATCTTGATTTTAAAATAATTGTATAATGTATGAAATACTCACTAATTAAAATGTGAAGTTAATCAAAGTTTTTTACTTGTTTAGACCTTTGTCTATGATTATTTTAAAACTGTATATGATTTTAATATTTGAATTTTTTTTCTTGATAATTCTTTATGGAAAACATTGAACGAGTGTTTAAATGGTAATTATGTATCAATACAAAAAAAAATGATAATTGTATCACCTATGTTTATTTTGAAGGTAATATTCTAGACAAGTTGGGTAAGAATACAACCTGAGTATTATTCCATGTGTCGATATATATTTTAATAAAAATAAAACAGCGCAGGACATGAAATCAAAAAATACTAAATTTTGATATACAAAAAGGAGTATAGATCATAACAAAATTGAAGGACGCTCATATATGTCATTGTCAAACAAGCACATTACCTACTATTGATTCGCGTAATCAACTTTACAAATGCCAAGACTTGGGCATGTATATGCATGAATCATGATACTCTCATTGTGTAGTCTGAAATAAGGAATTTATCGTCTCAGTTTGGTTTTTGGAAAAAAAAAAATTATCAGAACAATTTGTAAAATAGCATTACTTCATTGGTGGGGAGTTTTAGGACCAATTGGAATACACTACTTTAAAAGAACTTCTAGGAGAGGAAAATATGAAAAGAAAAATAAAATTAACTTTTCTAGAAGTTAAAATTGTCTTTTCTAATAGTCAATTAGTAGAAACTCTCTCATATAACTTCATTTAAAAGATGTGAGATTTCTACACATTAACTATTAGAGAAAATTAACTTCTAGAGATATTAATTTCATTATTTTCTTCATATATTGAGTCTATTTGGATACATTATTTTAGAAGAACTTCTGGAGAAGAAAAATAATTAAATTAACTTCTCTAAAAGTTAAAATTGTCTTCTCGGATGACTAATTTATAGAAGTCTCACATCTTTTAGAAAAAGATATATGGGAGAACTTTTACTAATTAACTAAGATGAGACAACTTTAACTTCTAGAGAAGTTAATTTCTTTTTTTTTTCTTCACATCTTCCTCTCATAGAAATGCTTCTAAAATCTAGAGTAGTGTATCCAAACAGATCTATTTTCTCCTCCTAGAAATACTTCTAAATAGTGTGTCTAAACTGGCCCTAACATGTTTAAGAATCTACATCTGCTTCTTCTTCCCGTGATAATGGTTTTGTTCTTACCAAACATACCTGAAATTTAAAAAATATTATAAAGTTTAGATGGTAAGAAGAGGTCAAATTGATATAGTAATTTCAATTACAGCATACACAGATATTGTCTTGCAATTGCAGGATAAGAAATTATAAAGAAATAAGGTCCATTTCTAAGCTGGTCTAGTCATTACTAACTAGTGCAGTTTTTACTTGCATATTCAGAATTTGGAATGGATGCTGAGATATAATGGGCACTCAGAAGGTATATTGATTCGTAATGATGTTATATATAGATCCAAGTTTTCCAAAATTTACATATAGCCTGTGGTATGGTCGATAGAGACAAACAAATGCAAGAGATTAGTGGTTGGAGAAATGTGAGTGTGTTGTTTAGTGTTTACTACGTGCATTCTCTACAGTGATATGTATTCCTAATTAACAAGAATAAAGTATAATCAAAACTAGCAGACTTAGTAACCATATATACCATTATAATCCAGTAAACTAACTACCAGCATTTACGTCATTATTATTCACTAATTAAAAAAGATGGATGAAAAAGGAGGGGATGCATTACCTCTTGAAGAATTGAGTAGCATATCGTAGAACGAAACACATTAATACAATCACCATAATATCTACAAAACTTTAGGAACTCCAACCACAACAGACATTACAACATATGAATTTAAAAAACTCCTTAAGATATTAACTTCTTTGTCATAATTCTCTAACATAGTTTCAGTTGTCTTTCTAAACAAAGGGCACCTAAACCACTATTATGTAACATACAAGTTTCCAACAATTTGATGAATCTTTTTAAAGAAACCCCCCACATAAATATCTAGAAATGATCAAAATTTTGCAATCCAGGAGAATTTCAAAGGAAACAAAAGACACAAAGGAGTTGAAATTCGTTAAGGATACTGAAGGTACAACGCTCCCACCAGTCCAACATATAGAGCCCAAAAGTCACATTGTAAAGGTAGATCTTGCTCTGAATCCAATTCATCTCTTCCAGCTGCAAAAACATACATTTTCAATCATAATCAATTCATCTCTTTAATTTGTATTTATAATTAAATTAATTTTATAAATCAATATATTTCCTTACAAGGCATGACAAAACAAAACATAAATAAGTGTAATCAACAATCCTACACTTGCTATTTCGGGTTTTCATTCAAATTTTAGAACGCAGCAAGGGAACCACAATTGACACATAGCTGCATATAACTCTTGTAACGACCCAAAATGTCATTACGTAGAAGAAATAAAATAACTAATAATCTACTAGATAAAATTCATTTTTATAGTTTTCCTAAAATTGTCTCGAATTAATTTGATTGAGAAAACTCTACAATAACTTTTCTTCTATTATAGGCACATAAATTCATTCCACGGCATTCACATAATTAGAATTAAAAGAGTTATTAAGTACTACGAATATTGTGCCTTAAAGCACTACAACCCAAAAGAAAATATCTCTATGTATAACATAAATTCAGGGTTACATGGTCATACACAACATCAACAAAATAATTCTAGTTCCTAATCTAGTCCTCTAGTATGTCAACAAAAGGGGACCAAGAAGACAGCATCATGGTCACAACGAAAACCCCCGGCACTACATTGAGGACCCACCAAGCACCCCCAACTTACGTGACTACTCACTTGCAATGTCAATTATTCATGCATGTATACACAACTTCTCAACTATAGAATCACACACCTTTATTCAACATCACCTTCTGAATAGTTCTATTACACACCACAGAACTCACTTTTAGGCAATTTCCAAGACGTTCAAAATCAAAGTTACATGATAGCAGAAGTAAGATTCTATGACAGAAAAACAAGTCTTAAAAACAGCCAAGCACAAGCTCAATGACAACAAAATTTCAGATTCCCATAATAGCAAAAGTAGGCAATAGAAAATGAGTCTCAATAACAATAGAAAACAGAAATTTAATATCAACAAAATAGACATTCAATGTTAGCTAAAAGCAATTTAATACAGTAGAAAAATTCAGTTCAATATCAGTAAGATTAAGGTTTTATGACAGTGAAATTCAGAAGCCCCTTATCAGCAATAGGCAAGTTATATGACAATAGGAGTTCAGTTCTATAGCAGTAAAATATAGACTCAATGGCAGCAGAAACAATAAGTCATGTCAGAAAAGACAGAACTGCAAACAGCTAGAGAACCAAGTTTCACATCTGACAAAAATGGATCTGAAGCAGCAGTGCAATATAGATATACAAGTAATTTAAAATTGAAGCAGCAGTAAAATTCAAGGCCAAACAACAACAAAATTTAGCACCCATATCAGTAAAACTAGAACATGAAACAGCAGCAAAGTTTAAACTTTATATCAGCCAAATTAGGACTAAAACAGCAGCAACAGTAACCTTCATATTAGTAAGATCTCAAGACTGACAGTAGAAGAAAATTAACAATTCAAAGCATTAAAGTTTTCAGAACCACACAGCAGCAGAGGACATTCCTAGTATTAAAATTTCAGAACTTAAAATGGCAGCAGCAGAGGATATGCATATCAGTAAAATTTCAGAAGTTCCAATTTCATAAAGTAGAACAGTTGTCTTGTGAGCCACAGATGAAATATTGAAACGAATTAATCTCACAAAATGCTCAACAGAGAAAATGTAGCTTTTGAAATCTATTTTAATTCAAGACCAATTTTATAAAATTCCAACAATTAGAATGGGAGAAAAATGGGATACAATATAACTGAACTAATGAAAATATTGACCAGTCAGCCCCCAACTTTAGAAAACATAACAGTTATCTTGTAAGCCACAAATGAACCTTAAAATGAAATAATTTTTTTTAACAATACATTCAACTAAATAACAATTATATTTTCCCATGTATATATAAATAACTCAACAATAATAAATTCACCTCATCCAAGAACATAATAGTCTCAACCACAACATGATAAATTAGCAATATCATATTTTACAATTATTCAAGCAATCCAATAACATGCATGAGGCATCCTTGAAATCATACCAAGACTAAATCCAAAAATTGTGAAACAAACATACACTTACTAAATCAATTAATTTATGAACCACATGCTCCTATGCTAATTAACCCACAAATATAAGGCACTTTAAGGAAGAGGAAGAAAGCATATTTTGTCATTCTAGAATTATAACAAATAAGTACAAATTAAAAAGAAAAACAGGGAAGCAACTCATATCTTTGCAAAATCACCAATCTTTCATGCATCACAAGCCTCAATTCAAGGGTATTAAGTACGAAAACAATCCATATGCTGCATATAATCATATGGCACCATAAGAAAGGTCAATCCACACCTAATTCATCATTTAAGTCCTTATTTTTGACAAAAATACATGGCTGGACAGATTCAGATTTTTCTGCATAATTGGTTACATATCATATATTTTGAAGTTCCAAATCACAAGAATTGTGCATCAAAATATCCCATATCATTCCCACTATTATAAGGCATCATAAGGAAGGCCAAATCAACTCTAAATCAATCATTCAAATCAAGTTTAAGGATAGAAAAAGAGTGCAGACCAGCAACTCGTTTTTCTGCCATAACGCCTAAATTATGCAGAAAAGGGGGTTCAAATCATGGCATTTATAGCATAGAAACTTCACATATTGATTATATAATCACATGGCAACTTTAGGGAGTGTATATCAACATTAATACATCATCTAAAGCTTGGTTTTTGATTGAAATTTATAACAAGACATAAACAAAATCCAGAAAGGGTTTAATCCAGAAATCACTCACATGTGGGCAACAAATCAAAATCCAATTACTCAACAAAAATCCACTAAGAGAGACATATACCCAACGACCAATAGCAAACAAGAAGAGAAAAGAATTAAAGCTTCCCTTACTTATAGGGTTTCAACAAAGAGAAGGATTCAATCTCAGAGGAAATGGGAGAAGGAGAAAAACGATGGAGAAAATGAAATAATTTTTTTAACAATACTAGATTCAACTAAATAACAATTATATATAACTCGACAATAATAAATTCACCTCATCCAAGAACATAATAGTCTCAACTCTCAACCAACATATAAATTAGCAATATCATATTTTACAAATCAATATATTTCCTTACAAGGCATGACAAAACATAACGTAAATAAGAGTAATCAACAATCCTACACGTGCTGCATCTATTTTGGGTTTTCATTCAAATTTCAGATCGCAGTAGAGGAACTGCGACTCACACATGGCTGCATATAACTTCAGCACAAGGGGAAGGGGGAAAAGATGCGCAAAGGAATGAAATAAAAAAAAAAAAACAGTAGATTCAGAAACGGTTTCAGTGCTTAAAAATGATTACCCGCAAATCGAAAGGGAATCAGGAGGAAGAGTTGAAATCGACTATGGATCGAAACACCAAGTTCGCCGGATCGCCGAGAATGGCAACAGCAAGAGTAATAATAGTAGTTGTATTGAGTTTCAATATGCGACTTAACTAACTCAAAATTTCAAAACAAATTCATAATAAACATTATTAATTCCCTATAAATTAAAGTTGATAATTATCATGTTAAATCAATTAACAACTATATATGTTTAATAAAATAAAACTATTTCAAAATACTTGAAATAAATTTTAACTATTAAAATAAATACATTTAAAAAATACTATTTATAAACACATAAAAATCATTTAAAAATTATAAATTATAAATTATAAACATAAATAATATAAAAAAAAACTAACACTTCAATTTATATAATTACATACATATTCATATTTATTATGTTTAAATTATTTTTGAATTTTTACTTTTCGTAATAATATTTATCACTATTATTTGGAGAGAGAAAATCAATATAAATTTTAACAGACTTGATATTTTTCGATACAAAATCTGTTCAATTAAAAAAAATTCTTAAATTTTAATTTATTTATATTTAATATGCTACTAAATATTTTAAAATTAATATTCATATACATATATAATAGCTTTTAAACCCGTTATAATTATTCATTAAATTTTGTATATAAAAATATATGTATATTAATCAATTTAAATTCTAATATGCAGTAAAAAATATTTTTAAAATATTTAGATGGTTAATAAATATAATTATATTAAAATTAAGAAAGATAATTAATTATATTTATAATTAAGAAGATGCCTTCTAAAGAAATATTAGGTATTGAAATATATTTGGAAATGTTTATATTAAAAAATACTTAAATTTAAATATTCAATTTTGTTATTATGAATATTATGTTTACATATACTTAAATTTAGTGTGTTTTTAATTAATAATTTTATTTAATTTTTAAAATTGAAATTTTATCTTAACATAATATTTAATCATTTTGAAGATATAAGTATTAATTATGTGATATTGTTGAAGTTTTGAATTTGTTAACTTCATCGTCACTTAAATTGAATTATCATTATCAATGCAATGAAAATTTGTATATTATTAATCTTTTTATTATTATAATAAAGTTCACTTAATTTTTTCTATCAATAGCTATGAGATATAATTAAATTTAATTCTCCTAATTGTATTTAAAAAAAAATAAGTTGTTAACATAAATAATATATATATATATATGAATTTTTACAATTTTAATATTAAGTAGTATAATTTTTTTTATTATACAATTTTCATTTAAATTATTAATCAAGGCTAAAAATTAAGTAATATTTAATTTGTTATACTATTGTTTCAAAAAAAAAAAAAATTATAACCAGGGACGGATCCAAGAATTTAAATAAAGAGGGGTTATAATTTGTTTTACAAAAATTAAAGATAAAATTTTGAAAAAAAAAATAATTTAATATAAAATTTATATAAAATAAAAAATAAAAAATGGCTATAAAATTTTCCATTTTTTTTAAAAAAAATTGAGAGTAAAATCTGTAATAATGTGATATAAGAGTAAAATAATAGAGTAAAATTCATAAAATTTTAAAAAATTATAAATGAGAAATGTCAAATTAATTTATTAAGAGTAAAACTTGCCAAAAATAAAAATAAAAATGTAATGAAACCAAATATTTATTAGATATAAAACTAAGATATGATTTATTAATAAAAAAAATTTAAATACATATTAACTTAAAAACATTTTTTTTTGTTACTCATAAATCCATCCCTACTTGTAATCATATCTATTAATTAGTATATTATATAATTTTAAGTTAGATTATATTTTTTTGGGTGCAAATAAGTTAAATTATATACCAACATATATTATTTAAAAAATTATTAATATATAAATAATATATATATAAATATATTTTTTTTATTTTTTTTTACTAAAAATAATTATATATATTTAAAAAAAAAAAAAAAAAAGACTGTAGGGAGGGGGGGGCTGAAGCTTGCACCCCAGATCCGTCTCTGGTTATAAACACACAAATTTAAAGTACATGTAAACATATTACTCATAATATAAAAAAATATTTGTTATTTCTTCAAGTAATAATAGTGATAGCCGTAAGAAAACAATTGTCAAAAAAAATAATAACAGTGATACAATGCTTGTATCAAAAATATATTGGGAAAAATATAAAGCATGACATAGTTGATTAATGAGCAAAACATAAAATTATATAATAGTAAAATAGAAACAATAAGAAAATAATGCATTCAGTAACACATTTGGAGAGAGCATAAGAGATAGTAATAAAAAAAAATAGAAATTAGTTGTTACGTGATTCCCAATCTCACGCTTCAAAAAATCTAAGTATATGACCAAAATCTTTTCCTTTTCATATTTGAGAGGTTATTATCAAATATAAATCTAATTTTCGGTCAATATAGACTATTGAAATGATAGTTAAAACCTGAACAAAAAATCTCCATGTTGAGTGTATTGCTAAATAAGGAGTCTTCTTTGGCATTAAGAGGTGCTTTTACTAATTCGTGGTATGCCACATGTTCCATACATAGGGTAGACACCAGAAAATAACAAAAATGTCCTAGATTAATATCCACCCTTTTTAAGTAAATGATAAATTGAAAAGCTTAAAAAATTCAATTAACAGTCAAACGCAAAGTTTGTAAAAAAAATAAAAATAAATTAAATTACCTTGCCTATGCAATTGGATACCCAAGGACAATGATGATCAAATTGTTCCACACAACGATGATAACAGGTGGAGCAATGTTTTGCTCGAAGAGGCTTGACAATCTAATGAAAATGAAACATTAAATTATGTGCAAAACAAATCAAAGCAAAGAATGATGTGTCTCATTTTGTATCACATCAATAAGAATCTGACACGTCATTTAAAATAATCATCTTTATTTTTATATTTTTATACATTTTCAATAATATTTTTAACTTGTGTGAAATTCTTATCGGTGAAATATGAGAGTGAACTAATGATTTGATTGATTTCAATGTAAAAGAGGGAAATGTGTAATCTGTGTATGCAAGACATTCATCAGCATTACAAAAAAGTAAAACAATCAAAAGAAAGCAAAGAACCTTGCATGTTGCACAGAGCTAGGACCAATTTCCAGCTAGCAAAGTGTTGATATATTTTGACAAACGTACCAAATATCGCACAAGTAGTATAAAAGGGAAGATCTCAGTATCGAATCCACAGAGATTTGTCTATATTGATTACTAGTAAGGTTATTAGTTCTTAAACACTAGTTTAGTTTTAAAATGGTTTGTGTTGCAGAATATAAGTAACAACAAAAAATAAGCTAAACACTAACAAATATACTAAAGACAAATAATAAAACAAGGAATTTGATTTAGGATAAGGATCGAGCATTTGGAATGCGTAGATGTAAAACGGTGATGATGGATATATTGAGGATTTGATTCAATTAGTTTGCTTCCATGTAAACACACAATATATTCTCCATTCAAAGCAATATTTCAAATTAACTTCGATATAGAAATGCTCAAAACGTGATGTCTCATCAAATCAAGCCTAAACTGCTCAACCTCACTTCTAATGTCTCGATCAGTTCAGTTGAGTGATTTGGTGAAGCTCGGAGATCTTTATAAAGCTATGGAGTCTATCCTATGTCGAGAGATACACTCCATTAGAGTCCAAATTCAGTTCCAAGTTCAAAAGCATTTGTCAACAACATTCAAACTCTAAAACATGCATATATAACTAATCAAATCATATAACAAGAGTAAAGATAGAGAAGTGAACTTTAAATTGAATATTCAATGAATAGATATGAAGAAAAGCGTTTACATGTTAGCACCTAGTTTCAAGTCCTCAACATAGATGAACTAGCCTCTCATCATCATGAGAAGCTTACAAAATGGGTTACAAATGGAAGAAGAAGAGAAAAATGGAAGAAGTAGCTCTAACGATGACCTAAGCTTTCAAAATGTTCTGAATGATTTAAAATTATAAAGTGGAGCTTATATACTATAAGTGAAGTCTCGCTTAGTGCACATGTCCGCTCAGCGCAATATTGCAATTCTGAAGATCTTCATCTCAAATACAGGGCTCTCGCTCAGCACAACTAAGCGTTTAGCAAATTTCGAGTCCGAGATAATAATTTGCTTAGCACAATCTTGCGCTCAACACTTCATAAATCGCTTGTCTTGCTCAGTGCGAGGTTGCGCTCAGCGTGAGGCGCGCTTAGCGCGAGGTGGCACTCAATGAGAATTGGTCACATTTTTTCTATCTTCCCTTGTTGTTTAACATAGGCCTGCAAACATGAATTTAAGTATATTTCTTACAAAATAGCTTCCTATGGTTAGAATTAGCAAAACTATACAAATCTAAATTAAATGAATTCAAACTAAGCTAAAAATCTTGAGAACATTGGATAATTGCTACAAAATATGATGTAATATTTACGTATATAAAGCGATTATCACAAATCAAGATTAATTATTTATCTCAATCTTCAAGAGAGGCTCCTACCATCACCATTCAATATTTTGTAGTCAATATCATTTACTATGCAAAGGGAAATAAAAATTATAAAATCCTAGGTAAAGGTTGCTGAGATTCTCAAATGCCTCCTTAGAGTGAATGCCATAGACTTGTTATCGTGAGAACTCGAACACACGTTAAAAAATGAATTGTTGAAAAGTTCCATCAGACACCAAACAATATGAAATATTTCCATTACACTGCACAAGGAAGCTACTCAGAATATACACCAAGAAGCAGGCATAAGTGAATTTTTTTATTGTAAATAAATAGATAGATTCCAGACATACTTGTACATCAAGCTACCCTTCATCTAATCTATCTTCCTTACCAGGGAGCTACAAGCCTTCTCCAAATATATCAAAATCACTTAAGGCAAGATTTTATTCATTCTCAATCCTATCTTGAACTTGTTTGAACACATTACTCTAAAAGGACTTCTAGAGAATGAAAATATGAAGAAAAAAAATGAAATTAGCTTCCTTAATTAGAAGTTAAATTTTTTTCTAATATTCAATTAATGGAAGCTCTCTCATATAACTTCATATAAAATATGTGAAACTTCTACAAATTAACTATTGAAAAAGACAATGTTAACTTCTAGAAAAGTTAATTTCATTATTTTCTTCATATTTTTCTCTCCTATAAATACTTCTAGAGTAGTGTATCCAAGCATGCCCCTTATCTAATATGTCTACTCATCCAATGCATCATTACAACCTCCACCACATTGATTTTTTTTTTTTCTGTTGCTATCTGTTTCCAACCAATATTCAATTTCATACAACATTCTAGGCCTTATAGATGTGTAATAAGTTTTTTTCCTTAAACTTGAGTTGGACTTGCATCTTAATGTCACAGATAACACTATTTCATGCATCCCACTCGAATCCTATGGTTTACACTTTATTTCTCCTCTACACAACTCGTATGAAGAAGAGGATTAGTTTAGTACCATCATAACAATTGAATAATACATTGCATAAACTTACATAATGCTATAGAATAAGAGTTGCACAGCTCAAACCACCAAAAATCCACATCCACAATTTCAAAATCATGTCTTATCATTCATAACTCCTATAGAGTTTTAACATAACAACGGTAAAAAAAACACTAGAAGAGTTCTTGAAATAAGATGCAGGAAAATGAAAACTTTTCAATTTGTTGTGCTTTGGAAACCACTACCTTGAAAGCGAAAATTCGGCAAGACCAAGGAGTAAATTTGTAATGTTGATAGCTCCCTAAGGTTAACACAACAAGCCTATGAACACATGCACTTGTTGCCATAGGCTATGAAAACCACAGAATAATTTCCCAAACATGAAATAAAACAGAATAGAAAGGGAAAGCTATTATATGCTAGAATAGAAGAGAATTTTTCAATATTTCATAAACCCTCAAGAGCCCCCTTTTATAGAAGTTTTTTAATCTTAATTGTTGCTCCCCAAACCCCTAAGAAATAGCATCATCTTGCAGTTAAGATACCCAACGTTTAAATTGAATCTATAAAGATAAGAACTACCCAACTAACTCACTAATCAATTTCAACTCACAAGAATTCAATCCAATAAAAACAAAAGAGACCCAACCCTAAGATAGCAAGAAGAACAGAAGAAGAAGAAAAGGAAACAAAGAATCAAAGGTGAAAACATACTTGCAGTTTGCCATTTCCTAACAATCCCCCACAAATGAAAAAGCAGAAAAAAGAAAAAAGAAAAAAAAGGAAAAATTTGGGCAAAAGAAGGAATAACACTTAAGCATCAATATCATAATGATTGAATTGATACATAGTGAAGCGAGGCAACAAATGTGTCTAGGTAGTGAATTACTCTTGAACTACCAAGACTCCAAATGAGACCCTCAACACACATTATTTTACCTTAACATTTGTGATTTTTGTAATAATCAACCAGGCGCTTTTCATGGCCATGCGCACACCTTGGGTATTATAAGTGCTCTAGGAAGACAACTTCAGTCTTTCATAGAAGTGATAAACCTCTTTTTAATCTTTGTTTTTAAGGGATTTCTCGCACCATTCTATTGATTTTTGTATACCATAATGAGATATTTGATTCAAATGTGTGTTGAGTTGCTACAAGACAATTGAGACATTGGAAAAAGGGGGAAATAACTTCAAAAAGTGAAATTTGGCCTTCTTTTGAGTATGCATGGCCTCAAGCACTAGGTCTTGCATAACTGGAAGAAGCACGACCTTAAGCACTAGGTCGTACATAACCAATAGTGCTTCGTATGGGAAGCATGGCTTAAGTACTAGGTCATGCATAACAGTCTCCACTTTTCGTAAAGTATGCATGGCATGAAGCACGAGGCCATGCATAACCCTATTATGCACAACCTTAGGCTTGACCCCTTACATACCCTATGAGGCAGCAACAACTTTATTTTCTATAAATAGTTTAATTTTAATATTTTTTAGAAATGAATATTTTTATCTTTTTACACACTTTCTTTGGAGCATTGAGAATTCCTAAGGGAACTAAAGAGCAAGGAACATTGCGGGGATTAATTTTTATAAAGTTCTTATCCTTTAATGTCTCTACTACTTTCTTTTGTGGATTTTTGCTTCCCTATGTCTATGGCTAGCTAAATTCATAATCTAGAGTTGTGATGTAGGACCTATCATGTGAACCTTATTTCTTTATTTTCAATAAAGTTTCTCAATTGTCTTTTAATTATATCTTTGCGTTGTTCTTATTGTTATTTGGAATCGATCACCCCATAATCCAAATTGATTAATTATCATGATTGACACTTTTAATTAATAGATCTACGCATAGATTGAATTCTAAGGATTTGCATGACCAAACTAATACTTACATTCCCAATCTGATCAACATTGGTTAATCAACCTCTCTGCACTTAAAACCTTCTCTCTAATTTATTCATTCATGACCAACAAGTAAATAAATTAGGGAGAAGAGAATTTTCACTAAATGACCAAACTTTAATTATTATTTTAAAAGGCATGATTGGTAATTGAATAGATAATTGAGGTTTAATTAAAATAGGAAAATAAGGGGAACATAAAGATAAGTTTGAACTCACGACCTTAGGTCTTTTAATCTGTGAGAACCTTCATTATTCTCAGGTGTTTTTTGCTTTATTTCTTTTTACAATTAAATTACAACTCAAACCAATCTTTTGATCACTTGTCTTTTATAAATTTATTATTTAGGAACCACTTCTAATCTTTAGTGTACGATATCTAAACTTAGGTCCATTATTACTGTTGCGTAGGGTACGCTTGCCCTTAAGCGTTCATATTTTACGCATCAAGAAGGCAGCCCGCCTTCACACTTACATAGATGAATCCATCAAGTGCATCTTAAAGCACCACCACAAAGGGCTATGGAAATATTAAGAGCATAAGAATACTCAACTTCAAATATATCTATTGATAAGTCAATCAAGTCCATCTCATAAGGATCACTCAATTACTAGGGCTATGAACTCATTCAAATCTTAACACAAAGGCTTTAGCCCCATCTCTCTTGATGTTTCAAGGACTAATTTCCTTGTCAAACCTTTGGTGAGAGGGTCTACTAAATTCCTTTCGGATCTTACAAAATCTAAGGAGATCACACCGTTTTTCAACAATTCCTTTATTGAACTATGTCTAATGCATATGAGTCTCCTTTTCCCATTATACACATTGTTCATGGCAATTCCAATGGCTGTCTGTGAATCACAATGAAGAGAAACTAGTATTAACCGTCTCCCCCACAATGGAACATCTGCCAATAGGTTCCTTAGCCACTCGACTTCTTGACTTGCTAAATCAAGAGCAATAAACTCTGATTCCATAGTAGAACGTGCTATACATGTTTGCTTGGAAGACTTTAGGAAATAGCACCTCCACCCAAAGTAAAGACATACCCACTTGTGGAACTAAGTTCATCATTATCAATAACCTAATTTGCATCACAAAATCCTTCTAATACAGTAGGAAATTTGCAATACTACAAACACCAATTAGCAGTACCCTTAAGGTACCTTAGTAAACGACGAAGTGCAATCTAGTGCTCATTGCTTGGGTTGTGTGTATATCTACTTAACCTACTCACAACATATGCTATGTCAAGTCTAGGATTTTAGCATATTCAGCTTGTGAAACACCACAACTTTTGTTCTTTTTAAGATGTACACTAGGATCATAAGGAGTTTTCACAAGCAATTCATCATAACAATTGAATTTTTTTAGTATCTTTTCAATATAATGTGATTGACATAAGGAAAATTCATTTTTTAAGTTTTTATTCATTTAATACCAAGAATAACATCAACTTCTCCTAAATCTTTCATATCAAAATGAGAAGATAAAAACAATTTGGTCTCATTTACCACAGTCACAGTAGTACCAAAAATTAACATGTCATCAACATATAAACATATTATAACGCATTCTTGTCCAATCAATTTAGAGTAAACAAGTATCAAGTGAATTAACAACATAACCATCACTCACTATAGTCTAGTTAAAGTTTTCATACCATTGTTTAGGAGTTTGTTTAAGGCCATACAAAGATTTTCTTAATTTACACACTTTGCTTTCCTCATTAACTACTACATACCCCTCATGTTGTGCCACATATATTTCTTTTTTCAAGTCACATTAAGAAAAAAAAAATTTACATCCATTTGATGCACTACTAAATCATGAATCACAATTAAGGCAACTAGAGAACATATAGTAGCAATTTTAGTAACAGGAGTGTAAGTATCAAAATAGTCAATATCTTTCTTTTGTGTGTAACCTACTACTACTAGTCTAGCCTTGAATTTATCAATGGTTCCATCAATCCTTAATTTCTTTATAAAGATTCATTTACAATTAATTGATTTACATCCCTTAGGCAATTCAACCAAATCCCAAGTACAATTAGACATTATAGAATCCAATTCACTTTTAACTGCTTCTTTCCAAAAGGAAGCATCAATACAAGTTACTGCATCATTATAGGATTTAAGATCTTCCTCAGTAAAAAAAGTAGACACAAAAGCATCATTTGTTTTATCAATATTATTGTTTCCAATCCAGAATGCAGTAACAAAGTCTGGTCCAAAACTACTTTCTACTTTTTGCCTTTTACTTCTCCTAGGTTCATCAACTAATCCATTTAGAATGAAGGAAAAAGTAGGTAAAGAAAAAGGCATTAGAGTAGTATTAGAAAAACCAACTACATTACTAACACATTTCTTTAATGGAAACACTTGCTCAAAAAATTCAGCATTCCTAGATTCACAAACATAATTGCCATTCAAACATAAGAATCAATATATATGCAGCACTGTTTTCAGCATATCCAATAAACACAATCAAAATTTTTAACTCCAATACTAGTCCTCTTGAAATCTGGAATGCCCACCTTAGCTAGACACCCCACACTTTCAAAAAGAACAAGTTAGGTTCAAATCCTTTGAATAGTTCGTATTGAGTTTTCTCTAGCTGCTTATGTGGGACTCTATTTAGTAAAAAAAAAAAGGCAAAAAAAAAACTGCTTCCCCCCCACATTTAGTTAAACATAATAGAACATAAAAGCATGGCATTCATTATTTCTTTCAATATCTAGTTTTTTTCTTTTAGCTATGCCATTTTGTTGAGGACTATAAGAGGCACTAGTTTCATGGATAATTCCATTCTTTTCACAAAAATCCTTAAGAAAAGTAGTGTTATATTTACCATGATGTGCATCTAAGAGGATATCTTTGGGGAGATTTCACTATTGGGCATTTGAGCACACCACATGAGTTAAACACCACACTTTAACCCAAAACCTTAAGGTTTCAATTTATGGGTCATTCTCTCACTTATATGGTACTTAACTTTCCCATTCATACTCAATGTGGGACTTCACCTTCACACTTGTACTCAACAATCTCCCCCTCAAGTGTGAGTCTCTTCCACATGGTAGCTCCCCCTTAAGCGAAAGCCATGAATATTCAACGATGGCCTTTAAAGTCGCATGCCCTAGTACCTTGCACCGCCGTGCTCTACTATTCCATGGCCATGGGACACGCTACCTGGCCTCCATGTATGGACCCACTACTAGGAAGACTTTCATTGCAAGGGATTCCCATGTTCATGCCCAGATCCATCCATCCATCTAACTTATCTGAGCCGTTCCAAGTCGAACCATCAACTTTGATACCAATTGTTGAGAAATTACGCAAATTTCTTATAATCAGATTCGTGAGAATAAAATAATTGTGGAATGATAACACACGATTTGATAACGGGGTTTAGCTAATTATGCTTATGTCTTCAGACTATTGCAAGTCATTTATTGAAAAAGGGAAGAATCAAAGTGTTTACAAACACTCAGAAAATATATAACAATATTTTCTCTCTCTCAAACTTCTTTCTCTTCTCTCATAGGAATTGTCTTCCTCTCTTTATTAGAATTGTTTCTACTTTTTCTCTTATTTTACAAAGTTGTAACTACCTATTACTTATACTTGCATAAAACTAATTAAACATCATTAATTAATTTTACTATTTTTCTATTTGTTTTCCTTTCTTTTTTGGCTTTCCATTATTGAATGGTGCTGACCATTTCAACAATCTCCCACTTGAAGACTAATTTCAATTTGTCTTCACACCTTGATCAATGCAGTAATCATCTCTCTATTGTTACGATAGCAAGCCAACTGAAGTTGAACACAACTTTAGTTTGTCAATGGTTACTACCTATGTTAACATGTCAACTGGATTCTTACTTCCTTGGATCTTTCTCAATGTTAGCACCTCATTCTCAAGCAAAGATCTGATGAAGTGATAACGAAGATCAATATGTTTTGTCTTGTAATGAAATGTTGAATTCTTAGCCAGATGTATCACACTCTAACAATCACTTTGCAAAGCACTCCTCTCTTGGGTGAATCCTAGGTCTGTTAACAATCCTTGGAGCCATATCAACTCTTTACTGGCTTCTGTTATTGCAACATATTCAGCCTCTATAGTAGATAAAGAAATAATCTTTTGGATTTGCGACATCCAACTAACAATTATTGTACCGACAATGAAAATGTAACCAGTGGTACTTCTTTGGTGATCTACTTCACCTCCAAAGTCTGCATCTACAAAGCCTTGTACTTTTAACTCTCCTTTACCAAAGTACAAACATTTCGTTGTGGTGTCTCGTAAATACCTTAAAATCCACTTAACAACTTCCCAATGAGCTTTGCTTGGATTTGACATGAACCTGTTTCAACCCCCACTGCATGACCAATATCTAGCCTCGTACAAAACATTGCATACATCAAACGTCCAATGAACCTTAGACATGAACTCTCTTTCTTCCTCCATCTGAGGTGACTGATCCTTGGACAAGCGAAAATGACTAGCCAAAGGTGTGCTAATTGGCTTGCCTTCACTCATGTTATATCTTTGCAAAACACATTTAATGTATTTTGCCTAAGATAACTGGAAAATCCTTCTTTGCTTATCTCTTGTGATTTTCATTCCAAGGATCTTCTTTGCTGGACCTAAGTCCTTCATGTCAAATTCTTTTGACAGTTATATCTTCAAGTTTTTTTTATCTCATTCATATCTAAACCTACTACTAGCATATCATAAACATAAAGTAACAAAATGATATAACTGGACTTATATCTCTTGAAGAAACAATAGTAGTCGGCATTGCACTTTTGGAATCCTTCCTTGTGCATAAAGCTTTCAAACTTCCTATACCACTGTCTTGGAGCCTATTTCAGGCCATACAAACTCTTTCTTAATCTGCACACCATATTCTTTTTCCCTTCTTCTGAGAAACCTTCAAGTTGGTGCATGTAAATCTCCTCATCTAAGTCTCTGTGAAGAAATGCAGTTTTCACATCCAATTGCTCAAGGTAAAGCTCTTCACTTGCAACAATGCTTAAGACAAACCTAATAGTATTTAACTTCACAACTAGAGCAAAGATTTCAATGTAGTCAACTTCTTCCTTTTGCTAAAATCCTTTGACAACTACTCGAGCTTTATATCTTTTGGAACCATCATGATCCTCCTTCACCTGATAAATCCATTTATTATGAAGTGTCTTATTTCCTATAGGTAGCGTAGCTAGTTCCCATGTTTGATTAGAGATTAGAGACTTCATCTCGTCTTTCATGGCAAACTCCCACTTATTAGAGTCTACAGTATGACATGTTTCCTCATAGTTTTCAGGCTCCCTTTCATCAGTCAACAATATATAATTCAAGTACTTCCTGTTAGGCACATGATGCCGGGAAGACCTTCTTAATACAGGAGCTGAACTAGAAGGTTTTAGTGTGTCAAATTGTTGATCACTAATAGCTTCAGTTGACTCTTTTAGTTGAGGGCTCACAACTATAAGAGTTTCTAAGACATCGTCCACCTCTACATATATTGGCCCATTTTGTTCTGGGTTGCCAATGTCAGTGTTGTTCTTGTCCTTGTACATCACTCTTTCATTGAAGATCACATCTCTACTACAAATCATCCTTTTGTTTTCGTTATCCCAAAGGCGGTATCCAAACTCATCCTCACCATAACCGATGAGAGTGCACTTCTTCTAGTATTCTATGCTCCAATGGTATCGATGGACCTCGGTTGACCAAGTAAGTTGTTGTATTAATAGCTTCTGCCCAAGACTGCTTTAGTAAGCCAGACTGTACACGCAAGCTTCTAGCTCTTTCAATCAATGTTCGGTTCATACGGTTAGTTACACCATTGTGTTAAGGTGTTCTTGACACGGTCCTTTCCATTCTAATTTCGTGCTCATAACAAAACTTCTTAAATTTGGTGTCTACATATCCACCACCATTGTCAATTCTAAGTTTTTTTTATCTTCAATCTTGTCTCATTTTCAACCATGGCCTTCCATATTTTAAAGGCCTCAAATACTTCTAACTTGTGTTTTAGAAAGTAAACCCATACCTTCCTAGAGTGATCATCAATAAAAATCACAAAGTATTGTTTCCCACTAATGGATGACATAGTTGTTAGTCCCCAAACATCAGAGTGAACAAGCTCAAGTTTTTTCTTCTTTGGGATTCTTCTATTTGTTTGAAAGTTGACTCTCTCTACTTTCCAAATATGTAGTCCTCGCACATGTCAATTTCAATTGACTAAAGACCTGGTAATTTCCCCTTCAAGTGCATAATCTTCATCCCTTTCTCACTCATATGGCCAAGTCTTTGGTGACATAAATTGGGATTTTCATTATTTGTTGTTACTGCATTCAAATGATGTGCCCCTACTATCATGTAAAGAGTACCAATCTTACTACCGTGAGCAACCATTCTTGCACCTTTTGAAATCTTCCAAATTATCACCATAGAAGACTGTTGTGTAGCCATCATTGGCTAACTAGCCAATCGAGATTAAGTTCTTTGTAAGATCAGGAATATGTCTAACATTCTTCAATTTCCAAATAGACTTGTTTAACTTAATCTTCACCACACCTTTGCCAACAATATGACAAGACTGTTTATTACCAAGGTAAACTTTGCCAAGATTACGGGGGACATTATTCTCAAAGAATTCTCTTTGTGAAGTAGCATGAAAAGATGCTCCAGAATCTAACACCCAAGATTCTTCCTTGCTCTTTAAAGAACATATTAATGTATCATGTCCTCTTGAGGTGGAGGTAACATTTGCCTCTACTTTCGTCTCTTGATTCTTTAATGCAAACTTGCACTAATTTTTATAATGTCCGGTCTTTCCACAATTCCAATACTCAATATTCTTCGAGTTTTGAGAAATTCGATGATTCTTGGATTTGGACCTTCTATCTTTCGATTTGTCACGTCCATATCCTCTAGTTAAATTTCTTCCCCTTGACTTTGTATGGAATATTGAAGAGGTTGATGATTCACCTGACTCTCTCCGTTAGATCTCTTCACTAAGAACCAAATCACGAACATCATTGAACTTCAACTTATTGCTTTTCGAAGAGCTACTCACAGTTGTGACTGTAACATTCTAACTTTTTGGGAGAGAAGACAAAAGTATTAATGCTCGTACTTCTTCATCAAATTCTATCCCAACTAAACTCAATTGGGTTGTAACTATATTGAGTTCAATGAGATGTTGCGTTGTTGATGCGCCTTTCGTCATCTGTAAATTAAACAACCGTCGCATCAAATGAACTTTATTTCAGGCTAATAGCTTTTCATACATACTTGAAAGAGTCGCCATAAGACTTGCTGTGGTAGTTTTTCTTGCAATGTTGAAAGCAACGTTGCGAGATAGTGTCAAACGAATAACTCTGAGGGCTCGTCTATCGAGAAGAGCCAAATCTTCATCCTTCATGCCCTTTGGTTGAGTTCCTAAGAGAGGTTGATACATTTTTTTATGATACAAATAGTCTTCTATTTACATCTTCCAAAAGCTGAAGTTCACACCATTGAACTTCTCAATTTTCACCTTTCCTTCTTCTATAGCCATTACTCCCATTAAAATCTGACTCCCTTTGGATCGTTTAGTTCAATTGACAAAAATAATAACCAAAGCTCTAATACCAATTGTTGTGCATCCAAGGGGGTTATCTTTGGAGAGATTTCACCAATGGGCATTTGAGCACACCACATAAATGAATTACACACCACACTTTAACCCAAAACCTTAAGGCTCTGGTTTATGGGTCATTCTCTCACTTATATGGTACTCAACTTTCTCATTCATACTCGATGTGGGACTTCACCTTCACACTTGTACTCAACACACCACCCTGATCAGATCTAAACCTCTTAATCTTGTAGTCCAACTAATTTTCAACTTTTGTTTCATATTTTAAAAACATCTTTTCAGCCTCATCTTTAGAACTTAGAAGGTAAATTTTGGTATATCTTGAAAAATCATCAATAAAAGACACATAATACCTTTTGCCTCATTTGATTGTGTTTCTAAAATCAGCCAAATCAGTGTGAATTAAACCAAGTAATCCAAAGGATCTATTAGTGATAGGTTTAAAAGGCTTCTTTGCAAATTTAGCTTCCACACATACAGAACACTTAGAAATGTTATTTACATTTAGCACATTAATTAAATGCATATTTCCAAGTTTCTTAATGGAACCCACATTCATATGTCGTAACCTATGATGCCATAGATCAACAGATTCAGCAATATAAGCACAACCAATAAAGGAATTATTATTAGAAGCAACAGAAATAATGTTGATTACAAACAATCCATCAACAAGATATCCCTTCCCCACAAAGTCCCCACTCTTAATTATTATGACTTTATCAGCTTCAAAAACTAAGTTCAGTCCAACTTTATTAAGTAAGCTACCAAAAACTAGGTTCCTACACTGGGAAGGAACATACAAGACATCACTCAAAAATAAGATTTTTCCAGAAGTAAGTTTCACAAAAATCTTTCCTTTACTAAGCACTCTAGTTGTAGCGGAATTTCCCATAAAGACACATTCTCCATCAACAACATCATTAAATTGGTGGAAGAGATCTTTTTTGGCGCACAAGTGTTTGGAAGCTCTTGTGTCTAGAATCCAGTCTATTTTGTTATCAACAATATTCGCCTTCACTACAACAACTATCACCTCTTCATTTTTTGCCAAGTTTGCTTAAGGTGCATGTGGTGCAACATGCTTCTAATAATATTTTTATTGTCCTTGTTGTCATTATCTCAAGTTGCATTGGTATGCTTTGTGACCGGATTTTCCGCAAACATAACAAGTAATCTTTTTTTTTTAATTCCGTTGTTACCTCTATTGAAGTTGTTGAAATTAAACTATTTTTTCTACTGTCCTTGTTTCTAGATTTTTTTCTCTTTGCCCTTCAACCTATTTTGATCAATAAACTCAACCACATTGATGGGAAAATCACATGCTTGGTTCAAATTGGATCTTCTAGGATGGAATTCGTGCACCAAAAGCAACCCAGAATGAGTTTTAAATTTCAATTGTATCTCAGTTTACAGAACTCGGATTTAAGTGATTCTAAATCGAGGAAAAAGATGACGCTCTAAATTGCAATTTAGGGACAAGAAACACTGAAAATGAATAAGAAACACAAGCAGAACAAACCTAAGAAAATAACAGGTTGAAGGCAAAATTCAAAAACGCGAAAACGAACAAGTAACAAGAATTGGGAAAGAACGAAAATCAGAATAGGTGCCACAAACAATGACGTTTGATAAGCCTAGGGGATCGCCATAAGAATTAAGTGAATTCCTGATAAGATCAGTTGGTTCAAGGAAGAACCCTAGCAGAGACAATTCTCACACTTTTGACAAAACAACAACATTCTGCATTTTCATTCAGTTCCAAATGATCTATACAAATTAGTTCTCAACAAAATAAGAGAAATGTAAAATCCCAACATTACAAGCATAGCTAATATGTCTTAGTGGTTAAAGCAAGGCATAGTTTAGTTTGAGGTTAAGGGCTCAAAACCACTTGCAAGCACTTTATTATTATTATTATTTTAATTAAATGACTAAGTCTGGGCCTTCATTCCAAGCAATCAACACATAAGACTAGCAACTCTCCCTTGTGGGCCTCCAAGTGTTGGGCTTCTCCCTGCATTTAAGCTGCCCTCAGAATAGTCACCATATGTTCCAAAGCTTCTTGGGCCTTTTTAGCTCTTGCACTTGTCATGGGCCCTCCTATGCCTTGTATTAGGTCTTAGGCTTCCATCTGGTCATGGGCCTAGGTCTGGTGGTTGTCATGGGCTTGGGCTTGGGCTTTGATGTCCACATCACACATTAGCATTAAATGAATTCATAAAATATGAAACTTTCTTATCTTTAAGTTTGTTGGCCTCTTCAGTCTTCAAATGGTTGATTAGTTCTTGAAGTGATAAATCCCTATTCTTATGTTTCAATTGGTTGTGGTAGTCACTCCAGGATGGAGGGAATTTCTCCAACAACACATTAGCCTGTAGTATCTCGCACATCTCCATTCCTTCATTCAGCACATCACCAACCAAATTTTCATATTCATGAACCTGCTCCATGATTGGTTTGTCATCCAACATTTGAAACTACAACCAATTCCCCACAACATACTTCTTCTTTCTAGCATCATTAGTGCCATAGCATTTCAGCAAAGTGTCCTAAATCACTTTCACAGATTTTTGATTGATGAACAGATCAAACAAATTATCTATCATGAGTCAGTAGATGACCCCTAACAATTTTGTTCTAACAGTTTTGTTGTCTTTTTCAATTTTTATCTTGACCTCTTCAGATGCTTTTCCAATTCCAGCAAGTGTTGAAGTTGTAGGTGCTTTAGTGTCATTATTTTTATCACCAAGAAAATCATCAAACAACACATAGTCAACCTCTAAGGCTTCAAACAGAATAAACAATTTTTGTGACCATCTCCGATAATTCTTTCCATTGAGAGGTTCTACTTTTGACAAATTCAAAACAATCTTTAGCAAAGTCATTTTTGTTTAGTACTACAAATATTTATCTTTCAAATTGTTAGTATTAGAATGATGTATTTTATTGAATGTGTGTGGGAGAAAGCCACACCTCATCTCTATTTATATTGAGGAAACCCTCAGTAATTAATTACATCATATAAAGCTGGAGCATATATGTCATATGAGCCAAGCTTGTTACAAATGTAGTTAACCCTAGGACCTGTGAGAGACTTAGTGAACATGTCTACAAGTTGATCTTTAGAATTGACAAAATCAGTGGTAATTGCTCCTAAGAGTATCTTCTCTCTCACAAAGTGACAATCTATCTCTATGTGTTTGGTTCGTTCATGGAACACCGGGTTTGATGCTATGTGAATGGCAACTTCATTATCACAAATTAGTTTAGTGGTTGTAGTGTCTCCAAATTTTAACTGTTAAAGAAGTTCCCTAAGCCATGTAATCTCGCAAGCGATTACTGCCATCACACGATATTCAGCTTCACACTTGATCTGGCAACTATCTTTTGCTTCTTGCTTTTTCATGAAATCATATTTCCTCCAATAAGAACACAATATCCAGAGGTGGATTTCCTATCTGATGGTGATCCTGCCCAATCAGCATCAGAGTAAGAAATTATGTTGGTATTGCCTTTATCTTCATACAATAGTCCACGACCTGGTGCACTCTTGATATATCGAAGGACACAGGTGACGGCATCCCAATGACCTTCACAAGGTTCTTTCAAGAATTGGCTCAGCACACTAACAGCAAATGTAATGTTTGGTCTAGTGACAGTGAGGTAATTAAGCTTGCTTACAAGTCATCGATACCTTCCCGAGTCTTTCAAAGGCATCCCCTGACCCGGAATAAGCTTAACATTAAGATCCATAGGAGTATCACTTGGATGACAATCAAGCATTCCAGTTTCCTTTAGAATGTCTAAGGCGTATTTTCGCTGGGAAAAGGCAATACCAGATGAGGATTGGGCAACTTCAATGCCCAAGAAGTACTTGAGTGGACCCAAATCTTTAGTCTGAAATTGAATGTGGAGGTGAGACTTGAGATGGGTAATTCTAGCTGAGTCATTGCCAGTGATGACGATGTCATCAACATATACAACGAGATAGATACACAAGCCAGACAAAGAATGGAGGGAAAATATTGAGTGGTCAACTTCACAACGAATCATACCAAACTCAAGCAGAGCTGAGCAGAAACGACCAAACCAAGCCTGGGGGATTGCTTCAAACCATAAAGGGAGCGACGAAGCTTACAGACAAGGTGTGAGTCACCAAAAATAGTAAAACCGAGTGATTGATCCATGTACACCTCTTCTTGCAACTCACCATGCAGGAAGGCATTTTTGATGTCCAGTTGGTGAAGAGGCTAGTGTCGGATGGCAGCCATAGCAAGAAAAAGCTGAACAAAGGTGATTTTGGCCATGGGAGTAAAAGTGTCGCTATAATCTAGACCAAAAATTTGAGTATAGCCCTTAGCCACCAACCGAGCTTTGTAGCGATCAATGGTGCCATTTGGTGCAATCTTCACCATATAAACCCAACGACACCCAATAATGGATTTGTTGGGAGACAAGGGAACAAGCTCCCATGTGTTGCTAACATCCAATGCAGCCATTTCTTCCAACATCGCTTGTTGCCAATTGTGGTCAGCCATGGCTTCACCTGTAGACTTAAGAATAGACACAAAATCCAAAGAAGAGATAAAAGAGTAATGGGAGGGAGATAAACGGTCATAGTGCAAAGTAAAGGCATAGAGTTTTTTAAAGCATGTCTAAAGTTGAGGAGAGAAACATTTATAACCTTTTTGAAGGCGAGAGTATCCTAAAAAAATACATTTTAGGGACTTGGCAGAGAGTTTATTTTTATCTAGAGTGAGATCATGGACAAAACATGTACTCCCAAAGACACGAAGAGGAACATGGTGAAGATTCTGTTTAGGATATAAGATGGAGTAAGGAATCTGATTGTTAAGAACCGATGAAGGCATACAGTTAATCAAATGACACACAGTAAGGAGAGCATCTCCCCAAAAACAAAGTGGAACATTATAGTGGAGAAGAAGTGGTGTGAGCGGTTTCCACCAAGTGGCAGTTTTTGCGTTCAACAACACCATTTTGTTGTGGTGTGTGGACACAAGATGTTTGATGAAGAATCCCTTGCGAGTTTAAAAAGGACTGAAACTGAGATGACATATATTCTTTTGCATTATCAATTCGCAAATTTTTAATTGAGGAGCCAAACTGATTTTGAATCTCAGCAGAAAAACTTTGAAAAATAGAAAAAACATTTGAACGATTCTTCATTAGAAACACCCAAGTACAAAGAGAAAAATCATCAATAAATGTGACAAAATAAAAATATCCTAATGTGGAATAAACTCGATTAGGACCCCAAATATCAGAGTGAATTAAAGCAAAAGGTGACGCAGCACACTTATTGACATGAGGACTATAACTAGTACGACTATGTTTGCCTAGTTGACACGACTCTCACTGAAAAGATGAAACTTTAGAAAGATTAGGAACTAAAAGACGTAATTTTTCCAAACTCGGGTGCCCAAGGCGTTGATGTGTAAGAGCTGGAGAGACAAAGGAGACACAGGCAACCGGAGGCGTAAGCTGATATAATCCTCCAGACTCATGTCCTACTCCAATCGTTCGTCCATTGCGTCGATCCTGTACAATAACAGAATTATTTTCGAACAAGACAGAAAAATCAAGAGTGCAGGTAAGTTTGCTAATAGAAATTAAATTAAAAGGACAACCAGGAACAAATAAGACAAAGTGTAAAGAAAGTTGAGGAAGGGGATGGGTTTGTCCGATGCCCCGGACTTTAATTTGAGAGCCATCTGCGAGAGTAACAGAGGGAAAGGAGTTTGAAAAGGTTAAGGAAGAGAAAAGGGATTGGTTACCAGTCATGTGATTAGAGGCACTGGAATCAAGTATCCAAGGTCCAATAGAGGAGGACTGAGAAATAAAAGCCATAGGATTACCAGACTGAGCCACAACGATGACAGGTGATGCAGGTTTGTTAGTTGCTCAAAGCTGAAGAAGCTCATTATATTCCTCAGTAGAGATAGTAATATCGGAAGCAGAAGGGGTAACTGTGGCCACATTAACTGACTGAGGTTACACTTGAGCTTTTCTCCTACATTTGGCTTCGATATGACCAAAGATTTCGCAATAGGTGTAACGAATATTACGTCTAGAACCATTACCACGTCTTTCACCACAATGAGAGGAGTGGGAGACGAGGGTAGAGGAATCCCCGGTAGACGTGGATGGGTGTCCAAAAGTATGCGGAGTGGAGATACGCAATAGTTGTTCATGCACCATGTCATAGGTAGGAACTATAGGACCCGATAAAATTTGATTGCGGACTGCCTCAAGGTCTGATGTGAGTCTAGCAAGAGCAACCACCATGAAGAACTGCTCGCGTTGTTTGTAAAATGTATTTGCATCACTAGTAAAAGGCATGAGAGTGGAATATTCTACAATCAAGCGATCAAGTTTACCAAGATATGTTTGCATGTCCATGTTCTCCAGCTTAATATTCATCAAGTTGGTGAGTACACTGTAGAAACGATGAACATCATTTGAATAAACTTTCTTGCCCTTGGTCCACACATCATAACAAGTGGTAAACGCCTGGAATTGTGCTTGGAGGTTAGGGGCAAGGGAGAACCAAAGAACACTACATAATGAGGCGTCAATTTGCGTCCAATGTGGTTGCTCCGCAATGGGAACCGACGCTGTCAGAGTGGTCAAGTGGGCAACACGACCTTGGCCTTGGAACCACAACTGAACAGAAGTAGCCCAAGTACTATAGTTTTCTGTCCCGGTTAATTTTTCGCACGGGATCAACGGAACAGTGGTAAAAGTCACTGCAAGAGTTGCAGCCATGAGAGAACTTCACCAAAAATGCCAAATAGGAGGGTGGGAAGGTTTGCCAGAACAAGGCATACCATGAAGGAAAGAAGAAAAAAGGAAAAAAAAATTGAACCTAACGCTCTAATACCATATTAGAATGATGTATTTTATTGAATGTGTGTGGGAGAAAGCCACACCTCATCTCTATTTATATTGAGGAAACCTTCAATAATTAATTACATCATATAAAGATAAAGAAAAATAATAACTAATAAGATAATATAAAGATAATATAAGGATAATAACTACCAAGATAATATAAAGATAATATATATTTTAACAGTTAGAAAATGAGTAGAACAAACAGAAAAATGAAAACTTATCAATTTGTTATGTTGTGGAAACCACTGCCTTGAAAGCAAAATTCGACAAAACCAAGGTGCAAATCTGTAATGTCGATAGCTCACCAAGGTTAACACAACAAGCCTATGAACACATGCACTTGTGGCCTTGGGCTATGAAAACCACAAAACAATTGCCCAAACACGAAGTAAAACATAACAAAAAGGGAAAGCTATTATATACTAGAATAGAAGAGAATTTTTTAGTATTTCATAAACCCTCAAGAGCCCCATTTTATAGAGGTTTTCTCATCTTAACTGTTGTTCCCAAAACCCCTAAAAAAATAGCACCATCTTGCAGCTAAGATACCCAACGTATAAATTGAATTCGTAAATATAGGAACCATCCAACTAACTCACTAATCAATTTCAACTCACAAGGATTCAGTCCAATAAAAACAAAAGAGACCCAACCCTAAGATAGCAAGAAGAACAAAGAAGAGGAGAGGGAACAAAGAATCAAAGGTGAAAACATACATGCAGTTTGCCATTGCCTAACACTTACAATACCTTAGAACTGTAAAGTTTAAGTCCACATCACTTACCTGCTACACCTGTAAAACATCACCAAACTAACACTTGCAAGTAAAACTCTAAACCATCCAAGAAGGCCAGCTGCAACTGTCATTTTGTTGCTTCAGAAAAAAAAAAAGGTTTAAATATGTTTTTAGTCCTTCAAATATAGGGTATTTTTGTTTTAGTCCTTCAAATTAAAAGTTGTTTTTTTAGTCATTCAAATATGATAGATGTTGATGTTAGTCCTTCTGTCACACAAATTTTCAAACAAAGTATATAGATTTTTCAATTTGTGACGGTTTTTGACCATCAAAGTCAAATTGTGGCTAAAAAAATTGCCACAAATTGCAAAATCTATATATCTTGTTTGAAAATTTGGGCAAAAGGGACTAAAAACAACATTTATCACATTTGAAGGACTAAAAAAATCAAACATTTTTTTCATGGACTAATAATAATAATTTGAAGGATTAAAAAGAAAAAAAAAAGTAAGATATAAATGATAGTGAGACAACCATCAAAATATAGAGATAATTGTGCATGCAAATGCTTACATGCACACATATTTAAAATACACAAGAACACACTAAAAGGGGAGGGGGTTGAATAGTGGGTTTAAAACTTTTCGCAAATACTATTAGTTCACAAATTGTCCTCTTGGATATATGTTAGTTTAAAATAGCAAATATATTCTTGCAAGGCAAAGCTTAGAAAATCTTTTCAAAAGAGTACAGTGAGCAAGATAAATATTTGTAAACACAAGACAACAAATGAGAGCTTGTTTTTATACTGGTTCACTCAACCTGAGCTACATCCAATTCTCCTTTAACAATTGTCAAAGGGTTCCACTATAATCAACTGATTACAAAACAAGTATTCTTCATTGCCACTTCTGGCTACAAGTATTCTCTATGCCACTACTGGCTACAAGTATTCTAAACCACTTCTGGTTACAAGTATGAATCTCCCCCCGAGATTATACTTCCTAAGTATTCTTTTATCACTAAGCCACTCTTGGCTTTCTATACAAAAATGTGTAAGATTCAGATAACTCTCAAGGAGAGGATATAATCAAATGTTGAATCTGCATGAGCTTGTAAAGGATGGGTGTTTTGTTTCTCTCAGCTCGCGTTCAAGACTTGCTCTCAGAATACTTTCTCTTGCTGTCTAGATTTATTTCATTATTCAGTTCACGTTCAATCGTTCATCTCTTTCTAGCTCCCTCATTTTTCTTCTCATTTCATGGAGGTTTCCTTATAAAGTGGGCTTCATGAATTTGAACATTGGAGAAGACTTCTTTCCATTGTCTCACACAGTAAAGTGTTGAAGTAGCTTTGACTATACTTTATCTGGCGGGAGCAGGTTTCTGTCTCTATTACAGTTGTTACAGTTTGTCTTTTAGCTAAAAGTGTGCATCCCAATGCTGATTGGTTCTTTTGGCTGTACCTACACACTTTACATAGTACGGGACATGCAAGTAATACGAGGAATTAAAGAAAGTAATGTCAAAGGGTATCTCCCTTTGTTTTAGTTGCAGCAATGTCTTTATTTGAGTAAAGAATTAATTATAAAGCACATATTCCTCAGTACTTATGACAGTTTACGTTCTATTCCTGCATAGACAAAGTCTAGCTTAACAAACATAGTCTGGTCTTGATTAAGTATGATCTGTTCGTGAACAAACAGCGTCTGGCTTTAACAAACACATTCTTATTGAAAAGACTTGGTATGTTCTAGCCTTAGACATCATCTGGCTTAACAAACATATTCTTAATTAAAAGACATGGCCTATTCTAGCCTTAGACATCATCTGGTGCTAGGCATCAGACATCATCTGGCGCTTGGCATCAGACATTATCTAGCGCTTGGCATCAGACATCGTTTGGCTTTGCTTCATACATCGTCTAGTGCTTGGCAGCAGACATCGTCTAGCCTTGGCTTCAGACATCGTTTGGCCTGGGCATCAGACATCGTCTGGCCTTGCTTTAGACATCATTTGGCGCTTGGCATCAGACATCGTCTGGCCTAGGGACATAGCATAATCAGTTAAGAACTAATTTAAATCTGTTTATATCCAATTTCAGTGCTAAATTTAACCATTATAAGTTCTCAGACAGTTAAAGCGTAAGATTCGAGTTGAGAGATTTTTACCATTGTCTGTTCTTACTCTGATTTCCTGAAATTACTTAGTCTCAAATTATCAGTTGATCAAATATTATTACATTTGTTATCATCAAAACCTATCAAGGTATTAAGGGTCAGACATTATCAAATGTCTTGGTTCTAACAATATTGATTCCATATGTGGAAGCCAAGATAGATACCCAAGATGACCAAATGAATATAGGTAGCCAATAGCACAAGAATTATGCACCAAAGGATGGGAGCAAGTCCTAATTTGGAGATCTTTCCAAGGCATTATCCATAATTGATTAATATATGAACATAGCATAGTGAAAATGTTCAATAAATCCACAACCATTCATTAGAAGTAGGTAGCAACATTTGTAAAGAGTATGTTCAAAAGTAGAAACTAGTATCAATAAGCCATAAATAAAAATGTAGATGTACTACCACTCAGATACCAAGTAAACTTATTTTTACAAACTCTCAAACAACTATACCCATACAACTATGAAGCATGAGTTAAAAGTTGAAACACCATACAACTTGCAGTAGCAATAACTCTGAAATGTCATGAAATACATAAAGACACATGATAATCACTTTATATACATAAATATTGCATCATATTTTGTAGCGATTATCCAATGTTCTCAAGAATTTTAGCTTCATTTGAAATCATTTAATATAGATTTGTATAGTTTGATAATTCTAACCTTAAGAAGTTATTTTGTGAGAAATATACTCTAATTTAAGTTTTCAGGCTTAGATTCAACATAAGGGAAGAATACAAGAAGAAGACATATCTCGCTTAGCGACACGGCTCGCTCAACGCTCCTCTCGCTAAGCACAACATCGAGCTACGCAAGACAGGCGGTCTATGAAGCGCTGGGCGCCATCTTGAGCTAACCGAATTCTTCATTTGAACTGAAGATTCGTTTAGCGTAAAATCTCACTTAGCGAAAGATTCTTTCGAATTGAAGATGCGCTTAGCGAACTACCTCTCTTAGCGAAAGACTCTTTCGAACTAAAGATGCGCTTAGCGGAATAACGCACTTAGCAGAAGCCTTATTTCTGAAATGCATTCTATAGTATCCTGTGCTTAGCAGAATGTTGCACTAAGCGAAGGTCCATTATATAAGCTGCACTTGTAATATTTTTTTGAGATTCAAACTTGGTTGAACTTTTAACAGCTTTCTCCTCTATTCTTCCCCTATTTTCTCTATTCTCCCTCTCCTGTTTTTGTAACCTTTTCAAAGCTTCTCATGACAATGAGAGGCTAATCTATTAGTGTTGAGGACTTAGAACTAAGTGCTGAACATGTAAACGCTTTCCTTCATATCTATTCAATGAAATATTCAATTTAATGTTCATTTCTCTATCTTTATTCTTGTTATATGATTTGATCAGTTATATATGCATGTTTTAGAGTTTAACTATCATTGACAAATGCTTTTGAACTTGGAACTGAGTTTTAACTCTAATGGAGTGTATTTCTAGACATAGGATAGACTCCATTAGCTTCATAAAGATCTCTGAGCCTCATCAAACCACTCAACTAAACTTACCGAGACATCAGAAGTGAGGATGAGCAGTTTAGACTTGATTTGACAAGACATCACGTTTTGAGCACTTTTAGATCGAAGTTAATTTGAACTATTACTTTGAATGGAGAATATATCTTGTATGTTTACATGGGAAGCAAACCGGTTGAACCAAATCCTCAACATATCCATCATTCCCTTCTCACACTTAAGCACGCCAACTGTTCGATCATAGTCCCGAATCACCATTATCGTTTTTATTGTTTATCTTTAGTGTTTAGTTTATTTTCTGTTGTTACTATGTTTTATAACACAAACAACTTTTAAAAACCAAATTAGTGTTTAGGAATTGATTATTTTACTAATAGTCAAATACGGACAATTCTCTATGGATTCGATCACTGGGATCTTCCCTTTTAAATTACTTATGCGATATTTGGTTCACTTGCCAAAATATTTCATCAACACACTATAAGAGGTTGAATAAAGGGTCAATTAATAAACTTAATAGATTTTCAAAAAAGTATTCTTTTCGCAAGAGATTGTCTATCTACTGATATATGAAGTCCTTGGTGGACTGATAGTAAACAAACTATACCAGACTAAACCTTAAGGGTCCTAAGCCAAAGACTAGACCCCTGAGGTCCTAGTCGAAGGTTGAACCCCTAGGGTCCGAGCCGAGAACCAAACCCTTAGAGTCCAAACCGAGGAGGTGCGTGGTCATGTCAGAAGGTCAAGGGCGAGACCAAGATCAAAGGTAATGAATGTTCAACTCTTCAAAGCCGAACGTGGACGTCACGCACCACCATAAACAATAAAGGAAGTTCAAGTAAGGTGATTACCTTAACACAAAAAGGTTAGTAGAAATTAACTTAGCCTAAAAAGTGTACGGACGGAATGCTAACCGATGTTAAAGTAATGGTAATTGAGCATCTAGGCCCATGGACAAGGCCCAATATGAACTAGTATAAATAAATGAATAGTCATTCTTGATTTGACAACATTCTTTAACATTACATAGACCTTTGGTATGAACTCTTACTTGGACGTTGGAATGCCTTTTGTAGGTACCCCTTGGTTTGGCATCCCACCTGTCCAAACAATCCAATAGACCAAAGTATCCCAACCGAAGGAGGACCTAGCACAAGTCTTGCCGAAGGAACCAAAACCAAAGAAGGGAATATCCGACATCTGAGAGGGCCATACTCTCGTTGCAGGAACAACAACAAATATATATGACTAGACAGTATGTCTTAAAAGCTTTCACAAGATGCACAAAGTGCTAAGATGAATAAATGAAAACTTTAGAACAACAAAAATAAAATAAAATAAAACTTGTTTTATACTAGTTCACTCAACCTGAGTTACGTCCAGTTCTCCTTTAACAATTGTTAAAGGGCTCTACTATAATCAACTTGATTACAAACAAGTATTCTCTATATCACTTCTGACTAAGTATCAATCTCCCCCTGAGATTATACACTCAAGTATTCTTTATTCACTAAGTCACTCTTGGCTTTCTATTCAAATAAATAAATATAATTCAACAACTCTCAAAGAGAGGATATACAATGTGTGAATTAGTAAAACTTAGAAGAATCTAAGTATATGAGACTATTTCTCTCAGCTTTTGTTTTCTTTCTCTTGCTTGTATGAGTTTGTTCTTAAGATGTTTAGTGAGTTGTTGTTGGTCTTGATCATAGAAGTTTCTATTTATATGAGAGCTTCTCATATTTGAACCAAAGTTTTTCAATCCGTTGTGAGACAGTTGAGTGTTGAAGAAGCTTTATGTGTGAGTCAGTTGAAAAGAAGACTAACCTGTGATTTTCACTGTTCTATTGTAGCTTTTCATATGGCTGAGAGAATACTCTAATGTTAGGAAGGGGATTTTGTTTCACATTAGTGAATATTAACTCTTTCATATCCACTACTCCCATCAAACAATAATTATCTTTATAAACTGTATCAAAGCCCATGACTCATTTACAATTTAGTTCATAATTATTAATTATTTATTTATCCGTCCTTCATAAGTGACACACTTTCACATTAGATAAAAATCTTACAAGATGCTTTAACAATTGCATGAAAAGGCAAAATTGGGAGAACAACAAAAGGAGAGAGGAATTGGGCGTGTTTGACTGCACGTGGAGTCTAATTGTACTTTTGCATAAATTTGAAAAATAAATAGCAAAGCATGTATGGAGCTCAAGATAGCATTTTTTTCATTTCAATTGAATGGTAGAGAATTCTCTCGCAGGTGCGAAAGAATTTTAGTCTCATACGCTAGAATCCGTGCATTATTCAACTCCTTTTAATGTGTTCTGTTTATTTCAACAATGCAAATGCCGATACTTGAAAAAAAAATTGTCTAATTTAATAGTTGAATCAAAATTAAAAATTTAGCAAAGTAAGGAATCAATTGCTAAAATTAGAAATTAGGAGACCAAAATTGGAATTTTGTGAAAGTAAGTAGTCAAAAGTGCAATAAACTTGTGTAATTAATAGGTTTATTAAGTTAATATTAAATTAATTAAAAACCAAAATTAATAAATAAAAAACTATTCTATTTTAAATTAATAAATAATAAACCAAAAGGTTAATATTAAGTCAATGTTATTATTCAAGGTCAACCCGTTCTATTGAATCAAAATTACATGTTTTGCAATGTAGATGACCAAGTGTTTGAATTAGAAATTAGAAGGACCAAAATCACAATTAAAAATAGAAAGATCCAAATTGCAATTTTGTGAAAATAAGGGGTTTAAAAGTGTAATTAAGCAATTATAATTATTTATTAATGACCATAAGATAAGCATGTCAAGTCACAATTATTGATCAATGTTAAGAATTTGGCAGTCCACTCGTATTATTTATAGTTAAACCAAAATTATAAAATTTGCAAAATAAAGAATCAAATGTCTGAATTAGAAACTAAATGGATCAAAATCTTAATTTTGTAAAAATAGGAAAACCAAAAACACAATTAAGTCCTCCATTTATTTAATCTATCTAGTCTCCCTTTAAAAAAAAAAAAAAAAATCTCCTTTCCTTTTATTTGAGTAACTCTTACTTTTAGTGAAAACAAAAAGATTTTTTAAAATAAACGGGATATAATATACTTGGATTTTTTTCCCCTTCTAAAAGAAATCCTTGTAGAGAATTTTATTAGAAGAGTTGTATCTTCTTATTTGTGAGTCAACAATCTATGTAAGACTACTTTTATTGTTCTCTATAAATCATATTATTTAATATATAATGAGTACATTCTATATGCGAATTTTTTATTTACATATAATGTGCCTCGAAGATACGTCAAATAAATAAATTATTATGAAAGATCATAAAGATTTTGTCAAAAAAGAAATTTGATTTTCTTTCTTTCCTTATTCTCCACTAAAGTAAGAAAATAAAAGAAATATGTCTGAAGACATCTTCAACTAAAGAAATTATTATGAAAAATCTCGAAGATTTATTAAAAAAGAAGAAATTTTCCTTTCTTCTCATTTTATTCCATTTTCTTGCCTGAAGTGAGAAATAATAATTTTCACCTTTCTCAAATAAGAAAATGATTATTATTTTCCACCAAAAGTGAGAAAAGAATACAAAAATAAAAATAGAAAGATAATTTATAAATGAAAGGTTTTAAATACCTTATTAAAGAAAGAAATTTAAAAAGAATTTTATTTTCTCACCAAAAGTGAGAAAAGAAATACAAAGAGTAAAAAGTTTTCATTTTTTCTTTTCTCACAAGAAGTGTGACAAGATAAAAATTATCTATATACTACAATTTATATTTGTGTATCTTTAGAACTTTATATTCAAATATATAATGATTTTATCTTTACGAGGCATATATCTTCGTAATCGTATATCACTTGTACCTTGCATATATTTTGACAATATGTACGATGCATATAATTCAAAAATATGTGGTACCTTACCAAAATTATAGCCCACATATTTTTTTTCTCAAGTGATGTATGATTAACGTAACCCTGCACACATATACAACATAACACTATATATTGCAATTTATATTTCACTGGTGTAAATTTATGTCTCTTGACATTATCATAAAGAATTATTTATCCTAGGTATTAGATGCAAAAATACACTTGACTGCAATGGTTTTTGAAGACTCCATTAAAGATGGAAATCAAGCATCTAATCAAAATAAAGCTGAAGTCATGATTTTCCTTCACCATCACCTTCATGAAGGGTTAAAAGTTGAGTACCTTACTATAAAAGACTCATTTGTCCTTTGGAATAAATTGAAAGAAATGTATGACCACTAAAAAACTATGATACTCCCTAAAGCTCCCTATGAATGGATGCACTCACCTTTACAGACTTATACTCACTTACAGATTTGAAACCTTGCAATCATAATTGCATCCATTCATAGGGAGCTTTAAGGAGTATCACAATTTTTTTGTGGTCATACCTTTCTTTCAATTTATTCCAAAGAACAAACGGATCTTTTACGTTCATGAAGGTTATGACGAAGAAAAATCATGACTTTAGCTTTATTTTGATTAGATGCTTGATTTCCATCTTTAATGGAGTCTTCAAGATCCATTACAGGCAAGTGTATTTTTGCATCTAATATCTAGGATAAATAATTCTTTATGATAATGTCAAGAGACATAAATTCAAATTTTGCAAGATTTGATATATTTAAATACTATCATAAAAATATTGAATAATTAGCATATTAATTTAATAATGAAATTGCAATATATAGTATCACGTTATACACCAGTAACATATAAATTGTAATATATATTGTATATGTGTGTAGGGTTATGTTTTTTTTTTGGTGTGTGTGCAAATGTGTAGGGTTATGTTAATCATGCATCAATTGAGAAAAAAATATATGTGGGTTATAATCTATAATTTTGGTAAGGTACAACATATTTTCAAAATATATGCAACAGTACAAATGATGTATGATTACGAAGATATATGTGTAAAGATAAAATCACTATATATTTGAATTTAAAATTCTAAAGATATACAAATATAAATTATAATATATAGATAAACTTTTATCTTGTCACACTTTTGGTGAAAAAAGAGAAAATGAAAACTTTTTACTCTTTGTATTTCTTTTTTCACTTCTGGTAAGAAAATAAAATTCTTTTTAAATTTCTTTCTTTGATAAGGTATTCAGAACCTTTCATTTAGAAATTATCTTTTTATTTTTACATTTGTATTATTTTCTCACTTCTAGTAGAAAATCATAATCCTTGTTATTCGAGAAAGATGAAAATTATTATTTCTCACTTTAAGGAAGAAAAGTGAATAAAATGAAAAGAAAGGAAAATTTATTCTTCTTTAACAATATTTTTAGAATCTTTCATGATAATTTCTTTAGTTGACGATGTCTTCAGAACATGTAAATTTCTTTTTTGACAAGAATAGTTTATTTATTTAACGTGTCTTCAAGACATATTACATGTAAATAAAAAATTCGCATATAAAATGTATTGTATTCATCATATATTAAATAATAGGTGTCACAACCCACCCTAGGGTCATGATCGGTGCATAGGCTACACTTCCCTTAGCCCGGCTAGCCTAACAACAAAACCTCACTATGACATAATAAAAAAGATAAACATAAAAGGGCTACCAAAAATCCAACAGAACTTCCCCTATAAATAAGGCAAACACATAAGAGTTTCAAAAAGTTCATATCGCAACATGGAACATTTACAAAATATTCAAAGTTCTCAAAACATTATAAATACGTCATTGACATACAATGCAAGAGAACCCCCTTACAACTCCCAAAAAGATTCACTACCAACCCATCTCTGATCCTAAGTCTATCCCTATAGTTACAACTGCATCATACTGGAGTTACCAAAATATACTCTCCATTATAGGTAATAGAGGCCTACCAAAAAGATGTACAAATCCTGGATGGATCAGTAAATCCCAGGAAAACCCGCTACTCTAATACTTGCGAATTTGAATGGAAAAGAAATGAGAAATGGGTAAGTCACAAGGACTTAGTGAGAGCATAAAATACAAAGTGAACAAAAATGAGGAAACAACCATTGTATGAGTTTATCATCCAAAGACTTTAAATGACTTAAAGTAGAAAGAAAAGAAATCACAATTCACCTTTGAAGACTAACATTTACTCACTCAAGAACTCATTAGAAATAAAATTTTTGCATCATACACAAGCATAATTGACATTTATACTAACATCCAATTTACTACATGCACATAAACTACATTATCTCTTCGTTGTGGCGAACAGTACTTATACTGCATTATCTTTTTGTTACAGCAAATGGTAACTATACTGCATTATCTCTTTGGCATTATCTCTTCGTTGCAGCGAACGATAACTATACTGCATTATCTCTTCGTTGCAACGAACGGTTATATATATCTATGAATATTTAATTCATAGGCTACATTATCTCTTCGTTGTAGCAAACAGTGACTAATCACAAACTCATAATGAGAACTTACTTTTCACATTTAACTCACATTATCAAAACTATTAAAAATCCTAAATAATCAAGTACAATCAAGTAAAATACATATTTATTATACTTATTCCTCTTCCTCAAATACTCAAATAGGAACCAAAATTACAAAGAAAACTTATCTTAAATTTTACTTTTTCTCATAAAAAAATATTAACCGAAAAAGTCAATAAGTAAAATAGCTATTCACCAACAAGAAAAACTCGAATCAACAGCATCCAACGCCGTCAGAAGGAGCAACCCCAATATTTGACACTAAATCTAAACATGAAAATAATAGAATCACTTGTTAGACAAAATCTCTAAATTAACATACCTAGGGTTTTGAGGGAACCACAATAATCACATTTCTAACTCCCTCTACAAGACCTATTATTAATCTCTACCATAATTACACTCATCTACTCCAATGGATTGCAGAAATTTACCACAAAGAGCACAAATGCAGAGAATTTAAAGAGATGAGTATTATCCCTTCACGCTCAAATTATGTGCTCCACCTTGTAATGCTTCATGGTAATCATGTGCTCCACCTTGGAATAAGGGTTTGAAGATGATGGAGGGAGGGAAAAAAAAAAAAAAACAACAACAACAACAAAGAGGTTGGGGGGGACTCGATTTTATTTATTTTTATTTTTTTTGAAGTTTGATATTTTTTTTCTTTACGGTGCATTTCAATAGACTTAATTATAATTTTCATCCCCTAATTTCGTAAAATAACGATTTTCATCCTTTGGTTTTTAATTGTAAAATTAAGCCCCTTGATTTAAAAAACGTGCAAATTTGGTCTCTTCATCTATTTGTTATGGTTGACCGTTTGTTTTTTAACGTTGGTCATTTTAATTACTATTTACAACTCCCTAACTTCTAAATAGATCCCTTTCAAAAATAAAAAATAAACTTTTTCTTCCAACACCTCCCATTTTATTTCCTACACTCCCAATTTTTAATTTTTAATTTTTATAACCATTATTATATTATATGACCAATCATATATGACATTTTGAAAGTTATCAACAACATTTTTATTAAGAAAAAAATCAAGTAAATTTAATAAATTCAAATTTTATAAATATAAATAAACTTGTTTGTAAAAATAAGACGTCATAAATATTCATATAAAAAAAATTAAAACTACTGAAAAGATTCCATTTGTAAAAAATTCATACCAATCTACAAATATTTCCAAAAATCATCTCTTGATTTTTTGAAAAGTATATAAATGGAATTGCCAATTTTGATAATATTTCCAAATCTAAAAATAATCATGGTTATAAAAATTAAAAATAGGAGTGTAAGAAATAAAATGGAAAGTGTCAAAAGAAAAAGTTTTTATTTTTATTTTTGAAAGGGGGTTTATTTAGAAGTTAGGGAGGTGTAAATAGTAATTAAATTGGTCAATGTTAAAAAAAACAAACAATCAAGCATAACCAAATTTGCACATTTTTTAAACCAAAGGAATGAAAATCGTCATTTCACAAAACTAGGGAATGAAAATTACAATTAAACTGAAATAATATGATTCACAAAGAATAATAAGAGTAGTATTATCTAGATTGTTGACTCACAAATAAGAAGATACAGCTCTTCTAATAAAATTCTCCACAAGGGAAGAGACTTGTGTTGAGACCAAGAAAGAAACCAAATATTAAGAGTAACGAGAAGTATCTTATTCTCCAATAGATGTAACTTATTTATAAGTACAAAAAGATAGACATGAAATCTAACAGAAGATAACAAGAGAAGATTACAATAAAATATCCTAATAAATACGAACAACCATAAAAACATTATTCATAACAAAATTATTAATATATGTAAAATGCCAACTAATAGTCCAACATGGCCTAGTAAAAAAATAGTATCAACAGGGATCATTCTTTTTTCCATAGAAAAATGTACCCATATTTTGGGGGTCCTTAGGGACAATTTATTGCCGTATCATGCTTGTGGATCCAACTTGTTCGAAACATATCTTCTTCCCAATTATTTGCAATGGGAAAAAGAGTTTGGTTGATTAGGTTGCAGGTCATTTCATAACTTGGGCAATAATTTATTTATAGTGTAATTTTTGTAATTTTAGAAGATGAAAAAATGCTAGCTACACATTCTTTAACACACTTCTACTACTATATTCTTTCTCATTTGTTAGAGTTTATTAGAAATTATAAAATTATGAGTAATCATTAAATAAAACATGGAATTCACAAAATTTTATAATTTTCAACAAATATAATCAATGAAAGAAGGTATATCCATAAAAAAAAAAAAAAATGTGTTCAACAAGTGTGTTTTTATCATTTCTCAATAAAAAGAACAATTATCATTGAAAAGTTAACATTAGCCTTATGTTGCAATTATAATATCATGTGTTGGATAAGGACATCCATAACCATAACTATACGAACTATTCATTACTTGATGAAGAGTCAAGTAAATCACTCATGCGATTCTACTAGCTTAAGACTGCCAATGAATTTCGAAGATGCAACAATGATGCTAGTCATGTAAAGATGTACTTCTGCTTTGTTTTCTAATGACTTTTTCTTTGCTTTTAAATCTTAAAAAAATTAATCAATAAATTGTTAGTAAGTAATTACTAGACTCAGTACTCTTAAGTAAAATTTCTAATTGGAGTCTTATATTTGATTGGGTGGGAATATTTGATTAGGTGGGAAAAACCCCACTAAAAAAAATCATTTTGTTCTCTTTAGTATTAGTTAAAAGAAGAAAAAATAAATTATTTTTAGTCACTTTAAATATTATGAATTTTTCATTTAGTTTCCTGTTTTAAAAAGTTATATTGAATTCTTGTAAAAATAAAATATTTTTTAGTTTTGAAAATATTTTTCATATAGATTTTCTATCAATTTTCCATTTATTTTGGCCGTGAAAATGTTTTTTTTTTTTTATTCTTTTGATCTAACAATCATAAATTAATAATATTCAATTACATTAAAAGTATTTGATAAATAATTTACAACTAATATATAAATGACGAATAAGTAATAAATTAGCAATTTTTATATAGCATGACGAATAAGTAATAATTTACAACTAATATGTATGTATGTCTGTAAAACACTCAATAAAATAATAAATACTTATCTAGAGATATATATATATATATATATTCACTCATTTTTCACAATCTTATTAATTAGCAATAATAACAGAAGTGGAAAAACTTAATAAATAAAAAAGAAGTAGAAAAAAATAAAAAGAAAAGGAAAAAATAACAGTGGTGGAGATTTTTTTTTAAAACTTCCAAGAGATTCGTGTTTTTATAGAGAGTTTTTAATAAACATACATTTTTTGAATTATAGAATTATTGAAAGAGCTTCAACAGCCTGTGAAGTCTAATATATGAAAAAAAAAAAAAAACAATAAAAACTTCATGCAATTTAAATAGGTGGATGTTGGATTCGAAGTGAGGCTTTTACTAAAAAGTTAGCTTAAGCTCCTATATATAAACTCTTTTTTTATTATTTCTTCACAAAAAAAATAAGTTACTTATTTTTTAAGTATTTATGTAAAGAAAGTGTTTGGCTCAACTTCACTTTTTTAAGGAGAAAAAAAAAGTCAAAAAAAGATGGATCATTTTAAATTAAATTATTTTTTTTTTTTTTTAACTAGGGGACTAAATAGTTAAAATCATGACATATAGAGGTACTTAAAAACATACTTAAGTCGTATTGCACGATTCTAAATATATCACAACGAACACTTGTTCATGTCAAACACAAATTTAATCAAACATTCAGCACTATCAGCCTTCAGTAATCTTCTATGTATGCAAATAAATACACAAAGTTATCTCAAATAACATTAAAACACCAAACAGACTATTCGTCATTTACGGAAACTTTTTGGAATCAGCAAAAATAATGGTATCGTGGACAGAATTAGTGTGTTAGGTTTGGTGTTTGAATTTAATAAATTTGAGTTTAAAATCGATTAAATTTGATTTGAATTTTAATTAACATGTTTGACAAATTCTATCTAATGTGATTCTTGGAATAAACTTAAGTTTGAATTAATGTTATTGAGAGTAATTTTTGCATTAAATCCAAAATTTTATACTGAATTTTATTGTTAACTTAATTTTATATTACAAACATATAAACATAAGCTACATCAATAAATAAATAAAAATTAATTTTAACCAAATCAATTTCATTCAAAATCAATTTGTTTATACTCATCCAAACACAATTAAACTTTGACCCAATAAACGGAAGAATTCCCGTTATAGGACCAAAATACACAGACTATGTTGCTACACATGTTTATGTAGAGAAGGTCATGACACAAAGCTGCTACTAGGGGTGTTCGCGGTGCGGTTTGGTTTGGTTTTTGGGCAAAAAGTGGTCCGAACCAAACCTAAAATAAAGTCGCGGTTCGGTTTGGTTCGATTTTAATATAACATCAAATCCAAACCAAACCAAACCAATTTTTTGCGGTTTGGTTCAGTTCGGTTTCGCGATTTTTTTTTAATCTATTATCATAGTTTAATTTTTTTAATTAAACTCACATAATTATTATTTTATATTTTTTTTATTAAATTTTGATTTACATATTTTAGTTTAAAAAATATTATTTTTACTTCTATTTAGCATTATTATAAAATGATATTACTAACTTTTTTTGTAACATAATAATAAATCATGTTTCATTTTATATTTAATTTAATGTTATTTAGTAATATCAATATATCTTTTTGTAATATATAAAAGTATGTGTCATAATATATTACAAATTTATTATTAAAAAAAAATACTATAAATCACATATTATGATCATAAAAAATAAAAATATTGTTAGCTAGATAATATTAAATATGTAAAAGTAAATCAATATAATTATAGAATGCGGTTTGGTTCGGTTTAGTTCGGTTTTTTATAATAAAATCCAAAAACCGAACCAAACCGCAAAAAATATGCAGTTTTGGAAATTTTTGGTCCGTGCGGTTTTTCGATTTAATCGGTTTTCGATTTTTTTGGGCGATTTCGCGGTTTAGTTCGGTTTGGTTCGGTTTATGAACACCCCTAGCTGCTACTACTAAATATATACATATGCATATATAAATATTATAAAGGGAAAAAGGTGGGAACCACAATGTTGCATCTTGCTACCACACCTGTTCTTATTGCCCCACATGTTCCCAATGTTTATGGAGAAATTACGGTTGATTGGTCCTTAGTCAAGGTGACATCTCACATTTCCAAAAGCACAGATCGATTTGACTAAAGTTGCAATTTATAACCGTAATTGAAATCTCTAAACTATCTTTAATTAGTTATAAACTAGATAGTGATGTATCAGCAATGAATTAGCACACCCTCCCTCACCTAACTTCCAACCACCACACCCTCCTACCAGCTAGAAGTTATGAATGAAAAATTAAAAACTGCAAAAATGGTGGTTGATATTCATATTCTAATTCTCTATTTCATAAACGTGCAAAGTCAGAACCCTCTGAATTGAGGGAACAATAATGAATTTTGCTTAGAGTATAAGTTGCGAGTTTAATAATGATATGTAAAATAGATTTACACTGGAAGACAATTATAGTCTATTGTCTATATGATTTTTAAGATAATTTCATAAAAGTTAACATATAGATCATAAATAAAGGTTTGTGATTTTCTAACACATTGTCAGTGTATCATCATTGAATTCATAAGTTGCATAATAACTGAAAACTGCTACTAACATTTGATCAAATGAAGGATTACAAATGGAAAAAAGTATGGTCTCTAAAGATAAAGAGCTGCAAAAATGATCTCAGGTAAATAATAAAGGACACACTGAAAAATGAAATGGTGTTGATGTGAGACCTAACCATAACAAACAATGTAACTTCTTGTAGGTGAGATTTTGAAAACCTGCCACCAAATGATCCCACTTCCTGGCCTACATAATTATTCAGATTCCTTTGCACTTTTGTAGGTTCAATTCTATGGCCACAACATGGAATTTGATAGGGTCACTGTGGATAAAGAGCATTTTTTTCCATCACAACAGCAAAACTCACATATTAGCTACAAATTCTTGGGACAGAAGCACATTCTTGAGTCTTGACAGTAAACGAATCAATCTTTGTAATTTCCCATCAAAACTCTGCAATCAGTATCATGATGAGTGGCATCAAAGAAATTCTTTTGACATTGTCCATGTCACATGCTCACTTGTTTTTACAAAATACAGTCACAAATTCTCAAAAATGAAGTCAGTAATTTGGAGTTGTAGAAATCGGCAGCTTTAGTTTCAAGCCATGATTCCTCATTTGACTATAACCCTTTAACATCAACATCACTGTCCTGAAATCTTTGTTTGGGAGTCAATTGCACATTTTGTAAGCAGAACACTTAACTTTTTTTTTTTTTCCTTCCTAATTTCTCATATATAAATGTTATATTGTCTCCAACCACATCATTGTTAATGATGAACTTGAAGAATCTTAAAGTGTGCAGTATCACTGCTGCCAAAGTGGCCAATACTACACAACAAAAAATCACAAAAAGCCCTCATGGAATCTAGAACATAATTTCTCCAAGTTTCTTGAGGACTTGCTTTATGTTAGGTCTAACTGACGAAGAAGGGGAGCAGCAAGCCATAGCAAGTTGAAAAACTTTGAGAATGCATTCTTCTGTGACTGGTGGAATGTTGTTATTATCTCTGCTGTTTCTGAGAAGAATGGCAGGATGGTATAAATCTGCTATTCTGTGGCCAAGGACCGCATTTCTCATGAAATTTGGCAAATAGAAATCCTCATCAGGTGTTGGATGCTCGTTGATAGGTTCCTTTCCAGAAAGCAACTCCAGCAGGATCACACCAAGGCTATATACATCACTCTCCTCCCTAGCATCCTTCATTTTGATGAGCTCAGGTGCCTTGTAACCCTGAGCCGCTGAACTTTCGAGCATTTCCTGTCCAGCTGTAGGGTTCAGCAGAAGATGTAGGCCGGAATCTGCAATGTAAGGTTGGTAAGAGCGGTCCAAAAGGATGTTTTTGGACTTGAGGTTTCCATGGATGATAGGCTTCTCATGTGATGTGTGAAGATGCTCTAGTCCTTTGGCTATACCAATTGATATTCTACATATGTTGGACCATTTGTAACACTCTCCATTTCCTTCTGCTAAGTGAAACATCTTTGATCAATGAGTGAAATATATAACTCAGAAAAAAATTACACTCACAGGTGTGAATCAAATAGCTTGGTTTGAAATCCTTTGCCTAGCTAATTTGATCACTTGCTCTTCTTAACAAAGATATTTCCTAGTATAAGGATTTGATTGGATACACTACTCTAGAAATACTTGTAGAATAAAAAAATGAAATTAGTTTCTCTATTAAAATTGGCTTTCTCCTATATCTAATTTGTAATTTGTACAAGTCCTCTCATAGAGCCTCTCCTAAAAGATGTAAAACTTCTACAAATTAGCTAGAGGGGAAAGCAATTTTAGTTTATGGAAAAGTTCATTTCATTTTTTCTTCATATTTTCTTCTCCTGAAAGTCTTTCTAGAGATATTTATCCAAACATAGCCTAATTGAAATTATATTAACAGATGAATGAATTGCCATCAAAATGACCAAAACATAAAGGCAATTAAATTGAGTAGTGTTAATATCAGACTGGAAAATGCAAATAAAAACTACTAAAACAGAAAGAAAGAGTTGTGATTCAGCTTTCTGTCACTAGAAAACAGAAGTCTATTTCATTAAAGTACACATCAAACCAAAAATAAAAGACTTAACATAATTCTTAAACTGCTTCCTATTAAAACAATAAAACAAAAACAAATAATACTTATTCCAACACAGCATTCTCTCTACTTTGTAATAAAACTGATGTAACTTTTTGCTGTGCAAATATCATTCTCTTGTCTGTTAAAGAAACCATTAACATTTACAGTCAACACAAAAACCAGATTCTTCTTTATCAAAGTTTCTTCTTTAATTTCCAAATCCCCACAATTCAACATTCTCCATCTCCTAAGAAAAACCTAACAGTAAAACAGTTTAAGCAGTGAATGATTTGCCATAATCCTAGCAGAAAAACCTAACAGCAAAACACATTAAGTAATGAATGATTTTCAAATCCACTAGAGATCAAGCTTAATTTGCCACAAGCCTAAAACAAACCCATTATCATATTGCTAAAATCATTTCTCACAACACCAAATGAACATCCACAAAGAAAGAAGACACATTTTTTCCTTCTGTTGTTCCAAACTCAAGTCTGCAGACACCATCCGATGGATTGTCCGCATAAGTACTCAATGACCATCACCGTTTTGTCCCTGTAAAAGCCGCATCGGTGGTGTGGTTTGAGTGAGGAGGGTATTTATAAACTACACTTGGTCTCGACTCATGCCTAAGCGATGTGGGACTCTACGGATACCACCAAAACAACAACAAGCAAGAGAAAGAAACAATACATTTATTTACCTCTTATGAATTGAGTGAGACTCCCATGCCTATAGAAGGGATGAACAAGAAGCTTCTCACCCCTTGGCCCAGAGTAAAACCCCAGAAGAGGAACCAAGTTAGGATGCCTTATCCTTCCAAGAAACAGAATCATCTCATCCAATTCCTCACCCCTTGCAGTGCAAACTGGCCTCAGAAACCTTAGCAACCTCACCTTGTTGCTCCTCTGCAACAAAGCCTTGTACAGTGTTCCATAGTTGGATTTTCCAATCACTTCACCAGGAGCATCCAAAATGTCACATATTGTAAGGTCCTCACCACCTTGAAAGATCATCAAATCCTCCTTCTGAGACTCCACTTCCTCTTCCTCCTTGTGTTCTGAACTCTCAATGTCCCTACTCTCATACTTTGATACCTTTCTCTTGTAATAGCACACATAAACTGCAAGAATCAGTAGCAAAGTAGCTGAAGCTAGTCCAAGCACTAGTATCAACATGGAGGGCTTTCACTGAGAAATTTAAAAAAAAAAATTAAAAAAAAAATTATCTTTTTTAGTGGACTCAATGACACACATAAGAGGGTCTAGATAAATGAGAAAATTAAGATCTGGGGAGTCATGAGAGAGATTGAAAGGGGGCACATGTTGATGGAAAAGTGGACTAATAATTTTTTGATGAAAAATGATAATAATAATAATAATAATAATATTCTCATGTGGGTGTATAGGACAAGGAGAAGCATGGTTAAGGGAAACTTTGTGGTTGTGGAATGTGGAACCCAAATTTTTGAAGGTGGTGGTGTGAAATTACTTACAACTAAAGTGTGCAATAATTGAAGAAGAAATGGACATAACAGAGAGAAGGTTAATTAAGTTGGCTTGAATGAATGAATGAAGGATTTGTGAGTGGAAAAATGTGGAGAGAGAGAGAGAGTTAGAAGAACATTATAACATTACACGCTGGATGGAATGAGGGAATGTGAATGCAATGTGAGACAGATCTAAGGCATGTGATGGTTCTATCTTAATTTGACTCTCGTGTCTCTGCTGCTGCTGATGTTATGTGATGATGTGAAAATTACTCATTTGCCACAACAGCAACACCACGATGAGGACAAAGGGTGCTTTTATTATTGAGGTTGAGTCCTGGATTTATACTTGAAAAGTTTGGTGCCAGAAATACCAAATATCATTACTTGATCATGTAGAAAGAGAAATGTTAACGAATTTAAGGGTGAAACATAGTAAATTTAGTTAATATTAATATAAATGTCATAAATTAATATTTAGTTTATATTAATTAATTATAAATAAATAAATTTATAACAAGTAATTTTATCTTTCACTTTTAATTGATAGATTATGATTAAATAAAATTATAAAATTAGACATATTTATTGATTTTGATAACAATTATTTTTTCAGTAATATCGAACATGATTTTTAGTTTATTAATAGTGTAATTTTTATACATTAACATATGGGAATTATATTCCTATTAATTTATTTTATATTGATTTCTTTTTGAGAAATTTATAATGATTTTTAAGATTATAAATATTGATGGAGTTTATTTGTGTCCCATTTTATTTCCTACCCATAAAAATCTAACACCTGAATTAAGGGTATTATTGAAAATATATAAATAAAAAAATAATTATTTTTAATGATGTAACAAATTCTTATTGGTAGGACATAAGGTGGGATAAGTGATTTCAATTCCTCTTGGTTCAAACAAAATAATCAATATTCACTGTGTTATCTTTGGTTTTAATTTAAATAAACCATAGTATCAATGGCATTTATATTATATTCAAATGATAAAACGTGTTATATGATAATATTGTTGACTTTTTATAATTTAAAAATCATATTATTTTTAATTAGTTGATAGTGTAAAAATCTGTATATTAATAATCGATATAAGATAATTTTATTTTTAAATAAATTTAATTGAACCACATTAATGCAGGTTAAATTACATGTTTGGTTATTTACATTTTAGATTTTAATATTTTATATTTTAGATACTCTAATTTAGTTCTTTATGATTTTTAATAGAGTTAAATGGTGTTTCTAAAATAAATACTAATATCTTCGATGGGATACTTAATAGATTGCTTAACTTTAAATAATTTAACTTATTTTTATTGAACCATATGACGTGGTGTTATTTAATAAAATTATACCATAAATACAAAATTATATCATAAATAGACTTTACAATTAAGTCGAACACTCAATCTAACAACCATAGTGTTAAAGTTAATTTATTTATAAAATGTTTAAGTTTATATAAAATTGTAAACACATTAAAATAATATAAATATCTCGTAAGTAATCATACGTGAAAGATGCTCTAAACATAAAGTTTAGTCAATCATTCAAATTGGTTAGAGTGATATGTAATTAATTGAGAATTTTAAAAAAATTAATTTTATCAAAATTAATTTTTTAAATACTAAATACATTAATTTTGTTAAAAAGACTAATATGATTATATATGTACTCGGCTTTTAATTACTTAATAGTTGATATTTTAAATATGGCTGATTCTTAATTTTTTTATTCATAAAAAAAAATATGGACTCTTTTTTTTAAAATAATATGTACTTAATTATAATTCTTAAGAATTAAGATAAGAATTTCACACTTATAAAAAAAGACTGATGCCTCACGAGCTGTTAAGTCATTGGGAAAGGATTTTAAAACTTCATATATATTATGATTATTATTATTATGTGTGTATGTGGACGAGAGAGAATATATACGAGTGTGATTTGGAATCTTAACGGAAGAAAATTGCTAGATTTGTGAGATTGAATGATCAGAGATTTTTTATTTTTTTTTACGAAATAATCATCAAAATGGATTATTAATACCTCAAATCCGAGACATTTATTTAAGGACCGAATCCGGTAATCACGAACCTACAACTTATACTCGGATACTTAAACATGTATCTTTCATTTATTTATTTATTTTTCTATCAGACAGGGATGTACGAAAGGGATACTATTGTTGAAAAGTAAAGGTATGTATTTATTAATCAAAAAAGTAAAAGTATTTGTTTTATGAAATGCACAGTACAAAAGAATCATTTAAATTGGTACGAAAAAAATTTTATTAAAAAAAAAAAAGTACCCAAACTAATTTTTTTTTTATCCATACACAAGCTAATGTGTAAATGTTATTTTTATTACTTTATATTTTAGTTTAGTCCTTCATATTTTAGAAGCTTCAATTTAGTCCTTTATGTTTTTAAAATGATTCAATTTGATCATTTATGTTATAAAAACGAGTCAATATGATCATTTTGAAAACAAATATGATTTTCAATTTTTCTATATGATTTTGAATCATTTTTATTCATTTACTTGAGAACTGTGAAACATAACTAATATTTGAATAAAAAAAAGACGATAAACATAGTCAAAATTTCAAGAAAAATGTATCTAACGAACAAGCAAATTAATAAAAATTTAATATTAAGTTTCTTCTAAAATATAAAGGACCAAACTAAACAAAAATAAAACATAAAAGAATAAAAGTATCTTCTGAAAGACAATCTGAGATTGAAACCATGTGTTTGAATACACCACAAAGCATAGTTTATATAGAGTTATTTGCATTAATTACAAAAGATTAGGAAATATATTGTTTTCTCTAAATGAGATATTGTTGCCTATAAACTATAATAATGACTAGGATATTTTGTCCTGATTTACATCAGAATTAGATATTTTGTCTTGATTCTGAACACTCCCCCTCAAGTTGGAGCATATACGTCATATGCACCAAGCTTGGTACATATATAACTAATTCTTGGACCTCTCAAAGATTTGGTGAAGATATCAGCTAGTTGGTCACAAGAATTGACGAAGCTGGTGACAATTTCTCCTAACTCGATCTTCTCCTTGATGAAGTGACAATCAACTTCAATGTGTTTGGTCCTCTCATGGAAAACAAGATTAGATGCTATATGCAAAGTTGCTTGATTAGCACATATCAATGTCATTTGCATAGTTGCTTTAAACCAAAGCTCTCTAAGAAGTTTTCTTAACCATATGAGCTCACATGTTACTAATGCCATGGCCCGGCATTCAGCTTCAGCACTAGATCTAGTTATGACATCCTGCTTCTTGCTCTTCCACGATATCAGATTTCCTCCAACCATTGCACAATACCCAGATGTGGATCGTCTATCACTGGGTGAATTGGCCCAGTCAGCATTTGAATACCCAACTATCCAAGTATTGCCTTTATCTTCATAAATGAGACCTTTGCCTAGAGCGCTCTTGATATATTTTAGGATTCGAATTACTACATCCCAATGATCCTAGCAAGGAAAGTTCAAGAACTAGCTAACCACACTGACTGCAAAGGAAATGTTTGGGCGTGTGACCGTAAGGTAGTTTAACTTACCAACTAACCTCCGATATCTCTCTAGATTAGATAAGGGCTCCCCTTGCATGGGTAGAAGTTTGACTTTTTGGTCTATAGGAGTGTCCACGAGCTTTGCATTTAGTAAACCAATTTCTTCAAGTATGTCAAGAGCATACTTCCTCTGAGATATCACCAACCCATCTTTGGATTGGGCCACCTCAATACCTAAAAAGTATCGAAGCTTGCCAAGGTCCTTAGTCTGGAATTGGCAAGAGAGGTATTGCTTGAGTTGGAGAATGCCAAGCTGATCACCTCTTGTTATGACGATGTCATCGACATACACAATAAGATATATGCATCCTCGTGGTGAATGGCGATAGAATACAAAATGGTCAGCTTCACTGTGCATCATACCAAACTATTGGACAACAATACTAAATCGACCAAACCAGGCACGGGGAGATTGTTTTAGCCTGTACAAAGACCTGCAAAGCCAACAGACCATATTAAAGTACTCCCCCTGAGCAACAAAACCAAGTGGTTGCTCCATGTATACTTCCTCTGTAAGATCACCATGCAGAAAAGCATTCTTAATGTCTAATTTAAACAAGAGCCAATGACAAATGGCGGCAATAAAGAGCAGGAGTCAGAAAAATGTCATCGTAGCCATAGGGGAGAAAGTGTCGGTGTAATTGTGCCCAAATACTTGAGTGTAGCCCTTTGCTATCAAGCAAGCTTTAAACCGATCAATTTTGCTATCAGGGCCAACCTTGAGAGTGAAAAGCCAACGGCATCCAACAAGTGATTTCCCAAGGGGGAGATTTACCAATTCCTAGGTGCCATTGCTGTGGAGAGCACACATCTCATCAATCATTGCCTACCTCCATTCTGGGTGTGAAAATGCTTGACCAAGAGTGGTAGGGATAGAAACAGATGACAAAGAAGAAAGACAGGTATAGTGCAAAGGTGAAAGACAATGATAACTCAAAGTAATATAGTGAGGGGAAGGATTATGAGTAGAACGAGTATCTTTTCTTTGGGCAATGGGCTAGTCAAGGTCAGGAGGCAGTCTCGAAATAGGTAAAAGAGTTGGCGCCGAGGAAGAGTGTAACATGGCCTTAGTGTCAGGCTCAGGGATAGGTAGCATACTAGAGCGGGGGTGACGTTGATAAACCTGTAAAGGTCACAGGGTGGGTGGATCATGTGATGGAACATCTACTAACACATGAGGTAAAGGAATAACTGAAGGGGTAGGTGAGAGGGGCTTTGGAGTAAAGGACACTGACTCATAATATGAGACAGACTCAAAGAACGTTACATCAGCAGGAATGAAGTAACGATTAAGAGTAGGGGAGAAGCAACGATAGCCTTTTTGTGATCATTGATACCCTAAGAAGACACACTTGATAGACCGAGGAGATCATTTATTGTTAGAATATATATTATCTTGTTAGTTATTATTTATCTTTATCTTTATATGATGTAATCAATTATTGAGGGTTTTCTCAATATAAATATATTCAGTAAATACATCATTCTAATATGGTATCAAAGCTAGGTTGAGGGAATCAAGAAAATCGTGCTTCACCGGGGACAATTTGTCCCCGGTGGACATCTTTGGTGGATCTTCTTTTACTTCCTAGCGATCCTCACTTCCTCCCATGACAACAATCCTGTCTTTCTCCCTAGGTTAAATCTTTTTTCAAATTTTTTTCAAAGTGTCGTGAATAGTGCGTAAACAGTACCGTACCTCTTTGAAGCTGCTGGTCACCATTGCTGACCAATCTTTTTCTTAAATTTTTTTTTCAAAGCATCATGAATAGTACGTGAACAATATTGCACATCTGCAAAGCTGTTGCTGTTCACCATTGCCGACCAATCTTTTTCTTCAATTTTTTTTCAAAGTGTCATGAATAGTACCGCACCTCTGTGAAGCTACTATTCACCATTGCCGACCAATCTTTTTCTTCAAATTTTTTTTCAAAGCGTCGTGAATACCACACCTTTGTGAAGTTGTTGTTCATCATTGTCGACCAATCTATTTCCCGACGCAATCACAACAGATCAAGTGTCGAAGCTGAACAGTACCGCACCTCTACGAAGCTGCTGTTCACCATTGCTGACCAATCTTTTTCCTAGTGCGATCACACCAAATTAAGTGTCGAAGCTTAATATCAATTAGTACATAAACAGTACCGCATCTATGTGAAGCTGCTGTTTACTATTGTCAACCAATCTTTTTCCCGACACAATCACATTAGATCAAATGTCAAAGCTGAATATTGATTAATACATGAATAGTACTGCATATGACATTTGTAACAAGCTTGACTCATATGACATATATGCTCTAGTTTGAGGGGAAGGTGTTAGAATATATATTATTTTTATATTATCTTGTTAGTTATTATTTATCTTTATCTTTATATGGTATAATCAATTACTAAGGGTTTCCTCAATATAAATACATTCAGTAAATACATCATTCTAATATTTATCAAGGCCAAGTGAGAGATTGTGTACAAAACATGTTGATCCAAAGATACGAGGAGGAAGATGATGGAGGGAGGTCTTAGGAGATAATACAGAAAGAGGGACATGGTCATTAAGAACAAAGGACGACATGCGATTGATGAGATAGCAAGCCGTCAAAGCTGCATCACCCCATATGTGGGATGGAACATGGCCATGAAGAAGAAGAGTCTGAGTCGTCTCTATGAGATGCCGATTTAGAAAGACTGGGCACCATATTTAGAAATTGAGGAAGACCGGGGTGTCCTAACTGGGCATGGATGGTGAGAGGATTGGGTATGGCAGGGCATGCTTTTGGTGTAGAAGAGAGATAATAGAAACCATGCGACTCATGTTTGACGCCAATTGTCCTTCCTAAATTCTAGTCTTGCAAGGTAACATTTTTGTTAGTAAAGGTAATTGAACAATTATGAGATTGAGTAAGGTGATGGACAAAGAGAAGGTTAAATAGGCAGTCGAGGACATAAAGGACAGACTTTATAGTCAGGGAAGGAAAGGGTTGGGTTATGCCAAGGCCTTTGGCTTGTGTTTGAGAGCCATTAGTAGAGGTGATACTAGGAAAACAACCAGATGTAGTAAGGGAAGAGAAGAGAGAGCGATTACTAGATATATGGTCAGACGCGCCTAAGTCAAGTACCCAGGGACACATAGAAGGAGATTAAAAGATACAGATAAATGAATTACCAGTGTGTGCAACCGAAGCAGTAACATCAGGGTTTTGACAACTCTCAAACCACTGGAGGAAATCTTCATATGTTGCCAGAGTACCACGTGGGTGATCAATTGTCGGAGTTGAGGAAATGGGAAGAGTTTGTGCCACATTGGTCGGGCAAGGAGGCTTACCATGTAATGTCCAACAACTATCAATTGTGTGTTTAAGGTGATGACAATAGTCACACTTGGGACAGCTCTTCGAGGAAGATGGTTTGCCATGGGAAAAATTGGAGAGGAGAGCATCTACCTTAGCTGGTGTTTGAGTGGCCATTAGTCTCGAGAAAAAAACAAAGCAAAACAAGATGCAATTAGGGTTATTAGCAAAGCTGCTCTAATGAGAGTGATACTCTAAGGTTATGGTCACGCCGGAGGGATGAGTGGGATGCCGGAAGCTCGGCCGAAACAGGTGTGCCACGCGCCGTCACTCACCGGTGGTAGGCGCTGTTTGGCTCATTGAAAATGTGGAGACTCATGGAGGTGCCAGTTGGTGATGCGAGGCCAAAAACAAAGAGATCGGGCTGAGGCGAGTTGAATGGTGGTGGTGGTGGTTTGGACGGTCGTCAGAGATGCGATAGCGACGGTGGTAGTGATGGTTGCTGGAGGTGTCATTGAAAAATTTAGGAAAAAAGGTCACCAGAAGGGGCAGCGACAAGACAAGAGAGAAAGTAAACCGGGAACTGTGGACAGTTTGCTCGAAAAAAAAATATTCTTTGGAGATAATAGGTCCTCCGGGTAAGACGATTTTAGAGATGCCTCAGTAGGATTTAGATACCATGTTGAAAGACAATCTGAGACTGAAACCGTGTGTTTGAATACACTATGGAGCATAGTTTATATAGGGTTATTTACATTAATTATAAAAGATTAGGAAATATATTATTTCCTCTAAATGAGATATTGTTGCCTATAAACTATAATAATAATTAGGATATTCTATTCTCATTTACATCAAAATCAGATATTTTATCCCGATTGTGAACACTAACATTTAACAACTAATATGCAATCATTAACTATTTAAAAACTTTTAGTATTTTTTTTATTTTATAATAAAATAATATATACGTCAGTTTTGTTATGTTAAAATACTCAATTTCCATACCACAAGGTGTTTAGATTGTTGGGTGAATCCTTGATTTATACTTGAAAAGGTTGGTGGCGGAAACATCATTACTTGATAATGTAAAAAATATATATTTATTGAGAAAATATAAATAATAGACTTTACTTTACATATATTGTTATATATTATTTAATTAAATATATTAACATTATAAACAATTTTTATATTAATATTTAAATCATAAGAAATTTCGTTTGGCAAAATTGTTAGTTTTTGTTGTAATTAATTTAAAAACCATATATATCTAATTAATTGATAAAAAAAATTATACTAATAATATATAAATTTAATTCTTATTTTTTAAATATTTTTAATTGTGTAAAAGTTGTTTTATAGTGTTATATAATTGTGGATTATTATATAATTGAAATTTATTAATTTTTCAAATAATTATTTAAAAATTATATTTAAAATAATTTCTAATTAATGAGAAGGTAACATATTTCGAAATTATTTTTTAAATACTAAGTACATTAATTTTATTTTTGAAAAAGACTAATATAACTTTTCTTCAAAAAAAAGACTAATATAACTTTGTACGTACTTATTTTTAGGTGTAAATATGTACTTATAATTCTTAAGAATTAAGATAAGATTTTTAAATTTTTAAAAAGTAATGCCTCACCAGCTCTTAAGTCTTTTGGGAGAAGATTTTAAAAGTTTGCTTGATTATAAAAATAAATGATTTTGTAACTCAAACAAATAGTAGATTAATACGAGGGTTGACTTCCACGAAAAAAAAAATGATGATTAGTAATTTATATCATATTAAGTAAATAAAAAGTAAATTTTATTTCGGTGTCAATATTATGAGTGTGTTATGTGATGTCACATGATACGATATTTTTTGTGACATTTTTAGTTCTTAATAAATTTTGAATTTGAACTTTAGTCCCACAAATAAATTTATCTTTTGATTTTAATTTCTATCAAATTTTCATTATTCAGTTTTAGTTCCTAAATTTAATTTATAGTTTTTGATCTTTAATTATTTTTGGCTAAATTATATAGTATTTAAGATAATTACTATAAAAATAAAAATAAAAATCATTAATAGATAATGATGTAAAATTATTTTAAATTTATAGTTTTATTGCGAAACCTAATTTCTCTGATGTTTATTAAACAAGACGGAACAAAAAAGGTAATTGACGTAGATCATTGATATTTGATGCCATACGTCACGACGAGAGCCAATAGGCAAATAAGCTTTGGTGCGTTTCATGAGAAAATGGTTGTTTTGTTTAAGTTTATTTAATAAAATAAAAATTTATTTATATTTTAAATATATTTATTTAAATTATTTTTATTTAAAATCATTTATTTTTTATTTATTTAAAGAAATAAAAATTATATCTACTTACTTATTTAATAATTATTTATTTTATAAATATTTATTATAATTTTAAATAAACAGTCAAATAATGGATTCTCATCTCATTTCCCAATGTCTAATATTGTCTATTGCTTTTTTTTTTTTATCAGCTAAAAAGCTTATCAAAAAATATTTATCAGCTAAAAAAAATATTATCCATTGCTATTCTATTCTTATTCAAGATTTATTTATTTATTTATTCAAAACATAGTTAGTAACAGTGACACCGCTGATTAGTTCGCTCATCTTGCGTTCATTGCAGTTAGTAAACGACAATCAAAACTAGAAAAACGGCTTATTATAATTCCTAAAATAACTTATTTTTTCATAAAATAACTTTTTTTATATTTAATCTATTATTGTCTCAAACATATTAGATTATTCCGAAAGAGGTTACATTATTTGAAAACAACTTAATTGTTTCTCAAACATGCTTATTACACGTTGTTTTAGAAATTCTTGTTTTTAAATGTACTTTCAAATTCATAAATCATAAGTCATAAGTCATGACTTCAAATTTTAGTGTGTATAAAATTTTCTTTTAAATCAATAACTATTACGTATCTTATTATAATTAATTGTTATGAGTGGAGAGATACACGTAATTACTGAGTTAAAATAAACATGGCTCCCCTTTTCACCTAAAGAAAATTCTAACTTATAAATGCCACTAAAACATAGCACTAGTTATGTAGTGTTCTAATTACCTAAAGCAAATATATAATGGTCCCCTAAGACAGTCAAAATTTGAAAGAAAGAACGTAAGTGAGCATGAAGCAACCGAAAAGGGGAAAAGAATGTGTTCGTTTATTTTTTATGTAGCCTTTTATTACAAAGTTAATGAGAAAATGAACTCTGTTGAGGCTTAAATATGTTTTTCTTGACCATAATATACTTTTTTTTTTTTTATATTACTACCTAAGTTTTATTTTTTTCACACTTTTATGTTTGAAAATTTTCTTTTGATTGTTTTTCATTTTTCATTTTTGTTAAGGAACAACATATAAGACGGAATGTTATGTCATTAACGTCACATTATTACTCATAAAACAAATACTTTTTTTACCTCTTATTTTACTTTCTACAACTTCTCATTTGCTACATTCATCTTCTATTTTATTTCTTGTATCCTTACAAATATTTTATAAATAATATCATGACACTAGATGACGTGACAATCTGTATGTAACATCATTACACTCAATAAAAAAACAAATAACAAAAGTAAAAAAAAAAATTTCAAACAAAAAATTAAGTACAAATGTATTTAATTAGATTGCAATTCTAGATAATCATGATATGTTTACAAAAAATGTTTGGAAAAATACTTTATAAATTAATTTAAAATTAAAATAAATATATTATTTTTAATAAACTTGTTTCATTAAGAGATATTATTACTCTCTAGTCTTAGCTCTTACAATTGTTTCTATTTAAGTAGGTCTTCAATTTTTTCATATGCTTCAATTTATTTTATTGTTGCATTTTTGTTGGTACACGTTGTGGTAAGTTGGCTTGTATCCTATATATATTTGAGTATTGAGTAATAAGAATGACTTATTATCATCGTCATTAAGAGTTGTCCTCATTACTATGATCACCGTTGTCACTAACATAATCACTGCCGCCAAGGCCATCGTCACTGCCATCAACATGGTCATTGCCACCAAGGCCACCATCACTACCATCATCATGGTCATCGTTCATGTTGTTGCTGCCACCATCGCCACCATCACCGTACGACAACAAGAACGACGATGGTAATCATATTGGTGGTGGTGATGGTGGTCCTAGCGATAACAACGAGGACGACGACCATGATGGTAGTAGTGACGGTGACCTTAGTGATGACAAAAACAACAATGATAACCATGTTGGTGGTGACAATGGTGGTCATGGTAATGGGAGCAACTCTTGGTGGTGGCAATGATAAGTCTTGAATATTTTAGGACGTGATAAAATAAATATTTTGAATATTTAGTAAATCTTTTTTTAAAGAATAATTTTAGGTGCAATAAAGAGAAAAACAGAAAGATCAAGTGAAGTAGGTGTATGTTAATTTTTAAATGAATATGAGTCGACTCCCTGAGTAATATATATGTATAGAAAATTAAGTTATTTATCTTTTTTTTTTATAAAGTTTTTATTATATTAAAATTATATTTTAAAGTTTGGTGTTAATTGATTCGAGTATCCTTCGCTGCAATCAATTGATCTATTGGGTTGTCGTATTTCAAAAGAGAGTGTATAATATCTTTCTATCATTGAATGTTTTATCTCTGAAAATAACACATTGCCTTATTCAACTTTGGCTAATCTAAACTTTTATTTGTTATATTTATTCCTTTTATTGATTCGTTGTAAAGTATTATTGTACTATGATTCTATGAAAAATAATATAACTGCTATTTTGATTTCTAATTATTTATCTAACAAAATAGACTCCAAAAACTTTGATATTATGATTGTATATCGTTTTTTAAAACCTTCATTACAAGAGACAGCACCGTGATGTATTAAAATTTCTTGTTGCACAACTCATTTCTTAATTTGAGAATGATTGATTTATTATATGAGAAAATAAAGGTTTTTTTTCTCTCTCTCTTGCGTTTACATATTTGTGTTGTATATTACAGTTTAGTGCATTTTGTTTTTCGTCCTCGTCCGAACAAAAATTTTAGTCAATACGTGCATGTGTCTTATTTTTCGTTCTTAAAATAATTTAGATATTTTCCTAAAAAAAATTAGATAGTATTTTGAACTATGAAAAAAAAATTATCTATACTGCATTAAAAATAAAAAAAATAAAACAAATATAAATTGTAAGAAATAAAAGTAAAAACAATATTTTGCAATGACAAAAAATTAAAAAAAACATTCTTAAGTACAAAGATTAAAAATGTATTTAAACTCGTTATCTACTGCATAGTAGAATAAAAATGACCTAAGATTTGTCATTTTTTCTAATAGGAAAATGAGGATAGAAGTCCAACAAAGAAAAAAAAGCACAGAAACTGGTCAACATTAGCAGCTTATCTAAATGTTACTGTGCAAAAGATGCTTCGATTTCACAATAATTGTCAATTACTAACCTACACAAAATGGAGCAACTTTTGCCCTATTCAAAGGCAAAGTCAAATTAGGGACCAACTTTGATAAACATAACTCAATGCTCAAAAGACGAGCTCAAAAATGTTAGTGATGATGAGAATAGAGGCTATGGCATTGGCACACCATAGCATGGTGTGTAGGCTATGGCACCAAACAGTGGTCCTTCATATATAATGCAAGTATATGTTAAAGGAAAGTACTACAAGACAAAAGAAAGAGATAGACACGGAGCGCTCTTGATATTTTATAGGCTCACGATGAAATAATATATAATGGTCATTTTATTATGTAAAGATTATAAACATGTTCAAGAGATTTATAATATTTAATGAATTGAGTTAGACTCCCTTAATATATAAGGTGATTTTAAAAAAAATATAAATATATTTTCATTAAAAATATTATATTTTATTTCTTTTACTCGTAAATTTAATTTTTTTTTTTCTGTCCTATAACTTTTTGAATTCTTTTTTTTGGATTCCTTTGATACACCGAAAAAATAATCATAAAGGCAGTAGACATGGGCCTGCATGGCCAATCCCAGCTGGAAATACAATCTTTTATATATATATATATATAGGCAACTGAAAATACAATCTTTATTAAAAGGGTGGTTTGGGATAGTGACAAATGCACTCTAAGTAAAGATAAAAGAAGAAAAGAGAGAAGGAAAAAAGAAAAGAAACTGTAGAAGTTTCAGCGACAAAAAGACTGGTATTACTTATTAGTCTTTAAGCCTTTGGACTTTGAATGAATTACTAGGCATTATTTTGAGGCAAACACAACTAGGGTAGTTTTGGTTAGCTACTCAGGAATGGTAAGAGGAATGGGGGTCCCTTTAATCCCACCAAGCACGAAGATCTTAAAATCAAAGTAACATAAATCAAAACAGAAAAAACTAAGGAATAAGTTAACTAGAATAGATCAACTGTAAAATAAAAATATAAAATCAATCCAACCTAAATTAAACTCAAATTATAAAAGTAAAACGACAAAAATTATTCATTCCAAACCAATTTAGGTTGGATTCGATTGTATTTTTTAAAATCATATTGATTGATGGCATCATAAAAAATGAACAACACATTAGAGTTTTTTTACTTTCCACTAACAAAATCTAGTACAGTTGATGGATAATTGGATATTGTAAGATGTAAACAAAGTTCGATTCACAATTTTGAAAATACAAAAACTTTATCGGGAGAAACAAAATCCACTTTAGTAATATCTATATTTGAGAGAGATTAGTCTTTGATTATGGATTAAGAGATGCACTTTGAGATACCAAATGATTGCTTGGTTTTTTTCCTTCGAAGTTATGAACCAAGAATGCTTTAAAGTTAAAAATGTTATACAGACGTTCCAAATGCAAATTAACAAATAAAAATGAAAATGAAAGTAAAAACAATGATCCTGATCATTTTACAAAATTACTTTGTTTCAAACCTACTTTTCCGATTGATAACCAACATAAACTTAATTGTTAAGGAAGCTGGATATATAATTCAAGGCTATCCCAAGTCACCCTACCAAGTGATAGTTTATAGTTGAGGCATATCAGCTTATGTGTATTACCAAGGGTTTTAAATAGCATGTTATAGTGTTATTAGAGAAGTTTAGAATAGTACTATCTCTGGTCTTTATAATAAGCAACAAGTGATAGTGTAAAAATGCACTATCACTTGTTATTTATAATAATGACCGAAGCAAGTTTTAATAATTGAATCAGTAAGTAGTATATGGTATTAGAATTTGAATCACTGTTATGAATTATTTGCAATGATATTGATCAGTACATGAATTGAGCCACTTTCCCCTTATGTACAATTCGAACAGCAATTATTTGCAATTACAAATGAATGAGACTGAGACATTACTACTTCTAACTACTAAGGAATGTAATACATGGGATTTGGAAGCTTGAAGGACCTAACAGATAGTGAAGAACCTACCAAATCGCTCCACTGGTCACCAGAATTTCCAACAATCCTGTATCCATTTTTCTCCATCTCACTCCTCTTCTCTGATTTGTAGTGTATAGCTTGTTTCCCTTGATCATCTGAGTCTCTAAACATTGTAAAATAATATCAGATTCAGAAAACATAGCATAAAATAAAGGCTTAATACTCAATTTAGTCCCCAAGTTATAAGTAATTGTTCAATTTGGTTCCCAGATTCTTAAAATTTTCAATTTGGTCTCTTAATTATTTAAAATGCTGACAATTTAGACATTTTCTGTTTGATTTTTCTATTTACACCCCATTTTACTAAATATACCCCCTAATAAAATAGAGATTTTACTTAGTAAAATTTGACAAAATAAAAAAAAGACTATGTTGCCACATTTTAAATAATTTAGGGACCAAATTGAAACTTTCAAAAACTTGGACCAAATTGAACAATTAATTAATTTAGGAAGCAAATTGAGTATTAAGCATTTAAGCCTAAAGTAAAAGTGACAGCTTCAGAGTGCAAAATTCAAGCATGATGATCCTAAAATTGTACATGATTTACATGTACAAAGAAAACTTCTCTAAGTAGAAGCTTTTACCTTGCAGATACAGCATAAAAGATCCTAAACTAACTTAGTAACAAAATCAGTCAAAATTAATGACTTAACATTATGATGGCAGAAAAAGATGTTAGATTGCTTAAACATAAATGGTGTCGGTATCACCATTAAACTATAATATTATATGGATATAGTTTTATCATTGTAAAAAACACAAATACGCAGACAACAGTAAGATAATATGGCAAGGAAACAAATTTACTTTACTTGAAACAATTTAGACTGTATCATTAAATTAATTAATAAATTTTAACATTAGTTTTCCAAAGATAGCAAAAGAAGACAAATATATCATCATCTAACTCAAAATAATAGCCATTCAATAGCTTTCTGTATGTCATCCACTACAGCATCTAGTCATTCACAAGATATGCCAATATTGATGCTGACATAGTATTCACTAGGATTTTTATATGAAGTACACTGTACACATGAACTCAAGAAACTAAAACCAATGCCTACTGTTAAAACTGTAGAAACACCAGGTGCATTGAAACTAGGGAGAGCAATGATAAAGGAGCTTGAACAAAAATTATTTTGTAAAACTATATTCTCTTCACCAATCACCATTAACTAGTCTGCTTGAAATCTATATGCAATGCATTATAATATCTGAAATCCACGCCTTTATTCTCATATTGCTATTAATTGTACCATACTGCTTTATTTTTGCCTAAACTTCAACTAAAGGTATTCTATCCCTACAAAAAGAAAATGTCAACATTTAGTGTAACTTTTCTAATGCTCTGAAGCATTAGTGCCAAGATGATTTTGGGTAAGCAGATTCTGCTGTCCTTCGAAAAAAGGAGGCCAGAATCAATGGGTTTTTTGCAAGATTCCTCCTAAGATAAACCAAGGCAGAGTTTATCCTTCTTCAATGTTCTGTTCTGGGTCATGCAACATTGTTTTTATTTTATCCATGGTATGCAAATTTTTTACGATAGCATTAAACATGCTAAGAGACAAAACAGTTGAACCCATAAAGGAAATGGCACTAATGTTATCTTTTCAGGTTATTCTTATTGTAAACATGCCAAATCTTCCAGCGACTGGGACAATGCAGTGTATCTGAATGATTTGGTGGTTTAAACACAAAATAACAAAACTTATCCAGATCAAGAGCATTATATTATGTCATACATGTAAAGCAGAACTGATTGCAGAACATACACATATATTCCAATCTTACAGCATTTATTTAATATACGAAACAAACTTCATTTGCTATTCTAAAATTAACAAATATGCTGTAGGAATTACCTTAATATGAGATGGTCCCATTCCTTAAACCCAGCATTGATCAAATTATCAACAGTGACACTCCTGTGCCTTTCGCTCCGTCCAGTCAATAGAATAACCTTGAATCCCAGATTCAAAACATCTTCATAGAGCTTTAAACTGGGTTCAATGGCTGGAGCCAAACCCTTCTCCACCCAATGGTTAAACTGCTCGGGGTCAAAGACCTCAAGCCTGCAAGCACATACATACAAACAAAAGGTTCATGCTTGGAAGAAAGCAAAATAACTCAAGTTATCATCATAAATATAGAAGAATACTAGAGGCATCCATTCCTTGAGGGAATATTCACTGGAAGGAATATGAAAACATCAAAATCTGATTAACCCCTCCAAATGGTAACACTACAGAACTTTTGGCTTAAAAGCTAGTTTAGTGTAACAAGTTAAAACTCCAATTCAAGCTCCAACATTATCCAAACATTACTAGGGACGATTAAGCATGAATTTGAGGTAATTCAACTTTAAAAGAAAACAAAAACTAAAGACTACAAAACAGCGTTCTCCAATTTCACTGCACTCTGTTTTATTTTGAGTTTAATTTTCAATTAAAAAAATTAACACTTTCAATCAATCAGAAGTCGTCATCACGTCTTCTAATTTTTTTAATTTTTTAATTTCTTTATTCATAAAAAAAAATAAGTAAATTAATAGAGAAATTAACAAAACTCATCATGACAATTTATGATGATACTAGTAAATAATCTCCTCAAATATTGAAAAATCCTTCAGATTAGCATCTGAAACGTGAAGTAAAATATATCTAACATAAAATCTAAAATATCAACCATAAATTCATAATCCTTCAAATCCCGCTGCCATATAACCTTGTTGATGAAGAATATGTACTCAACTCATCTAAACTTTTATTGTAAAAAAATAATATATATATATATATATATATTATTTTAATAATTTATGAAATTGTCAAAATATTCGGATAAGTTTTTATAGAATGACTTTCATGAAAAAAAAAAAAACATAAAGTAAAAATAATATTAATTTTTCCATAATTAATTTTTAAATTTCTCTTATATATTTGATCAGAGAATTCAAAGTATACTAATTTCATTTTTTTTATATTTTTTTCTTCTAAAAGTTGAATTTTATGCCAACGGGATCCTAATCATCCTATGATTACATTTTCTGGTTTTACACACTTTTTTTTTTGTTGTTGTTAGTAACAAAAGTATACAAGATATTTTTTTTTTATGAATATATATATATATATATATATATATATATATTTGTGAATTATGATTTATTACTTACCCGTATCCGTGTGCGGAGTAATAGGGGAGATTGGAGAGGAGGGTCTCGTCGATGTCGAAAATCCACGCGTCCTTCCCATCGTCCGCGCGTTGCACACTCCGCGCGTGGTCCTCCGCCTCTTTGGACACCATTTCGAGATCGACCGCGTACCCCCTCCCGCTCATGTACTCCTTCACGTACTCCACGCACTCCTCCGGCACTGTGGTCCACGCGCCGAGGTTGTTCGCCTCCCCCGCCACGCGCCACGCGCCGCACAGCATCCTCGCCTCGTCTGCTAACTCCGCCGCCGGGTACTCGGCGATCAGCGGCCGCGGCAACGCGACGAAATCAGAATCGGAATTCAACGAGGAGAACGAAGACGCGGAGAAGAAGAAGAGAGAAAAGAGGAAGAAAATTCGGAGAATCATGGTGTGACCAATGGAGAGAGGGAAAACAAACAAAGAGAAGATTTGTTGTGTTCTTTCCCCTCTTTGGAGAATCGAAAGAGGGGAAATGAGGAGAAAAGGAAATGAAGAGGGAAAAAATCAGATAAGGAGAGAAGTAAACAAAAAAAAAAAAGAATGAAATGAAGGGAAAATTTAGATGTATATATGCGTTTCTGTATGGAACAGTAACGTATGGAGAGGGAAGAAAGATAAGTGGCAGGACTTAACGACGACGTAACGTGAGAGGGAGGAAAATCACTAAATTGGGGTGGCTGTGTTGTGGTGTTTCACATACTTATATTTTTGGTAATTAGATGTTATTATTACCGAAATCTTATAACCGTTTGTTTGATTTTGTTAGCGAAGGAATTGATCCTACGACTTTTTTCTTCTTTCTTTCTCTTTATAAATTGAGTTATCTCATATTCTTGATAAGACATGTTTAATACTATGTGTATAAATGAAGTTTGATGGAATTAATTTGGTAATTTGAGTTTTGTTAAAATTGATAAAAAAAAAAAAAATGGTGTGATTTATCAAACACGTCTTATATGAGACTGCCATGATATATAAGCTGTATAATCATACCGAAATAATGAAATTTTAAAGTCATGTGATTATTCAGAAAGTTCATTTGACATTGAATAAAATAAATAAATTTATACTGAATCTTATTATTAATTTATTTTTATAATAAAAAATTAAATATAAATTATATTACTTTAAAATTAATTTTATTCCAAATCAACCATACTAAATTAGTAATACTAATTACTAACACTAATTTAATCATCATTTTACCAATAAGTTTTTACACAAGTGATAGTGACTTGTACCTCTTAATTAAGTGATTCAATATTCGAATTCTGACTAACTTATTTATGAAATAAATTATCTTGGAAGGAAAAATAAGTACATTATGTATACTCTCCGACAAAAATTAGTTATTATTTTATTTTCGTTGGAGACTACTTTATACTAAATATCATATGTTTCAAAAAAAAAAATCTAACCATCCATAAAAAAAAAAAGTTTAAATATGTTTTTAATCCTTTAAATATGAGTTTTTTTTTTAGTCCTCCAAATAAAAAATCATTTTTCTTAATCGAAAAATCGAAAAATATTTTTTTAGTCATTCTTATAAATGATAATAAACAAGGAATAAAATATTTATAATTTGTGATGATTTTTTAATTATCATAATTTGATTTATGATATTTTTTTTTATATTTATGACGATTAAAAAGTCACCACAAATTATAAATATCTTATTGTCTATTTAGTATCTTTTGTGAGTTGTGAGTGATTAAAAAAATACTTTTTGATTTTGAATGATAAAAAAAAGGTATAATTGTAGTTTTGACTATTTTTTCAAATCCACAATTTTGGTCCCTTAGTTTAAAATTCAGAATTTTGATTCTTTACTTTTAAAATCAAACACTTTTGGTCTTTCAGTTAATTTTGAGGCGTTAACCGTTATATTTAATGTTGACTTTTTTTTATTATAATTAATAATTGTTTAAATAAAATTAATTATTTAATTTTTTTTATTAATGACATAATTATCATTTTTATTCCCAGTTTAGCCATTGATTTAATTAGTTAATTTAAATAAAAAAAATTAAAAGAATTTTGACAAAGCTAAAATTTGAACCTTACTCTCTTTAGTTTTTAAATGTTAGAATAATCACTAAATCGATAATTTAATTAATAATTATTACAAAACATTTATATATATAAATCTTTCACATAAATTTTATTTATTATCATATATTTATTTATTGTTTCTTGCATTCTTAACAAGAATTTAGTAATTTGAATAAAATAAAAGGAGGGATTTATAAAATAAAAAGTGAAATATATAAAAAAAAATTTATAACTAATAATAGGAGATGTTAAAAAATAAATGAAGAATAATTTAAATAATTTCGGTGTCTTTCTCGACGTCTCTCTGTTATAGTTTTAAAATTCGAACCGATGATCAAACTGATTGAGACACTAGGTTACTGGGTCGAACAAGTGGATCACTAGTTGACATGCATGATCTGGCTTATATTAAAAAAAATAAAAAATATTTATTATATACAAATTTTATATTTATAAAATTTTATTTAATCAAATTTTAATATTATTAAAAGTTATTTAATTTATTCTTCCTATATATTTTAACATCTCCTATTATTAATTATAAATTTTTTTATATATTTCACTTTTTATTTTATAAATCACTCTAATTATTTTACTTTTATTTAAAATACTAAATTCTTGTTGAGAACAAAAAAATAATAAATAAATATATGATAATAAATAAAATTTATGTGAAATATTTATATATATAAATATTTTATAATAATTATTAATTAGATGATTGGTTTAGTGATTATTCTAACATTTAAATACTAAAGAAAGTTGGATTTAAATCCTAGTTTTGTCAAAATCTACATAATTTTTTTATTTAAATTAACTAATTAAATTAAATGATAAATTAGGAATAAAAAAAAAAGATAATTATTTTTGTGTTTGATTTTGAAAATAAGGGAATCAAAATTGCGAAATTTAAACTAAAAGGATCAAAATTACATATTTAAAAAAATAGAGACTAAAATTAAGCCTAAAAAAAATTTATATTTAATTAACTAAAAACATTTAAAAAAAAAAACACTCATCTAACGATAGGGAGAGAACAGGATTGGATTTTGTTTTGTTTGAGGTGGGACAGTGTGACGGAGTTTAGGAATATTCCGTCTGTGGCGTGGAATTGAATTGGGAAGCACGAAAACGTGGAGTGGATAGGGTTGGACGGTGGACTATGGAAGATACGGAAAAAGGTGGGGGTAGGTAGCTAGAAATAGGATGACGTCGCTTCGAGTGGGACCCACTGGGAAAGCGATGACTAAGGTGATGCGTTTCTCTCTTTTCTGCCCAATCAGTTTTTTTCTCAAATACTATATTTCAACACTTTTTTAATATTTAATTAATTAATTAATTATAATATATTTGTGGTGTAAAACGTTTTCATGATTTGTCAACGTCATTTAATTTATATAGCCTGTCAAATATTATAGTGCGTTCGAGGGATCCGGATTCCCTGCAATGAGATTTTCATGGGAGGGTGTATAGTTAAATCTCAATCACACATTTTTATATGATTTTTTTAAATATTTTATTTAATTAAATATAATAAATGCTGAATGATAAAAGTGCATTATTCTTTAGAGTGAATTTTTCACATAATTAATTACATGTATAATTTATTATTGTTATAATTCATTATAATCAAAATTAATTTTTTATTGTTGGAATATGTTTGTTAAAAAGTGGTTTTAAAATAATTAATTTTATTTAAATGCAAAAAAAATATTTTTATATAATAAAAGAGTGTAAAAATAACTGAAAGAAAAAATAAATTATTAAAAAATAATTATAAGTTATATAATAAAAGATTGCTTGATCCCAAACAAGCTCATGGATTTAGTTTTTATACCCTGTACTATTACTTAATTAAAACTTATTTTGAATATTATTTTAAAATAATAGTAATATTACATATAATAAAAATATATATTATTATTCAATCTCAAATCATTATTTATAAAAAAAATTATACAATGATAATCTTAAAAATTATAGTAATAATGTATCAAAATAAGTTTTTTTATATTATGAGTGTTTTCTAATTGATTTGTAATTAAAAATATTCACATTTTTCTTACTAGAAATTGTATTATAGTAAAAAATAATAATAAATTTATCAATATATGGTTAGTTGTAATTAAATAACTATGTAATATTTTTTTGCATTGTGAATATATATACTTTAAATATATATAATCGCATTGAAAATTAAGAAATTGAGTTTGAACAGATAATTAAAATATTTTTCTTCTCAGCTAATGTGGTTGTTTTCTATTTGACTGTATCATTTTTCTTAGGGAGATTGGATCATTTTAAAATATAAACAAAATATATTTTTTTATTCCCAAAAGTTTAATTAACGTATTCAATTAGAATTTTAAAATATTTTTTTCCTAAAATTTTTTTAGGATATTTAATCGATTTCTTTTTTTAAAAGTATTGTGATATTTAATCTAAGATTTCCCAAAATCCAATGGAATCAGTTGATATTTTAATATTCAAAAGTATTTACATTTTGATAGATTTTTTTAGAAATTTTAGAAATAAAATATAAATGTCACACTCATTAAACAATCATAAAAAAAAAAAATAAAGGCAAAAACCCTTGAAATATTGGTAGAATCTTTTTTTCAACTGGTTGCCAAATTTTTATTTTAATATCCAACATAATCCATTGTCTTTCCGTTGAAGTGGTTAGAACAAACTTTATTTAGAAAAAAAATATTAATTTTTAATTAAATCAATAAACTAATTTTCTCATCTTTAAAATTACCAATAAAAAAAAATCATAATTTTAAACATATTATTCGGACAATTAAAAAGTTTTTTTTTGTCATTCAATAATAGGGTGTCATATAATTTAAAGAATTCAATTTTGTTACATTTTCTTTGCTGAATTAATTTCGATACATTATCACTATAAGTTTTTTCATTGTCATGTCGAATAATTAAAAAATCATAAATCTAATTTTTAAATCAATTACTAAAATTAATAAGAGCGATGCTATTGATTACGACGAAAATAACGCACTAAAAGTACGAAAGCCAACATTAACCAATGAGCTGTTTAAAAAAATAAAAATATATCAATGAGTTTTGAAAAAAAAAAAAAAAACACGGTGGTGCTCTAGTACGGAATTAAGGTGAGTTTAATTAATTATATTCTCTCTTCTATGTCTATCTTTTATTTGTCTTTTTTAAATTGTCTAAAACTGTGGAAAAAAAATAGTATCAAAACATAGATGGATTTTTTTGTGGGATAGTAAAGAGAGTAAGAGAAAATTGTGCTAAGAGAATTGAGATAATATTTGTAAATAAAAAATTCAAGGGATTAGGAATTAAAAATATGATTAAATTTAATGCTGTGTTACTTGGAAAGTGGAGATGGGAGTTTATGGATGAAAATGAGGGATTATGGTGTGAAATTTTAGTATTTAAGTTTGGTGGACAGAGAAGTTTAGTTAGTGAAGAGGTGTGTACCTGTTGTTCGGTGTAGTGGAGTAACCTTTGTAAAATTTGGGAGAGATAGATGGTGATAAGTGGTTTGGTAATTTGGTTGTGAGAAAAGTTAATCATGGGATAAAACTCTTTTTTGGAGCGACATTTAGGTGGAAAGCAAGGTTTTTGCTTTTAAATATTATCGTTTGTTTGCAACTTCTTGCTAAAGGAAGAAAAAAGTGTGACTTGGGAGTGTAGGTACCTTCAAAGATCAATTTTCTGTTGTGGAGGATATTTATAAATAGACTATCCCTAACTTAATGAGGAGAAACATTTGTCTAAATGATGGAAATTATAATTGTAAATTTTGCTTGAACACTTGTTGCTTTCATGCCCAGTTATCTCTCAAGTATGGAATGTTTGTTATGGTTGGTTACACTTATTTGTGGTGCTTTCTCGACACAACTTTGTGGTGGTCAATAGGACTAAATAAACTAGGTGGAAGATCCTTTAGTACATGGTGGTATGAATGACTTAGAAAACCAAAAATGAAATAACTTTCAATAATTGTGAATTCTATTTACAAAACATGTTGCAGGAGATATTCTTTTATACTTGGAGTTGAATTAAAGTACTTGATAAATCTTTTTATTACTTTCTCACATTGTGGTGTCTTAATCCGAGGACATGTATTTTGGAATCATAGTTGTAACTTTAAGGATGGTGGGATAGATTCCTGGGTGGGTACAGGGGCTCATTGGATATAGATATTCTACACACATAATGTATGAGGTAGACTGTTATAGGACATAGTATTGTGGGTATAACTCTCTGGTGGGAGGTATATTTTGATAGATATATAGATTGTTGATGTTGTCTTTGGGTATAGTTACTGTAACCATATAACCAGTGCTTAGGCAACAGAGACGTTGGGCAGGAATTAGGCAAGAACTTGCTATCTCATGGATATTTTTGATACCCATTTGTATGCTTGTTTTCACATTTATATATTATACTTATTTTGTTGAGAAAAAAATAATAATTCATTATAAATAAAAGCCTATAATGTGAATTCATTCTAATTAAATTATAATTAAAAATTGTTGACAAGAAACGTACTACCTTCGTTAGTTAGTTGCCTCAAAGTTTATGTTTTAAAAATGCAATTACATTGAAAATTAGATGATGAAGAATACAGTGGTTGAGTATGAATAGACACATTCGTTAGTTGTCTCAAAGTTTAAATTTTAAAAATGTAATTACATTGAAAATTTATAAAGGAGAATTGAGTGGTTTGAGTTTGAATACATATTTTATTTATTTATTTGGTAGGTGGACGACAATGAATGCAAAATTAACATAAAAAATAGTTTTTATTGAAAATAATAATAATTAGTATTAATTATTATTATTTTTACGTAATTTTTAATATTTTAATAAAAATACGATGAAACTCTAATATTGTAAAATAGTGATGGTATATATCACTATTAAATTTATTTAAATTTTTAATATTTTAATGAAGCATTCCAAACATTTTATTTGGATGAGTCTTGTAAAATCGCGCGTGTGGTGGAAACCGTTTGATTTGTAAGAAGCGTGAGTGGCCGCAATATTTAATGTGACGTTTCGTTTAAGAAAATGTTTCTTATTTCGTCATTTTATTTTTTTAATAATTTTTATTTTTATATTTTTAAATATTAAAAAATTTATTTATAAAAATCAAAATGTTAAAAATTGAAACCGTTAAAAAACAAAAATATTTATAAAAGTAAAAAATTTTAGAAAATATTTTAAAAAATTAAAACAAATGTACTTTCAACCTATTTTATATTTTATGTGAAAATGAAAAAAAAATATCACCTAATTTTGTTGGTAACATGGGAGGAAAACGTGGTAGTAATGTAAGGCAACCTTGTCAAACGCATGATGACACTGTTTATGTTTTACAAGATACCGTGAACGTGAATGCAGCTCCCTTGGTTTAAATGTAGTATTAGTTATTTAATGATTTTAAATATGCTTCATATTAGATCTCTTATTATTTAAGTACTATTAATTATATAATTTTATTGATAAAAATTATCTAATTAAATCCTGCCAGTTAATTAGAGTTATCTCCCGTGTAATAGACCAACCTTGGAAAAAATTAACTGTTTTTTTGTTTTTGGCGAAATCCAGAGTACAAGAAAGTGCTCGAAAATGGCTTTCCTTTTCCACTTTTGTGCTTCGACGTTTTAAAAAAAAATTATGTCTAAATTTTTTAAATAATATATATAAATTTTACCATTAAAATAACGATTTTTTTACCATTAAAATAAATTTATATTGATTAAAAATAATATTTATTTTTATAAATTACAAAATCTTTATACATTATTGATAATTTTTGATAAAATGACTAAAAATAATATTTATATATTTGGAGGACTAAAAAAATAAATTTTAATTAAAAATATTAAAATAGAAAAAATGTTATATTTGAAAAAATAAAAATATGTTTAATATTTAATTATGAAAGGCAATAAATCCATAACCTATAATAAATTTGTTATTTTTTTTTAACAAAACACTGTAACTTCACTTGAGACATTCCTCAAGTAGGATAGAATCATGGGTTTTGCTTCATTCACCTTTTACTTTGCTTGTTGTACCTCTCAAAAGATTCAAATGGACAAAAATACTTCTCATATAAACTATCGGAATAGCCATTTCAAAAAAGTATCCCATTTTGAAATAGGTATTCCGTAATATGATTTTCATATTCTAAAATAGTTATTCTAAAATACCTATACACTTTCGGAATACATATTTTGAAATATGAAATACTCATTCCGAAATGGGAATTTCATATTCCGTAATAGGTATTCTATAAATGAATAGATGCTTTGGAGAGTTTATTCCGAAATATGAAAATCGTATTTTGAAATAGGATGACAATTTTTTCTGCATCATTTTTGTTTTTGTTTCTAAAACACACAAACCACAAACACTATACTAAATTTGATTGTGCCTCCTCCTCCCCATATTTGAACTTTGTGAGGGGTTGCAACACAAGGGCAAGTGGGAGGATGAGGGTGGGCACTAGGGAGGAGAGGCAAAGGGCAAGGGGAAGGGGATGATATCACAAAGACGAGGGGAGAAGTAGGTGTTAATGTTGGGGGCAATTTGGTCCACACACAAAAATGAGAGGTGCAAAAAACAAAATGAAATGTGTAAGAAGCAAATCACTGGAATGAAGCGCAACAAGAAAAATAAGGAAAACTAATAACACGAAATAGTAAAAGTAAATTAATGGTATGTGATTGCTTTTGTACATGTATAAATAATAGATAGTCATAGCTTCATAAAAACACAATTCCAAACTGAGAGAGAAGTTTGAGAGAGAGAGAGAAACAAATTATTATTATATATTTTTGTATGTAAACATTTTGATTTTTCCATTTTCAATAAAAGACTTGTAGTAGTCTAGAGATGTAAACATAATTAATTAAACTCCGTTATCAAATTGTGTGTTATTATTCCACAATTATTTTATTCTAACAAATTTGATTATAAGAAATTTGTGTAATTTCTCAACAATTGGTATTAAAGCTTTGATTGTTGTTTTTTATCAATTAAAATAAATGATCCAAAGATGCAAATAGAAGATTATTTGTATTAGAAAAAAAATGTGTCAACCTCTCTCAAGAAGTCAACCAAAGGACATGATGGGTGACGATTTAGCTCTTCTCGATAGACAAGCCCTCAGAGTTATCTGTTTGACATTATCTCACAACGTTGCTTTTGACATTGCAAAAGAAACTACCACAGTGGGTCTTATGGAGACTCTTTCAAGTATGTATGAAACGCCATCAGTCTCAAATAAAGTTCATTTGGTGAGGTGGTTGTTTAATCTATGGATGACGAAAGACGCATCAATAGCGCAACATCTTAATGAACTCAATATAGTCACAACCTAATTGAGTTCAGTTGAAATAGAATTTGATGAAGAAGTACAAGCATTGATACTTTTGTCTTCTCTCCTAGAAAGTTGGAATGCTATGTTCATAGCTACGAGTAGCTTGTCAGAAAGCAATAAGTTGAAGTTCAATGATGTTTGTGATTTGGTTTTTAGTGAAGAGATCTGACTAAGAGAGTCGGGTGAATTGTGAACCTCTTAAGTATTGCATATAGAGTCAGGAGGAAGAAATTCAACCAAAGGATATGGACGTGGAAAATCAAAAGGTAGAAGGTCCGAATCTAAGAATCATCGAATTTCCTAAAACTCGAAGAATATTGAGTGTTGGAATTGTGGAAAGACTGGACATTATAAAATCAATGCAAGTTTGCATCAAAGAATCAATTAAGAGGCGAAAGTATAGGCAAATGTTACCTCCACCTAAGGAGGACATGAGGCATTAATATGTTCTTTAGAGAACAAGAATTTTGGGTGTTAGATTCTCGAGCATCTTTTCATGCTACTTCATAGAGAGAATTCTTTAAGAATTATGTCCTTGATAATCTTGGAAAAGTTTACCTTGGTAATGAACAATCTTGTGATATTGTTGGCAAAGGTGTGGTGAAGATTAAGTTGAACAAGTTTGTTTGGGAATTGAAGAATGTTAGACATATTCCTGATTTGACATAGAACTTAATCTCGATTAGCTAGTTAGCCAATGATGGCTACACAATAGTCTTCCATAGTAATAATTGGAAGATTTCAAAAGGTGTAAGAACGGTTGCTCACGGTAGTAAGAGTGGTACTCTTTGCATGACAAAAGAGGCACATCATTTGATTGTAGTAGCAACAAATAATGAAAATCCCAACCTATGGCACCAAAGACTTGGCTAGATGAGTGAGAAAGGGATGAAGATTATGCACTCAAAAGGGAAATTACCAAGTCTTCAGTTAATTGAAATTGACATGTGCGAAGATTGCATATTTGGAAAGCAGAGAAGAGTTAGCTTTTAGACAAATAGAAGAACCCCAAAGAAAGAAAAAGTTGAGCTTGTTCACTCCTGATGTTTGGGGACCAACATCTGTGTCATCCATTGGTGAGAAACAATACTTTGTAACTTTTATAGACGATCACTCTAGAAAGGTATGTGTTTACTTTCTAAAACACAAGTCATAAGTATTTGGGGCTTTTAAAATATGGAAGATCATGGTTGAAAATTGGGCAAGATTGAAGATCAAAATGCTCAGAACTGACAATGGTGGTAAATAGACACCAAATTTAAAAAGTTTTGTTATGGGCAAGGAATTAGAATGGAAAGGACCATGCTAGGAACACCTCAACACAATGGTGTAGATGAGCGTATGAACCGAATATTGACTGAAAGAGCTAGAAGCTTACATATACAATATGGCTTACCAAAGCAATTCTGGACAGAAGCTATCAACACAACAACTTACTTGGTTAATCGAGGTCTATCAGTATCGTTGGAGCATAGAATACCAAAAGAGGTATGGAGTGGAAAAGAAGAAAAACTTACATATCTTAAAGTTTTCGATAGTGTAGCTTATGTGCATATTAGTGATCAAGGTAGGGATAAACTTGATCTCAAATTGAAGAAGTACACTCTAATCGGTTATGGTGAGGATGATTTTGGCTACCATCTTTGGGATAATGAAAACAAAAGGATGATTTGTAATAGAGACGTGAACTTCAATGAAATAGGATGTACAAGGACAAGGACAACACAGACACTGGCAATCTAGAACATAATGGCCAGTATTGCAAAGGTGGACGATGTCCCAGAAACTCCTATAGTTGAGAGCCCTCAGCTAGAGGAATCAATTGAACATAGTAGTTGTCGCAACCAAGGTCACAATGGGATGGCGAAGAAAAAAAATATGTTTAAAATCAGAGGAGTCGCCACCAACGTTTATTAAAGAAAACCTTGGAAAAACCTACTTGAAAAGAAAATAGCATTTGAAACCAAACTTGAATTCGGGAATCAATTATGTGTAAGCAAGGTGCTAACACCTTACAACGTTCATCATAAAAACGGTTACCTTTAATTAAATGTGCGAAATTTTAATTATTTATTTGACCCCACAACAAACAACAAGAATATTTTTGTATAATTTATTTATCATTTATATTTTTATTTTGACAAGAGAATTTTACTATTACCAAAAACAAAATTTAATTTTTTATAAAAAGATTTTTTTAACTTTTTAAATTATATATATATTAGCTCAACAGGAATGTCTTTTGCTCTTGCGTATCTCCAAGTGTAATGAAGAATTAGAGTTATATAATTATTTAGTAGAAAATATTTGTGTGTTGAATATTTTTTTATTGTTTTAATTTTATTTTTCTAAAATATATTTTTATAATAACCAAATCAGAATTACATCTAAAGTGATTATCATTAATTTTTAATAGTTTTAACAATAGCAAAGTTGCCAAATAGAAGTACATTCAAAGTGACCATTGCTAAACAATTATATATTATTTTTATTTTTTCAATCTTTTAAATTATAAAAAAGACTTTTGTGATAAATTGAAAGTACATTCAAAGTGATTATCATTAGTCTTTTTGTTTCGAGAATAACTAAATTAGAAGTGCATAAAAGTAGTTATTCCTAAAATCCTTTTATAATTTTATACATGAGGCATGCTTTAATTTTTTTTTTTTATGATTTCATTTAAATGATTTATATAATTATTTTATGTTATTATTATTTTTATTTATTAAAGAAATAAAATAAACTAAATATACAATCTATCTTTGAAGATTAAGATAGAAAAAAAGGAAATAAAAAGAAGAGAAGACTTATGAGAAAAGAAGTTCACAACGATGCAGATTTTCATTATTATATTTTATTTTTTTATGCTTTTTTTTTTCTTTTGTGAAGGGAAGAGAATTTGGTACTAAAGAAGGGAAAGGTCCTAACTTGTTTTCAAATAAAGTGGACCGAGTCTAAGAAATTCACAAACAAGTAAATAACTTTGATAGGTTAGGAGTAACTAAAAAAAAAATGACATGGCTAGGGTAAAAGACAAGGAATGACAAACTCAACCAAAAGGGGGAAAAGTTTCAATGTGATGTTGATTTAGAAATCAAGGGGGGAGGTTTGCCGTACATCTCGAACAACAGCGACGCTGCACAGTGTTGATGGCCAACCAAAGGATTTGTTTGACATAGCGACCCTGTGAATGGTAGCAAGCGGTGGAGCAACAACATGCATAGGGAGGATGAGAAGAGGGGAAGATGCCATCGTCGCTGAAGCCGTCTCTAACGGTAGCAGTGACAGTGAGGGCTTCAACTTACGATTCAGTTTGTTCTCTTGGCTTTTCTGTTTGGCTTGAGATTTGTGGTTTGTTATCGAAACACTTGTAGCGAGAATGAAACACTGAAAGAGAGTTGATTAGTATGATTTACTTGTGTGTTGAAGTTGAATTTAGTAGACACACTCTTCACCTTTGCCTGTATTGATCCGATGCAATTTGTTTTTTCTCTCTTTCAAATGCTTTCAAAGTTATTCTTACATTATCTTTGTTTCTCCCAATTTCACTCCAATCTCTGTCATCTCCTTTTCTCTAATAGGGCCATCTCAATTTATAGGCAAAATGGTTATTTTTTATTATTTTGTTGAAATGCTTTACTGACATTGGTGATGTGTTTGCAGGAGAAGTTGGAAAATTGTGGTATTGGTGTAGGGGAGGCTTGAAAATGGAGATCTAATTGTTGGAAATTCATGACATCGGTTTGAGGGAGGCTTGACAACGAAGACTTGCTTGTTGGAAAATTTGAAAATGGAGAAAGGCATAGGATGGTGTAGGTTGTGGTGCTGTAGAGTACGAGGCAGGAGGATCCACTACAATTTTGACTATGGAGGAAGGTGTAGGTGGTGCTATAAGGAGTGTAAGAACAAATACCTTTTAATTTTTATTTGGATTATTTGTAATTTGAAATTATGCTTCACTGTGTGCAAATCCAATTCAATTTTCTTCTTTTCTCTTATCTATTTTTGGTAATTTATTTTTTTCATTTTTTTTTAGGATACAATTTGTCAAATTATAACAATGGTACCATAATAAAAAATCAATTAAGGTGAACAAAATTGAGTGTTGATAGTATTGATCAACAACTTGACACATTAGAACCTTTTAGTTTAGCTCTTGTATCGAGAAGGTCTTCTCGGCCTCATGTGCCTAATAAGAAGTAACTGAATTATATATTGTTTACTGATGACGGGGACTTGGAAACTATGAGGAAACATGTCATACTATAGACTCCAACAAGTGGAAGTTTGCCATGAAAGATGAGATGAAGTTTTTAATCTCTAATCAAACATGGAAACTAGTTACGTTACCTATGGGGAATAAGGAACTTCACAACAAATGAATTTATTAGGTGAAGGAGGATCAAGATAGTTCCAAGAGATATAAAGTTTGATTAGTTGTCAAAGGATTTCAGCAAAAGGAAGGAGCTGACTACATTGAAATCTTTGCTCCAATTGTGAAGTTAAATACTACCAGGTTTATCTTAAGCATTGTTTCAAGTGAAGAGCTCTACCTTGAATAATTGGATATGAAAACTACATTTCTTTATGGAGACTTAGATGAGAAGATTTACATGCACCAACCTGGAGGTTTCTTAGAAGAAGGGAAAAAGAATATGGTGTGCATATTAAAGAAGAGTTTGTATGACTTGAAACAGACTCCAAGACAAGGAAGGATTCTGCAAGTGCAATGCTAACCATTATTGTTTCTTCAAGAAATATAAGTCCAGTTATATCATTTTGTTACTTTATGTTGATGATATGTTAGTAGTAGGTACTAAAAACTTGAAGATGCAACTATCAAAAGAATTTGACATGAAGGACTTAGGTCTAGCAAAGATGATCCTTGGAATGTAAATCACAAGAGATATGCAAAGAGGGATTTTGCAGCTATCTCAGATAGAGTACATTAAATGTGTTTTGCAAATATTTAACATGGGTGAAGCCAAATCGGTTAACACACCTTTGGCTAGTCATTTTCGCCTATCCAATGATCAATAACCTTAGATGGAGGAAGAAAGAGAGTTCATGTCTAAGGTTTTGTATGCTTTAGCTATTGGAAGTTTGATATATACAATGGTTTATACGGGCTAGATATTGGCCATGCAATGGGAGTTGTAAGCAAGTTCATGTCAAATCCTGGCAAAGATCATTGGGAAGTTGTTAAGTGGATTTTGAGGTATCTGTAAGACACCACAATGAAATGTTTGTACTTTGGTAAATGAGAGTTAAAAGTACAAGGCTTCATAGATGCAAACTTTGGAGGTGAAGTCAATCACTGAAGAAGTACCATTGATTACATTTTCATTGTTGGTGCAACAGTTGTTAGTTGGATGTCACAAATCCAAAAGATTGTTGTTTTATCTACTACAAAGGCTGAGTATGTTGTAGTAACATAAGCCAATAGAGAGTTTATATGGCTTTAAGGATTGTTAACTGAGTTGGAATTCATCCAAGAGAAGAGCGCTTTGCATTGTGATAGTCATAGTGTGATACATCTGGGCAAGAATTCAGTATTTCATTTCAGAACAAAACATATTGATCTTCGTTATCACTTCATTAGATCTTTGCTTGCTTGAGAATGAGTTGCTAACATTGAGAAAGATCCAAGGAAGTAAGAACCTAGTTGACATGTTGACAAAGGTAGTAATCATTGATAAACTGAAGTTGTGTTCAACTTCAATTAGCTTGCTATCATAACAATGAAGAGATGATTACTGCATTGATCAAGGTGTGAAGATAAATTAAAACTAGACTTCAAATGAGATATTGTTGAAATGATCAGGAACCATTCAATGAATGAAGTGTAACAAGACAAACAAAAAAAACTAATAACATGAAATAGTAAAAGTAAAATAATGGTATTTGATTGCTTTTACAAATGTATAAATAACAAATAGTTATGACTTCATAAAAACACAATTCCAACGAGAGAAAGATAAAACACACAATTCCAAAGAGAGAAGAGATAGAGAAAAAGTATCATTATATATTTTTTGAATATATACAAATACTTTGATTCTTCTATTTTCAGTAAAAGACTTACAACAATCTGAAGACATAAGTATAATTAGCTTAATTCTATTATCAAATTGTGTGTTATTATTCTATAATTATTTTATTCTCACGAATTTAGTTATAAGAAATTTGCGTAATTTCTCAACAATTATATATAACAAATTTTTTTATCCAAATATTTAAGCAAGTTACATATTTAATATTTGAATCGATAACTTTGATTAAGAAAGAATAATCTCGTGATAGTTGATCACGTGATTGGTTGTTTTTAGTTTGATTAGTTAAGCCTGAATTATTTAACTCAATAATTTAATTTTTTTTTTAAAAATATCTTAATTAACTCTTTTTTCACTGTATCATTCGTACAAAGCAAAAGCCAAAAAATGCATAAACACTGCAAGATGGAGTTGATGACAAAAAAAACTGAATGGATATGAATGTCTTTCTAATGGAGAATTGAACTCAATACATATTTAGCATTTTTATTAACAAACAAAAAATGCCCCCATGTGCTCCTTGTTTTTCTTTTCTCTTTTATTGGTGAAGACATGCATTCTTAACCTTTTACTAAAAAATCAAAGAGTTCTCGCTTGATTACTTTCTATAATTGTAATATAAAAAATTGTATATTAATAAAAAAAAGTATAGACATAAGCTTGTAGTTATATAATTTTTTTTTTTAAATGTGAACCCTGATAAATCAATCATAAGAGGGGTCTCTTGCCTCTCCCAGGAAAACTCCGGTGAAAGAGGAAAACACAACATGCTTGTGAGATCCACTCTCTAAGTGGAGTTTTCCTATAACGGAAAGGCGTTAACTCGCCCTTAGGCAGTTTATGAGTGAGTAAATCGATTAATTGAAAATGAAAGTGCCATAAAATTCAACCAAGATCCAATAAATAAACATCTATGTATATCACATTTCCAAGTGGGCTAACGTTAAGCATCATCAATCTACATTCTACAAGATAACATTATTTTCTGGTCTCCACACACGGACAAGTTTGTCATAAAATGAGCAAGTAGCCACTAGTGGTTTGGTTTCCACAGCTATGCGATTTGCCTCTCCTCTCTGCCAATCTGCTCCATAAGCAAGAGAATCATGCTTCTTGTAGGTTTCCAACACTTTGACATCATCGTTGCCACCTTTAATGGTGACAACAGCGAAACCATTGTGCATACAGGCCGCCAGAACCATGCCTGGAATGAAGGGGTGGTGCTTAACCCTCCATACCCCTCCCCCCAAGTTAATTGAAGTCTTGCTAAGGGGTTTTGAAATTGATCTTAAATCCCATACCCTCAGGAATTCATCATAGCTGCCAGTTAACAAGGTGTTTGGGTCATGTGGACTCTTCTCGATGCAACAAACACCCATTTTGTGAACTTTAGAGCTTTGAAATACTGCATTAGGAGGTTTATCTCGCAAATCCCAACAACTGAACTTGCAATCATCCGATCCGGTGTAAACCAAATTTGGTTGGTGGATGTCAAAGGAGGTTGTCCAAAGTTCAAAATCATGAGCCTTCCACTCTTCTTGAATTTCCAGCTTGGATTCACAAAGAGAAACAACAGACACTGAGCCATCGGCAAGCCCTACTGTGATGGATGTGGCTGAAGGGTTCCAATCCAGGTACAGGCACATAGATTTACTTATTTTTTCATTTGTGATCTCCTTTAGATCAATCCCTGACATTGAATCAATAACAAATCTTAATACGAGTGAGCAAATGAATGAGAGCACGTCTCTTTAGCAAAATACCAATTTAGAAACAAGATAATTTAGCTGCCGTGGATGAGTACATCAATAAATGAACAATTTATCCAGCAGTGTCTTCCTTAGTTCCTTTGACACCTCGTTTGCAAATTTCATTTAAAGAAACCAAATCCTAGTGCTATAATAAAAAAAATAGCCGATAACAAAGCTATAAGGTAACTGAAATAGTTCTATGGTCAAATAATAGGCATAGGTAGTATTGCAGTAGTCATACTAGTACACAAGGAACAAACCTTCCAATTTAAAAGAGCCAGTCATAAAATAGAAACAGATTATAATCCCCAAAATAGTCATAAATGGGGACCAAACCTGATAGAAGGATGCCATAAACAAATATCACTGTTGTGGGGTTTTTTAAGACTACGTGTTAATTTGTTATCAAAATCTTAAGTCAACTTATAAATTCCAACAGTTTACAATTCTAAGTACAGGCAGCCAATTGCTGTCAATCTCTTTTCTAGATAAAGTGATAAAGTTAGGTAGACTTGGTGAACTTGGGCAAGTTCACATAAACTCAAGTCAAGAAGAGAGTCAGTGAGTCAGAAATTAAATGTAACTTTTACTCAATTGACACACAATAAGTGTTTATGCTGGACCAAATGCTGTATATGAAGCCAATGTAAATGCAACATTTTACTATGGGCTCAAATCAATTACACAAATCAATCAAACAAACCAATTGAAGCATAGTATTTTGTTACTATCAAGCTTAGTGTTGTCAACTTGTCATCCTTCTAGTGGTGATGCCAATGAAATCAACATCCATGGTAAACCCAACATCACAAGAATCAATTGATGTCAACCACTCAACACATAAAAAAGAAGCAAGGATGTGTGACATATATTGTGCTTTGATATGGAAAACTTTCTAGACAAACACCACTATATCCTTGAACATACCATGTAGCAAAACCTAACATAACTATCCTTTCTGGCATTTTAATAGTAACATTGATGGACCTTTAGTAAGGAAGCCAAATCAAACAATAACACATCTTGATTCATGAGTACATGCATAAAAGTCCATGTCTGTGTCTCCATTATGACTTGTAAATTGTAATAGACAAATTCTTATGCATTTACAAATTATCATAGCTTTCTAATATTTGTATATTTGGTAAATTCTGATGCATTAAGAAATTGAGCCTATAAGTAGAGTTTGTGGAAGCTTCATGAGTTTCCTTAGACTCTCAAGTTTGACATCTTTTCATGTTAATACAGTTGTAAATATGTTTTAAGTTTGACATAATCATACTGAAAATAGTTTTATAGAAATGAATCAAGGACTAAATACATACCTTCCACTCCATTACAGCAATCCTCCAGCCTTTTAATTCTCAAGTATCCATCAGCATCTGCTTGAGCTAGAAAAGGACTCGCATGCCCTCCAGGTGAATTCCACTTTATGTCAAAAATCCCAGCAGTTTCCTCACTAAAAACCATGTCAAGGTGGCCTGTGTCCACATCAACATTGAAGAGTGAAATGCTTCCATGTCGACTGGGTTGACAATCTTCTTGTAATGTGTACGTGGATACCGCTAAAACATTATGGTAGGGATCATGTGGACAAAACTCCACAGCATCAGCATTACCCATTAAATAGCAATGTGCTATGTCCATGCCAGCCAAATGATTGCCAAGCTAGCTTAACAGCAATTCTGCATCACATAACAAAACTTAACATTACCAAACTGCCTTAGAAGTTAGATCAAGCTTAACACATGTAAACCATGCACAGCCCATAGGAAAAACATAAAAAGAATCTGGAATAGAAAATACAAGTGAAAAGATGATGCAACTTTTTGCATAAAAAAATTATTGAATTACTTACTAATTGTATGTTCAGTCTGGATACTTTCTCACTAATGTTTTACACAATTATCTTTCACATGTCCCAGATCATCTCTCTTTTACTGAATGGAACCCAAAACAACTTATGCTGAGACAGATGAAAGAAGAAACATGAGAAAAACCAGTCCATAACAAAGCATCCAACCAAATTAAATGCAATGGAAGTTGCTGGATATGCTAAATGCACAACAAAAAGAGAAACCTATGGCTATACCCTTTAGTGAATATTTGGAGTTTATCATAAATACCTTTTAAGGAAAATCAAAGAGAGGCCCCAAGTAAAATAAAATCCCATTGAAAAACCATACCCTGGCTCAAAAGGGTTTCTTTCCCTCTTCTACTGCAAAACATGTGAACCACTTCTATGGTTCTTGGTCTCAAATATACTACTTGATTTGGAAGGACCGTTCTTGCTCTTTTCAAATTTCAATGTATATTAAAAATGCTTCATTAGCCTGCTGAAGTGGTTTTAAAGGAAGAAAAAACTTTTTGGATGAAAAAATTAAGGATGGGTAAGAAAGAAATAGAACAGAATAATATTATTAGCAATGTAAGATATTGATTAATTTTAAGTATTGGGCCATGTACTTGTGGGTAGGGTTGTGCAAAAACCAGTTCGAAAAAACACACATGAACTGAACCATTTAACCGACAAATATGACAACTGGTTCGAAACTGAATGGTTTTTAAAAAACAGTTTGAAACTGAACTGGTTTTAAAAAAACGGTTCTTAACTAAATTGGTTTCGAACCAGTTTAAAACCGGTTTTAAGAACTGAACTGATTTTCAAACTGTTTTTTTTTATAAAAAAAAACAAATTGATCAGTTATACTAGATGAGAAATATGTATATATACTAGGACACTCCCTCTTGGCTCTCACAATCCATGCTAACCCAAAATTAAAATTACACACAAACACATACTACACTATCACAAACATATTTATTCATTCTAAACATTCAAAATAAAATTTAGTTCCTCTTATAATTTAATGAAATCACTTTTCAACACAATTAATAATAACATGGTGTTACACAAAAAATTAAATTAGCACCAATTTAGACATTTAACGAAACGAATAATATGAATTTTATCAACAAATCACGACAAGAGGAAGTGAATAATAGACTCTTATATCCACCATATCACATTAGGTAAACTAAATAGATTAAAACCTAAGAAAAAAAGGCAATGGTCCCAACCTAACAATGCTATGAGTGGATCAGTTTGTGATGGATAATGATGGTCGACCCTCAGCTACCATTGGACGATTCTGGTAGTTGCCTTGTCTTGTTTTGATATGTCAGAGATGAGGTTGTTAATATAAATATTAAAATCTGATCATGCTCTTTTTTTTAGATTCAGAACAAACAATAGTTTGATGATATAGAAAGGATAAATAATGAAGAAAAAATATAATAATAGAATTTCCTAATAGATTCTTAGACTACATGTAACTTTGACAAATCTTAATAAAATGAACAAAGTTAGTGCAGTAGAAATGGTCATGGAACTCAAAAGTCACTTTCAGTACTCTTATAATTAAATTTTACATGTTAATGTGGTAAAGATGAAGCCTGCTATTCTTTTGCATGTACTCATAACAACCAATTTCCATTCTCAAAAATCAGTTGTAGCAACATCTATTTCTTTGTCCCACTTACTTTCAGATCATCTTTGAGGTTCAGAACAGGGTAGCCCATATATATTAATCAATGGAAGAACAGTTATCCAATAAGATCACAAATTAACTGGCAAGACATATTGTCTGTCAGAATCCTTCTTGTTAAATGCAGTGCCATGGCAGATTTTTTGCCAACAGCCATAGGCAACTTGTGAAGGGAGGACTGCTATGGTGACACCATAGGCCACAAATGGTGTATTTATACAGCAGAATTTTGGCCTTCTGCCATCTGCCATTGATAACATTGGTCACAATATAGAAAAGAAAAATAGTTGCACTAAGACAACGCCAAATATATAAAAAAAGAAAAAAAAAAATCCAAAAGCTTCCATAAAATTGGATTTAAGAGAGTGTGAAGAAATACATCAAGTAAATCTAAGACTCACCCAGTTCAAGCAAATTTGTGGTGATTTAGAAAGCATCGCAAATCATAGCAAACTCCAAAATACACAGTACACCAATAAACTATTAGTGAATTCCACCAACACATAATGCCCCAATAAATTAACATAAGCAAATAACACCAATCCAACCTCAGAACTGTTTTTACAATCAGCGTGGTTCTTAGCTCAACGATCACGCTATGAGTAAGTAACACATTTAAATCCAAGGACAATAATATATAAAGCAGAATCGATGCTAACATCCTAGACTATGAATTGGAACAATAGAAAGCATATTTATTCGACGCAACACTTCCAGAAAGGGCAGTTGATTCTACTAGGGTTTTCTGCATGATCAACAGAAAATCTACAAAACTCTTTCACTCCGTTCAGATATTCTTTTGACATTCGACTTGCAGGCATCCATTTTTGATCCATATTTCCTCACTCTATCATATTAGTTATAAACAATTGTTACAATGATGCATATGCCTAGATGTATAGGAAGTTAATCTAATATTGAAAAATTATTTCAAATGAAATAGGCTTAAGGCAATAGCTACAATATGACCCATCAAACAAGTTTTTTAAAAAAAAACAAAAACCTGAAAACAATTTTTAAAAAGAGAATTCAAACACACTCTTACTTACTGTACTGTACTCTTGGCAAATTCCATTAATGAATTTGTCTTCTTTGCCGTGAGAAACAGCAACACATGAAAAGATGAAAACAGAGTACAAAACATCCATTACAGCTACATCTTACAAGTTTGAGAGAAGGGGGAAAATGGCATACCTTTCTATGATGATCAAGGTTTGGATCTCTTAAGGAATTACTTAATGTTCGGATTCCATGAGCCTATTCTATCATATATCACAAAGTATGCTTCAAGTTAATTCTTAAACAAAATAAATAGTAACTTATTTCTATTTTTTTTTTTATAAAAATTAAAAGTTGCTGAAAATTTAACTTTTTAGAAAATGAGTAACAACATGTAGAGTCACCAACCAACTATATGGGGAAGGAAAGAATCAAAAGAGATAACCTACAAGAGATTTTCTTCTCATGGAAATACAGAAATCAAAAGAACAAAACTTACTTCACAAGAGTATTTGGATCTCTTAAAGAATTACTTAATGCTGCTTCAAATTCCTTGAGCTTATTCTGTCATATAAAAATTAACTTATTTTCTTATATAAAAAATAAATTTCTGAAATTTTAACTTTAGAACTTTTTAGAAAATATATGACAGAGAGCCTAGTCTTTTTTTTTAATAGCCAAAACAGTTTCTATGCTAACAGCACCGACCGACCACATATATGGTTCTTGTAATATGCACACCAATGTTAAAAAGCTACCCAACCCTTAGAATAGCTATTTTTTGTCTTACTGCAGTAATTACCATTGAGTCTAAGCAAAACAGTCCCATGAACCAGCAGTAAAAATAAATTAAACAACCCCATGAATATGACTGTTGAACCCCCATGTCTAATTGCTTCTAACTACATAGAGCCAACAACCCAATTATGCTTGAGACAGCACCACTAGTGGCTGCTACAGCCAGATGAAAAATGATGATTAGAACTCCTTCACCCTTGCCTTGAACCCAACCATTGTCTCACAATTACCATTTTCCCCACATAAATGGATAGACAGCCCAGTCTACCTCTCTATCTTCAACTTGTGATACCTTTGATATAGATAGATAGCTAGATAAAGGGATAAATTAAAAATTTGATTCAGCCATTAGCAACAAAAAAAAAGTAAACTATGGAAGGCTCATTTAAATTGAAAAATGTAGAACACGCTAACTTTGAAAGAAAAGAGAGAAGTTGTTAATGGAAGTGTGAAGGAGACAACGCTGCCAATGACAGACAAGAACCACAGATAAATCACCACCTGTCAAGTAGACAATAGACAATAGATAATGCATCTTGTTCACTTGATTTTCCATAAAGTTAAATACGAATTTGATAATTACTATTATCTCATTTCTAGGTGAAAAAATCACATTGCTATAGAAAAGAAAAAACTTAAGAGAACACCAAAACATGCTGACATGACAGAAATGCCTGCTGATATTGTTGAAAAACAAATGATACATTTGAAGGAATTACTTTAACAGTGCGTGTTCAAGGAAGGCAGTGAGTTATTGACTACAAGTTTCATAAGCCCTTGCCAAATTATGTGTAATCCTTCTAGACAATGTCAAAACTCAAAACCAAATTTACAACATACATATATCTTTAGAAAAAGAATTACTAATTATTTGGGTCAGACTTCCCCAAGCCAAGTGAAACTTTTACCAATTTGTGACAACTTGACCTTTACTTACTAATTTGATCATATCTAGAGTTGTACATAATATTTTTGAGTGAATCCAAGGTCATTCGTTAATAAATATCCATATCTACAACTTTCCTGAAGACTACATTTTCAAATTCAGACCCTAAGACTGAGTTTATAGCTAAAACAGATTGAGAACCAAAACGAAACACTATAAAATTCCAAACTGCAGGGCACGGTTTTTGGACCAGGATTTTGCTTTCTTACAACAACATAAATTCATTTTCGCAAAGTTCCAAGACAGCAGAGACAAAGTTCTATGGCAGCAAAATTTAGAATCTCAGGGCAGTTAAGAGCAGAGTTCCATGACAGAGAAATTAGGAGTCTGATGGCAGCAAGAATAAACTTAAGTGACAGCAAATTCAGACTTCCATAACAGTAGTAAATCAAGGCTGGAACAGCAGCAGGAAATTAACATTCATAGCAGTAAAAGACATGAAACAACAGCAAAATGGCATTTTATATCAGTAAAATTAGCACATGAGGCAGCAGCAAGATTACACTTTATATCAGAAAATTGAAAACATGAAACAGCAGCCAAATTAGCATTTCATATCAGAAACTTCTAAACAACGAAAAAGCACAAGCGCAACAATTTAAATCAGAGAATAGAAGAGAAATTAAGTAGCTCGAAAATCAACTCTTTGGCGGAAACGAAAACAGAGCAAGCTTGATAATAACCAAATGTGAAGGCTCTCCTCTAGGAAACCACAAACGCCCAAACACTTCCAATTTGAGTATCTCAAACCCTAACATAACCTAGGGTTTTTCTCACGACCTCTAGGTTGCTCTAGGGAGCGGAACTCACCGAGTCAAGGGGAAGGGATGGGTCCTTGTATTTGCCAAGAGTGTTGATCTTCACCACTGAGAGAAGAGGGAACACAGGATTTGGACGTGGGCAGCGGCGTGGGCAGAGGCGTGGCGCGGTGGAGTAGCAGGATTGTGAACGAACCAGCCACGTGACTGTAGCGGGAGTAGAAGTTGTGAGTCACCGAGTAGTTTTTGTTATTCTAAGAAAAAAGGTTTTAAAAGTGTTTTGTTTATAATGTTTGCACTAAAAAAACAGTAGTCAGCCAAATATCATATATTTAGTTATAATGTTACATATTTTTTTTATTTTATTTAAATATTTCAAAATTGTTATTAAATTATTAAAAGTACCCTCAAAATATTATTTAACCATGTATTTTAAATATCTTATCCGTAAGAATAACTTTATAGGATTGTCAAATATTTTTTTATTAGAAAAAAAATACAAAAAGAAAAAGAAAAAGAAAATAAAAAATATAATAATAAAAAAATGTAAAAATAAAAATAAAAAAAATGTAAAAGAAACATTAAAAAAAAATGAAATAAGAAACATAAAACTCAAAAAAGAAAAAAAAATACATAAAGATAAAAAGAAGTATAAAGTATGAAAATATAGGAAGTTGAAATATAAGGAAAAAAAAATGAAAGAATGAAAATGAAGAAGAAAAAGGAGTAATTGATTTAACGATGTACGAGGACACCCTCCATCATGACTTTAATATAATAATATATTGTTACTTTTCTTTTTTTACTTATATATACTATGACATTTTTTTTACTATATATATGACTACTAGTTAACATAATAGGAAATTTGAATTGCCAATTAAAATGTGAGTAGCAATTAAATATTTAAATTAAACAATCCAAGAGTAAATTAGTTTAAGTATATTATAATTTAATTTTAAAAAATTAACATTATTATATGTATATTGTTCAATAAAATTAAAAATAACATAAAAAAATATAAGAAAAAGAGGTATACATAAAAACAAAATAAAAGTGAAGGACAAAAGAAGGAAAAGAGGAAATAGAAAAAAAAAAATTACAGATCGATAAAGAGGAAAAAAAAAAAGCGATAAAGAGCTGAAAGTTGGAAGAAGGAGTGAGACATAATTAGCAAATTACTCTTCTAAAAGTAAGTGAAATAAGATATGTTTAATATAACAAATACTATAAGTATATTCGAAATATTAAATGCATTATCTATGTATTCCACAAAAAAAATAAAAAAACGTTGCCTTTATGTTTCGCCTCTATATAGATAGCGCTTAACCATATAAGTGCTATATAATCTTATCAACCTACATCACCTAATTAATGTAGTCCACCATCCCATTTTCCTTTAGGTTCAAAAACTTTTATTGAAAAAAAAAAAAGCATAATAAGAGGAGTAGATTTGAGTAAAGAAGAAGTCCTAACTCGACTCATTACATAATGAGTGGTTTGCTTAATACTAAAGCAAATGATGACTTGTTCGTTCATATGTCAACGGAAAAATGTTTATCTTGGATATTCTTAGGTAAATGACTAATATTTTGATTATCTTTTAATAAAAAATTTAAAGTCATTTTAAATCTTATAAATTTGTTAAGTCATTTTAAATCTTATGTTATAAATCTATTGAAATCTAAACTACAAAATCCTAATAACAAAAGTCTTATAAATCAATATTAAAAGTTTTTACATTCTTACAATGTCTTTAAAATCCATAAGACTTTTTTTAAGTCAAAATAGTTTTTTAAAATCCTAATCGTTGATTAATGAAGATAAGTCACACATCTAAAGCGTGCAAATCCAATTTGGTATGAAAAGCTTCAGCATTAATAAAACTAATGGGGCAAAATATGTTTTTCATCTGAAATATTGAAAATTTTCATTTATAATCCATAAAGTTTAGTTTGATTGATCTTCGTCTTTAATGTATTTTTTCGTTTTATCTTTTACCCCTCATCTAGTGAGGCTTGTTAGTGGTGAGGTGTTCATTTTGACTGTCTCTTGAGCTTATTTCACATGTCATTTTGATGATGTGGTTTTTTTATTTAAAAAAATTAGTTCCAAAAAATATTTTTTAAAAAAATGACATCATCAAAATGTCACGTGACATAAATTGAGAGATGGTCAAAGTGGATAATTCACCAACTAATAAACCTCATTAATGGATAAGTGAAAAACCAAAACAAAAAAAATACATTAGCAACTAAGATTAATCAAACTAAACTTTATGAATTATAAACGAAAATCTTCAATATTATAGGAGCGAAAAACATATTTTTCCCAAAGTAATAAATCATAAAATTAATAATACTCAGTTTTTTTTATTGTGAAAAAAATGCTGATAGTGGATTAACATGTATTAGTCATTCTTAATTCAATAAAAAGGAATTGTTTCTATGGGTGAGATGGTCAGGTAGGGACCTACTATGGAGAGGTTAGTCCGTCTGGTGGAGGTACCTGCAAAAACACTTCAATGCTCAAGTTAATAATGTATTAGTGTAATGCAGATTATATATATAAATTAGGTTAGAGAATACCTAAGCTACCTCCTTTTTTTATAGTTGCTATTTGGATCTTCCTCGTGGACTTATGAATTAATGTTTTAAGGACTAAATCGTGTGTATATGATTCTTTCCTGATTTAGGCCATATCCTCATAAAGATATAGATCACTTTCCCTATTATTGAGGTATAATCGTCGTGTACTATCCGGACCGAGTAGATCCCATACTCGAATCCAGCATAGGCCCGTCAAGATAGTACTCATCAAAGATACATCCGAGTAAGAAAAAGATCGGGTGAGTGTTCGACCGGACCCACCGCATGAGTTTAGTAAATCTGTGAAAAGGTCCAAGTATCTCACTCGACCCACAAACCAAGTACACATACTCTGAAAACATACCTTGATAATAGGGAAAGCGATCTATATCTTTATGAAGATACAACCTAAAACATTAATTCATAAGAAAGCTCACGAGGAAGATCCAAATAACAACTATAAAAAGGGAGGTAACCCTAGGTATTTTCTAACCTAATTTATATACATAATCTGCATTACACTGATACATTGCTAACTTAAGCGTTATAGTATTTTTGCAGGTACCCCCACTAGATGAACTAACCTCTCCACAATAGGTCCTTACCCGACCATCTCACCCAATAGGAACAGGAACCATTGCACTAACACATATCCTTAAGTCTTCAAATTGCACAAGCATGAGGAGATGCTCTTTCTGCTATAGAATCAAAGTACGCATCTAGTGGTGTTTCCCAACTTTATAAAAAGGCTTGAAAGCATATTTTTATGTAAAACACCAGTGTGATATATGACTACTCGTTTTATTTTATCAAATAATATATTTTTCATAAAATAAAGATTAGAGTATTTTATTTGTAATATACAAATTATGTAATAATAATGATAATTTTTTTTTTATATATGCTATACAAGCATGTGAAGTGATTTGGTGGATTGAATATTTACACATGTAACTTTCTCGTATCAATAAAAGGTATTTGATAGGCATTCTATCTAGAACTAAAAATAGTTTTTTAAACATAACAAAAAATCACTAACAAATGGAAAATATGAGAAAGGTGGAAAGATAGAAAAAAACTTACTATAATTTGATTGAATTTTAATAATCGAACCCAATTTTATGGTTTGTGATTTTTTATTTAAGTGCGTAGCAAATACAAAAGAAAAAGTAATCTCCACACATATACTAATAATAGTATTTTTTTTTTTGTGAAAGACTAATAATAGTATAAAATCATATGTCCATATATTAATAATGTCAACCAGATTTGAACTTTTTATAATATACATTTTATGGGCCGAGGGTGAAATCATTGTTAAGGGGTCTCATTTGCTAATGAACTTTTTTTATTATAAGATTTGAACAACATACAATAAAAATAATATACTTTGTCAACATATTTAGAATAAACTAACCATTTTTTATTATTAGTCTCACTATTACTCAACTTTTTAGAATAACATGCATATGAAAAATGTCTAGAAATATTATCCAAAGGAAAAAAAGATCCATTTCTCTAATAGGTTCATTTTCAACTAAAATATCTATTTGTTTGTTATCAAGATTACTTCAATTTCTAGGATCATAAATATTTAAAGGATGAATTGATTGTTCTTTATCAATGCAAAAATATTTCAATATTAGATTCATTTGACACATTACTAGGTTCACTTGAATCATTAACCTCATCATTCTCACTTACATGATTTTCATTATGCAAATTTTCATTTGATTGATCCAAATTTTCATGAGAATTTACTTAGAAATAAATTTATCAAGAGCTCCTTGTTGTGGTTTTATTAATTCTTCCTCTCATTTTCTCTTATTTCTTTTTTCACTTCTAGATAAATGTTTTTTTAGGAAACATATTATAAAAGATAAATTAAATAGGCAATTAACATAAAAAAAAACATGTAGCTTATAAAATTAATACACAAAGAATAATAATATCTAGAAATAGAAGTTGAAGTTGAATACTTGGTTTACACGTTTGCTAATTCTAGTAACTAAATTAGAATGTTGTAAACATATAAATTAACAAATTAATAAAAAATCAATAAATATTGAATTTGACTTAATTACATAATTAAATTTAATTATAAATATAAATAAATAAGAGTGATATACATATTAATTGACCTTAGTTTCATTTCAATAACAAATCAATTGCAAACAAGTAAAGTAATTTAATTTAATATTAATTTTTATCATCTCTTTATATAGATTTATATCCGTTGCACAAAATATGAAAAATATAATCAGTTTTTACACGTTGAAGAATTTTTGAAAAAAATATAATGGGAGAAAATTAAATTTTGTAATTGTTATAAGTTATTAGTGCTTTAAAAATAAAATATTTTATTTTAATGTTTTGGAGATACTATAACTGGTTAACCTCTATTCTTATTTAAATTGTCAATGTATGAGAGATAATTAATGATGAATAGGAGACTAATAGATACACAAAAAAAATCAGATTACATTTTTTTTGCGGAATAAAACTAATTAAAATATAAATTTTTTTATTAAAATATTAAAATTAATTTTTTTTTTGGGTCCAAAATATTAATGGGTCCTGAGTAGTTGTCCTTCCTTCTCATGCCCAAGGGCCGGCCTTGATGTCAACTACTATTTCATTTCAAATACAATACAAAAAAATCATTAAGAAAGCGTCTCAAATAGATGCAAATAATCGAAATAAAACAACATTATTTTTTCACTAAAATTAACATAATTTATGTAGAATTTATACCAATTACATATTTTTTTTCATGACATCCACTACATTATCTACTTAATTTCTCCAATGAGAACTAATCTGATCACTTGTATGCAATGCAAAACATTTTCCTTACAAAATTTCTTCCAACCCTTTCCAATCTTGACATTTGTTGGGACAGGTTCTTCTCAGAAAAGAACATTGAAACTGTTGACCATCCTCATTAATCAAAATAAGATTGTCATATGTCAAATCCCAAATGAAATCAACAATATGAAGTGGCAAGTTATGCATCAAGATAGTTAACAAACTAAAAAATATACATTTTTAGTTCAACTAAATCAAAAAGTTTTATATAAACATAAATTGAAACTTTGAGGGTTGATTTTAAACAAAGTTGTGCTAATTGATGAGCACTTGTACTCACTCACATACACACAATTATAGATTATATAAGATAAATAAATTAGGTTCAAAATCATACCAATTGGCTGTTAGAAGCTTGATACTTAGTAAGAGTCATAACAAAATTGATGAGTGATAGTTCTCAAAGTGGTGTAGTGAGTGCATAGGTGATGTGACATTCTTCAACATTAACAACAGTTGGAGTTTCTATTAAAATACTGACGATCTATAGAAACATCATTAATCATTTTTTCACTAATATGAGTGATTTCCAATGAGACTGTATTGGAGAATTACTAAGTGATTTCCAATAAGACCGTAGAAGACTTGCAATGTAGTCCATCAATCTGTGATTTTGGGTTGTTCAAGTTGCGAATTTAGGATCTATCAATGTAGTTACTTGAATCAAGGCAAAAAATCAAACCCATATAATAAAATTTTAATTTATAAACGAAATAAATTGTGAAGAACACTTTCTAACCTTGTCAATTCGGTAAAGTGTCACCAAGTGTTCATTGCAGAATCAATTCTCTTGCGCTTTCCATTCTATGCAATTAGTCCTGGAGTGAGTACTATTCAATAAGATGTGGTTGTTAGAATATACATTCGCAATATCTGAGCAACAATGTGGAGATAACAAAAAGAATAGGGGAAAATGCGTGTCTCCGATTCATGTTTAATACTACATTTGAGTCGGTTGGGTGACAAACAAAAAGACACTCCAGTTTCCAATTAGAAGACGAAACGTTGCTACTATTGGGGAATGGTTTTCAATCTAAAGTGAACAATAGTTTCTTTTATTGACACGATGTTTGGAAAAAAATCCATAAGGGGTGATTGACAAAAAAAAATCAATTTCTTGAATACAAACAAATGTTCTGCCTAGCTTAATTTATAAATATAAAAATATTGAAAGTAAAAGATAATATCCATAATAAAAAAAAAGATAAACAACAATATTGAATTATTTGGAAATATAATAATACATTTGACAATTATGAAAATTGAATAATTAACTAACAAAAACAAATAAAACCACGTGCATGGTAATTTTGATTGAACATTATACATTATGAATTATGAAAACTATGACCAAATTTTTGCACACAACAGCCATGTCTACATGTCTACATGTGTACATGCATTTATGCACACAACAACCATGTCTACATGTATTTATAAAATCTTATAAATTATGAAAACTATGACCAAATTTTTGTATAAGATATAAACTAAAATATAGAATAATTATTACATGGGATTTAGGTTAAATTTATAACAATTGTTAAATTATATATTATCATCACAAACATCATTCAAGGAATAATTCATATATGTACTCTAAGTCATTAAATTCATTATTACCCTATATCGATTGCACACAAATCACCAGTTAATTTCTCCAAAGGTTACTTTATTATTGTCAAATATAACTAAGGTGAGTCATTTGGTTTAATCCATCAACATGACCTTTTTTCACCACCTGCATTTTAAGATAAAAATTAATTAAATATGTAAGTGAGGAACTAATGTTAGAAATAGCCGGATAAATCAAGAGGGGGTGAATTGATATTTCAAAAAATTTGTACCTCTTTTAAAAATAAAAGTAATTCAATCACACCCTTTGAAGTTTTTCACAAAGTTTGTAAAAAGTGATGATGGAATCACAATTCAAAAACACAAGTAGATATAATCTTGTTTATGAACCTTTTCAAAATAAAGTAAACAAGAATATAATAGAGAGATGAAGAGATGAGAAGAAAGACTCAAGTTTTTATATTAGTTTGATTATAATCCGATCTATATCCAGTCTTCCTCAACTCGAGGAGTTTTACTATGATATGCAATAGTTATAAACACAATAACACATCCAAATCACAACAACTTATCTTATTCACAACTCAAATAAGAACCTATACAAGAGTGTGAAACACCATTATAACCTCAAACATCTACCTAGGAAAACCTATCTTAGAATACTAATCACCTAGGAAAACCTATCCTAGAATGCCAATTGAAAACAAACTAGAATAGGAGGATGAAACAAAAGCACTTGATGTGTGCAAATATAGCTGGAAAAGAACAAAAGAACAAAAGCACTTGGATGTATATATATAGCTGGGAAAGAAAAGTTTTCTTCTTAAAAGAGATTTAACCAATGAAGGTCAGAAGAAGGAGAGAAAGCTTTAGCACAATAGAAAAATGATAGAAAGTGTAATTATGAATTGGTACTTTGTGATGTTAAAACCAATCTTAAAGGGTTCTATTTATAATGTTCTAAAAGATCAAAATCTTATCTTAAGATCAAAGATCGGGTAAAAAAGATATGTAGAAAGATATAAGATAAGATAAGAAGAGAACAAATCAATCAATCAAAGATATGATTGTGTCTCAAAAGATATGAAGAGATAAATAGAACGAATTTGTTAAAAGATTATCAATATGACCGTTATAACAAATGTAATCGATTATAATAGATTGTAATCGATTATCTCGTGTATCAAAAAATGATTATTAGTTGCTATCATCAATTGTAATCGATTGCAACAAGTTTATATTCAATTAAATCGAGTAAGAGGCAATTCTGTGATGAAAAATATACATTGTAATCGATTGCACCAATTATGTAATTGATTGTTTTGAGTTAGAGAGCAATCTAATTCTAATTCAATCAATTATATTAGATTATATGATTCTTGTAATCGATTGAAATGCTTAGAATGTATAAAATTGATTTCAAAATTATCTTAAGAGAATGAGATAAAAGTTTTTCAAAGATTAAAAACATTTTGCAAATAGCACATGGAAGCATGATAATCCTAAGACTAAAACAAGAAATACAAAGCCAATATCCATACATGTTTTGGCTTGAAGGAAAAAGACTAAGATAGAAAATGAAAATACCAAAACCTATGAAGGCTTCAATCTTTAGTCTCCCCCTTTTTGGTTTTGAATACCCAAAAACTTTGAACAATCATTAGCTTCTTTTGAGTGTGCTTCATGTACCTATCTTAAACTTTTCTCATTCACAAATTGGTTAGATAACAAGTAATAAATTGAAGCAATTTAGATAACCAATTGAAATAGCAAACATAGCAAATATAAGCACAAATATAAGCAAAGTTTCTCCCCTTTTTTGGTTTTCAAATCACCAAAAGGTAAAGAGTAAAGACTGTTATAATCCAAAAGTAAGTTTCCATAACATTAAAATAAAGCATTATTCAACAATCATTCAAAGAAATAAAATGCATAATGAATTTGAAAAATGATAAAGACAATTAAAACATGCTAAAAAGACAATGAGGCATTAGAAACTTCAATCTTCATCTATGTCATCATTGTGAGGAGGATGTAGATTGTCAAAGCAAGTTGATAGCTCATTGGTGTTGCCTCGAGGTTTAAGATAGTGCCAATTCTCAACTCTTGAGGACACTTGTTGATTATGCATGATTTGTTTGAGTTATTCCATCATTGTGACTTCAAATGCAGACATTTGAGGAGGTTCCTCAGCTTGCACATTTGATGGACCCTCAACTTAATCAGCTTCTTCAATAGCTACGAATCCTTCTTTATGTTCCCAACCAACATCCATTAGAACTAAGCCCATTTGCTTATGATGCTTAGCGGAAAGCTTACCCTCTGGATGAACAAAATAAGTGATTACGTCATTTGATTTGACTTCGAAGTGGTCAAGAGTTCTAGACACCAAAATCGGATAAGCCACATTATAATCATGAAGGCACCTAATCTTTTGCATTTGGTCGGTAATGGCAAAAAACCAATCCACTTGATGATCGTTCTTCATTAAGAACATGAGCAGCATGTCATCATCTAATAGGGCACTGTGATTGCTCCCCCATGGTATAATAAACCATGAGAGGATGTAAGCCAACATCCACTCTTCTATCTTCATATGCCCCATTGGAAAATGATTGCCAACGGGTACATGTGGGTCACAAACCATTGTCATATAAAAATCTAATTCTAATGCGATGTAATTGATTGCATGCTCCTTGTAATTGATTGTCTTTGAAACAAAGAGCTTTGTGAATGAAAATCTGGTATGAAAATGGAATGATCTTTGAAGAAATCTAATTTATTCCAGTTCGTAACTAAATCTAGATAAATAATACCAACCAAATCATCAATTGGATTTGAGGAAGAGTTTATCAAAATATCCTTAGGTATATCAATCAATGGTTCTTCATAGTTAGGTGAATGCAAGGTACCATCCCCAACTAATAGTAGCCTCTTGGAATCTCTAAATCAAGCCATATAACAAGTCATATCTTAATTGTTATTAAGATATTGTTTTACCCATCATTAAAATGAACCTACATCTCTGATTTGCCTTTTTTTTTTGGCTTCTGCATAGCCTTTTGAAATTCCCAAGTTAAGTAATAATAATAATAATTCATTTAACCTTTGGCAATGAATAAACATTTTTACTATATAAAAGAGGCTTTCATTTCATGTAAAAATTTTTAGAAGCACTACTCCAAGTCTTCAACTCTTCTTATGTGCAATAGGAGTTTCACACAGTTTCAACAATACTTTCAACAAGGTTTCATTTAACTTATTGGCTTATATATTATCTGTTAGAATCAGCCGGATAAATCAAGAGAGGGGGTGAATTGATATTTAAAAATTTCATTTCCTTTTCTCAAAGTTAAAAAGAATTCACCTACTAACTTGAAGTTTTTTGCAAATATTTTTCACAAATAAGTTGTTGATAGAATAACAAAGTAAAAACTCAATGAAAACAATCATGTTAGACCAAATTAATCAATAATAAAAACAAGACAGTAATAAAGAAATGAAGGAGGAATAGTAGAAGACAAAATTTATACTAGTTTGACGACAACTCGGTTTACATCTAGTTCTTTCTCACCCCGAGGAGTTCCACTATGATATGAGTTACAAACATTATGTACACGCAAATCACAACAACCTACTCTTGTTCACAACTCGAATAAGAATCCATGTGAGAGTGTGAAACACTATCACCACTCAAGCACTACCTCTAGGATACTCTATCCTAGAAAATAAGTATTTAGGAAACCTTATCCTAAAATATTTAGCACTTAGGAAACCCTATCCTAAAGTGCCAAAACCAAAACCAAATAAAGAGAAGAGTTTAACAAATAAAAGCACTTATATTGTGCAAATTTAGCTGGACTAAAGACTCAGAATGAAAGCACCAAAGTGTGCAAGTGTAGCTGGAAAAAGCTCAAAGCAAAGGCACCTTAATGTGCAAGTATAACTGAAGAAAATCTTTTTCTATAAAGAGAATTTAGATGATTGATAGCATAATAGAATTTCAACTCTAAGAAGTATGAAAGTGAAGAATAGAATGATTTCTCTACAATTGAGTTGACACTGAATGTAAATCCAATAGGTTCTCTTTATAGTGTTTAAAATCTTATTTTAGAAACAAATATAAGATTTGGATATGGAAAGAATATAGTGTATAAGATAAGATTTGAGGGAAAAAGGTTACTCAATCAAATACAAGATTTGGGATTTGAAAGATATGAGTTGGGTGAAAAGATATGTAAAGGATTTAATAGATATTAGTTCAAAGATGGTGTAGTAAGTGATACAAGGACTATGGCGTGTGGAGGTATAATTCGTGACCATAATGGAAATGTGATGGTGTCCTTTGTGCATAACCTTGGGGGTCATGTTCTATTATCCAAGCAGAACTGTGGGTGATTACGATGGTAGTCAAAATTGCATGGGATTGAGGGTTCACAACATTGATAATGGAATTGAATTTTGCACAATCAGTAGTAATGGTGGAACGTGGGGTAGAGTGATCATACGAAAGCTTTCTGCTAGTGGCATCTATCAAGGAGTTTGTGAACAAAGGTGGAATATATGTGTGGAAGCACATATGTCATGAGGCTAACCAGGTGGTGGATGTGCTTGCCAAATTTGGGTTCTTACTAAGTGGTGAATGCAAATTTTTTTTTATGTAATTCCTAGTTTCCTATCAAATGTTGTTCTAACTGATATAACTATTTTTTTTTTGTTTTGGTCGAGCAATAAATTTCTTCTTGTGAGGGTTGTTTGTGCCCTCTTTTTTCACAAAAAAAAAAGATATCAAATTGGATATCTTTCAAAGTGACAGTTATACTAGATGTAATAATTGGAATAGAGAGTGATCAATTATCTCGTGTATCAAAATATGATTTTTACTTGCTGTGATCAATTGTAATCAATTGCAACATAATGGTAATAGATTGCAATTGAGATAGAGCTAATTTTGAAAATTGAAAAGTTCAATATAATCAATTATCCTGAGGACAAAGACTAATTTTACTTTGATAGGCTCTTTGGTAATCGATTTCATAGCTCAGAATCAATGTTTTGAAAATGTAAATCATCTTTGGATGCTAAGATAAAAGTTTTGAAAAGGTTTTGCAAATTTCCTAACAAATATAACTAAGTTTAAAACACAATACAAAGTCATCATTCATTCATGTTACAGCTTGAAATAAAATAGACTAACTTAGAAAGTAGGAAAAAAACTTAAAGATATGAAAATACCAAAAATCTAGATGAAGTCTCCAATCTTCATTGTCCATTTTCATTGCACTATAAGAAAAATGTTGGTTTTTTTTATAGATATTTATCGACATCCATAAATTCATCAATAATTCAATTTTACTATCAAAAAAGAATTTGTTTGGAAAAAAATGTTTTTTAACGGAGTTTTCTGATAGAAAGTTATTTGTATGTTATATTGTTATGTACTGATGGATTTTACTGACAAAAAAATTCATTCGTAAAATGTTTAATTTTTTGACTACTTTTATCGACAGATTGAGTTTGTCAATAACAATAACTTATCGACAAATTATACCAACAAAATATTTATTGGTAATAAAAACCATGGGTAATTTCAAAATCCAAGGAAAACATGGAAGAGTCACTATAATGTTTAAAGTTGTTCAAAATTATATACATATTATTAAAAAAATTATAACATGTATTTTTAATTTTTAATGACATACTACTTTTGTAAAATTTAATAATATCTACTAAAATTTAATTTAATTTAATAGTATATAATATTTAAGAAAGTATCAAAATCATTATTTAACCAATTTGAATATTATTTTATACATATACTATATGGATGTAAATTGGTATATTATGGATATTATTATTATTTTTAAAAGTCGTACCAAACTAATTCCCCTTGAAACCCTACTAACCTTAAAACCTTAATAGTTGCTTCCACTTGAAACCCTAATATTGGTTCCGCTCATCGTTGCTGATTCCCCATATCCTTCGTCGTTTTCGCTCTTCAATATCTGAATCTCTATTGGTATTGTTTCCAATTTCTCTCTTTAGCTCGTTACATCAATGTTCAGCTTTTCTTCAGCTCGCTGCATCAATTTCTCTCTTCAGCTCTTCGGCTCACCGCCTCATGTGTTAATTCAACTTTTCTTCTTTTGTTTTATGGGATCCTTGCAAATTTTGATCGTTGTTGAGCTTTAGTTTGCTCTTCACCGCGTCAATTTCATATGCTTTGGACGATCGAGCATAGTTAATGTCTTCAACCTCTCAATGTTAGCCATCACTCTCTCCTTTCTACTACTTGAATTTCTGCTCTTTCTACATGATTTACACGTACGAGTTTTCATTGATTCGACATTTTATCATCACAAACATAGTTCCAAATGATCAATTTGTGCACTTGTCTTATAAGTTATAATATTCCACTATATGTTTGAAGCTTGAAAACAAAACAACATATCAGGATCTCTCTAATTAATTTAAGAAATATTAAAGTTGCTATTTAAATGAATGAAATGGCTTTTCACAGTCTTTCCTTGAAATTTTTTTGAAAAAGTGAAGGGATTGACAACAAAAAGGAGTGGAAGGTTTACCTTAAGTCATAACTAGCAGCTATCACCTTCTCTATTTCTGAATTCAAACAAATCATGTTGGCTTAAGAAATAACACAATGCTCATTCTCAATAGCATATTTAGTGTCTGATTGGATTTCTAGTGAGAGTGTTTCAAAAGTAAATATATTTTAGTATCAACATTTTGGGGTCATATTTGCCCTTAAGAAGTATTATGGTAGATCCTGACCAACAACCATTGATATCAAATGGTTAAGAAGGGTAGATGGCAGGATCTAGTGGAGTCCAATTCACCATTATGTACTTTGTAGTTTCAGGTTTTTAGGGCCAATTCCTATTGTATATATAAGCTAATGTTCACAATTCCACATGGAAGTTGCACAACAAATCATAGGTTTTTGTCTTCATCTTTCATCTAGAATAGTTTTTGAAATCAAGTTAAAAATCATTAGAAACTAGGGTATTAGAACAAAAAAGATTAAGTTATTAAATCATTGAAAATATTTAAAAGAAGACACATGTTTTGAAGGAGTGAAGTAGTAACAATTAGAAAACCAAACCCACTTAATGACAAAACTTAGTATTGATTCCATTATGTGTATATAAATTTTAAAGTATGTGAAATTGAATGTTTCCTATTTATCAATGATAAGTGCTAGACAAAATTTGTCATAAACATGTAAATAGATGCTTAAGCTACCAATGGTAGAGGATTGAAAACATGTAGCATAGATGGGAGAATTTGTTCAAAATTTTCACTCTCATAACCTATTTTTCCTTAAAGTAGTTAGCTTCACTTTAATAATAAGGTAACTAATTTGCAAACCATGTTGATTATTAATTAGGTCAGCTCCATAAAGTTTTCTCACTTTATGTTATAATTAATATGGTGGAGAATTTGTTTTGTTAACCCTATCATGGGTAGGTTATGCTTTTTTAACGCTATGATCCCCACCAAATATTCTATATACAAGTATATATAAATTTACCAATTAACAATCTATCCTTATAAATCCACCATCAAGTAAATTTTTTGGTGCTATTGGTCACTCTAGCTTGCAAAATGTAATTGGATTATGCACATCTTTTCAAAATTGCTAATGTCCATATATTTTACTTAATTGATAACCTCCTCAATTAATTATGTTATCTATTAGTACAAACGAATTCTTATTTTATCATTTTAGATGTTCCTTTATCCCTCACAATATACTATTCCACACCTAGCTTCTAAAGTATCATGTCATTTGTTTGAAATTCTTTTGCACCTCTTGAAATGAAACCACGTACACCTCTATAATTCTGAATGGTTTTAGGCCCTAGTTGTATTTCTTTTTCTAATAATTTTTATTACTATGTTACCACAAATGATTTTGACTTTTGAAAGATCACCCTTCTTCTTTCCTTTTTGAATTAAGTTTTAATTTGTTCATCTATGCAAAAAATTCTCGTAGTCATGCATTCATGCAAAATACTTGACATCGTCTTTTGTGGATAAATTTTGAGGATAATGGTGACTGACGAAGATTTTGAAGACTAGCTAGTTTTATCATATAATCTATCTATAGTTTTTGTATCTATGTATGTAACCTATGCAACTACTCCATTACCCAAAGCATTAATATTTATCATAAAGTGGAGTTGCATATGTAATGAGAGGAAGAATAAGCCTAACTTGTGAGTAGGAAGAATGAAGAATAATATAAGCATGATAATTCAAAGGCAAGTTTTGCTGTAGCATCTTTGTCTTTAAGTTCATATCGTTTAGAAGAGTGCCTTAAACTACTCCTTGATGGCCAAATTATATATATTTTTGACTTGGTAAACTTATAAAGTACTATTTATCTCAATTCCTCAATCTATGGTTGACTAGTTTGATGCTTCAAAAGTTGTACATAATACTAGTGTACTTGTACGTGTGTGTAATGAAACTTCTGATTATGTGGAATTTGAAAAATATCGCTATTTACTTTCTTTTGAGAAAAATAATATTTTTCTTTAAAGATAAATTTTGCAACACACTTCTATTAGATGAAATTTATATTAGTATCAACTATCAAATATATTAGTTTATATCTTCTAATTCTATATAGCCATTAAACTCACAAAACTCTTTTTTTTTTTCTTTGCTTCATCCATCATCGATGCTTCCTTTTAATTTCTTTCACTTGATTTGACATCTAATCTAATTACATGAAAGTCTGCAATTGCACACCACAAATTGCCTTGTAATTTTTCCTTCCACGTTTGCTTCTTTCTTTATTTTGAATATGTTGAAAGAAAGAAAGAAAGCCTTGTAATTTTACTATGTATGTAATTTTACTATACATGACCATAAAATAGATTCTTTATTTGGGTTGGGATTATTTCCCTCATCAAGTTTTTTGGGCATGTTTGATGTGGGCTAGTTATTGTCATATTTGGGCTCATCCTCTTACATGGTTCTATAGTTTTATTTATCATCACATCATATTCTTTTGTTTTGCTAAATATAAACTACTTGTTGGAATAGTTTGTTTTTTTATATAGCTCTTAATCTATTATTGTCTCAAGTTGACATGGTTAGTGTTCTTTACTCTTGAAGTTTCAGATTTTCACCACTTCATCGTTGCATTGAACGTTGCTACAAAAAAGAATTAAAGGAAACCATAAAATGTAAGTTATCTATTATAAGTTAGATTTAGTTTATTCTTGCATTTTGAGAATTTAATATCTTAGAACATACGAAATTTAGAAATTAGTTATATTTTTTCCCTCTTAAGTTAATTGAAGTCCTTCAAACATTTGCACGTGTTGTAGCATCTCTTTGAATTAATTATAATTTGAAGGATGAACTCAACACCCCTATAATGTTATTTGTATCTACAATATTATTTGTGATGCATTCCTTAAGTAAGTAAGGTGAGAATAGCTAATGCCAAACTTTTTTCTTATGTAAGAGCATATGAAAATTTCCATATGCATTTTGTGCTTCTTAACGTTACTATCTAACTCTTGTAAGCTACTATTTGGAATAGTTTCTAATATCTAAGTCTTCAAATTCTATTAATACACAAAACATGGATTATCTTCCTTCCAATCGTGGTTGGATGTGTTATAGTGGTAGAGGAGCTTTGAAAAAGTCTTTCGAATTAAGGGTTGAAGAATTTGTTAGCAAAGCCTTCTAGCAGGATTGTTATCACGATGATGGGGGATTAGATTGAAGATTGAAGGCTTCATCTAGTTTTTGGTATTTTCATACCTCTAAGTCTTTTCCCATTATCTAAGTTAGTCTATTTTTCTTTAAGCCATAACATGTATAGATGATGGCTTTGTATTGTGTGTTTTAAACTAAGTTAGCAATGCTTGCTAGGATGTTTGCAAAAACCTTTTCAAAACTTTTATCTTAGCATTCAAAGATGAATTGTATTTTCAAAACATTAAATGTAAGACTTGCAATCAATTACACTTCTATCTGAGAATCTATTACTAGAGAGGCAATTTAATTTTGATTTGTCTCTATCCTCGAGTTAATCGATTACAAGATATGACAATCGATTACAAATCAATTTTTAATTCTCAGAATTGGTTTTGTCTCAATTGCAATCAATTACCATTATGCTACAATCGATTACAATTGATGACAACAAACAAAAATCATCTTCTAATACATGAGATAATCGATTACATATGGTATAATGGTCATTTTGAAAGATATCCAATTTGATATTTCTTAAATTCTCTTCATATCTTTTAACCCAACTCTTATCTATCAAATCCCAGATCATATATTTGATTGAGTAACCTTTTCATATCCAAATCTTATATTTGCTTCCAAGATAAGATTCCATAAACACTATAAAGAGAACCTATTGGGTTTGCATTATGCATCAACTCAATTGTAGAGAATTCAATCCTTTCCTTACGACTATATCCTTTTGAGTTGAATCTCTATTATGCTCTACATACAGCTAAATCTCTTTATAGAAAAAGCTCTTTCTTCATCTATATCCACACATTAAGGTGCCTTTGCTTTGAGCGTTTTCCAGCTACTTATGCACACTTTGGTTTTTACAGTTTGAGCCTTTATACTAGCTAAATCTGCATTACTAGGTGCTTGTGTTCTATAAAATTCTCTTCTTCTTTGGTTCTATCTTTGGCACTTTAAGATAGGGTTTCCCAAGTGTTGAATGTTTTAGGATAGGGTTTCCTATACACTTGTTTTCTAGGCTAGGGTTTCTTAGAGGTAGTGCTTGAGTAGTGATAGTGTTTCACACTCTCGCATAGGTACTTGTCCGGCTTGTGAACAAGGGTAAGTTGCTATGATTTGCGTGTGCATAGTAGTTGTAACTTAGATCATGGTGGAACTCCTCGGGGGTGAGGAAGAATTGGATGTAGACCAGGTTGTGGTCAAACTAGTATAAATCTTGGTTTTTATTCTCTCTTCCTTATGTCAGGATGACTAGACGTAAGATAGAGAAGGGACCCTATCATACCACGATAGAGAGTTTGGTCAATACTTTTACCTTTCATCAACATCCAAATAGCAGTTGGTTGCCATTGGAGTTGATGCTATCTTGTAGTTGTCCATCTTAAACTTCTTAAGTAGATCTTTACAGTACTTGCTTTGGTGAAGAAAGATGCCTTGAGTCATATCCTTGACTTCAAGTGCAAGAAAGTATTTTAGTTCACCCATCATTGACATTTCAAATTCTCCTTGCATACCTTTCACAAATTTCTTACAAAATATCTCATTAGTAGATCCAAATATAATGTCATCAACATAAACTTGTACTAAGAGAATATTAGATTTTGTATGCTTTATAAAGAGAGTTTTATCTACTTGACCTCTTACAAAATCATCTTCAATTAAGAAGTTACTTAACCTTTCATACCATTGCCTTGGTGCTTGTTTGAGGCTGTAGAGTGATTTCTTGAGATGGTATACATGATTTGGACAAATGGGATCAGTAAAGCCAGGAGGTTGTGACACATACACCTCTTCTTCAATATATCCATTCAGAAAAGCGTTCTTCACATCCATTTGAAATAGCTTGAATTCCTTATGGCATGTAAAGGTGAGAAGGAGATGAACAACTTCTAATCTTGCCACTGGAGCATATGTCTCGTTGAAGTCGATTCCTTCTTGTTGATTGTAGCCTTTTGCTACAAGTCTGGCTTTGTTCTGAGTAATGATTCTTGAAGCGTCACTCTTGTTGCGGAACACCCATTTTGTGCCAATTACATTCATTTCTTCAGAGTGAGGAACAAATTCCCAAACTTGATTCCTTTTGAATTGATTCAGCTCTCGTGCATTGCCATCATCCAGAACTCATCAAGGATAGCTTCCTCAATGGTCTTAGGCTCGATTTGTGAAACGAAGGCTGCTGTATTGCAAATCAGGTTCATGGAGGATTTGGTTGTGACTCCTTTCTAAATATTTCCTAAAATATTGTCAATTGAGAGATTTTTAGGCTACTTCCACTCCTTTGGGAGTTGATGATCAGTTAGAGGGGCAGCTTGTATGCTTGAGTCTTCAATGGAAGCAGATGGAGATGACTCATGTTTGAGGCTCAATTGTATCTTTATAAATGGAACCTGCATAATCATCATAAGGCACATCTTCCTCTAACTTGGAGTCAGACTCATAAAATGCAATGTGTATAGATTCTTCAACAACTAAAGTTCTTTTATTATAAACTCAATAGGCTTTACTAGATAGAGAATATCCTAAGAATATAGCTTCATTAGTCTTTGGATCAAACTTGCCAAGTGATTCTTTTCCATTGTTTAAAACAAAACACTTACAATTAAAAACACAAAAGTGACTGATGTTCAGTTTCCTTTCATTCAAAAGTTCATATGAAGTCTTTTTCAAAATAGGTCTTATCAAAACACGATTCAAAATATAGCAAGCAGTGGACACGACATCAGCCCAAAAGTATTTTGGAAGATCGGCTTAGTTTAAAATAGTTCTAGCCAGTTCTTCTAAAGATCGATTTTTCCTTTCAACAACACCATTTTGTTGTGGTATTTGGGGCAGAAAAGTTGTGCTTAATGCCATGATTTTCACAAAATTCTGGAAAGATTTCATTTTGAAACTCGCCTCCATGGTCACTTCTTAATGAAATAATTGAAAGATTTTTCTCTTTTTGAATCTATTTGGCAAATTTGACAAAAGACTTTATAGCTTCATTCTTATGTTTTAAAAAGAAGGTCCAAGTGAATCTAGAGAAGTCATCAACTATAACAAGTGCATAGTAATTTCCTCCAATGCTCATTGTCCTAGAAGGACCAAAGAGGTCCATATGCAACAGCTCAAGAGGTTTAAAAGTTGAAACCAGGTTTTTGGATTTGAAAGAAGTTTTGGTTTGTTTTCCTCTTTGGCAAGCTTTGCATAATCCCTCTTTTGAATATTTTTGCTTAGGGAGGCCAATTACTAAATCCTTGGAAATGAGCTTGTTGAGATGGTTCATATGTATATGTGCCATTCTCTTGTGCCACAACCATGAGGTATCAACCATACTCATGAGGCAGTTTTCAAAAGAAATGTGTTTATAAAAAATAAGCACATAAACATTATGAATTCTCTTGCCAACTAGTTTAACATTGCCTAGCTTATCACTAATCAAACACTTTAAATGATCAAAAGATATTTCATATCCTTTGTCACACAGTTGACTAATGCTAAGTAGGTTATGTTTCAACCCATCAACAAACAAAACCTTTTCAATTATAGTTGAGGAGAAGTTACCTATGTTACCTTCACCTAAGATTCTCCCCTTGTTGTTATCTCCATAAGTGACCCAACAACCCTATTTTTCAATGAGTGTGACAAACTTCCATTTGTCACTTGTCATATGCTTTGAACAGTCGTTGTCAAGATACCATTGTGATTCCACGACTTTAAGGCATACATGCAAAACAGATTAGGTGCTGGTCTTAGGTACCCAGATTTTCTTGGGTCCTTTTTTGTTAGTACATTCATGAATAACCTTGGGAATCCATTCAAATTTTTCCATAGATACTCCATGTTTCTTAATGATGCAATTATTTGAAGTGTGTCCTTTGTACATGCAGTAATTGTAGATAACAAATGAGACTTGGGATGACTTTACAAACTTTCTAAAAGGTTTTTTTTATTAAAGCCACTTGTAAATCCAATCCTAGTTTTGTTAAGAGCTCTCTTTTGCAATCTTAGCAAAGCATTAAGATTATCTCTTCCAGTTGTGAACTTTGCCAAAGTTTTTAAAAGATATTCATTTTTCAGTTTTAAATCATTGCAAAACTCACATAAAATTGAATGACTTGTAGAAACAATATTGGCTTTGCAAAAGGAATGTTCAATTTCAAGTTTTTCCTTTTCAGATTTAACTTCTGAAAGGTCCTTTTCCATTTGAGCCATTTTGTCTACATGCCATTTAATTTTGCATTTAAGAAGACCATTAGCTTTAGCTAGACATTTGGACTCTTCAACTAATTCATTGAAAGCATTATTCAATTCAGAGTTATCTTCAATATTAGAATCAGTTTTAGTTTCCCAATCTAAAGAAGATTCATGAATTGAAATACTTACATTGCTCTCTTTATCCAATTCTTCATTAGCCATAAAGCATATGTTGGCTTCTTCACTTTCAGAACTGTCGGATGAAGTAGTGGATGCATTGTCTTCCCAAGCTATGTAAGCTCCCCTTTTCTTTGATCTTCCTTTGAATTTCTTTCTATCTCCACTATGCTTCTTCTTGAGATCTGGACAACTGGCTTTGATGTGTCTTGGTTTTCTGCATTTGAAGCATATGTAGTTGTTTGAGGGTTGTTCCCCTTTCTTCACAAATTTCTTGGGAGGGTATCCTTTGCTTTTGTTGGTTCTGAATTCCTTCTTCTTCTTCAGAAACTTTCTGAATTTCTTCACTATGAGAGTTAAGTTTTCTATTTCTGAATTGCTTTCATCTTCATCATCTTTGCTTTGGTCTAATTGTAGTTGATCAGCTTTCAAGGCTGTGCCTTTTAATTTCTTTTCCTTGTGCTCTTCTTCATTCATCTGGGTCATGTCCATTTCATGTTTCCTCAGCTTTCCGAACAGTTCAGTGAAATACACAAGAACACACTAGAAGGGGGGGGGGGGGGGGGGTTGAATAGTGGGTTTAAACCTTTTTGCAAATACTATTATTTCACAAATTGCCCTCTTGGATATATGTTAGTTTAAAGCAGCAAATATATCCTTGCAAGGCAAAGCTTAGAAAATCTTTTCAAAAGAGCATAATGAGCAAGATAAATATTTGTAAACACAAGACAACAAATGAGAGCTTGTTTTCATACCATGCTCTGGGAGCTTGTTTAAGACCATACAATGCTTTATTTAGTTTAAAAACATGGTTTGGAAAGATGGTACTCTCAAACCCAAGGGGTTGTTCTATATAAACTTCCTCTTTGATTACACCATTGAGGAATGCACATTTTACATCCATTTGATAGAGTCTCATATTTCTATGAGCAGCAAATGAAAGCAAAATTCTAATTGCCTCAAGTCTAGTACTGGAGCGTATGTCTCTGTATAATCAATACCTTCCTGTTGTGAGTAACCTTTGGCCACTAATCTAGCCTTGTTCCTCACAACCTTACCATTCTCATCTAGTTTGTTTCTGAAGACCCACTTAGCACCAACAGCTTCCTTGTTGTCTGGTAGCTTCACAAGTTTCTAAACATCATTCTTTTGAAATTGATCCAACTCCTCTTGCATTGCTTGGACCCAGCTTTCATCTTCCATGGCATCATCAATGTGCTTGGGTTCTATTTCAGATAGTAGAGCTGTTTGTTAGAAGGATGATCTTGTTTTTACTGGAGCTCAAACTTCTCCAATGATCTGAGAAGGAGGATGGTTCTTGATCATCATTCTGTTGCTGGTTTGTGGTTCTCTAACTTCTTTGTCATCATTCGAGATGGTCTGATAGCGAATAGACGATCTAGTAGCAGACGATGTTGAAGCAGACGATGTTGTGTCAGACGATGGTCTGGTCTTTGTTATCGCATCTTCTAGTCTGATATTTGCAAATGAGTCCTTTAACTCTGATAGTTTCCTATCAAGTTAAGTGACATTAAATCTTACATGAATGGCTTCTTCAACAATTATGGTTCTAAAGTTAAACACTCTATATGCCTTAGATGTTTTAGAATATCCAAGTAAGATGTCTGTACCACACTTCGAATCAAACTTACCCAAATTGTCTTTTGTGTTAAGAATGAAACATTGACATCCAAAGGGATGGAAGTATGATATGTTGGGTTTCTTTCCTTTCCACAGTTCATATGGAGTCCTTTTAATAATAGGCCTAATATAAATTCTATTTTGCAAATAACAGGAAGTATTTACAGCTTTTGCCCAGAAGTGCTTAGGAGTCAAGTTATCATTCAACATGGTTCTAGCCATTTCTTGTAATGACCTATTCTTCCTCTTAACAACACCATTTTGCTGTGGTGTTCTTGGTGTTGAGAAGTTGTGAAGAATTCCATTTTCTTCACTGAACCTCTAAAAACTTTCATTTTTGAACTCTCCTCCATGGTCACTTTTGATAGAAGTTATACATACTCCTTTTTCATTTTGAACATGTTTGCAGAATTTATAAAATTCCTTAAAATCCTCATCCTTGTGAGTGAGGAATATAACCCATGTCCATCTAGAATAGTCATCAACTATTACTAGTCCATATCTCTTCCCTCTAAGAGATGCTGTCCTTGTTAGGCCAAAGAGATCAATATGTAACAGTTCTAATGGTCTGGAAGAGGAAAGAATGTTTTTACTTTTAAAAGATGTTTTCACTTGTTTCCCTTTCTGACATGCCTCACAAAGTAAGTTATCCTTATATGACATTGTTGACAATCCTCTTATGAGGCTATATCTTTGCAATTTTGAGATTAATCTCAAACTTGCATGGCCAAGCTTCTTATGCCATAACCAATGACTTTCTTTGATAGACAGTAAACATGATACATTTTGATCCTTCAGTTCACCAAAATTGATCTTATAAAGATTGCCCTGTCTCTTTGCAGAGAAGAGATGTGATCCTTTAGAGTCTTTGACTAAGCATGATTCCTTGTTGAAGGAAACATCATATCCACTATCACAAAATTTACTTATGCTCAGTAAATTGTGTTTTAGCCCTTCAACAAATAACACATTCTCAATAGAGATACTAGGAGGAATACCTATCTTACCAATACCCCTGATTCTCCCTTTCTGATTACCTCCAAAAGTGATTGTACCACCATGCATTGGTGTCAGGTCTAGGAACATAGACCTTGCGCCCGTCATGTGATGTGAGCAGCCACTGTCCAAGTACCATGATTGGTGTTTCTTTTCTACCATCAAGGATGTCTACAACAGGAATTATTTTGTTTTTAGGTACCCATATTCTTTTGGGTCCTTTGGTGTTAGTCTTAGAAGTAGATGACTTGCTTCTTGTAGGCAATTTATTGCTTTTGGACTTTACATGTCCATTCTCAAAGTGTGGTCCATTAGAGGAAGCTTTCCTTTTGGTTGCTTCCTTCTTTCCTGTGAATCCAAGGCCAGATTTGTCATTTGGATGTCTGTTGTATGAAAGAATTTTCTTTAAATTTTCAGACCCACTAACAAATTTGCTTAGAGTACTCTTGAGAGATGTAGCTTCTTTGCGTAATTGAGCAATTTCAGCTTCATCTTTGCTCAAGGCTCTTACCTTGTTTAATTCATCAGTTTCCTTAATCAATTCATTCAATTGCCTTCTATGTTGTTCCTTTTCTATCTAGAGTTCACTTTTGTTTTTAATTAAGCATTGGTGATCAATGGTTAGTTTTTGAAAATCATCTGTTAGAGCATTATTGGCTGTGACTAATGTAGAACATTTATCAGATAGCTTAGTAAAAGAAGATCCAAGTTCTTCATGCTCTTTTGAAAGTTTTCTTAATTTCTTTTTCATAGATAAATAGATTTTTGAAAGAATGGATGAATTAGAGAGAAGTTCTTGATAAGCTTCTTGAAGAGAAATAAGATCATTGAGGTCTACCTCTTGTTCTTTATCATCTAAAGCTTCAGACGCAAATGTAGAGTGGGTGTTGTCTGGTGTATTTTCATCATCAGATGTAGACAATGTGGAGGTTGTGTCTGCCATTAGACAGAAGTTAGCTTCTTCGTCTGATGCTTCAGAATTTTCTTCATCTATTGAGTCATCTAGATCATCCCATGTGGACATCAATCCTTTCTTTTTCTTGGGAAATCTCCTGTTGACCTTTTCTTTTCCTTTGCTGAGCTTAGGACATTCTGACTTGAAGTGTCCAGGCTTCTTACACTCATAGCAAACGATGGGATTTTTCTCTTTCTTCTCACGGTCTATTAAGTACTTCTTATTGTAGTTTTTCCATCTTGATCCACCTTTCTTTTTCCACATCTTGTGGATTTTCCTTGAGATGAAGGATAGCTCATCATCATCTTCTGATTCTTCTTCACTTGAGGAAGTGGACTCTATTTTTGACTCTTCTGCCTTTAGAGCCTTGGTGGTGTGTCTTTTGGATGGTCTGGAGGACTAACTTTTTGATGAAGATTGTTCTTTAGGTGTTGTTTGATTTGGCTTGTGAGCTTTCAGAGCCAAAGACTTGCCCTTTTTCAGTTTGACATCTCCTTGCAGTTCTTGCTCATGCAGCATTAGAATTCCTACTAACTCTTCGAAAGGCATATAATCTAAATTTTTGGAAGCTCTAATGGCTGTGACCTAAGGTCTCCATTGTTTAGGCAAGCTGCGAAGATTTTTGTCAACATGCTCGAAATTCTCGAAACTTTTACCAAGGTTTTGAAGTTCATTTAAAATAGTTTGGAATCTAGACAACATATTAGTTATGGTTTCATCTTCTTCCATAGCAAAGAGTTCATATTCTCTAGTAAGAATACTTACCTTGTTCCTTTTTACCTGTGAAGACCCTTCATAAGTTATTATGAATGTGTCCCACATGTCTTTGGTAGATTTGAACTGGCTTATCTTTCTGTGCTCAGTTTCTGAGATGCATGCATCTATTGCATTTCTTGCTCTGGAGTTGAGAACGAATTTGTTCTTTTGTGCCTCAGTCCATTGTTCTTTTGGGATTTCAGCTTCATTATCATCAACTGGAATATAATCTCCATTTTCTACGACATCTAGCATGTCTATATGACATGATTCAAAGTACGTTTCCATTCTTTGTCTCCAATATGTGAAGTTTTCACCCTTAAAGATTGGAGGTTTGTGTAGACCCTTCTCTATCCTTGTGTAGGATCTTTAGCTCTGTATCTGTGAAGATAGTTATCAGAGACTGAGCTTTGATACCAATTGAAATACACAAGAACACATTAGAAGGGGGGGTTGAATAGTGGGTTTAAAGTTTTTCGCAAATACTATTAGTTCACAAATTACCCTCTTGGATATATGTTAGTTTAAAACAGCAAGTATATCCTTACAAGGCAAAGCTTAGAAAATCTTTTCAAAAGAGCACAGTGAGCAAGATAAATATTTGTAACTTGAATTGGTATATGCAATTGCAAAGCAAAGACATTGTAGAGTACACTTCTCATTTTAGTTGTCTCTTTGAACCATTATTGTTTTTCTACCTGATTGGTCTATTAGTTAATTATTTTATATAGAACTTGATTTTATTGTATTATTTGTCTTTTGTTTGTTACTTTTTTATTGCTTCATCATGTGGCAGGGAGGTGTTGGTATATGCTAAATTACTCATGAAATGATGTCTGAACAGGTGGATTGTGGAGTATCAAATTGATGGTTTTCAGTTCCATTCATACTCACAATGGTTTTGCTTCTTTTACTGGAGAATTGGAGGAGTAGAGCATTTTTCCAAAGTTTATTGCTTCTTAATTCTTATGAATAAATTTACTTGAGTTTTAGTTGGTTATGCTAAGATATTTTAGTTCCAAGATTTTGCTTGAATCCTAATGCTGTTATCAAGGCATTCATATTGTTTTTCTCCCCTTTCAAAAGATTTAAATATGTTTTTGATCCCTTTAATATACTGATTTTTTTGTTTTTGTCATTCTAAAGTTATTTTTTCAAAATAATCCTTGTAAGCAATTGTTCACTTCTTTTTAGGACATGATGAAGCTGGATGAATATGTGAGCGTGCTCTCATGACGCATTCCAAACATTCACCATGTGAATGATAGCTCAATGGTATATTGGATTTTTTGTATTCCTTTCTCCTTTAAGATAATTGATGTTTAATTTTCCTCTTCATTACTTTCTGGCATATTCGTTGACAGTTCAATGGTATATGTTCTTTTCTTCATTTGTCTAATGACATCTGCCTTGCTTTCTTCTGTTTATATATACAAGCCCTTAACATATTTGTATTATGTATTTTTTTATGATATACAATGCCAACCAGTGTCAATTAATTAATAATGTTTGTAGTAAAAGTAGATGCTTTCATTATTTGCAGGTCATATCTTACATCAGAGGTCCCCTTCTCTTTGTTTTCAATTTCCGTCCAAAAGATTCGCATAATAATTACAGCATAGGTGTAGAAGAAGCTGGGGAGTATCAAGTAAGTGTCAGTTCATGAAATTTGTAACTTCTCGTTTTATTATTGTTATTAAAATTATTTTATTGATGTACTGTTATCTTTGCTCATTTATTTGAAGGCATAGTTTTCTGATTATTTTGTTTTAGGCCCTTTGAAGGGATAACTAATTTTTTGTTGCCACAAATTATTCTGAACACAGATGAATTAAAATATGGTGGTCAAGGGATCCTTAAAGAAGAACAGTATTTTATAAAAACTATCAGCAGCAGAAGGTATTCATGCTCTTTCAAACTCTTTCCTTTCCATTTTTCTCCTCTCTTGAAAGATAACCATTGGTACTTTTTATTTATTTATTTTGTATCTTTGATGTGTACAACAAATGTATTTGACTCTTGACAGTTGATGGCCTGCGAAACTGCTTAGAGGTGTCACTACCCAGCAGAATTGCTCAGGTTGATAATTTCGTCATTCTTGTTACATTTTACTTTATTCCCAAGAACCATATGTATCATAATCATACAATCAAAAGAATTGAAATATATCTAAGTTGAAGTTGTTTTTCTACGTTCTCATTAGCCCTTATTTGGTATCAATAACAAACCAAAAACTTTTGAAGTAATATGCATATGTTTGTATTGACTACCTCTACTAAGGATAAGGACTTTCTACATTTTTCAGGTTTATGAGTTAAGCCGGATTTTGAGAATATAAGACACACTGCATCCATGGAAGTAACTTTCAGCCAGAAGAATTTCATGGCATTTTACCACTGAATGCTTTCTTTGGTATGCCTAGCAATGTAAGAAAGGGATAAGATTAAATGCGATCCTTAGCTTACATGTGTACACCTACATGAAGGTGCAGATGTTAATTCAATGGGTTGATGCAAGCCACTTTTGTGGGTTATACTATAATCCGTGTGAAAGCTTTTAGAGCAATGGATCCTATATTTATACACATGCAAGATACTGAAGTATTGAACTTCATGTTGTAATTAATAAAACTAGGATCATGCTTGTAAAGCCTACTGATTTATGTACCACAAATGTGCTAGGTTGTGTGCAGAGTTACTTTAGGCTTATGAGGTGGTTTTGATGAAGAGGAATTTATAAGATAGGATTTTTTATTATTATTATTTTGAACATTATATTCATAAAGCAAAGAGGAGTGAAGTGATTATTGATTGATGTAATTAAAGCCATTAGTTACACTGGGACTGAATTGTTGGTCTTTTTTACCTTAAAAATGGGTTCGGTTGGGAGGAAGGAAAAAGAATGAAAGTAAAATGAGATCAAAGTTTTGAATTAAAGTATAATTTAAAAGTGTAGATTTTACGTTATTTATTGTTTTTCCGTTTTCTTTCGGTGTATAACGAACGAAAATTAAGTTTACTTGAGTTGTGGATATGTTTTTAAGTCTAATTTATATGAAGATAAATCTTACATTATGGTGGGCAAAAATTACCTTGACAAGGCTAATAAATATTTTGATCCAGTAACATCATGAATCCGATAACATAACTCTTTTTTTAGATATTGGTTAAGAATTAAGAAATGACTAAAACATATTTTGATCCACTTATTTTATTTTGGTACATGTTCTAATTAATGGTAGTAGTTGATTTAAAATTATATAAAAATGCATATAATTAAATTTATAATTTTCTTAATATGTAATATTATTAAAAAAAATATAATATAGTTAAAATTCTATATTTAAAGTGAGAATGACATATATAATCACACATTCCAATGAAGGGTGTTTATAAATTAAATCGATCTAAAAAAATCGTGAAACCAATAAAAAAAAAATCACAAAATCGAATTTGATTTGATTGTTTGGATTTTTTTTTTTTTAAACCGGACGGTTTGATTTGATGTTCGATTTTGAGGTCTATGGGGAAGAAAAACCTAGAAATCTATCTTTATCTTCAATCCACGAGCCCATGACTCTGAGCAAGTGAACCAATCCCTCCGTGAGCCAGATCTGTGATGCACCCACCTCCTCGACGCGAGGCACCATCTGCGATGCTGACGTGAGCCCCCATCCGAGACGCAAGCATCATCTTTGCTGCCATCAACCTTGAGCCACTCTCGCCTTTGCCTCGTGCAACTCTCGCACCATCCGTGACGCCGATGTGATCCCCCCATCCGTCACTGCCGCCATCGGAGCTCTCTACCTCTTTCATGTTAACATCGTTTTTCCCTTACAACTTGCCTAATACGTAAGCTTGTGTTTATCCTAAACTTTATGGTTTTTCATCGATTGCCTTTATTTTCCTTTTTCCCCCTATCACTGATGTGGCTGTCTTATTATTGATTCTTCAATCACGTTGAAGATTTGGAGCTCTGTTTGCATATAGTTGTAATGTACCAATTCTACCAAACTTTGAAACAATTGAACACTTAGTTTATTTTAGATTCATTGATATTTTTAAACAATGCTTAATTCAATGTTGTTTCATAATTTTTAACTGTCTATTTTATTCTATTACATGTTGGATCGAATGTGTTTGGTAGTTTTTGTTTGTGATGATGATGGAAATTTTCCATGTTACAAATTCTACTCCAAAGTTCCAACGATAATTGCTTTGAACGATCTGGTTTTGATGGGTGTCTTATGAGTGCATTGTTTGTTTTGTTGAATTAGACACTCTCTCCTCGTTACCATAGTAAAAAAAAAAAAGGAAATGTTGTCTGACTAATGTTCCCCTGCATCAACTTTGAGGATGAAGAGTGACTGAGTGAGATAATGGTGCTTGGGTTTATGTTCTAAAAATGACTTTGATCTTTACTGGTTTACTTTGATAATAAGAGAATAACTTTAGATTGTATTATGTTCTGAAAATGACTATCATACTTACTGGTTTAGTTCTCTGTTATCTCTTTGCAACTTAATTGGTTCTTTGTGACTAGTTCTTTGTGATATTGGGTTTTGTGAGTTTTAAGATTTTGAATTTGTATTTTTTTTTTAAATTACAAAAACCACAAAAATCAAATTGAACTAAACCGCATCACGAACATCCTAATATAAGTATGAACATCCCTCTAAGAAACACACGATTCACAATTTTCTTCAAAACGATACCGCCAAGGATTGTGTTTCACTGGTAATAAACCATTCTGAAATGGATAGATAGATAGATAATAGCTGAAAAGCAATCTCTGGAATTCGCAATGGATTTCCCTCCATACCATTGATCCCAGTTGTGTAGCAACACTTACCGTGCCCTCGTTCACCTCCTCTCCCACCTTTCTGCGTACAACACTTCAATTCAACCTTCAACTCAACCCCTCAACACTCTCGGTATGTCTATCAACCTCAAATCCCTAAATTTTTTTTCTTTTTTCATTATTATACGCTTCTATGAATGTGTTTAAGGTCAAGAAACTAAATGGCGTGTGCTTTGCAAAGTGTTTTAAATTGCCAAACACTTGTTCTCACACTTTTTAATATATTCTATTTTTTTTTTGCTCACTGATTCTGGCTTCCTTACTTTTAAAATAAGCCCGACATTTTAAGTTTATTTGAACTTTTGGAAATTAATTTCAAAAGGGTGTACTTTTTTCGTTAAAAAGATAATTTTTAAAATTTTTCAAGTTCTCATTGAAGTTTGAATGTTTTTAAGATATGTTGTGGTTATGGATCAATCTGTTTCAATTGTGCTCTTCTGATATTTCTTTATTTGAATGTGGTTTCAATTCAGTGTTTCTGAATTTTTGGTAAATAGAAAATCAAAAGGGCTCTTTTTTTCTTTTTTAAGTTTCCACTTGGGTTAGGAATTGGAGTTTAAGATCAGGTTTTTGGTTATGGATCAACTTACTGATATTTTCAATGCCATGTGTGCTTATCATATTTATTTATCACTTTTAAAAAAAGAGCTATTTTTCCCTGTTTCAAGGTAATGGCAGCGGTAGATGTTAGGATCAATCAATCAAGAGGGGGGTAAATTGATTTAACGTAAAGTGACAGATTCTTCTCTTTAAAAGATTTTTCACCACTGCTCTTGAGGTTTTAATAAAAACGTTTTCAGAGAATGTTATATCGATTGAATAAACCAGAAAAACAACCTCAGCTTAAGATAGAAATGATTTAGAACAAATTATCTTGATAAAGATAAAAAAACTAAATTGACAAAGATTAAGGATAGAGAGATTGAGCTTGTTGATTTATACTGGTTTGAACAACCACCCGATCTACATCCAGTTCTCCTTTTCACCAAGAGGTTCCACTATGAATTTGATTACATATACCATGCACACACAATTCACAGCAAATCCTAATTTCAACCTGAAACAGGAACCTAGAAGATTGAATGTGAAAACACCATTCACCATCCAATTTCTAAACACAATACTACAAACAAAATTAGAAATAACCATCTAATTTCAACTCAGCATTTATGAACGAAATTCCCACAATGCTAATCAAACAAGATCAATGAAAAAGATTAAAGAACGAAAACACCTTGACCTGCTGATATAATAGGTATGAGATCAATTCAAGAAACTCCAATATGAGCAAATTTTTAGCAGTCAAAAACAAATGTTGAATCACCTCAGTTCATGAAAGAAAGAGAGGGATATAGCTGTATAGGCTCAAAGGTTCAATCTCAATTGAGTATAGCAGTAAAAACAATATTGAGTTTTTTTGAAACTCGAGATTAGAGAATGTACAGAAGAAAGAAGAGAAAATCAAATCAAAGATTTGGATTTTGACAATAGAAGAAGTGAAAAGATATTGTGACTGTTGGTTTTTCTGCACAAAATGATATGGATTCAAATATATGGCATGGGTCAAAAAGATTCGGAGTTAGTTAGACAAAGAATGAGTCTTGGAGATCTTTAAAAATGACCATTATACCAGATATAATCGATTGCAACAAGGTGTAATCGATTATCTCATGTATCAGAATATGATTTACACTTGTTGTCAGTTGTTGTAATCGATTGCAGAACACATGTAATTGATTGCAAGCAAGACAAAGCCAATTCTGAATATCAGAGATCATCTGGTAATCGATTGCCACAGGATGGTAATCGATTGCAAATGAAATAGAACAATTTCTGAACCTCAGAGATTGTCTTGTAATCGATTGCAATGGATACAGGGCAATATCTGAACTCTGAAATTAACATTATAATCGATTGCAATGGTTGGTAATCGATTAACCCGATACCAGAGATGGTTTCAAAACTGATTAGACCTTCTGGTAATCGATTCCTACAACTTGTAATCAATTTCAATCACTCAAAATTAGTTCCTAAGAAGTAAATCATCTAGTGATGCTAGAGATAATAGAAAACAGGGCAAATCAAACATCAAACAAGAATGATATGGCTTAGTCTATAACAAACAATACAATGCCATCATCCATACATGTTATGACATAAAATAGAAAATTCTAGACTAAGAGAACGGAGAAGACTTAAGGTATGAAGATACCAAAAATCTAAATGAAGAGGCGAGGCATCAATCTTCAGTAGAATGGATCAAGAAAACCAAGAACAGGAGCCTAGGTCCTCTGAAGTTGTTGTTTCGGATTTTTTGGATCCTGAGAATCCAATTCACTAGAAGGATATACATGAGGTTCAGGAGACCATTGAGAGGGTTGGAGACAAGGATATGGATTTTGCTTCCAACAAGATGGTCCTATATGATATAGAACACATGATGGGAATAGAGGACATGTCTACCCAAGCAAATGGTTCTGATAAGGAGTAGAAGCTAATGAATGAGTTCGAGCTGGTTATGAAAGGAACTGAAGACCTTATTTGTGATGGTGATTTAATCCCCTTGAACTTGGGATTATATGAGAAACATAATAATGGTAGAGAAGTTGGGTTGATGGATTACCAAGTCGAAATGGAAGAGGGAGAAAGTTCTAGAGATTTGGGAATAGATGGCAATTCAATTGATGTGTCTTCTGCTGATGCTTTAATTTTACAACAGATGGAAGTAGATGAGGTTTAGAAGCCTGAAAATCCTTCTAAGATTGAGAATCAAGAAAAGGAAAAAGGCTATGACTCTAATTCCTCTATGGTAAATGCAGTTCAAGATGCCAATAGTAGTGGACAAGTGGAGCCTAGAACTAATGGCAAGAAAGGGATTGCATGCGGACTTGACGTAGCAATTTCTCAAGAAATCATTGAATGTCAGAAGGAAGATAAAACAAAGGTATTCTTCTGATATTATTGTTAATTTTTTTTTTATGGTGCATTATTGTCCTTAACTTGTGATCACATTAAGCTTCATTTTATTTTTGCTACTTTCAATTTTTTCTTAGTATGTACCACCAATGATGAATTGAAGATTTTGATCCAATGATGATCCTTTTGTTATATTTAGTTTAGTAAGTTCAAAATATATTAGCCTAGCATTGCAGTGTTTTACACAGTTCCCCTCCCATTCCCCTAAACAATAATTAAAAAAAAAGTGTAATCACGTTGTTGTATGTCTATATCCAAAGTCTTTTATATGGTTTTCAGTTCCCATTTATTTTTCCTATTTGAGCTTTTAGGAAAAACTAACTAAAGATTCGAAATATGATAAGAATTATATGTTCATCTATAGCTTTGGACACCTTATATGGAGTTCCATATTGTGGACTGACTGTGTAATGATTTTAAGACTAGTTACATTGATTCTCCTTTTACTAAGTTTTGATCATCTTCTGCAGTTGGATAGTGCTAGTAAAAAGAGTAACCGTGGTGGGAACAAAGGAAAAAAGGAGGTATTCTTCTAATAATGTTATTGATTTTCTTTTTTGATGTTATATTACTGTTAATTTTTTATATGGATTTTGAGGCTTGTTAAGTCCACCTCTTTTGAAGTCATTTCAACATCAGTTAATTGATAGTATTCTGTTATTCGTGAAGAATAATTTATATATCTGAATGTTTTCAGCATCTGATTGATTTCTTTATTTTATAAAACATTTTTTTGTAGAAAGTAGATAGAAAGAAGAGAGCGGAAAAGAACAAAAAACTTGGTGTTAAAAGATTGCAAATATAGTATGTACAGAAACCAATAGCTGTCTCACATTGTCGCCATTATCACATGGGAAGGTGCCATGAGGTAGTTTTTACCCAATTATATTAAACTGTGAAATATTTTTCACTTTATACTTATATGGAACACATCATCTCTTGTTGATTTTAATTGTTGTGATCATTTTACATTGAGCCATTGCATGATACATATGACAGTTTGCTATTCTGGTGTTGATACTTCATTTAACTGATTTAAGAGGTAATATATATTCACTTATTCTAACCTGGAACCTGCAAAAAGTTCATTTATAATATATATGGGGTAGTGTAAGAGAATACTCTTCTCGATGATCGCTCTGATGTATTTTTCTCTGTTTTCCTTTATATCACTCACTGTATTTCTTTCTGCTAGTGCTGTCATTGTTGGTTATAACTAACTAACTCTTGTCTTAGATGAATGCTGACATTAGGGTTGTAAGTCAGAGTCAATGACATTTTCTACATTTTCATAAAATCCATTCAATTTCATTTTCTAAAATTGATAAAATGCATTTTCTTGCTATGCAAGAAGATTTCCATATTTAAAAGTTATTTTAAAAATTATGTGTTGGTTCTTCATTTTCAATATTTATATTATGTGACATTTGAATTGGTATGAGCCCTTGATTACTCCTTATTGGAAAAATATCAAATCATTCTTACTTCCGTTTTGCTTGCCTAATTCTGAAACAAATTTAGCAGGGTGACAAGTGTCAGTTTTCACATGATGTGGTGCCTCATACAAAATCCAAGGTATTGGTCTTTTATAAAAGATTACTCCTTATTATATTTTTTCCACAAGTTGTAACAAGAACCAGGAGAAATTTACAAGTGCTTGTATTGATTTTGAAATTGCAGCCATGTACTCACTTTGCTCGTCACTCTTGCATGAAAGGGGATGATTGCCCTTTTGATCGCCAACTCTCAAAATATCCTTGTATCAATTTTGTGTCCAAAGGCTCTTGTTATAGAGGTGATGCTTGCTTGTTTGCTCACCAGGTACCACATCCTATGTGACTTGATTTCACTTCTTGTAAATGACTGCTAATAGACTTAATATAAACGTGATATCAACCTTAATTTTTATATGCATGCATCGGAACTGTATAACTATTCTCATAATTTAAAATGGGAACTTTCTGATTCAGGTACCAACCAAAGAAGACATCCCTACACCTTCAAATATGTGCAGACCAGAGTTGTCTCCACTTCTGCTCGGAAATGCAAATTCCAGCACACCACTTAACTACAACCATGGCTCTAGCTCTGTCCAGAAAAAACCGCTTTACTAATTTTGCGGGAATTCATTCAGGCATCAATGTTGAACATAAGGTGACAAACACTGTACAGAAACAGCCTACACCCCCTAAAGGAATTAGTTTCATCAATCTTGCAAAACCCAGCCCAAGTTCGCTGAATCAAGGCACAGTAACAACCAAGGAAAGTCCTGTACAAATTGGGACCTGTGAAGATCAAAGTGCATTTCATAAAACTCAAAACAAAGTGGAGATTCCTAAGAAATTGCCAGCTGTGACACCTAAGGGAATTAACTTTCTTTCTTTTGGCCAAGGCTCTGTCAGCAGTTTTAAAAATGCAATTCATTCCAATGTGAGTAGGGAAAATGGTATCAAGATACCTCAGTTATTCAATTTTGGTTTGCCTGAGCAGGCAAATTCCTCCCTAAATAAAGATAGTTACAACAAAGCTAGTGACATAAGAAAACAAAATGTACCACAGACTGATCTATTCTTAAATGAGATTTTAGGAAAAAATCAATCTGTGGCAGAAAGAATGACATCAAAGCCTCCAGAGAAAACCTCAGTAGATGTTTTTATGAGGAATCATAGCCATAGTAGAGATCAGTTCAAGAGGGAAAAACATCATCTGATATTTCTCAAAGTTCAAAGGGCCAAAAGGCACTCTTATCAACTTTGGCATTTGCAGCAGAGCATGAATCTGACATTAAGATGAAATAGCCAATTGAGACTTTTTTATTTAATAGTTCAATTTTATTTTTTTAAATGCAATTGATCTCCTTTCCATATTATTTATTAAACTAACTCCTTCCCATATTATACATTAAATTGACTCCCTTCTCATTTCTCATGTTGACTTTTTACTTGAGAGTTCCATTTTTCTTTTTTAAATACACAATTAATCCTCATCTTGTATTATTAATTAAACTGTCCTCTTTCCATATTATTCATTAAACTGACTCCTTTTTCATATTATTAACTAAACCTTTTTTTTTATTTAATAAAAATAATAGTTAAAATAATAAAATGAAAAAAGAAAATTTAATACCAAAATTAATAATTACTAATCTAAAAAACAACAAATAGTATAACTAAAATTTTAACTTAATTTAATAACATTAATTTCTTTTAGTTATTTGTTTTTTAAAAAAATGATATTTATTTTCTCATTAAATATTTTAGAAGTTAATAAATCATTTTAAATAATAAAATTAGGCTAAATTATAATTATAGTATCTTTAATTTTTTTTAATATGCAATTTTAATTTGTGATGTTTAATTATAACATTTGTTTTTTTTTTCTTCTAATTTTATAACTATCAATTTTGGTTCATCTAATAGGTTATGAACTAATATTTGTGATTAGTAGACTTTTTAATTTAATCATAAATTAATTAAAATCCATTAATAATTATGATTAATATAGTTATTTATAATTAATAAATTTTAATTAACTTAATAATTTGATTAATCAGAATTATTAATTGAAAATTATTGCAACAAAATGGGATTTTTTGGCACCATTTTAATGCAATTTTAGATGAAATGAAGTACTTAAAATTGTGCAATTGATTTCATCTACATAAGTATTATTAAAATGAATTATTGTCGGTGTTTAAAAACATATTTCATATAAGCAAATTGAAACAAAAAATCACTCTTAATGAATAAAATTTTGCAACAAAAGTGATTTTTTAATGTTTTTTTGGCATTATTTTGATAAGATTTTAGTTTGAATAAAGTGTTTAAAGTTATATTGTTGGTTTTATTTAGGTCAATACTATGAAAATGCAATGTTTTAAATGTCAAAAAACATGCTCCACATAAGCAAATTGAAATGAAAAATCATTCTAAAGGAATGAAATTTTGTAACAAAAGTGATTTTTTTTTAAGTTTTTGGTCATTATTTTGATGTAATTTTAGTAAGAACAAATTGCTTAATATTGTATAGTTGACTTCAATTACATGAATATTATGAGAATGTCGGTGTTAAAAAACATATTCCACTTAAGCAAATTAAAGGAAAAGATGACCCTCGTGGAATGAAAATTTGTAACAAAAGTAATTTTTTCATTCCAGGAGGGTGATTAAAATTCATTAATTATAAATAATTATATTAATCATAATTATTAATTAATTTTAATTAATTTATGATTAAATTAAGAAGTCTACTAATCATAATTATTAGTTCATAACTTGTTAGATGAACCAAAATTGACAATTTATAAAATTATAAAAATCAAATGTTATAATTTAAGATCACAAAAATCAAAATCGCATATTAAAAAAAAAATTAAAGAGACTATAATTATACTTCAGCATAATTTTATTATTTAAAATGATAAATTAACTTCTAAAATATTTTATGAGTAAATAAATATAATTTTTTTTTTATAAAACAAATAACTAAAACTTGGTTAAAACATTTAATGTTATTAAATTAAATTAAAATGTTAGTTATATTATTTGTTAATGTTTACACTATTAATTATTATTTTTTTATTAATTTTTTTTTTTCATTTTATTATTTTAATATTTTAACTATTATTTTTATTAAATAAATAAATAAGGTTTAGTTAATAAATATGCCAAGTAGATCAATTATGTATTTAAAAAAGAGAAGGAACTTCCAAATTTTGTAGATGATAGCAAGACAGTTGTTTAGTTACGTGTTTTGGTGTAATCTTTCAACAATTTTACTAATCAGACTGTTGTTAGTTATGTGATGTGTTGTAATCTTTAAGCAATTTTACTTTGGAACCGTTTTATTTTTTTTATTAGAACATGATTGAATGCATTACAGTCCATGGAGTATCAATGGCAAATGTATATAATAGCACTCTTCCAAATTTCATTATATCTTCTCCCACGGAACTTGCCTCCCATAGGATGGTTAAATGTGACTCAGATGGTTCGGTGTACAGGGTCGAATGCTCTTCAGCCTGTGCAGGCACATTCAGTGGTCTCATAGTGAAAATTGGTTGTGACTATAGATGAATCCTAAGATAAATTTTGTATGCAATATGAACTTGCTACTGCACGTGCCAAACGTCAACAATAAAATCTTATGAGGGTGATTCATACGTGCTACACACTTTAATTACATTCTTAGTTTTGTCAATAGAAGAAATGCCATAGAATTCTTCTAGATACGTCAAATCTTTTGAGTTCTAATAAAAACCTTCCACAATGATGCAACTTCTCCAATAGAGACAACTCCCCGACCCTCACAGTCATTTTAAAACTAAAGCAGATTTGAATCAAATGAATCATAATTAATAAACTAGATAATTTGCTGATTATCCATTTGTGACATCATCATCATCAGAATCTAATTCCCACCAAAAGCCTCTGTTATCCTTATAGTCATCATCAACTTCATCAAGGTATCTTCAATATTATCCGTTAATTATTTGCTTTTGAACTGCATTACATGGTTCTTTTATCTTTATCTTCTATTGTTTTAGTTTCTATTTTAGTCAATAAGTGGTTCCTACACTTTAGGAGCAAGTTAGGTTGTTATCCACATATTGTTAAAATCTTGATAACGTGATAATTTTCTGTTTTATTTGAATTATTATAAATGTACCGCTGCTGCTGATGAATAAAATTGATTAATTCCATTCCTTCTTCAAATATTCAACGCATTCCTCTTTGCTTTGCTCCTTTGTTTTATTTTTCTTTTCTGCCATAAAACCAACAAAGTGGTATCATAGCTATCTTCTTACGAGACCTGTGAAAATGGAAGTTGAAGCAAGCTTTTCACAAGTTGCTCCTCCTGTCTTTGATGGGGAGAACTATGACCTTTGGGTAGTTAGAATGGAGTCCTACCTAGAGGCATTGGATTTATGGGAAGTTGTGGAAGAGGATTACAATATTCCTCCGCTGCCAGACAATCCCACCATGGCTCAAATAAAAAATCACAAGGAAAGGAAAACCAAGAAAGCAAAGGCAAAGTCTTGTTTGTTTGCTGGTGTTTCAAAAACTGTCTTCACTAGAATCATGACCCTCAACACCAAAAGCAATATGGGATTATTTAAAGGAAGAATACGCAGGGGATGAGAGGATTCGAGGCATGCAAGTGCTGAACTTGATGAGGGAATTTGAGCTCCAAAGGATGAAAGAGTTTGAGACAATTAAAGAATACTCGCAAGACAGATTGCTTGACATTGCTAATAAGGTTAGATTACTGGGCATTGAATTTGTTGATTCCAGAATTGTAGAAATTTTTTTGGTTACAGTGCCTGAGAGATATGAAACATCAATAACCATGTTGGAGAACACAAAGGATTTGTCCAAGATCACTTTGGCAAGACTATTACATGCCTTGCAGGCCTAGGAGCAGTGAAGGCTTATGAGACAAGATTATGTGGTTGATAGTGCTTTACCAGCCAAGCATCATGAAGGTGAAAGTACTGTAAATGACCAAAGTAAAGGTAAGGGTAAAAAGAAAAATTGCCCACCTTGTCACCATTGTGGCAAAATGGGTTACCCACCATTCAAATGCTGGAGAAGACCAGACGCAAAGTGCAACAAATACAATCAACTTGGACATGAAGCTGTGATTTGCAAAGGCAAGTTTCTATAGCATGAAGACAATGCCTAGGTTGTAGAGCAAGACGAAGAAGATCAAATGTTTGTGGCAACATCTTTTTCAACAAGGAGTAGTTCAAAATGCTGGCTGATTGACAGTGGTTGTACAAACCACATGACATATGACAAAACACTCTTCAAGGATTTGAAGCCTACTAAAGTCTCAAAAGTCAGAATTGGGAACGGTGGCTATATTTCGACAAAAGGAAAAGGAACCATCGTAATCTCAATAAGTTCAGGTACAAAGACAATCTCAGATGTTCTTTATGTACCTAATATTGACCAAAATTTGCTTAGCGTGGGTCAGTTGATAGAAAAAGGATTTAAAGTATCCTTTGAAAATCAACATTGCCTTATCTTTGACATTGTTGGTCGGGAGATGCTGAGAGTTAAAATGAGAGGTAAAAGCTTCTCATTTGATCCAATTGAGGAGGAGCAAGTAGCCTATTTGACTCAAGCTAGCCCCACAAAACTTTTGGCATAAGAGACTTGGCCATTGTCATATTCAAAGAATGCTAAACATGAAGAAGAAAGACATGACAGGAGGTCTACTGGTATTTTTTGATCACTTGCCAAATTGCAATGCTTGCCAGTTTGGTAAACAAAATAGAATGCCATTTCCCAAATCAACTTAGAGAGCCTCTCAAAAGCTGTAACTAATTCACACTGATGTGGTAGGACCTCAAAGAACACCATCACTACAAGGTAGTTCATACTTTATTCTTTTCATAGATGATTTTACAAGAATATGTTGGATTTTTTTCTTAAAATTCAAGCATGAAGTGGCTGGAGTATTTATAAAGTTCAAGAAAATGGTGGAAACTCAAAGTGGTTGCAAGATTCAAGTTCTAAGATCCGATAATGGGAAGGAATATACCTCAGCACAATTTAATTTATTTTGTGAAGAAGCTGGCATTGAACATCAACTCATAGCTCCATACACTCCAGAGCAAAATGGAGTTAGTGAAAGGAGAAATAGATCGGTAATGGAAATGGCTAGATGTATGTTGCATGAGAAGGAATTGCCTAAACAATTTTGGGTAAAAGCAACTAATACAATAGTATTTCTTCAAAATCGACTTCCAACCAAGGCCTTAGAAGATAAAACTCCTTTTGAGGTTTGGTATGGGTATAAGCCTTCATTGATCTTTCTTAAAGTGTTTGGTTCTATTTGTTTTGCACATGTTCCATAGGTTAAGCAGGACAAACTTGACAAGAAGGCGATTCTGGGTATTTTTGTGGGCTATAGTCCAGTTTCAAAGGCCTACAAAGTGTATCATCCTCAAACTGGAAAGATGGCTGTCACAAGAGATGTGCATTTCAATGAAGATCAGAATTGGGATTGGAAGAATCCACAAAGAACAAATGGATCCTTCAACAATATTGAAGACAATCATCTTGAAGAGCAAACAACAGAGTTGTTGCAGAATGAGTTAGAAGATGAACCCTCAATTAGAGGCGCAAGGCTATTGTCTGACATCTATCAAAGATGTAATGTAGCAATATGTGAACCTGCTAGCTGTGAAGAAGCATTAAAAGACCCAAAATGGAAAATTGCAATGAAAGAGGAGATGTCAATGATTCAGAAAAACAAAACATGGGAGCTAGTTGACAAGCCTATAGATAGAAAAGTCATTGGAGTTAAATGGGTTTTCAGAACAAAGCTTAATGCAGATTGCTCGAGTCAACAAATATAAGGCCAGACTCATAGTAAAAGGGTATGCACAATTTTTGGTGTTGATTATTCTGACACTTTTGCTCCTATGTCTAGATTAGACACAATTAGATTGGTGTTAATGGTTGCTGCTCAAAAGGGCTGGAAAGTATTTCAGTTAGATGTCAAATCAGCTTTTTTAAATGGAGTTTTACAACAAGAGATATATGGGAGCAGCCAGAAGGATTTGTGAAGCGAGGTGAAGAAGATAAAGTCTATCTATTAAAAAAGGCCCTCTTTGGCCTAAAGCAAGCACCAAGGGCTTGGTATAGTAGGATAAATGATCACCTTTTGAGCATCGGCTTTGTAAAAAGCATATCTGAATCCACTCTTTATGTGAAACATAAGGGAAACAATTTTCTCATAATTTCCCTCTATGTTGATGACCTTTTAGTGACCGGAGATAATACAAGGCTGGTTGAGGAATTCAAACAAGAAATGATGCAGGCTTTTGAAATGACAAATCTTGGTCTTATGACATACTTTCTTGGAATTGAGATCAAACAAAGTGAGAATGATGTGTTCATTTGCCAAAAAAAATATGCAAAGGAAATATTGAAGAAATATTCAAGTTATACGAATTCTCTAACAGTGATTGGGCTGGATCCATTGATGACATGAAAAGCACTTCAGGATATTGTTTCAGCCTAGGTTTAGGAGTTTTCTCATGGTGCACAAAGAAGCAAGAGATTGTAGCACAATCCACTACAGAAGCTGAATTCATAGCAGCAACAACAACTATAAATCAAGTTCTGTGGTTAAAAAAGGTTTTATGTGATTTACATATGCAGCGAGAATCATATGATAGAAATTTTCATTGACAACCAAGCAGCAATTGCAATTTCAAAGGATCTAGTGTGTCATGGGAAGACTAAACATTTTAACATCAAGCTCTACTTCTCAAGAGAGATGCAGCAAAATGGAGAAGTGATTTTGGTTTATTGCAAGTCAGAAGATCAATTGACAGATTTGTTTACAAAGCCACTTCCTATTCACAAGTTTGAGCTCTTAAAACAAAAGATTGGAGTTTGCAGATCCTAAAGCAAGGAGGAGTGTTAGTTATCTACTTTTGGATTGCATTATGTGGCTCTTTTATCTTTATCTTCTATTGTTTTAGTTTTTGTTTTAGTCAATAAGTGGTTCCTACACTTTAGGAGCAAGTTAGGTTGTTATCCACAAATTTCTAAAATCTTGGTAATGTGATAGTTTTTTGTTTTATTTGAATTATTATAAATGTAATGCTGCTGATGAATAAAATTGATTAATTCCATTCCTTCTTCAAATATTCAATGCATTCCTCTCTACTTTGTTCCTCTATTTTATTTTTCTTTTTTGCCATAAAACAAACATTATCATCTTTAGATGCTTCAGAAACAATATCATTTAGATTGAAATTATTTTTATCCTTATTAGGGTTATATGTCCGCTCCAACCTTTTCAAGATATCACGATCCTTCCAGTTTTTCACAATTGAAATAGCCTGCATTTTAGCTTTCCCCATTAGAATCTCCTCCCAAGAAAATGCAATATTAGCAATCCTCTTCAAGAAGCCATCATCAACATCCCCGATGACAACCGTTTTTAGACACCGCATCTTGGCTTCCTGTATCACATAAAAAAAGTTAGAATCATCAAGACACAAGGACCACACACTCAACCTGCCTATGATCCATGATATCCACAATGTGGCTTTGCAATGCTCGGCCTGTAGCTTGTGGCTTGTCCAACATGGTTCAAACTCGCAAGCCAACCCTTTAGAGCTCATCTGCCAAACCATACCCCACTTCGGGAGTGAGAACATTACTTGCAGCCTTCTTATACTTGTTCATTTTCATAGAATACTTGGCCACCAGCTTCACCCTCCTGCTCCCCCTAGCAGACTTTATCTAGTTTGTCCTCTTCGTGTGCTCACGCTCGTGCAATTGCATGAAATGGTTAACAAGCTTGTCATTAGTATGAAAATTTCTCCCACAAACCTTACAATGATGAGGTTGATTTGGCTTGATGACACCTTTGTTCTCTAAACGATAATAGTTCCTTCTCTTTCCTACTTTCCCTCATAGAGTGAGGGACATGGCTAAAAGTGTGGCTATTTGCATAAGCCACCATATAACGAACAACCCCAAATGAAGATGCAGCTATTCTTAGCTTATTTGAAACTTCATAAGGTGGGATTGAATTGGGTGGCTTTTTGTCCAAGTCCCAAAAAAGCCCCACCCTGCTTGGCTTCTAGTTTGGTGTAAATTTCAAAATTTTAACCCGGGAATGGCAATGTCTCAAGGTACCATTTGGTTCCTGTGAGAAAAAGAAGATGGTGCGAGGTTTGAGGATATGCAATGGGTTCTCTGTTCTTTTATAAAGCAGGTAATTTTTAAAGGAAACCATCGAATTAATCGAATCAAGTTTCATTGAATGAGAAAGAGTGAGAATTGTAGAAAATCCATTTTTCTAAACCAACACTTACAACGCTTCTTCAATTGAAGTTGCAACTCAACCCTCCCCCTTCTGGTTATAATGACCATGGTGATGGCTACCATGACTATCGTTTTAAGTCCTAGTAGGTTGAGAGGGTTGGGTTTGCTATGCAAAATTTTCTTCAGTAGTGGTTGTAGGCTCAGGTTTAGGGTTTGTTGAGACGATATTGATCAACACAGAGGAGTTGCGCTTGTAATTCTCAATGTGCGACTCATGTGTGAGGAGAAGTGTGCATATTTCATCAATTGAGAACAAAGGATGCTTGCTAGTGATAAGAGAGAGAAAGAGAGGAGTCATACACCTCTAGCATGCCATCGACAATTACATTGATGTGTTCTCTGGTGGAGATAGGATCACCGATGACGATCAAAGAGTTTGCAAATGTTTGGATCGCAGAGAGAAAACTCGAGACCAAGCGTCCTTTGAGTGTAAGAGAACGAAGTTCTGTGAGAAGTTGGCTCAACTTCGTAGTGAGCTAAGTGTAAAATTGGTTGTGCAGTTGAGCTAAGCGTAGAACTAGTTGTTTCCTTGGAGGGATGTTCATACTTTATATTAGGGGTGTTCGGAGTGCGGTTTAGTTTGGTTTGGTTTTTGTAAATTTTTTTTAAAAAATAGAAACTCAAAGTCTTAAAACTCACAAAACCCAATATCACAAAGAACTAGTCACAAAGAACCAATTAAGTTGCAAAGAGATAACAAAGAACTAAACCAGTAAGTATGATAGTCATTTTCAGAACATAATACAATCTAAAGTTATCCTCTTATTATCAAAGTAAACCAGTAAAGATCAAAGTCATTTTTAGAACATAAACCCAAGCACCACTATCTCACTCAGTCACTCTTCATCCTCAAAGTTGAAGCAAGGGAACATTAGTGAGACAACATTTCCTTTTTATTTTACTACAGTAACGAGGAGAGAATGTTTAATTCAACAAAACAAACAATGCACTCATAAGACATCCATCAAAACCAGATCGTTCGAAGCAATTATCATTGGAACTTTGGAGTAGAATTTGTAACATGGAAAATTTCCATCATCATCACAAACAAAAACTACCAAACACATTCGATCCAACATGTAATAGAATAAAATAGACAGTTAAAAATTATGAAACAACATTGAATTAAGCATTGTTTAAAAATATCAATGAATCTAAAATAAACTAAGTGTTCAATTGTTTCAAAGTTTGGTAGAATTGGTACATTACAACTATATGCAAACAGAGATCCAAATCTTCAATGTGATTGAAGAATCAATAATAAGACAGCCACATCGGTGATAGGGGGAAAAAGGAAAATAAAGGCAATTGATGAAAAACCATAAAGTTTAGGATAAACACAAGCTTATGTATTAGGCAAGTTGTAAGGGAAAAACGATGTTAACCTGAAAGAGGTAGAGAGCTTTGGTGGTGGTAGTGACAAATGGGGGCTCACATCGGCGTCGCGGATGGTGCGAGAGTTGTGCGAGGCAGAGGCGAGAGTGAGTTGAGGCGGAGGCAAGAGTGGCTCAAGGTCGACAACGGCAAAGATGATGCTTGCGTCTTGGATAAGGGCTCACGTCGGCATCACAGATGGTGCCTCGCGTCGGGGTCTCGGAGGTGGCTCGCGTCGAGGAGGTGGGTGCGTTGCGGATCTGGATCACGGAGGGATTGGTTCACTTGCTCAGAGTTGTGGGCTTGTAGCGGCAGCACAGGATTGGATATGAAGATGGATTTCTAGGTTTTTCTTCCCTCTTCGATCTAAGCCTCTCACTCACTGACACTCTATCTCTAGAATCATAAAAAAATATTTGACCCCTACATATTGCGATTTGGTTAGGTTTGGATAGATTCTAGACTTCAAAATCAAACATCAAATCAAATCGTTAGATTTAAAAAAAAAATCCAAAAAATTCAAATCAAATTTGATTTTAATTGATTTGTGATATTTTTATTGGTTTCACGATTTTTTAGACCAATTTACTTTATGAATACCCCTAATTAAAATGTGTAGTTATATATGTCATTTTCTCTCTAAACATAGAAATTTAACTATATTATATTCTTTTTAATAATATTACATATTAAGAAAATATGAATTTAATTATATGTATTTTTATATAATTTTAAATCAACTACTACCATTAATTAAAACATGTACCAAAATAAATTAGTGGATCAAAATATGTTTTTATATCAATCATTTCTTATTTCTTAACCAATGTCATCTTAAAAAGGAGTAATGTTATAAGATTCATGATGTTATTGGATCAAAATGTTTATTAGCTTGTCAAAGTATTTTTTGCCTACCATAATGTGAAATTCATCTTCTGATTGATATTCATTACATCTTTTGATTAGGAAATTTACATTTATTCGGTGCATCTCTGGCGACATTTTACTATTCTGGTCGTCTTCTTTGGCGATTTTTTTTTCAATTCTGATTGTCTTCTCCGATCGAGAAACTTAGATTCCGGTTGTCTCCTTCGTTCTTGATGGTTGTTCCAATCCAAATAGTGTCTCCACAAGGCAATGGAGCACAGATACAATCACCTCCGATTTAGCTTCTCAAACACAGTCTCTGGAAAGCGAGACTCTCAGAATTACTTGGTCTGATGTTAACAAGTGGAACCTATTGTTCGAGGTCATGGTTTATATCGTTTTCTTGTAAACCCTAACATTCTTGCATAGTATCGACGACAGAAGATCGTAATGCTTTTCGTGTCTCTCTGGAATTCCTTGCCTAGGACATGCAAGATCAACTTCTTCTTGCATGGCTTCAATCTACCATCTTCGGACCAATTCTCTATAATTTGGTTGGTTGTTCCAACTCCTAGATGCTTTGGGACAAAGTCCACAATAAGTTCCATGGACAAATGACAACGAAATCAAGCCAACTCGGGACAAAGCTACGTGCCTTAAAATTAGCAGGAAGAATAGTGTTAGAATTTCTCTCTATGATTCAAACCCTAATAGGCTCTCTCACTATTATTGGTGATCCTATCTCTTCAAGGGAACATATTGACCTCATTATCAATGGTCTACCTGAGGCATATGACTCTTCAATGTCTTTCATCAACAACAATTTTCCATCGTTCACCATTAATGAGATCCGAACCATCCTTCTTGCTCATGAGTCAAGAATTCATAAATACAGAGAAGAGTCTTTTGTTTTCATTAATGTAGCCTCTACAAACCCCAAACCCGAAGCCAACTTTGCTCAACAAAACCCAGCCCCTAGTAATCAACAACCTAACAACACCTCTCACCACACCACAACCATGGTGGTTGTGGCCGTGGTGACAAAAGTAGCATTCAATGCACCTATTGCCATAAATTTGGCCATGATATTAATGTTTGTTAGCACAAAGCCCTTGGCTAGTCACCACCACTCATAGCTTACCATAACCAATACCTTGTACCACCCTACTATGGTGCTCCCTAACCTATACAATACCCATCTTAGCCTATACACTACCTTTCATCACCCTACATGCAATATCCAAACCAATACCCTAACCCACCACCATACTATGGTGTTCCTCAGCCTATACAATACCCTCCCCAACCCTTTCCACCAGTCCACAACTATTGAACATCACTCAACACAACCACCACCACAAGCTATGGTTGCTGGAACCTCCACTATGTGGTATACGGACTCAAGAGCATCTCATCATGTCACATCCAACATTAAGAATATTACTCAACATTCCCCTTTCGAGGGACCTGACCAAGTTGTAATTGGTAATGGTCAAGGTTTGCCTACAAAATCCATTAGCTCTACTTCTTTTCCCTCTCCACTTAAATCTTGTGTTAATTTGTCCCTAAATAGCATGTTGTATGTTCCTACTCTTTCTAAAAACTTTCTTAGTGTTAGCAAATTCACTTATGATAATTTTGTTTTTTTTTTAGTTTCACCTTAAAATATGTTTGGTTAAATTTGAGGGCACTAACCAAATTTTGTTCAGTGGCAAAGTTGGGTATGGCCTCTACAAGCTACCTAATTTTCTCTCAATTGTCAAAGGCTCCCTGTCCAAGCCTACAACAACTATGAGTTCTATTTTTCCTAGTAAACTTTGTTTCCTATAGTACTTGGCATTCTAGGCTTGGCCATCATAGTTTTAGTATTCAAAATCTTGTACTTAAATCTTGTAAAATACCTATATCTAATAAAATGGAGTCCTATAATGCTTGTTGTCTTGGTAAAGCTTATCGCTTACCTTCTCATTCTTCCACTACAATTTATTCTATACTTTTAGAACTCATTTTTATTGATCTATGTGGGCCAGCTCCCTTTACCTCTCATAGTGATTTTTCTTATTACATGACCTTTGTTGATGCTTGCACAAGGTTCACTTGGATTTTTATTTTAAAAACTAAATATGAGGTCCTAGGCATTTTTAAACAGTTTCGTACTATGGTTGAAAAATAGTTTAACTTGTTGTCAAATCTGTCCAAACTAATTGGGGGTGAGTTTCATCCCTCTTCCAGTTTTCTAAAAGAATTGGGAATTGTTCATAGGGTCATTTGTCCTCACACTCATCACTAAAATGGTGTAGTTGAGAAAAAGCATAGACATATAATGGATCTACGCCTAACTCTCCTAGCAAAAGCCTTCATACCCCTAAAGTATTGGGATCATGCTTTTCTCACATGTGTTTATCTTATACACAAGCTACCTTCCTCTTCTATAAACTTTGAGGTCCCTTATGTCAAATTGTTCAAACAACAGCCCCTTTATTCCTTCCTTAAAGTCTTTGGGTACTCTTGTTTTCCCTTATTAAGACCATACAACAAAAACAAGTTCCAATTTTGGTCTCAAGAATGTGTTTTCTTGGGATATTCTACTGTACATAAAAGGTATAAGTGCCTCTCTGCTGAGGGCAAGTTTTTTGTTTCAAAAGATGTTCTCTTCAATGAGAACAAATTTCCCTTTCAACAACTGTTTTGTTCCTAAAAAAAACCCGAATCATTACCTATCCTCCCCTTACCCATCATACCCATCCTACATACCCAAACATAAACACAAACTCAACCTCCCACACCAAACCCACAGCCTCAAACACATGTTGAAATAACTACACCACCCATTGCCCACACACCACTTGAAACACAAAATAACCTTGTAGAATCCTTTGCAACACCATCTACTAATTCTACCCCTCCCTCATCTGACCCACCTCAAAGCCAAAACTAGCCTCCCATCAATATTCACCCTAAGCAAACTAGATCCAAATATGGAATTGTAAAATAAAAACTAAATCCTACCTTTCTTCTTACCCACCTAGAACCCAAAAATACCAAACAAGCCCTAGTTGACCCAACTTAGCTTTCTGCAATGCAGGTAGAATTTGATGCTCTTTAGAGGAATAATACCTGGTCCCTAGTCAGCCTACCCCCTAACAAAATTCCCATTGGCTACAAATGGGTCTTTAGGATTAAAGAAAATCCTGATGACACTATAAATAAATACAAGGCTTGGCTTGTAGCTAAGGGGTTTCACTAGCAATTTGGGGTTGACTACATTGAAACATTCTCTCTTGTTATAAAACCAATAACAGTGAGACTTTTACTCACTATTGTTGTCACCAATGGATGGCCTTTGCAGCAATTAGATGTCAATAATGCATTTTTAAATGGTATCTTGAAGGAAGAAGTTTATATGCAGCAACCTCGAGGATTTGACTCTTAAAACAAGGGCCTAGTCTGTAAGCTTCAAAAAGCAATTTATGGCTTGAAGCAAGTCCCCAGAGCATGGTTTGACAGATTGAAGAATGCTCTGGTTCAGCTTGGTTTTTACTCCAACAAATGTGACCCATCACTCTTTGTCTATAACAAAGATGGCTTCACGATCTACTACTCATTCAGGGAAAATACATTAGAGGCCTACTTGCAAAAATTGATTTGATAGAAGCAAAGCCTATCTCCTCTCCTATCTGATCCCACCATGTATATGTTAGTGGTAGGAGCACTTCAATATGCTACTATCACTAAACCTAAAATTAGTTTTTCTATCAACAAGGTATGCTAATTCATGTCCAATCCTCTTGAAGACCATTTGATTGTTGTAAAAAGAATTTTAAGGTATCTTAAGGGTACATTATCATAGGGCATTCACATCAAACTAGCCAAGACTGTTCCCTACTCTATAGTGGCATTTTGTGATGCTAATTGGGCTTCTAATCTTGATGATAGAAGGTCTACCTCAAGGGCTTGTGTGTACTTTGGCCCTAATATAATATCTTGGTGGTCCAAGAAACAAACTGTTGTTGTAAGGTCCAGTGCTGAAGTAGAATCTAAGAGCCTGGCACTAGCTACTGCAAAAGTCTCTTGGTTGAAATCTCTCCTCTTTGAATTGACAATCCCTCACAACACACCCACTATCCATTGTGATAATCAGAGTACTATGTCCCTAGCTCACAATCTTGTCCTTCACTCAAGAACCAAGCATATGAAATTAAACCTCTTCTTTGTTAGAGAAAAGGTTATCAGCAGAGAAGTCAAGGTTGTGCATGTCCCTGCCCTGCACCAATAGGCTAACATCCTAACTAAGGCATTGTCTCCAGCTCCTTTTAACAGACTGAAGGCCAAGCTCACACTAAGTGACTCCTTAGCCTTGCAGAGTTCACACCAACCATGAGCTTGTGGGGGAGTATTAGAGAGTAGTTTTACTCCTTAGCTTTATATACAACCTTCCTATTATCTAGTTAGTCTAACCACTATTGTTAGGTGGTTAGAATCATAGTTAGTTGTTGTAATCAGATTCTACAAACTCTATAAATAGAGTAACTCTCATTATAATAATTGAGAATTCATTATTCAATAAAATTAGTTTCAGAAATTCCATTCAAATTTATGAAACTCTAAAAATTACAATGAGAAAAATAATTGAGAATTACAACATCTAACTTACTTTATAACCAATAGTAAAATAATCCTTATGTTCAACAATTCCAATCAAACTGGATGGCAATGTATCCAACTTCCTTAATGTAAGGAAGAACCTGCATTGTGTATATAATAAAAATAAAATTTCAATGGAGCCAATTACAAAATATGGACTTGGAAGATATGTATAATGGATTAATTATAAATTCCAACCTAAAGAAAAGGGGGGGAAACCTTGTCTATGAAATCATTGAATGAAGATATTTTTGGTTCAAAACCACTAATTTTGACATGAGCTTCATATATCTATAGGGATTTTGGTACTTTGGGAGTCGGATTTTTCTATTTGTATGCTTGCTCAAGGGGTGGTTCCCAGTGGATTGCCTAAGCTTACCTCCCATCTACCTCTTCAATGCGTTAAACCAGCATCATTCAGATAACAAAAATATATATACAAACAATTCGTATAAGATTTACCTAGCTAGACATATGTAGCCCAAGCAAGCACCCTCTCCAATGGTCCATTTGGAGTGTTGAAGTAGACCTTGTACTTGTTGCCATAAGGAATGCCAGGATTATACTTTTGCATCCAAGCCTTCCTACCTTTACATGTCTCAAACCAATACAGTACAAGAGGTTCCAGAACACGAACTTTCTCTTGCCATTGAGGATCAACTATCACATTATATATGTCATACTCCTTGCCACTATCCATCGCAGCAGTAGGGGAAGGTCCATGCTATGCTTCCCATTCTTTGTATCTTATTTATGGTTCTAGTATGTTCAGTATGTCCTCTATGGTTTAAGGTCCATTAGGATCAAATATCTACTCATACAACTTTACTGGTCCTTTAAAATGATTGTTTACAAAACGGTCTTCTCCTGGTTGCCAGTACTTTTCCTCTGCTTTCTTCATGAGCTCTTCAACAGTGACACCACGCACCTTTTATCATAACCATCTACATAGTTACACATTTGAAAATAGTATTTATCTGGCTCTTCTCCCTCTCTAAGCTTATCTTGAAGAATGATGAACCAGTATCCAAAATCATCATGACCAAAGTAATGCTCTCTTGCACAATTTTCTGTAGGTGACCATCCAGTGAAGTCACCAACAATTGCACAATAGCAAGCCCCTACATTTACTTGTTTGTCAAAAAACAAGAAAGGGATGAAAAAAATCAAGTTCAAACAACAAAATTTTCTTTGTGGCAATGGCAACTTGACAAAATAAAATTTTGCTGTATCGAATGTCTTCTTCACAAGGGCCCAGTGTTGGCCACTAGTAGCAATTAGTTAAGGTTTTACATTAAAACCAGGCGATAGATTAAAGCAAATGTAGCTCAGACATAAGTACCTAATTATATTTCTCAAAGAGCATAAATAAATTCAAGTTGAAGAACATCCATAAGGATATCAAATACACTAATTTTCCAAATATTTAGGATGATAATATAAAACTCCGGATGTTGAAATCTAACATTAAGAATTCTTGCCAAAAATAAAGAAAATAAATCATACAATACATTCAATATTTGGGAATTGAGAATCAGAAGATCCTAAAAGAGAACCTAGAGGATAATGTCAAACCTAGAGCCCATTCCATATAATCCACACAATGTTCTAGATGATGATGCATGCCCAACAACTCAAACTAGAGCAATAAAAGCATAGATTAGTGAAATATTGATACAAGGCCCACCCCCAATGACAACCCCAACGAGATGAGCAAGAACCAAGAGCCCACGTGGCCAAACCCAAACGCGTGATCAAGCTACCAACTTAGAGGAAGGACTACATATAGCATATCATAGATAATAATAATACTTTCAATCAGCTTTATTGATCAGACGTGCTAGCTTTATTTACTCATTTTTATTGTTATGATTATATGTGATTAAGCCACGTGTAGTTTGATATCCCTTTTGGAATTTTCACCTATTTGTACGTGCTTTATGGAATGAATGGAGAAGGAATGTTTTTGTCATCAATAGTGTTAACCTAGAACATAGCATTGCCTCCCTCTAGGGGACCTAGTAATTAGGTGCCACTATCAAATATATATTACCAATAACTTAAAATATCATAATTTCATAACAAATAATTTCAAGAACACATAGGAAACATAATATGCATCACATTATTTTTCCAAATTATGGTTTATTGAATTGATAATGAGTTAAAATATTCAATAACATGCATTACAAGAAACAATGTAACTTATAGCTAAGAGTACCAAAATGCAAAGTTATGTACCAAATTACAAGCTTAAAGCCACATAATAATCGAACTAACCCAAAAGCCAAAATCATGAAGTTCTCATGTTTCAAAATTTCATCTTTCACATCCTTCAATGCTTTATACCTACAAAACCAATCACCATTAACATATAATAATACCTTCCACAATTATGCAAGTTCTCCAATAGAGACAGTTCCCCAACCCTCACAATCATTTTAAAACTGAAGCAGATTTGAATTAAGTGAATCATAATTCATATCAACAGAAGGAAACACGAAGCTTTGATCCAATCCACATTCCAGTTGAATCAATTCTAGTATATCAAACACCTCATCAAATGAATTGGTCCTCCCTAGCAATGTTACCTCACAAATTTGAGAGTAGAATACTATTGCTACACAAAAATGTTTGCCAAGTGAGTATCACCTATTCACAGATAAACTAGATAATTTGTCTAACTGTCCATTTATGACATCATCATCATCAGAATCTAATTCTCACCACGAGCCTTTGTCATCCTTATAGTCATCATCAACTTCATCAAAGGTATCTTCAATATTATCATCTTCAGATGCTTCAAAAATGGTATCATTTAGATTGAAATTGTTTTGATCCTTATCAGGGTTATATGTCCACTCCAACCTTTTCAAGATATCACAATCCTTTTAGTTTTTCACAATCGAAACAGCCTACTTTTTAGCTTTCCCCATCAAAATCTCCTCCCAAGAAAATGCAATATCAACAGTCCTCTACAAGAAGCCATCATCAATATCCCCAATGACAACTATCTTCAAACACCGCATCTTGGCTTCCTATATCACATCAACAAAGTCATAATCATCAGACACAAGGACCACACACTCAACCCGCCTATGATCCATGATATCCATAATGTGGCTTTGCAATGCTTGGTCTGCAGCTTGTGGCTTGTCCAACACAGTTCGAACCCAAAAGCTAGCCCTTTGGAGCTCATCTTCCAAACCATACCCCACTTTGAGAGTGAGAACATCACTTGCAGCCTTCTTATACTTGTACATTTTCATAAAATACTTGGCCACCAGCTTCACCCTCCTACTCCCCCTAGTAGACTCTATTTGGTTCATCCTCTTGGCATGCTCACGCTTGTGCAATTGCTTGAAATGGTTAACAAGCTTGTCATTAGTATGAAACTTTCTCCAACAAACCTTACAACAATGATGTTGATTTGCCTTAATGACACCCTTGTTCTCTAAACAATGCAATAGTTCCTTCTCTTTCCTACTCTCCCTCACAGAGTGAGGGATATGGCTGAAAGTGTGGCTATTTGCATAAGCCACCATACAACGAACAACCCCAAATGAAGATGCAACTAGTCTTAGCTTATTTGCAACTTGATAAGGTGGGATTGAATTGGGTGGCTTATTGTCCAAGTCCCAAAAAAGTCCCACTCTACTTGGCTTCTCATTTGGTTTAAATTTCAAATTTTTAACCCGGGAATGGCAATGTCTCAAGGTACCATTTGGTTCTGGTGAGAAAAAGAACATGTTAGGAGGTTGTAGGATATGCAATGGCTTCTCTATTCTTTTATAAAGTAGGTAATGATAAAATTCATAATTTATCACTTTGAAATCATAATTTTTATATAGTGAAATAATATGAGTAGTTGTCATTCATGATAATTTTTTTTTATTAATTGATAACCCTAATAATAATAATTAATGATAAAACTCAATGAAAAGTAAAGAAGTTAATTGGTGTTTAGAAATCCTTTTTATCAAACATAAATATAATGATATATCGTAAAAAAATGATAATTTTTTAAAATAAATTAAATCAAACAGCCCTTTAATTGATAGGAATAAAATATTTCTCATAAAACATTTACTTTCTTTCTTCTGTTGACAATTTATCACTCTAAATTTTTGTTGAGAATTTTGTGGCATGGAGTATCCACAATTTCATTTGAATTGATTTAAATAAAATAATTAAATCTTGTAATTTGAATTGAATCATTTATTTCGTTGTTGTTATATTTTCTTAGAAACAAACACAATAATTCAACAAAGAACCAATATATAAAAAAAAATAAAAAAAATCATGGTAACCTAGCCAAAGTCCTTGTTGAATCTTGATTACTTCATTACGCTATTATAAGTTTCTAAGTTCAAATAGAGTACACTTGACTAAAAATTCATTTCGAATGTAACCACGTTTTAGCACGTTCCACACACGGGTAGTGTACCTAATTTCTATGGCTGAAAAATTGGGGGTCGTAAAAAACCACACCAAATTAATGAAAGTCATTGCTATATATACATGATAAGCATATGCACATGCAGAGAAGAGCAAAAGATTTTAAATTATTCCCATAGATAGATAGATAGACTAGTTAAGAGGGTCTTGTGTAATAGTAGTACGAGTGAAATCATGTGAGTCAAATAAATTTTTAAGTTTTTTTTATATATTTTAAAATATGTTAAAAAAAGATAATGATAGAAAATATGTATTCATATTAATATTTCACCTTAACTCCCTTACAATCTAACAGAGAGAAAATATTATATATATGCATCAAGCTTAACTAATGTTTTGGTTTTGGATTAAATTATTTAAATGATCTCATTGAAAGAAGTTGTGGTGATATATTTTATCATATTCATATTCATATAGACACAATATATTGTTAAACTTATAATTAATGCTACCATTGAAAAAATTATTCTTTTTTTTCAAGTTAGAGACTAATTCATGGGTTGCTCTCAACTCTGTGAAGACAATAAGGTCTTACACCATTGTCAATCCTTTAAAATTTAATTTTGACCAAATTATTGTGATTATGCTATATTCGTAACTCAACTCACTAATAGACTTATATGTATTTTCCATTTTCGCTTGATAATAATTAACAACCTCTAGTTCTTCAAGATTGTCTATTTTGTTTGACGTTTTTTACTTTCATATATACTTTAATAAAGGTTTAAAAAAAATCTAAAGTATAATACGACAACTTTTTGAGTAGTTATTTTTAGGGTTAAAAACAGAAAAAAAAAATGTAATGATGTGATTAGTAAAAGTCAAGGATTCTAAATTATGTTATTAATGACTAAATAGTTTCTTTTTTTTAATCAGCACTACTGAATAGTAGAAGAATAAAGGTACATAATTTGTCAAACAATAAGAAAATTAAAAAAAAAAAAAAAAGTTGGGTGTTCGACAGAAACAACAAATGACAACTGGTAGCATATAGTTTTTCTTGTGAATGAATTTGGTACCATTCAACCCTTTTTATTTTAAATGAAATTAAGAAACTTTCACATTGTTGAAGCAAACTTGGCCTCCATTTAGTAGGGTGTTCATAAATCAAACCGGTCTAAAAAAATCACGAAACTGACCCAAAAAAAAAACCACAAATCGAACAAAATCAAACCTAATTTGAATTTTTTGGTTTTTTTTATTCAAAATCGAGCAGTCCAGTTCGATTTGCGGTTTGGAAATCTTAAACCGCCCCAAACTGAACCAAACTACGTATCCTTTGTATACTTTTTTTTTTTAATGTTGATAGTGATATACTCACGTGGGTGAAGGCTGAAGAGGGAAAATCCAAAATTAAAAACCCTAAGTGTACCTCTACCTCTCATCTCTCAATCTCAAGCACTCATCCTTGCCAGTGGCGCCTTGCCTTTACGGCTCTGCCTCTCGTCTCTCAATCTTGAGCCCTCATCATCTTTGCCAATGCCTTGCCTCTGCCTCTCGTCTCTCGATTTTGCACCCTCAACCCCGCCGGTGCCTTCATCTTGCACCCTCAACCATCGCGCCCTTAACCCCACTGACGCCTTCATCTCGCGACCTCAACCCCACCAACACCTTCATCTCGCCTGCGCACAAACCTCGTCTAATTCTCCTTTGCCTTCGCCTTCTCTGTTCGCAGACCATTGAGTCACCAATGGCTCACACACTTGACTTGATATGTTCTCTGTGTTTGCATCCTTATTCATTTCTCTGTATTTGCATCTTGATTCCATATTTGCAGCTTGATTAGTTCTTTGTCTGTCATATTTGGTTCAGATGCACTTAAGTAGCAGTCAGCATATATAGGCTCAAATGCACTTATAGTAACAGGTTTAGCAATACTGATTGATTTAACAAATTTTAAGGTTGAGGGTCCACATATCAGTTCATTAATTAATTTTTTGTGCACTATTGTTGTAACGTTCTGTTTAGCATCTTATATGTGTTTGTAAGTGCTGTTAGACATTTTCAATGAATGTCAATGATCTATTGATTTGTTGGAGAAAAAAATGGTTTTGCTTTTGTTTTATTGTGGTATTCAAAGGAATGTTCATTGGCTCACAAGATTGTTAAAAAAATCAAGCTATTAGCTACTGAGCTACTTACTCCACTTCCCAGAGCTGATTCATTTATGCAACAACTCCAATACTTCACTTAATCTTGTAACTGCTCGAAATCTGAGTCTCCCTTATAAAACTATAATACTCTTACTAGTCCATCCTTCTCGAAGAAGCCAACTAGACCATTGTTCAATGCCAATATATAATATATGAATCCCAGCTAGCTTATTTCCCTCTTGAAAAGACAAAATGGCCAAAAAGCTCACCTTCAATTTTTCCCTGAAAGCCATAATAGTACTCCACCTCTCCTTCTCGTACATAGAAAATATTTTTTTTTTCTGTGAGTAGGTTCGTGTAGGTTCTCTATGAATTTGTGTTTATGACTCTGTTATTTGGTTTTTTGTGTCCATGACTTTATGTTATTTGGTTCTCTATGACTGTGACTCTGTGAGTAGTAGGCGACTCTATTATTTGATTCTCTATGTTTGTGATTAGATAGGTAATATAGGGTTTTCCACCCAAAAATGACCAATAAAGGTAACTAATTCATCATTTGAGTTTTGAGCAATTGTAGTTATTAGTTATCACTGATTCACTACAGTTATTTTTGTGTTTAATTCTCTATGATATTTGCCTATTTAGTTCTCTTGTGACTAGTTTCTCTCTGATATTTGGTTCTATGTGACATGTTTTGAAAATGCATTTGATATTCTGTATGGTTGTGTGTGTTGTGCTCACTTTCTTTAATGCTTCACTTGGTGTTTTTTTTTTCAGTTTAAATTGTGGGTGTAACACACTTATCAATTAACAATCATCACACCGTGGAGGTAGTCATTTTCCTTTATTTGAGTTGAATTTGTTAATTTAGAATGAAGTTGATTGATGTTTTGTCAACTAATGTTGCAGGTTGAAAGTAATGTTAGAGATGAAGCTACAAATACTCAATCTAATAATGCCTCAAATGAACCAATAAATGTGGATGGACAAGATGATTTGAACAAAGAGGAAGCTCAAAAGAAAAGAAAAGTTGCAGAAGAACCCACACCAAATGATGTTGGAATTCCAGGTAACAAAAAGCCTTGTAGGCCTAAATCTTGGTGTTGGACTCATTTTAGTAAAATTGAAGGCATTGATAGAGCTAAATGTAATTGGTGTACAAAAGACTATGCTGCTGATTCTCATAAAAATGGTGCTAGTAGTCTTATAAACCATTTGTTGAATAAATGTAATAAGTTTCCTAAAGAGTCTCATGATCCTTCTCAACCAAGTCTTGTCTTTCAACAAATGAAACAAGAAGATGGGAAAGGAAGTGGTAGTGTTCTTATTAGTGTTCATTTTTATTTTATGAGTGTCTTGCAACCTAGATTCCTAATTCCTAGAAGGATTACAATTTCTAGAGATTGTTAGAGTCTTTACACTAGTGAAAAAAATAAGTTGAAAGTTTTGTTTAAAAATTCAAAGCAAGGTATAAGCCTCACAATTGATTGTTGGACTTATGTGCAAAATATGAGTTATCTTTGTCTTACTACACACTTTATTGATGAAAATTGGAAGTTGTATAAAAAGATTCTAAACTTTTGTCAAATTACAAATCACAAAGGGGAAACAATTGGTAAAAAAAATTGAAAAATGCTTGGAAAGTTGGCTAATAAGTAGAGTTTTCACTATCATTGTTGACAATGCTAGTTCAAATGATGTTGCATTATCTTACTTAAATAATAGAATGGAAGACTAGAACGCACATCCATTAAAAGGAGAGCACTTGCATGTTAGATGTTGTGCACATATTTAAAATCTTGTGGGCATGGATGGATTGAAAGAGTATCATTCTTCAATAAGTAAGATTAGAAATGCAATTAGATATAATCGTGCATCACCTGGTCGCATGGATAGGTTCAAAATGTGCATTAAGGAAGTTAGGATAGTTGGCCAATCTATTGTGCAATTGAATGTTGCCACTAGGTGGAACTCCACATACCTAATGCTTGAAAGTACATTGAAATTTCAAAAGGCTTTTAAAAGGTTGGGTGAGAAGTGTGTTAATTATGTTTTGATCAATGGTGGTATTCCAAATAATGAGGATTGGGAAAATGCAAAATGCGTTGTTAAATTCTTGAAAATATTTTTTGATATCACTCTAAAAGTGTCAAGGACAAGTTATGTAACTTCTTCTTTATATTTCAATGAGCATTCTTGCACTTCAGAAATGAAAAGGAAGTTCTGAAATTCTGCTTGGAACTATGGCTGGAAAAATGAAAGTGAAATATGATAAGTATTGGGGAAATGTTAGGAGTGTGAATATATTGATTTTTGTTGCTGTAATATTTGATCCTCAGAGTAAGTTTCAATTTTTTGAGTGGGGTTTACACAAGTTTTATGAGAAGGAAAATGCTGATTTTTTGTGTGACAAGATAAAGAATGCATTATAGCATATGTTTGAAGTGTATAAATTTCTTTTAATCAAGGGCAGCCGACTGAACCTTCGTCTGCACCTTCTTGTGAAATGGAAATGGATGAATTTGATGCACCTGAAATTTCATTTGCTTTGGAATTTGAGAAAGATATGAATCATAATAACAATATTCATAAAAATGAAGTAGATTTGTATCTCATAGAGAGTTTGGAGAAGAAAAGTACCTCTTTTGATATCTTGATGTGGTGGAAAGTGAATTCTACCAAGTATCCTATTCTTAGTATAATTGCTAGAGATTTGTTGGCCACACCTGTGTCTACTGTTGCTTCTGAGTCTACTTTCAGTACGGGAGGTGGAGTTCTTAATTGTTATAGAAGCTCTCTTACACTAAAGACAGTTGAAGCATTGATTTGTACTCAAAATTGGTGTCAATCCACCCCGTGGTCAACAAACATTGAAGAACTTGTGGAAGACATTGAAAGAATTGAAATGAGTAATTTATTTGTTGTATTTTAATTCTTTTTATTTAATTTTTCATTCATATTAACTATTATGTCTTTATATATTTTTAGAACTTGGCCCAATCTCGCAACTAGATGAGAAGAGAACTCTGATTTTGATTCTAATTAGTCAACACTAAGTTATGGTATGATTTTTCACTTCTTAATCTTATTTTTCTTCTTCTAAAATGTAAAGAATTGTCATTTGAACTATTAATTGATGATGTTTTAATTTTTGTAGGAATGTTAACACGTAGCTATTGGCAAAATCTTATGATGATGTTGGCCGACTAAATGTTTTTAATTGTTATGTTTGTAACTTTGTATAACATTTGGTAGAGTTTGGAATTTTTTATGTGTAATTTTATGTATTAAGACTTTGAGTTAATTTTATATGTTTTAAGACTTATGTGGACATATTTGAAATTATTATAGCAACTTTGAGTTTTAAGATCCTTTAATTTGATGTTTTAAGACTTTGAATTTGTATTTTTTTTAAGCTTGAAAAAATCGAACCAAACTAAACCGCATTTATTTTTTGTGTTTGGTTCGGAGGACTTTTTGCTCCAAAATCGAACCAAACCACACTACGAACACCTCTACCATTTAGATAGATTATTCGTTCATACATATATGTGACGGATTTAAGGGGGAATAGGAATTTAGGGGGTGTATTGGATTTAAATTGTTTAGGATTTTAAAGACTTTTTTTTTGGTAAAAATGTCTTGGTGTATTTAATTAGGATTATTAAATAATAATAAAAAATAAGGGGGTGTATTGGATTAGGATTTTTAAAAGACTTTTTTAGCATAAAAAAGTCTTAAAGAAGATTTTTAAGATTTTGTAAAAAACTAAAAACTGTTAAGATTTTTTTAAAAAGACTTTTGTGATTAGGATTTTGTAGCTTGGATTTAGAATATAGGATTTGAAAGGATTTCATGGATTTATAAGATTTGAAAAGATTCTATGGATTTCTAGAAAAAAAAAATTCAAAACTACTAAACACGAGTCAACAAGAATGTGCTTGAAAATATTATTGAATACAAACTAATCACAAGTCATCATGAGCTGAACCCTCTCACCTACTAATAACATACATGAATTTCAAATCAAAGTTACAAGCTGCTAATGCATTTTGAGATATCTTTTTCACAAATTTTCATAAAGTGATAGCGAAAAATAATAACAAAACATTAGTAAAAAATATAAAATGTTTCATTTAACCCATAAAATCAATAATGTCATCAAAATATAAATCAAATAATTCAACAAAAAAGACATAATGATCAAAACATTAATCATCTGCCTAACTTGAAGAATATCCAAAATAAACGTTCTTTCAGTGACATATGAATAGATTTGTAATTTCTTTTATAGCATCCCAAACATTGCTTTTTGTTTTCTCTATTAAGTTGTGTATTTTTTCAAAATTGACTGCAATAGTTTAGAAAGGTCTTTTAAAACTTTAACTTGATTGTTTGCCCCGACTAAGTTAAAACTTTCTCTAGGGTCAGATCTACTTACGAAAATTTTCATTTCATTAGGATTTTATAACCTAAAGGGGAATGAGATGGTGGACTACATTGTAAGCTTATAAGTTAATTCATAGTGATTTGAGGTATGAACATATCATTATTAGGATCATATGAAAAATCTCACCTTGAAATAGATGTGGGTGGGTGATTATGTTAGTGCCTCCAAAGCAGAGAGAACGAAATAAACTGTGATGAGAAAAAGAAAAGTCTCTCCTAGTTGGATGAGATTGTTTGATGAGTTTGGTATTTATATGATCAACTAAAAAGTCCATAAAATTCATCAAAATTCAATTAAAAAAATCCATAAAATTTTTATGATTTTGAATAACAGATGACTTTTTTTAAGTTATTCAAAATCTCAATCGAATACCATAAGATTTCATTGTCCTCTAAAAAAAATCTTGATAATCTTGATTGAATACCATCAGATTATTTTTTATTATTTAACAATCCTAATTGAATACCCCAAAACGTTTTTACAAAAAAAAAAGTCTTTAAAATCCTAAACAATCCTAATCCAATACACCCCCCTAATTTGATGATATTCAATCAAGATTTTTTTTAAAGGGCAATGAAATCTTGTAGTATTCGATTAGGATTTTGAATAACTTAAATAAAGATTTTGAAGGATTGTTTTTTTAATTGAATTTTGATGGATTTTATGGACTTTTTAGTTGATAATATAAATACCAAACCCAACAAACAATTTTATCCAACCTCGAGAGACATTTCTTTCTCATCCCAAGCATAATCTCCCACCCACACGTTTTTTCTGTTTTAAGATGAGACTTTTCATATGATCATAATAGTGATGTGTTCATACTCTCAAATCACTACAAATCACCTTACAAGCCTACATCACCTCACCTGATCAATGTAGTCCGTCATCTCATTCCCCTTTAGGTTCATAAATTCCTAATAAAATGAAAATCTTCGTAAGAGAAGTAGATCTGAGCTTAGAGGAAGTTCTAATTCAATTGGGGCAAACAATCAAGTTAAAGTTTTAGAAGACTTTTCTAAACTATTGTAGTCAATTTTGAAAAAATACACAACTTAATAGAGAAAACAAAAAGCAATGTTTGGGATGCTATAAAAGAAATCCCAAATCTATTCATATGTCACTAGAAGAATGTTTATTTTGAATATTCTTCAAGTTAAGTAGATGATTAATGTTTTGATTATCATGTTTTTTTTGTTGAATTATTTGGTTTATATTTTGATGACATTATTGATTTTATGGGTTAAATGAAACATTTTATATTTTTTACTAATGTTTTGTTATTATTTTCGGTATCACTTTATGAAAATTTGTGAAAAAAATATCTCAAAATGTATTAGTAGCTTGTAATTTTGATTTGAAATTCATGTACGTTATTAGTAGGTGAGAGAATTCAGCTCATGAGAATTCAGCTCAAAATATATCATGTGGATGTAAGCAAACTCATGAATAATTTCTCAGTTTTTCTTCTTCTGATTTTTACTGTATTATATTGATAAAAATCTGATCTTTCTTATAATTTGTAGACTAATTTAGATCTCCTTACAAAGAGTTCTCCTATCAATAGATCAACTATGGGAGAAGGATCATCGGAGGCAAGAGATAATAAGAGAAAGAAGGTACTTGCCTTATTAATTTGTGTCCATGTTTGTCAAACATATATAGCTATATATAGACATAATATATAAGATCACCATTTATGTGTGTTTACTTTACAGCTTAAGTTTTTTTTTGGATAATTACTTTGTGACAGAAATTCATATATATATATTTTTTCCTTTTCTGGGTATAGCTTGTAGGTATGCAAGCCGAATTGCACCACATGAATGCTGAGAATCAACGGTTGAAAGAGTTAGGTGATCAGATGAACAATAAGTACAATGCTCTACACAAACAACATAGGAAACTAAAAGAGAAACAACATAAGAATGAGGTAAATATATGTTTTTAAAAATTTCACTTAAATTAATGAAAATCAAAGATCTCTCAATCTATCTATCTAATATATATATATATCAAATTTTTTGTTAGATATATACAAGATTTTGTTTAATGACTCGTGACTCGTGAGTTCCAAAGATTTCCCCCCTGATGATGCTATAGTAATTCAAAGCTAGAGGGGTAAGCCATACCCTAATAGTAAGGTAGAAATCAAGAGTTCAAATCCTAAAAAATAGTATTTTCAATTCATTTGTAGGAACATCTTGTTTTTTTCACACCCCATCAGGTGTGGTTAATTTCATGCATATTGGGTTACCCTTAATTGTAACTCTCTTAATTAAAAAATTGATCTCCCTTGATCCAAAGCTGAAGACATATGAGGTTTTTAATTATGCAGATTAACAAAGCCATAGAGGAGAAGCCTGAGAAAGATTATAGTCCAATTAGTCCAAGGCCATTTTTGGATTTTGGAGTCGCTATAAAACAAGAGAGTTCGCATCAGTATACAAAGGAAAAACTGGGAGAAAGCAAGACTCAAAATATTTGTAGTACTAGCAGAGACCAACAATATGAGAGTAATACTCCAGGTGAAAATGCTAATAATATTACTGGTTGGCTCTCAAACGAAGTCACAAGAAGATTGAGTTCTTTCAGGGATGTTGATCAAGCGTCAGAAACCATGTCAATGATCAAGAAAGCTCGTGTATCAGTTCGAGCACGATCAGAGTCTTCCATGGTTTGTATATATATATATACAAATAAACTTCATATATATTATGTTTGGTTACACTACTGTTTATTGAAATATGGTCCTTTCATTAATAAATCTTAACAAACTGGCTAGTTTGTGAATTCTAATAGGATGGGATGTTGCATATATATATCTTAACTGTTGTGCTATAGGTACTACTAGCTAGATATTAATTATTATTTTTTTATGAATTCATATTCACAGATTTCAGATGGATGTCAATGGAGAAAGTATGGGCAGAAGATGGCAAAAGGGAATCCATGTCCAAGATCCTATTATCGTTGCTCAATGGGGACTGCTTGTCCAGTTAGGAAGCAAGTATGGTCTCTTATTCATGGTTTTCAAAATCGGATTGGACCAACCAGTTCAACCGATTTTATCTGACTTTTATCTCTGACGTACATGAACTGAAGTTGCACAATAATGTTTGTTTAAAGGTACAAAGGAGTGCGGAGGATGAAAGTGTATTGATCACAACATATGAAGGGAAACACAATCATGTACTCCCTCCAACTGCAAAGGCAATGGCATCCACCACATCATCAGCTGCAACAATGCTTCTTTCAGGATCAATGCCAAGTTCAGATGGCCTTATACACCCAAACATGTTGGAATGCTCACACAACATAGCAACCCTCTCAGCTTCAGCTCCATTTCCAACTATCACTTTGGATCTCACTAATAATAATTCCTTACAAGGGCCACCACAGCATAACCAACATGGCCTCCTTTCCCAACTTTTGGCTCAGATGTTTATGTCATCAGCTCCAAATATTTTTGATAATGTGTCTCAGGGAACTGCAGAAACTGCTTCATTTGTAAATGCAGCAACAGCTGCTATCACTGCAGACCCCAAATTCAGTGCAGCTCTTATGGCTGCTGTAACATCTATTATTGGAAGTTCTTCACATCCAAACATTAATGTTACAAGTAGTGGAGATCCAGGATTGCGATAATAAATAAGACTAACTGTAATTATTAGTTGATCATTTTCCTATTGTGCAAGGCAGAAATTGAATTTCAGATCGATATAGCATTGTTATGCATTTGAAGGAACTTACAATTGATAAAAAGCTAAGTATTACGTAATTAAGCTATTGCAACTGACAAAAAAACTGACTCATGACTTGATAAAAAAACATATGATTATATTATATATATATATATAGCATTAAAATGATTCACAATGAAGTACCAAATTGTCTTCTCATGCACTCATGGACTTTAATTTGTCACCCTTTAAAGAATTAGTTTGTTCTGGATGAGAAGGAATATATACACAAAAGAACATAGCCGCAAAAAGCTTGTTCAGAAAACTGTATATGCATCTCAGAAAGCTATCGGACTTCTGAAGAAATCATCATTTAAGAAAACACTTTCTGATTGAAGAACAAGTGTTATCATAATACTCAAGCTAAATACTCAACATATATAGGATTAAGAATATTTCATTTAAGCTAATAAGAAGGTATTACACATTGACACTCAAAAAGAGAATTCATTAACATATGAAAACCCAAACCGAAGGAATGTACACTTTACTAATAATCCATTAATGAAAGTGTATTCATATCATAAGCAAGACTCACCTTATTTTCTAGATTCTACGAGCCATTCCCAATTCATCCTTCAAATAAATCCATAGCATTAATTAATTTGGAAATTATGGTTTTCTTATTTTTGCAGGAAAATATGATTTCTTAATTAAAGCACTAATCTCCTTCCATATTCAACCCAAGTTGTGAGTGGACCCCCACGTGCAGTCTTAGAGAAGGAGGCAAGCTAAGTCGTCAACGTGGTTGACCATAGTGGGCTGAAATGGTAACTAAGCCAAAGTCCTTGTTCATGAATATTGTTGAATCTTGAATATATACTTTCATCCTATGTTTGCTTCTAAATTAAGGAATACAGTACTATACTAAAAATTCATTTCATATGTAGCATGTTTCACATATTGGGTGGTTTAGTTAATATATAACGATGGCTCTATAATATTTGTTGAAGAGTCCATTGCATCTCATTATCTCTGACTTCAACCTCTCAGAATCAGACCTTCTCTCTCTTTCTCTTTTCATCTTTTTTAAGAAGTTGTAGACATATATAGGACTCTTCTTTGATACTGATCGATCCAATTTCCATTTTCTTTGTCCCCAAGCAACTTTCTTGTGATTCTATACCCAAACCTAGTAAAGTGCAAATAGAAACTTCATTGTATAAAACGAAAGATGATTGAAATTAATTTTATTTCAGTGATTTTACTTATTTCTTACCCGTACTCAGAATAAATAGAGTGTCTAAATACTGATATCTATAAAGAAATATTAAGATTCTTCACATAATATATATCAGTGCATGTGTTAATTAGTTTTAACATTAAAAGAAAAGAGTTTGTTAACATTTACCTTCTGTGTTGATTTTAAGGTATCAATTTATATTAATTATTTAAATGAGATTTAAATTATGGTATTTAATTGCAAGTATTTCTTTAAACAAAAACTATGTTGTTTTAAATTACTAATTGCCATATAGCTAGCTACCTAGCTATACTTGATTTTTAATTATCCTTGTTTATTCTTTTTAAATCGAACTCATCTAATAAGTGGTGGGTATGTGCCGTATTAACTTAAATTAAAGAAAATTACCCATTTACTTAACTCATAAATTAAGTTCTTAATTTCAATTTTTCCCTTATAACTCCCTCATATTAATTATAATAATATATAGTCAAAAGAGTATTTATCAACTAATATAATTAATGTTTCCTCAAAAAAATAACTAATATAAATGTAGTCAACATATATTAAGTATAAAACATAAACTTAATTATTTATTTATATATATATATAAAATTAATATACCATAAATAAAATTTAGACCGGTCAATAGTATATATTATTAAATATGTTTTATAAAAAATAAAAAAATCCTTATTTTTGTATCTACATCAGTTTCTTTATATTATACTCAAATATATTTGACTGCTACAGTTATTAAATATTTTTAAATATAAATGTAGTCAAACTATTAAATATAAATTGAAAATATAAATAAATACATATCAAGTGAAACACACCCAGATTTGGCTATATGAAGTTGTCCTAACCCATCAAGTGGTATAACATACATTAGTTGATGTTTGCATTTCTTATTTTCTTCTGGTTTACAATGAAGGGAGACAAATTGAATAATTCAAAATCTTCAAAAACTCCAAATCCTAACCGTTCTTATCGTTCATCCCATTCCCCTAGCATTTCTTATGGTACTTTTTTTCAAATATTTACTTCTCTTTCGATCCAATGTTGTTCATCAACCTCTGACTGAATCCCTTACTATGCCAGCAGTTGGTATGTGTTTCAAAACTCTATCCTGTTGTTTTTATTCGTAACAAACTCATTATTTCCATTACTATTGTACTGCTTTGGATTGGAAATTGATATGTTTCATGTTTGGTATTGCTTATCGTTATGGATTAACTTTTTGTTTGTTTCAAATTTGATTCATGTGCATTTCTTAACTACAATATAATTAATGTTGTTTCAAGTCAGTTTATTTGTGTTTTGGTAAAAATTAACACCAAAAGGCTTCATTTTTATAGAGCAAGACCGAGATGGTTTCATTAACCATTCTCAAGAACAGTTTCAACAGCAACTTCGAACTCGCATTCAGCAACTGGAAAATCACCAACAACTTCTTGAAAGGCGCCGTCAGAATTATGTAGAACGTTTTCACAACTATGAAAGACAAATCCAGATCAATGCAAGTCAGATTCAAAACTGTGAAAGTTGTGTTCAACTTCATGAAAGTCGCATCCAACATTGTGAGGATCAGCTTGAAGATTTGATTAGAGACCTTTGATAGTCTCGATCATCATCTTTTATATACAATAAGAATTACAATCCATTTGTAATGATGAATAAATATTGAACAACAAAGTTTAAAAGTATTACAATATCAATGCCATGTGTGTGTTTCTATCGTGAGATCAGTTTTTACTTTATTGAAAATCTAACAAAATCTTTGATATAAAAACTTTATTTCAGTAAAATCAGATGTTTTAAAGAAAAAGTATTATTTTTAAGTTGTTTAATTAAAAATTATTTAACTAAATTGTATATACAAAGGTTATGATTCAAATAAAAAATTAAAAAACTATTAATATAATATTCATTTATGTTCTAATGAACAAAAGAAAAAGCACAATTGAACTTGAAAATACCACAATTGTTTGAACATAAATATAATATTAATACAATAAATAAATAAATAAATAAAAGTCTAAAATACTTACCCAACAATAATTTTTTTTATTAAGTATTCATACAATTTAGATATATTCATAAAATTTAAAACCAACTCACCAACGTAGGAAATCATAGAGGGCATATATCATCTTCTGTGTGACTATTCTAGTGTTCTTAGGAACCAATTCACCAAAACTTTTTCCAACAAAAAAAAATAAAAAATTCAAATGAATAGTATACCAACTTAAAACTATATACTCCCATGAAAAACAACAACTTAGAACTATATTACCATATACGTATTAAATCTAGTTCTCAACAAAGTTATAATGGTCATGCTAGATGAATTTCATTAAATTAAAATTTTGTCACCGCAAGTCATTAATTACTATATATATATATATATATATTTATTTATTTATTTTTTCTAAACTTTTATTAATTAATTAATTGAGATCTAAGCTACGCAATTTAATTGAAAATGTTTCTTTAAACTAAAAATATGTTGTTTTAAATTACTAGGTTGTTATATATATATAGCTATTGATGGTTTTTATAAATTACTATCCTTGTTTATTCATTTTAAATCAAACCCATCAAATAAGGGGTCGGTGCATGTGTTGTGACCACTTTAACTTAAATTAAAGAAAACACCTCCATGTTCTTAACATTTAAAATTTAATTTCAATTATATTCCCTTATAACACCCACCTCATGCTCAACCCAACCCTCCAATCCATCTTATTCAATTCTAACTGATGACTAATATACTCCCAACACGCACCCTAATGCTTCTACTCAAATGCTTGTATGAACAACACTAGACTCATATAGTGACCAATTTTCAATGTCTTTTTGTTTTTTTGGAAGCATAGAGGAAACACTTTTACAAACGGTTATTCGGGTGTCAAATGTATGAATCTTACCTGAAAATTATATAGAATCCAATTAATCCCACAAATCTGCCATTGAATGCTCCTAGATATACAAAATCAAACATTGTGTTGATGGTAGTGTTGAACGGCACAAAGCTCGACTGATAACAAAAGGCTACACACTAATCAGAAGGCCTTGATTTCATTAATACTTTATCTCCCGTTGCAAAGATAACATTAGTCAGACTTTACTTGCACGTGCAGCCATCAATAATTGGCATTTGAAACAAAAACAATACTCTTTTCTACGTGGTGATCTTTATTAAGAGGTTTATGTGGAAGTCCTCCTAGTCTCTGTTCCATCCAACCAGGCCAAGTGTTCCACCTACAACTATCATTATATGGATTGAAGCAAGCCCATCCACAGTGGTATGTACTATCATTATAAGTGTTCATGAAGAGAATTTTCCAAACAAGGCTTGAAGTTGAGTTTTTAGAATCTAGTCCTAAAAACCTTTAACTTATTTGGGCTAATCCAATTAATTATTTTTATTTTTATTTTATAAATTTATCTATATTTTTTAATATTTTGTATATTAAATATTTTTTTCTTTGAACCTTGATTTGGCCCCCTTGACCAAATGGCTTAGCACAAGGCCATGCCAAACCATCAAATTTACAAAAGGAAAGAAATTCTGGTTGGCTCAACAAACAATTGAAATTATACGTCAACTCAAAAGGTATGCATCTGAAAAAAAAAATTGATTAGTTAAGGTTTTGTTTTTTAAATTCTATTTTAGTTTTTAAGCAAAAGTTTGAACCCATTGTTTTATTTATTTAAGGGTAAATAACAAAATTCGTTATTAAAAGTGTAATGCGTTGATAAATTTGTTCTTAAATTTAATCTCTAAATATGTAAAAAGTGAGACAAATTAGTCATGCTATCAACTAAAATTTTGATTTGTAAGACTATATTAATAATAAATGTGTCATTCAATGACATTGTTCAAGAACTTATTTGCTATTAATAAGTTGTAAATTTTTTGAGTATCAAATTTACGTGGTTGCCTCTTTCATGAGCAACCCAAGTGACGCTATTTGGTATGATAAATTAATACTAAGATAGGCACAGACATTAAACATAATGGATACAAATTGATAACATGACTAATATGTTACACTTTTTACACATTTAAGATTAAATTTTAATTTATCATGGTGAGAAAGAATTCTTTAACAATCTACATTAACTAATCTTCATATTGTGACAAAGATAAAAATGCGGTTCTTTTTATTTGGTAAATTAAATTAGTGAGTTTATAGCTTTTTAATTTTCTTTTTAAATAATAGGGCTAACATTTAATTGGTGGGTTGTTGTAGGGTAGAGTCATGTTGATCTACAATACCCACCAATTAATATGTTAGTCCTATTATTTAAAAAGAAAATTAAAAAGCTACAAATTTGTTAACACAAAATGTAATGTCACTGAATGCAGAGATATGAGATACAAAAGTTAAAAAAACATAAGGATTGATGAGAAGAGAGATGATGAAGCCAAAAATATAAGGATCGATGGGAAGAGAGATGATGAAACCAGAAAATGACATATCAATAAATATGTTGATGTGACAAAATATAATACAATGATCATGAAAGTGTATGGTTACATAGCTTAAAATTTATAGATATAAATAAATAAATAGATAAATAAATATAATATAAATTAAAAGTATAAAAAGTGAATAAACTTATTTAATTGGTCCCTGATAAAGATTTAAAAAATTTAAGCTACCTAGACTAATAAAAAAGAGAATACTCAATGGAGAGTCTCTGTTTAGCATTCCTCAAGTAATATTCAATTAATCAAAGTAGTTCAACTGATTATTTTTAAATCAGCAAAGAAGATATATTATAAAAAAAGTACCATAAATAAACAACGATGGTAAGAATTAATTATTAACCTAGCTGGCCGATTTAAGGAAACAAAATCACCAATTGATTTTTTTTACTCTTATATTATGTATGTCAACCTAAAAACGTTGGAATATTGTTTGTTTTTTTTTTGAAAGAGGAATATATATTCAGATTTTAGGAAACAAATTATGTGCTTTGTGTTAAATAATTTATGTCCAATAGATTTTGATCTTATAAAACAAATTCAATCCCTAATCGACCTAGCTAGCTAGCATGGCTAGAATTGCACATTTTTTCTACATCTACAACAACATTTGCTATGTAGAGGTATACGATGTAATTTATAAATAACTAAGGGATCTTACTGTTCTATTTTCCAAAAAATTAAAGAGGAATATTATAATATTTTATTTTGGATGAAATCTCATAAAATATTAGTGTAATTTATTATTTTATTTATTTAGTTTCTTTTTTTTTTTTGTTAATATACTAATATTTATTATAATACTTTTTGTAAATAATTATATGATTTTAATCTTTATATATACAATGGAGTTGTACCACTTTTCTTTTGTTTTAACTTTTTATTATATATAATTTAATTTATTTAATTATTAATACATGGTAGTATAATATTTAAGTATTTTTTTTACATGTTGTTAGTTACGCAGTTCAATAATAACGGATGACGGGCGCAACTCCCGTTGACAATTGACATTATAAATAGAATTGAGTTTATTTATCCCTTTCAATTAGTAATTTATTTGATTGAACCATTCTTGCATTGTTTTCTTCTTTTTCTTCAAGATTTACTTACGAAATAAGTTAAGAAATGACGTTTTTCTAGAGGAGTTAAGTTTCTTCCTACAATAAATCTTCACAAAAAAAAAAAATTGTTTAAATAAAAAATTAAACATCATAATATAAATATCTATATTTATAAGATTATAAATATATATATATATATATATATATATATATATATGCATTATTTAATATAAATAATTTCAATTAATATTAAATTAAAAAAATATTAAATTAAAAAAATATGTTGTCGTCGTTTTTCGATTCACCAATGGCGATTCCAGGCTTCCAGCGACGCTTGCCACTGCTCTGCCATCACTTTACATCGGAGACCTCCACCTTGACGTCAATTATCTCTAACTCGGCTTGGATTTTGAGGAGTTCAAGAGCCTCGCCTCCGTTCGCGTATGTAGAGACCACATCACGATGAACTTGCTCGGTTACGGTTACGTCAACTTCAACTCTCAGCATGATGGTAACTCTCTCTCTCTCTTTGAGATTTCTATATATAAATTAACAATTTCTTAGATAAATTGCATTGCAGTGTTTTCTTTTTAATTTATTGTTACAAACTTATGATAATTTGGCTACGTAGTTGGAATTGGTGTTTTGTTAATTGTTATTTAAGTTTTTGAGAACGATGGAACTAGGAAATTGCATATATATATATATGGATTTTTATTTATAATAATGTGGTAATGAAATGATGTACGAATTAGTGTTTTGTTTTCAAGTGAGGGATATCTAGAGTTATTAATAATACTCAAAGAAAATTGGGGACCTTGGATGAGGGAAATGACATACCAAAATGTAAATAGCAAAATAATCTAATACATTGATTGATTGATCAAAGGATACATGAGAAGATATTAGCCTAATTGAAATCTAAAAGACAATAATAAAATGCATATAAAATAGTAACATAAGAGGCATAACAATAGAGAGGTAATGAGAAAAGTAGCTTAGGATATAGAGCAAACATAACTAAATTAAGCTAAGCAAAAGAGGTCAACACAACCAAAAAGTATTGTAGCAGGACATTAGAAATGACATAGTCCAAAGATACATTAGAAAGAAAAAACACCAGAGCAGTAGAGGAAAGCAAGTGTTGTCAAGCCTTAAAGTTCAATTTGGACTTGAATGTTGAATTGGTTTTAATAAATACTTTTCCTTATTTCGGTATTTATACTATATTTTAACTTCTGTTAGTGTTGTCAACCTCTAATCATAACTTTTCACTAATTGTTCATTATTGAATTTGCTCAGTTATCATTTTAGTAAAATTGCAATTCCAATAGTGGAATGACCAGTGAACCACTTGTAGTTTCATAAAATTACAATTAGTCTTAGTTGCTTTTACTATTACCTAATCAAAATTGTAGTTTCACATTGATAATTAGTGGCAAACTACAATAACAATCTATATATTGTGCAAATTATTGGCACGAAACTCTAATTTTAAGTGGGGATTAATATCAAAAGCACTTAATGAACTGTACATAAGTTTTGTCCAAATCTTTCTACTTAGGTTTGAGTTTGTATTTTATGTAGATTATCAGATATAAAAGTTGAATATAAATAACAGTGAATATGTTGCTATGTTATGGCTTCCATTACTAGGTCTGATGTTGCAGAACAAAGTGGAGAAATGGCTGGATCTCTCGCTAGTCCAATATTGAGGTACGGTGAAAGTTTTATTGAAATTAATTCATTTTTGGACTTGATTAAAGGGAGATTTATCCTCCTAAATTGCATATCTCCTATTCTTTTATTATTCCTTATTGTGCTTGTTGATGTCAGGAAAACTTATGGTTAACCTGATAGTAACATTGATAGACAGTTGATGCCCTGTCCAATGCCTATTGCTAGTGGCCCCACAGACTGGAATGAAGCTCTTAATATTATTTCTTTTGGTTCTCTTGAGCAGGTGAATAGTATGGCTGATGTTAAAACTAAATAAATTTGCTAATTATTATGTATATATCTTTTGAGATTTTTTAACTTATCCTCTTTTTTGGTTTCAAAAATGGAGGTTGAGCTCTAATTTTCATTTTTTTTTTGCGCAGTCTATTAATGGAATGAAAGTTGTTTGTCATGAGTTATAGCTTAGGCCACTAGTGATCTTGAAGGAAGTGTTATGGATGAACTTGTGTAAGATGCAAATAGGCTAGTTTCATGCCTTGCACATAAGGTGAGATAGTTTTCTAAATTGCTTCACTCATTTGGAGAGTATGGTTTTTAGCTAATGGTTTTGTATTTTTGTAAGAGTAACTAGTATCTTTAGCACAAGTCTTTTAGGTTATGGAAGTTTTTTTCCAACTTGGATACTAGAGAATGCTAATTATTTGAAGATTATCCATTAAAATAATTAGGATTCAGATTGAATGATCCTCTCAGTGATCCCTAAATTATGTGACAATTGAAATTCGGATTTTTTTATTATGAATTCATGACCCTAAATTTTGTGCAAAAAATTATTCTATATTATGAATTCTTTGTGAGTTTGTTGACCTTATATTTTGTGGCAAAAGTGGAATTTTATTATATTTTTTTTAATAAATTTAACATCCCTCGGTGATCCAAAATTTTGTGGCAGCATAATTTTTTTATTATGAATTTTTATAAATTCAATGATACGACCTTAAATTTGATGGCAAAAGTGAAACTTTATTATGAATTTTTCATGAATTCAATGTCCATCGGTGATCTAAATTTTATGGCAACTGATTATTTTTTATGAATTCAATGACTTTCGGTGAGCCTATTCGGTGGCTATAACAAATATTATGAATTTAATGACCCTCGTGAAATACATAAGAACACACTAGAAGGAGAGGGGGGGGGGGGGGTGGGGTTGAATAGTGGGTTTAAACCTTTTCGCAAATACTATTAGTTCACAAATTGTCCTCTTGGATATATGTTAATTTAAAGCAGCAAATATATCCTTGCAAGGAAAAGCTTAGAAAATCTTTTCAAAAGAGTACAGTGAGCAAGATAAATATTTGTAAACACAAGATAGCAAATGAGAGCTTGTTTTTATACTGGTTCACTCAACCTTCCACTATAATCAACTAATTACAAAACAAGTATTCTTCACTGCCACTTCTGGCTACAAGTATTCTCTATGCCATTATTGGCTACAAGTATGAATCTCCCCTTAAGATTATACTTCCCAAGTATTTTTTTATCACTAAGCCACTCCTGGCTTTTTATACGAAAATGTATTAGATTCAAATAACTCTCAAGGAGAGGATATAATCAATTGTTGAATCTGCGTGAGCTTGTAGAGGATGGGTGTTCTATTTCTCTTAGCTCGTGTTCAAAACTTGCTCTCAGAAATACTTTCTCTTGCTGTCTAGATTTTTGTTACACAGTTCACGTTCAATTCATTCTACTTTTTTCTACCTTTTTTTTTTTTATTGTTTCATATAGTCTTCCTTATAAAGTGGGCTTGATGAATTTGAACGTTGGAGAAGACTTCTTTCCATTGTCTCACACGGTAGAGTGTTGAAGAAGCTTTGACTGTGCTTTATCTGACGGGAGCAAGTTTCTGTCTCTGTTACAGTTTGTTTTTTAGCTAAAAGTGTACATCCCAATGTTGATTGGTTCTTTTGGCTGTACCTACACACTTTACATAGTACGAGACATGCAAGTAATACGAGGAATCAAAGAAAGTAATGTCAAAGGGTATCTCCCTTTGTTTCAGTTGCAGCAATGCCTTTATTTGAGTAAAGAATTAATTATAAAGCATGTATTCCTCAGTACTTATGACAGTTTACGTTCTGTTCCTGCATAGACAAAGTCTGGCTTAACAAACATAGTATGGCTTGTTTGTGCTCAGACAACGTCTGGCTTTAACAAACACATTCTTAATTAAAAGACATGATCTATTCTAGCCTTAGATATCGTCTGGCTTAACAAACACATTCTTAATTAAAAGACATGGTTTGTTCTAGCCTTAGACATCATCTGGCCTTGCATTAGACATCGTCTGGCCTTGGCTTTAGACATCGTCTGGCGCTGGGCATTAGGCATTGTCTGGCACTGGGCATTAGACATCGTCTAGCGCTTGGCTTCAGACATCGTCTGGCCTTGGCTTCAGACATCGTCTGGCTTGGGGACATAACATAAACAGTTAAGAACTTATTTAAATCTGTTTATAACCATTTTCAATGCTAAATATAACCAATATAAGTTCTCAAACGGTTAGAGCGTAGGATTTGAGTTGAGAGATATTACCATTGTCTGTTCTTACTTTGATTTCCTGAAATCACTTAATCTGAAATTATTAGTGATAAAATATTATTACATTTGTTATCATCAAAACCTATCAAGGTATTAGGGGTCAGACATCATCAAATGTCTTGGTTCTAACAATCTCCCCCTTTTTAATGATGACAACACATGTTATAGTTTTGATTTAACTGACAGTGAATCATAGACATGTATGTATCAGAGTGTGAATTATTTCATGACAATTAAGTATGCGCAGTTATTAATATGATGAACTCCCCTTGAGTCTATCATGCAAATGCATATGATAGATTAAAGTATGAAATAATTAAAGCGGATAAAAATAAATAGTGAATTGAGGTGTATAAAAATTAGTGAACCAATCACTATTTTATTAAGCATTGTCTGTAAATTCTATACATCCAAAATTCTCTCCCCCTTTGTCATAAGCAAAAAGGTGGAGGATGGAGTAGAAAATGCCATCACAGTCATGGTTTGGAAGATGAGTTTGACTGTTTGGTCGAGGATTCTCCAACTTCTGATGGAGCTTCTGTTGCCGGAGGATCTTCTGATGGCGGTGGTGGAACTTGAGTCGTCGCAGGTTTGGGAGTGAGAATGGTTGCTATGGAGGGATTGAAGGCAAGGGTTACCTCCTTGATGATACTAGCTCTTTGCTCTTCCAATTTGGCATCCAGTTGAGCTTCAACTTGAGCAACAACCTCAGCAGAGAGTCTTGATCCCAGTTTAGTTTCCAATACAGATTCAATGGCAGCCAAGTCAGGTAGAGGGTCTGATTGTGCTGCAACATTTAATGGTAGAGCTGCAATTGGAGTGCTAGACCTGGACTGAGTGGACACTAGATCAATGCACTCTTGGGCTGGGGTTGATTCTGTAGACTTTTTAGCCAAGTCTACAGCTTGCTTAGTAGCAAGTGCAGCAACCTGAGCTGCCTTAGCCTCTTGCTTCAGGGCTAACTCCCTGAGCTTTTTCTCATTTTCTTCCTTGGCCTTGTTTTCTTGAGCTAGATTATGAAGTCGTTGCTCCTCTTCTTGAGCAGCTAACATAGCTCTTAGTCTGGTGGCCTCCTCTAGGATTCTTGCTTCTTCAGCGACTCATCGCTTCTATTGCCTTAGCTGTAGCTATTAGTGCTTGAGCAGCCTTGTACTCAGCATAGTATTCAGCAAGCATCCTCTTAGCTTTCTCTTCATCTCTAAAGGCGTGAGGGGTCAGTAGAGTGGGCACAACCATTGTGTCTAACACGTGAATGAAACTACTAGAGGAGGAGGAGCCTTCACCTATAGTGTCAATCTTTTGCTTCTCTTCATCTGAAAGATTGGATGACCCTGTGGTGTGAAGCATATTACTCATCACAGTCTGCCAATAAATGCCAGCATCTGCTTCATTGTTTTCCAGTGGTAGAATATGTTCCTGTTGAGGCAATGGCTCAATATTTGGTATGTGCTGTGGAAGATTGTCTGCTTGTGCAATCTTCTTTCCCTTCAACTTGTTGGGGTTGACAGTTGGGAGCCTGGTGACTATACGGTTTGGAGTAACACATATATCAGTGTCTTCAGAGATATGCAGGTTAGGTGGATACAACTGTTTGGGGGTTGTGCCTTGAAACTTCAAGTGACATAGAGCCCTGTATTCAGCACACGTGGCTTGGAAGGTTGGATGGTTGGGAGCAACTCCTCGTGTAATGAGACGAGGAGGTCGAATAGAGACCCTTGGTCTTAACAGATAGTACAATGCATCACGATGCATTGTTCTGATAGTGGCCTTCAGTTGCTTCTTCTCATCTTCTGTTAGCTCATCTGGTAGGGCTGGTTCCACTGTAAAGTAGTCCAATCCCTTTCTCATGCAGTTGTACCAGTGTGAAATCTCATGAACTAGCTGACACATTAGAGGGATGGCAGAGGCGTATTCTTTTTGTTGTAGCCTTTTAGCTAGATGTGCATCATCTTCAACAGTGTCCAGAAGGTGAGAGTTGTGAATTGGCCTCTGGTAAGGGATGATTCCTTGATCGATCTGTAGAGGAGGAAGCTTCTTCAATGGTGCTTCCTTGACAACAGCAACAATTAAGTCCTCTGCAGCTAGCTCTAGCTGAGTCTCTTTTCTGTACACTGCAGACTCAGCATTTTCTCCCACATAGCACAAGGAGAAGTGTTGCATCATCTTTTAATGCCAGGAGCCGGAGGGAGGAGGAGGAGGAGTGTCTTCTCTGAATCTGGACAGAGGTGTGTTGTCATCCAGACTGAATGGTCTGTTGTCCCATGAGGGAACAACAGACGCTTCAGGAGATAGAGCAACTATCTCTTCATCTGACCTAGACGAGATGATTACAGACTTAGTGTGGTGGTAGGAAACCACTGCGTCTAACATCTCCGGGATTGTCACTGAAGAGGGAGATTGGTAGGGAGGAATGGTAGTGTCTGGTGGAGTTTGTGGGGATGTTGTTGGTACAACAGTCTGAGTTGTGGGATTAGACTGTGTCTTAGACTGAACAGTGGGTTCAGTCTGTTGGGTGATCGTCTGTCTAGTGGGGACAGACACAGGTTGATCTTTTGTCTGAACAGTGGGTTCAGACAGTGGCTCTTGCATAGTCTGTGCTTAGGCATCTGATTGTGCAGTAACTGTTTGGTTTATTATGGTCTGTGTAGGTGACACAGACGATAGAGGTTCAACAGATGGTGTGTCTGTTGTGGCTTGTGTTTGGGCTAAGACTGGGATTGTCTAAGGAATATTCTTCCTTGGACGTTTGTATGTAGAGCAAGGGTGAGTGGGAAGAGTAAATGTAGGTAAAGTAATACTTGGATTGGTGGTTGTCTGTCTCGGCCTGTCTTCCTCCAACACCATTTTTCTCTTCACAGTCAGCTTCTTGGCTGTGGTGTTGGGTGGTTTGATGGTCAGCCCTTTTGACTTAGTGGTCTGTTGAGCACTGAGTGACCTTCTGGGTCTCTTGAAGACTAGTCCCTTGTTTGACTCTTCTTCTTCATCCTCGACAACTTTGACAGCTTGCATACCAATGTCTACTACCTCCTTTAGAGACACTTGAGGTTTAGTCGTCATTTTGGCAACACCCTTACCCTTCTGTTGGGCTCTAGACTTGACCCTTTGAGTGGGTGGTTTGGGTGGTGCTTGTTGGACTGTCTGCTTTCCTTTCTTGGCTGGTGGCTTTGCAGCAGACTGTGTCTCTGTAGCCTTGCGTGTTGTTTGGATTGTTTGCTGGTCCGCAACAGCAAGCCTCCTCATCTTACTTGCTAAGGGTTGGATGGATGCAGCCTCATCATAAATCACCAAGCTTTTTCTTTTTCCACCCTTCTTTTTCTGAATCTTCTTCTTCTTCTGACCTTCAATTTCATCATCATCAGTTAGTACAGAGAACCTTGCAAGTGATCCCTTGGTGATTTCAAATCCCATGTTCAACTTAAGCAGACTTGAGGAGGTTAGTATTCTCTATTGAATGAATGGACCTTCCACTCTCACATACTCCAACTCATCCAAATTTCTTGATTGGATTTCTATGTATAGTCTGTTGTAGCAACTAGTATCCCAGAGGATCTTGTTTATCAGAATTGTGTAGTATGTTGCCACAGAGGTTGATAGGCATTGAATGTGGCTAATCAAGTTGTAGAATAACGTGTGTGGAAGGTTGAATGGAATCCCTCTAATGATGTGGTAGAGGATGAACCTGTGTAGAGCTGATACATGATCTCTTGACCCTATCTTGTGCAAGATGGTCTTGTTGATAATGTTCAGCATCAACTTGGTCAGAGGTGGGAAGTTGGCTGGGTGCAATTTCTTGACGTCCTTGGCCACCTCGTAGTTAGGTCCAAGAATGAACCTTTCCACTGTACCTTTCTCAAGGTCCTTGTCCCATGCCTCTGTGAAGTAGTTTGAGTGTAGTTCGCACCCTATTGCTTAAGCAATGGAGGAGGGAGAGATCGTAACTTCATACTTAAAGACGTTGCTGACAACCTCGTTTCCTTTGATTGTAGCATTTGTCCAGAACTCTCTAATAAGTCCAGGGGCGATCTTTTGGCGATCATTGAAGTAATCCCTGATCCTAGCAAACTCGAAGTACCTTGAGATGGTAAGACCACGTTCCTCAAGGTAAGGTATGTAGTACTCCACGTGAATGTTCCCAGTGTAGGAACCTCGTGGCTTGATTATAATGTTCTCTACGTCAAGGAGTCTTCGTTCTTTCATGACCTCAAGGTCAATGTTGGACGCTGAATTGTTGGTGTTCGTAGTGGACTCTGGCATTATGTCTGCAGGATGCTCATCAGAAGCTTGAGAGGTTGAGGGTGAGGCTGGTAGTTGGGAGGAGGAAGAGCCCTTAATCAGATTATGTTTGGCCATGGTGAGGGTTTGTGTTTAGGGTTTCTTAAGGTTCTTGGTTGCAGAGAGAATGGATGAGAGAAATGAGAGGTTTCGAAAGCTTGAGAAATACGTTTGGCAATAGTAGGCTAGAATAAGTAATGAGTGAGCATTAAATATGATGGTACGATTAGGGAATGATTGAAACGACACATTTATGACAGACTTGAATGTGCGTTTTGGGCTTTTATGACTCAGACTCAAATGAATGCTTAATTTATAAAATGGTTGTAAAAAATTCACATGGTCTGACTCATATTTTGAGCATGAAACACGTGACATGCACATGCTTCACTTAAGTATCACACTAGACGATGTGTCCTTAGTTCTACTAGTGAATAACAGACAGTGATAAAACATTAATTCACCCAGACCATCCTAATCTTTTCTCTTAAAAAGATCAGTCTTTCTTCAGTAAGGGGCTTTGTAAAAATATCAACAAGCTGATCGTCTGTCTTGACAAATTCCAATTTAATGGTCCCCTTCTGAACATGGTCTCTTATGAAATGATGTTTTATTTCTATATGCTTGGCTCTAGAGTGCATGGTAGGATTTTTAGAAAGAGATATAGCAGCAGTATTATCACAGAAGATAGGAATGTTACTCTCGAATATGTTGTAGTCTTCAAGTTAATTCTGGATCCACAATATCTGAGAGCAGCAACTTGCAGCTGAGATGTATTCTGTTATCGTCTGACATTGGGCATCAGACATCGTCTGGCGCTTGGCATCAGACATCGTCTAGCGCTTGGCTTCAGACATCGTCTGGCTTGGGGACATAGCATAAACAGTTAAGAACTTATTTAAATCTGTTTATAGCCATTTTCAGTGCTAAATATAACCAATATAAGTTCTTAGACAGTTAGAGCGTAGGATTTGAGTTGAAAGATATTACCATTGTTTGTTCTTACTTTGATTTCCTGAAATCACTTAGTCTGAAATCATTAGTGATAAAATATTATTACATTTTTTATCATCAAAACTTATCAAGGTATTAGGGGCCAGACATCATCAAATGTCTTGGTTCTAACACCTTGATGACCCTAAATTCGATGGCAAAAATGGATTTTTACAATTCATGAATTCAATATTCCTCAATAATCCTAAATTTTGTGGCAACATATCTTTTTATCATGAATTCTTGATGAATTCAATGATCATTGGTGATCCTAAATTTAATGGTTATAACGAATATTATGAATTTAATGACTGTAAATTTGGTGACTATAAGGAATATTATGAATTCTTACAAAATCAATGACCCATTGGTGACCTTAAATTCGATGACAATAATGGATCTTTATAATGAATTCTTCATGAATTCAATGTCTCTTGTTGATCGTAAATTTTGTGGCAACAAATCTTTTTATTATGAATTCAATGACCTTTGGTGACCATAAATTATGTGTTTATAACAGATATTATGAATTCAATGACCCTAAATTTGGTGGCTATAACGGATATTGTGAATTTTTTACGAATTCAATGACCCATCAATGACCCTAAATTCAGTGACAAAAATAGATCTTTATAATGAAATTCTTCGTGGATTCAATGTCCCTTGGTAATCCTAAATTTTGTGGTAATGGATTTTTTTTATAATGAATTTTTCATGAATTCAATGTCCCTCGATGATCCTAAATTTTGTGGAAATGGATCTTTTTATTATGAATTCTTTATGAATTCAATGACCCTCAGTGACCTTAAATTCTATGGCCATAATGGATATTATGAATTTTTTATGAATTCAGTGACCTTAAATTTGGTGACAAAAATGAATCTTTATTATGAAATTCTTTCTAAATTCAATGTCCCTTGGTGATCTTAAATTTTGTGGTAACAATTTTTTTTTATTACGAATTTTTATGAAATCAATGCTACGACCTTAAATTCGATGACAAAAATAGAACTTTATTATGAATTCTTCATGAATTCAACGTTCCTCAGTGATCTTAAATTTTGTGGCAAATGATTTTTTTTATGAATTATATATGAATTCAATGACCCTTGGTGACCTTATTCGGTGGCTATAACGAATATTATGAATACTTTATGAATTCAATGACCCTTAGTAACCTTAAATTCAATGACAAAAATAGATCTTTATAATGAAATTCTTCGTGGATTCAATGTCCCTTGGTAATCCTAAATTTTGTAGTAATGGATTTTTTTTATTATGGATTCAATGGCTCTCAAGTGACCTAAAATTTTGTAACAATGACAGATTCTTCATTATTACATTGTCTTCTCTTCTATTCTCATTTCTCATAGTTACTTTCTATTTATTGCATTCTATTCTCTTTTATTTTAATTTCTTATAGTTAAAAATTTTTGAAGCTCCAATTTTTTTACCACTAGCAGGATATTTTCTCCCCAAACAACATAAATTATGGAAACCATTGCCTATTTAGTCTTCAAAAGAACTCAAGATAAGTTCGGTTGACCATTCATTCACTTTGGATAATCTATAACTCTATTCTTGTTAGAATATATATTATCTTTATATTATTTTGGTAGTTATTATTTCTCTTTATCTCTTTATCTCCTAATAACGAGTAATTGATTGATTGTGTAATCAATTACTGATTCTCTTATTTAGGGTTTCCTCATAAAGATGAGGTGTGGTTTTCTCACACACATATTCAGTAAATACATCATTCTAATATGGCATCATAAAGCTAGGTTAATTTTTTTTTCTTTCCTTCAAAGCATTGTGAATAGTGCATGAATAGTACCGTGCCTCTACGAAGCTGTTGTTCACCACCGCTAACCAATCTTTTTCTCGACGTAATCACACCTTTAGAGTCGCCACCCTCCGACAACCAAAACCCACCGGACCCACCTCCATCTACCATCGGACATGCCGCCACTCTCTGGTGCGTATACTCCACGCATTGTCACCAAATCGGTGCATGCCACTTTTTCTAGTGTTCCTACCCACCGTCGATTGCTCCTTCGGGTATGCCTCATTTTGGCAAACCTTCCCACCCTCTTGTTTGGCATTTTTGGTGAAGTTCTCTCACAGCTGTAACTCTTGCAGTGACATTTACTACTGTTCCGTTGATCCTGTGTGAAAAATTAACCGGGATAGCGAACTATAGTACTTGGACTGCTTCTATTCAATTGTGGTTCCAAGGCCAAGGTCGTGTTGCCCACTTGATCACTCTGACAGCGTTAGTTCCCATCGCGAAGCAACCACATTGGATGCAAATTGATGCCTTGTTAAGTAGCGTTCTCTGGTTCTCTCTTGCCCCCAACCTCTAAGCACAATTCTAGGCTTTTACCACCTATTATGATGTGTGGACCAGGGCCAAGAAAGTTTATTCTAATGATGTTCATTGTTTCTACAGTGTACTTACTAGCTTGACGAATATTAAGTTGGAGAACATGGACATGCAAACATATCTTGATAAACTTGATCGCTTGATTGTAGAATATTCCACTCTCATGCCTTTTACTAGTAATGCAGATACCTTTTACAAACAATGCAAATAGTTCTTCATGGTGGTTGCTCTTGTTGGACTCACACCAAACCTTGAGGCAGTCCGCAATCAAATTTTATCGGGTCCTATAGTTTCTACCTATGACATGGTACATGAACAATTGTTGCGTATCTCTACTTTGTATACTTTTGGACACCCATCCACGTCTACTGGGGATTCCTTTACCATTGTCTCTCACTCCTCTTATCGTGGTGGTCGTGGTGGAAGACGTGGTAATGGTTCCGGACGTGGTAGTCATTGCACCTTTTGCGGAATCTTTGGTCATATTGAAGCCAAATGTTGGATAAAAGCTAGAATGCAACCTCAGTCAGTTAATGTGGCCACAATCACCCTTTCTGCTTTCGATATTACTATCTCTACTGCGGAATATAATGAGCTTCTTTAGCTTCGAGCAGCCAACGAACCCGCATCACCTGTTACCATTGTGGCTAGGTCTAATAATCCTATGGCTTTTATTTCTTAGTCCCCCTCTGTTGGACCTTAGATACTTGATTTCGGTGCCTCTAATCACATGACTAGCAGGCAATCCCTTTCTCTTCCTTAACCTTTTCAAACTCCTTGCCCTCTATTACTCTCGCAGATGGCTCTTAGATTAAAGTTCAGGGCATCGAACAAACCCATCCCCTTCCTCAGATTAAGTGTGTTGCGTCACCATTTGCTTTAATTCACTCTGATATTTGGGGTCCTAGTCGAGTTTGTTCCACATTAGGATATTTTTATTGTCACATTTATTGATGATTTTTCTCATTGTACTTGGAATGAAGAATCGTTCAGATGCTTTTTTCTATTTTTCAAAGTTTTTCTACTGAGATTCAAAATCAGTTTGGCTCCTCAATTAAAATTTTACGAATTGATAATGCAAAAGAATATGTCATCTCAGTTTCAGTCCTTCTTAAACTCTCATGGGATTCTTCATCAAACATCTCGTGCCCACACAACAAAATGGTGTTGTTGAACGCAAAAATCGCCACTTGGTGGAAACCGTTCTCACACTTCTTCACTATAATGTTCCACTTCGTTTTTGGGGTGATGCTCTCCTTACTACATGTCATTTGATTAACCGCATGCCTTCATCGGTTCTTAACAATCAAATTCCTTACTTCATTTTATATCCTAAACAGAATCTTCACCATGTTCCTCTTCATGTCTTTGGGAGTACATGTTTTGTCCATGATCTCACTCTAGGTAAAAATAAACTCTTTGCCAAGTCCCTAAAATGTATTTTTCTGGGATACTCTCGCCTTCAAAAGAGTTATAAATGTTTCTCTCCTCAACTTTAGCGATATCTTGTCTTTGTTGATGTTACATTCTTTGAGACTACTCTTTTTTCCTCCACCGTTGAAAATGTCCCTCTAGAGGTCCTAGCTATTGTTCTAGCACTACTTGTTGCTCCCATTCTACCTCCATTACTCACATACCACCGACAGACACAAGCACCATTGGTAGTGCCACCAGATCCTCCAGCATCATCTCCTGCTCCAAACATCCCTCCACCACTGTCTCTTGCACTTGAACTTCCCATTGCGCTTCGCAAAGGTATTCAATTCACTCGTAATGCTAATCCTTTATATTCCTTTACTCTTCACTGTGACTGTTTATCTCCCTCCTATTACTCTTTTATCCCTTCTTTGGATTTTATGTCTATTCCTAAGTCTACAGGGTGAAGCCATGGCTGACCACAATTGGCAACATGCGATGTTGGAAGAAATGGCTGCATTAGATGCTAGCAACACATGGGAGCTTGTTCCCTTGCCTCCCAAAAATTCCATTATTGGGTGTCATTGGGTTTATACAGTGAAGATCGCACCAAATGGCACTATTGATCGCTATAAAGCTCGTTTGGTGGCTAAAGGCTATACTCAAGTTTTTGGTATGGATTATAGTGACACTTTTTCTCCCATGGCCAAAATCATCTATTTTCATCTTTTTCTTGCTATGGCCTCCATCCAACACTAATCTCTTCACCAATTGGACATAAAAATGCCTTCTTGCATGGTGAGTTGCAAGAAGAGGTGTACATGGATCAACCACCTAGTTTTACTGTTTCTGGTGGCTCACACCTTGTCTATAAGCTTCGTTGCTCCCTTTATGGTTTGAAGCAACCCCCCTGTGCTTGGTTTGGTCATTTTTGCTCAACTCTGCTTGAGTTTGGTATGATTCGTTGTGAAGCTAACCACTTAGTATTTTCCTTCCATTCTCTGTCTAGCTTGTGTATCTATCTCGTTGTATATGTTGATGACATTGTTATCACTGGCGATGACTTAGTTGGAATTATCCGCCTCAAGTCTCACCTCTATACTCAGTTTTAGACTAAATATTTGGGTCCACTCAGGTACTTCCTGGGAATTGAAGTTGCCCAATCCTCATCTGGTCTTGCCTTTTCCTAGCGAAAATACGCCTTAGACATTCTAATGGAAACTAGAATGCTTGATTGTCATCCAAGTGACACTCTTATGAATCCTAATGTTAAGCTTATTCTTAGTTAAGGGGCGCCATGGAAAACCCAAGAAGGTATCGGCAACTTGTAGGCAGGCTTAATTACCTCATTGTCACTAGACCAGACATTATGTTTACTGTTAGTGTGCCAAGCCAATTCTTGAAAGAACCTTGTGAAGGTTATTGGGATGTCACTTTGTGAGAGAGAAGGTACTCTCAGGAGCAATTACCATTGATTTTGTCAATTTTAAAGATCAACTTGTAGACATGTTCACCAAGTCTTTCATAGGTCCCAAGGTTAACTACATTTGTAACAAGCTTGGCTCATATGACATATATGCTCCAACTTAAGGGGGGGGTGTTAGAATATATATTATCTTGTTAGTTATTATTTCTCTTTATCTCTTTATCTCCTAATAACCAATAATTGATTGATTATGTAATCAATTACTGATTCTCTTATTTAGGATTTCCTCAATATACATAGAGATGAGGTGTGGTTTTCTCACACATTCAGTAAATACATCATTCTAATAATTTTTTTGAGTTAATATTTTAGCCTACCATAATTATTATTTTTGGTCCAGTTATAAATTTTCTTTGGTTATAAACTTTATCTGCAAATTTAGATGGAAATCATCTTGATGATGATGACATAATTGAAATAAATTCAGACATTGAGCCTACTGAAACAAAAGGTTTTCCAAATGAATCTAATCAGATGAGTAGAAACCTCCCGTACTCTTTGACCTATCTATTAAAAGATAGATGCATGTTGTTGTAAAATTCGGTTAAATTTTGAATTGCTCTTTATTTATGATTTTAATTCATGGAAATTGTGGAGTCCCATGGTCAAGATGAGCAATGGTATTCCATCAATTTATTTTTGTTGTGAGTATTTAATTTAATCAATTTTACTATTTAGCTATTTTACTTGGACTTTAAAGAGAGGTAAGCTATGGTATTTTATTTGGCATTGGGTTGGTGACGCTTTTTTTTTTTCTTTAACATTGTTGGAATTCTTTGCTAGAGTGTATACCAAGAAATTGATTGGTACTTTATCAATTTAATTTATCTTCTCAACAAGAGTTATACAGGACAGGTTTTGTTGCTTTTAATTTGCATTTATATATATTTTTTGGTTTGGGCAATTTGGTGTTCTCTTCTTTCACTGCTTTCTTCCTATTTTTCTTTTATCTATATTTAGAACAATATAAGCTATTGTAGGTACACATTTGGCATTAATATTGGTTATATGTGTCATTTGCTTCCCATTCCTCTCATTCTTATCATTACATTATCTTCTCCTCTATTCTCATTTCTTATTGTTACTTTTTCTTTATTACATTCTCTTCTCTTTCATTGTTTTCTTCCGATTTTTCTTTTTATTTGTATTTAGAACAATACAAGCTGTTGTAGGTACACATTTGGCATTGATATTGGTTGTATGTGTCATTTGCTTCCCATTCCTCTCGTTCTTATCAGTACATTATCTTCTCCTCTATTCTCATTTCTTATTGTTACTTTTTCTTTATTACATTCTCTTCTCTTCTTTCACTGTTTTCTTCCGATTTTTCTTTTATTTGTATTTAGAACAATACAAGCTACTGTAGGTATACATTTGGCACTAATATTAGTTGTATGTGCCATTTGCTTCCCATTCCTCTCATTCTTATCAATACATTATCTTCTCCTCTATTCTCATTTCTTATTGTCACTTTTTCTTTATTACATTCTCTTCTCTTCTTTCAATGTTTTCTTCCGATTTTTCTTTTATTTGTATTTAGAACAATACAAGCTACTGTAGGTATACATTTGGCACTAATATTGGTTGTATGTGCCATTTGCTTCCCATTCCTCTCATTCTTATCAGTACATTATCTTCTCCTCTATTCTCATTTCTTATCATTACTTTTTCTAATACATTATCTTCTCTTTTATTTTAATGTCTTATACTTAAAAAGTTTTGAAGCTCCAATTTTTTTTACTGTTAGCAAGACATTTCCTACCCAAAAAACATAAATAATGGAAACTACTACTGAGTTTTTCTTTGTTGTTGTATTCAATCTTCAAAAGAATCAAGTTCAGCTAATCATTCATTTACTTTAGTTCATCTATAACTATTCTTGAGTTAAAATTTTAGCCTTCCATAGTTATTATTTTTGTCCATTTGTAATCTTTATTTGGTTATCAACTAATCTACAAATTTAGATGGAAATCATTGTGAAGATGATGACATAATTGAAATAAATTCATACATTTGAGCCTACTGAATCAAAAGGTTTTGCCACATGGTTTTAATATGGTCTTGATGGCTAGTCTTTTTGACAATCTCCAAGATGATTAGGTGAGTAGAAAATTTTCTTTAACCTATCTATTAGAAGATAGATGCATGTTGTTGTAAAATTCTGTTAAATTTTGAATTGCTCTCTATATCTTATTTTAATTCATGGAAACTTTGGAGTGACATGGTTAGATAAGCAATTGTATTCCATCTATTTATTTTTCTTGTGAGTATTTAATTTCATCAATTTTACTATTCAGTGATGTTTACTTGGATTTTAAAGAGAGGTAAGTTATGGTATCCCATGTGGCATTCAGCTGGTGATGCTTTTTTTTTTTTTCTTTTTCTTTTGTAATAGGTTTGTTGGAAACTTGGAATTCTTGACTAGGGTGTAATCCAAGAAATTGATTGGTAATTTATCAATTTAATTTATCTTCTAAATAAGAGCTATATAGGTCAGGTTGGTTACTTTTAATATGCATTTATATAAATATAGGTTTGGCTAATTTGGTGTCTCTTGTTTCACATTCTTCCTAATTTTCTTTTATCTATATTTAGAACAATATAGGCTATTGTAGGTACAAATTTGGCACTGATATTGGTTGTGTTTCTTTTGCTTCCCATTTCTCTTATTCTTACCAGTACATTATCTTCTCCTCTATTCTCATTTCTTATCGTTACTTTTTCTTTATTACATTCTCTTTTCTTTAATTTTAATTTCTTATACTTTAAGGTTTTGAAGCTCCATTATTTTACTGCTAGCAAGACATGTCCTGCCTAAACAACATAACTTATGGATAAGTTCAACTAGACATTTATTTACTTTGGTTCTTCTATAACTCTATTCTTTTGAGTTAAGATTTTAGCCTGCCATAATTATTATTGTTAGTCCACTTATAATTTTTTTTTGGATATATAATTCAACTTCAATACTTTATGTGTAATGGTAATTTGGTAAAATAACCAAGTATAAATAATGAAGATTACAGTTTCTTAATAATCATTGTTAATATGCACTTAATCTTGACTGTACAATGTAAGAATCATTGGTGTCGCTTCTTTGGATTTGTGTTCGCGTTCTTCTAGGTGCCTCATCCTCTCTCTCCCCTCTAGGTTCATGTTGTTAGGATCAGCCGATGCATCAAGAGGGGGGGAAGGGGGGGGGGGGGTGAATTGATATAACGTAAAATGACATATTCGTTTTTCAATAAAAAGTTTTTCCATCACCATTCTTGAGGTTTTGATAAAAATGTTTTCAAAGACATGATATTGAATGAATAAACCAGAAAACAATCTTAGCTTAAAGTAGTTCCCTTTGAAAGTAAACATAGTTTTCTAATCAATGGCGGCGGATACAAGAGCCAATTGGGGACAATTTAAAAAAAAAAATCATATCTATTATATAAATATGAAAATAAAATAGAATGAAATGTTCAACCAAATAAAATATAGAAAGAACAAAATATAAATAAAAATAATAATGAAATTTGATAGATCTAAAAAGCTTAAAGTCAGGGGTCAATTTACTTGAGCGTTGGAGTGTTTGTTGTAGGTATCCACCCCTCCACTTGAATTGATACCGAGAAGAGATCAAAGACTTCGGAGAAAGTGTAGAGACTTTGGCTATGAAATGAAGTGAATGTATCCCTTGTAGGAACATTCTGGCGCCCACCGTGTGGCTCAGGTAAAATGTGCTCCCACAGTAAAAAAAAGGAGTGGAGTAGTTATCGTAGGAACTTTGGCAAACACAATGCAACTTGGAGATGGGGCACACCCCAGCCCTAGTAACATGGATTTGATTTGACAGCTACAGCTAGACATGCAAGAAATGAGAGATCAACACATGTGAGAAATCGAACAGTTGAGACAGGAGAATTGTTAGGTTGGCACACACACATGAAGAGAAGAGAGAAAAAGAAATGCAAAAAGGAATTTTTAGAAAACAATACCTCATTATTACTATTGATTAGTAAGCTTCTCTATATTTATAAAGAGAAAGAATACAACTGTACATAATTGCACCAATATGCATATGATAACTAACTGTAAACTAACTAGTTATCTACCTAAAATGAATTAATAACAACATTCCCCCTTAATTCATAATAGGGACAATTCCTAACTCATCTCTTAGCTTTAAGAACCTATCACCCTTTAATGCATTTGTAAAAGCATCAACAATCTATAATTCAGTGGGGTATTACATGATTTCAATGGTCCCCTAATTTGCTTGCTCCCTTAAGAAATGAAATCTAGTTTCAATATGTTTGCTCCTACCATAAGACACTAGATTCTTGGCAAGGTTGATTGCATACTTATTGTCTACCAGTAGCTTTAGAGGTTTCTTCATTTCTATGCCAATTTCTTTCAATAATGAGTCAAGCCAAAGTGCTTGACAAGTAGCATAAGATGCAGCTATATATTCAACTTCACATGATGAGAGGGTTGCTACTGGTTGTTTCTTGGAACACCATGAGATAGATGCTCCTAGAAATTGAAACAAATATCCTAAAGTGCTCTTCCTATCTCCTTTATCTCCACACCAATCAGAATCAGAATAGCCAAGTAACTTAGTTGATTTCTATTCTATTTCTCTTGGAAACAATACTCCATACTTCAAAGATCCTTTAAAATACCTCAGTACTCTTTTTTGCAGCCAATAGGTGAGTCTTCCTAGGTTCACTCATGAATTTTTTTATTATTCCCACTGTAGAACAGATGTCAAGCCTACTGTTGCAAAGATATCTCAATGAGCTAACCATTTGTTTAAACAAAGCAAGATCAACCAATTCATCATCATCATTAGAGTTGTTCAGCTTGACTCTAACCTTTGTTGGAGTAGTTTCTAGATTGTAGTCCATCATGTTGAATCTCTTCAGTACATCAGCAACATATTTTCTCTAATGTAGGACAATTCCTCTTTTTGTAGTGATGAATTCCATTCCTAGGAAATATGCCAATTCTCCCAAATCTGACATTTCGAATTCAGACAACATTAGAGCTTTAAAGCTTCCAATCTCCTTAATATCATTTCCAATGATTAGTAGATCATCGACATAGAGACATATGAGTAACACACTTGATTCCTTTCCTTTCTTCACATATACACCATACTCAATTGAACATTTAAAAAAAGAATGTTGAATTAGAAAAGAATCTATTTGCTTATTCCATGCTCTAGGGGCTTGTTTGAGTCCGTATAGAGCCTTGTTCAATCTGTATACCATATTCTCTTTACCCTTTATTTCAAACCCAAGTGGTTGTGTGACATACACAATCTCACTTAGAGGACCATTCAGAAAGGCAGATTTGATATCCATGTGAAATAGAGACCAACCATTTTCACTAGCTAAGGAAACAATTAATCTTATTGTTATAAGCCTAGCTACTAGTGCATAGACATCGGTATAGTCTATACCATGCTTTTGTAGAAATCCTCTAGCCACCAATCTTGCCTTATGCTTTGCAATCGACCCATTAGGATTTAGCTTCACTTTGAATATCCATTTAACATCTATTGGTTTTTTCTTCAATGGCTTTTCAATTAATTCCTTGGTTTGATTCCTCTCAATTCTTCCTTCATTGCTTCCTTCTAGACTTGCTCCTTCATAGCCTTTTCAAGTCAATTGGTTTTACATCTGCCAATAATGCAAAATGCACCATATCACCCTTTGTTGTTACTGCACTATCATGGAGCAATTCAAAATTGTTGAACTTGGTTGGAACATGCCTATCCCTTTGTGGCCTTTGTTGTAGAAAATTAGTTGTAGTAGTATCTTCAGCTTCTATGAATCTTCTATTGTACTTTCTTCAACATCATCCTTTTCATTGTTGAGTTTAGTAGGAAATACTGAACTTTGGTTGCTCTTTTGTTTCTTCTAATCCCATGACCTAGCTTCATTCACCATCACATCTCTACTCACTTCAATTTTCTGCTTTGTTGGATTGAACAATTTGTATGCTCCAATTAAATGATAGCCAACTAGGATCATAGGCTCACTCTTGTCTTGTAACTTCTTCCTCCTTGCATCAAGAACATGTTTAAAACATAGTAAGCCAAAAATATTTAAGTGACTTACCATAGGTTTTCTTCCAGATTAACATTCTTCAGGCACTTTCTTTTTTAGTCTGTCGGTAGGACATCTATTGAGTAGATATATTGTTGTAGTGACTACCTCACCCCAAAAGGAATGTGGCAAATCCTTCTGCTTCATCATGCTTCTTGTCATGTTCATAGGGATGGCAATATGGACCCAAACCCTACAGGCATCTGCAAAAATACCTATACACGGGTAGGGCAATTACTTGCACATTGGGGATGGGGATGGGGATGTGACAGGTATTTACTTGCAAAATCTCATGAGGATGGGTGAGAGTATAGGTACTATAGTACCCACCCCGCACCTTATATATATATATATATATATATATATATACACATACACACATATTAATTAATATAATAAATTTTTTATTATTTAAATTATTCCATTAAAGTTGTTTAATTATCTATTTTTTTATTTTAATTATTCTTTCTATATGCTAATTTTGATATTTTGAGATGTTTTAATTTCTATTTGCATTAGTGGATCAAAACAATATATTAACTAGGGAGATAAGCGTTTGCAAAATACAGCGAAATTGATTCAAACGATGAAGTCAAAATATTATATCTATTTGTGTTTTATTTTTAATTTTTAATATATAATTATAAAATAATTAATTTCAATATATTATTTTTTTTATCTAATTAGAGTTTTTGTTAAGATTATAAAATTTGTAATCTTTACGTTGGATGATTATTTTTGTAATGTTATTTATTTATGACTTAAGTTTGGATAAATCGATATTTGTTTGATTTTAATATTATATGAGTTTTTTTTTATGATTTTCTATTTTATATATATGGAAAGTGCGGGTCGCGGGTGCAGGTATGAGTATATAGGTAAGTACTTAAAGGGTATGGGGATGGGGATTGAAGTTGCTACTCACACGGGTGTGGGGTCGGATACGGATACTTTTTTCAAACACGGGTATGGGGACGAGTACTATAGCACCCTACCCATACCCTACCCATTGCCATCCCTATTCAACACTGTTTTGTTTCTCCTTTCAACCAAACCATTGTGTTTAGGAGTATATGGGGCTATCACTTCATGTTGAATGCCAAGCTTCTCACAAAATGATTCAAATTCCTTTGATGTGTATTCTCCACCTCCATCTATTCTTAGGACTTTTATGAGTTTATTGCTTTGTCTCTCAACCATTGCCTTAAATTTCTTAAATACTTCATGCTTATACTTGATTAGGTATAACCACATCATCCTGCTATATTCATCAACAAAAGAGACAAAGTATTTGTTTCTTCCAAGTGAGGGAACCTCAAATGGACCACAAACATTAGAATGCACTACATTCAACACATTTATAGTCCTCATAGGTAGATATGAATTAAAAGTATTTCAAGGTTGTTTGCCAATAAAACATACTTCACACACTTTTTCAGGCATAGCAGTCTTTGGAAGTCCTATCACCATATTTTTAACTATCAATTGACTTAAACTTCTGAAATTTAAATGACCAAACCTTAGGTGCCATAGCCAACTTTCCTAGTTTGTTGTAGTAGCTGTAAGGCATTGAATTTCAACAGTCTTGATGTTGGTCTGAAATGTTCTGTTCTTTGAGATTGGAGATCTCAATACCAATCTCTGATTTTGATCAAATAGCTACAAAGTATCATGCTTCATGATGATAGAAAATCCCTTTTCAACCAACTGTCCAACACTTATTAAATTGCATTTCATTTCAAGAACAAATAAAACATCTTCTATGAGTGCTGCTTTGCCATCCTTTCTTTTGATCATAATGTTCCCAACACCTTCTACTGCCAAGTTCCTGCTATCTGCAAGTTTCACTTTGCTTCTCTTGTTTGTGTCCAGGTCAATAAACCACTCCTTATGACCTATCATATGGTTAGAGCATCCAATATCTAAATACCAAGATTCAGAATTAGAATTACCTTCATTTGTTGTACCCATCAATAGAACAATATCTGAGTTTGAATCATCATGTGCTACATTTGCTTCATCATCACTTTTTTTTTCTTTTCCTTTCCTATGCTAGCACTCATCTACGTAGTGTCCCCATTTCTCACAATTGTAACATTGAATGTTCTTTTTATCTTTCTTGCCTTTTTCACCTTTGTTGACAGACCCTCCTCTTCTCTTTGAGGATTCTGGTTTGTCTACATCCTTGAATTTGTCTTGTTTTGAAGCCCAACTATTCTTGTTGAATTTCTTTCCTTTCCACTTATCAATTCCTGCCTTCTTGCTGGGTTGAGCCTGCAATGCCTGATCTATCTGCTTTAGACGATTTCTCTAAATCAATTTTAGCTCTTATGCTTCTAAAGAATCTTGAAGTTCTTCAAGTTTCATATCCTTCACATCTTTGTTGGACTCTTCAATGGTAGCCACTATGTAGTCAAAATTCTAGGTCAAAGTATGCATGATCTTGTATGCGATCATCTCATTCGTGAGTCTTTCACCAAGTGCCTTCATGGGATTAGTGAGGCTCAACACTCTATTGAAGTAATCTGCTACATTTTCTGCATCCTCCATTTCCAACAGTTCATATTGTCTTCTCAAAGATTGGAGTCAAACCTTTCTATCTTTTTCACCTCTTGTGAAACATTTCTCTAAGATTTCCCATGGTTCCTTTGCTGTTGCTATTGTAGAAATCTTATCAAAGATGCCTGCATCCACTGATTGATGTATCAAAAATTGTAAATAGCTTTTTGTGACTTAATGGGGTTATCTTTTAATTCTTGATACCCTTGCTAAATAATTTCAAGCACATCTTGAAATCGAAACACAAACCTCATTTGAATACACCATTTGTCCTAATTCTTGCCATCAAGAATTGGTAAATTCCTTGGAATGCCTCCATTGCAAACCATAGTTGCAGCAAGAAGCTTTTCTCCTCATAATTTTCTCTTTGATCAAGCCTCACAGATCACTCACTAACTCCCTAGGATTGTTTTAGCTACTGATACCAATTTGTTAGGTTGGCACACACACATGAAGAGAAGAGAGAAGAGAGAAGAAAAAAAATGCAAAAAGGAGTTTTTAGAAAATAATACCTCATTATTATTAATTAGTAAGCTTCTCTATATTTATATAGAGAAAGAATACAATTGTACATAATTGCACCAATATGCATATGATATATCTGTTAATAAAACAATTATAACTAACTGTAAACCAACTAATTATCTACCTAAAATGAATTAATAACAATAAGAATGAGCAATTGAAGTTGCAACACAAGCTCATAGATTTTGGACCAACTAAGGACTTGACCAAAGATGATGGAGAATCGGTAACTCACACTTCAACCCCTTATGTGTCAAAATGAACCCTTTCACTAGCCACATCATGGACACCACAATGCCAATTAATTGGAGAAACTTGCCTTTGTACAAGTATGATGGAACTACTAACCTTAATGAACACATTGATGCCTTTTATACGCATATAAACCTTTTTACCACCAAAGACACGATCATGTGTCAGTTTTCCCCACATCTCTCAAAGGTCAAGAAGCCCTTAGTTGGTTCGCCAAACTCCATTTGGAACTATTGACTCTTTTGAGACACTCACCACACGCTTCGGCATACAATTTGTGACTAGTCGTCCACACCATTTGACCTCGGTAATGTTGGTGAACATATGGCAGGAGAAGAAGAAGCCTCTCATCATATGATCATGACTCTTTGACCAGGAGCCTTTGTGAATAGTTTGTGTAAGAAATCAGCAAGCGACATGGACGACCTTTGGAAAGGAGCGGCTAAATATATGCAGATGGAGGAACTTGTAGAATATCAGAATTAGCTTTGGGTGGACATAACCCCCAGAAGAAAAGATCAAGAGTTTGAATCTTGTTCCAAACTAAAGGATAATTCTCATTGAGATTTAGGCCCTTGAGGTCCGCTATACGACCACTACACTCCCCTTAACACTAGCCATGACAGGATATTGGAACAAGCATTGGCTTCAGAAATTTTGATAATGCCTAAGAAAGCAAACACACCTCCTAGGGTGGATTACTTTAAACAATGTCAATATCATCAAAACAAGGGGCATGAAACTGAGCATTGTGATGCGCTCAAGGACAAATTGGAAGACTTAAATCGAGATGGAAAATTGTAGCAATACATGCACATCTCGAGAAGGGATAGAACTCCAAAAGGAAGGGAGTACTCTAGTAACATAAATATGCAGGGCATACCGAGAAAGGATAATCGAAACTACTAGCAAAACCAGGATCAAAGAGATTATCATGAACTAGTCGAACAAATAAATGAGACTGAGGAGTTTCTCTCATGAACCTAAGAGGTATAACATGCATGAACCTCCTAAGAGAGTTATTAACACCATTGCCAGAGGGTTTGCAGGGGGAGAAGCATCCTCTTCAACCATGAAAAGACAACCACATTGTGGTACATGCTAACACATCCTACAATGCTCTTTTAGGTTGAACATCTCTAAAAGCATTAGGGGAAATATTTTCAAACCCTTACATTGTACATGGACATCAGTAGATAGGCCAAGAATTTTATGTGGCAAGCCTCAAAGTGATACCTCTGGTTGAAGAAAGAAGAACTCATGTGGTGAATATGATCTCGATATAAGTAGATGAAGTAATGGAGGGAATCAAAGAAGAGCATGGAAGTGTGGACCTAGATCCTAGACTCGCTAGTGATCAGAGAGTAGAACCTATAGAAGATGTCATCCCATGGAAAACTGGTTCTAGTAAAGGTCAGAACACACAACTAGGATCAAGCCTAAAAGAAAATACTATAGAAGCCATCAAACCAATGCCCTTTGACAATGTGGACCTCTTTGCATGGTCAATTGTAGACATGTCGGGGATAGAACCCAAGTCTACTACCATAAACTATTTGTGTACCAAAATGCTCTGCCTAAACCTCAAAAGAAGAGATGCCTAGGAGAACGAAAAAAGAGAATCATGGATGAGGAAGTAAAAATTTGCTAGTTGCAAGTTTCATTTGAGACCTAGAATACACCATGTGGTTAGCCAATGTAATCTTGGTGAAGAAAATAACAACAAATGGAGAATGTGCACTGATTACACCATACTGAATGAAGCATGCCCAAAAGATTCATATCCATTGCCAAGCATGGGTAGATTAGTCGACGAGGCTTCCAGACACCATGCCCCTAGTTTCTTAGACATTTATCCCAACTATAATAAGATCCAAATGCATCCTAGGGACAAGGAGAAGACGTCCTTTATTATTGAATCCTCAAATTATTGCTACCAAATTATGCTCTTTAGTTTGAAGAATGCTGAAGCTACTTATTAGCGAATGGTGGAAAAAAAATTTAAGGGTAGATAAGTCAAAATCTGGAAGTCTATGTTGATGGCATGGTGTTGAAATTCGACATAGTAGAAAAATCCATAATACACTTAAGGGAAATCCTTCATAGGATTAGACAATATAACATGAGACTCAACCTAAAGAAATGTTTCTTTAGAGTTGGGGGAGGAAAATTTTTGGGTTTCATGCTTACCCACAGAGGAATCCATGCTAATCCAGAGAGGTGCCATGTAGTGTTAGAAATGAGAAGTCCAATGAATTTGAAGGAGGTGCAATGTTTAGTTGGAAGGATAGCCTCATTATATTGGTTCTTACCCAGAGCAGCCGAGGCCACCAAGCTTATCCTAAACTTGTTGAAAAAGGGAGAAGGTCTACAATGGGATGGAGCATTTGAGAAAGCATTTCAAGTGTTAAAATTGGTAGTAAAGACACCTCCCATACTAGTCAAGCCTACACCCTATCAAGATTTAATCCTTTACCTTGCATTATTAGATGAGGCCACGAGTGGCATGATCGTGTAGGAGGGGGGAGAGGGGTAGAAACCATTGTACTTTATAAAACAAGTGTTGAAAGACACCGAGACTTAGTACCAAACAATAGAAAAGGAAGTATTAGCAATAGTGACCATGGTGAGAAGGCTTCGACATTATTTTCAAAGTTTTCATATCGTCATCCGAATAGATTGCCCAATCGCAAAAATTTGGAAAAAGCTAGAGTCAGTTGGTAAGATGATGACACGAGTAGTTGAGTTATTTGAGTATGATATTACCTTCGAGTTGAGGGGACCCATCAAAGCTCAATTTCTTGTAGATTTCGTGAACGAGTTCCATTTGATACAACAATCTTCTATAGACACATGGGTTTTGCATGTTGATGGATCATTCAATCAATTTGGGAGTGGAGCCGGGATCTTATTGAATGGACCCAACAAGTTAACCCTTGAACAAGACTCAGATTGGCAAAATAAATGGGGGCAAGAAAGGTGATATGTTGGATGGACTATGAGGTAGCATCTAGACAAATAAATGGAGCAAACTAAGTCAAGGATTCAAAGCTAATGCAATATTTCCATGCATTCAAAAACCTTGCTGAAAACTTTGAAGAGGTAGAGGTAAAACATACCCTCCAGGGGAAAAATAATCAAGTTAACAAGTTAGCCAAACTTGCCACCAGTAAAAAACTGAGCAGACTACGAACTGTCATTCAACATCAATTACAGAAACCAAGCATAAAGGTTGAGGAATGCATGAACATGCAAATTGAGGTTCAAAAAACTTGGACGACCAAAATCATAGACTTCTTGACAAAGGGCATAGTGTTTGAAGGAAAAGAGGATGCAAAGAGATTGAGAATGCAAGTTGTAAGATACATAATGATAGATAATGAATTGTATAGAATGGGTTTCACAACCCTTTTGCTTAAATGCCTGGACTAGACTCAGGTTGAATATGTCTTAAGAGAATTACATGGAGGAATATGTGGAATACACTCGGGAAGTCAAACCATGGTTATGTGAGTCCTCATATCAAGATACTACTGGCCAACCTTGCATGCATATTGTAAGGACTTTGTAAAGAGATGCAAGCCTTGCCAGAAGAATGGCAATCTAATACTTCAATCGACACAAGAAATACATTGCATAACTTCTCCTTGGCCTTTCACAATCTGGGGTATGGATATCCTAGGTTCATTCTTAGTGGCAAAAGGCAAGTGAAGTTACTCATAGTGGCAATTGATCTCTTCACCAAGTAGATAGAGGCCGAACCCCTTGCAACCATCTCAACAACAAATGATTAGAAGCTTACTTGGAAAAATATTGTAACTAGATTTGGGATTCCTCATGCCTTATTAACTAACAATGACCTTCAAATCACAAATAAGAAGTACAATGAATTCTTAGAGAGTCTCAAGACCCAACACAGAGTAACATCAATGGAACACCCTCGGACAAATGGCCAAGCAAAATCGGCCAAAAAGTCATCCTCACTAAGATGAAGAAACCCTTGAATGGTGCAAAGGTGTCGCAACCGGAATTACGGCGAACGGTACTTTGAATCGAAAAGAGTAGATCAGAGGAGTCGCCACCAATGTTTATTAAGGAAAACATCAGAAAAACCTGTTTTAGAAAAAAATGGTCTTTGAAACCAGATTTTGAGTTCGGGAGTCCATTACGTGTAGGGAAGGTATTAGCACCCTACAACGTCCGTCACAAAGACGGTTACCTTTAATTAATTAAGCAAAATCTTTTATAATTTCTAAACATTTATCTCACCAAAACATTACTAGAAAAGAATAATTAATTTTACTAAAGGAAAAAAAAAAAGACATTTTTATTCTTTTTTTATTTTTTAATTTAGGACTCTTGAGTTGTCGCAACTCATTTATCCTAAAAAAAACTTTGAAAAATTGACAGAGGTGTACACCCAAGCCAATTCATCTTTATTATTATTTTTTTAAAATGATTTTAATTTAAACAACTATTGATAATTAAAGAAAGTGCAACTTAGTAAAACGGAGGTGTAGACAGAAATATGGCCCCAAAACGAGAAGCTGTAATTTAGTAAAATGGAGGTGTAAATAGAAATCTGGCCCAAAGACGAGTAATTGTAATTTAGTAAAATGGAGGTGTAAACAGAAATTTGGCCAAAAACTTAAAGGTTGTAATTTAGTAATCCCAGAGGGGTGCAAATAGCAAGATGGCCTAAAACGCGAAATTAAATTTAGGGTTTCTATTTCCTCATTCATTCAGCTGCTTGTTTGCTCTAGGGTTCGCGAGAGAGAGGAAGGAGGTCGCGGTGGTCCTGGAGGCGGAGGGAGGTGAGGAGGAGGAGAGTGTTTGGCTGTTTGGCAGGGATGATGTTTGTCTATTTGGCGGAGGTCGCGAGGGTGATGTTGGGTGGCCGGCAGAGCCAGGGTCGCGTGGGGGTGAAGGCGGTCGTGGGTCGTGGTACGAGGAGGTCGCGAGACAGTGGCGCGAGGTTCAGGTGTATCTTTCCCTTCTCTCTCTATTTCTGTTTCTGATTTCTTTTTCCCTCTCTATGTTTCTCTTTGGCCTTGAACCGATTGCTCTGTTTGTTTGTTGGATTGGTTTATCTGATTGGTCGGGTCCTCTGATTTGCTCATGCTTTGTTTTGTGGGTCTGTTTGTGTTGGGATTCTGTTTGGGATTGAAGGTTTTGGTGTTCTTGGTATTCATTAAGTCTCTGATTATGCTTGATTTTGTTTCTTGTCTCTCGGCTTATGTTCCTGGCTCTGTTTATGTTTTGGATTTTTACCACAAACGTTTGATTCTGATTCTCATGATTCTGATTCTAAGGCCAGGCTTATATCTTTGATAGGTTTGATTAATTTGAATTTTAAACATGGTATTATCTCCTCAGACTCATATCTCGTTATTCCTTCTGAGCAAATAGATTACAAGATAGTATGTTGTTTACAATCAAAATATAAAAAGGCTAATACTTGATGAAGATTACATGAAGATTGAAAGAAAACCTATTGCTGTTTGCTTGTTGTTCTCTGTTTTCTCTTCTCTGCTCTTGTTCTTGCTGTTCTGTCCCCTTTTTCTTTGATGTCCTGCTCCTTTTCTTTGTTGATCTTAGTGCTTTCTGTATTCTCTTTTTGTTTATGATCTGAGTGTTTTTTTCTCTGCTTTTCTGCCTTCTTGTTCTCGGTTGATCTCTCAGTGCTCTCCCCTTTCGTTTTTGATCATCACCTCTATATATAGGCAGGAGGTTTCCTTCCTAGGAGGGTTTGCTCTCAGCTTCCTTCCTCTGGTGGGTTTCCTCATTTTAATCCAATTTTATATTTGTTGCTTGCAGCAATCTCTGAATTAGCTACCCTAGGTGCTGAGCCTAGTTGCTCATGAGATCAAGTTGCCAATTGATGATGAAGTTGCTGATGGAGCTGCTTGGGATGAAGCTGTTGATTTGTATTGCTGCTTCTTTCCTAATTGATGAAGTTGCTTTCCTTTTTTTTTTTCTTCTTCTTTTTCTCTTGTTGCTTCCTTTATTTCTTTTTGCCTTAAACAGATTTGGCTTGTACTATTTTTAGATTTGTAAGCTTTTCTGGAAATTCATTTCAATTTTGTATTTGTAATAGCCTTGTGGTAGAGGAACATGAAAGAAATGACAAATGATTGGTTTTCTTTGAATCTTTCTTCTCTTCTTTTTTTTTCTTCTCTCTTCTTCTTCTCATTTCTTTTTTTTGGCAAGATACTACTTGTGAAACAAATAATAATAATAATAACGATAATAATAGCAGCAACAACAATAATAATAATAACTATAATAGCGTAATTAAGCGGACAAAATTGGGTGTTGACAAAAGGGAAGTTGGGCAAATGAACTATTGGAAATTCTCTAGGGATATTGATGCACCCCTCAGTGAACAACTAGAGAAACTCCTTTTTGGTTAGCTTACAAGACCAATGCTATTATTCCAGTAGAAGTAGGAGAGCCCTCGTTGCACCGAAGAACTTTCAACCCAGCCACTAACTCAGAAGCAATGCAAATAAAGTTAAACACCATTGAAAAAACCTGAGATAAAGCCAAAATAGCCATCAAAGTTGGAAAATAGAGAATGATGAGAAAATTCAACTCCAAGGTTCAGCCAAGAGAATTTGTTGAAGGCGATTTGATCTAGAGAGCCCAAAGGAGTGCAAAGAAAGATCCAAAAGAGGGAAAGTTGGATGCCAATTGGGATGGATCTTTCAGAGTTCACCACAATATGAAGAATGTAGCGTACAAGTTGGAAATTCTGTTTGGGAACCTCATACCTCAGACCTAGAACTCCACTCATTTCAAACACTATTATAGTTGAATGTGTCATCAGTGATGTTCTCTTTTTCATTACTCACTTTTTATCTCTAAAATAGAAAATCAAGGGTTCTTTTGAGAAGGTTTTAACGAGACACTTTGAATTCAACAATAATATGAGATTTCTTACTACATGACTATTTAACTTAGTGATTTATTTATAGTTGTATACCGAATGCCAAGGATTTCCTCTTAAACAACCATTCGACCAAGGATGCACCTTCGAAGACCAATGTCTCCCTCTTGAACAACCAGTTCGACTAAGGACACACCTAGCCTTTAAAAAGAAACTAAGGTGTCCTCTCGAACAACCAATTTGACTAAGGATGCACCTCCAAAGACCAAGTTTTCCCTCTCAAACAACCAGTTCGACTAAGGGTACATTTCTAAAGAAAAATTGAGGTTTCTTCTTCCAAACAATGGAACCAACACAAAATTAAGCCTACCTTTCTTTTTGAACCAAATCTTACATTTACTTTTAGATTTGCATAAGGGCCTCATTATTATTTAATGTCCTTTTTTCCCTTATTATGTTTTTTCATAAATTTCTTTCCAACTTCTTGATTCCTTTGGTAGCTTACATAATGAACTGACTAAGTGACTTCCTTAAAACTTAAGTCTTGTTTCCTCTTGAACCAACATACTGTGTAATTCATACACAATCCATTTGTCTTTCATGGATATAGCTCATTTGAAACAAGTCATACTTAATCAATAATATAAAAAATACAAGGAAGTCTTCATTCACAACCATTCTCAAGATTTAAGTCTTGCTACAATGCTTGTATGTGAACCTTCAAACTTCATGGTGGACAGTGTACTAATTAATGTCCCAACAAGAAATTTTTATCAGCTGTTTGGGAGCACTCTCCCACTAACCCCGTGAATTCCTTAGCATTTTTTAATTAGGGAGAGCAGTCTTATTGTTGTCTATGATAGTCATTCTCATTAACATTATTTGAGTTTGTTATATCTCACCCAAAATTTATAATGGGTTTTTACTTCATTACTATTAGAATCAGTAATAGCAACAAACTTCTCTTATAATATAGTAAGATCCAAAAACATCAAGGTGAAATTGAACTTGCTCATTCTAGTCAGAGAAGTTAAGCCCATTAAAAATTGACATAACAGACAATTATAAAAATTCAATGAATTGGAAAATGTAAAATTTCACACAACCATTTTGATATATAAAACATATGATACATATATAATATATATGCAAAAAAAATTCAATGAACATTGATGTTCTCCTTTGGGTGACACACTAACACACAACATACAACATAATGATGTTAATGAATTTATCATTATTTAGCAATTAAATATGCACCAATTAGAATTACCTACTACCTTTGGATATATAAATAAAACTAATGGTACACACAATTTATTTACAATCATATTCATTAATTATAAGGATAACTAATCAACCTATGGGCAATACATAAATGTCTTAGAATAATTAATTTCAATGTACCCATACATTAATAATTATATATTTCAGCATCCATTATTCTATGGATAATTGAAGAAAAATATAATTAATTTGAAATTGAATAAAGTTAAAGATTTGACCACTTTGGTGACTAACAAATTCATCTTACACTCAATTCCACACAAGTACATGTCATGTACCTTCAACAACCACGTATAAATTACATTAATTTGAAATTAAACAAACTCAAAGATTTGACCATTTTGATGACTAACAAATCTATCATACATTTAATTCCAAACAAAACATGGTTCAAAGGATTGGAAAGTAAGTATTTTGGCTTAAAAACTTTTCCATATGAAAATTCTGAAACAAGATGTTATCACGTGTAGGTCTCGTTCAAAAAGACAAAACTTAATTGTCTTATTTCACTGATAAACCAATAAAATTTAGTTTGAAAACAATTAAGTCACACCTTATAAATTTTATTCCCCCAACATAAATTAGTCATATACAAAGTTATCGTATAGGGACATTAATTTAAATTCTAATAGCCAATACTCATCACAAATTGAAAATTGTTCTAAATCATTTAAATAAAAATAATGTCATCAAAGAATACAACAATTGAAGAGTGGAATCAATAATCACACATACACACATACTTGCAGTGAAAAAACTTACCATCAATAATTCCTAATTTTAAAACTAGGGTTCATGCAATTAATTTGGGGAAAACGCCATTAACAGAAATTCATATAATTTCACAACACAAGCTTTGATACCACTTGTAAGTTATATGGATTTCTAAACATCAATTATAGAAAGCCATAAAAGGATCTTGAAACATATGATTCTCATAGTATAAATATAAAATAGTGCATACCTATTTCTTCATAGCCTTTTACTATGGGAGAACACTTCTCTATGGTGTATTGTGATTTTCTTTAGAGAGGACGAAGACAAGATTTTTCTCCCTTAACTCTTCCTTTCTATTCTTTCACGTTCATAATGGTAACTAGGGTTTGAGAGAATACCTTAATGTCAGGAAGGGGACTTGGTTTCATGTTAGTGAGTATTAACCCCTTCATATCCATTGTTCCCAACAAGCAGTAGTTATCTTTAGAAATTGCTCCACTTAAGCCCATGACCCATTTATAATTTAGTCCGTAATTATTAGTTATTTATTTATCAGTCCTTGATGAGTCACACGTCTTTCACATGAGATAAAAAGTCTTACATGGATAAACAGAGTACCCTTAGTAACTTCTTGCTAGTTTCACTAACATATTGATGTGAATCACATTATCATGCAAATAAATCAGATATGTCAAATAAAGAACATACATTAATAAACTAATATCACTAAAATAATAATAATTTGAATAAATAAATGCCAATTGTTATGTTGTGCTCTTTTTTGCACTACAATCCTAGTCCTAATTTGTAGTCTTGTAATTGTTCTATTATGCACTGCAGTCCCACTCTTGGAAAACTATAGCTTTTAGCCTAAGCATTGATACAAAAAAAAAAACTTCCACCAATAAATTCATTGAATAATTATTTAGACATATATTTGGTATTGGTGAAGATGGTGTAGAATTGAAATGAGAACAACTTGATTGTAAGCAAATTGCATTGGAGCTCTCCTCCTCTACCTTTTAGTCAATAAATTAACTCGTTGTTTTTTTAGATATATGTAAGCATCACAAAATCCACCTTCCACACCTATAGATAAGTGTTGAATTAAGGGTAAAATACCTTAGTTTCCTCTTTCATCATATAATCAATGAATGTTCCCCTCATAGTTTCTTCAACTAACATTCAACGATTCTGGACATTTTCATCATAGTGAGTATTAAACCATTTTAACTAGTAATCCCTCCATTTATTGCATATGTTCATCATTATATATATGTATCTTTGTTGCATTTTCGCAGATAGGATCCCACCAAAAATTAGCCTAATCACTTATTGGTGTTAAATATAACAATAAATTGTAATAAAAATTGAGTATTATAGATAAGTAAATTAACAAATAACTAATTCTATCAAGAAGTAGCCAGAAATGAGTCATTCCTTATCTTAAATGATATCATTCCAAACTTTATCATTTTTGCTATAAGCATCTTATGCCAGTTCTCAAAAGAAATGGAAAAAATATTTGCTATCTTTTGCCATTATACCTAAAGATCTAGAAACAAGCTCATCTACATATGTGAGACTTGGTTAATTTCCCTCAAAATGTATCACAATCATATCTCCAAATGGAAGGACATAAATTTTTTGAATTGTCATTAGGAATTCTTTTATCTCTCCTCCACTCTCTACAAAAATAAATGTACTAACAAGCTGCTACATAAAAAACATTGAACAAGTATTTTAGTTAAATGCAAAAAGAAAAACTATTTGACTTCCTTTTCACTTCAACCATCCAATATTGTCATTTTTCTCTATTAGTACATGGACGATCATGTAAAGGAGACTCCATATAGGATGAACTTTTTAGTGACATACTTAATGTAAAAAATAATATATCAAAAGATTTGACTATTTATGCAATAACTAAACTTATAGTAGGTTGTGTAGAGTAAGAATAATAAGATTGAAAGAACAAAAATAAGCAAATAAATTGAAATTAGATCCATATGTTAAGCAAAATGAATATCTTGCTAAGAAACATTCTTCACATTTTTTCATGTGCAAATTGTATAGAATGTCTAGTGCATCTCTTAGAAGAAAATATATTTTTAATTAATAGAAACCCATATCAAACTTTTTTGTAGTAAAGATTTTCAATGGAAAATTTTTCCTATTTTGATTAATTACTCACTACTTCACATGTAATTTTTTTAAAAAAAATCCCCTTTCACAAGTCTCTATAGAAAGTCTCTTCCTATGATGCACGTAGACTAAAAGGTGTCTCAATGTGTGAAAGGAAAAAAGTGTGATACAATGTCAAATGATTTTTTGCATATATAGTGTAGGATCAAGAATACAAATGTGGTGGGTTGGTGCACTTATCTATAGGTTCGGTTGGGGATGTTATGGACTTATATGTTACATCTTGTATTTTATCTACTCCACTCAACTTGTCACTTATTGTGCAATTTTAATAAAATTTATTTTGTGTATTAAAAAAATACATTGGCTTGATTTCAAGTCACCCAACACCTTAGGTCTTATCCTTAACCAATAAATAATAATCAATCAATCATAATGCTCAATTTTGCAAATTATGGTTTTGAAATGTCAAGAACATGCATTTCATATTAATTTCCATATTGTGTTAACAAAGGGGACACAAGATATAAAAATCTTATTATTCCAAAAAATGTAAATGTAAACAATAAGCTTATTATTGATATTCTCCCGGTACACCAAAAGCGCAAATCAAATTAATCAATGCATATTATCAATTCTCCATGTACACCACAATAATTTACACACAACGCGAAATTGGTCGTAAACTAAACTACATTACAATCAAAAGGAGAGATACTTTCTGGTGTCGTTGTTTGAAGAAAGCTCAAGGTGAAATGGGTAACAATCAATTGTGAAATTGAGAACCCTTGGAGTGCAATTTGGCCAACGATCACAAATAGTGTTTGTTTTGAAGTAGGGTGTAGGGTGAAAACACAATGCAAAGAACAATAGAAGCAATAAGGTTGAGAAAGGCGATGAATGCAATGACGAAAAGGTACTTCAACTTATGAATGTTCCTCGACATGGTTGTTGTGTTGGTGACTATGATGATGGTGATGATATGTTTGCCATGGGAGTTTTAGAGTGTTGATATTTATAGAAGTGTGTGTTAACACACTAAATATGAAATGGACATTAGGGAGTGCGAAATTTGCTAGTTGGAAAACCGCCAATTGTATTGTACTAGTTAGAAAACCACATCTTGTATTGTACTAGTTGGGAGAATCGCATCATATTTTGTATACTATAGAGTATCCTATTATATGGAATTTTTTATAGGTGAAATTACTTAGTAACTTTAATTTGATCTTTTTTTATATATATATTTCTAAAAGGTTAAATTAGATCTCTTATATTATAAAATGGGTTTATTTCTATTTATTTTTTTTTGCCAACTCTAAATATTTTATTTAAAGGGACCAATTTGTTTTAAAATGAAAGATAATTGAACCTATTTTAAAAATAAAGGGACTTAATTGAACCTTTTTTTTTTTACCAAAAAATTGTTTTTTTTTAAATAAAAGGGATCAAATTGAATCTAATAAATAAATTAAAGAAAAAAGTAATTTAACTTTGTTTGTATTATATATTTTTAATATTTGTATTTATTTTTAAATGTAAAAATATAAATAAAATATAGATAAAAGAACATCTTTAATAGTATTGGGTTGTGTGATTCATGTTCAAAATGTCTTATAATAAGGACAAGAGAGAGTAATTATTATTCAATGCATAGTATATATATAAAAAAAATTCAATGCATAATGAACATAAAGAAAATAATTTGAATAGTTAATTAAATAATTTATTGAATAGTTTATTCAATGCATAAATAAATGATTATTGAAAATAAATTTATTCTTTTCAAAATGAAAATGCTTGTTTATAAATAAATGTAATAATATATGCATCTAATTTTTAATGTATACAATAAATTTAAAATGTGACACATAGGTTTTGAGTGTGTTATTTTAAGGGAAAGTTTTGAGTTTTGATTGAGTTATGCTCTCTAATTGTCATTAAGGAAAATTAACTATGTAATTGTGTGTGTTTGAAATAAGGTTACTATAGGGTAAAATTTAGAGAGACTTGTGAAAGTATATTTGGGTTGAGTGGACCTACAGTGGTGAGAATACTAAAGTTAGAATTTGCAAAGATGAAAATGAAATACTAACTTGGAAAGGTAAAAATAATGAGTTGGAGAGATGATAATACACTATACAAACTTGCAAGAGTGAGAATATTGGTTTAAGGATTAAGGGCAATTAGATGTAAGGACTCAATTGAAAACAAAATACAAGTTAATTAAGCATTCAATTAAAAAAAAAATACCATCGAGACCTAATTAAATCACAAAGTAGTTCTAGGACTTATTTTAACCTAATTATATTCAAAATATTTATTTATTATAAAATTCATATACATAAAAATAAATATTTATCTTATATAATGCATAAACTAAAATACTTGTTTTGTATTTATTTAATTCAAAGACAGAAGTCTTCTATTAATATTTTTAAGGTATAAATGGAAATAAAAAAATGTATAATATATTCTTACTTTATTTATTTTATTTATGAGAGATAGATAAGATCAGGATACAAAACATTTTAACAATTTTAAAAATGTGTACTTAAGGTGGGTAATTTCCTCCCAACACGGTTGACTCCATACCTAAGGTTGGATCCAAACTTTGAACCACTGAAATACACAAGAACACACTAGAAGGGTGGGGGGGTTGAATAGTGAGTTTAAAACTTTTCGCAAATACTATTAGTTCACTAGTTTCCTTCTTGGATATATGTTAGTTTAAATTAGCAAATATATCCTTGCAAGACAATGCTTTGAAAGACTTTCCAAAAGAGTACAGTGGACAAGATAAATATATGTAATCACAAGACAGCAAATGAGAGCTTGTTTTATACTGTTTCACTCAACTTGAGCTACATCCAATTCTCCTTTAATAATTGTTAAAGGATTCTACCATAATCAACTGATTACAAAACAAATATTCTTCATTGTCACTTCTGGCTACAAGTATTCTCTATGACACTACTAGCTACAAGTATTCTAAACCACTTCTGGTTACAAGTATGGTCTATTCTAGTCTTAGACATCGTCTGGCTCAGCTTCAGACATCGTCTGGCTCAGCATCAAACATTGTCTAGCTCAACATCAAACATCCTCTGGCTTAGCATTAGATATCGTCTGGCTTAGCTTCATCCAGACATTGTCTAGCTTAACATTAGACATTGTCTGGTTTAGCATGCGTTGTCTGACCGTGTTCCATACATGGTCTGGTCCAATGCATATGCATAGTCTGGTCCAAGACTCGTGTTGTTTGTCCCAAGACTTCACATAGTCTGTCTAAGACTGTTTGTATGGTCTGGTCTATAGACTTTGCATGAGTCCTTCCAAGATATTCATAGTCTTTTTGAGAACTTTATTTTAGTCTAATTACAAACATTTATAGAGTGTGATTTAATCGTTTATCAGTTATTAGACAATTAAGATGAAAGTAAGAGTTAGAGTGATTATACCATTGTTTGTTCTCACTTTATTTCTTGAAATCACTTAGTCTGAAATCATCAGTTGATCAAATATTATCACATTTATTATCATCAAAACCTATCAAGGTATTAGGGGTCAAACATCATCAAATGTCTTGGTTCTAACAATCTCCCCCTTTTTTATGATGACAACACATGTTATAATTTTGATTTCACAAACACTAAATCACAAACATTTATATATCAAAGTCTTATTCAGAGTGTGAATTATTTCATGACAATTAAGTATATGCAGTTATTAACATGATGAACTCCCTTTCAGTCTATCATGCAGATGGATATGACAAATTAAAGCATGAAATAATTAAAGTGGATAATAATAGACAGTTAATGAATTGAGTAAAAGAATTAGTGAACCAATCACTATTTTATTAAAAGAAAGTTAAGCATTGTCTGGTAATATTTTATACATCCAAAATTCTCTCCCTCTTTGTCATAAAGAAAAAGGTGGAGGATGGAGTAGAAAACGCCATCACAATTATGGTTTGGAAGGTGGGGTTGATTGTTTGGTTGAGGATTCTCCAACTTCTGATGGAGCTTTTGTTGCAGGATCTTCTGACGGCAGTGGTGGAGCTTGAGTAGTCACAGGTCTAGGAGTAAGAATGGCAACAATGGAGGCAAGTGTAACCTCCTTGATGATGCTAGCTCTTTACTTGTCAAATTTGGCATTCAGTTAAGCTTCGACTTGAGTAGCAACCTCAATAGATATTCTTGGTCCCAGTTTGGCTTCCAATGTAGATTCAAGTGCAACAAAGTCAAGTAAAGGGTCTGACTTGGCTGCAACACTTAATGGTAGAGCTACAACTGGAGTGCTTGACCTGGATTGAGTGGACACTAGATCAATGCACTCTTGGGCTGGTGTGGACTCTGTAGACTTTTCACCTAAGTTTATAGCTTGCTTAGCAGTAAGTGCAACAGCCTAAGCTGCCTCAGCCTCTTGCTTCAGGGCCAACTCCCTGAGCTTTTTCTCTTCTTCTTCCTTGGCCTTCTACTCTTAAGCCAGATCATTGAGTCATTTTTCCTCTTCCTAAGCAACCAACATAACACTTAGTCTGGTAGCCTCCTCTAGAATTCTTGCTTCTTCTGTTGCTTTTGCTGTGGCCTTGGTTGCAGTTATCAATGCTTGAGCAGCTTTGTATTTAGCATAGTACTCAGCAAGCATCTTCTCAGCTTCAGCTTTATCTCTAAGGCTATGAGGAGTCAGCAAAGTGGGCGCTGCCACTGTGTCTAACACATGAATGAAACTATTGGAGGAGGAGCGTTCACCTACAGTGTCAATCTTCTATTTTTCTTCATATGAAAGATTGGATGACCTTGTGGTGTGGAGCATGTTACTCATCACATTCTGCAAATAGATGCCAGCATCTGATTCTATGTTCTATGGTGGCAGAACATGCTCTTGTTGAGGCAATGACTCAATGTCTGGTATGTGCTGTGGAAGATTGTCTACTCTTGCAATCTTCTTCCCCTTCAATTTGTTGGGGTTGACAGTTGGAAGCTTGGTGACTATACAGTCTGGAGCGACACGTACATCAATGTCTTTAGAAGTGTGCAAGCTTAAAGGATACAATTGTCTAGGGTTGTACCTTGAAACTTCAGATTGCGCAAAGCCTTCAAGTCAACACGTGTGGCTTGGAAGTTTGGATGAATGGGAGAGACCCGTGTGATTAGTCGAGGAGGTCGTATAGTTGACAAATATCACAGTGTATCACCATGCATTGTTCTGATAGTGGCCTCCAGTTGCTTCTTCTCATCTTTTGTCAGCTTAACTGGTAAGGCTAGTTCTACAGTGAAGTAGTCCAATCCCTCTCTCATGTAGTTGTACTAGTGTGCAATCTCATGTACTAACTGACACATCAAAGGGATGGCAAAGGCATATTCTTCCTAATGTAGCCTTCTTGCTAGATTTGCATCATCTTCAGAAGTGTCCAGAAGGAGAGTGTTGTGAATTGGCCTTTGGAAGGGAATTATCCCTTGATCTATAGAGGGGGAAGCTTCTTCAGCGGTGCTTCCTTGATAATACCAATCATCGAGTCCTCTATAGCTGGCTCCAGCTGAGTTTCTTCTTTGCATGTTGTAGACTCAACATTTTCTCCCACATAGCACAAGGAGAAGTGTTGCATCATCTTTTGATGCCTGGAGCCAAAGGGAGGTGGAGGAGGAGGAGTGTTTGCTCTGAATCTGGACAGAGGGGTTGTGTTCTCCAAACTGAATGGTCTATTATCCTATTAGAGACTGGGAGACACTTCAGGAGATAGTATCACTATCTCATCATCAGACCAGATGAGATGTTGACAGACTTAGTATGATGGTAAGAGACCACTGTGTCTGACATCTCAAGAATGGTTACAAGAGAGGGAGAATGGTAGGGAGGAATGGTGGTGTTTGGTGGAGTTTGTGGGGATGTTGTTGAAGATTGACGCTTCTTCATTTAGATTTTTGGTATCTTTATACCTCAAGTCTTCTCCATTTTCTTAGTCTTGTATTTTCTATTTTATGCCATAACATGTATGGATGATGGCACTGTATTGTTTATTATAAACTAAGCCTATTTTTTTATGCTAGATGTTTGATATGCTCTGTTTTCTATTATCTCTTGCATTATTAAATGATTTGCTTCTTAGGAACTAATTCTAAGTAATTGCAATCGATTACACATTGTAGGAATCGATTACGAGATGGTCAAGTCAGTTTTGAACCATCTCTGGTATCGAGTTTATCGATTACCAACTATTGTAATCGATTACAATACTATTTTTAGATTTTAGATATTGCCCTATTTTAATTGTAATCGATTACCATCGAGCTGCAATCGATTACAAGACCATCTCTAAAACTCAAAATTGGCTCTGTCTCATTTGCAATTGAAATACACAAGAACACATTAGAAGGGGGGGTGTTGAATAGTGGGTTTAAAACTTTTCGCAAATACTATTAGTTCACAAATTGCCCTCTTGGATATATGTTAGTTAAAACAGCAAATATATCCTTGCAAGACAAAGCTTAGAAAATCTTTTCAAAAGACCACAGTGAGCAAGATAAATATTTGTAAACATAAGACAGCAGATAACTCTCAAGGAGAGGATATAATCAAATGTTGAATCTGCGTGAGCTTGTAGAGGATGGGTGTTCTATTTCTCTTAGATCGCGTTCAAGACTTGCTCTCAGAATGCTTTCTCTTATTGTCTAGATTGATTTCATTATTCAATTCACATTCAATCGTTCATTTCTTTTTTCTAGCTCGTTCATTCTTCTATTTCTCATTTCATAGATGCTTTCTTATAAAGTGAGCTTCATGAATTTGAACGTTGGAGAAGACTTCTTTCCATTGTCTCACACAGTAGAGTATTGAAGTAGCTTTGACTGTGTTTTATCTGATGGGAGTAGGTTTCTGTCTCTGTTACAATTTATCTTTTACCTAAAAGTGTGCATCCCAATGCTGATTGGTTCTTTTGGCTTTACCTACACACTTTATATAATAGGAGACTTGCAAGTAATACGAGGAATCAAAGAGAGTAGTGTCAAAGGGTATCTCCCTTTGTTTTAGTGCAGTAGTGCCTTTATTTGAGTAAAGAATTAATTATAAAGCACGTATTCCTTAGTACTTATAATAGTTTACGTTCTGTTCCTGCATAGACAAAGTCTGGCTTAACAAACATAGTCTGGTCTTGATTAAGTATGGTTTGTTCGTGCACAGACAGCGTTTGGCTTTAACAAACACATTCTTATTGAAAAGACATGGTCTGTTCTTGCCTTAGACATCGTCTAGCTTAACAAACACATTCTTAATTAAAAGATATGGTCTGTTTTAGCATCAAACATCGTCTGGCGCTAGGCATCAGACATCGTCTAGCCTTGGCTTTAGACATCATCTTGGCACTTGGCATTAGACATTGTCTGGCCTTGCATCAGACATCGTTTGGCGCTTGCATCAGACATCTTCTGGCCTAGGCACATCACATAATCAGTTAGGAACTTATTTAAATCTGTTTATAGCCAATTTCAATGCTAAATTTAACCATTATAAGTTCTCAAACAGTTAGAGCGTAGGATTTGAGTTGAGAGATTTTTACCATTGTTGTTCTTACTTTGATTTCCTGAAATCACTTAGTCTGAAATCATTAATTGATCAAATATTATTACATTTGTTATCATCAAAACCTATCAAGGTATTAGAGATTAGACATCATCAAATTTCTTGGTTCTAACAATCTCCTCCTTTTTGATGATGACAACACGTTATAATTTTGACTTAACAGACAGTGAATCATAGACATGTATGTATCAGAGTGTGAATTATTTCATGGCAGTTAAGTATGCGCAGTTATTAACATGATGAACTCCCCCTGAGTCTATCATGTAGATGCATATGACAAATTAAAGTATGAAATAATTAAAGCGGATAAAAATAAACAGTGAATTGAGGTGTATAAAACTTAGTGAACCAATCATTATTTTATTAAGCATTGTCTGTAAATTCTATACATCTAAAATTCTCTCCCCCTTTGTCATAAACAAAAAGGTGGAGGATGGAGTAGAAAATGCTATCACAATCATGGTTTAGAAGATGGGTTTGACTGTTTGGTTAAGGATTCTCCAGCTTCTGATGGAGTTTCTCTTGTCGGAGGATCTTCTGACGGCGGTGGTGAAGCTTGAGTCGTCGCAGGTCTGGGAGTGAGAATGGTTGCTATGGAGGCATTGAAGGCAAGGGTTACCTCCTTGATGATACTAGCTCTTTGCTCATCCAATTTGGCATTCAGCTGAGCTTCGACTTGAGCAACAACCTCAACAAAGAGTCTTGATCCCAGTTTAGTTTCTAATACAGATTCAAGGGCAGCCAAGTCAAGTAGAGGGTCTGACTATGCTACAGCATTTAATGGCAGAGCTACAATTGGAGTGCTGGACCTGGACTGAGTGGACACTAGATCAATGCACTCTTGGGCTGGTGTTGATTTTGCAGACTTTTCAGCCAAGTCTACAGCTTGCTTAGCAGCAAGTACAGCAGCCTGAGCTGCCTCAACCTCTTGCTTTAGGGCCAACTCCCTGAGCTTTTTCTCGTTTTCTTCCTTAGCCTTCTTTTCTTGAGCCAGATCATTGAGTCGTTGTTCCTCTTCTTGAGTAGCTAACATAGCTCTCAGTCTGGCGACCTCCTTTAGGATTCTTACTTCTTCAACTGCCTTAGTTACAGCTATCAGTGCTTGAGCAACTTTGTACTCATCATAGTATTCAGCAAGCATCCTCTTAGCTTCCTCTTCATCTCCAAGGGTGTGAGGGGTCAGTAGAGTGGGCACAACCACTATATCTGACACGTGAATGAAACTACTGGAGGAGGAGGAGCCTTCACCTACAGTGTCAATCTTCTGCTTCTCTTCATCTGAAAGATTGGATGACCCTATGGTGTGAAGCATATTACTCATCACAGTTTGCCAGTAGATGCCAACATCTGCTTCATTGTTTTCCAATGGTAGAATATGCATTTGTTGAGGCAATGGCTCAATGTCTGGTATGTGTTGTGGAAGATTGTCTGCTCGTGCAATCTTCTTCCCCTTCAACTTGTTGGGGTTGACAGTTGGGATTCTGGTAACTATAAGGTGAGAGTTGTGAATTGGCCTCTGGTAAGGGATGATTCCTTAATCAATCTGTAGAGGAGGAAGCTTCTTCAGTGGTGCTTCCTTGACAACAACAACAATTGAGTCCTCTGTAGTTGGCTCCAGCTGAGTCTCTTCTCTGTACGTTGTAGACTCAGCATTTTCTCCCACATAGCACAAGGAAAAGCGTTGCATCATCTTCTGATGCTAGGAGTCGGAGGGAGGAGGAGGAGGAGTGTCTTCTCTGAATCTAGACAGAGGAGTGTTGTCGTCTAGACTGAATGATCTGTTGTCCCATGAGGGAACAGTAGACGCTTTAGGAGATAGAGCAACTATCTATTTATCTGACCTAGATGAGATGATTACAGACTCAATGTGGTGGTAGGAAACCACTGCGTCTAACATTTCCGGGATTATCACTAGAGAGGGAGATTGGTAGGGAGGAATGGTAGTGTTTGGTGGAGTTTGTGGGGATGTTGTTGGTACAACAGTCTGAGTTGTGGGATGAGACTGTGTCTCAGACTGAACAGTGGGTTCAGTCTATTGGGTGATCGTCTATCCAAAGAGGGGCAGACGCGAGTTGATCTTACATGCTCGAACAGTGGGGTTTAGACAGTGGCTCTTGCATAGTCTGTGCTTGGGCATCAGACTGTGCAACAACTGTTTGGTTTACTATAGTCTGTGTAGGTGACACAGACAATAGAGGTTCAACAGACGATGTGTCTGTTGTGGCTTGTGTTTGGGCTAAGCCTGGGATTGTCTAAGGAATATTCTTCCTTGGACCTTTGTATGTAGAGTGAGGGTGAGTGGGAAGAGTAAATGCAGGTAAAGTAATACCTAAATTGGTGGTTGTCTGTCCTGGTGTGTCTTCTTCCAACACCATTTTTCTCTTCACAGTCAGCTTCCTGGCTGCGATGCTAGGTGGTCTGATGGTCAGCCCCTCTAACTCAGTGGTCTGTTGTGCACTGAGTGATCTTCTGTGTCTCTTGAAGACTAGTCCCTTGTCTGAGTCTTCTTCTTCAGCCTCAGCAACTTTGACAGCTTGCAGACCAATGTCTGCTACCTCCTTTAGAGACACTTGAGGTTCAGCAGTCATTCTGGCAGCATCCTTACCCTTCTGTTGGGCTCTAGACTTGACCCTTTGAGTGGGTGGTCTAGGTGGTGCTTATTGGACTATCTGGTTTCCTTTCTTGGCTGGTGGCTCTACAGCAGACTGTGTTGCAGCCTTGCATGTTGTCCGGACTATCTGCTGGTCCACAACAACAAGTCTCCTCATCTTACTTGCTAAGGGTTGGATGGATGCAGCCTCATCATAAATCACCAGGCTTTTTCCTTTTCCACCCTTCTTTTTCTGAATCTTCTTCTTCTTCTGACCTTTATTTTCATCATCAGATAATACAGGGAACCTTCTAGGTGATCCTTTGGTGATTTCAAATCCCATGTTCAACTTAAGCAAACTTGAGGAGGTCAGAATCCTCTGTTGAACGAATGGGCCCTCTACTCTCACATACTCCAACTCATCTAGATTTCCTTATTGGATTTCTATGTACAGTCTGTTGTAGCAAAGAGCATCCCAGAGGATCTTGTTTAACTGAGTTGTATAGTATGTTGCCACAGAGATTGATAAGCATTGAATGTGGCTAATCAGGTTGTAGAATAGCATGTGTGGAAGGTTGAATGGAATCCCTCTAATGATGCGGTAGAGGATGAACCTGTGTAGAGTTGATACATGATCTCTTGGCCCTATCTTGTGTAAGATGGTCTTGTTGACAATGTTCAGCATCAACTTGGTCAGAGGTAGGAAGTTGGTTGGGTGCAACTTCTTGACGTCCTTGGCCACCTCGTAGTTGGGTCCAAGAATAAACTTTTCTACTGTACCTTTTTCAAGGTCTTTGTCCTATGCCTCTGTGAAGTAGTTTGAGTGCAATTCGCACCCTATTGCTTGAGCAATGGAGGAGGGAGAGACCGTAACTTCACACCCGAAGACGTTGCTAACAACCTCGTTTCCTTTGATTGTAGCATTTGTCCAGAACTCTCTAATGAGTCTAGGGGCGATCTTCTAGCAATCATTGAAGTAACCCTTGATCTCAGCGAACTCAAAGTACCTTGAGATGTTAAGACCACGTTCCTCAAGGTAAGGTATGTAGTACTCCACGTGAATGTTCCCAGTGTAGGAACCTCGTGGCTTGATTAGAATGTTCTCTACATCAAGGAGTCTTCATTCTTTGCAACCTCAGGGTCAATGTTGGAAGCCAAACTGTTGGTGTCTGTAGTAGACTTCGGCATTACGTTTGCAGGACACTCATCAGAAGCTTGAGAGGATGAGGGTGAGGCAAGTAGTTAAGAGGAGGAAGAACCTTTGATCAGATTTCATTTGGCCATGGTGAGGGTTTGTGTTTAGGGTTTCTTGAGGTTCTTGGTTGCAGAGAGAATGGGTGAGAGAGATGAGAGATTTTGAAAGCTTGGGGAATATGTTTGGCAATAGTAGGCTAGAATAAGTAATAAGTGAGCATTAAATACAATGGTACGGTTAGGGAATGATTGAAACGACACATTTATGACAGACTTAAATGTGCATTTTGGGCTTTTATGACTCGAAACCAAACGAATGCTTAAATTACAAAACGGTTTATAAAAAGTCACATGGTCTGGCTCATATTTTGAGCGTGAAACACATGGCATGCACATGCCTCACTTAAGTATCACATTAGACGATGTGTCCTTAGTTCTACTAGTGAATAGCAGACAATGATAAAACATTAATTCACCTAGACCATCCCAATCTTTTCTCTCAAAAAGATCAGTCTGTCTTCAGTAAGGGGTTTTGTAAAAATACCAGCAAGTTTATCATTTGTCTTGACAAATTCCATTTTAATGGTCCCCTTCTGAACATGGTCTCTTATGAAATGATGTTTTATTTCTATATGCTTGGCTCTAGAGTGCATGGTAGGATTTTTAGAAAGAGATATAGCAACAGTATTATCACAAAAAATAGGAATGTTACTCTCAAATATGTTGTAGTCTTCAAGTTGATTCTTGATCCACAATATCTGAGAGCAGCAACTTGCAACTGAGATGTATTCTACTTCTACTGTTGATAGTGTTATTGTTCCTTACTTCTTGCTAAGTCATGACACCATGTTGCCTCCTATGAAGTGGCAGCCTCCACTGGTGCTTTTCCTTTCAATTTTGTCTCTAGCATAGTCATCATGACAATAGCCTGTCAACTTATACTCTTTCTGTGTTTTAAACCAAAGACATTAGAAGTTCCAATTAAATATCTAAAAATTCTTTTAACAGTAGATAGATGCACTTCCCTTGGGTCAGATTGAAATCTGGAGCAGAGGCAGACACTGAACATTATATCTAGTCTGGATGCAGTCAAGTAGAGTAGTGACCCAATCATTCCTTTGAACTGAGTGACATCTACTTTCTTTGAATCTTCATCAAGTCCAAGTGATGTTGTTGGATGCATTGGAGTCTTCATAATTTTAGCATCATCCATTTTGAACTTTTTCAGGAGTTCTTTCACATACTTGGTCTAGTGTATGAAGATTCCTTTGTTGGTTTGCTTGATCTGCAATCCTAGGAAGAATTTCAGTTCTCCCATCATGCTCATTTCGAACTCAGTCTGCATCAATTTTGAGAACTCTTCACAGAGTTTTTCATTAGTGGCACCAAAGATAATATCATCTACATAGATTTGAACAATAATAAAATCAGAAGAGTAGGTTTTGCGGAACAATGTAATATCTATATTTCCTCTTGTAAAATTGTGTTATATTAAAAATGAACTAAGTTTTTCATACCATGCTCCAGGAGCTTGTTTAAGACCATACAGTGTTTTATTTAGTTTAAATACATGGTCTGGAAAGATAGTACTCACCCAAGGGGTTGTTCTACATAAACTTCCTCTTTGATTACACCATTGAGGAATGCACATTTTACATCCATTTGATAGACTCTCATATTTCTATGAGCAGCAAATGAAAGTAAAATTCTAATTGCCTCAAGTCTAGCTACTAGAGCATATGTCTCCATATAATCAATACCTTCCTATTGTGAGTAACCTTTGGCCACCAATCTAACCTTGTTCCTCACAACCTTACCATTCTCATCTAGTTTTTTTCTGAAGACCCACTTAGCACCAACAACTTCCTTGTTGTCTGGCAGCTTCACAAGTTTCTAGACATCATTCTTTTGAAATTGATCCAGCTCCTCTTGTATTGCTTGGACCCAACTTTCATTTTCCATGGCATCATCAATGTGCTTGGGTTCTATCTCAGACAGTAGAGCTGTTTATTGGAAGGATGATCTTGTTTTTTCTAGAGCTCGAACTTCTCCAATGATCTAAGAAGGAGGATGGTTCTTGATCATCATTATATTGTTGCTTTGTGGTTCTCTGACTTCTTCATCATCATCTGAGATGGTCTGATAACGAACAGACGATCTAGTAGCAGATGATCTGGTAGCAGACGATGTTGTGTCAAACGATGTTATGTCAAACGATGGTCTAGTCTTTGTTATCACATCTTCTAGTCTGATATCTGCAAATGAGTCCTCTCTAATAGTTTCCTACCAGGTTGAGTGTCATTAAATCTTACATGAATGGCTTCTTCAACAACTTTGGTTCTAGAGTTAAACACTCTATATGCCTTGGATGTTTCAGAATATCCAAGTAAGATGTTTGTATCACACTTCGAATCAAACTTACCCAAATTGTCTTTTGTGTTAAGAATGAAACATTGACATCCAAAGGGATGGAAGTATGATATGTTGGGTTTCTTTCATTTCCACAGTTCATATGGAGTCTTTTTAATAATTGGCCTAATATAAATTTTGTTTTGCAAATAACAGGAAGTATTTACAACTTCTGCCTAGAAGTGCTTAGGAGTCAAGTTATCATTCAACATGGTTATGGCCATTTCTTGTAATGACCTATTCTTCCTCTCAACAACACCATTTTGTTGTGGTGTTCTAGGTGTTGAGAAGTTGTGAAGAATTCCGTTCTCTTCACTGAACCTCTAAAAACTTTCATTTTCGAACTCTCCTCCATGGTCACTTCTGATAGAAGTTATACATACTCCTTTTTCATTTTGAACACATTTGCAGAATTTATAGAATTCCATAAAAGCCTCATCCTTGTGAGTAAGGAATATAACCCATGTCCATCTAGAATAGTCATCAACTATTACTAGTCCATATCTCTTCCCTCTAAGAGAGGCTGTCCTTGTTGGGCCAAAGAGATCAATATGTAACAGTTCTAATGGTCTGGAAGTGGAAACAGTGTTTTTACTTTTAAAAGATATTTTCACTTGTTTCCCTTTTTGACATGCCTCACAAAGTAAGTTATCCTTATATGACATTGTTGGCAATCCTCTTACGAGGCTATATCTTTGCAATTTTGAGATTAATCTCAAACTTGCATGGCCAAGCTTCTTATGCCATAACCAGTGACTTTCTTTAACAGATAGTAAACATGATACATTTTGATCCTTTAATTCACCAAGATTGATCTTATAAAGATTTCCTTGCCTCTTTGCAAAGAAGAGATGTGAACTTTCAAAGTCTCTAACTATGCATGATTCCTTGTTGAAGGAAACATCATATCCACTGTCGCAAAATTGACTTATGCTCAGTAAATTGTGTTTCAGCCCTTCAACAAATAACACATTCTCAATAGAGAGACTAGGAGGAATACCTATCTTACCAGTACCCTTGATTCTCCCTTTCTGATTACCTTCGAAAGTGATTGTACCACCATGCATTGGTGCAGGTCTAGGAACATAAACCTTGCGCCCGTCATGTGATGTGAGCAGCCACTGTCCAAGTACCATGATTGGTGTTTCTTTCCTGCCATCAAGGACATCTGCAACATGAATTATTTTGTTTTTAGGTACCCATATTCTTTTGGGTCCTTTGGTGTTAGTCTTAGAAGCAGATGACTTGCTTCTTGTAGGAAATTTCTTGCTTTTGGATTTTACATCTCCATTCTCAAAGTGTGGTCCATTAGAGGAAGCTTTCCTTTTGGTTGCTTCTTTCTTTCCTGTGAATCCAAGGCCAAATTTGTCATTTGGATGTCTGTTGTATGAAAGAATTTTCTTTAAATTTTCAGACCCACTAACAAATTTGCTTAGAGTACTCTTGAGAGATGCAACTTCTTTGCATAATTGAGCAATTTCAGCTTCATCTTTGCTCAAGGCTCTTACCTTGTTTAATTCATCAGTTTCCTTAATCAATTCATTCAATTGCCTTCTATGTTGTTCCTTTTCTATCTAGAGTTCACTTTTGCTTTTAATTAAGCATTGGTGATCAATGGTTAGTTTTTGAAAATCATCTGTTAAAGCATTACTAGGTGTGACTAATGTAGAACATTTATCAAATAGCTCAATGAAAGAAGACCCAAGTTCTTCATGCTCTTTTGAATGTTTTCTTAATTTCTTTTTCATAGATAAATAGGCTTTTGAAAGAATAGATGAATTAGAGAGAAGTTCTTGATAAGCTTCTTGAAGAGAAATAAGATCATTAAGATCTACCTCTTGTTCTTCATCATCTGAAGCTTCAGACGCAGATGCAGAGTGGGTGTTGTCTGGTGTGTTCTCATCATCAAACACAACCTCCACATCCTCTGCGTCTGCCATCAGACAGAGATTGGCTTCTTCATCTGATGCTTCAGAATTTTCTTCATCTATTGAGTCATCTAGATCTTCTCATGTGGACATTAGTCCTTTCTTTTTCTTGGGAAATCTTCTGTTGACCTTTTCTTTTCCCTTGCTGAGCTTAGGACATTCTGACTTGAAGTGTCCAAGCTTCTTACACTCGTAGCAGATGATGGAACTTTTCTCTTTCTTCTCACGGTCTACTTAGTATTTCTTATTGTAGTTTTATAAAAATATGATAAGAAGAAAATGACTTGTAATAGAGGACAAAATGGTTTGAGATTGATATTAAATATCAATATATCAAATATGAGAACTTCAAACTTTTTTTTTCTATCAATCCTTCAAAAAAAATAAAATTACAAACAACAATGTAAAGAAAAAATTATAAAATTTGAGATTAAAGAAAAAAATCACAAAATTAGACTCAATTAACATAAAGATGAAATTAATAGTTATAAATGCAAATGATAAAACTAATGGGTAAACATATGTAAAAGAAAAAAAAAAGATAATGGAATGAAAAAAATAGCAAAAAAAAAAAAAATTAGAAATAATTGGATCACCTTGTTCTCCCTCTTATTTGTCTCATGAGCTTTCAAAGACACTCTTCTAAAACTTTCTAGCCAAAGTTGGTGGTGAGTGTCTCAACAAATAATAATAATAAAAAAAAATTTCTTCCAAGCCAAGAAAAAATGCTTCAGAAAAGTGAAAAATGACTTGAATAATGAAAGTAAAATTGTATTGTCACCTCAATCACCTGTCACCTTATATATAAGTTATATGACTCAATAATTGATGCTTGAATTAATTGTTTTTTTCTCAGCACGTTATAATTATATATTTTATTGTAATGTTTTTTATAATTATTTTAACCGAAATACACAAGAACACACTAGAAGGGGGGGGGGGGGGGGGAGGGGGGTTGAATAGTGGGTTTAAAACTTTTCACAAATACTGTTAGTTCACAAATTGCCCTCTTGGATATATGTTAGTTTAAAACAGCAAATATATCCTTGCAAGGCAAAGCTTAGAAAATCTTTTCAAAAGACCACAGTGAACAAGATAGATATTTGTAAACACAAGACAGCAGATAAGAGCTTGTTTTTATACTGGTTCACTCAACCTGAGCTACATCCAGTTCTCCTTTAACAACTATTAAAGGCCACTATAATCAACTGATTACAAAACAAGTATTCTTCACTGCCACTTTTGGCTACAAGTATTCTTTATGTCACTACTGGCTACAAGTATTCTAAACCACTTTTGGTTACAAGTATGAATCTCCCCCTGAGATTATACTTCCCAAGTATTCTTTTATCACTAAGTCACTCTTGACTTTTTATACAAAAATGTATAAGATTCAGATAACTCTCAAGGAAAGGATATAATCAAATGCTGAATCTGCGTGAGCTTGTAGAGGATGGGTGTTCTGTTTCTCTCAGCTCGTGTTCAAGACTTGCTTTCAAAATACTTTCTCTTGCTGTCTAAATTTTGTTATATTGTTCACGTTCAATCGTTCATTCTCTTTTAGCTCATTCGTTCTTCTTCTCGTTTCATAAAGGCTTCCTTATAAAGTGGGCTTCATGAATTTGAACGTTGGAGAAGACTTCTTTCTGTTGTCTCACACAGTAGAGTGTTGAAGTAGCTTTGACTGTGCTTTATTTGACGGGAGCAGGTTTCTGTCTCTGTTACAATTTGTCTTTTAGCTAAAAGTGTGGATCCCAATGCTGATTGGTTCTTTTAGCTGTACCTACACACTTTATATAATACGAGACATGCAAGTAATACAAGGAATCAAAGAAAGTAATGTCAAAGGGTATCTCCCTTTGTTTCTATTGCAGCAGTGCCTTTATTTGAGTAAAGAATTAATTATAAAGCATGTATTCCTCAGTACTTATGACAGTTTATGTTCTATTCCTGCATAGACAAAGTCTAGCTTAACAAACATAGTCTGGTCTTGATTAAGTATGGTCTGTTCGTGCACAGACAGCGTTTGGCTTTAACAAACACATTCTTATTGAAAAGACATGGTCTGTTCTAGGCTTAGACATCGTCTGGCTTAACAAACACATTATTAATTAAAAGACATGGTTTGTTCTAGCCTTAGATATCGTCTGACACTAAGCATCAGACATTGTCTGGTGCTAGGCATCAGACATTGTCTGGCCTGGGCATCAGACATCGTCTGGTGCTTGACATCAATCATCGTCTGGCCTTGGCTTCGGACATTGTCTGGCTTGGGGACATAGCATAATTAGTTAAGAACTTATTTAAATCTGTTTATAGTCTAAAATTATTAATTAATCAAATATTATTACATTTGTTATCATCAAAACCTATCAAGTATTAGGGTTCAGACATCATCAAATATCTTGGTTCTAACAATAATTATTTTAAATGTTACAATGTTAGAATCAATTCTTCATACCTATTAGAATCAATTTTTAAATTTGAATTAATAGGAATATTTTGTAGGAATTCACCAAAGCGTGACACATGTGCAGACCAGCGCAATCAACAACTATTTGTTGCTCATGCGATGCAAGGGTGAATATTTTGGTTGTGGAATAATTTTTTAATTTATATGTAATAACATATAAACAATTATATATCTAGAAAAAAAATTATAATAAAGTAGAATCACTTCATTAGCATTTAAAATTTCTAAAACAAAAATTGTCATAGTAATATATACGTTAACATGATTAATATGTAAACAAAATAAAATTTACTAATTAAAAAAAAAATCTTCAATAAATTATTAGTAGGAGAAAAGATACTATAGATAATGTGAGTATCTCTCTCTTTCTCTATCAATAATCGTTAGAGTACAAAAAATGACAATAAATTATTAAAAAAATGTCCAAGATGTCTTTTGTTTAACCAAAAATAAAATAGAGTAACAAAGATTAAAAGTTTATTTTTAAAATTTTTAACATCTAACGTCTAACAATTAACCATAAATATATTTTTAAAATGATTTTTGTAACTTTCGTCTTTATTAAGAAAAAGAATAAAAATAAAATTACACGTACTTAAATTTGTGTAAGTGAACCCAGAAAGATAACAAATTATTTAAAATTTGAATTTAATTGGATAAATAATATATTTAAAAGAGAGATAAATGAGGAATGAAAAGTAATCAACCTTAGTGTGCAACTTGACTTTTTATTATTTTAGTTAAGAATTTTTTTAAATTTATTGATTTGTTCGGGTTTAAATTAAAAAAGAATGAGTTTTATGAAGCAGGGAGCTTATTTTTAACTTTTCTCCATAAAAGTAAGTGATATATTTTTACGGAGAAAAAAAGTTTAAATTAAAAAAGAATTTGATTCACTGAAAAATAAAATACATTCTTATTTTATTTACTATCGTTGGATTCCATATATATATATATAGAAATAATTTTCTTACTACAAATATTAAAGCATTATAATTAAATATCATATTTTAAAAAAATATTAACCATCATTATTAATTTAGAGATATGAGGAAAGATACATTTTTAATTATTTTATATTTGTAGTTAGGTGGTATATATGTTAGAAGATTAACATTTGGATGCTAATTTTTGTTATTAGTTTTAAAATTAAGTTCACTGTGATTGGTTATCATATATATTAATAGGAAGCAAAATAAACAAAATATCATATATATTAATAGGAAGCAAAATAAACAAAAAAAAAAGTTTATAAATTACAAATAAAAAATCCACAAGTTACATTAAAACTCAATAACATATTTTTTATTTTTTCTAATGATTCATATACATGGAATAAAAATATCATTCAAAAATCAAAATTTAGAACATCTTCATATCCAATTTCTTTCCTTTGATAAACCAGTATCATCTTGGTCCAAGATTGGATTCATTTCTTATTCTGCTACCCTCCATCCTATTGAACATTGGAAAAAAGTAAAGCAAGCAAAAGTAATTAGGAGTTTCAAAATTTGGTTTGATCATGAAGAAGAAGAAAATGAAAACACTATTGTGTATAGCATGATTATCATATATAAAGTTAATAGGAAGTTCTCTTAAAAAAAGTTAATAGGAAGCAAAAATAAATAAATAAAACTTATAAGTTACAAATAAAAAATTCACAAATTACATTATAACTTGATAACATAATTTTTATTGTGAGGTAGAATTAAGAGAATTTGATAAGAAAGAAAAAGAGGAAAGATTTCGAGAAATTCCAAAATCTAAGCAAGAGGATTTTTTTTAAGAAAAAAATAATAAGAGAAAATTAGATTCAATATATAATTTTATACAAAAATAGAATGAAATGGAAAATATCTTTTAGGAGAAGTCATCCAAAATTTGTTATCACCAAAAAAATTTAAAAAGAAGAAGAGAAACAATTTCATGAAACTCCACAAATTAAATAAAGGGAAATTGTTTTTAGGAGAAATACTCATGGTGATTTAAGTAGAGATGAGAAGCAATCCCAATTTATTTCTTCAGTTTCTACAAATAAATATTTTTCTTCCCACAATCCTCCTATCGCCCATTCAAACCTAAAACAACTGGTTTATTGTTAGAAAACCTAACCTCAAATATTTATATATAGAGAAAAAAGAAAAACAACTAATGTAAAGAAAAATATCTATTTATTAAATATGAGAACTTCAAACCTTTTTTATTTGCAAACAATCAAAATGTTATTTCCACGTACATCCATCATGAGAGGCAAACCTATAACTAATGTAAAGAAAAAATATCAAATTTGAGATAAAAAAATAAATAGAAAAAATTAAAAATAAATAGACTCTAACATAAACATAAAATTCACATTTGCAAATGTAAATAATAAAACTAAACAGAAATAAGACTCATGTCATTAGAACAAAAGAAAGAGAGAGGAAAAATCAAACAAATAAAGAGAAAAAATCATAAATCCTACAAAATTAGGAGGTAGAAAACTCACCATCAAATAAGTCTGTCGTAATACACACGTTGTAGGAATGCTGATTTTATAGGAATAGAAATTATGTTACTTGTCAATTTTTAATCTAATAATAGTCCAAATTACTCATAATAATATATGTTACTCGTAATAATATTAATAATTTATAGGAATAAAACTAAATGGAAGAAAAAACTTACTCGAAGCTAAAATTCCATCATTATTAAAATAGAAATATATATCATTATATTTAATTGTTATATGTATTAATTATATTTATATTTATTAGTTAGAATTAATTATCCATATTAATTAAAATCAATTTTCAAGTTTGAATTAATCAGGATATTTCATTAGAGCTTATCAGAGCGTGACACGTGTGATGACCAGTCCAATGAACAACTGTTTTTTATATAATATATTGAATGAATATTGATTGATTGATATTAATTTTGTATAAATATTTAAAATGTTCAATGTTACCATAATTCTAAAAAAAAACTTAAAATACTTTATAATTATATATTGATTAGAATCAATTTTTAAATTTGAATTAATAGACATATTTTATGAGAGTTCACCAAAGTGTGACTTGTATGCTCACCAGTCAATAACTATCTTTGTCTTTTATATAATATATTGATTGATATATTTTCAACATTCATATAAAATATATTGATGGGAGAAGCAAAGGTACAACTTAGACAAAGTTTAGTTCAATTCGATTTTTCTCCAAAATAAAAAAATAATTCTCAAAAGTTGAACTGAACCATAATTTTTAACAATGGATTGAATTGAGTTTTCTAACCGTTCAATTAACTTATTTTAAATTAAAATTAAGCTGAATTGTTGTAACACCCTCTAAAATTGAATGACCTAAAATGATTGTGCCTCTATTTCTCTTTTACACATAAAGTTTAGAAATCACTAGCTAGATGAATGCTGGATGAGTGTATGTAAAAGTTCTATTTTCTTTTTTATTAGTAAACAATTTTATGATCCAACATTAAGTACTCTAACACTAATTAGAGTCAATTTTGATACATTCTACAATGAAATGCAAGAGGGACTGCAAATTGTATTTAATCTTCCTTTCACTCACCAACCTCAATGTTGGATATAATGCTCTCAGCTACCTACTGGACGAACAACAAAGAGTCCAATCCAAGCATAGCAATTAACTAATCAATCCCTGTAATATGACAAGCAGGTATAAAGGGTGTTTTGAAACCTTTTGATACATGGTTACTTGCATAGTCCACACTAGTGAAGTTTATTCATCTAAATATATTAAGCACACATGTGGATTAGTAGTGAGCATTTTATTCTGATTTTGACTATCAGTCAAGTAAGAATCATGATATATATTTTTTTGAATATTATTTTACTTTTTATAAGATAATTTTTTTTATTGAATGTTACAAAGTTTAAAAGAATGGATATACGAGTCTCTAGATGTTTATCCTAAGAATTACAGTTAATTAATGTTAGTTAATGTTGTACTATTAATCATAATAATGTGTATGGTGTAATATATAAAAAATGAATTTAATTTGCAAGTTGACAAATGAACTCAAAAGTCAAAAGCATGGTAGTACAAGAAAAAATCCCTGGATATTGGGAGTCTTGCAAAGCAAATAAAAATGCCTAAAGCATAAGTGTTAGGTAGTAAAACGGTTAGAAATAACAACATGAACCAACTTGTAATTATCCTAATTATACTTTAATATCAAGTAATAATCGTATCTAATTATGTATTTTGTTTTGTTACATACTAGAGAAACAAAACAAAAAAAACTAAAAAGCAGGAAAACTAAAAATCCACGGGAGCAAGGTTCCTAACGCGTCTGAAAGCAGACTTGCAATCCTGAGGCACCTCATGCACTACAATCATTTCGCTCCCTCAGAAGTGTGGCTCCCATCTTAGCTATAAATTTGTGCATTGATTCGCTTCTCGCAGCGTGTGTTCCACACTACACTCCCAATCCCTTGCCATACATCTCTGAATTGCAACTAGCTCGTTGCTGTTGTGATGTAGCCTTCTGAAGGGTCGTTTCTAGTTTGACTAGCTCCACCACCATCAGGGAGTCCGAATAGCACCTGGCTTTGCAATGGCCAGTCACGGGTTGTCCTTTATGATACTCATAATTTGGTTATTTTAATAATCATAATTAAGAATAATTAATTTAAAAATTATTATTATAATTATAATTATAATAATTTGATATAACATTCACATTTATACATGTATTAGTACATTTTGTTAGTTCTGACAAATAAAAAAAAAGACATGTCATTTAATGAATTGCGTTAGTATTAATAACAAGTAAACTTTAAGTATTTATAATTAGAGTAAAATGTTCATATATTATCAATTAATTATAATGTATCGTTATAATGATTTTTAAAATAATTTTATAAAAGTCAATTGTCTTATCATAAATAGAGGGTTATAATCAATTGATGGTATAAAATAATTTTATCCTAACGATGTATAAATCTTTTCCTCTTACGGATAAGGCTTTATTTAACTTTTTTATTATTTCATTTAACACCCGTGGTATAATTTTATAAATTAAATACTTTATAATGTTTATATATTATAAGGAAATTGTATTTCTCGCACCATGTATTATTTTCTCATAAAAAATTCCTTTTTTTTTTTCTTTTTTTCTCACCCTTTTTCAGTTGCTTTTATTCTCCTCATATTATTTTTTTTTCTTTCATTTGTCTCAAAGACTTTTCCTCTCTATTCCCTTGTAACTCTCAACTTTATTTTACAATTTTTTTTCTTTTTTATATTGCCTTTATGTTATAATAATTATTTTTTATTTATATTATATTATTATAATTTTATCAAAATGATATTTAATTTTTTAAAAAATAACATGTTAAATATTATATAAAAATATGTTGTTATTATATTAATTGAATGATAAATTTATATAATTACTTATTAAAATTAAATATAATTAGATTAACTAAACTTATTTTCCATAAATCCTAAAAAATAAATTTTACTTAAAAATAGTATAAAAAAAATTTAAATAATTTCATGAACAAATAACAAAGTAACTTGAAATTAACATATTAAAAAATTTAGTTTTACGATAATAAATTGTTGAACCTTAAATATGAAATTGTGTTGAATACTTAGAAAAATATATTTATCGTTCATAATGATTCTACTTGACTTTGAATCGTTTTTCATAATGATACTTATAGTCTCTTCCATTAAAAATAAATGTTTAGTATGAAATTTTTAACATGGTAAGATAAATATTATTCAACAAAATAATTTTTTTTATAAAAAACAAATTACATGATTTATAAGTAAAAATAATTTCATAGGATTTACATGTGATAGTTTTTTTTTTGTGTATATTTAAAAGTAATATACGAAGAAAGAGATTTATTACTCATAATAGTCTTACGTAACTTTAGTAAGATTATCTCATATAAATTATACTTGTCCTCTCTTCCAAAATTAAATTTCAAACTATCTTAATTTATTTATGATATTATTGATGAAGTTATTTAAAATCATTTTATCTTTAAAATATATTTAATAATTTAATTTTACAATTTTTATTATATATTTATGTATAAAATTCAACATTAACTTTTAATACAAAAAATTCAACATCACATTATAATATTTATATTTATAATAAATAAATTCATTTATCAGTTTATCAAAATAAATAAATTAATATTAAATTCAAAAAATCTTATTTTAGTTATAAAAAAATGTAAAAAAGAAAGAGAGAAAAAGAAGAAATAGAAAGTTAAAGAAAATAACTTAAAAATGAAAAAAAAAAAAAGGAAAACGTAGAATGAAAAAGAAATATATGTTAAAAGAAAAAAAATTGAGAATAATAATTAATAAAATAAAACTTATTTTCTTATAGAGAATAAATATATAACAAAATAAAAGATATAAAAACAAATAAAAAAGTAGAGAAGAAAGTAATATAAAGGAAAGAAAGAAAAATAGAAAGAGAAGAAAAATTGAGATAGGGAGATGAAGGAAAAAAAAAAACAACAAAATGTAGTATTTGATATTTTGATTAACCAAATGAACAGAGAAGATCACATTACGTCATAATATTAAAGAAGGGGGTTCTTAAGAATACCTGACTCCATAAAATAATTTTGATTGAGACATGAAAACTTTATTGATTAAGAATTATTGGTTCAATGATATTCCTCAACCAAATCGCCTTACTCCTTATGGGATCTTCGTGTTAGAACCAAGACATTGGATGATGTTTGGCTCCTAATCCTTTGATGGGTTTTGATGATAACAAATATGATAATATTTGATCAACTAATGATTTGAAATTGAGTAATTTCAGGGAATCAAAATGATCACAGACAATGGTATAATCTCTCCATCTCACTTTATTACTTTAACTGTTTGATAACGCTTTAATAATATATCAAACATCCAAAGTGTTTTTAATTGGACTAAGTTAAGTATCAGAATAGACCATGTAAAGGTCCTTAGAACAGAACAAGTCTCGGAACAGACCATGTAGTGGTCTCGGACTAGACCATGTGAAGTCTAGGAGTAGATGATATAAGTCTTGGACCATACTATGCATAAGTACTAGACTAGACCATGCATGGAACTAGGACTAGACTGTGTGATAGTTGGACCAAACCATGCATAGTTAGACTAGACCATGCTTGTGTTGAGAGCCAGATCATGTCTGTGTTGGACCAGACCATGCTCTACTTTACGTGTTGAGGAATATGCGTTTAATTATTATCTCTTGACTTTAAGAACGCACTGTCTAAAATACATAAGAACACACTAGAAGGGGGGGGGGGGGGGGGGGTTGAATAGTGGGTTAGAAAACTTTCTAGTAAATACTATTAATTCACAAATTGCTTTCTTGGATATATGTAAATTTAAACCAGCAAATATATCCTTGCAAAGAAAAGCTTTGAAAACCTTTCCAAAGGAGCACTACAGGCAAGATGAATAAATGTAATCACAAGACAGCAAATGAGAGCTTTTTTTTATACTAGTTCACTCAACTTGAACTATGTCCAGTTCTCCTTTAACAACTGTTAAAGGGTTTCACTATAATCAACTGATTACAAAACAAGTATTCTTCACTGCCACTTCTGGCTACAAGTATTCTAAACCACTTCTGGTTACAAGTATAAATCTCCCCGTGAGATTATACTTTCTAAGTATTCTTTTATCACTAAGCCACTCCTGACTTTCTATACAAATATGTATAAGATTCAAATAACTCTTAAAGAGAGGATAAGAACAAGTGTTGAATCTGTATGAGCTTGTAGAAGATGGATATCCTCTTTTCTCTCAGCTTGTGTTTCTTTTTCTTTTTCTCAAGGTGCTTTGCTTGCTCTTCAGATTGCTTTGAATGGTTTTGTTATTGTTCATTCATCATCTTTTTTTTTCTCATTGCATGGAAGCTTCCTTGTATAGTGAGCTTCATGGATTTGAACGTTGGAGAATGCTTGTTTCCATTGTCTCACAGAAGAGTGTTGATGTAGCTTTGACTATGCTTGATGTGACAGAAGCAGGTTTTGTTTTTGTCACAGTTGGCTTTTAGCTTAAGGTGTGCATCCCAATGTTGATTAGTCTTTTAGCTATACCTACAAACTTTACATAATTCGAGACATGCAAACAATACTAGGAATAGAAGAAAGTAAGATCAAAGAGTATATGCCTTTCTTTTTGTAACATCAATGCCTTTTTTTATGTAAAGAATTAATTATAAAACATAGATTCCTCAACACATATGACAGACCATATTCTGTTCTTGCATAGACAACGTTTGGCTTAACAGACATAGTCTGGTTTGACTTAAGACATTATCTAGCTTAGCTTTAGACATTGTCTGGCTTAGCTATGTGTTGTCTGACCTTGTTCCATATATGGTATGATCCAGTACATATGCATAGTCTGGTCCAAGACTCGTGTTGTCTGTCCCAAGATTTCACATAGTCTGTCCGATATTGTTGTATGGTTTGGTCTTAGACTTTGCATAAGTTTATCCAAGACTATACTATATGATCTTATGAACTATGCATGGTCTATCTTAGAGCTTATTTTAGTATGATTAGAAGCAATTATAGTGCTTGATTAATCATTATGAGTTATAAGATAGTTAGGACGTAAGTGAAAGTTTGAATGATTTTACCATTGTTTGTTCTCACTTTGATTTCCTGAAACACTTAGTCTGAAATCATTAGTTGATCAAATATTATCACATTTGTTATCATCAAAATCTATCAAAGTATTAGGGGCCAAACATCATCAAATGTCTTTGTTCTAACATTGTTAGTTATAGAAAGAAAGGAAGATACTCTCTGAATAACTTTCTTCTATTCCTAGTATGACTGCTTGCATGTCTCGAAATGTGTGAAGTCTTGTAGGTACATTGAAAAGGCCAATCAATTTTGAGAAGCACACCTACATCTAAAGCAAAGTTGTGACAAGACAGGAACCTGCTCCTATCAAATCAAACTCAAGTTAAAGCAACTTCAACACTCAACCGTGAGACAATGAAAACCTTTCTTCTCTAATGTTCAAATTCATGAAGCTCTACTATATAAAGATGCTTCCATTCTACGAGAAGAAAAATGAATGTACAGTACGAAAAATGAACAAGTAGCATAAGCAAGAAAAGCATTTTAAGAAAAGCTAATACTAAGTGAGAAACAAGAGCTAAGAGAAAAGAAAATCTTCATCTTCTACAAAGCTCCTTGAGATTTAAATCCATTTCCATATCCTCTCCTTAAGAGCTATTCAAATCTTATTTTATGTTTTAATTGAAAGCCAAGAGTGGCTTAGTGATCAAAGAATACTTGGAAAGTATAATCTCAGGAGGATATTTATACTTGTAACCAGTAGTGGTTTATAATACTAGTGGCCAGTAGTGGCATAAAGAATACTTATAGCTAGGAGTGGTAATGAAGAATATTTGTTTTGTAATCATTTGATTATAGTGGAATCCTTTAACAGTTGTTAAAGGAGAACTGGATGTAGCTCAGTTTGAGTGAACCAGTATAAAACAAACATTTTACCTTTGGTGTCTCGTGTTTACATTTGTTCACCTTGTACGTTATGCACTTTCGAAAAGGTTTCTAAAAGCTTTGCCTCGAAATGATATATTTGCTTATTTTGGTGTATTGGAGACCATAACTGTGCTTTACGTTTTTAAACCATTAAAGTTCCCATTATGCCCTAATAGGTAAAACTAGTAATTCGCCAATTAATTCCATATTATTTTTTGTTGGCAGTCTAGGAGCTCTCTAAATTAGATCACTTAAATTAAGTCCTTCTAAATGTAAATAACTAATATAAATGTTATAAATTAATACTTAGTCCATATTAATTAAGAATAAATAAATTCCTAACAATCTCCCACTTGGACTTTATATTAACCTTAGACATTTATGCCACAAAGTTCTTTAGGCGTGTAATTGTACTTTATTCACTTTTAGACTCCCTTTTAACAATCTGGTCCATCTTATATACCAATATGGAACTACTGTGATTTTCATCACAAACTCAACGTGACTAGGCCACAATGATCACCATTGTTACTTATATTTGATGACATAGATCAAATATGGATAAGTGGTATAAAAATAACATGTCATGTGATCTTAATCATGTTTATTTTTAATTAGTCCAAACTTTATTCTTTATAGATATCAATCCAAATGCAACAAAAATCGCATATAAAACATAACACAAGTTCATAATAAGATGATAAACATTGACTTTATTTTTGTAGAAAATCCAAACAACAAAATGTTTGAAAACCATAAGATATAGAACATAAGCAAGACTCCCACTAAACTAAGGTACTATTAGGAATTACACCCATATGAGTAGTGTGCTCATGAAAAACTTTAGGTACCAGACCTTTAGTAAGTAGATCAGCTAGCATGGAATGAGTCCTTATATGTTCTATACAAATTTGTTTATTGTGAACTCTTTCCTTAACAACTAAAAACTTGATGTCAATAAATTTTGACTTGGTTGCACTCCTATTACTGTTAGAGTAATGAACTATTGAGTTATTGTCATAGTAAATTTTCAATGGTCTTTCAATGTGATTGACCACTCACAAACTAGTGACAAACACCGAACGACTAAAGATGGCCGAGAAACAACCAAAATGAGCCGCGAGCTTAAAAGCGCAATTGCAAACTGCTGAGAGACCGGCCTGAATCGTCGACAGTTCTTCAAAAACCATTCAAAGTCACTCGAAGGCGTCGTAAACGTAAGAATTTCCATGCAAGCCCCAAAAAGACAACGATTCAACTCCTTTTACGCCACTGGAAACATAAAGGGCAAACCAATAGCCTAAATTGGTAAGTATGTATCAAAAATCCCCAAAACTCAACGGGGCTCACCCCAAAAACAACAAAAAATACACTTTCAACCGTCGAAAAATGCTGAAAGCTTTCTCAAAATGTCCCCGGACGACTAAGGACGGTTAACAAATAACTAAGACATGCCGTGCCGCAGGCCTAAAAGCTACCAGATCGTCGATGATTTCACAAAAACCATTGCAAGTCGTCCGAAAGGTGCCACGAAAATATGAATTTTGGTGCGTGCGCCCTGAACAAACCACTCTTCCACTGTTTTTACACCGTTGACAACATAGAAAGCCAAAACAGTGGTCTAAAAATCGCTAAATATGTTGTTGAAATCTTTGAAACTCAACGGAGCTCGGATGACAACGAGAAAAAACTGCAAAAAAATACGGTTGAATCCATCACCAGTGATCGAGGCCGTACCCAAACCAAATAAAAACAATTAAATGCAGTACTAGGAAGTGATCCTAGGTCGTCTCCCAGTGAGCAATGATCAAACAAACGTTCATAACACTTAACAACAATAAAACAAGAACAAATGGGGGGTTTCTTTGCTTTAATAATTTAAACAAAGAAGCAACTTGAATTAAAAATAACAGAACTAAAACGTGTTGTTTCCCCTTGATTCAAAAGCAAGCCTCTTATCCTAGGTTACGAGAATCTATCCCTAATCAATTCAGCCACTTAATCCAACCCGGAATTAATTTACTAAGCGAAAATTAATACAAGGTTTTCATTATGTGATTAAGCAACACATACACCAATTAATTCCTCTCACGGGTCCATCACAGAATAATTGGTGAAGGGGAAAAAGCTGATAAGAAATTAACATTAATAACAAAACCTCAAAGAGAGCTAGTGCTTAGTCCTCAAGAGAAAACAACACTGAAAATTTAACCTTCCATTCAAATTAAACAAGAAGAATCGGACACGTAAATAGCAAAATGCAAAATAGAAACGAAAACAAGAATAGAAGACAAAAACGAAACTCGGGAATGGAAACTGAAAACGAACCAACAATGAAGAGCGAAAATGGAAACAGAGCGAGAGAATGAACAAAAACACTGCTCTACATGAACAAGGTAGCATCTTTGGGGACGTGAAACCCTTTTCGAATAGTGAAAAACGAAACTAAACCTAACAGCCCCCTTTCTCGTGACGGCTAGGGCTTAAATTCTATCTCACTCAAAAGTCACTTACACAAAACCCTAGGTTACTAATCTGATTTGGGCCCATAAAAATCTGATGCGGCCCAATTACAAAATACAGCAATAAAATAAAATAAAACTGGACGACAAATAAAACTAAAACAGTCTCCTCTCTTCAAGCCCAAAATGGTTCAGCTCAATTCCAGATCCAAGCCCAATTGCTTATAATTCTCCTGAAATCAAATTAAAATACAAAATTAGTCAAAACGGCCCAAATGATAAAATTGCATAATTAATTTGACAATTAAGGCTAATCAGTAATTAAAATGATGACAGAAAGGGGTAAGAAATAGGAGAAAATAATGACACATCAACCAGCCGCCGAGGGGCCAAAGACAGCCGAGGAGGAACCACTAAAATACGTCGCAGGCGTAAAAGCATAGCCTGAAAATTACAAGAAAAAAGCAAAGCAAAATCCTCGAAGTCACTCGAGGGCGCCATAAACGCAAGAATTTTCGCGCAAGCCCCGGAAAGACAACGATCCAACTCCTTTTACGCCACCGGAAACATAAAGGGCAAACCAATAGCCTATATCGGTAAGTATGTATTAGAAATCCCCAAAACTCAGTGGGGCTCACCCCGAAAACAAGAAAAAATACACTTTAAACCGTCGAAAAATGCTGTGAAAAGCTTTCTCAAAATGTCCCCGGACGACTAAGGATGGTCAGCAAATAACTAAGACATGCCACAGGCCTAAAAGCTACCAAATCGTCGACGATTTCACAAAGAACCATTGCAAGTTGTCCAAAAAGTGCCACAAACACATGAATTTTGGTGCCTGTGCCCTGAACAAACCACTCTTCCACTGTTTTTACACCGTTGACAACTTAGAAAGCCAAAACAGTAGTCCAAATCGCTAAATGTGTTGTAGAAATCTCTGAAACTCAACGGAGCTCGGATGACAATGAGAAAAAATTGCAAAAAAATACGGTTGAATCCATCACCAGTCGCTGAGGGGCCAAAGACAACCGAGGAACAACTAAAATACATTGTAGGTGTAAAAGCACAGCTTGAAAACTACAAGAAAAAAGCAAAATCCTACTGGATCATCAAGGATTCCTTAACAGCCGGTACAAGTCACTCGTAAGCGCCACAAACTCGCCAGTAACCCTCAAGGGACTACTATTCAACCGCCTGGCTTTGCGCCGTCGGAAACCTAGAAAGCCAAACAGTAGTCTAAGTCGCTAAATGAGTTACAGAGATCCCCAAAACTAAATGGAGCTCACCTAACAATAACAGCGACAAGAATAGTTGCAAACATATACACTTTTAAACCATGGAAAAATGCTGGAAAGGTCACCGAACGACTAAAGATGGCCGAGAAACAACTAAAAAATGTGTCGCGAGCTTAAAAGCACAGCTGCAAACTGCTGAAAGACCGGCCTGAATTGTCAACAGTTCCTCAAAAACCGTTCGAAGTCACTCGAAGGTGCCATAAACGCAAGAATTTTCGCGCAAGCCCCGGAAAGACAACGATCCAACTCCTTTTATGCCACCGGAAACATAAAGGGCAAACCAATAGCCTATATGAGTAAGTATGTATCAGAAATCCCCAAAACTCAATGGGGCTCACCCCGAAAATAAGAAAAAATACACTTTAAACCGTCGAAAAATGTTGTGAAAAGCTTTCTCAAAATGTCCCCGGACGACTAAGGATGGTCAGCAAATAACTAAGACATGCCGCAGGCCTAAAAGCTACCAGATCGTCGACAATTTCACAAAGAACCATTGGAAGTTGTCCGAAAAGTGCCACAAACACATGAATTTTGGTGCCTATGCCCTGAACAAACCACTCTTCCACTATTTTTACACCGTCGACAACTTAGAAAGCTAAAATAGTAGTCCAAATCGCTAAATGTGTTGTAGAAATCTCTGAAACTCAACGGAGCTCGGATGACAAGGAGAAAAAACTGCAAAAAAATACAGTTGAATCCATCACCAGTTACCGAGGGGCCAAAGACAGCCGAGGAACAACTAAAATACGTCGCAGGCGTAAAAGCACAGCCCGAAAACTACAAGAAAAAAGCAAAATCCTACTAGATCATCAAGGATTCCTTAACAGCTGGTACAAGTCACTCGTAGGCCCCATAAACTCGTCAGTTTTGGTGCAAACCCTAAAAGAACTACTAGTCAGTTTTGGTCTGTTCTAGCCTTAGACATCGTCTGGCTCAGCTTCAGACATCGTCTGGCTTAGCTTCAGACATTGTCTGGCCTGGAGACTTTGCATGATCCATTAAAAGCTTATTTTGGTCTGTTGATAAGCAATTCTAGTGCTCGATTTAACCATTATAAGTTATCAGACAGTTAAGACGAAAGTAAGAGTTAGAGTGATTATACCATTATCTGTTGTTACTTTATTTCCTGAAATCACTTAATTTGAAATCATTAGTTGATCAAATATTATCATATTTGTTATCATCAAAACCTATCAAGGTATTAGGGGTTAGACATCATCAATTATCTTGGTTCTAACAACTTTCATCTTAACTATCTGATAACTGATAAATGATTAAATCACGCACTATGAATACTTGTAATCAAACTAAAATAAAGCCCTCAAAAGGACTGTGAATATCTTGGAAAGACTCAAGCGAGGTCTAAAACCAAACCATACAATAGTCTAGGACCAAACTATACATATGTACTAGACCAGACCATGTATGGAGCACGGTCAAATAACGTGATGCTAAGCCAGACGATGTTTGATGCTAGGCCAGACGATGTCTAATGTCAAGCCAGACGATGTCTGAAGCTACGACCAAAGGATGTCTGATACTAGGCCAGACGATGTCTAATGCTGAGCCAGACAATGTCTAAGGCTAGTACAGACCATGTCTTTTATTCCAAAATGTGTCTATTAATCCAAACGTTGTCTGTGCACCAACAGACCATACTTAATCAAGACCAGACTATGTCTGTTAAGCCAAACGTTGTCTGTGCAGGAACATAACATAATCTGTCATATATGCTAAGGAATACATGCTTTATAATTAATTCCTTACACTAATAAATGCACTACTGTAACAGAAAGAAAGAGAGATACTCTTTAACATTACATTCTTTGATTCCTCACATTGCTTGTATGTCTCGAACTATGTAAAGTAAAGTGTGTAGGTACAGCTAAAAGACAAATCAACATCGAAATGCATGCCTTATGCTAAAAGTTAATTGTGACAAAGACAGAAACCTGCTCCTGTCACATCAAGCACAGTCAAAGCTACTTCAACACTCTACTGTGAGACAATGGAAAGAAGTCTTCTCCAACGTTCAAATTCATGAAGCTCAATATATAAGGATGCTTCTAAGAAAAATCAATTTAAACAGCAAGCAGAAGCACTCTAAGATAAAGTCTTTCCAAGACTTAGCATGGTCTGTTCCAAGACTGTACCGTCTGATCTTATGAACTTTGCCTAGTCTATTCCAGAACTTATTTTAGTGTGATTAAAAGCATTTAGTGATTGATAAATTGTTACGAGTTATTAGACAATTAAGATAGAGAGGCTGTGGAGAGATTATACCATTTGTCTATTGATCAATTTTGATTCCCTGAAATTACTTAATTTCAAATCATTAGTTGATCAAATATTATCACATTTGTTATCATCAAAACCCATTAAATGATTAGGGGTCAGACATCATCCAATGTCTTGGTTCTAACAATTTTAAAGACATGGAGCAAAGAGAACTTTGGTGATTTGGAGGCATGTAGGGAGGACCTTGTGAAACAGATTGGCTTGCTAGACAATAAGGATGAAGAAGGTTTACTATCATCTCAAGAATTGTTGGAGAGAGGACACCTAATTGAAGAATTCTTGACAGTTTCAGGGAAATTTGAATCCATTCTGCATAAAAAATCAAGACTTGTGGTTGAATGAGGGTGAAGCAAACACTAAGTTCTTTCACACTATGGTCAAGTGGCGTAGGAGGAGCAATAATCTTATAGGATTGAATATTAATGGTAGATGGGAGGAGGATCCTAATATGGTGAAAGAGGAAGTTAAAAGATTTTTTACGGAGAAGGTTGTGGATCCAAGAGGCATTGAGGTTGTGCTAGATGGTGTACAATTTAAGACTATTAATGACGGGGATAACATTATGTGTACGAAATTGTTTTCAGAAGAGGAGGTTAGGATGGAAATTTAGGAATGTGATGGAGACAAGAGTTTGGGCACCGACGGTTACAACTTCCATTTTATCAAACCATGCTGGAATCTATTAAAGGGGGATATTATGAAGATGATGGTTGATTTTCACAACAATGGTGTCTTTCCTAGGGGGCCCAATGCAACTTTCATTGCTCTTATTCCAAAAAAAGAGTGTCCACATGATCTATGTGTACAAGATTGTGGCTAAGGTGTTGACTGCTAGATTGAAAAAGCTAATTGATGACATGCAAACAACTTTTGTGGGAGGGAGGAATATGATTGACATCAATGAGGTGTTGGAGGATGCCAAGAGAAGGAAGAGACCATGTTTCCTCTTCAAGGTAGATTTTGTAAAAGCGTATGATTTAGTTAAGTGGAAATTCCTTTATTACATGCTGGATGAGATGGGATTTTGTGACAATTGGGTGTAATAGATCAAGGGATGCATGGAATCATCAACTATGTCGGTATTGGTCAACAACAGTCCAACACATGAGTTCAAGATTGAAAGAGGGTCGTGACAAGGTGACCCTCTAGCCCCCTTCCTGTTTCTTTTGGTTATTGATGGCTTGGCGAGGTTGGTGAGATTCGCAGTGTCCAAAAACTTGTACAAGGGTTATTGGGTGGGAGATGGCAACTTTAAGGTTCCACTTCTTCAATTTGCGGATGATCCATTGTTTATGGGGTAGGAATCTATTGAGACCATTTTTACACTAAAGTGTATACTTAGGAGCTTAGAGTTAACATTGAGTTTAAAGGTGAACTTCCACAAAAGCAAAATTGGAGGTATATCTACTTTGTTAAGGTTTCTAAACAGAGTTGCATTGATGCTTTATTGCAAGCAAATGACCATACCATTCATTTACCTAGGAATGAAGTGGGAAGGAATCCAAGAAAATAGATAACGTGGGATCTAGTCATTAAGAAGATCAAGAGCAAATTAGGATCTTGGCAACATAAACACCTCTCATTTGGAGGAAGGATATGCTTGTTAAAATCGATCCTGTCAGCTAACCCTCTATTCTTCATATCATTTTTCAATGGACCACAAAAGTGGCAACAACAATTACGGCACCATAAAGGAACTTTTTGTGGGGGGTAAAAAGGGATGAGTGGGGATGGGAAAGAGAGTCTAAAACAATTTTTTTGTTTAAGGAGACATATTTATGTCTGCTAATGCTAGATGATACTATTTATTCTAACTTTCTTATGCAAGTATGGAAATTGAAAGTTTCATCAGAGGCTACACTCTGATCTGGAGGGCATTACTCAACAAGATTGCAACAAAAGTCAATTTGATAAGGTGGGGAATTTCACTTACTCAAGAAGAAACCACTTGATGTCTCTGCAAAGAAGAATTGGAGGATACAAAACACTTGTTCTTCAAATGTAGTTTTGCTGCTACCATATGGAGGAGGTGCTATAATTGGTTGGGTATTCAATTAGCAACACTAGTTGATATCCAATCTCACTTTTGGCAACACAAAGGATTAATCAACAACAAGGATAGGAAATTTGTTTGGGAAGTTGTCTGGGCTTGTGTCTTGTGGTCAATATGGTGTCCTAGGAATGAGGTAATCTTTAAGGAGGACTAGCCAAATACAGATCATGTGATGAGAACACAGATAGGGACAAAGAAAATGAGGCACTTGGAGGACCCATGACAAGGGCAAGAGCTAGGAAAGCAAAGGAAGCTCTTGAACAAGTGGTGACTAATCTATTAGAGGCCCAACAATCTGCTGAAGCCCAACACTTGGAGAATAAAGTTTTGACATGCATAGCTCACTTGGAGTGAGAAGAGTCAATTTGAATAACAAGACTTTTAATTTGCTTTTGGGGTTATTTTCTTTTTAGTGTGTGGCTGTATATAAAATAAAATAAAAAAAATACATATATTGGTTACAGTAGGATTAGAACCCAAGTCTTTTTATAAGGATTTGTTATTCTTAACCGCTACTACATGTCAGAAACACTTGTCCTTACAAGTTTTGTTTTTTCTTTTGTTTGCTTAAGTCTAGTGCATAAACTCCTAAGCTGAAATGTATTAAAACAATTGGAAATCAATAAGAAAGCAGAATCATATTTTTGTTCAGACTTGTGAGAAAAGCTCTCTGCTAAGGTTCTTGCTTGAACCTTTGATCTTATCAAGAATTCACATTCTTGTGGCGATCTTCCTTTTGGCTTCTCAAACCCAGGTTTGTGGCGCCCTAAAACTAGTAACCCTCTTGTTCCTCTTCACTGTTTCATCTCTGAATTCGCGTTTTCATTTCACTTTGGTAATTATTGCTCGAATTTCTTTGGCCCATATCTCACGTTTTATGTGTCCAATTTTAGCGTTTCTTGAGTCTTTTTCGTAGTTCAGAACGTGAGTGTTCACCTCGTTTTGGAATCGCCGCAATTGGACTTCTGGGCTATGAGTTACGACGTTATCCAAAGCGTAGTCTGATTTTGTGCCCTAAAACAGCTTGTTTCAAAATTCCATCAAGGAATTTTCGTATCATCATGTCATGGATCTAATTCTGGTTAGATCATGGAAATGGGTAAGAACTAGAGTTAAGTCATTCACTACCGGCTACTATAATTGGTCTCAGAATCCAGCTCTACTCCTTAATCATTCATGAAAGTTAGATACTTATTGCTGACAACTAACTAACTTATTATTAGCCACCAGTATCTGATGTGGAGCACTAACTAGTTGGTCGAGACAATTTCACACTGGAAGGGATACACGGGTTGCTATAGAGAATGTAATTAGTACATATTGACAATATGCTTTTGGAGTTTTAGTGTCTTCAACCGGTATACTGGGTCAGGGTAGCATTAGAGGGATTTTTATCCTCTTAGTAAATACTATGCAGCTATGTCCATGTCTTTATATGGTGTAGCTTGTTATGATGTTTTGTTAGTATCTCTGGTACTGCATATTATATATAGGAAAATATGTTTTTGATCCTCCAACTTTTTTCAGTTTTTTATTTTTGGTCCCCCATACTTTTTTACATTTGGTTTTAGTCTCCTAAACTTTTATTCTGTCTTGGATTTTAGTCTTTTTCATTCATGCTCCGTTAAATGCTTATTTTTTTTTTTTTGCACATTTTAATTAACTTTTGTTACATGTACATTTTTAATAGTTTTTTTTTAATTTTTCCTAATTTATATATATACACACACACGTATTAAAAAAGCATAATTAATGCATGTGTATATTTTTTATATTTCTTTTCTTAAAAAACATTATTTTTTTTAAAACAAAATTCCAATTAAAAAAAATTGGGAAAATTAAAAAATATATATATATTAAAAATGTACATGTGGCAAAAAGTTAATTAAAATGTGAAAAAAAAAATAGTCATTTAACAAAGCATGGATGAGAAAGACTAATACCCATGACGGAATAAAAGTTCGAGAATTAAAACCAGACTTAAAAAAGTCTAAGGATCAAAAGCAAAAAATTGAAAAAGTTTAAGAACCAAAAACATAGTTTACCCTTTTATATATATATATATAGAGAGAGAGAGAGAGAGGGGACATATCAAATGAGAGGAGTGTATTATGGTGAAAGATTAAAAATTTAAATAATAGTCATTGATTAAACATTAATGGTCTATATATAATTTTGAATTAAAATTAAATATGATCTTTCATTATATATAATCAGATCTCTCATAATTATTGTGCATGTTTCATTCAGATTCACATGTAGTTGCCCCATCACCATGACCAATGTGTCCTCTATTATATTGGTTAAGATCAATTGACACCAAGGTGTCAAATTAAAACTTTGACATTAAATCTCAATCGTTAAATTAAATGATTATTTTTAATAAAAATAAAATTGTTAATCTCAATCGTTAAATTAAAATCATTTTAAATTCAAATTAAAACATCATTTAACCATAAAATATCTAAAAGATTTAATCTATCACGTTTTAAAATATCTTAAATCTTTCATCACCACCGTTATGACAGTCAGTCGTCACCATAAGTGCCTCTATGACCACCGTCGTTACCATTAACATGGTTGTCATCATTGTTGTTGTCGTCGCCACCTCATAGAGGTACTCATGGTGGCGGCTAACTGTCACGATAGTGGATATAGTGACAATCTTGGTAGTGGTGACATTTATGATGATGATAATGAATTTCAAATATTTAAAACATGATAAATTAAATATTTTGATTATATAGTAGTTAATCTTTTAGAGATATTATTATTAAATGAAGTTTTAATTTGAATTATTTTTTTTATGAGTTAATAAAAATCATTAGATTTAATTAAAATGAATGGTTGAGATTTGATGTCAATTGATCCTAACCTTATTTTTTTTTTTGGCTTAATTGCAGTTTTGGTCCTCCTCATTTAAAATTTTCAATTTTGATCTCTTACTTTCAAAATCAAGCACTTTTGGTCCTGGACTCTCTTTAGTTTTTAAATGTTAGAATAACCAATAACCAATAAGTCAATGATCTAATTAATAACTATTGTGAAACATTTAAATATATAAATCTTTCACATAAATTTATTAGCATATATTTATTTATTTATTGTTTCTCGTATTCTCAACAAGAATTTAATATTTGGAATAAAATTAAAATAAATAGAGTGATTTATAAAATAAAAAGTGAAATATATAGAACAAAATTACAACTAATAATAGGAGAGTTAAAAAATAAAGGAAGAATAAATTAAATAAATTTTAATAATATTAAAGATTAATTAAATAAACTTTTATAAATTTAAAATATTTATATAATAAATATTTTTAATTTTTTTCAATATAAATCGAGTTATGCGGGTCAACTAATGATTCACTAGTTCAAACAATAACCCAATGATCCAGTGTTTTGATTGGTTTGATCACCGGTCTGAATTTTAAAAATATAACAAAGAGACGTCGAGACATCGAGACATCGAAGTTATTTAAATTATTCTTCATTTATTTTTTAACATCTCCTATTATCAGTTGTAAATTTTTTTTATATATATTTCACTTTTTATTTTATAAGTCACTACCTTTATTTAATTTTATTCAAATTATTAAATTATTATTAAGAATACAAGAAAAAATAAATAAATATACAATAATAAATAAAATTTATGTAAAAGATTTATATATATATAAATGTTTTATAATAGTTATTAATCAGACCATTAGCTTATTAGTTATTCTAACATTTGAAAAAATTTCATGATTGGTAATTAATGACTTTTTTAATGTTAAAAATGAATTTTTAATATTTTTTTAATTATTTTTCTTTCGTGTAAAAAATTATTAGTTTTTTAATAATTTTTAACTAACCCAATAACTCTATTAATCACAATTATTAGTTAATAATCAATTAAGGATCTCAAAATTGTCAATTTTTAAAACTAGAGAATTAAAATTGTCAATTTAAAATTAAGGAAACTAAAATTATGGATTTGAGAAACTAGACAACCAAAATTACAACTAAGCCTTTTTGTTTTTAATCCCTACTAATGACGTGTTAATATATATTAAGATAGTTATACTTTATCACTTAAGTAACAGTTAAGATGATATCACATCATTAATAAGAATTCAAAACAAAAACAAAAATTTATTCGAGACCAATAACAACACAAGAAAATTTTAGGGACTCAATAAAAAAAATAGATATTTAGAGATCCAAAAGTTATTTAAGTCATTTATCACAAATTCGATAGGTTGACACTACAAAATAGAAAGAAAAAATAAATAAAGAAAATGTAGAGATCACTTAATCAACCCTGAATAGTGCAAAAAATAAAACCAGCAACAGGTCCTCAAGAACTCATAACTGAAAATCCAAGCAAGGAATGCAACTATAAGCACTGAACCATTCTCCTTAGTTTGTGTTAGGCTGTACAATTCAACATAAAATGTAAAAAGTGAGGCAGAGACAAAAATCTATTATTATTCATCGTCTTTTTTGTTTTCAGCAGCCCCACCAGCATCATCTCCAACGCCTTCAAGCAGTTTTTCAATGTCTTCTCCCAACTCCAACAATCTAGCACTGAGTGTCTCTACCTTGTTTTCTTCTTGCCCAAGGCAAACAAGGAGATCATTCAGCTCGCCCTCACTCTCCTTCTGAGCTTCTTCCCTTGCTTCGGCTTTTATTGTCTCCACATCTGGGAATGTTGAGTGCCCTTCTCTCTTCATTGCTTTCACCTCATTCTCCAGCTGCAAGTTAGATTGCTTGAGACTATTGTAGGCATCGGACAGATTCCTTAGATCGGCTTCTGTCTTTCCGGCCAAATTCCAATACTTTGTTGCCTCCAATTCAACTTTAGCCTTTTCTGCCTTGAGCATCTTCAATCTTTGAGATGCTTCTTGGAGATCTCTATGCAGTGTCTCTATTGGGACTCTGTCTGAGCCCTCACTCACTCTTTGCTCAGGCTGCAAAGTACTACTACCTGTCTTAGCCAGGTCCTCCACCAGAGTAGCATTTCTTAGAACAAGATCCTGAAATGATGACAAGAAAAAAATGAATCACCAAATTAGATACATATCGTGACAAGTGTGCAGCCAGCCATCTTCCTCCTACATGCTTCCTATTGTAATGAAATCTCACTCACATTCAAGGGATGAACATGCCAAAGTAATAATCATTAGGCATAATGTCACTTTTAGTTCATTAAGCTTATCATTTTTTGCATTTTGGTCCATAATGTTTCAAGAGTGTCATTTTGGTACTTTAACTTATGTTTTTGGCACATTTTGGTGGAAATGTTGCAAAAGTTATATGTTTTTGACACATTTTGTTCCATTAAGTTTTTAAGTTGATCTGCTTTAATCCATTAAGTTTACGAAAACACAGAATTGTAATCAATTTAGAATAGGAGGTAACATTCTGAAACTATCAAATTTCAACCAAAAGACCAACTAACGAACCAAGCACACATCTCTTCCTTTATAACGTTTCCACTCAAATAGACCAAAATATGCCAAAACATAACTTAAATACCAAAATGACACTTTTAAAACATTATGAATCAAAGTGCAAAAATTGGAAAAATTAAGACTAAAAGTGACATTAAGCCTAATTATTAACATACTAAAGTTTTTTTTTATTAGTCCATAATGGACTAATGTAAAACCCATCTGAAACACACCTGACTTACTGAACAAATTGACAAAGATGTAAGCAGACGATTCAAAACACATAACAAGAATGTTTTTGGTAATATTATCATTTTTTTTTATCAGCTGGTGGTGATATTATCATATGCATGATTTAAAACTAATTCCAGAACCTCACTTTAAGCAAATGGAATTAAAAGGGTTTATTTTAGTACATTCAACCCACACCTTCCAAATTACAGTCAGGTAGAGTACCTAAAAGGAACAGAATCATGACTCACCTGTATCTCAGAGCACTGTTTCTCAACAAATGCCTTCAGCCGCTTTATAAACTCACCATCACTTTCACCACTCCTCTGCTCTAATTCTGCTGGCACTACTGCCACCTTCATTTTTGGACAACTATAAATCTCCACAATCTGTTCTCTAATATCCGCCTCTAGACTTTTGACAAGGTTTACGAAGTTAGAATCCAAGATTGAAGAGAGAATTGGATGGTCCAGGTTTTCCTTTTCTGACAAATCATTCCCATCTACATCTTCAATATCTGCCATGCTAGCTGCGGGAGATCTAGCGAATGATTTGTGGGTCAGGGATGACTGTTTACTAACAAAAATTGAACTTCTCTGCATCTCATCAAATTTGATAAAATACGAACTAAGCCCAATTTTCTGACTTATTGCATCAACAATGGCAAATGCATCTTTTCCACTGTCAGTGGATTTGTTATAGATCACACATTCACCCAAGACAAGTGCTGCAAAACCCCTTATACACACTGTTTCAGACAAATTTGATACCAGCTCAAGAAGATAAGTAAGGTGGGGGCGAGCATCTAGGAAGCATTGCACTGCACTGGGGCAATATGCTAGCCAGGTAATCAGTAATTTCAAGATAATGGCATGAACGTAAGAGTTTCCTGATGTACTAGACTTTCCATCTCGGGATTTCATGGAAGAAGCAACAGCCAAATATTTCACCATTCGGTGCATTAGTGGCTCTGGGGCTCCTCCTAAAGATTGCATGGGTGCTGCCTCAATTTCAATTCGTAAAACCTGCAACTTCTCTCGTAAGATTTCTCTGAAGTTTCCTTTCTTAAATTTTAATATCACTGTTCATACATATATACAGAAGTATGGAAAACCAACATCTAGTGCAAAGAAAAATGGGCAGGGGGAGCAGTAATTATGAACTTATAGGCCATGCCACAAACTTATGATTCTGAATGACACATCTTACATGCATAAAGTGCATTTATAAATTGAATGAATGTATTCTACAATTTGACTATTTAGCTATATGGCAAAGAATAAAAACTGTTAAATTCTCAATTTTGAATAAGATTGCATGACAAATAGATCATCAAAAATGCATATTATATAGTTTATTTGTATATAATTCTTCTGATTTATTAAGCCATCCTATATTGTTATAGTATATAATGATCATTTTTCTCTTTAAATTTAGTCCTGAATACAGAATAATTTTTCAACTGCAATATTTAAAATAATTTGAAGAAAAAAAGTTCCTTAGAAGTAGGAAGTGGAGGCAAGAGCAGGTTCTTTGTGGTTTACATAATTTCTCCTCTTTTAACTCGAGTGAAAGCAAAATATTGGGGGTTTGGGGAAGAAGAAATTGGATACCAAATACTCATTTGGTAATTCGCCTTTCTAAGTTATATAATAATAGTATATCCATAGATTATAATTTTATCATGTTATGATCCAGTACATCGATTCTTTAATGAATAAATTATAGTAGCCCTCCCTGAGGTTGTGTAATTACAAATAAGCTTACTTATTTTTATTTTCTTACACTAACACTTCTTCAAGTTTGAAATCATTACACCGACACCCCTCCCTTGTATATTTGAAAATATTACACTGACACCCCCTTAAAGCTCCTTTAAATCTTATCCTAACACCCCCTCAAGAAGGCAAAAGTAATGGTTAAAAAAAGCAAGAGGTGCTTGTAATTACACAAAACTTCAGATGGTGTTTCTGTAATTTTCTCTTTTTTAATTATAAAACTAAAAATTATTTATGCATAAAGATTAAACACAATGGAATCTGGAGTCCTTAACTCGGCCAAAACAGATAGTAGAATAAAGCTCAAAATACAATGAAATGGGGGAAACATTGGCATACCCTTTCCTTGCATTGGAGATGGTCCTTCAACATATGAGATAGAATGCTAGCAGCTCTGCAACAAGTCTACATTTTAAACAAAATGTTAATCAGATAATTCTCTCACCGTAAAATGTCATGAAAGTGGCCTTCCACTGTAAATGTAAAAAGATCAAATAGATAGAGAGAAAAAGGGCGATGTACTGTGTAAAATAGTTTATAGTGTCAGTCTATCATAACCCTCCATTTATGGTAAGTCAGTTGAGTTTTATAAAATTATCTCAAAAGTCATCCAAGTTGTGATTGACTGACAGTGTAGAACTATTTTACATTATCAGTGCATCACCATTAAACTCAGATAGATATCAGATACCTCAAGATCACCATTTTCACCCAAAGTAAGACTGTGTAATAGCATGCTGAAAAAGAAACAGTTAACCATCTTTAAGCTGATTGAAGATAGCATATTCCCAAAAGACAAGGGTTAAGGCTCTACCAACAAAACAAACCTGCCAAAAGACATATTGACATCCTCCTCAAGAAATGCATGATTCATGGAATATGGCTGTGGAATTAGCGTAGATGCCAGCATTGATTGGCCATCAGCATTTTTCTATTTTAGATAAGGTTAATCAAGGGGTGGCCAGAAATTAAATGTATGTAGTAAAAAACATAAACATGCACCAACCAAAATTTATTTACTCTGAAATTATGTAATATATATGGTGAGTGGTGACAAGGAATTTTTTAAGCAATAAATCAAGAAAGAAGTATGCATAACCAACCTCACAAAAGCTTTTGAAAATATAATCAGCAGCAATGAACTCTTGCATGCTAGAAGTTCTCAAAAGGATTCTAAGTATAGAGTTCAGAGCAGGTTCAACTTGTGGCTCCTCTCCGAGAACTTTGCTAGAAAGAAGATCATGATTCTTTGAATCTCCAGCAACCAAATCACCAATGCATCGCATTGCCTAACAAGGATTGAATTTAACAGTATAAAACCTAGCACCCTTTCACAACATAAAAATTTCTCACAAACTAAGCATTTCAGAACAAAAAATAAAAAATAAAAATCAATGCTACAAGAAAAATGGAAATGGAACTACTACTATAACAAAAAAAGAAAATGTTTTTTGAAATGTATCGAATCAAAAGTGAGGTGCATGCATGGACCATTTCATAACTTTTTACTTAATTTGACAACAAAAGCATCTTGAACAACAATTACTATCGCCCAAATACAAGCATATCACTTTCTCATTACTTATAGCAGCGATACACATCCATATCTAGATATCACAAGTAATCTATGAAAGATAATGCCAACAAAAAGAAAATACCAGTTTGTGTTTGTGTGTGTATAATTTTATGGTTTAATTGCACATTTTACCACTCAACTTTCATTATTTTGTGATGGTAAAATTTGCAAAAATAAACTTTGGTCAGTTTTGGTGGTAAAATGTGAAAAATCAAAAATTTGAGAGGTAAAATCTACAAAAATAAAAGTTAGGTGGTAAAATATACAAAATAATGACAGTTAAGTGATCAAATGTGCAACTAAACCTAATTTTACTACAGATTTTTATGTTGGAGATAAATACATCAAAGCATTGTATGAGAGAGAGGGAAGTTATCTTACTGCACAGCGAACAGGAACAGGTACCCATTGGCTTTCAACACCTAATATTAACAAATGGTCCAATACCTTTTTCTACAACCAAATCCACAAAACAGCAGAATAAGATCACCAGGTTGCTATTTTATGCAAGTATCATAAGACTAAGTTCACCACAAACCTGAACAAGAGTAGTCTTATTTGTCTGTTTATTCATATCTTTCCCAGGATCAGACTCAGAACCTCCCTTTAGTAACAATTTAATGGTTTCTAATGCACTCAGTAGATTGATTGTCTACTGGCATAGTGTTTATAACAAAGAGTTAGCTATAAGGGTTCACTAATAGCATAAAATAAAGTGAAAAGTTGAACGAATCTAACCTTTTGTTGATTAAAAGTGAAACTACTTCCTCTCAGCTTCAAAATTAATATCAATGAGTCAAGTCCTACAGTCTCTCTTAGTAGTTCCTGAACCATAAAGAGTTGAAATCAGCACCAGGTTTAGAACTGAATAAACCCAACAGAATTAACAAACCTGATTGGATGCATTGCTACGAAGCAAATTGTTCAAAAGTTCAAGGCAGTCCTGCAGAGCAACCAAAGAATTATTATCTAGACCAAAAGCTATATAAAGCTTAATCATGCTCAAAATATAATTACATGAGTAAGATTTAGATACAAAAGCTTCGGTCAACAATAAAAAAGCAATTTTCAATGCATTGTACAAACAACAAAGGATGACAAATAATACATACTCCCTCCTGACCTATATATAAGCAAATTTAACTAACATACACGGGTATTAAGAAAGTTAGTTAATGTCATTTAATTTTACAAAAAAATAGTTTTTTTCCTAAAGTGTCCTTCATTGAATTTTGGTATTAAGCATAAATAGAAGTCATTGAAACTAGAGTCACCATTAATTGATGGGTATTTTTGGAATGACATCATTAAATAGGGATCAAAGGTAGTTAAATTTGCTTATATTTGAGTCCAAATTATTATTTTTTTGTTGCTTATATATAGGTCCGGAGGGAGTCTTTGACTACTCTTTATTTCTGCATCTTTTGTTTATGTTTTTTCGGTTTTGATTTATCATACCTTAATCAGAAGATGTGATCAGGTAATGAAAACAAAAAAGGCCATTAACATGTTTTTGGACATAGTGGTTTTCAAATACTATTAGCCCATAATTATTAGAAACAGGAGCACGTATGCTCACATACTTTTTATATGTATTTTAAAAGAAAAAGAAGCATTTTATCAAAAGAAAAAAATTAAAAATATATAAGTACAAACATAGGCAGCATTAAATTTACAGGCTTCTAGTAGACCATAATCATGCATTAATATCATACATCATGTAGCTCATAAAGCAAGTTAAATAAAGTACGTCATACAGTAACCATTTATCACCTGTACCACAACACCACCATCTGAATTTCCCTCCTCTCTTATGATACTGAAAATTTTCTCAAATGCACCTTCAAAGACAACAATCTTTTGAATCTCCTATAATCATTAAATTTATTTAGATAACAAACATTTACTACTCAATTAAAAAAAAAAACAAGTTTTAAAAGGAAAAACGTGTGAAGTGCAATACTATTAGAGCAAAAAAGTTACCTCAGCTTCACGGGTCAGATGAGTAAGAAGCAATAATGCCTCATTCCTTATTACCTGGAAGTTAAGCCTTTATCACTTTCCCAGTGTAAACAACAGTCAAGCATCAATATTCTCAAAAGGAAATAGCATATTCAAGGCTTTCTTTTAAAAAAGAGGATTAATGAACAAAAATTATCAGAAGATTTACAATGTTGAGAATCTAAAGGATCACATTGCACCCCCAAATAATTATAAGTGAATATGTTAAAAAAGTGTATCTTGTTTAGACATGACAAAAATCAACAATTAAGTTTGAAAAGGTTACTGAAATGATTAGAGTGTTGAAGTATTGTACCTCACGATCCATAAGCATGTCCATTAGTCGAGTTATACCACGAGGGATAGTCAATATTGTTTCTTGTAACCTGAAGAGGCAAGGGTGCAGTTCAAGCTAGATGATTTAACAATTTTGGAATTAAACCAAAATGGAAGCTATAAAACAATACCTCTGAGGAGAATTGGTGAGAAGGGCAGTCAAAAGTTGCAGAGTATAGTATCGTACATAAAAATCATCCTCTTCCTATCAATACCCCCCCCCCCGAAAGCAAAAATGGTCTAAGAAAATATTATCACTTATATACATAAGCTCATAACTAAAGGAAACATAGGAGAAGAGATCCCTTGGTTTTAACAAAGAAATTCTTACCAACAAACTTAGGAGAAGAGAGATACAATCTGCTTCTCTAGAAAGTAAATCAGTGTTCATCAAAGCTGGCTGAACTTCATTACTTGACCCTTTTGAATGATTAATAGGAGTCAATGCACTTACAAGAGTTTCCAGGACACCACGAACCTGTAGGGATGTACTTTCCAATTAACACATTGATAGGATTTGATATATTAAAAGCAAATGCTGTAAATATTACAAATCTAAGGGGGGAAAATCCCTTTAAAAATGAAGGGCAGACCAAGAAACAAGGAATAGTAGAAACTAGCAAGACTGTAATAACAAACAGTTTTAATTCAATAACCATAATCAAGAACCATCACAATCTAACTGAACCTGTGTCCATCGATAAATGAGATTAGCACAACCAGCACATGATACCCCAACACAGTAAATTGACTATTGGAGTACTGCATTGGCATTATAAAATATCTTCAAATATGAAACTTCTAACAAAAAACCATAAATACCAAAGCTGAAGATAATATCATCACGGAACTCTTGTATGGCTGGCTAAAAGAAATTTCAGAACATTGATTCGTATAGAAGTGTACACAATTAAGTTAACTGAAGAAGCTCTATGCTAAACACAGAAATGAGTGATGAAATAAGTTCCTTTACAAATGCGAATGTAAAATTTGACCATGATACCAAATTACCAATTTGGTACATAAAAAAGATAGCCCTAATGTAAAGACACATGAATTTAATAATTAATGTTTTTCTTTTCTTTTCTTTTCTTAATGTCTTTTAGTACCAAAAAGAAAACAGCAAAAACAATTAGACAGTAGTAGACAGGACAGGGAAGAAAGTTTTGTCACCATCTCAACATCATCATGTTCTTCCTTTAAGACACTTAGCATTATAGGAAAGCCTGCAAAGATGTATCAAACATATTAAATCAGACGAGAGGAAAAAAAAACTAAAACTGATTGAGATAGGACATACCCATTGCCCCAAATGCTAACTGGAAAGCTTGACTTTCTGAGACAACAGCCTGAAGCTCAGTAATAGCATTTCTCCTGTCCTCTGGTAGTTTACCATTGTTTATCCGATCAAGCAAGCGCTCAACATATCTATTCAGATGAGACAAAGAGAATGAATATGACACTAAGTATAAGGCACTCCATATAATAGTTAGATCAAACAACAGATGAATGAAAAAGAAAAAAGAATTCCACACTTTGATAATTGAAAACTACAAAATAAACTAAGGAAACAAATTTTGAATTTAAAATAGTCAGCAATGATCTATTTCACCAAAAGAAGTCATTGGAGAAGCCAATTTTAGCTTATGGAGAGGCTCATTTCATTTTTTCTTCATATTTTTAATCCAAACTCAAATGACCCCTTCTTATAATGAGAATGTATATAACCCCATTTCAGTTGGATCCAGTATGGAATGAACTTATAATCATGGAATCGACTCGATCATCAGATTTTCAATTATAAGTTCATAACCCTAGCTCATTCCCATTTTGGGCGGAGCAGATCTACTAATTCTTTGATTCCAGTTAGTTAGGTAAGAGTTGAACTAAGAAATAGGTTCTAGAAGCTAAAAAAGGGTATCTTGAGCAATTTCAATAAGAGGGTTCATTGATATTCCTAGTATAGTAGATATTATCACACATACAATCATACTTAATTCAATGGAATTGTTTGATCTTAACCGGGACCTTCTATAATTTCGCACATGAGTTATTTCTTGGTTTCATCCAGTCATTAATAACTTGATTATTTTTAGATTTTTTTCTCTTAGAAGTGCTTTTAGAACCTAAATAACTATATATCAAGAATGTCATTAAAAAAGCATTCACAAAAGGAGAACATTCTTCAGGAGTCAGGACCCATTACTCTACAGCGAGAAAAGGAACCAAGCAACAAACAGAACATGATACTTGTAGAAAACATTCAACTACATTTATTCAAAGCCGCAAATTGTGTAAAACATAGCAAAAGGATTTTAAGAACATTTAAAAAAAAAAAAGTTTACCTATCTTCGTTTGAGGAATTCTCGTTGCCAACAAGAAGTCCAACAACCCCCTGCACAATAATTAGTAAATAAAATCGTTAATTGCAAAACAAAGATAAAAAATTTTGCCATAAACTCGGGTCGGTTGCTCACTGTGATTACAACGAACTAGAAATTTCACAAAAGTAATTTCAAAAGACTACTCAGGATCATCAAATTATACCTTATAACCAGACATCAAATCCATCTTCATTTATCACAGAATATCTCAGAACCCTTGAAACGAAATAAAAATAAATATATTCAAAAAACAACAAATCTAATTCAATTATCGAAGAATGAAGAATAACTTCAGCATTGAGGATTAGCGTTTCGCGAGAATTCAGAACCCTACAGTGATAGTGAGAGATGATGAATAGAAGAAAATGTAACGAAGCTAAGAATTGATGATTTTCTTTGATAGCAATTAAACTTCGGGTTTTACTTCCCCTGCATCCCTTCTTTTGCTTCCTGCACCCAAAAATAATTAAAAGACAAAACTACCCTTCAGTCAGCAGCTCCTTCGCATCCCACCTCCACCCAACACAATACAATTCCGTAAGACGAAAATTACAAGCTTATCACTTACTTAGGTGATGTTATTTTTATTTTTTTTTCAATTGAGTCTTATATTATTTGTTTAATCAATTAAATTATATTATATGTTTTTTTTATTCAATTGAATCTTACTATTTGTTAAAAATATTTAATTAAAATTGATTTCTGGCTGTTATTTCCTTTAAAATCGTTCATAGAATATAATATCATGATATTTTTAATAAATATTAGGATTTAATTAAACACAAAATACAAATAATTGAACCTAATTGATTAAACATGCTCTTTCTGGAAAATAAACTCATGAACGAAGTTCCATTTTCTTTTTAACTTGGTTCTTTTTGCATCACTTTTTGTGATTACTTTGAAACAAAATATCTCTAGTTTTATTCCAAAAACACTTTTACATAAAATGAAATATTTAAACCTCTAAAATATATTTTTTAATAATTCTTGAAATTTTATTTCTTAAACATTTTTAAAATACAATTTCAAAATTTTAATTTTAAAATATATTAAATATTCTTTGGGAATTTCAATTCTAGAGTATATTTATGAATGTTTCATAATTAAATGTTTTAATTTAACAAGTATTTCATATATTTTAAAAGTAAAATTCTAAAAAAAAAGAATTGCGGCACCCATCTTATTCAAATAGGAATAGATTAAAACAGTAATTGAAAAATATAAAGAATGATAAGGGGGAAAAAATGGGTGCTGCAGTGTTTTTTTTTTTTTCCTTAAATATTGAAGTTTTAATTTACAGGTTCTTTTTTTATTATTATTAATTTATGGGTTCTTAAACTTCAAGGAATAAATTTCTGTAAAAGTTTCTTTTATCATTATGAATTAGGGATAATAAAATGAGACAATATGCTAAAAATAGGTTGGACCGGTCAAAACAAGACAGGTGTGGGTTGCCCCTTCTGGGCCGCCTTGCCATTAGGCGGATTGGTGGGTTGACTCGTCAATTTTAACATTTTTTTTTTCTTAATTATTTAATTTTATTTTTTGTAAAAAAAAAATACTTGTATCTACATATTTTATATTCTCAATTATTCAATTTCTAATTATTATTATTACAATAAAAGAGATTAAATAGTAAATACATAGTATTTATTTTGTTAAAGGACAATGTTGCTTTTCACTTCATTTTAACTAATTATTTTTTCTTTTTACAAGATAAATTATTAACATGTTTATTTCTTTAGACCATTTTTTACCATGTTATTATTTGGTTCATGATTCATGCATAACTTCAATGCTTACATGATGATTTGTTTATATCTATTGGCACTCTTAATTAAATAATTATGAACACTATGTATCAAAATCAAGGGTCATAAGGTAAAAAGTTTGAGAAAGCTGCCCATCAACAACCTATAAAACATAAATTACGTGGATTAAATGCTATCTCTCGTAGCATTTTCTCAAATCGAAAGAAAATTGTAGTGGTTGCTTTCACATTAGTGGGAGAAATGAAAGTTAGTTTTCAAAACATAATACAACAAGAGTCAAAAGTTCTAAAAAATTCTTCCTCAAATACTATATCACAAAAAAGAAGTGAATTCATATCATTCAACTTATATCTTAAACCACAATACCAAATTACAAACTAGTCTTAAATCACAATACCAAATCACAAATACTAAATCACAAAAAAGAAATGAACTCGTATCTTCAAGTTATGTCTTAAACCACAATATCAAATTACAAATTACAAATTAGTCATCAATTTCAACAACACTAGATCCAACCTTGAAAGAACTCCCCTCCATTACTTGTCCATCTTTGTCACCCTCCAGCTCATATTTTACATCACATTAGATTGAAAAAAATAATAATTTTAAGTTAGAATACTTAAATGGTTATCAAAATAACATAAATATAACAAATAATTTAAATGAAATACTATCAACAAAAATCTATGCTTCCAACTTTGAGTACAAATAATTGATTCTATGTTTTCAGGTAAGAAACGATTTTTATATTGTAGTAATAGGAATGCATAACAAGTCTTTGGCCATCAAGGAAAGATCTGAAAAATGTTGGCTATTATTCTTCCATCATTGTAGAACATCTAGTTGCTCTAAAATCAAAATCTAGAGTTGGTTTATCTAGATATGTATCAAGTTGAGTCTGTCTTGTTCTACTAGAAACTTGAAGCTTACGCATTTTTAATTCCTAATATGATAAGAAAAAGAAAAAGTTATAAATATACAATATGGAAAAATAAATAATAATTAAAATAAAACAAAGTAACTTACATAAAAAAGGATTGGTTTGGAATCAGAAATAGAAACATGTTTCTACTTACAAACATTTGATGTTGAACCTTTGCTAAAATATTGAGTGAAAAGCATGTACAATTTGTCCTTTATCTTTTGCAATTTTATTTTCCAAAGTAAGTGGATCAATTTTTTAAAAACAAATATCCAATGTTTCCAACTTCATCCCTGGGTCTAAAACAACACCAAATGCAAGCACAATGCTATACTCATCCCAATATTTTTCAAATTTTTCATTCATGACTTCAGCCATATCCCTTACAACCTTATCTTCATCTTCCACACTTTCCATTAAAAGACATCAATTTTCCAAACTTGTAAAAAATACAAGTTGGAAGTAGGATAGCTTATGGCAGAAATTAAGGTTGTTATATCATAAAATGACATTAAGAATTTACAATTTTTTTAAGCTCTTTTCCATTTTTCCACAGAAGGATAGTACTTGTAATTTTCATCAATTAAGTGCAAGCTTCCAAAAACATGTTGATATTTAAGAGCACTTCGAAGCATCAGATAAGTTGAGTTCCATCTTGTAGGTACATTTAAACATAACCCACTTGATGAATCAATGTCATAAATTTTTCAAGACATTGTTTAAATTTGATCATTCTACTCTCCGAATCTTTCACATATTTGATGTTATTCCTAATTTGATCCAAAGGAGAACTAAGTACCTTTAATCTTTCTTGAACAATCAAATTTAAAACATGAGCACAACAATGCACATGAAAGAATTCACCATCACATACCAACCCATTTTGCAAAACAAGTTGACTTTTTAAAGTCATTTGCAAAACATCATTGGCAAAAGCATTATCTAAAGTGATGGAAAAAACTTTTTTCTTAATTGTCCATTCATGCAAACATTCATTAATCTTCTTAGCAACCCAAAACTAGTGTGAGGGGAAGACATATGACGAAAGTTAAGAATCTTACTAGTTAACTTCTAATTTAGATCAACATAATATGTAGTCAAACAAATATATCCCTTAGTGTTACAAGATGTCCCTAAATAAGAAGTTAAGTAAATTCTACTAGGAATGTTAGTGAACACTTCTTTAATTATCATCTTTTCTTTCCCATAAACTATCCCAATACCAGTTTTAGATGTATTTCTAGAAATTTGAGTAGAATTAGGATTCAAGTAGGCAACAAAATCCCTAAACTCTGGGTACTCAACAAATTTGTAGGGCAAACCACGCATAAGAACTAGATCAGCCAACAACTCACACACAACCATTTGATCTATCTTTCTTGCCTTTAACTTTCCTTGCATGTCTAATATCATTTGACCCACATCTTCATTTTTTATTTCCTTACATCCCAAAACATGGTGATTTAAAGTTGAAGTTCCATATTTTTTACCACCAACTATATACTTTTTGTTACAGCCATTACACTTTGCCCTTTCTTTTCCATCCTTACACACTAATTTTAGTGAAAATTTTTCAACAATCCGATGTTAAAATCTTGGCCCTTTTATTTTTAGCTTCAACAAAATCAATATCATCATCATTCTCCTCCTCACTTTTAGTATCCTCATCCTCAATCTCAATTAAATCATCACTGACATTAACATCACAAGGGGGTTTATTAATTGACTCATCCATTTCAATTTTAAAATTTGGTTAAAAAATAAACAATGTGAAACTTCAAAATCAAAGAAACAACAAATACAACAAGCAACAACAACAACAACAAATACAACAAGCAGCAACAACAAATATAGCAACAACAAATACATCAACACCAAATATAGCAACAACAACAACAGTACAAAGCAAATACAACAACAATAATAAAGAGTAAGCATTGAGAGAATAGGGCATACATGGTTGACGATGATGGGCGACGACATAGAAGAGTAGGGGCGCGTGGAGCAAGCAGGGAGATAGTAGACCATTGCAAGTAGGGGCAAGACCACCACGAGCAGGGTGATGGCGGTGACGGGCCAGGTGGTGGTGATGGGCGAGGCGTGCAACATGAGGGAGGGAGGGGCAGGTTACAAGCTATCTATGTTGGTTTCTACTTTTGCTTTGTGTTAGGGACTTAGGGTTAGAGAGGAATGCTGAATCACTTAAGTGGGAGGGGTGGGTTGGCTAGCTAGTTGGCAAGTTTGCTCGCACAAGTCAATGGGTTAGGCAGGGTGGTTGGCAAGTCCTAGACCCCACCTTGGCTCGCCAATTTTTGGTAGGCTAGCGAGCTAGCCGGTGGGCCTAGGCCAACTTTGCCACGCTTACTTACAATTGAAGTTCTCCAACAACTTTTGTTTAAACAAAATTCAACTAGATGTTCATTAAGAGAGTGCAAGTGTAAAGTTTTAGAAAGACTAGTATCCTAATCTATTGTCACCTTGGAGTGTGCCACTACGTAGCTGCACTTCGTTGCTTTGTAGTGCGCTACAACCCTCGCGTTAGACACCGTCATTGCATCCAGCCTCCATGCCTCAGTTGCTTCTTAACCAATCGAGTCCAAACGATCCTTTGTGGACACCCTCAGGACCACTTGCAACATCCCTTTGAGTCAACTCCCCACTGCATGCCTCAAAGGGAATGTCATGGTTTTTTTTTTTTTTTACTTTTTTTTCTCCTTAAAAGGAGAAGTTGGACCAAACAATCTTTATGCATAAATACTTAAAAAATAAGTAACTTAATTTTTGAAAATAGTAAAAAGGAAGAGCTTATATATAGAGGAACTTAATTGTAGCTTGCTAGTGCGAAGCCCATGCTTTGCATGACTCATATTTTTTGTTTTCTAAGACTTAATTTTTAAAAAATATATGTAAATATTTATAGGGAACTTAAAAATACAATTAACATTTCATTATATTGTGTATGCTTAAATTGTAACTTAGAGATTTTATATAGATAGAAAATCAATTTTAAAATTAAAGAATATGACTCTTTCAAATGTGAATTCAAATGGAAAAATGAAACATATATGATTATATATTATGTAAGCAAAAAGACAAATCTAACAAAAATAAAAAAAACTATAATACTTCTATGAATAATTGATCATTTGTTTTGACTATATACTAGTAATCTGAATTCTAAAAATCAATTATATGTGTAAGGACCTGCCAAGTTGAAGCTAGAACTAACTTTGAAAAAAAACTAGATTAATAATTTTGAACCAACTTAGAAAATGTTAAAGAGATATTGAGAAAATTTTTCGCGTTTGGAAGCTTTAAAACTCAGAATGATGTTCTTGTAAATGAATTTCATAACTCAAATAATAAAACCAGCTCTAAAACATATTATAAAACTTATGTAGCAGAAAATATGAAGCGGGAGGGGGTTAACAAGCACCTGATAAATATTATATAGTTAAGTATACAAAAGTTCATATGATTTTAAAACTTGGTAATCAACTAGTTTAGCAACTCACTAAAATGAAAATGCTATTTTTGCATAAAACATTTAGTGACTTTCAGGTACCTGATGAATCAATTATAATTGAGAAGTTATAGTTTAAAATTCATAAATAGAGGTGTATAGGAAAGTAATTTAGTGGGTATTACTTAAACTTAAGTTCAAACTTTTGAGTTGTACAACTCCAAACCATAGAGTAAGTTGTTCAAAAATCTTGTTACTACAAGTTGATGTAGATTTCTATCACATAAACAAAGACAACTTAAAATCACAGCTTCCAACAAGGCTGATCCCCCCTAAAGTAGCATATATACAATACATGGCAGGTACAAAATCAAACAAATAAAAAGGAGATTCCCAGGCTACTAGATTTGCTTCTAGTATCCTCTTGCTGTTCTAGATTGCGGCTCCTTCATCTTGTCTACTCCTCCTACTAGCCAACAAGTAGTGACTTCAAACAACACAAAGAAGGAGGGTGAGGTTATGGTAACATATAAAAACAAGCAAGAGAGAATAATAACAACAACATAATCTTATGCGTATATACTCCTATATCTTGTTGGGCCAATAACACAAACCAAAACTCAACACCCGAGGGTTTATTTATATTTTGGATTAAGACAATGTACCTTAACATAGATCAATTACAATATTTCAAGTTTATACGATATACGCATCAATCACAGGATATCCATATTCAAGCACATGGTGATAGAAATTCTCAAACTCAATCACATGGAGTTAGTCACACATTCTTAAGGTATGCCATATATGCATGTATGCAAGTTAGTATCTTTCTTTCAGTTACATGCAATGTGTATGTATATCCGGATTTATATGGCGCCAAAGCCGTTACGGGCCCAAAAGTTGGCACTTAGCCAATGGTTGCACCTAGCTGGGATCTAACGCTAAGCATAGAATCAACTGGAAGCATGAATCACAAAGATCCAGCCTTAAATGGTGTAATGGCTTTACAAGGATCCGCACCTAGCCTGGATCCACAAATGAATAGGAAGGACACAAAGCCTGGGATGCCATGATGCATGAATCACTTTTCAATCGTTTATCTTTTCATTATAAGGATGAGATGGATTGGACGGACAAATGGTATTTCCCCAAGATTTGTACACTGAGTACCCATGTCATAATTACAAGACTTTTCCCATAGTTCAAAACTGATTCCTTGGCAACCTAGTCCGTCTCCAATCTCATCTTACATTATTCATGGGGAATTCTATAAAAATGCAATTGGAGTGATTCTAGCTTTCATAGTTCAATAAACATGTTTTGTTTAAGGTAAAAATATAAATCAATCACAATCACCACCACAGAAATACAGAATTCACTAATTGCAGCCATTGCCCAGAGGAAAGTGCAAACAGAACAGCTTCCATAAGAAAACTCATTATAAATCACACAAAACTCGAAATGTTATGCCATCAATTGCATCATAAACTAGACATATAGGACTATAATATATCAAGATATCTCAGCAAGCCACTCAGAATAAGGCCATCAATATGGCACAGGTAAAACAGGGTAGTTACAATAATATAGTTTCAGCAGTATGTTTAAATTCCCAAGTAGAATACTAAAGCACAAATATAGGACTAAGGCTTGTAACTTGTTTTAAGGTAAGTTAAGAACCTTTAGATATATCACCAAACATGACACATGTTACTGGATCAGTACACATAAGTTACTTGCTCTACAAATTCACAGTTTACACACTATGCACACCAAACTCCAACAAAACTAGTTTGAACTCATTGCATTAGAAAAATTCTTATGAATTGTACAACATTGAAATGGAATGAATCCAAAACGGTTTTAAAGCTAAGACTTAACTATGTACTATACTAAAAGGATTTAAATGAATACCTTATAGTTTGGTTAGATAGCAATATTTACTACAAAGTTATTATGAGGCCAATTTCATCATGACTACTAAGTATATCTTCTTCTCACAATTCACATACCATTTCCAATGGAATTTAATCTATTACATAATGAAGGTTACATACAACACTTCATGGCCCTCAAGAGAAATAAACTAGTTCCAATTCAAGACATCATATCCAATTCAAGTGGAACAAAATACTTACATCATACCCATCTCAACATCGCATATATATATATTATACTAGGCACCACACTTTCCATGCACTCAAACAAGATTCAAGGTATGCTACATGATATGATAAGTAACTCTAGGTAGGTTAGGGTGGAATAAACACTTAGAGTAGGCCGCATGTGTCTCACAAGTCATTCACTACTCACACAACTCCATACACTCAACACTATCTCAAGTTTTTGCCTCACTAAACCCGTTTTAGTGTAAACATTACCAAAAATTGTAAGAGACTCCAAATTGGATGAGACCACTTGAATTTGAAAGCTAAGACAAGTCTAGAGAAACACCAAAAGGTCTGAACTAGTTCATTCTAGAATAACCTCAACTCTTATTCCAACATAAAACAATTCATAGACAAGAATTTGACATTTACTTCTAGTATAACTAAACTTCCAACTTATATTAAGTATAAAGGGGGTTAGGTACATAGGCAAGTCTGACTCTTGACTTCTACGAGACTTATAAAAACAAGGGAAACAAGTCCAGACAATGATTTAAGCAATACATCTCTCAAATTGAAACAAATGGAAGAGATATACAAATTTGTCCTATAATCACTCACCAGCGACCTGCTTTGCCAAAATAATCATCAAATATTTTAGGTAGTTCAAAAACTCATGAGATCAATTGCCAAGGAAAGAGGAAATCTAAACCATAATATTGAAGAAGAGCAAGGTCTGGTTCAGTATAGTCTGTTCTCACGAAATAATAGAAGGCGAGGTGGAATCATTATTAATTTTTAGCATGCTCCCTTGTCATGTTTCTAAGTTGTCTAGTTTCCTATTGGTTGGACATATTTGGGAGCTTGGAAGAGTTGGAATTGGATTTCTCTATGGTCTATGGAAACAGGGAATACAATTATAATCAATGACTCTAACCTGACAACCTAGAAATAAACACAAACAACAACAATACCAAAACTGTCTCTGCACATAAACCTACCCAACCTGTCTAGCCAAAATATTCGCTAAATATTGAGGAGACACATAAAAATTGTGAAATCAATCAGGTTTGAAAGAAGACACTTAAAACTAGAAAAACCACCAAATAACTTAGCTTATTTCAAAACGAGTAGTTCATAGGAGTTGGTCTAAAATAGAATAGAATCTGCCCCAAATTTCAACAATGAATCTTAAGGTTTTAGAATACTACTAGTTCTAATTCTTCATGTCACCCAGTATTTAAAAGCATGGCTTGGTACATAAACAATCCTTATACACTTAAGTAGATAAAAATAGAATTCTTGATTCTAATTTGGTGGCCATAATCAAATACTTGGATACACTCTCTTGACTTACTAGCAAAGATTAAGAATAAATCAATAAGCATAATAATCACCCATTTCATAAACGTCTCCCATTATATTCACAAGGATCACACAAAAACAGAGATTCAAGGGATTAGACTCATGACATATGAGAATCTCATACGAAATTAATTTCACTAACTTAGGCATGCATAATCTATCCAAGCCAAAAATGCATTATTTGGGCAATTACGCTAATGGCTCATGGCTCATGCAATTGGGTTTCACCAATCTAGAGAGAATATTTAGAATCTATCAGTCATACCAATTTAAACATCACATTATAGAAACACACAAATACAAGAAAATCCCAATTTTATCAAGTCAATTGGTGACTCAACGAACACCGAAGAACGTTAGGAGTGGAGAGTTCCTGACTCTCTCCTACCGTTGTTTTATATGCTACCCCTTACTCCTTCCTTACCTGAGGCTTTGTTGGGATTCTTTGAGAACGTTGCATCCGCTATCACTTGCATGTAGACGCTGACCCTTGATTGTTGTAATTCCCTATATAGAGAGCGAAATGAAAATTGGAAATTGACCAGTTAAAGAGCAGGATCAGAATTTGGGTTTCAAAAGAGGAATTTGAATTTGTGTGTTAAAATAAAAAATGAAAATGTGCTCAAAACCTAAAAGGGGGTTTGCATTAGAGATTAAGAAGGTGAAATCAAAATCATTCTCTGCATGCAAAAGGGGAAAAATAGGTATTTGGGGAAAACAAAAAGATTTGAGAGAGAATGGATTCATGGGTGAGAGAATTGAGGCTACTGGAGAGGAAAGCTAATACCTTGAGTGGGCTATTCACGGTGGATCAAGGAGAGAGCTCGCTTTGATAAGTTCTTGCTGATTTGCACCAAGTGAAGAAGAGAAATGAGAGGGGAGTGTCGTTGCTTCAGGTTGAAGAGAAGCAGAAGGAAGAGAAATGAGAGGGGTGTGTCACTGCTTCTGTTAGAAGTGGAGAGGATGAAAGAAAAGGATGGTTTGCATTGCTGAAATGGGAGCTCATTTGGAATGGGAATGAAAAATTGGGTTTTGTGAGATTGGAATGAGGAATAAGTGAAAAAGGAGGAACATGGATAGCTTGCCTTACTCTTCAGCTTACACGTAAAAGATTTAAGAAAAATAATTAAATTAGGGATTATAAAACTTAAATCAAAGAATTGGTTGGTTTAATAAAATCAACCAATTGGAATGAAATATGAAAATAATGTAATAATTTAGGAACAAGGTAATTATTTTAAAATATTAGAATTAGCTATAGTAATTAATTTAGACAATGAATCTAACAAAGTAAATAATAGAAATTGCTACAACAACATTTGGTGTCTTTGTAATTTAATTTAGGCATACTAGAATTACATAATAAAATTTAGATATTATTGAGACTGGTCGAATATCTCAATCTAATTATTTAGAACTTGAATCATTTTAAGAGATATGAATTGTGCTCTATAATTGACCACTTTAGCTCTAACTGAGTTCTAAAGTGTTCAATTTTTATCATGAATATTAGTCATTATAAAATAACTAATTTCAAGTGCACACCACCAAGACTTAAATTATTCTAAGTTCATAAATCTTATACTAATAGCTTACAAACACTTAAGCACATAAACATAAGATACAATCAATTGTAATAACTGCTCTTGAAAACAAGATGTTACAATATGTGTGCATTATTTTTACATATATGCATGAATATAGATATGAATCCCTACCATATATAATTGAAAATAAAATATAAAATGATAGATCCATACATATAGATAATCAACAACTATAACAAAAGAGGACTTAAAAGCACTAAGTTATATATAAGATAGACTTTGCTCTCATTTGGAATAACAAAATGCAACTGTTCTAGTTAACTATTATAGATATTCTTTGTTGACATCCACTACATTGCCAATTTGACTTCTCCATCAGAAAATAATTCGATCACCATCATGCAATGCATTTTCCTTACATATTTTTGCCAACCCCTTCCAACTTTCACATGTTTGCTGGGGCATATTCTTCTCAACAAAGAGCATTCAAACTTATCACCATTCTCATTCATCAAAAGAATATTTTCATAATTCAAATCCCAAAAGAAATTGATAATATTTTTGGGAAAGTTTTGCATAATCCAAGTTAAAGAATTAAAAAACTATACATGTTTAATCAATGTCATACAGAACACTGTAAAAAAAAAAAAATACAAGTGAATTGTAACCATAATCACATACATATGATTCAACATGATAATGGATTCTAAAAAGTTTAACATCATACCAATTGACTCCCACATGCCTTGTACTTAGTCAAAGTTACATCAAAACTCATACCAGGTTCTACTGCCATTGGTGCATTGGGCGAAATATCCTGTCACTCTACCACGGTATCCTTCTTCATTTTATTTTGAAAATGACTTGACATAGAAAAACCCCTTGTTTCATTATAACTCGTTTGTTTATTGCCCATTCCATAACCACCAAGATTGGTAGCAAGGGTTGGGTTCTTCCAAACAGTTAAGTGGAAAACACAATCACCCACATACCGAATGGTTACAGAGTGATTGCTAGTGAGATGGTAGAAGGTTCACAATGCATTCCATCCACCGGTTATTTTTGGTCATTCAACATTGCAATTATAGGAAATGATAAATTCGTTAAGTCGCAGGTTTATTAATCTCCATGTACTAAGCAGTTCATCTCCAAAAACTTTAGCAAATATAGGATCAATCAACGCAATTTCCTAAAATTAAACCTAAATAAGAAACAAACATGACAAAATAAAAAGAAAATTAAAATAATTTTTGACTTTATCAACTTAGCGAAGGGTTACCAACACCCACTTCGTGGGTCATATTGTTAACTCTATTACATTTTCCATTTTTTAGGCTCAGTTGTTCAGTGAGTATTAACAATGTCATGATCAATGCTGGAAGGTAAAGTTGTAAATGCTCAGTAAAGGTGTATTGTTGAAAGAGAATTAGATAAAATGTTAAATTACACGGGGAGATTTATACTTCCTTCGCAACTATTGGGAATCATGACACAACTCAAGAGACACTATAGTTTCAGGTATTAACTAATAGCTAAAACGATTGGAATGAGAATAGTCTCTTCTATAATTAATCATTATCATTTATACCAGTGCATTGCATAGGAAAGCATATACTTAATTTACTATAGATTAATATTTGGTAAAAGATAAGTTATTATAAATATTTCAATAAATTATTCTTCTTAAATGTTTGTTTTCATCTATATAAAATACAAATAATATTTTCTTAATTACTCCACTAAAAAGTAATGATTGAAGCATAATATAAATGATCCAAATAAGAAAATTATATAATAATTATCATAAATATTAGGTCTAACAAATAACTATGTTACATAATGCAAAATTAAACAAAATACTCATAATTTTGGCAATTCATGTAATCAAATATTGGTACACATTGCTTCTTCATAGCAATACTAAAAACAGAAATTGAATATATCAACTTCCAATTCCATGAATGTTGTTTTCAGCCATTAAATCTTGGCAATTTCTTTTTATAAATAAGTGTGTTTGAAAATGATGGATATAATTAACATTTCAAAAGAGTGTAACTTGTTGTTGATTTTTTATTGTAGCAATCAATGATGTACTCAAAGGTTGTTTAAGTAGGGTAATTCCTTCTTCCTTAGAAGAATATTTAGTAGTAATCTTTGCTGCTGCCTAGAAATCAAAAGAAATTATAATTTTTGAATGGGTCTTATTATTTAAAATTGTACTAAATAATGAAATGGAAAGAATGGAAGAATGGTTTTTACCTCATCAATAAATGACATATATTCATGAAAATGAAACATCCTCAATATTTCTTTATCACGACATATTTTAGTTACATTAAAATAACCATCAAAACTTATAACATTTGACCTAGAAGTTGTATCTATCACAAACAATAATTGTTTCCTGATAAGAGATTTAAGCACGATAGGATAGTCATTTCGAGATGAATCTTATAATAAAAATTTTAATATATTAAACCTTAACATGCTTATCATATGAAAAAATGAAAATGTTTATATTATTACATCTAGTTCTAAAATTTACTGTTTGCATGTCATTTTTATCAATCTTTGAACATCAGTATCAACTATTTTAAAGATAGCATTAGTAGTTCCATCTGAAACTTGGAGTTGAATTGCAAAGTTGGTGAAAGTTAAATTTTAAAGAATGTTAGTGATTAATAAAAAAATATATACACATTATTTTTAGCAGAAAGAACACTAATATATATATTTACTGTGGAATAATCTCCAATAAAGATTCATTTGATGCTTGATCCGCTGTCGCGCACGGATCAAAAACGAGTGATTTTGAAAATGTAGTTACGGTAACGACAACTCGAGTATCGTTCTCAAGGATTCTTGTATTATTATTAATCAATGCAGTAACGATTAATGGGGGGTTTTGATTACGATTTCAAGAAAAAAAGGATTAAAATAAATTGTGATTATCGAATAAGCTAAAGCGAATCAACCTACTGTATCGACTTCTGACTTATCATTGATTCCTATAAATTCCAATTCCCTAAACGGGTCTGATCCTATTCGACTATAATAACCACTGACAAGCGCAATAGAAATTATACGGCGTATGATCCTAAATTCCCGAATTAAGCAAACGGATTAAAAACTATTGCGAATTAAGCAAACGCAATCTGATCAAACGCGATAATGTAAAAGCTACGTTAATGCGAAATTGATTCAAGATCAAATAACCAATCAAATTTAAGATTTATATCCTATAACAATAATCAAATTAAGCAAATAATTGAGATTATTGGAATAAATCAAAGGAAACATATTTACATGGAATTTATAAAAGAACCTCAAAGTGGAATCCGATTGCAGTAGATCGATTCTTCGAAAATTAGTTCTCCATTACAATTGCTCAAAACTCTCCAAGAAATTTCGTGAATAGTGAGTGAGTGAATAGTGCTGCGTGAACAGTGAGTATATGCACAGCAGTCGGCCCTAGCGTTTTAATAGAATAAGAGTTTCACTAACAATCCGGACCGGGTCGGAAAATACAAACCAGGTCCATAAAATTGACCCAAAACAAATTATTTCTTAACGTCTGCAACTTCAACGAATTATTTAAGCCTTTTACAATCCGAATCAGCTTCTGACTCCAACATGAAAGTTGTAGCTCTTTCTCTTATCTTTCCAACGAATATTAGAACACCTCAATCTGATTCCTGTAGCTCCAGTTATGAATTTTCCATTGAAAGCTGCTAATGCTGAAAATAAAATACGAAAATTAAATAAAGCTAGAAACAAACTTAAATATGAAAACACACTAAAATGGTGAAACTAATGAAATAAACTAAGGAAATGCCTAAGAATAACAGTAGAAGAATGTGCATGAAGATGCACTGATCAATGCTTGTTTTCTCTTGCTTTTGTATACTACATCAAAGCAACATCTATCTTCAATAAATTCCAATACTTTTGCCTAAATCACAAAGATTCCACCCTTGTAATGAAAAATAAACAGATTAATATGATTATAATTTTATCAAGTAATTTTATTACATATTCTTTAAAGAGGAACAAATTAATAAATGTGGTTAGAGTTTAAATAATAGTCTTACCCATCCCATGTGATATAAATTAACAACATTCTTCTTTCCATGGTGTAAGAGGAATGTCTGAATTAATTTTCTATCAAGATTTTTAAGATCAATAGAGAGAACTTGTTTTGGCAATTGAACTCCACTATTGCATATTCTGAAATTATAGACCAAACAATTAGAAAAAAAATGTCGTTATTGTTAAACTTAAATAGTCAAAACCACAAAACGTAGTACTATACTTAGTCTTTACTGAATTTGAATTAGGAAATTCAGGATTAAAAAATAGTTTAGTCAAATGTGGAACAGATTCTACAACTAGATCACCTTTGAACGCAAACAAATGCAAACTATTGGCATTTCGACTTCAAGAAATATTTTAGAATATACAAATCTATATTTTTCTTACCAAACAACACAGATTCAAAAGCAATTGTCTCTACAAATTGGATTCCCAAAAAAGGCAGGGTATGGATATTGTTCTTAATGAATGTTGTAACCTTGTTTGTGTAATCATCACATAAGACACATTCTATTTGACCTCTATTGAAAAAACATATATATTAAATTAGTGTAAATAATATATGTATGGATAATACATGTGAAACGAAATTTTTAGCATACGTCTCATCAATAAGTTCCAAGAAAATTTTGTTCAAATCTTTGATATATGTTCTCATAGAAGACATTTTAGTGATTAACTCAACATCTAAATTGTTAAATGAAAATTATATTAAAATATTGAAAGCATATTGACCAGTATAGGAAGACAAAATTAAATAATGAAAACTCATTAATATCTACAACTTTTACTGGTGTCAACTCTAAAATACACAAGAACACACTAGAAAGGGGGGGGGGGGGGGGGTTGAATAGTAGGTTAATAAAACTTTTCGCAACAGATATAAGTTCGAAGGTTGCCTTTGTAGATATATGAAGGTTTTAAAACAAGCTAATATATCTTTTCAAGACAATGCTTTTAAAACCTTTTCAAGATGCACAGAGTGCAAGATGAATAAATGTAAGCACAAGATAACAAAGGTAGAATACTTGTTTTTATACTAGTGTAGCTACGTCCAATTCTCCCTTAACAACTATTAAAGGGTTCCACTATAATCAATTGATTACAAACAAGTATTCTGCACTATCACTTCTGCTACAAGTATTCTCTATGCCACTATAGGCTACAAGTATTCTAAACCACTACTGGTTACAAGTATGAATCTCCCCCTGAGATTATACTACTTAAGTATTCTTTGATCACTAAGCCACTCCTAGATTTCTATTCAAATGTGAATAAGATTCAAGTAACTCTCAAAGAGAGGATATGAATAAGTGTTTGAATCTTATGAGCTTTGTAAAAGATGAAGTTTCTTTTCTCTTGGCTCTCTTTTCTCACTAGGGTTTCGAGCTTTCTTGAAGTGTGCTTTCTTTGCTTTTCAACTTGTGTTCACTTGCTCGTTTTTTGCTAGATGTTTTTGTTTGTTTATTTCGTTAGTCTTCTCATTGTATGGAAGCATTTATTTATAACAGAACTTCATAGATTTGAACGTTGGACAAGATTGATTCATTGTCTCATAGTTGAGTGTTGAAATTGCTTTATCTTGAGCTTGATTAGAGAGGAGCAATTTCTTGTCTTGTCACAACTCTGCTTTTAGCTGTAGGTATGCTTCTTGAAGCTAATTAACCTTTTTAGTTGTACTTACTAGACTTCACATTTCACAAGACATGCAAACAAACATATGAGATATATTTGAAAAGTGTTTAGTAAAGACCTCTCTTTTTGTTTTTAAACACAACGTTCATAAAGTCAAGTTATAATAATTAAGCACATTATCTGTAGAGCATTGAACTACCCATGGTCTGGTCCAACTAAGACATAGTCTGGTCTGACTGTGCATGGTCTAGTCCAACTATAGCATAGTCTGGTCCAATCTGGTCATTTCTTGTAATGACCTATTCTTCCTCTCAACAACACCATTTTGCTGTGGTGTTCTAGGTGTTGAGAAATTGTGAAAAAATTCATTCTCTTCATTGAACCTCTGAAAACTTTCATTTTCGAACTCTCCTCCATGGTCACTTCTTGATAGAAGTTATACATACACCATTTTTCATTTTGAACACATTTGCAGAATTTATAGAATTCCTTAAAAGCCTTATCCTTGTGAGTGAGGAATATAACCCATGTCCATCTAGAATGGTCATCAACTATTACTAGTCCATATCTCTTCCCTCTAAGAGTGATTGTCCTTGTTGGACCTAAGAGATCAATATGTAACAGTTCTAATGGTCTAGAAGTGGAAACATTGTTTTTTCTTTTAAAAGAGGTTTTCACCTGTTTCACTTTCTGACATGCCTCACAAAGTAAGTTATCTTTATATGAAATTGTTGGCAATCCTCTTATGAGGTTGTATCTTTGCAGTTTTGAGATTAATCTCAAACTTGCATGGCCAAGCTTCTTATGCCATAACCAGTGACTTTCTTTGACAGACAATAAACATGATACATTTTGATGCTTTAGTTCACCAAGGTTGATCTTATAAAGATTGTCCTGTCTCTTTGCAGAGAAGAGATGTGAACCATTAGAGTTTTTGACTATACATGATTCCTTGTTGAAGGAAACATCATATCCACTGTTGCAAAATTGACTTATGCTCAATAGATTGTTTCAGTCCTTCGATAAATAACACATTTTTAATGGAGAGATTTGGAGGAATACTTATCTTACCTGTACCCTTTATTCTCCTTTTCTAATTACCTCCGAAAGTGACTGCACCACCATGCATTGGTGTTAGGTCTAGGAACATAGATCTTGCACCCGTCATCTGATGTGAGCACTCACTGTCCAGGTACCATGATTGGTGTTTCTTTCCTGCCATCAAGGACATCTGTAACAGGAATTATTTTATTTTTAAGTACCCATATTCTTTTAGGTCCTTTGGTGTTAGTTTTAGAAGCAGATGATTTGCTTATTGTAGGCAATTTCTTGCTTTTGGACTTTACATGTCCATTTTCAGAACGTGACCTACACGAAGAAGCTTTGTTCTCAGTTGCTTCTTTCTTTCTTATGAATCCAAGGCTGGATTTGTCATTTGGATGTCTGTTGTATGAAAGAATTTTCTTTAAATTTTTAGACCCATTGACAAATTTGCTTAGAATGCTCGAGAGATGCAGCTTCTTTGCGTAATTGAGCAATTTCAGCTTCATCTTTACTCAAGGCTCTCACCTTGTTTAATTCATCATTCTCTTTAATCAATTCATTCAATTGCCTTCTATGTTGTTCCTTTTCTATCCAAAGTTCACTTATGCTTTTAATTAAGCATTGGTGATCTATGGTTAGTTTTTGAAAATCATTTGTTAGAGTGTTACTAGCTATGACCAATGTAGAACATTTGTTAGATAGCTCAATAAATGAAGACCCAAGTTCTTCATGCTCTTTTGAAAGTTTTTTAATTTATTTTTCATAGACAAATATGCTTTTGAAAGAATAGATGAGTTGGAAAGAAGTTCTTGATAAGCTTCTTGAAGAGAGATAAGATCATTGAGGTCTACCTCTTGTTCTTCATTATTTGATGCCTTGGACACAGACGTTGAAGGAGTGTTGTCTGATACATCTTCCTTATCAAACACAGACAATGTGGAGGTTGCGTTTGCCATTAGATGGAGATTAGCTTCTTCATCTGATGTTTCAAAACCTTCTTCATCAGTTAAATCATCTAGATATTCCCATGTGGACATCAATCCTTTCTTCTTCTTGGGAAATCTCCTCTTGACTTTTTCTTTTCCTTTGCTAAGCTTTGAACATTCTGACTTGAAGTGTCTAGGCTTTGAAATACACAAGAACACACTAGAAGGGGAGTTTGAATAGTGAGTTCAAACTTTTTCGCAAATACTATTAGTTCACAAGTTGCCTTCTTGGATATATGTTAATTTAAATCAACAAATATTTCCTTGCAAGGCAATGCTTTGAAAACCCTTTTCAAAAGAGCACAGTGTGAAAGATGAATAGATGTAATCACAAGACAGCAAGTGAGAGCTTGTTTTATATTGGTTCACTCAACCTGAGCTACATCCAGTTCTTCTTAAACAACTGTTAAAGGGTTCCACTATAATCAACTGATTACAAAACAAGTATTCTTCACTGCCACTTCTGGCTACAAGTATTCTCTATGCCACTACTAGCTACAAGTATTCTAAACCACTTCTAGTTACAAGTATGAATCTCCCCCTGAGATTATACTTCACAAGTATTCTTTTGTCACTAAGCCACTCCTAGATTTCTATACAAATATGTATAAGATTCAAATAACTCTCAAAGAGAGGATAAGAACAATTTTTGAATCTATATGAGCTTGTAGAGGATGGTTTTCTCTTTTTCTCTTAGCTCGTGTTCAAGGCTTTTTCTCAGAGTGCTTTTGCTTGCTGTCTAAATTGATTTTTGTTATTCTGTTCTTGTTCATTAGCCTTCTCCTTGCATGGAAGCATCCTTATATATTGAGCTTCATGAATTTGAATGTTGGAGAAGACTTCTTTCCGTTGTCTCAAAGTAGAGTGTTGAAGTAGCTTTGATTGTACTTGATGTGATAGGAGTAGGTTTTTGTCTCTGTCACAATTAGCTTTTATCATAAGGTGTGCATCTCGATGCTGATTTGTCTTTTAGCTGTACCTACACACTTTACATAGTTCGAGACATACAAGCAATACGAGAAATCAAAGAAAGTAATGTCAAAGAGTATCTCCCTTTCTTTCTGTTACAACAGTGCCTTTATTAGTGTAAAGAATTAATTATAAAGCACGTATTCCTTAGCATATATGACAAATTATGTTCTGTTCTTGCACAGACAACGTCTGACTTAACAGACATAGTCTGGTCTTGATTAAGTATGGTCTGTTGGTGCACAGACAACATTTGAGTATTTGAGAAGGAAGAATAAGTATAATAATTATTTATTTTACTTAACTGTACTTGATTCTTTAGGATTTTTTAGTAGTTTTGATAATGTGATTTAAATGTGGAAAGTGAATTCTCATTATGAGTTTGTGATTAGTTACCGTTTGCTACAATGAAGAGATAATGTAGCATATGAGTTAAATATTCATAGTTATATATAAATTCCATTTGTTGCAATGAAGAGATAATGCAGTATAGTTACCATTTGCTGCAACGAAGAGATAATGCAGTATAATTAATGTTCGTCACAAGAAGAGATAATGTGGTCTACGTGCATATAGTAAATTGAATGTTAATATAAATGTCAATTATGCTTGTGTATGATGCATAATTATATTTCTAATGATTTCTTAAATGAGTAAATGTTAGTCTTTAAAAGTGAGTTGTGATTTCTTTTCTTTCTACTTTAAGTCATTTAAATTCTTTGGATGATAAACTCGTACAATGGTTGTTTCCTCCTTTTGTTCACTTTGTATTTTATGCTCTCACTAAGTCCTTGTGACTTACCCCATTCTCATATATATGATTTCACAGGTGAGACTCTTATGTGTTTGCCCTATTTATAGGGGAGGTTCTATCAGATTTTTGGTAGCCCTTTGATGTTTATTCTTAAATATGTCTTAGTAAGGTTTTATTGTCAAGCTAAGGGAAGTGTAGTTTGTGCATCGGTCTTGACCCTAGGGTGGGTCGTGACATCTAAGCTTTCAAGAATATCTTAATCTTTTGAGTCCATCCTTCTAACAAAATTATGGAGTGCAAAGCATGCCCATATAATAGACATTTAAGTTTCAAGTTTAAAATTGGTCTTGCGTTGCAATATTCTCCACCTTGCTTTGCAAACACCGAAAGTTCTTTCAATAGCACTTCTCAAGCTAGAATGATGAAAATTAAATATTCATATCTTGATCTAAAACCTGGAGCCAATCTAAAATGTTGAAGATGATACCTCGTATTTCTATAAGGTCCTAAGAAACCTTTGAATGAAGCATATCTCGAGTCATCAAGGTAATATTTACCTACAAATAAATAAACAAAATAAAAAGTCTTTAGAGTAATATAAAAAATACTCTTGAATTAAAAAAAAAAGGTTATATAAAATTACCTTCAGGAGGATAAGGAAATTGTAGGTTTGGCTTCCGAAGAGTATCTTTTAAAATCCTAGCATCATGAACAGATCCCTCCCAACCACACAATGCAAATGTAAAACACATGTTAAAATCACATACGACCATGACATTTGTGCTTGTATATCCTTTCCTATTAAAAAATGGCAATTGCTTTTCTTTAGGAACGTGTATAGCAATATGTGTTACATCTATTGCCCCTATACAATCTTTAAAGTAAGGTCAATAACGTTCATCATCTTTGATATGCTCAGAAGCATCAAGATGCATAGGATCAAGTGGTCTAATTATATGATTTCCTAACCTATATACAACTGATAAAACTCTATAGAAATGGTTGTGAATGGTCTCACGAGAATGCTAAAATCGTTCTTCAACTTGTTTTTATGTGGCTCCATGACCTATCATATATAGGAACAAGGCAACACTTTCTTCTACCCCAATATGCTTAGTAGGTGTCAATCCATATTTATTGGATAACTCCCACACCAATAACTTAAATACATGTTTTCTCATTCGAAGTTGCTCAAAAAACCTATTCTCATTTTCATGTATTAATTCTACAAACCATTTATGACTTGAGAGAATTGAAGTGGTTTTATCTTCCTTCACAACATATTTCAATGCATGATTTGTAGCTAAAAATGCAGCCAAAGTCCTTGCAACATGAAGTGGAAATATATTATTATTCACTTCAATTTCCATGTCAAAGCTATACTCACTTTCATATGAACTATTTGTCATCCTGTAAATAAAAATATAAACGTAATCACTACATAAAAAGATTAAAAAACTTTCATCATATAACAAATCTCAAAGTAACATCAAATTGATACATTAAAAGTTCAAATTTAAATATTCAAAGTGTTAAATCCTTAAGTACGACAATTCAAAAAGCATAAAAGACATGAAAGTGTAACACTGGGCCTATGCATTAAACAATCTAGCAACGACCCCGGGGGATGTCCACCTCAGTAAAAGTATTGAGTCAATCAAAGGTCATCTCACAATCATTCTCCATGAAGTATAAAAATGCTACCCTATTCTCTTTAATGGTTAGGATTCTCACAACCAAGAAATATAATTGGGATCCATTTACCAAATTTGGAACTTCATTTAATAATGGCAAACACTTGTCACAACTGCAAAGGTCTTTTGGTTTTGGTCCTGTAATAGTAGTATTCGAGACTCGATCAAACACATCGACAATACGATCAAGAGACTGTTGAAGTCTATCTGCTGTCCCAGATTTTTTCTCTCCTTTTCCCATCCTTTTCCTCTTTATGTTCATGTTTGAGGGAGTTGGTGTTGCATTTGGTTGTTCTTCATTACCAACTTCAAAATTATCTGCCTTACTCTCATTAAATTGAGTTTCTCCATGTGTTGCATTATCTGCACCATCAACATTACATGTTTCATAAGTTGGTGGATCTTGATATAAAATTAAAACAAAAAGTCCAGTTGCTATGGTGCCTTTGAAGCATTTCTCCAACAAATCTAATAACTTAGGTCCTCCATATTTCCATCTCAAGATATCTAGATCTTCCTATAATAAAAAAAAAATAATAATCATTTAAACCAAAAATACATCCAAAATTATTTGCATAAAAAAAAAAACATTACCATACCTTGCTTTTTGTAACCCACCATTCTTCTGAAGCTACAATGGTTTTTTTCTCATAATCCCAACCAGCACTAGTTTATTTTTCAACCAACTTAGCAAATGATTGAAAATCCTTTCTTAATGTATCTTGTTTATTTTTTTTAATTGAATCCTATCATAATCACATCCTGCTCTCTCATGAAATTTTGTCTCTATTTTTCCACCCTTTTTTGCTAAAATGTGTTCCTGGCCTGTTTCTAGCATCTATCTCTTCGATGCAAATTCTTAACAAAATTTCAATTTTGTTGTCATCCCACTTAGCAGTTTCTTGTTTTTGGTGTCATTCTATAGACAAAAGCAAAAATTAAAATTTCACAGATTCCACGCATACATCAGAAATCAATACATTAACATTAAAATCAATACATAGTAACAATTTAGTAATAGTTTTATACAAAATTTTGTACAAAGAACAAATGACGGCCTAAACAGATGAAGAAGAATTTTTTATAGAGAACTAATGAGCAGTCTAACAGAGAACAAATGAGAACAAATTTTTGTTAGGATCAACCGAGTAATCAATCAAGAGGGGGGGGGGGGGGGTGAATTGATTTAACGTAAAGTGACAGATTCTTTTCCTCAAAAAGATTTTTCACCACCGCTCTTGATGTTTTAATAAAAGTGTTTTCAGAGAAAGTTATATTGATTGAATAAACCAGACAAAAACAACCTCAACTTAAGATAGAAATGATTTAGAACAAATTATCTTGATAAAGATCAAATGCTAAATTGAAATAGATCAAGGGATAGAGAGATAGAGCTTGTTGATTTATACTGGTTCGATCAACCACCGATCTACATCTAATTCTCCATTTCACCAAGGGGTTCCACTATGAATTTGATTACATACACCATGCACACACAATTCACAACAAATCCTTATTTCACAACTTGAAACAGGAACCTAGAAGATTGAATGTGAAAACACCATTCACCATCCAATTTCTAAACTCTAGAACAACACAATTCTAGAAACAAAATTAGAAAAACCATCTAATTTCAACACCGCATTTAGGAACGAAATTCCCACAATGCTAATCAAACAAGATCAATGAAAAAGATTAAAGAAAAAAAACACTTTGATGTGCTGATATAGCAGATATGAGATCAGATCAAGAAACTCCAATATGAGTAGATTTAGCAGTCAAGAACTAATGTTGAATCACCTTAGTTCATGAAGGAACAAGAGAGGGATATAGCTGTATAGGCTCAGAGGTTCAATCTCAAATGGGTATAGCAGTAAAAGCAATATTGAATTTTTTGAAACTCAAGAGATTAGAGAATGTGTAGAAGAAAGAAGAGAGTGATTAAAGCAATATCAAATCTGAAAATCAAATCAAAGATTTGGATTTTGACAATTGAAGTAATCAAAAGATATTGTAACTGTTTGTTTGTTACAATATCTTCACAAAAAGATATGGATTCAAATATATGGCATGGGTCAAAAAGATTCGGAGTTAGTTAGACAAAGAATGAGTCTTGGAGATCTTTAAAAATGACCGTTATACTAGATATAATCGATTGCAATCAAGGTGTAATCGATTATCCCGTGTATCAAAATATGATTTACACTTGCTGTCAGCTATTGTAATCGATTGCAGTAGACTTGCAATCAATTGCAAACAAGACAAAGCTAATTTTGAATATCAGAGATTATCTAGTAATCAATTGCCACAAGATGGTAATCGATTGCAAATGAAACAGAGCAATTTTTGAATCTCAAAGATTGTCTTGTAATCGATTGTAGTTCAATGGTAATCGATTGCAATGAATACAGAGCAATATTTGATATCTGAAATTAGCATTGTAATCAATTGCAATGGTTGGTAATCGATTAACCCAATACCAGAGATGGTTTCAAAACTGATTAGGCCATCTGGTAATCGATTCCTACAACTTGTAATCGATTGCAATCACTCAGAATTAGTTCTTAAGAAGTAAATCATCTAGTGATGCTAGAGATAATAGAAAACAGGGAAAATCAAAACATCAAGCAAGAAAGATAAGACTTAGTCTATAACGCACAATACAATGCCATCATCCATACATGTTATGACATAAAAAGAAAATACTAGACTAATAGAACGGAGAAGACTTAAGGTATGAAGATACCAAAAATCTAAATGAAGAGGCGAGGCGTCAATCTTCAATTTTGTATAAAACAAATGGCCTTACAAAGAACAAATGAGAACAATTTTGTATAAAATAAATGAAGTGCCTAACAAAGAACAAATGAATAATTTATTTTGTACATGAACGGCCTAATAAAGAACAAATGAACGGCTGGCCTAACACATAACAATTGAACCAAAATATAAAGGAAAATAAGGAACTATTTACTATAAATGAATTCTCAAATGGTTAAGCAACAGTAAGAAAACAGCAGAAGGCCAATCATTTGCTCTTAGATTTTGCTATCTTCTTGTCAGAACCCACCAAGGAAGGTATTAATATATTGATTTCATCTGAAATTACATGGCCACGGTTCTAACTTCTAATCCACAAAGAAAACTCCTACTTGGGAAATATCTTATGGCTCAGAATTTTGCCATATAGGAATGCAAGTCTAAGAAACCTACTTCATATTGTTTCTCTAGATCTAATATTCAAACTAGTGTAAATGTAGTCATATAACAAATGAGAAAAAAACTTATAAGTAATTTGTTTCATCAACATTTTACACGAAAAAAAAAGTAAAGTTGGTAACAAAGCATGAAATCCTCACAAATAGAACACTGTCATAAATTAGGATATTCTCTGACCATTGTCATAAATTCAACCTATGGACTATGGAATTGAAATCATGGAAAGAAAATTAGGGAAACTTTAGAAACCACCAAATTAGACAAATTATATGGACGAAATCAATGAAATTACATAGAGCAGATTAGGGAAATTATGAAAAGCAAATTAGGAAATTTGAAAACAAATTAGATCAGTTACATGTACCAAATTAGGGAAATTAGATATAGAAAATTGGGGAAATCATAGAAATCAAAAATAGGAAGCTAATAAAAAAAGAAAATCAATGAACCACCTGAAGCACAAAAGAATGGAGGATGTGTGTGATGAGTAGCTTATCAAAATAAGCTGGAAACAACTTATTTTTAGCTTATACTTATTTTTAAAAGTTTACACAAACATCCTAAATATTGCAATAATTGATTATTTTGATTAAAAAAGTGATTTTTACTCCAAATAAGTTTAAACAAACTCACCCAATAACTTCCTTTCCATTGGTTGAACCCTCATCAAGTTGGCAAGATTTGTTCTTAGCTTCATTACCATCATGCATATTATCACATATAATGTTGGGTAAGTAGTTAAAATGATCATCACCCTATTATAAATTATAAAATAAGTATAAACAATAAGAACCAAGGTTCAACATTTATTCAAATATTATGAAATTAATGTGGAATGTTCAAAATAAACAACAAAAATAAAATCAATATATATACTTGTAGATTTGTTGGGTATTTGACAAATCAACCATACTCTTTTACTATGTCTTCATTACCACAAAGTCTGAGGATAGTAAACATCTGAGGCATATTGAAGTAGCAAGCTCTTAACTTCTCCAATTTAATCAATACACTCTTTCCCTCCAAGTTTTTCAAAATATGTGGAAGTTTAGATGAGGATAGTTTCTATAAAACAACATCGTCATTAATAGCCAAACAACAATGTTAACAATCGAGAGAGTAGAGCTTGAAATTGATTTATCAATTACCTTTCCCCTAATAAAATAGCTCAACACATGATATACCAACCATGTGGTCAACATCAATGCTAGGAATATAGAGAGGAGACGATTCCACTCCATCGAGCAACTTAATTTTGATAGCATATCTAAATAAATACCTAAAAACATAATCCATTGTTATGACAAATTAAATATAAATCTATTCAACACACAAAATGTTGATTCAACCCAAAAAATGATTATCAATAAAATACCTCGAGATCAAAATTCCAATTGGCCTATAACAAATAGGACAAAATGAATAATTTCTATTGAATAATTTATTATTCATTCATCCATCCAGACCTTTAATCCAAAAATCAAATATTTAATTTTAGTCTTGGAATGTGAGAATATGAACTCATCCTTCAAAGAGAGGATCTTTTGATAATCCCTGATCACCAGAAGCTAACCATAGAACTGGAACCCACCAAGCAATATACTGAAATAAAGAAAATATAAAATACATAATAAGATTTGATAATACATGACCATCTAAACAATCGTTAAATAACTGAAATACACAAGAACACACTAGAAGGGGGGGTTAAATAGTGAGTTAAAACTTTTCATAAATATTATTGGTTCACAAGTTGCCTTCTTGAATATATGTAAGTTTAAATAAGCGAATATATCTTTGCAGGGCAAAGCTTTGAAAACCTTTTTCAAAGGAGCACAGTAGGCAAGACAAATATATCTAATCACAAGACAGCAAATGAGAGCTTGTTTTATATTGGTTCACTCAACCTAAACTACGTCTAGTTCTCCTTTAACAACTGTTAAAGGGTTCCACTATAATCAACTAATTACAAAACAAGTATTTTTCACTACCACTTTTGACTACAAGTATTCTCTATGCCACTACTAGCTACAAGTATTCTAAACCACTTCTGGTTACAAGTATGAATCTCCCCCTGAGATTATACTTCCCAAGTATTCTTTTATCACTAAGCCAATCCTGGCTTTCTATACAAGTATGCATAAGATTCTAGTAACTCTCAAAGAGAGGATATAAATGATTATTGAATCTGTGTGAGCTTGTAGAAGATGGATATTCTCTTTTCTCTCAGCTCAAGTTTCTCACTTGACTTTTCTCAAACGTGCTTTGCTTGCTTTACAGATTGCTTTGAATTATTTCGTTTTAATTTCTTAGCATCTCATCATTTTCTTATCGTTCCATGGAAGCTTCTTATATATTAGGCTTCATGAATTTGAACGTTGGAGAAGATAGAAGTACGTTGTCTCACAGTTGAGTGTTGAAGTTGCTTTTACAGAGTTTGATTTGATAGGAGCAATTTTTTGTCTTGTCACAATTGGTTTCTAGCTTTTTGGTTTGCCTCACAAAACCTAATAGACTTTTAGCTATACTTGCAAACTTCACACATTTTGAGACATGCAAACATACATACAAGGAATAGAAGAAAGTAACTCAAAGTATTTACCTCTCTTTTTGTTACAGACTGTGCATTATAAAATGATAGTCAAATATAAAGGTAATGCTTATTCCTCAGTACGTTCATCAGATCCAATACAAACTTAGTTTGGATTAACACGAGCATCGTCTGGTCTTGGCATTAGACATCGTCTGGCCTGATAGACATAGTCTAGTCTGGCTTCAGAGCTTATTATAGTTTGATTAAAAGAAGTTATAGTGCATGATTCAATCATTACCCGTTATCAGACAGTTAAGATGAAAGTGAGAGTTAGAGTGATTATACCATTATCTATTCTCACTTAGATTTCTTGAAATCACTTAGTCTGAAATCATTAGTTGATCAATTATTATCACATATGTTATCATCAAAACTTATCAAGGTATTAGGGGGTCAGACATCATCAAATGTCTTGGTTCTAACAATCTCCCTCTTTTTTATGATGACAACACATGTTATAATTTTGATTAATAGACAATAAATCACAGACATTTGTATATCAGAGTGTGAATTATTTCATGACAATTAAGTATGCTCAGTTATTAACATGATAAACTCCCCCTGAGTCTATCATGTAGATGCATATGACATATTAAGACATGAAATATTTAAAGTAGATAATAACAAACAATAAAGAAAATTAGTGAACCAATCACTATTTGTATTAATGAAACAAAAGCATTGTCTAGTAATATTTTATACATACATTCAAAATTCTCTCCCCCTTTGTCATAAACAAAAAGGTGGAGGATGGAGTATAAAATTGCCATCATAGTCAAGGTTTGGAAGGTGGAGTTGATTGTTTGGTTGAGGATTCTCTAGCTTCTGATGGAGCTTCTGTTACAAGAGGATCTTTTGATGGCGGTGGTGGAGCTTGAGTAGTAGCAAGTCGGGGATTAAGAATTGCAGCTATGGAGGTATTGAAGGCAAGTGTCACTTCCTTGATGATGCTAGCTCTTTGATCGTCTAATTTGGCATTGAGTTGAGCTTGGACTTGAGTAGCAACTTCATCAAATATTCTTGATCCCAGCTTGGCTTCCAATGCAGATTTAAGGGCAGCTAAGTCAGGTAGAGGGTCTGACTGTGCTGCAACACTTAGTGGGATGGCTGCAATTGGAGTACTTGACCTGGACTGAGTGGACACTAAATCAATGCACTCTTGGGCTGGTGTGGATTCTATAGACTTTTTAGCCAAGTCTACAGCTTGCTTAGCAGCAAGTGCAACAGCTTGAGTTGCCTCAGCCTCTTGCTTTAGGGCCAACTCCTTGAGCTTTTTCTCTTCTTCTTCCTTAGCCTTCTTCTCTTGAGCCAGATCATTGAGTCTTATTTCTTCTTCTTGAGCAACTAACATAGGTCTCAGTTTGGTAGCCTCCTTTAGGATTCTTGCTTCTTCAGTTGCTTCTGTTGTTGCCTTGGCTATAGCTATCAGTGCCTAAGTAGCTTTATATTCAGCATAGTAGTCAGCAAGCATCTATTCAGCTTCAGCTTCATTTCCAAGTGTATGAGGGGTTAGTAGAGTGGGAATAACCACCGTGTTTAACACATGAATGAAGCTGCTGGAAGAGGTGAAGCCTTCACCAATAGTGTCAATCTTCTTCTTTTATTCTTTTGAGAGATTGGATGACACTGTGGTGTGAAGCATGTTACTCATCACATTCTGCCAGTAGATGCCAACATCTGATTTTGTGTTCTCTGGAGGCAGAACATGCTCTTGTTGAGGCAAAGGCTCAATGTCTAGTATGTGTTGTCGAAGATTGTCTGCTCTTGCAATCTTCTTCCCCTTCAACTTGTTGGGGTTAACAGTTGGAAGCCTAGTGACTATACAGTCCAGAGCGACACGTATATCAGTTTCTTCAAAAATGTGCAAGCTTGGTGGATACAACTATCTAGGGGTTGCGCCTTGAAACTTCAGATTGCACAGAGCCTTGTATTCAACACAAGTGGCCTGGAAGGTTGGATGATTGGGGGCAACTCCTCATGTGATCAGCCAAGGAGGTCGAATTAAGACCCCTTGGTCTCAATAAATATCGCAATGCATCACGATGCATTGTTCTAACAGTGGCCTCCAGTTGCTTCTTCTCATCTTCTAATAACTCAATTGGCAGGGCTGGTTCCACTATGAAGTAATCCAATCCCTCTCTCATGCAGTTATACCATTGTGCAATCTCATGAACCAACTAACACATCAAAGGGTTGGCAGAGGCATATTATTCCTACTGTAGCCTTCTTGCAAGATTGGCATCATCTTCAGTAGTATCCAAAAGAATTGTGTTGTGCATTGGCCTCTGGAAGGGAATTATCCCTTGATCAATCTGTAGAGGAGGAAGCTTCTTCAGCGATGCTTCCATGACAACAGCCACCATGGAATGTTCTGCAGATGGATCCAACTGAGTCTCTTCTCTATATGCAACAGACTTAACATTCTTTCTCACATAACACAAAGAGAATCTTTGCATCATCTTCTGATGTTAGGAGCCTAAAGAAGGAGGAGGAAGAGGTGTGTCTTCTCTGAATATGAACAAAGGAGTGTTGTCATCTAGACTGAATGGTCTGTTGTCCCATGAGGGAACAACAAACACTTTAGGAGATAGAAAAACTATCTCTTCATCTGACTCGAGACGAGATGTTGACAAACTCAGTGTGGTGGTAGGAAACCACTGCGTCTAACATCTCAGGAATGGTTATCGGAGAGGGAGATTGGTAGTGAGGAATAGTGGTGTGTGGTGGAGTTTGTGGGGATGTTATACGTACAACAGTTTGAGTTATGGGATTAGACTGTGTCTCAGATTAAATAGTGGGTTTAGTCTAGTAGGTGATCGTTTATCTAGTGGGGACAGACGTAGGTTGATCTTCTGTCTGAACAGTGGGTTCAGACAATGACTCTTTCATAGTCTGTGCTTGGGCATCAGACTGTGCACCTACTGTTTGGCTAACTATTGTCTGTGTTGGTGACACAGATGATAGAGGTTTAACAAACGATGTGTCTATTGTGGCTTCTGTTTGGGCTAAGATTGGTATCGTCTGAGGAATATTCTTCCTTGGACGTTTATGTTTAGAACGAGGGTGAGTGAGGAGTGTGAATGTAGGGAGTGTGATACCTAGATTGGTGGTTGAGGTGGTTGTTTATCCAGGTGTGTCTTCTTCCAACACTACCTTTCTCTTCACAGTCAACTTCTTGGCTATGGTGTTTGGGTGGTCTGATAGCCAGATCCTCTGATTTAGTGGTCTATTGCGCATTGAGTTGTCTTATGGGTCTCTTGAAGACTAGTCCCTAGTCAGAAGCTTCCTCTTCATCCTCAACAACATTGACGGCTTCTAGTCCAATGTCTACTACCTCCTTTATAGACACTTGAGGTTTAAATAGTCTGGCAACACCCTTACCTTTTTGTTGAGCCCTAGTCTTGATCCTTAGAGTGGGTGGTCTAGGTAGTGCTTGTTGGACCGTGTGCTTAGCCTTCTTAATAGGTGGCTCTTCAACAGACTGTGCTGAGACCTTGCCTATTGTTCGAACGGTCTGTTGGTCCGCAACAGCAAGCCTCCTCATTTTGCTTGCCAAGGGCTGGATGGAAGCAACCTCATCATAAATTACCAAGCTCTTCCCTTTTCCACCCTACTTCTTCTTGGGCTTCTTCTTTTGACCTTCACTTTCATCGTCAGACAGTACAGGGAACCTTCCAAGTGATCCCTTGGTGATTTCAACTCCCATGTTCAACTTGAGCAGACTAGAGGATGTTAGCACCCTCTGAATGAACAAATGGGCCTTCCACATTAACATACTCCTCCTCATAAAGGTGTCTTGATTGAATTTCTCTGTATAGTCTATTGTTGCAAAGAGCATCCCAGAGAATCTTGTTTATCAGGGATGTGTAGTGTGTGGCCACAGAGGTTGACAAGTATTGAATGTGGCTGATCTGGTTGTAGAAGAGTGTGTATGGGAGGTTGAATGGGATCCCTCTAATGACGAGGTAAAGGATGAATTTGTGGAGGGCAGACACATGATCCCTAGACCCAATCTTGTGCAAGATGGTCTTGTTGATGATGTTCAACATCAACTTGGACAATGGTGGGAAGTTGGCTGGGTGCAACTTCTTGATGTCTTTGGCCACCTCGTAGTTGAGTCCAAGAATGAACCTTTCTATTGTCCCTTCAACGAGGTCTTTGTCCCATGCCTCTATAAAGTAGTTAGAGTGCAGTTCGCACACTATTTCATGAGCAATGGAGGAGGGAGAGATTGAAATGTCATACCCGAAGACTTTATTGACAATCTCGTTCCCTTGGATCGTAGCATTTGTCCAAAACTCTCTGATGAGTCCAAGAGCGATCTTCGGACGGTCATTAAAGAATCCTCTGATCCCCGCAAACTCGAAGTACCTTGAGATGTTAAGACCACATTCCTCAAGGTAGGGGATGTCAATGTAGTATTCCACGTGAATGTTTCAAGTGTAGGAACCCCGTGGCTTGATCAGAATGTTCTCTACATCGATAAGGTCTGATGTAAGATTACATATATCAAAAAACATACTTTTCAAACAATTTATGATTGATAATTATATAGTTGGGAAAAAAATCAGTAAAGTTGTAGGGAGACAAATCAAATTAAGAAAAAAGGAATTAATATCTATCAAGAAAAATAAATCATAAAATATATTTTTAATGAAAGTGATCAGTAAAATTTATAGAAAACAACAAATAGAATTATACTGATGTTCATATAACCATAACTATATAAAAACATATAATGATATAAATTATGGATTACTTCTAGTAAAAATGACACGAATAATAGTAAAATAATATAAACAATTAATCAATACACAAAATAATGTATTTCACAAAATAAACAAACCTGGCATGGTGGTGGAGTGTTATGATGACATATTATTTTTTCAAAGTTTAGTTTCATTTTTAAATCAAGCCAAGTAGTATTTGCGGATGATGATTTCCAAATTGAATCATCTTCAAAACAAAAATGAGAAGAAAGGGAGTTGGTATCTGAATGATTAATCTCATCTGATAAACCTCCAAGAGTACTATTAGGAACTGAAGTGAACGTGGGGTTTGCATTGCATCCGAATTTGTCCATTTGTTACAAAAAAACAAAGAATCATTTTATACAAATGATAATAAGCACAATTTTATAGTAGTGATAGAGGAATTGACTAAAAAGATGAAGCCAAATGGGCTTTCTAAGTACTGACGTTTGGGTAAGAAAACAAATCGCCAAAAGTAGGTTTAATCACAACAAATATGATATTTAATATTTAATGTTAAATATACTTAAAAATATAATAAAAGGAAAATCAAAATTCATACCAGTATAGTAAATGAAAGTAATTAATTGATCATATTATAGTACAACTAAACATTTATAAATACATGATTATTGATTAACAAATGAATAAATAAAGTAAGTGTATATATCTAAAACAAAACGGAAAAACAATAATTCTGGTGTCAATTAAAACTATCTATGTATTTATTTTACATTTTAAACTGAAATCATATACAAAGATTAAATAAACAAAAGATTAACCAACATATAATTATAAATCTATTAATCTTCAACTACAACTAAATAAATAAAGCAATAGTATTCAAAATGAAACAACATGCCTTATTGGAAACCACCAAATGAATTAAAAGAGAATCAAAATTGTATCAGACAAATCATTATAGCTATACCATGCCAAACATTAGTCTAAACTCTACAATATATAATTATATTTCTATATTTCAAAGGTTAAAAGCAACATTGTTATAGTAAATAATAAATAATAAAAATAATAGATAACTTGTGCGCATTTCTCCAAGAAAAAGGTAACCAAGTATTGTTCCACAAACAACATGCCAACAACATAAAACCAGAAAGAGATAGATAACACTATAAAAGAATCAACACAATCACATTGGGAGAAAAGCAAAAAACAAAGGAGAATAGGGGTGTTCGCGGGTTGGGTTGGGCTGGGTTTGTATAAATTTTTGACCCAACCCGATCAATTTTTAGTGGGTTGGGTTGGGTTGAGTTTGTGTGATTTTATTTTCAAACCCAACCCAACCCAACCCAATCATGAATTGGTTGGGTTGGGTTGGGTCATCGAGTCAATAATGTATTTTTTTTTTAATTTAAATTTAAATTTTAAAAAAATCATAATAGATTTTCAAATTTTGTTTAAAAAATCATTGGGTCAATAATCTATTTTTAAAAAGTCCTTGTTAAATCACAAACAATAGCAGGAATTAATGCAAATTATGTCAAGATGAACCATATTGATTTGACTTTCTAAAGATTGTAGAAGAAATTACCAAATAAAATCTAATAAAAAGATTATTAGTGCTTACTGTGGTGTTTTAAAAGTTGTTTGGCATGTAACAAATAATAGTGAAGGGTGACGCACAGCGGAGGACGATGCAGCAAAGGGCAAGAGCAATGGAGGGTCATGCGGGAGAGCTACAGTGACGCACGAATGGTCACAGTGATGCAACAATGGAGGGAGGCAATGACTTGCGGTGATGCAACAATAGAGGGCGGTAGTGACTTGCAGTGATGCAACAATGGAGGGCGGCAATAACTCGCACAAAGAATGTTTCTATTTTGAGGGTTTTTTGAAAGTGAGGAGGTTAGAAGTATATATAGAGGGTGAAAGTGTTGAGTGAGTGAGAGTATGCTTTTTGTTTTGTTATCATTATTATTATCATTATCATTATTATTATTATATGTAGTTCGGGTTGGGTTGGGTGAGTTACAGGTTCATACAACAGAACCCGTTACCCAACCCATAAGTCATCGGGCTGAGATTGGGTTGGGTTGGGTTTGACCCAAACACTCAATCAACTTGTTCAGACCGGATTGGGTTGGGTTTGCGGGTTACTCGTACCCGTGAACACCCCTAAAGGAGAAAAGAAGAAAGACAACAAAAATCATGTATGATCTATTATAGTGCAATCAGATGATAGTTAACTTAAAAAATCCAAATAGTTTGTCTATCTGGTTCGTGTTGTCAACTAAGTCTACCTAAATAAGGTATGTAATTCAATTTTAAATCTACCTGTTGTGACATTGTTTTGAAGATTGACGCTTCTTCATTTAGATTTTTGGTATCTTCATACCTTAAGTCTTCTCCACTCTCTTAGCCTAGTATTTTCTATTTTATGTCATAACATGTATGGATGATGGCATTGTATTGTTTGTTATAGACTAAGCTAGATATTTTTCATGCTAGTTGTTTGATATGCTCTATTTTCTATTATCTCTAGCATCATTAGATGATTTGCTTCTTAAGAACCTATTTTGAGAATTGCAATCGATTATACGTTGTGGGAATTGATTACCAAATGACCAAATCAGTTTTGAACCATCTCTAGTATCGAGTTAATCGATTACCAACTATTGTAATCGATTACAATGCTGTTTTCAGATTTTAGATATTGCCCTGTTTCAATTGCAATTGATTACCATCGATAAGCAATCGATTACAAGACAATCTCTGAAGTTCAAAATTTGCTCTGTTTCAATTACCATCGATAAGCAATCGATTACAAGACCATCTTTGAAACTCAGAATTGGCTCTATCTCATTTGCAATCGATTACAAGTGTGCTGCAATCGATTACAATAGATGACAGCAAGTTTAAATCATCCTCTAATACACGGGATAATCGATTACACCTTTATTGCAATCGATTATATCTAGTATAACGGTCATTTTGAAAGATTTCCAAGATTCATTCTTTGTCTAACTAACTTCGAATCTTTTTTGACCCATCCTATATATTTGAACCCATAGCATTCTGTGCAGAGAGACCAACATACACAATATCTCTTCATTTTTTCATTTTGTCAAAATCCAAATCCTTTGATTTGATTCTCAGATTTGATATTGCTCTGAATTTTTCTCTTTGTTTTCTGCACATCACTTAATCTCTTGAGTTTTAGAAAAACTCATTTTTGCTTTTACTACTATACCCATTTGAGATTACACCTCTAAGCCTATACAACTATATTCCTCTCTTGTTCTTTTATGAACTGAGGTGATTCATTACTTGTTCTTAACTGCTATACATACTCAGACTGAAGTTTTTCAAATTGATCTTACATCAAGATATATCAGCACTCAAAGATGTTTTCATTCTTAAATCTTTTTATTAATCTTGTTTGATTTGCATTGTAGGAATTTCGTTCCTAGATGCTGTGTTGGAATTAGAATTATGTTTTTAATTTTGTTTTTAGAATTGTGTTGTTCTAGTGTTTAGAAATTGAATGGTGAATGGTGTTTTTCACATTTAGTTTTCTAGGTTCTTGTTTCAGGTTGTAAAATCAGGATTTGCTGTGAATTGTGTGTGGATGGTGTATGTAATCAAATTGATGTATCATAAAATTTCAAATTCTTTTTCACCAATAAAATGTTTTCACCACCTCTCTTGAAGTTTTAACAAAAGAGTTTTTAAAAATATGTTGTTGAAGGAAAATTACAATACAAACTCAACGAAAATAGATTTTTGTTAAAATGATTTCAACAAATGATAAAGTTCAAGACTGTAATAAAGAGATAAAAGGAAAGAGAATATAGCCTAAAGATTTATATTAGTTCAATCATACCACCATCTACATCTAGTTCTTCCTCACACCAAGGAGTTATACTATGAAATGAGTTACAAACACAAATCACAGAAATATTGATTCACAACCTGAACAAGAACCTAAACAGAATGTGAAACACCATCACCATTCACGTTCTACCTTTAGGAAACACCTATCCTAGAATTAAACAATTAGGAAACCCTTCCTAACCCAGTACAACACTTAGGAAACCCTTTCCTAAAATGCCAAGAAATCAAAATCAAATAAGAAAAGATTTAATGAACGATAACACTTGAGATGTGCAGATTATCGCTGATATAGAGATCAATTGAAATCACCAATGTGTGTGGACATAGTAGGTGAAGATCATATTTGAAACCCCTCAATGTGTAGATGAACAAAAAAGAAACTTTCTCTACAAAAAAAGGTTTAGCTATATAGACTCAAGATATGAATTCAGAAGAATATAGATGTGTAGAGAATGAGTTTTTGTGTAACAAATAGAATCTCAAAGAGTGCAGAACCAAAAAGTTGTTCTAAGAAATTATCTAATTTGGAAAAATCAAATCAAAAGATTTGGATGTAACAAGTAGAGGAATATGAGAAAAGATATTGAGAATAAGGTCTCTCTCTACACTAAATGACTTGGGTTCAAAATATAAAGATTGGGTTAAAAGATTTGAGGGTTGTTAAAGAAAGATCAGTTCTTGGAAATCTTTCAAATTGATCGTTATACTAGTTGTAATTGATTATTCATAGGTGTAATCGATTATCCCACGTATTAGAAGATGATTTATACTAATTATCATCCATTGTAATCGATTGTAGGAAAATGGTAATTGATTGCAATTGAGACAGAACCAATTCTGAGTATCAAAAATTGAATTGTAATCGATTGCAGAAAGATGGTAAACGATTGCAATTGAAACAGAGCAATTTCTGAGTTTTGAAAACAACAGTGTAATTGATTGGCACCTATGGTAATTGATTAATATGATGCTAGAGATGGTTCTAAAAAGAGTTTGGTCATCTGGTAATCGATTCCAAGAATGTGTAATCAATTGCAAAGCTCAGAATATGTTCTTAAGATAGAAAATCATCTTTTGATGCTAAAGATAGAAGATATAAAAGGATAGCAAGAATCTTAGCATAAAAGTCTAACGTAGTCAAAAACACACAATACAAAGTCATCATCCATACATGTTATGGCTTAAGAAAAGAATAGACTAAGACAAACGGAAAAGACTTAAGGTATGAAAATATCAAAAATCTAGATGGACAGGCGTCAATCTTCACAAAGCGGCAACCACCTGGTAGAGCAATGAATACATAGGTAATAAAATATAGTTCAAAATGAATTTATTAGAATTTAAACTATTGTAATGGTAACTAAGTTGAGATCTCTGAGTAGCTAGATTTATTTGATCTGACCATGGTTCCTATGGAGCAAGACTACTTTTTGCTAGAAGAGGACATAGTAAGTTGATAATTCTAAAATACCCAATGATTGTTAATTGTTTATTAATAATTCAAAATTGTTTAACCATAGGTATAGTGATTTAGTTAATTTCAAATATGGAAACAGTATCCACTACCCCCAACTTATTACTTGGATAATACCAAATTACACCTCATCATAGCTTTTGAAAAAGTATGTATTGAAAGTTATTTAATTATGATATATATAGAGAAAACATAGTACAATTAACGATGTTAACTATACTATATTTATATACATTTTCAACAAATAATAGAACTCCTCTTTTCAATGTTCATGGTGCTCTCACTGGATACACTACCATTTGGCAAATTGGCAAAGAAGACAAGAATGAAAATCTACACTAAGTAAATCTACAATGTGGCTTACTTGTAAGATGGTCTATCGGATATGGGGAAATTCTACAATTTGAGAGGAAAATATTTGTTGAAGATAAAGTTAGAAAAGGATTACATATGTGGAATAGAAATATTCAAACTCAATCGAGACGAAATTAACTATCCTATTTGGAAGAGAAGAAACAAACAACAAAAGTAGAACTTCACTTGGGTAGTAATGAAAAATTATAATGTAAAGGTACTCTATTAAGAAAAAAATTTGTAACTTTTTTTTATAATAGATAGAAGGTTATTCACAACTTACTTAACATCGTTTCTTTATGATTTATATCATAGGGATCTGTTCAGAGAGTTGACAATTGGCTGGATATTTTGGAAATCAGCAAACTTTACTGACCATATTTTGTTATGTTCATACCTATATATTTTTTATATCTAATAACTCCTTGCTATGTTCATACTTATATGGTTGTTGACTAAATGGGTAGATTATATGGTGTAATGACTTTATTGCGTGCACAATTGTTGAAATTCATAATGTATTCACCAGTTATGATGTGCTATCATATATGTGGACATTATTATATTACATTGCATATTTATCTGTCAAATTCTTAAAATAAACAAACCACGAAATCAAGCCAAGTAATAATGGCAAAAAATAAATTCCATATGGAACCATTTTCAAAAGAGCGTTCAAAGAAAGGGAATTTGTATCTAAAAGATACAAATCATCCAGTTGGCCTCCAAGTATACTATTAAGAACAAATGTGAACTATTGGCTTCCAAGTATATTATTAAGAACGAATGTGAACTATTGGGTTATTATGTACCAACTTATGTCCACTTTTTAGTAAACAACAAGAATAAAAATAGAAAATAGAAAACAATACCACAAGCCTTTTTACATTGGTTTTAAACACAACTAACAAATACACAAAATCAACCGGATTTTTGAGTCATGATGTTCCAAATAGTAACAATACAAACAACCAGATATAACTTTCAAAAATGAATATGATATTTAACATTTAATATTAATTTAAATTTAAATATTAAACACACTTGAAAAAACTATAAAAGGATAGTCGTAGAGTCAGAAGTTCTATCCACCATAAATTAAACAATCAGATGGGGTTCAAACAAATATCGAACTACCTCTTGCAACTCCTATTTTGAGTACATATATGTTAACGGATGAATCTAGTAATGTTTCAAACTCTATTTCTCGACCATCCAAACCCCAACCTCAACCTAGGAATATCGAATGTTATCATGATGATAATCCTAAAATAACACAAGTTTTGTCATTTTATCCTTTGTATTTCATTTACTAACATCTATTTTTAGAGTTATTTCTGTCTACTCTATGGATTGTTAATGTCCTTTAGGTTAAAACTAAAATTTTAGCCTTGACTTTCACTTTTGATACAATAAAGGTAGATATTGATTATAATAATGTAAGCACAAACCAATCGTCAATATTTAATGTTATTTATTTGTTATGTAATGCTAATATTTTTATTATTCCAAACTACGTAGTTTAGGATCAATTTCCCATACTCAATTTCATTTACACCCTTCATTTGCAATGGAAATGTTCATACATTATGTTTAAAAGACAAGGAATCCGACGAATTCTAGATTCATTTAATGTTCAATGGGGACTATGTTTATTAGTCAAATGGATTGCATCATATGCTTGAATTTTACAAAATAATTGAGCAACATGTCCTGTATATCACCTTCATATCTAATACCGAAGGTTTCATCAAGATTTTGTCCGCATGTGGTGATGAGATTGAATACCCATGTTTAAATTCTTGTTTGAATTGTTTGGCTGATGAATTAGAAATATTTCATCAGAATGATGATGCTTAGACTGCTAAATCTAGAGACAATGTCTATTTTACAAGGTAATAATTAAGTTGAATTTGATTATAATTAAATTTTATTTCCAACTATTTGTATGTTGATCTTTTATATTCTAATTTGTAACTTCAATTTTTGTGTGCAAGAATCAAGAATGAGATTGTGATTGAATCAATATATTCAATTATAATATAGTAGTACTCTTTTTTTTTTTTTTCATTATGATGTATATATATAGAGAGAGAGAACCTTGAGCTTCTAACTCAAATTTGTATAGTATGTTTAAGTATTGCCTTGATAAGTTATGAAACACAATACTCTGATACCTAGATTTGTTTTCCTATGATATTAATAATCAAATATATTTTAATGCATAAGAACTATTTAATCACCTAAAGATGAACTATCCAAAGTAAATGACACCAAGCAAATCGTTGATAGATAAATAATGTTATCATCAAGTTTTTGTTATAATGTGTTCTAATCATATATATAATGTAAAACACCCTAATTTGGTAAAACATGCTGATTAGACAAAGGTAATTAATCTTCACATTTCAGTCATTAACATCTCAAAGACAAATAAAGGAAACATACTCTAGTCTCTAAATGAATGAGTAGTAATTAACAGCTTATGTTCTAGTACAAATAGTTTGTTTTGTATCATGAATTTTTTATGAATACAAATATACATAATTAAAATTCAGATAGTTTTTACTAATTCAAAATCAACCATAAACAATTTCAAAAAAACAAACACATGAAACAATCTACAAGTCTGTGATCCATTTTACAGAGTAAACAAATACAAATCAATGTTTACAACCATAGGCATGTTAGCCATGTACAAACCTATATAGTAGAATAAAAATAATAATCAAGTAATAAATGAAACTAATGTCCAAATTAAACTACACATAATAAGAAAACGCTGATATCAAAAGTCTAAAGACAGATATAAGTTATATACATCTAACTAACCAACCTAATTAATCAGTTCCAGGTGTCTTATTAGAGTAAAAGCACCCAATGCACTCTTACTCTGTAAATATAATTGCAAATTTCACTAACAAATATCCTTACACAATGCACTGACAAAAAGCTGCCCAACATATTTGTAGAAGAGGTTTCCCATACCTAATACAATGCACAACCAAATGTTAACCAAAAAGTTAACTGAAAACTAAAGGACAAAAACAAAGACCACTTGTAAAATATGCACGCAATTTACCATACGAATTGCAAATACAATGGCTTGGGAATGGTACTGTTGATTGAACAGTGTTAATGAGTCTTAATACTTAATTTCAACCATAACAATAACCAATGCATCCATACAATTAAATCAAGAGAGACTTTCTTGAACCTTTGTACTTCATTGGGCATTGATACGTTATCCAAGTGGACCAATGTAAGTATTATTACATCATATAAAGATAAAGATAAATAATAACTAACACGATAATATAAAGATAATAACTAACAAGATAATATAAAGATAATATATATTCTAACAGTATGATAGACACATCATTTAATTAAGTCACGTCACACTTTTTTGAAAATATTTTCAAATTATAATTTAGTCCTTTCTTTTTAAAATTAATTTTTGACATAGTTTTACAGCAAGGTTCTCCTAAGTCCTAACACCAGCAGGTTCATTTGGAAGCCATTGACAGGAGCACACATTACAAGTGGGTTCTAACATTTTTGGTTCTGCATCGGCCAATGTGCATAAATTCAAAGCTACAAAGACCTCCTTTCACATATTTGAGGGGTCACATGGAGAGTGAGTATGTGATTCGTGTTGATTAATTGGCCTTCGTAACCTAAAATCGATTTTATCCCACAGCTTCTGATAGTGTATTTTAGCATAGTCTAGAGTTGCATTTGGCATACCTAGACATGTTTTTATACCTCATTTTGACCCTTTTAGCTAAGTTTTGTGAGATTGGGTCATTTTGGGTCTAAGTGTCTAATAATGTTATTTGTCACGTTTTATTGATGTTTTTGACACTATACCTTGTGCAACCCATACATTTTGACACAGATCTCCAATTTTGATGACTTTTATCTTGTTTGAAAGCTAAGGAGGAGAGCTGAAATTTCGTGTCTCACAAGGATTGGCCAATTTGGAAGTTCCAAGGTCAAATCATGGATTCAATGTTTCGTTCTTGCACTTATATAATTTCGGGTTCAGTTTGTAATTAGGGACCCTTTTGGTAATTTCGATTAGTTAAGACAACATTTTATTTAGTGGGTTTCAGTCCTCCTTTGGAGGCCCACATTTTTAGTCCATCATATATATAGTTTTTCCCCTTTTGTAAAAGGAGACACACTACTTCATTTTATAAAATTTTCAACTTTAAAATTCAAAGTGCTCTCTTCTCTCTCCTCTCTTTTCTTCTCTTTTCTCCCCTTTCTTCTTCATTTTTGTGCAACCCCATTGGAGCTCCCATGAAGATCTTCATGGAGGGCTAAATTCATTTGCAACCCAAGGATCATGTGCTTGTGGGTAAATATGAGTTCCACTATTCTTAATTTCAAATTATGCTCATGGCCCACCTTTTCCCCTTTTTCCGATTTTCAATTTCTTTGTTTAATGTATGATAATGATTAGATTAAGGAATTGAAATCTGAATTTGGGTCAATTACAATTGATTGATTGTGATGTAATACAAAACGTGCGTGAATTTGGGAAAATTAGGAATGCAATAGTAATCCAAATTTTTTCGAATAAATGTGAGATGATTGCCTTAAATTTCGTATTTCCATGAGCATGAATTTGACTTATCCTTGTTGGAACTGTGATTATTTCTCCATAAGCATTGATTCTTGAGTTGTGTCTCCTTGATTCTGTTTTCGTTTATTGATTTAAGTTGCTCTATTTGCTTAATTTTTTGAAAATCACACAAAAATCCCCCTATTTTGAATTGAATGCAAGGTGTTTGATGAATTGTATCCTTGAGAAGATGACCTAAGTTGGCCTTATATTGCAAAATTTATTGGGGAACTTAGTTGCTTTTGATAGCATGTTCGATGCACGCTCGTCAACGTCACCGTTGTTGTTCCTCTACTGTCAAAAGCTAGTAATCGATTGGTGATTTCTGGTAATCGATGGGATTGTTGACAGAGAGGATCTTGAGGCTTTAGATGTCTCATGGTAATCGATTGGCTTACCTTGCAATCGATTAACTCGTGTTTTTATGTAAAAGATTTTGAAAGCAGAATAGAATGTAATCGATTGATGCAAATGGTAATCGATCGATGGTTATGACGGATCAAAATTATGCAGAAAAAGAGTTATTAGTTTTAAAAAAATATTGCATAGACAATCAACAGTTACACAGGAATATTTCACATTCACACAAGGCTAGGCTGAATGATGTATTTCCTATGGCTAGGTGAGTGAAGACTCACTTATGATGCCAAGCTCATTCCTAAGAAAATACATCCTCTCCCTAGGCAAAGGTTTGGTGAAGATGTCGGCCAGCTGGAGGTTGGTTTCTACAAATTCTATACTACAATCACCCCGCTGTATATGGTCTCTAATAAAGTGGTGCCTAATCTCGATGTGTTTGGTCCAGGAATGCATGACAGGATTTTTGGTAAGGTTAATGGCACTGGTATTATCACACATTAAAGGGATGGCTTCTAGCTTCAACCCAAAATCTAAGAGTTGTTGTTCTAGCTTCAGGCCTACATCTATGGTTCCACTAAAGTACTTAAGGATACGTTTTACGGTTGTGAGATGGGATTCCTTAGGGTTGGATTGGTACCTAGCACACATGCAAACACTGAACATAATGTCAGGACGACTAGACGTAAGATAGAGAAGAGACCCTATCATACCATAATAGAGTGTTTGGTCAACACTTTTATCTCTTTCATCAGCATCCAAATAGCAGTTGGTTGCCATTGAAGTTGATGCTACCTTGCAGTTGTCCATCTTAAACTTCTTGAGTAGATCTTTGCAGTACTTGCTTTGGTGAAGAAAGATCCCTTGAGTCATATCTTTGACTTCAAGTCCAAGAAAGTATTTTAGTTCACCCATCATTGACATTTCAAATTCTCCCTGCATACCTTCTACAAATTTCTTACAAAGCATCTCATTAGTGGATCCAAATATAATGTCATCAACATAAATTTGTACTAAGAGAATGTCAGATTTGGTATGCTTTATAAAGAGAGTTTTATCTACTTAACCTCTTATAAAATCATCTTCAATTAAGAAGTTACTTAGCCTTTCATACCATTGCCTTGGGGCTTGTTTGAGGCCGTAGAGTGCTTTCTTGAGACGATAAATGTGATTTGGATAGGTGGGATCAATAAAGCCAAGGGGTTGTGACACATATACTTCTTCTTCAATATATCCATTCAGAAAAGCGCTCTTCACATCCATTTGAAATAGTTTGAATTCTTTATGGCATGCAAAGGTGAGAAGGAGACGGACAACTTCTAATCTTGCAACTGGAGTGTATGTCTCGTCAAAATCAATTCCCTCTTATTGATTGTAGCCTTTTGCTACAAGTATGGCTTTCTTCCAAGTGATGATTCCTGAAGCATCACTTTTGTTGCGAAACACCCACTTTGTACCTATTATATTCATCTTTGAAGAATGAGGTACAAGTTCCCAAACTTGATTCCGTTTGAATTGATTTAGCTCTTTGTGCATTGCCATCATCCATAATTCATCAAGGATGGCTTCCTCAATGTTCTTGGGCTCTATTTGCGAAACGAAGGCTGCTGCATTGCAAATTTGGTTCATAGAGGATTTGGTTGTGACTCCCTTCTGAATGTCTCCTAGAATATTGTCAATAGAGAGATCTTTTGACTGCTTCCACTCTTTTGGTAGACCATGAATGGTTGGAGAGGCAGCAGGTACACTTGAATCTTCAGTGGAGGTAGATGGAGATGGTCCTTGTGCTTGAGGCTTAGTCAAGTCACTGTAAATAGGTCCTGCATAATCATCAAAAGACATGACTGATATTTGGTTTTCTTTCATTGAAAAGTTCATAAGGGGTCTTTTTCAAAATTGGTCTTATTAAAACACGATTCAAAATATAGTAAGTAGTTGACACGACATCAACCCAAAAGTACTTTGGAAGGCCAGCTTCGTTTAAAACAGTTTTAGCCAATTCTTCTAAAGATCGATTTTTCTGTTCAACAACATCATTTTTTTTGGTGTTCTTGGAGTAGAAAAGTTGTGCTTAATACCATGATTTTCACAATATTAAGAAAATATTTTATTTTGAAACTCTCCCCCATTGTCACTTCTTAATGAAATAATTGAAAGATTTTTCTCTTTTTGAATCTGTTTGGCAAATTTAATAAAAGACTTTACAACATCATTCTTATGCTTTAGAAAGTAGGTCCAAGTAAATCTAGGGAAATCATCAACTATAACCATAGCATAAATGTTTCCTCCAATACTTATTGTCCTAGAAGGACCAAAGAGATCTAAATGTAAAAGCTCAAGAGGTTTAATAGTTGAAACAATGTTTTTAGCTTTGAAAGAAGTTTTAGTTTGTTTTCCCCTTTGGCAAGCTTTACATAAGCTCTCTTGTGAATATTTTTGCTTAAGGAGGCCAATCACTAGGTCCCTTGAAATGAGCTTGTTGAGATGGTTCATATGTATATGTGCCATTCTCTTGTGCCACAACCATGAGGTATCAACCTTACTCATGAGGCAATTTTCAAAAGGAATATAATTTTCAAAGTTAAGCACATATACATTTTGAATTCTCTTGCTAACGAGTTTAAGATTGCCTTGCTTATCACTAATCAAGCACTTTGAATGATCAAAAGATACTCCATACCTTTTGTCACAAAGTTGACTAATGCTAAGAAGGTTATGCTTCAACCCATCAACAAACAAGACCTTTTCAATTATAGTTGAGGAGAAGTTACTTATGTTACCTTCACCTGAAATTCTCCCTTTGTTGTTGTCTCCATAAGTGACCCAACCACCTAGTTTCTCAGTGAGAGTGACAAATTTCCTCTTATCACCTGTCATATGCCTTGAATAGCCGCTATCAAGATACCATTGTGATTCCATGGCTTTCAGGCATACCTAAAAAATAGATTAGGTGCTGGTCTTAGGTACCCAGATTTTCTTGGGTCCTTTTTTGTTAGTGCTAACATGAGTAACCTTTGGAATCCATTCAAATTTCCCTTTAGGTACTCCATGTTTCTTAATGATGCAATTATTTGAAGTATGTCCTTTATGCATGCAATAATTGCAAATAACAAATGATACTTGGGATGACTTTACAAAGTTTCTAAAAGGTTTTTCATTCAAGCCATTTGTAAATCCAATCCCAATTTTGTTAAGAGCTCTTTTTTGCAATCTTAGCAAAGCGTCAAGATTATCACTTTTAGTTGTGAACTTTGTTAAAGTTTTCAAAAGATATTCATTTTTCAATTTTAAATCATTGCAAAGCTCACATGGAATTGAATGACTTGTAGAAGCAATGTTGGCTTTGCAAAAGGAATGTTCAAAATCAAGTTTTTCCTTTTCAGATTTAACCTTTAAAAGATCCTTTTCCATTTGAGCCAATTTGTCTACATACCATTTAATTTTGCCTTTGAGAAGACTATTTTCTTTGACTAGGCATTTGGACTCTTCAACTAATTCATTGAAAGCATTATGTAGTTCAGAATTATCTTTAATATCGGAATCTATTTCAGTTTCCCAATCTGAAGAAGATTCATGATTTGAAATACTTACATTACTTTCTTTATTCGATTCCTCATTAGCCATCAAGCATATGTTGGCTTCTTCACTTTCAAAACTATCGGATGAAGTGGTGGAAGCATTGTCTTCCCAAGCTATGTATGCTGTCTTTTTCTTTAAGTTTCCTTTGAATTTCTTTCTTTCTTCACTATGCTTCTTTTTTATGTTTGGACAGTCAACCTTGATGTGTCCTAATTTACCACATTCAAAGCATATGTAATTATTTGAGGATACTTCGCCTTTCTTCACCATCTTCTTTGTAGGGTATCCTTAGCTTCTGTTGGTTCTGAAATCCTTCTTCTTCTTCAGAAACTTTTTGAATTTCCTTACAATGAGAGTTAAGTTTTCTGAATCTAAATTGGTTTCTTCATCATCATCATCGTTGCTTTGATCTGACTAATGCTTTTCAACTTTCAGGGCTATCCCTTTCGTCTTCTTTTCTTTATGCTCTTCTTCGTTCATCTGAGACATATCCATTTCGTGTTCTCTCAGCTTTTCCAACAACTCAGCACTTGTCATGGTGGCCATGTCTCGTGTTTTTGAAATTGTTGTGACTTTTGGCTGCCATGTTTTGTTCATGTTCTTTAGGATTTTGACATTCATCTCCTCATGTTCGAATGTTTTTCCGATGCCTTTGAGATGGTTTACTATATGAGTAAATCTCATTTGAAAGCTGGATATGGATTCACTAGGCAACATCCGAAATGTCTCATATTCTTGTATAAGTGTATTCTTCCTTGAGCATCTCACTTTCGGAGTGCCTTCATTGGTTACCTCTATCGTATCCCAGATTTCCTTAGCGGTAGAACAAGCTGAAATCCTGAAAAACTCATCATAATTCAAAGCTGAGTGTAATATGTTCATGGCTCTTGGATCATAGTTAGCTTTTTTTGTTTCTAATTTAGTCCATTCATCAGTTGGTTTTGTAATGGTTTTTCCATCAATAACAACGGTTGGAAGTGTAGGTCCGTTGATTACTACCTGCCAGACGCCTCGATCAATTGACTCCATGAAAATTTTCATACGGACTTTCCAAAATGGATAGTTATCTCCGTAGAAAGAGGAGGCCGATTGATTGAACCGCCTTCAGCAAATGGTAATCGATTTCCGGCCATATTACAAATCCTTGATTAAAAAACAAGAACCAGCTCTGATACTAATTGTTAGGATCAACTGGGTAATCAATCAAGAGGGGGGGGGGGGGATGAATTGATTTAACGTAAAGTGATAGATTCTTTTTCCTTAAAAAGATTTTTCACCATCGCTTTTGAGGTTTTAATAAAAGTGTTTTTAGAGAATGTTATATTGATTGAATAAACCAGAAGAATAACCTCAGCTTATGATAGAAATGATTTAGAACAAATTATCTTAATAAAGATTAAATACTAAATTGAAATAGATCAAGGGATAAAGAGATTGAGCCTGTTGATTTATACTGGTTCAATCAACCACCGATCTACATCTAGTTCTCCCTTTCACCAAGGGGTTCCACTATGAATTTGATTACATACACCATGCATTCACAATTCACAACAAATCCTAATTTCACAACCTAAAACAGGAACCTAGAAGAATGAATGTGAAAACACCATTCACCATCCAATTTCTAAACACAATACTACGCACAAAATTAGAAATACCATCTAATTTCAACAGTGCATTTAGGAATGAAATTCCCACAATGCTAATCAAACAAGATCAATGAAAAAGATTAAAGAACGAAAACACCTTGATGTGCTGATATAGTAGATATGATACCAATTCAAGAAACTCCAATATGAGCAAGTTTAGCAGTCAAGAACAAATGTTGACTCATCTCAGTTCATGAAAGAACAAGAGAGGGATATAGCTATATAGGCTTAGAGGTTTAATCTCAAATGGGCATAGCAGTAAAAGCAAGATTGAGTTTTTCTAAAAACTCAAGAGATTAGAGAATGTGCAGAAGAAAGAAGAGAATGTTCAAAGCAATATCAAATCTGGAAATCAAATCAAAGATTTAGATTTTGACAATTGAAGGAATGAAAAGATATTGTGACTGTTGGTTGTTCTGCACAGAATGATATGGATTCAAATATATAGCATGAGTTAAAAAGATTCAAAGTTAGTTAGACAAAGAATGAGTCTTGGAGATATTTAAAAATGACCGTTATTCTAAATATAATTGATTGCAACAAGGTGTAATCGATTATCTCGTGTATCAGAATATGATTTACACTTGCTGTCAGTTGTTGTAATCAATTGCAACACACATGTAATTGATTGCAAACAAGACAGAGCCTATTCTAAATATCAGAGATCGTCTGGTAATCGATTGCCACAAGATGGTAATCGATTGCAAATGAAACAGAGCAATTTCTAAATCTCAAAGATTGTCTCGTAATCATTGCAGTTCGATGGTAATTGATTGCAATGGATACAGAGCAATATCTGAAATCTAAAATTAGCATTGTAATTGATTGCAATGGTTGGTAATCGATTAACCCAATACCAGAGATGGTTTCAAAACTGATTAGGCCATCTGGTAATTGATTCCTATAACCTGTAATCGATTGCAATCACTCAGAATTAGTTCCTAAGAATTAAATCATCTAATGATGCTTGAGATAATAGAAAACAAGGCAAATCAAAACATCAAGCAAGAATGATATGGCTTAGTCTATAACAAACAATACAATGTCATCATCCATACATGTTATGACATAAAATAGAAAATACTAGACTAAGAGAATGGAGAAGACTTAAGGTATGAAGATACCAAAAATCTAAATGAAGAGGCAAGGCGTCAATCTTCACCTAATTGTTATGCTTTCATTTACTTGATTCTGTTTCTATTCTCAATTTTGGTAATGAAGTATAGCACAAACCACTAATCTTTTTTGCCTTCTATAAACTTTATTTTTGTGGTTGATTTTGGAAGGAGAAATGAAATTTTATTGGTTCCTAAACTTTTGAAGATGGTGGAGTTCAAGAAGATTGTCAATTGCTTTAATGCTCAACTTCAACTAGATGAAATTTGGGTGCATTTTGCTATAGATGACCCTTTTTTGTATAGGCTGCCTAAGGTACTGTTGGGACTTGGGACACTGAATGCCACTAAAAAGAATTGTTGGCAAATTTGTCAGTCAATGTGCTATGACATGTAGCATTAGCTTTAAGACTAAGTGCTACCCTTAGGATGGTGTTGTCTCAACTGATGTAATAAATCGTGTTGTAAGTAAACATGCATGTTTCTGGATCTTAGTATTATTTCTTCATTGGCTTGCTTTAACTATTAACATGACTGTAGTGTAACTCTTGTTGTTATGATCCCAAAATGAAAATTTCTTTCAAATATTATTCGTGATCAATAACTACAAATGATTTTTTTATCTATAAAAAAGGATAAAATAAGAGAGATTTGGCAATTCTTCTATTGTATGGCGATGCTTGATGGCCATTCTTGTTGTTTTTTTAGTTCATTATTTTTTAACAACAAACTCTTTATCCATTTTAACCAAAGTTTTCTTTGAGATATGAGAGATTTTTCATTTGGAAAAAGAGGCTTTGTAAGTAGTTAGAAGCTTACTTCCCTATTATTCTCACCCATAGAGAGGATTTTTAATTATTCATTATTAATTTTTTTTCTCATACAGATTCACAATAATACAATGTTATTCTCACTCCTTTTCTCTATTCTCTCCTTCCAACTTTTTTTTTATTTACAAAAATACCAATGAAAACTTACTTCCCTCAAGAAAATTTATTCAAAACTCCATAAACATATAAATTATTCAAAACAACATATTAATAAACCACTAAAACCATTAGCAAGTAAAACAAAGTACTATGAGACCAAAAACTGAAAAAAAAAATTAAACTTGAAAGATCAAATCTTGACAAGATTTTTCCTTTTTGCATCAACTGTCTCCTAGTTATTAAATGCATTTTGAACAACTTCACTCTTGATTTGATTGTAAGGATCCAAGACCAAATCAAGGGCGAGACACATCCTCATATCTCCAATGAACTGCAAATATGCAAATAGGAATATAAATAATGAATTCATTTTGGTATTTAAATTAATTTTCAAATATTACTTGAAAGAAAAACTTTACAACAATTAATTATTAGTGTTTTTAACAAAAATAACATTGATTCTTACTTTAATCTTGTTATAATTAGCAGTCTATATGCAGCCGAACATCCATTTTGCTAGCTAAATGCCACAATCATTCCAAACATGTTAGATATAATTATGAGCATAAACTATATTACAAGATAAAAAAATTAGATGTCTACAAAATAAAAAAATTTCACTACAAGAGTTTTGTGAATTAACGAGAGAAATTTGCGAGAGATATATTTTGTTACTAATTCGTCACAATTTAGAGATAGATTTGCATGAACTAAAAAAGTCATTTGAATCCTTCGCAAAATAGTGGGGGATTAGGGACAAATATTTCCCTCACTATTCCCTCGTAACTTTCTCAAATTACCTAGCGACAAATATATATCCTCACAAATTCCTCACTAATAAAAACTAATTATTGTAAAAAGAAAAAATCTTACAGTAGCGAGAACATTTCTCTCACAAATCCTTCGGTAATTTGCGAAGAAAAAAACCATCTCAAATCTCTCCCAAAAACATATTCAATATAAAATTAGTTTTTAGCAAAAATAGTTTCCAAAGCAAATCCACCACAATATTGCAACACAATTGTTTCTATCGCCAATCTCTCATGAATTACCTAACATTGTTAATTTTTAATGGATTTTAAATATATAAAAAAATTAAAAAGTATATAGCATAATCTAACATTAAATATATTAAAATATTATGAATCATTTCATTTGATTTTTCTAATACTTTATGGGTATTTTAAAGAGGAAATAGAGACATTTATTTTTTAATCTTGGGTTAATTTATACAAATATCATGTAATTTAATTAAATAATAAAAATAAAACTATGTTAGCACGTGTTTCATATAATTTTATTTAACTTTATGTGGAAATGTGTCTTTTCATTATAATTATATTACATAAGGTTTTTGCCACAAAAGATATATATCGTGTGAATTATCTAATTTAGTATTTAATTTATAATTCTTAATTTATTTTATTTTTAAAAGATTCTAAAACTATTCCTTATTTTTTAAATTCTGTTTTTTTTATGTTTTATATTTTTTTTAATTTTATTGAATAACGCATATATAATAATCTTAATTTTTATATAATTATGAATATTTTTAAGAATATTCAATAGATAAGATAACAAATGTAGTTAGTTTTTATATAAGATAAGATTTGAATTAAATATCTAATTAATTCAAAAATTATTTTATTTAACAAATGTGTAATGACTCATAATTACATTTTCTTTAAATTTCTTTATTCAAATTTGAAAATTATATCTTATATATATATGGGTTTAGAATCTACAACCACGGTTCACAATGATTCCTAATTAAATTAAAAACAAAATCTTATATATAGGAGACGACTCGTATGAGAATTGTACTTTTATGTGAGAATGAAAACAGACATTCTCATCTGTTGGATTAAATTAGATGGTAAGGATTAACGTAGTCATTTAAAATTTAACATACACTTACTTCATTTGATCTCTCTACTTCCCTCTTCATTGAATCCAAAATTAATTTTTTTTTTTATCAAATATTTAAAAGAATTATTTTATCACATCCTAAAATATTCAAGACTTATCATCACTGTCGCCACCACCAAGAGTTGCCCCCATCACCATGACCACTGCCACCACCACCACCAGCAAGGTTATTGCTAGGGCCACCATCACCACTACCATCATGGTCGTTGTCCTCGTTGTTGCCGTCAGGGCCACCGTCACCACCACCAACATGGTTATCACCGCCATTCTTACTACCACCATGACCACCGTCACCGCCACCATCATGGTTGTCATCCCTGTTGTGGAGGCGGCAACAACAAGGACGACGACCATGATGGTGGCGGTGACAGTAGCTCTAGTAGCAGTGACCATGTTGGCGGCAGTGGTCATGGTGATGGGGCAACTCTTGGTAGCAGTGATGATAAGTCTTGGATATTTTAGAACGTGATAAAATAAATCTTTTCAATATTTGGTAAATCTTTTTTTTTTTTTTTAATTTTGAATGCACTAAAGCAGATATCAAATGAAGTAGGTATATGTTAATTTTTAAATGACTACGTTAATCCTTACCGTATGAGAACTGCGTTAATTTTAAAATAGCGGCCTTAAACCCTACATCCTAAACCCTAAATCCTAAACTCCGCACTATAAACCCTACGCCATAAACCTTAAATAAACAAACATTGTTTTCACCTCTCGTGACAAGGGTGTTTCCTCGATATAAGAAAATTTTCTCCTTTCATCTTCGTTTTTGTAAGTATGATGATTATTATTTTTTTCTTTCTTTTACTCACAAACATGCTTCTTTATAGGTTAACATGTAATTACATTTTTTGTTTAATTTCTCATTTTTTCAATTATTTATTTTCTAGGAATATGAACATGGAGACAATTGTTGCATAAGAAGAATTGAATTTACATGAGTTCTTCATTACACTCTGAAATCCATATTGTTGTGTCTATAAAAATTGAAACAGTGTTTGTTTGTTTAAGGTTTTGTGCGTAGGGTTTAGGGTTTATGGTTTAAGGTTTAAGGCTGCTATGAAATAGGTTTATGAGAGGGAGAGTGAAACGGTGTTTTTTTTATTTTTTTTTTTGTTAATTTTGGATGAGAGGGAAAGAGAAGATTTTTATTTTTATTTTTTTAATTTTGGATGCAGAGAGATCAAATGAAGTAGGTACATGTTAATTTTTAAAAGACTACGTTAATCCTTACCATCTAATTTAATCCAACGAATGTGAATGTCTATTCTCATTCTCACATAAAAACGCCCCATAAAAGTAGGAGAGTAGGGAATAAAATAGCCACTTTCGTGAAATTGTATGTGCTTAGATAGGAGAGTAGGGAATAAAATATCTAAAAGATTTACAAAATATTTAAAAGATTTTTATTACGTTCTAAAATATCTTAAATCTTTCATCATCACCGTCATGACAGTCAATCACCACCATGAGTGCTTCCATAACCACCGTAACTGCTACCAATATGGTATTCATCATCGTTGTTGTCGTCGCCACCATCACTATGACAGTCAACCACCACCATGAGTGCCTCCATAACCATTGTTGTCGCCACCAACATGGTCGTCATCATCGTTGTTGTCGCCGCCACACCGCTCTTGGTGGTGACTAACTGGTAGTGGTGACGGTAATCATAATGATGGTGGTGACAATTATGATGATGATAATGAATTTTCAATATTTAAAACATGATAAATTAAATATTGACTTAATTGTAGTTTTGGTCCCCCTACTTTCAAAACCTAGCACTTTTGGTCCATCGATTTGAACCTAGCTTTTCTTTAGTTTTCAAATATTAAAATAACCACTAAGCCAATGATCTAATTAATAATTATTATGAAACATTTATATATATAAATATTTCACAAATTTTATTTATTATCATATATTTATTTCTTATTTTTTGTGTTCTCAACAAGACTTTAGTATTTTGAATAAAATTAAAATAAAGGGAGTGATTTATAAAATAAAAGTGAAATATATAAAAAAAAATTACAACTAATAATAGGAGATGTTAAAAAATAAAGGAAGAATAAATTAAATAACTTTTAATAATATTAAAGATTAATTAAATAAACTTTTATAAATTTAAAATTTGTATATAATAAATATTTTAAATTTTTTTCAATATAGGTCGAGTCAACTAGTGACCCACTAGTTCGAACAATGACCCAGTGACTCAGTGTTTTGATCAGTTCAATTATCAGTCCGAATTTTAAAACTATGACAGAGAGAGACATCGAAACACTTCAAATCCTAGCTTTGCCAAAATTTACTTAACTTTTTATTTAAATTAACTAATTAAATCAAAGGGTAATTTAGGAATAAAAAAGAGTAATTATGTCATTAGTAAAAAAATTAACCAATTAATTTTATTTAAATAATTATTAATTACAACAAAAAAAAGTAAACGTTAAAGATAATGGTCAACAGCTCAAAATTAATGGAGGGACCAAAAGTAGGGGTGTTCACAGGTTGGGTTAGGTTAGGTTTGCATAAATTTTTGACCCAACCCGATCAATTTTTAGTGGGTTGGGGTTGGGTTGAGTTTGCGTGATTTTATTTTCAAACCCAACCCAATCATGAACGAGTTGGGTTTTGTCATCAGGTCAGTGATGTATTTTTTTTTTAAATAAATTAAAATTTTCTAAAAATCAGAATACATTTTCAAATTTTGCTCAGTTTTTTAGAACAAAAATAATTTTCAATCACAAATGAACATAATCATATATTAATGCACAAAATAAGTTAGATATAATAACACTTTCAAACTTAATAGTTGATCTCTTCGACCTTAATTCACCTAATCCAAAAAGTTCAAAATAAAATGGTTATCAACCCAAATAGAAAAGTTCATTTAACTTAATATAGTTGAGAAAATTCAAATAACATTGTAACACTGATACAAAATAAACTGAAAACAAATTTGCATTTTCTTAGATAGTTGACTAGTTATAAGCTCCATTGTTAAAGCACTGCAAGCCAAAGGATAAGATTCATTAGTCTATTATAAATAGTGTAGAAAGAAGAAATATTCATAAAGTCACTAAAGAGGCAATGCACAGTGGAGCACAGCAGAGGGCGATGTAGTAGAGGGCAAGGGCAGCGAAGGGTCATGCAAAGAGTTGTAGTGACGCACAAATGGCCGTAGTGATGCAGCAACGAAGGGAGGCAGTGACTTGCAGTGATGCAACAACAAAGAGCGACGGTGACTCACACAAAGAAGGTTTCTATTTTAAAGGCTTTTTGAAAGTGAGGATGTATATTGAGAGGGTTGAAAGTGTTGAGTGAGTGAGAGTAGGTTTTTTGTTTTGTTATCATTATCATTATTATTATTATATGTAGTTCGGGTTGGGTTAGATGGGTTATGGGTTCATACAACAGAACTCGTTATCCAACCCATAAGTAATCGGGTTGAGATTGGGTTGGGTTCGCGAGTTACCCGTACCCGTGAACACCTCTAACCAAAAGTACTTGATTTTGAAAGTAAGGGGACCAAAATTGCAGATTTTAAACTAGGGGGACCAACATTGCGGATTTGGGAAAGTAAAGTGATCAAAACTGCAATTAAGCCTTAAATATTTTGATTATAGACTAGAGAATCTTTTAGAGATATTATTAAATGATGTTTTAATTTAAATTTTTGTTTTCAATGAGTTAATAAAAGCCATTAGATTTAATTAAAATGAATGGTTGCAATTTGGTGTCAAAGTTTAATTTGATACATTGGTGTCAATTGATCCTAACCCATATATAATATATAAATTGATAGAATAAAATCAATAGATAATATTTAATATATAGATTTGTAGAATAGAATCAATAGATAAATAATATAGTAATTTTATTCTAATGTCTAGAAAATTTGAAGTTTTATATAAGTGTGCACCCTTGTAGTTTTTTGAAAAATTGTTCAGTCTATTTCCTTCTTGTTCGATGTTCAAAGAAACATGTCCGCTCAGCCGCTCAAAATTGCCCCTCTCAGAATTGTCGCCACTCATGGCTGCGAAAGAATAGCTCGTGTAGTTGGGTCAATACTTCCTGTGTGATACCCGAGGACACCACTTTGTGACATTACTGTTGTCGTTAATAAGATCATGAGAAGAAAAACAAGTTCGATGACCAGAATCGCAACCAAAAACACTCTTCCCACTACTTCAAGGAACAATAAGCACGAAGAGATGAAGAAGAAGAAAGTATTGACTACTTAAAGTCCCAAGGAAGTAAAGAGACAAAAGCATGTTCGTTGTGTTGTAGTTGCTTTGGATTTTCATTGAATATATATATATATATATATATATATATATATATATTTGTTGGGTATAGTTATTTTATGGCTTGTGACAGAGGAAGAAAGGTAGAGGATACATATTTTTTATTTTTTGTTTTGTTGATTGCTGCTACAGTTAACAATCTTACTCTTATTCTTGCTACATATATCTTCTGCCTGGATATGCTTCGTTTCTTTTTGGGTTTTTCAATAAAATTAGCATTTTTCTAAAATATCCATTATAAAAATCAAGATGCTAGATTAGCTTAAAAGTATGTTGCGACATTATCTTAATAAAATTGTTCAACGTGATATATATAAATTTGATTTATTTATTTTTTTATAAGACACCGGATTTATTTATATAGTTTGTTAGAATAAAAAACCGATCTATATCGTAACTTGAAAAAAAATCTTTTATAATTATGAATATTTTTTAAGAGTATTCAATAGATAAGATAACAAATGTAGTTAGTTTTTATATAAGATAATATTTTAATTAAATATCAAATTAATTAAAAAATTGATTTAATAAATGTGTAACGACTCATAATTACATTATTTTATTCAAATTTAAAAATTATATCTTATATATAGGATTTTGTTTTTAATTTGAATTTGCGCTGGATTAGTGATTAGAAGTTGTGAGAGAATAGCAAGAGTAAGTTGAGGGAAAATTAAATTTAATAGCAATGGATTTGTGAAGGATTTGTTACATAACTTTTTGTGAGAAAATAGTGACAAATTTGCAAGGACAAATTTGCGACTAACTTATGACAAATCAATTAGAAATATTCTTCAAAAATTAGCGACAAAATAATTCATTTAGAATAATTAATTTTGCAAAGGAACTTACCAACAGAATAGTGAGAGTTGATAAATTATTAGTGTGGAAGTAGCGAGGGAAATATTCCGTTCTTGATTAGTGACTTGAATACACCAATAAAAATTTCCCTCGCTAAATTGTTTATGGATTTGCGACAGAGCAAATGGAAATATCCGTCATAAATCTGTGAAATTCTTGTTGTGTTTTCATCTTATGATCCATTCAGTTGTTGCCCAAGTCCTTCAGGAATTTCACATTTAAAGTCAGAAATGATAGGTATAGAGCTGACAATGCTATAAAATAAATGGTCTTGTAACATTTCTTCAACAAACATAACTTACAGATAATGAAAATTGTCAAATATAATTAAATATTAAGCATAAAAAAATAATAATTGTTTCATTATTAATTGAAATTACTTACAACTTTTTTAGCTTTCCTCTTTCTACATTCTTTTTTGTCTCATTGGTAGTGAATATAACAGGATGGGATTTTTTTCAATGGTGTCAACAACAAGAATGTACCAATGTTTATCATCATTTATTGGAATAAAGATTTGTAAACATAACAACGAATATGATTTTTTCTTATTTAAATATAAAATTCATCAATTTACTAGTATTCTTGGTTGGAGAAAAAATTACCTTATGTAACAAATCAGCATCACACATGAAATCATTCTTATAATATCCAATAACCATTTCTACTAGTGTCTTTTTGTCCAATGCATATTGCTGCCAATTGTATATTAAGAATAAAATTTACTTTATATTATTGACATATTTGAATAACAACATTCTTAATGGTAATGAACTAAAAAATTATTATACCATAAAAGTTGTAAGCAAGAACCAACGTGACATATATTCAGACTGATTTTTTTTTTCCCAAGTCAACTTGCAAGCAAGAAAGTTAAGGACCTACAAAATAAATTTGTTATTAATTTTTAATTAAATATAATAAATGTATAATTAATTATGATATGTAATTTACCTCTTGATCAACCATTATTTTAGGTATCAAAGTTAAAAGTCTTTTCCTTTCTCCATGACCCCATGATGATTTAATCAACACCTCCTCGCTACAAAAAAAAAAATAAAATGTCAAGTGTATAATTGAGGATCATAGTTATAGATAATAAAAAAAATCAATTATCTACCCAAGTAAATTATTAGGCTTGTTTGTTTAAAATATGTACGAAGTAGTCGTGGCCTCCATCTCATTAAGTATCATATCCGCTGGGGGTCTGAGGGAGACAAGCATCTACTAAAAATACAAAAAAGTAATACAATTGTTAAATTATATAAATAGTATCAATTCATTGAAATTTAAAACCAAATTATTAAACTTACATTTGGTATTTCAATTCCAGATTTTCTACCTTCACATTTACCAATAGCATTTGACCGATAAGGAATATTATTGTATGCAACTTCTTTTTTCACTTTCTACTTTATGAGAAAGCTTCATTGGCTTGATTGCAGTTTCAAACTAGTTGTCATCTTTAATAATGTTTATCTTTCTCATTAATTTTTATGTTGAAGCTGTCAGCTTTTCAATTAGTGTGCCCACTATTGCTTTAGACTTTGTTGTGGGTATTGGAGTGGTTAATGTGGTTTTAAGTAGTGGAGTTGCAGTAGTTGCAATGGTTTGTATCAGACTCTAAAATGACATGTTATTTACAACAATTAGTGCTAAATTGTTGACAACCTCTTTCAGATCTTCAATAGATGATTTTACACTTAAAATATCTTGCGTTACGGCACTACTCTTCTTGTAGCTATTAACATTGCAAAGTTATATTTCTAAAAATACGATAGTCATTTTAAAACATGATAATCAATATGAGCATATTTACCTTGAAGATTTTTTTATTACTTCTTTAGTCAATAACTTTCTTTTTTTTTTACCACTTTTCCTCGTATTTTCTTGTGGTTTAAGGGATATTGGTGAAGATTTCTTGCTATCATGCTTGCCAGAGGTTCTTTTAGATCCTATCATGGGCTGAAATAGTATGGAGATAGATTGAGTAGTATGGCTGACCACTTGCACAAATTGGATACGGTTAAATTCTTATTGTTATTGCCTCAAATTCCTAATAGAAAAATGGAAATATGTCATGTTATAATGTATTTTTGGATTTAAATCACAAATTGCTAAACATTTATTTATTGTGGCCAAAATAGTAGATTATGGATTTAAAATCACAAATTACTTACATTGTAATATTGTGGCAAAAATAGTAGATTTTGACATTTAAAATCACAAATATGTCATATTCTTATTGTTTTTGGATTTAAAATCACAAATTGCTAACATTTGTTTGGATTTCAAATCACAAATTACAAATAGAAATATGTCATATGCACATTGCAAATTGCTCATATCATTTATTTCTTGTGACGCGTTTATTTGAATTTCAAATCACAAATTACAAATGGAAATATGACATGCACATGGCAAATTGCTCAAATTGCTATTCAAATCCACAAATTAATGACGTACTCTTACCATAAAAATTGCCATTCAAAATGACCATTTATGACGTAATCTTACCATAATTACAAATCACAAATTGCTATCCAAATTCAACCACCATAAAATTTAAAAATAAAACATTACGTAATCTTACCATTCATGGAATTAGTATCATTAAAGCTATTAATTAAGAAATTAATGATCATCAGTGTTTTTTTACCTTATTCAATATATTGTTCCCTAGTATTTTCATAGCCAACTTATGACTTTTGTCCAAAAAAAAAAAATAACTTGAGGCAAAGGTCATTTTTGAAAATAATAATACTAAAGAGAACTCATTCCAAGGTTATTATTATTGACTCCTTCAATGATAGGATCCACTTAAATTTCAAATAAAATTTTCAATAACCATATCTTTTACATTGAGGGTCCATAAAAGTTAAATATATTAGTAGTTATCTTCCAAGATCAATTTTGTAATTATATTTTCACTCTCAAAACTAGAAACTCATTAGCCTAAAAAACAATAACGATAAAAATAAAGATGAGAGAAAAAAAATATAATTAAGGCCCCAATGCCTAAGCTAGTTTAGCCCCTAGACCTCAACCATTTTATAACTTTAAAGTAAGAATTGGATAAAGAAAATGGTAAAATGGAGAGCACCCCAAAACTAGTAGGCAAAGCATGTTAACCTTATCCTCCACCTACATTCTTACTATAAATCAATAAAGAATAAGTTTGCTCTATTTATCAGTAAGTTGTTATTGAACAACTTATTTTCAACTATTTTTAAATTTAAGTTAGGAATGAGAGCTTAAAAAAATAAATTTTTAAATTAGAAAAAGTGACATGATTAATATTTTATTTTAATAATTCTAAGCGTAACATGATGTTCGATAATATTTTTATAAATTAGAAAAAGTAACATGATTAATATTTTATTTTAATAATTTTAAGCGTAACGTGATGTTCTAATTTTTTTTTCATTAAAAAAAGTAGCTTTTAATTTAAGAAATTTTTATTAATTGGTGTTTGGCTCAAACACACTGTTAGTACTTTTTTTTTTTATTGAAATAATGTTTTTGAGGATTTTATATATTATATTTATAAAAAAGTATAAATTTTTTTAAAGATTTTAATTATTTCATATAAATTCTTAAATAATAATTTTTTTTCAATTGTACCTGTATCTATCCTATTATTGATTTTTTTATACTAATAATTCTTAGATTTACACTTTTTACGCATATGTTTTTAAATAATAATAATAAAAAAAGAATAAACAAAATGAGAACAAAAGGTGGTCAAAAAGGTGAAAGAGAGAAATGTAAGACAATGTACATGAGAAAAAAAAAATGAAAGAAAAGAGACCTTTAAAAAAGATACGGAAGAAAAGAAATAAAAGAAAAAAAAAACTTAAATCTTACTCAATTTATGATATTATTAATAAAATAATTAAAAATTACTCTCTAATAAAAAATATGTTGAATAAATTAATTTTAATATAAATTTTAATATAAAATATATTAACTAATTAAATTTAAATTAATATTTGATTACAAAATTTCAACTCCATAATATAATTATTATTCAAAAATAATGTAAAAAGAAAAATTATATAAAAAAAATAAATATAAAAAGAATAAAAGAAAAAAAAACAGTAAAAAATGAAATAAAAGAGACCTTTAAAAAAAGATGCGGAAGAAAAGAAATAATAAAAAAAAAAGAAATAAAAGTAAAGGAAGGTGGCCCAAAGAAAGCCTAAAATATTAAATAGATAGATAGATGTAAGTGAAACTTGAGCTTATTAGAATCATTGAATTAAAGTTCTAATTTAATATTAGTTATTGATTTGAGTTAAGGAGACTTAAATTTATATTAGTCATCGATACATAGTAAGTATTTAAGTATTTAATATTAGTTCTAACTTTTTTTTGCCGAACATCCACAAGCAAAATCTGCACACAGATAATTGTTTTTTTTTCAAGTTTTTTTTGTGATTTAAATAAATATGTTCAAATAATATACTATATATTGTCCAAATCATATGTCCACACAACTTTTTTTTTTTTAGAAAGAAATGTCCACTCAATTTTTTTGGATTAAAAATTTCCACTCAATATTAAAGTAAATATGTATCAAGATCATACAAACTTAATATGAAATAAAAAATCTTCATCCAATCGTCTATTTCTTGTTGATTGTTGTGCTTATTTCTTTGGATCAACACTTGGATGACCATGCAAACCAGCTAACAACATTAATAAATAAAATCAACTTAACTAAAACTCACTTATTGATAATTTTAAAAATTTGTACAAAAAAATAATAAAGTTGAATTTACCATGTTATCATCCACTATTAATCACTTGTTGAAGGAAACTATTCCAAGAGCCATGTTGCATTATGTTATAATACTGATGACAAAATAAACACACACACACACACAAATATATATATATATATATCTCAATCAAAAAGAGTAACAATTATAACAGCAAAACAAGTAAACACAAACCATATTAGAATGAAGTGGAGGAACAACACCACCATATACTTGAGAGTAAACAGGAAATTGGCCATAGTATGGTAAAAATGGACCCCCTTTTCATATGTTGCAAAGGGGGAATCATAGTCAACCCTTAAGAAGTAATTGGATTATCTCATGGGTTGCCTCTACTACCAAGGACCTGGATTGATGATGACAGTTTCAACAACAAAAAAAAATCAACAACGATTAATAAAGTGATTATAAATCATATCAATCATGAAGTCACATTACCAAAGAATCCACTCTTGCGGTCAATGGATTAGAATCGCCACTAGAGGCACTATTTTGGATAATCTATTCAAATACAATAGAGAGTTAAACAATAAAAAAAAAAAAAATTTAAACTAAAATACACAAGAACACACTAGAAAGGGGGGGTTGAATAGTGAGTTCAAACTTTTTCGCAAATACTATTAGTTCACAAGTTGCCTTCTTGGATATATGTTAGTTTAAATCAGCAAATATATCTTTGCAAGACAATCCTTTAAAAGACTTTCCAAAAGAGCACAGTGGGTAAGATAAATATATGTAATCACAAGACAACAAGTGAGAGCTTATTTTATACTAGTTCACTCAACCTGAGCTACGTCCAGTTCTCCTTTAACAACTATTAAAGGGTTCCAGTATAATCAAGTGATTACAAAACAAGTATTCTTCACTGCCACTTCTAGCTACAAGTATTCTCTATGCCACTACTGGCTACAAGTATTCTAAACCACTTTTTGTTACAAGTATGAATCTCCCCCTGAGATTATACTTCCCAAGTATTCTTTTGTCACTAAGCCACTCTTGGCTTTCTATACAAATATGTATAAGATTCAAATAGCTCTCAAAGAGAGGATAAGAACAATTGTTGAATCTATATGAGCTTGTGAAGGATGGTTTTCTCATTTTCTCTCAACTTGTGTTCAAGGCTCATGCAAAGTCTAAGACCAGACCATACTGAAGATTGACGCCTCTTCATTTAGATTTTTGGTATCTTCATACCTTAAGTCTTCTCCATTCGTCTTAGTCTAGTGTTGTCTATTTTATGCCATAACATGTATGGATGATGGCATTGTATTATTTATTATAGACTAAGCTAGAAATTTTCATGCTAGATGTTTGATTTGCTTTGTTTTCTTCTATCTCTAGCATCACTAGATGATTTGCTTACTTAGGAACTTATTCTGAGAATTGCAATTGATTACACTACTTGGGAATTGATTACCAAATGACCCAAATTTTTTTTGAACCATCTTTGGTATCAAGTTAATAGATTACCAACAATTGCAATCGATTACAATGTTGTTTTCAAATTTCAGAAATTGCCCTGTTTCAATTGCAATCGATTACCATCGAGCTGCAATCGATTACAAGTCAATCTTTGAAACTCAGAATTGACTCTGTCTCATTTGCAATCGATTATAATAGATGACAACAAGTTTAAATCACCTTCTGATACATGGGATAATCGATTACACCTTAACTACAATCGATTATATCTAGTATAACGGTCATTTTGAAAGATTTTCAAGGTTCATTCTTTGTCTAACAAACTCTGAATCTTTTTTACCCATCTTATATATTTGAACCCATAGCATCTCATGCAGAGAGACAATCATTCACAATATCTTTTCTATCTTTCATTTGTTAAAATTCAAATCCTTTGGTTTGTTTTCTTAGATTTGATATTGCTCTGAAAAGCTTTCTCTTTGCTTTTTGCACAATTAGTTAATCTTTTGTGAGTTTCTAAAAACTCATCTTGCTCATATTGCTATACACTTTTTGAGATAAAAACCTCTAAGCCCATACAACTATGTTCCTCTCTTGTTCATATATGAATTGAGGTTATTCAACGTTTGTTCTTGACTGCTATACTTACTCAAATTGGAGTTCTTCAAATGATTCTTACATTAGATTAATCAACACATAAAGGTGTATTCGTTCTCGAATATTTTTCTATTTGATATTGTTTGTTTAGCATTGTAGGAAGAGAATTCCAAAATGTTGTGTTGTTGTTAGGAAAGGTTTTCCTAATCTTGTTACTAGAATGGTGTTGTTCTAGTGTTTAGAAATTGAATGTTGATGGTGTGCTCACATTTAGTTTTTTAGGTTCCTGTTTCAGGTTGTGAAATCAAGATTTTTTGTGGAATTTGTGTGTATGGTGTTTGTAACAATTTCATAGTGGAACTCCTTGTTATAAGGAAAAATTGGATGTAGATCGGTGGTTGATCGAACCTGTATAAAATCTACAAGCTTAATCTCTATATCCCTTCATCTTTTTCAATTTAGATTTTGATCTTTTATCAAGTTTATTTGTTCTAATGAAATCTGTCATAAGTTGAGGTTGTTCTGGTTTATTCATTCAATATCATATTTCTGAAAATGATTTTTTGTTAAAACTTCAAGAGAGGTGGTGAAAAGTTTTTACTAGTGAAAAGAATCTGAAATTTTACTTTGTATCAATTCATCCCCCCCTCTTGATGTGACCGGCTGATCCTAACACATACAATAGTCTCAGACAGACTATGTGAAGTCTTGGGACAGACAACACAACTGTAGGACCAAACTATGCATATATACTAGACCAAACCATGTATGGAACATGATCAGACAATGCATAGTCAAGACAGACCGTGATTAAGGTAGGCCAAACGATGTCTGAAGCTAGACCAGACCATGTCTGTCATTCCAGACCATGCTTAATTAGACCAGACTATGTCTGTTAAGCCAAATGTTGTCTGTGTAGGAACAGAACATGATCTGTCATATGTGATGAGGAATATGTGCTTTAGAATTAATTCTTTACACAAATAAAGGCACTATTGTTATAGAAAGAAAGGGAGATACTCTCTAAACTTACTTTCTTCTATTCCTCATATTGCTTGCATGTCTCGAATTGTGTGAAGTGTTTAGGTACAGCCAAAAGATTGATCAACATTGAGATGCACACCTTAAGCTAAAAGCTAACTATGACAGTTAAAGCAAATTCAACACTCTTTTATGAGACAACGAAAACCTATCTTCTCCAACGTTCAAATCCATGAAGCTCACTATATAAAGATGCTTCCATGCAACGAGAAGACTAATGGACTGAAACGAAACTATCCAAAAGAAAACTGAATAGCAAGCAAAGCACTCTGAGAAAAGAAAAACCCAATGAGAAACATGAGCCAAGAGAAAAGAGAATACCCATCTTCTACAAGCTCATACAGTTTCAACACTTGTTCATATCCTCTCTTTGAGAGTTATCTGAATCTTATACATATTTGTATAGAAAGACAGGAGTGACTTAGTGATATAAGAATACTTGGGAAGTATAATCTCAGGGGGAGATTCATACTTATAACTAGTAGTGGTTTAAAATACTTGTAGCCAGTAGTGGCATAGAGAATATTTGTAGCTATAAGTGGCAGTGAAGAATACTTGTGTTGTAATCAGTTAATTATAGTGGAACCCTTTAATAGTTGTTAAAAGAGAACTAGAGGTAGCTCAGGTTGAGTGAACCAATATAAAAATAAGCTTTCATTTACTATCTTGTGATTACATACATTCATCTTGCCTATTGTTCTCTTTTGGAAAGATTTTCAAAGCTTTGCTTTGCAAGGATATATTTGCTGGTTAAAACTTACATATATCCAAGAAGGCAACTTGTGAACTAATAGTGTTTGCGAAAAAGTTTTCTAACCCATTATTCAACACCCCCCCTTCTAATGTGTTCTTGTGTATTTCAAAAATCACCTTTAGCCTCTTCAGTTTCTCCTTTAGTATGTAAGCTCCCCAACCTGACACCATCATTGGTGAATAATTCTCCTCCACCACTTGCATAAAAGATGGATGATCAAACCAAGCATTCATGATCCTGAATGGTTTTATGCCCCAATCCTACTTACCATATTTCAACACTAGTGGGCAATGATCAGATACATTACGCTCCATGATCAATTGAATAGAGTTAGGCCATAGGTTCACCCACTCCTCACTGAGAAGAAATCTATCTAGTCTACTGAGAGCTTTGCCTCCTCTTGAGAAGAAATCTATCTAGTCTACTGAGAGCTTTGCCTCCTCTTGAGAAGCATGTGAATTTCTTTCTAACCAAAGGCACCTCCACTAGCTCCATAGCCTCTATGAAATCATTGAATTTAGATATCTCCAAACCACCACACCCTAGCACTATACTGCTCCCCCTCCTTTCCCCATGTGATCATACAACATTGAAATCCCTTGTTAAGCAACACACTCCACCCCCCAATACACTCATCAGCCCCTTGAGTTCATCCCATAAAATATGTTTTCCTGCTAGCACACATGGTGAGTATACGTTAACCATATTAACCACTAATCCATCCTTCAACCATTGGCCTCTAATGCACAAATAGCTAACGCCTGTAACTACCCTCACAACATTGAAACATCCCTTCCCCTATAGATTTAACAGACCACCAACAATGTTGATCACTGGTACTTCTTTCCAATCCACCTAATTCTCACCCCATAGTGCATTACATGTTATTGTAGATACACTCTCAGTTTTTGTTTCATGCAATAAGACAAAATTCACTCCTTATTCTTTAATTAATTTCCTCAATCGTCTCCACTTCACCCTCCCCCCTAATCCCCTTATATTGTAGCATAAAATCTTCATGGACAACCCGTCTTTGCCCCTTTACCTTTAGTCTTCAAACCCTTATTGTCGCCTTCTATATCTCTAGCTTTCAATTTATTTAATGTAGCCAAAACTAGTTTGCTTTCCCCTGTGAACGTTGCCCTAATGATCTCGCTTCTATCCTTCATATTCAAAGCTTCCTTCGACTCTGTCTTCAGCCAATCCTTGCAGCGTTGCTTCATTTGTTTATAGATAGAGTCAGACACACAACCTCTTTTGCCCATTGTTCTAACTTCTCTTTTGAAATTTCCAAACAATTGATTCTTCTTATGTTGTGAATGTGAGCTATCAATTTGTGAACCCTTGAACAGACCCCTCCAATCAAAGGGTTCATTATATGTATTACCCCCAATATTCAAATTCTTCCGCTTCTGCTCCTTTGCATTTTCCCCCCAATTGTACTTCGCCTTCATAGAGAAGAACATTGATGGCCCAATCCCTTTCTCCACAAGCTTTCTATTGATCCTCAAAATCATTCTACTACACCACCCTTTTCCGCACAGCCTTGATATCCTTTTGGTTCCAATTCCATGTTTGGAATTATTTTAAACAGAAGCACCTCTAGTCTCATTGTTACTTATCGGCACCACCTTGTTAGTTTCAACCACACCTCATTGATGTCCCTTTGTACTGTCCATGGGCTCTTCCTGTGTGTCATAACCTAATGTCCCAATACTGTTTTGCTCCTTACACCCCACACTTCGTGAGACACAATTATCAAACTTTTATGACTTGTTGACAGAATTGGGCCCTCCTTCATAGACATATTCAAGTTTTCAGTAAATGGCCCAACTTGTGCATGGCCCAAAAATAAATTTTTCAAAGAAGGACCAACCCCAATGGTCATGCTACCTAGCTCCCCCTACCAAGTCTATTTCTTGACATCCTCCTTGCTTTTGGTAGAATCCCCATCTATTTCCATCTCCTTGGTCACTTCATTTCCTTTTTTGTGAATATCTTGAGCCACCACCTTGTTTTTTAATCTGTCATCGTTATCACAGTTGTCGACATGCGTATGCCTTTGTCTCTTTGCCAATTTTTTATAGTTTCTGATTAGTAGGTCTTGTTTGTTGGGTAAAGACATGGACTGTTGGTGAAAAGGTGTTGGGTCCTCATGCTTTCACGTTGTATTAGATAAGGATTCTGTTATTGTACAGTTTGTATGTTCCTACGATAGATTTTAAACTTGTCTAGTTCTTGCTCCAGAGCTATCCAATTTCATATGGTGCACATGTGCATAATTAATTTCTAGTAGTTTCTCTTTCTCATCTTAAGGTTATTTTCTGTATTATGTGAGTACTACATACATGCAAGTATTGAATTTTTCATTAATCTTTCATATTAAACATGAAACGGAGTTGGTTTTTAAGTGTTATTTATCTTAACATTTTTTTTTTATCATTGAAGTAGTTGAAATTGTGGAATTACTAGTGTTTAAACTCATGGGCAATCCCATTAAAAAAGAAAAACTCATTGGGTATCGATCATTAATATTTGTTATTAGACAATTTGAAGAAGAGTGACAAACTCTCAAAATTTATAATGTTGATTTATATCTATACAATATACAAAGGGAATAGCTTGAAAAAAAAAGTTTTGCTCTTTTTTTTTCATAGACCTTTATGCTCTTCAAAATATAAATATATAATAATTATTCATATTTTTATTCTTGGCTTAATTACTATTTTGGTCCCACTATTAATTTAAAACGTTCAATTTTGTCTTACTATTTTTAAAATGTTCAATTTTATCTCACTATTTTTAAAAGATTCAATTTTGTTCCATTATTATTATAAAATATTCAATTTCATCCCACTTTTTTAAAAAAAAAATATTCAATTAATAGTGAGACGCAATTGAAACATTTCAATTAATAATGGGACGAAACTGAATATTTTTAAAATAGTGGGATAAAATTAAACATTTTAAAAATAGTGGGACAAAATTGAACATTTTAAATTAATAGTAAGACCAAAATAGTAATTAAGCATTTATTCTATTTTATTCGCAATGGCGATGACAGAAACTTTGTTCCGCCTTAATGTCTTATAAATGCCTATATTTCAATTTTATTAAGGGGGCCATAAAAGAATTTTATATAGAATTTTTAAAGAAAATTCAAAAATTTGGGGTGATCATGGCCTCTGTTTATTAGTATCCTTTAATTAATTGTTTTCTATGTAACTATCCACTACTTAAAAATACAAAGAGGCACGAAGTGCCACTCTCCCCACTAGTATGAGGGAAGATAGATTTATTCGTGGGGAGTGACGTCGTGACGGTGTGACGGTGTGCGGGCTGAGTTGTGAACCCAATTGGGGCTATTTGTATAAACTAATTATAGATGTGATAAAGTGAGGTGAAATGAAATTGTGATTTGAGAGAGGTCATGTGAGGTAAGAATGGAATTTTAAGTGAATGTTTGAATTTTAACTATCTAATTTAATCTAACGGATGAGGATGTCTATTCTCATTCTCATGTAAGAATGTTATTCTCATATGGTCCGTGGGATCTAGAAATTTTCTTTAGTGGAGGCAATAAAATTTTTATAAATCTCTTACTCTCTTTTAGTTCGGAATAGTGTTTCTTTTTAAAAATTTGACGTGTTTAATGTCAGAGAAACAATAAATATCATAAGAAAGAAAACGATAAAATTACTATCAATTTATTTTCACTTTTGTTTTTTATAATTTTTTACATTGATTTTGAAAAAAAAATGAGTTATGGGGGCAAACACCAAATTTTCTATGGGGAATGATTAAGTTACAAGACTAACTCTAAAAGTGTTACACTCCATCTTCACCATTCATTTCTTAAGATCTTACCCTTAACCATTATATCTTAAGAAAATGAATGATGAGGATGGAATGTAACTCTAAAAGAATTATTGTTTGTGTAACTTGATCCCTCTTATATACATACATACACACACACACAAATGGAAACTTTTGACAAGTGTCACCACCAAGAACAACTTCACCAAAATCAACAAATAACAATACTAACCATTTTAGGAATATACTCAAAGAAAAGAAAAGAAAAAACAAAAAAGAAAGTTGAGGATTGTTTTTAGGTTAAACTAGTTTGTGAAACAATGGATTTGATTGTCGAAAAGAAAATTCTAAAACAAAAGCCCAATGGGTTTAAACAAAAGGTTGGTGAGGTAGTTTTTTTTTAGGTTGTGATTCAATTTTGCAGACAACCAAAACCAAAAGAAACAAAGGAACACAAATGACACTTAGACCCGACCCATTCAAACAACGATAATGGCAACAATGCATAGAAAGTGAGTTCTGATACTCTGCATCTTTACAACACTAGCCACAAAGACAACCTAGAGGAGCTCCAACCAAGGTAAATTCTCAAATTAACATTTCAAGTCTGCAATTCACCAAAATGGAAAAAAAAAGAAAAGAAACCAATCATCTGGTCTTGAACATCTCTACTTCTTTGACATGGAAAGAAGATTTTGTGGAGCTCCGTCCAAGGTAACATTTGAATTAGGATACAATTTGAATTTGAATTTGGGGATTTTTATTGGTTAATTTTTTTTGCATAAAAGCTCTATATAAACTATGCATGTTTAGTTTGGTCTCAACTTTTGCAAATGTTGAAAGTATCACCTCTTTTATATTCTATTGACTATATTTCTGTCATGGCAAACAACTTCCACTCTATTGCAGAGCTAACTCTTGAGAATGATAATTGAAAAATTATGATGAAAGTCATATGCCTATGGGTGGTGAAGGACTTAGCAAAGTCCAAGATACCTCTTCTATCATAATTTATTTCAAGAGAGGATAATTAATTTTGATAAGAGAGAGAAATGATTTATTTTAATTAATGGTAAATACCCAATTTCATCTTTGAAAATGTAATTCACTAAAAAATTCGTCTCTTCAAGATGATAAATTAAAATTTAGTCTCTGAAGTGTAAAAAGTGCGACATATTAGTTTTACCATCAAGTTATGTTTGTTATGTCTAACGTCCGTGCCTGTGTGGCATCTCAAGACTAATTTATTAGTGACACTTTGGCTGCTCACTCACAAGACTAATTTATCAGCAAAATGTTGATGGACTAATTTGTCATTTTGAAAATTGATTTTTTTACTGGCTATATTGGTGTAAGGGTTGATTATACTTTGGTTTGCCGACTACATTGACAGTAAGTGTATCATCCATGGACTATATAACAATACTAACAACTAACATTTGGCAATAAATAAAATAAAATGACATTAAGTGACTTTGTTCAGTGACTTATTTGTTAGTAAGTTGTAAATTTTCCAGGCATCGAGCTTACTTGGTTGCATATTGCAACCATAAAACATTACACAAATAACCAATGAAGATTATAAAAGATCAACATAATCAAAAGGCTGAATAAATCGTTATACAACTGAAATACACAAGAACACACTAAAAGGGGGGTTGAATAGTAGGTTAGAAAACTTTTTCGCAAACACTATTAGTTCACAAGTTGCCTTCTTAGATATATGTATGTTTAAACTAGCAAATATATCCTTGCAATGCAAAGTTTTAAAACCTTTTCAAAAGAGCACAGTATGCAAGATGAATAAATGTAATCACAAGACAGCAAGTATAAGCTTGTTTTTATACTTGTTCACTCAAACTGAGCTACGTCCAATTCTCCTTTAACAACGGTTAAAGGTGTGTCTTCTCTGAAGCTTGAGAGGGGAGTGGTTCCTTCAATGTTGAATGGTCTGTTGTTTTAAGATGGAGTAGCAAACACTTCAAGAGACTGGATGACTATTGCTTCATCCACATCAGATCTAGAAGAGATGTTAACAGTCTTAGAGTGATGGTAGGAAACCACTGCGTCTAACATTTTTGATATGGTGACAGGTGATGGGGATTGGTAAGGTGGAATGGTAGTGTCTGGTGGAGTTTGTGGGGATGTCATTGTTTGAGTAACAATCTGAGTAGATGTTTCAAATTGTGCCTTAGATTGAATAGTAGGTTCAGTCTGTTGGGTGATCATCTGTCTAGTGGGGGCAGAAGTAGGTACATCTTCTATCTGAACAATGAGTTTAGACAGTGGCCTTTGCTTAGTCTGTGCTTGGGCACCAAACTATGCAGCTAATATTTGGCTTACTATCATCTGTGTAGGTGACACAAACGACAGAGGTTCAACAAACAGTGCATCTGTTATTGCTTCTGTTTAAGGTAGAGAGGGTGTTGTTTGAGGAATATTCTTCCTTAGACGTTTATGGGTTGAGCGAGGATGAGTGGGTAGAGTGAAAGTGGAGGTAGGAATACTTGGAATGGTAAGAGTGGGGTTGGAAGACAGTCCAAGCCTTTCATTTTCCAATATGACCTTCCTCTTGACAATCAACTTCTTGGCTGTGGTGTTGGGAGGTCTGATGGTCTAATTCAATGGTCTGGTCTCCACTTGATTATCTGCTAGGCCTCTTGAAGACCAGCCCTTAATCTTCTTTTGATTAAGTAGCTTCAGCAATTGTGAGAGCTACTTTCCCAATATCTATTATGTCCTCCATAGACTATAAGGGTTTGACAAATGGTATAACAACTCCTTTGCCTTTCTATTGAGCCCTTGTCTTCACCCTTACTACAGGTGGTCTGGGTGGAGCTTGTTGGACCATCTATCGTTGCCTCTTAGCAAGTGACTCCATAGTAAACTGTACTGTAGCCTTGCGTGTTGTCTGGACGGTCTGTAGATCTACAATAACAAGTCTTTTCAGCTTACTTGCAAGAGGCTAAATTGATGCAGCTTCATCATAGATGACAACAGCCTTTTGCACTCTTCCTCTTCTTGGTTTGCTTCTTTTGACCTTTAGCATCTTAATCAGAAGGTTGAGGGAACCTGGCAAGTGATCCCTTTAAGATTTCAAATCCCATGTTCAACTTGAGCAAATTGGAGGATGTCAACATCCTCAAATAGACGAATGGACCTTCTACAGTGACATAGTCCAGTTCATCTGGTCTTCCTGATTGAAGTTCTCTATACAATCTGTTGTAGCAATGAGCATTTCAAAGTATCTTGTTTATCAGGACTGTGTAGTATGTGTCCATAGATGTTGACAAGTACTATATGTGGCTGATCATATCTGTGGAGGGCAAACACATGATCCCTAGACACAATCTTGTGCAAGATGATCTTATTGATGATGTTCAGCATCAGCTTAGATAGTGGAGGGAAGGAGGCTGGATGAAACTTCTTCTTGTTCTTGGCCACTTCATAGTTAGGCCCAAGAATGAACCTTTCCACTGTTCCTTCAGCCAAGTTGGAGTCCCATTCCTTAGAAAAGTAGTTAGAGTGCAACTCGCACCCTATAGCTTGAGCAATGGATGTGCAGGAAACAGAAACATCACATCCATACACTCTGCTAGCAATCTCATTCCCCTTGATTGTAGCATTCGTCAAGAACTCCCTTATCAGTCCAAGAGTAATCTTACTGGCGATCATTGAAGAACCCCCGAATGCCAACAAACTCAAAATACTTTGAGACGTTGAGGCCCCATTCCTCCAAATAAGGAATGTCAATGAAGTACTCCACATGGATGTTCCCAATGTAGGAACCTCGTGGCTTGATGAGGTTGTTCTCCATGTCATTGAGGTTACTTTCTCTTTGACCTATGGATCAATGTTTGAGGCCGAACTGTTGGTGTCCATTGTCGACTCAAGAATTGGCTCCTCATGGTGCTCATTAGAAGCTTGAGAGGCTACGAGTGAAGGTGGTTGCTATAAAGAGGATCCCTTGGTTGGGTTACCTTTGGCCATGGTGAGAGGTGAGTGTTTAAGGTTTCTTGGAGTTCTTGGTTGCAAGGAATGCTGAGAGAGACAAATGAAAGTACAAAAGCTTAGGGAATACATTTTGGCAACGGTAGACTTAAATAGGCAATGAGTGTGCATTACATATGATGGTACGGTTAAAGAATGATTGAGACAACTCATTAATGAAAGGATTGAATGTGCATATTGCGTTTTTAAAAATCCACATGGTCTGGCTCATATTTTAAGCACGAAACACGTGGCATGCACATGCCCCACTTAAGTAAAATGCTAGACAGTCTGTCCTTAGTTTTACTAGTGGACAACAAACAATCATAAAACATTAAGTCACACAAACCATCCCAATCTTTTCTCTCAAAAAGATCAGTCTATTTTCAGTAAGGGGTTTTGTAAAGATATCAACAAGCTAATTGTCTATCTTGATAAATTCCAAATTAATGGTCCTCTTCTGAACATGGTCTCTTATGAAATGATGTTTTATTTATATATGTTTGGCTCTAAAGTGTACGGTTGGATTTTTCGAAAGAGATATAGTAGCAATACTATCACAGAAAATAAGAATGTTACTCTCAAATATGTTGTAGTCTTCAAGTTGATTCTTGATCCACAAAATCTGAGAGCAGCAACTTGTAGCTGAGATGTATTCTGCTTCTACTATTGATAATGCTATTGTTCCTTGATTTTTGCTAAGCCATGACACCATGTTGCCTTCAATAAAGTGGCAACCTCCACTGGTGCTTTTTCTTTCAATTCTGTCTCTAGCATAGTCAACATCCCAATAGCCTGTCATCTTATACTCTTTTTGCCTTTTAAACCAAAGACCAGGATTAGGTGTTCCAAGCAAGTATCTAAATATTCTTTTAACAACAAATAGATGTACTTCCCTTGGATCAGACTAAAATCTGGAGTAGAGGTAGACACTGAACATTATGTCTAGTCTGGATGTAGTCAAGTAGAGTAGAAACCCAATCATTCCTTTGAATTGAGTGATATCTACTTTCTTTGATTCTTCATCAAGTTCAAGTGATGTTGTTAGATGCATTGGTGTTTTCATGATTTTGGCATCATCCATCTTGAATTTCTTCAAGAGTTCTTTCAGATACTTGGTCTGATGTATGAAGATCCTTTTATTGGTTTGCTTGATCTGCAGTCCTAGGAAGAATTTCAGTTCTCCCATCATGCGCATTTCAAACTCAGTCTACATCAATTTTGAGAACTCCTCATAGAGTTTTTCATTAGTAGCACTAAAGATAATATCATCTACATAAATTTGGACAATCATGAAATCAGAGGAGTAGTTTTTGCAGAACAGTGTAGTATCTATCTTTCCTCTTGTAAAATTATGCTCAATCAAAAATGAACTGAGTTTTTCATACCATGCTCTAGGAGCTTGTTTAAGACCATACAAAGCTTTATTTAATTTAAATACATGGTCTGGAAAGATAGTACTCTCAAACCCAAGGTTGTTTTATATAAACTTCTTCTTTGATTACACCATTGAGAAATGCACATTTTACATCCATTTGATAGAGTCTCATATTTCTATGAGTAGCAAATGAAAGTAAAAATCCTAATTGCCTCAAGTCTTGCTACTAGAGCGCATGTCTCCGTATAATCAATACCTTCCTGTTATGAGTAACATTTGGCCACTAATCTAGCCTTGTTCCTCACAACCTTACCATTCTCATCTAGCTTGTTTTTGAAGACCCACTTAGCACCAACAGCTTCCTTGTTGTCTAGTAGCTTCACAAGTTTCTAGACATCATTCTTTTGAAATTGGTCTAGTTCTTCTTGCATTTCTTGGACCCAGCTTTCGTCTTCCATGGCATCATCAATGTGCTTGGGTTCTATCTCAGACAATAAAGTTGTTTGTTGGAAGGATGATCTTGTTTTCATTGGTGCTTGAACCTCTCCAATAATCTGGGAAGGAGGATGGTTTTTTTATCATCATTTTGTTGTTGCTTTGTGGTTCTCTGATTTCCTCTTCATCATCAGAGATGATATGGTAACAAGAAGTAAAGGGTGGTGCATCAGATGCAGACAAATTGCTATCATCAAATGGTCTGATCCTTGTCACTGCATCTTCTAATCTAATATCTGCAAATGAATCTTCTAACTCTAATAGTTTCCTATCAGGTTAAGTGTCATTGAATCTTACATGGATGGCTTCTTTAACATTTTTGGTTCTAGAGTTGAATACTCTGTATGCCTTAGATGTTTCAGAATATCCAAGTAAGATGCCTGTGTCACACTTTGAATCAAACTTACCTAAGTTGTCTTTTGTGTGAAGAATGAAACATTGACATCCAAAAGGATGGAAGTATGATATGTTGGGTTTCCTTCCTCTCCACAATTCATATGGAGTCTTTTTAATGATAGGCCTAATATAAATTCTATTTTGCAAATAACAGGAAGTATTTATAGCTTCTGCCCAGAAGTGCTTAGGAGTTGAGTTATTGATCACCGCTATTATTGCTCATAATTAATTCTTAATTTATAATGGTTATCTTATTTTTCTCTTATATGATACTTTGTTTGACCTTAAGTAATTAAGATTTAACAAATATTAGGATTTAATCTTATACTTTATCTTTTCAAGATTTTATTACTTTTTACTAAATATTAGGATTTAAATTTATATCTTTATTTGTTATGATTTTATTAGTTTTACATTATCTTTGTAAAGATTGGATACATTGAAGCAGTTGGAATGCACCTATTTAAAGACAGTCAGACGCATAGGATTGACACACTTGGGAAGAGAGTTCTATGCTACTGAAGGCTGGAGCTTAAGAGTGCAATTGTTTTATTCTTCCAAACACCAAACACTTTTTCTTTAATTTCTTTTTGGTTCCTCATGTCTATGAGGAGTTAATTTTCCCATTGTTGGGGGTTTGGTGAACTAGACGACTCTTCATGTAATTCATCTCTATATCTATTCAATTTTTATTCCATTGTTTGTTCTTCTTTCTACTCTTAAATTCTCGTTTTATAGTTAGGCCTACTATAATTGCATGTTTTATATCTTTAATCGTTATTGGAAAATACTTTTAAACTATGAACTGAAAGAGGTCCCTAATAGACTCTATTGCTAGACATAGGGTAGTGTCTATTAGCCTTTTCGTGAACCTCCGCTCTTCACCAAGTTGCTTAGCTTGACTTGCTAAGGAATTAGGAGTTAAGTTAAGCAACTTAGATTTTCTCATGTGAGACATCACAGCTAAAGTATCATTATAGGTTAGGAAACAATGCGTATGAATTCTGAGTAGAGAAAATCTATACAATTACATTGATCGAAAGTCTAGTGCAACCAACCCCCCAACATTTTTTTACTCTTGATTACAAACCTTTATCTTTTTATCTTTTTAAATTTAAATCACATCGTTTATCTAATCTTATTTGATTTATTATTTTTAATTTTGCACATTATCTTTACCTTTATCTTCATCAAATTATTATTCACTTAGATATAATATTAAATTGATAGTTTAATACCAGCAAATCTCTGTGGATATGATCCTCAAACTTTATCCATTGTATTACTTGACAAATTTGGTACACTTGACAAAAGAAATCTAAAAGGATGGAAGTATGATATGTTGGGTTTCCTTCCTCTCCACAATTCATATGGAGTCTTTTTAATGATAGGCCTAATATAAATTTTGTTTTGCAAATAACAGGAAGTATTTATAGCTTCTGCCCAAAAGTGCTTAGGAGTTGAGTTATCATTCAACATGGTTTTGGCCATTTCTTGCGATGACATGTTCTTCCTCTCAACATCACCATTTTGCTGTGGTGTTCTAGGTGTTGAGAAGTTGTGAAGAATTCCATTTTCTTCACTGAACCTTTGAAAACTTTCATTTTCGAACTCTCCTCCATGGTCACTTTTGATAGAAATTATACATACACCTTTTTCATTTTGAACACGTTTACAAAATTTATAGAACACCTTAAAAGCCTCATCATTGTGAGTGAGGAATATAACCCATGTCCATCTAGAATAGTCATCAACTATTACCAGTCCATATCTCTTCCCTTTAAGAAAGGTTTTCCTTGTTGGTCCAACAAGATCAATATGTAATAGTTCTAATGGTCTAAAAGTCAAAACAATATTTTTACTTTTAAAAGAGGTTTTCACTTATTTCCCTTTCTGACATGCCTCACAAAGTAAGTCATTTTCATATGACATTGTTGGCAGTCCTCTTACAAGGCTATATCTTTGCAATTTTGAGATTAATCTCAAACTTGCATGGCGAAGCTTCTTATGCCATAACTAGTGACTTTCTTTGACAGACAGTAGACATGATACATTTTGATCCTTTAGTTCATCAAGGTTAATCTTATAAAGATTGCCTCGTCTCTTTGTAGAGAAGAGATGTGAACTATTAGAGTCTTTGACTATGCATGATTCCTTGTTGAAGGAAACATCATATGCACTGTCGCAAAATTGACTTATGCTCAGTAGATTGTGTTTTAGTCCTTCAACAAATAACACATTTTCAATAGAGAGACTTGGAGGAACTCCTATCTTACCATTACCCCTTATTCTCCCTTTTTGATTACCTTCGAAAGTGACTATACCACCATGCAATGGTTCCAGGTCTAGGAACATAGACCCTGCGCCCATCATGTGATGTGAGCAACCATTGTCCAGGTACCATGATTGGTGTTTCTTTTTTGCCATCATGGACATCTACAACAGGAATTATTTTGTTTTTAGGTACACATTCTTTTGGGTCCTTTGGTGTTAGTCTTAGAAGCAGATGATTTGCTTCTTGTACACAATTTCTTGCTTTTGGACTTTACATGTCCATTTTTAGAATGAGATCTATTGGAAGAAGCCTTATTCTCAATTGCTTCTTTCTTTTCTATGAATCTAAGGCCAAATTTGTCATGTGGATGTCTGTTGTATGAAATGATTTTCTTTAAATTTTCAGACCCACTGAAAAATTTGCTTAGAGTGCTCTTGAGAGATGCAACTTCTTTGTGCAATTGAGCAACTTCAACTTCATCCTTACTCAAGGGTCTCACCTTGTTTAATTCATCAGTTTTCTTAATTAATTCATTCAATTGCCTTCTACGTTGTCCTTTCCTATTCAAAGTTCACTTCTGCTTTTAATTAAGCATTGGTGATCTATGGTTGGTTTTTGAAAATCATCAGTTAGAGCATTACTAGTTGTGACCAATGTAGAACATTTGTCAGACAGCTCAGTAAATGAAGACCCAAGTTCTTCATGCTCTTTTGAAAGTTTTTTTAATTTCTTTTTCATAGATAAATAGGCTTTCGAATGAATAAATGAGTTGCAAAGAAGTTCTTGATAAGCTTCTTGAAGAGAGATAAGATCATTGAGGTCTACCTCTTGTTCTTCATCATCTGCAGCCTCGGACGCAGATGTTAATGGAGTGTTGTCTGGTGCATCTTCCTCATCAGACACAGACGATGTGGGGGTTGTGTCTGCCATCAGACAAAGATAAGCTTCTTCATCCGTTGAATCATCTAGATCTTCTCATGTGGACATCAGTCCTTTCTTCTTCTTGGGAAATTTGCTCTTGACTTTTTCTTTTCCTTTGCTGAGCTTTGGACATTCTGAATTGAAGTGTCCAAGCTTCTTTCACTCATAGCAAACGATAGGATTTTTCTCTTTCTTCTCATGATTTGCTAAGAACTTTTTGTTGAAGTTCTTCCATCTCGAACTACCTTTCTTTCTCCACATCTTGTGGATTCTTCTTGAGATGAAAGAGAGTTCATCATCTTCTCTTGAGTCCCCTTCGCTTGAGGATAAAGGTTCTTCTTCTAACTCTTCAGCCTTTAGAGCTTTGGGAGTCCGTCCTTTGGGTGGTCTGGAAGACTAACCTTTTGATGATGATGACTCTTTAGGTGTTTTCTGATTGGGCTTGTGAGCCTTTAGAGCCAAAGACTTGCATTTCTTTAACTTAGTGTCTCCTTGTAGCTCTTGCTCATGCAGCATTAGGATTCCCACGAGCTCTTCGAGAGGCATATAATCTAAGTCCTTGGAAGCTCTAATGGCTGTAACCTAAGGTCTCCATTGTCTAGGCAGGCTATGAAGAATTTTTTCAACATGTTTGAAGTTTTCGAAACTTTTACCAAGGTTTTAAAGCTCATTCAAAATGGTTTGAAATCTAAACATCATACTGATAATAGTTTCATTTTCTTCCATAATAAAGAGTTCATATTCTCTGGTGAGAACACTTACCTTATTCCTTTTTACCTGTGAGGACCCTTCATAAGTTATTATGAATGTGTCCCATATATCCTTGGCGGATTTGAATTGGCTTATCTTTCTGTGTTCAGTTTCTAAGATGCATTCATGTATTGCATTCCTTGCTCTGGAGTTTAAGGCAAATCTATGCTTTTGTTCCTCAATCCATTGTTCCTTTAGAATCTCAACATCTCCATCATCAACTGGAATATAATTTTCGTTTTCTACAACATCCAACATGTTTATGTGGCATGATTCAAAGTATGTCTCCATTCTTTGTCTCCAATATGTGAAGTTTTCACCTTATGTATGGAGGCTTGTGGATACCCTTCTATGGAGGTTTGTGGATACCCTTCTCCATACTTGTGTAGGATCCTTAGCTTTGTATCTGTGAAGATAGTTATTAGAGATCGAGCTCTGATACCAACTGAAATACACAAGAACACACTAGAAGGGGAGGTTGAATAGTGGGTTAGAAAACTTTTTCACAAACACTATTAGTTCACAAGTTGCCTTCTTAGATATATGTATGTTTAAACCATCAAATATATCCTTACAAGGCAAAGTTTTAAAACCTTTTCAAAAGAGCATAGTATGCAAGATGAATAAATGTAATCACAAGACAACAAGTAAAAGCTTGTTTTTATACTGGTTCACTCAAACTGAGCTACATCCAATTCTCCTTTAACAACGATTAAAGGGTTCCACTATAATCAATTGATTACAAAACAAGTATTCTTTGACTACCACTTCTGGCTACAAGTATTCTCTATGCCACTACTAGCAACTAGTATTCTAAACCACTACTAGTTACAAGTATGAATCTCTCCCTAAGATTATACTTCCTTAGTATTCTTTGATCACTAAGTCACTCTTGGCTTTCTATTCACATATGAATAAGATTCAAATAACTCTCAGAGAGAGGATATGAAAAAGTGTTGAATCTGTATGAGCTTGTAGAAGATGGGTATTCTCTTTCCTCTCAACTCGTGTTTCTCATTAGGTTTGGCTTTTCTCAGAGTGCTTTGCTTGTTGTTTAGATTGTTTTGAATTTCTAGTATTACTAGTATTCACATAAAGGTGTTGAAGTTGCTTTAGTTGAGCTTGATGTGATAAGAGCAGGTTCTTGTCTTTGTTAGAGCTTGCTTTTAGCTTTAGGTGTGCTTCTCAAAGTTGATTAGCCTTTTGGCTTTACCTACACACTTCACACAATTCGAGACATGCAAGCAATACGAGGAATAGAAGAGAGTAAGTTCAGAGTGTATCTCCCTTTCTTTCTATAACAAACAGTGCCTTCATTTGTGTAAAGAATTAATTATAAAACACATATTCCTCAGCATGTGTAATAGATCATGTTTTGTTCACAGACATCGTTTGACTTGACAAACATAGTCTGGCCTTGCTCAGACATCATTTGGCTTGACAGAAATAGTTTGGTCTAGCTTGACTATGAGTGGTTTAGTTTGATAGACATGATCTAGCTTAGCTTCAGACATCTTCTGGCTTAGCTCAATCATGGTCTGTCTTGATTACGCCTTGTCTGGCCATGTACCATACATGGTCTGGTCCAGTACTTATGCATAGTCTGGTCCTAGACTTGTATCGTCTGGTCCATGACTTCACATAGTCTGTCCCGAGACTATTGTATGGTCTGGTCCAAGACTTTGCATAAGTCATTCCAAGACTTCGCATGGTCTGTTCCAAGACCTTTATCATCTATCCTCATGAACTTCTTATGGTCTGTTCTAAAGTTTATCTTAGTTTGATTAAAAGCATTTTGGGTGCTTGATTATTTAATAAGTGTTATCAGACAATTAAGATAAAGATGGAGAGATTATACCATTATTTGTTATCAATTTGATTCCTTGAAATTACTCAATTTCAAATCATTAGTTGATCAAATATTATCACATTTGTTATCATCAAAACCCATCAAAGGATTAGGGGTCAGACATCATCCAATGTCTTGGTTCTAACAACAACAACAATTATAGTTACCATTCTGGAGAATTTCACTATCTACCAAGTAGCAATGATCATAGTACCAATAAGATCTCCATCCACATTTGTGTAATATTTTATGCTACACGATACAAACAAGTAAATTTGTTGCTTGGAAAATTTACAACTTACTAGCAAATAAATCCTCGAATAAAGTTACTTAATGTCATTATAGTCCTTGGATGATACAACTTACTACCAATATAATTGACGAACCAAAGTACAATCAACCCCTACATCAATATAGTATAGTAAAAAAAATCAATTTTCAAACTGACAAATTAGTCCATCAACATTTTGGCGATAAATTAGTCCATCGAAATTTTGTGAACAAATTAGTCTTGTGAGTCAACAACCCAAGTGACACTCTTCTGTGTAACAAATTAGTCTTGAGATACAACATATGCATGGACCTTAGATATGACGAACGAAACTTAATAGTAGAACTAATATGTTGCATTTTTTACACATTTAGGGGGCTAAATTTTAATTTATCATATTTCATAAACGAATTTGTCAGCACATTACACTTTCAAGAATGACATTGGACATTTACCCTTAAATTAAATTTTAATTATTAAAACGCCCTAAATAAATGAATAAAAACAAAAGATATAATAGATATTTTTGTGTTGATTGCTAATGCAGTCCAACTAGGGTGAATGTTAACAACCCCTATATCCGTATATATACATATATAATAGTAATAGTTTTAACATTTTGTGACAATTAGTTAACTTTAATCAATTAATCAAACAATTTGGGCTAAATAAACATTTTAGTTTACAAGTTATAATTAATTGTTCGATTTAGCCCCCAAATTTTAAAAAGTTTCAAGTTGGTCCCTAAATTATCTAAAAGGCATCAATATCATCATTTTCTGTCAATTTTTACTATTTACACTCCCTCTTTTACTAAATATACCTCTTACTTTTTATATTTTTTAGGTGTATTTAGCAAAAGGTGACTATAAATAGCATAACTTTACAAAAGAAGATCAAATTGACATATTTTAAATAATTTAGGGACCAAATTGAAACTTTTTTCAAATTTGGAGATCAAATTGAACAATTAATTATAACTTGAGATTAAAATGTGTATTAAGTTGACGATTTGATTTAGAACTGACCAATCTTCATTTTGTTATATTTTTCTCTACCTATTCTTTATCCAACTGGCTACACATAAATTGTTAGAAGAATTTGAAGTATTCAAAATGAAATAAAATTATAGAGAAGCCTAAACTAAACTCTAGTATAACATATAAGTATAGTGTTGAACTAAGGGGGTCTAGCTCAATTAGTTGAGTAGGGAACGTGAGTATTGTAAAACATCTATGGTATCGTGTTCGATTCCTATGGATAAAAAAAAAGTATTGTGGTGAATTCAATTTTGATAAATTAAAATAAAATACGTGCAAGCCACACAAACCAAAGTCCTATTCTATTCAAACAACACAAATCCTTCTACCCCAGCAAGCGGCGGATCTAGGACCCAAAGTCATTGAGGACAAATTATTTTAAAAAATAATAATAATATTTATTATCATATATATGAAAATAGAATAAAATTTCTAATCAATTAAAGTTTAGAAGATGAAAATATAAGAAAAAACTAGTAAAAATTGATGATACTTAAAGTAAAATTGAAGTAGGAGGAGTCAATCTATAAAATTAGGGGTGCAAAAACTAAAAGAGTACACTAATTCATATATTTCTCGGAAAGTCAAATGCACCCCTCATGTGGGCATTTACTTCTTGCACCCCCACAATGCCTCTGTGTTGATATTTTGGCAAGTGTACTAATTATCACACAAGTAGTATAAAAGGAAAGATCCCAATATCGAATCCACATGGATTTGTTCGTATTGGTTACTAGTAAAGTTATCAATTCCTAAACACTAGTTTGATTTTAAAAGTTGCTTTGTATTGCAAACCATAAGTGACGAACATAAAGTAAGCTAAACACTACAAAGATAACAAGTAAAGGTAAATAATAAAACAAGAAACTTGATTCAAACCAAATATCAAACAGTTGGGGTGTGTGATTGTGAAATGATGATGATGGATATGTTGAGGGTTAGGTTCAATTAGGTTTGCTTCCCATGTAAACATACAAACATATTCTCTATTCAAAGTAATATTTAAGATTACCCTTGACCTAGGAGAACTCAAAATGTGATGTCTCATCAAATCAAGCCTAAACTGCCCAACCTCACTTTCGATGTCTTGGCAAGTTTAGTTGAGTGGTTTGGTGAAGCCCAGAGGTCTTTACAAAGCTAATGGAGTCTATCCTATGTCTAGATATACACTCCATTAGAGTCCAAATTCAGTTCCAAGTTTAAAAGCATTTGTCAACGACATTCAAACTTTAAAACATGCATATACAATTGGCCAAATCATATAACAAGAAGTAAAGATAGAGAAGTGGACTTTAAATTGAATATTCATTGAATAGATATGAAAAAAACAGTTTACATGTTAGCACCTAGTTCCCAAGCCCTCAACACAAAAGGACTAGCCTCTCATAGACATGAGAAGTAAACAAAATGAGTTACAATGAAGGTAGAAGAGAAATGGACGAAGAAGAACTCAATAGAATAGTGACCTAATCACCCCAACACTGAATAACTTTAACTACAAGGTGATGGCTTTTATACTGTCATAAATGAAGGCTCACTTAGCATGAATGTGCGCTAAGCGAAGCGATTCTACAAATCTTCACTTCAAATATAGGGCTCTCGCTCAGTGCATCGAAGCGCTTAGCAAATTCTTCAACTCAGAGAAAACAATTTGCTTAGCGCACTCCAAGTCACAATTCTCCTTCCTATCTTCCTTGATGATGAACATAGGCCTGCAAAACATGAAATTGAGTGTATTTTCTACAACTAGCTTCCTATGGTTAGAATTAACAAAACTATAAAAATCTAGATTAAATGAATCCAAACTAAGTTAAAAATCCTTATTAAACTCCCCCAAATTAAAGCTTTTCTTGTCCTCAAGCAAAAAGAATATCTACATAGCAACAAACTGGATGCAGAGGAACAATTGACAGGATCGGAATCAAGTTTAAGACCAATGACACTTTAAGCAAAAGGTGTTCTCAGTTGAGATCAAACGCATTAAGGTTACAAAGAGAGCTTTCAACATGCACACAAATTCAACAAACCATCAAAGGAGCATTCAACAATTGAAGTCCAAGCGAACACCATGCCCCTCACAAGGTCAGTGTTTCACTCAACACTTAGTGTATAATCAGTATGAGATGGTCAAATTATTCCAATTGAAATTTTGCACTTGGAATTTTGAATTTCTTCTCAATTCACTACACATGTACAAGCAATGTGGATCACTAAGGTCTTTATTCGGGTTGAATCATGGCTGGGCTACCAAGAACATTGGTTTTTCTTGAAATAAAATTCCTAAGGGTTTAAGAAAGCATATCTTATCTCCCTTCTTGATTACCAATCTTCTTCATATGCCTCACAATCATTACCACAATTGGACAACAACTACACCCTGCTTGAATCACAATTTAGATTGAATTTTCAACAATATATTTTTTTCGTGGAGGCTTTGCCTCATGTGATTCACATTGTAGCAGGTGTGTTGTTGTCATTTTTTCTCTTTAGTGTGGATCTTCACTCGACTCCCCCAAATTTGGAACAAATTTGCTTCAAACCATAAAGATATGCTCTCCTATTCCCTAAGGTATGGTGGGCAATTCTTAATTGTTTAGGTTCCAAGTTCTCAAGACAAAAGAGTTATCTATTAGGCTCAAGGGGACTGTGTACTTACAGCCTCTACGATAAGCAAGTGAATGGGGCCAATGCGTGCTGAACGGAACGGTTCATCAAGCCATTTATCGCCTCAACCCCCTAAATAGGAAGAAGGGTACTTTACAAATAGAGGGCAATTGCTTCACACCTGACTGTGATAGCCCTCTCGATACCTTATTGGAGTTTTGTGACTAATGGCCACTTTTCAGTCGCTAAAGCGTTTTCCTAGTGCGCAGAGCCCCAACGAGGAAGGTGTTAGTGGTCCTCCGCAAGCTCAGCGCCCCCATCACCTTCAAATACATTTGTACTTTTTGCTACAATGAAGCCGACCCCAACCGACCCGAACTTCCTCCCAAGGAATCTAGTAAAATACCTCTCCTTGTCCTTCCTTGAAGGAACCAGAGGATAAGGTAAATTCTTTGTGAACTCTTGCTTTGGGGCTTTCTTGGCTTTCCTCACCAATTGGTGCTTGGGCTCATGAATTGGTGGTGCCTCTTCATTCAAAACTCCACCACATTTGCATGAATTATCTCCCTTCTCAACTGCTACTTCTTCTTCTTGACCTTTGTCATCTTCCTCCACTTAATACATCTTCTACCACCCCATCTCGAACATCACTTTCAGCTGCTATTGGTTTTGGTGCTTCAAGGGCAGTGTCTTCCTTGCATCTACTTCTAGTCATGATAGCCTTGCAATGCTCTTTTAGGTTCACTTCCGTATTGGCAATGAATTTCATGTTGAATTTTCCACCACTTGGTTGGCCAGTTGTCCCACTTGGACTTCTAAGTTCTTGATGGAGGCTTCAATGCTCTTATGGTTGGAGATGGCCACCTCCATGAATCGAGTGAGAGTATCTTCTAGCTTTGATTGCCTCTCATACAATGTGGATCCTTGATGTTGAGGTCTATTCCACGAACCTCCACGATTGTACCCACCACAATTACCTCCACGATTATTGTTGTTGTTGGCCATGTAGTTCATTTCTACATGTGGTTCTTCTGAGGTCATACACACACCATTTGCATGATCTCCTCCACATACTTGATAGCACAAATTCCTTGGAGGATGGATTTGGGTGTGAAGACTCTTAAGTTGCTATGGAAGGTTGTACAATTGCTTGCTTGGTCAAGGCCTCGATCTGTTGAGTTAAGATCTTGTTCTGAGCCAGGACGACATCTTAAGAATGCAGCTCCAAAACACCTTTCTGTGGAGGAATATGGGTCCTATCATGAGTGATAGCATGATCACTCACAGCCATATTTTCAATCAACTCTATGGCTTCCTCCACGATCTTCATTTTGACCTTTCCTTTAGCTGAAACATCCAACAATTTCTTGGTATGTGCCCTTAACCCATCAATGAACATATTAATCTAAATTAGCTTCTTAAAGCCATGGGTTGGCATTTTCCTCAATAGTCCTCTAAAGTGATCTCATGCTTCACTTAGAGATTCCTCGGCCCTCTGAATGAAAGAGGAAATCTTTGTCTTCCCTTGAGCGATCTTGGACTCTAGAAAGTACTTATTGAAGAATTTGGCTACAATATCATCCCAAGTTTGGAAGGTGTGACCTTTGAAAGAATTGAGCCATTGCTTGGCATTACTAGCAAGAGAGAATGAGAACAAGTTGAGGCGAATTGTATGGTCGGGAACCCCGGCCAATTTCACCGTTTTGCAAATCTCCATAAGTGGCCAAATGAGCATATGGGTCCTCATTAGGCAAACCATGGAACACGTTGGCTTGTATGAGCTGGATGAGTGAGGATGGATATGAGACACTCGTTGCTTGTACCTTCAGCCTCATTATGCTTGTGAAGTGAGTCGGAATAGTGTGAGCCACATAATCCTCCAGAATGCGTTTTGGTTGATTGTCTTTCATGGTTGGTTCTTCAACAGTGGAAGGGACCTCAATAGATGGTTGTGAAGAAGAGGCTTCTTGAGCCGCTTTCCTTTCCCAGTTTCTTCGTGCGGTGTTGTTCTTCCGACAAGTGCTTTCTATCTCCAAGTCTAGTGGAAGTAGATCAACTTGTGGGATTCATACACTTCAAATACTAGAGAGTAGGTTAGCAAGCACCCAAGAAATTTGGTTATGCAGAAAGTAAAGAAAGAAAATGCAAAGCAAATTATTCAAAAAAAGAAAACTAAGTAGCTATGCAGAACAGAAAAATTATGCAGTCTAGGATAACAAAGAACTAAGCTAAATTATGCAAAAAACTATGCACAGTAGAAAAATGTAAAACAAAATTTAAGCAAAGTAGAATTTTATACAATAGAACAAAATTGGACTAATGCTTAAGATTTGACAAAAATGCTAATTGCCAAATACTATAAACAAATCCCTAGCAACGACGCCAAATAACTTGTTGATATTTTGGCAAGCATACCAATTATCACACAAGTAGTATAAAAGAGAAGATCCCAGTATCGAATCCACAAGGATTTGTTCGTATTGGCTACTAGTAAAGTTATCAATTCCTAAACACTAGTTTGGTTTTAAAAGTTGCTTTGTGTTGTAGAACATAAGTGACAATCATAAAGTAAGCTAAACACTATAAAGATAACAAGTAAAGGTAAATAATAAAACAAGAAACTTGATTCAGACCAAAAATCAAACAATTAGGGTGTGTGTGTGAAACGATGATGGATATGTTGAGGTGTTAGGTTCAACTAGGTTTGCTTCCCATGTAAACATACAAACATATTCTTCATTCAAAGTAATATTTCAGATTACCCTCGACCTAGGAGTATTCAAAACATGATGTTTCATCAAATCAAGCCTAAACTACTCAACCTCACTTCTGATGTCTTGACAAGTTCAATTGAGTGGTTTGGTGAAGCCCGAAGGTCTTTACAAAGCTAATGGATTCTATCCTATGTCTAGAAATACACTCCATTAGAGTCCAAACTCAGTTGCAAGTTCAAAAGCATTTGTCAACGACATTCAAACTTTAAAATATGCATATACAACTGGCCAAATCATATAACAATAAGTAAAGATAGAGAAGTGGACTTTAAACTGAATATTTATTGAATAGATATGAAGAAAAAAGTTTACATGTTAGCACCTAGTTCCCAAGCCCTCAATACAAAAGGACTAGCCTCTCATAGACATGAGAAGCAACAAAATGAGTTACAATAAAGGGAGAAGAGAAATGGACGAAGAAGAACTCAATAGAACAGTGACCTAATCACCCCAAAACTGAATAACTTTAATTACAAGGTGATGGCTTTTATACTGTCATAAATGAAGGCTCGCTTAGTGCAAATGTGCTCTAAGTGCAACATCGTGATTTTGCAAATCTTCCCTTCAAATGAAGGGCTCTCGCTCAGTGCACCGAAGCGCTTAGCGAATTCTTCAAGTCAAAGAAAACAATTCCTTTAGCGCTTCACAAAATTCCACTTTTTGTGCTTAGCGCGAGGTGACACTCAGCACGCTCCAGGTCACAATTCTCCTTCCTATTTTCCCTTAATGATGAACATAGGCCTGCAAAACATGAAATTGAGTGTATTTTCTATAACTAGCTTCCTATGGTTAGAATTAATAAAACTATAAAAATCTAGATTAAATGAATCCAAACTAAGCTAAAAATCATGAGAACATTGGATAATCGCTATAAAATATGATGCAATATTTACGTATACAAGGCGATTATCACTCTGACACCTCCAAGTTAGAGTGGGTTTGGATACTCGTTTGGGTATCCAAACGTATATTTGGAGTCTCAAACTCAATTTGTCATGATGTTTGCATGCTTAAAAAAATTACTTTTGCAACTTACATTTGGGACAAATTTGGGTTTGAATCAGAAGCAACAATTTGATGCTTTTAAAATAAAAATACTTTTGATTTGTATATTTATATTAGAATCATGAAATAAAAGTACTTTTGATTGAATTTCCAAACAAAATTCATTTTATCAATGTACTTTTAATCAAAAAATATCTAAACATAAATCATGTTACACTAAACTCATTTTTATCAAACTTAAGTTTGAAACATATTTTTAATCCAAATTTATGTTTGTAAACTTTATATTGGACCTTTAGAAACAATGAATGAAAGGCTCCAAGAAAGGAGTAAAACATAACAAAACAAGCACAACAAAATACAAAAATGAATTGCATTTATTGGACTCAAAATTGGTCAATGGATACAAAGAAAGGTCTCCAATTATATAGAGAGAAAAGGGAGATAAACCAATGAAAACAGAATTAATTAGCTAGGCTAACCAAAAGTGTCTGAAACCTAAAACTAACGAATTTACAAATAGAAAATACAACTAACTAATTAAAACAAGATAAAAAACAAAACCTAAACTAATCCTAAGAGTCTAATACCCCCTGCAAGTAGAGGAGTGGATGGTTTTCACTCTCATCTTGGAAAGGAGGATCTGAAATTGTCTTATATCCAAAGCTTTAGTACGCAGATCAACCAATTGATCCCGAGTAGAGATGGGGAGAAGATGGTATAATTTGGCCTGTAACTTTTCATGAACAATATGGCAGTCTATATCAGTATGTTTATTTTTTCATGAAATGTAGCATTAGTAGCAATGTGAATGGCAAAGTCATTATCACAGTAAAGTAAGGTAGGAGTAATGAAAGGAATTTTAATTTCAAAAAGTAAAGATGTTACCCATTGTATTTCACCTGTAGTAGATGCTAGATCTTGGTACTCTCTTATCACTATTTTAAGCAAACAACACAAGTGCAAAGATGAAAAGCAATTGCATATATTAAAGAGTTTACAAAGATGAAAAGCTTGGCTCATAACAGATTCAAAGAAAACTAAAACATATAAAAGTTGAATTTTTGTTTATTGTATGCTCTATTTTGTCCTGCTCTTTCTCCTTTTTTTTTTAGTTCTCTTCTTCTTCACAAAGCTTTTTTGCTTATATAGGTTGTATTCTTTTTCTTCTCTGTTCTTACTGTATCCTCTCCTCTATTCTCTTTTTTTTTTTTTTTGTTGCTGCTCTTTTGTGCTTCTATATGTTTCACTTGTTGTATGCTTTCTTTTCCTCTATTTTTGTATCCTCTATTGTTGTATGCTCTACTGTCTCCTCTCTTCTTTCTTGCTTTTTCTCTGCTCTATTTCTATATATAGGCATATGAGGTTTCCTTCCTAGGAGGTTTTGCTTATTTTTTAAGCTTTCCTTCCTAGGAAGTTTTTCTCACTTAATCATTTCTATTTGCTTTTCTATTTACTTGCAGCTACATTATTTGAATTTCCAGCACCTAGTGCTGGGCCTAGGTTTGATAGACTGGTTGCCTACATGATGATGGAGCTACTACCCATGAGGATGAAGCTGCTAATTGATTGATGAAGCTACTGATTGACTTCTTGTTTTCTCTTGTTCTATTTTTTCTTCTTTCTTTTTCCTACTTCTTATTTCCTTCTTTCTTTTTGCTTTCTTTTTGCCTTGAATTGATTTGGCTTGTGTCACCTTTAGATTTTAGGCTTGAGCTGAAACTTCATTCCAATTTTGTAATGTTCCAAAATTTGTAATGGTCTTGTAATAGAGAACATGAAAAATGGCAAAAGATTGGGTTTTTTGCCCAGCATGTTATATTGTTGTGTATTTTTCTTCATTTTTATTTTCTTTCTTCTCTTTTTTTTTTTTTTTGATGTGGCATTATACCACTTATGAAATAATAATAATAATAATAAGTAATAATTATAAAAAGATAATTAGACAGACAAAATTGGGTATTGACAAGAGGCAACATGATGTCATGGCTCAACAAGAAGCAAGGAACAATAACATTATCAACAGTAGAAGAAAAATACATCTCAGCTTCAAGTTGCTACTCTCAGATATTGTGGATCAAGAATCAACTTGAAGACTACAACATATTTGAGAGTAACATTGCTATCCTCTATGATAATACTGCTGCAATGTCTCTTTCAAAAAATCCAACCATGCACTCTAGAACCAAGCATATAGAAAAAAAAACATCATTTCATAAGAGACCATGTTCAGAAGAGGACCATTAACTTGGAATTTGTCAAGACAGATGACCAGCTTGCTCATATTTTTACAAAACCCCTTACTGAAGACAAACTAATCTTTTTGAGAGAAAAGATTGGCATGGTCTGTGTGACTTAATGTTTTATGATTGTCTGTTGTCCACTAGTAAGACTAAGGACACATCGTCTAGCTAAAATACACAAGAACACACTAAAAGGAGGGGTTGAATAGTGAGTTAAAACTTTTCGTAAATATTATTAGTTCACAAGTTGCCTTCTTGAATATATGTAAGTTTAAATAAGCAAATATATCCTTGCAAGGCAAAGCTTTGAAAACCTTTTTCAAAAGAGCACAATAGGCAAGACAAATATATGTAATCACAAGATAGCAAATGAGAGTTTATTTTATATTGGTTCACTCAACTCTGAGTTACGTCCAGTTCTCCTTTAACAACTGTTAAAGGGTTCCACTATAATCAACTGATTACAAAACAAGTATTCTTCACTGCCACTTCTGGCTACAAGTATTCTCTATGCCACTATTGGCTACAAGTATTCTAAACCACTTCTGGTTACCAGTATGAATCTCCCTTGAGATTATACTTCCCAAGTATTCTTTTATCATTAAGCCACTCCTGGCTTTCTATACAAATATGTATAAGATTCTAGTAACTCTCAAAGAGAGGATATAAACGATTATTCAATCTGTGTGAGCTTGTAGAAGATGGATATTCTCTTTTCTCTCAACTCGAGTTTCTCACTTGACTTTTCTCAAACATGCTTTGCTTGCTTTACAGATTGCTTTTGATTATTTTGTTTCAATTTCTTAGCTTCTCATCCTTTTCTTCTCGTTCCATGGAAGCTTCTTATATATTGGGCTTCATGAATTTGAACGTTGGAGAAGATAGAAGTCCATTGTCTCATAGTTGAGTGTTGAAGTTGCTTTTGCAGAGTTTGATCTAATAGGAGCAGTTTTCTGTCTTGTCACAGTTGGTTTCTAGCTTTTTGGTTTGCTTCTCAAAGCTGTTAGACTTTTTAACTGTACCTACAAACTTCACACATTTCGAAACATGCAAGCATACATATGAGGAATAGAAGAAAGTAACTCAGAGTATCTACCTCTCTTTTCGATACACTATGCATTATAAAATGATAGCCAACTATAAAGGTAATGCTTATTCCTCAGTACGCTCATCAGATTCAATACAGACTTAGTTTGGATTAACATAGACATTGTCTAGTCTTGGCATCAAACATCGTCTGGCGTGGCAAACATCGTCTGGTCTGGCATTAAATATCGTCTGGCCTGACGGACATAGTCTAGTCTGGCTTCAAACATCGTCTGGCCTAACAAACAAAGTATGGTCTGGCATCAGACATCGTCTAGCTTAACAGACATCGTCTAGTCTTGCATCAGACATCGTCTGGCCTGACAGACATAGTCTGGTCTGACAAACATCGTTTGGTCTAGCATCAGACATCGTCTGGCCTGATAGACATAGTCTGGTCTAGCTTCAGAGCTTATTATAGTTTGATTAAAAGCAGTTATAGTGCGTAATTCAATCATTACCCGTTATCAGACAGTTAAGACGAAAGTGAGAGTTAGAATGATTATACTATTGTCTGTTCTCACTTAGATTTCCTGAAATCACTTAGTCTGAAATCATTAGTTAATCAAATATTATCACATTTGTTATCATCAAAACTTATCAAGGTATTAGGGGGTCAGACTTCATCAAATGTCTTGGTTCTAACACTAGCATGTTACTTAAGTGGGGCATGTGCATGCCACGTGTTTTGCACTCAAAATATGAGCCAAACCATGTGGAATTTAAAATGTTTTGTTTTACATAAGCATTTATTGGGTTCTAAGTCATTTAAAGCCCAAAACGCACATTCAATATTTCATTAATGTGTCGTTTCATTCATTCTTAATTGTACCATCATATTTATTGCTCACTCATTACCTATACAAGCCTACCGTTACCCAAAAGTACTCCCCAAGCTTTCGAAACTCATATCTCTCTCTCACCTTGCCTTCTCTACAACCAAAACTTTCAAGAAACCCTAAACACTCTCCTCTAGCCATGGCCAAAGGTAACCCAACCAAGGGCTCTTCTTCATAACAACTACCTTCACCCTCAACCTCTCGAGCTTCTGATGAGTATCATGGGGAACCTCAACCAAAATCGACTACAAATACAAACAGCTCAGTCTCAAACATTGATCCAAAGGTCAGAAGAGAAAAAACCTCAACGACATTGAGAACAACCTCATCAAGCCACGAGGTTCCTATGCTAGGAACATCCACGTGGAATATTTCATTAACATTCCCTACCTTGAGGAACGCAACCTCAACATCTCGAAGTATTTCAAGTTTGTTGGCATTAGGGGCTTTTTCAATGATTGCCATAAGATAGCTCCTGGACTGATAAGGGAGTTATGGAGGAATGCCACCATCAAGGGGAATGAAATAACAAGCAAAGTGTATGGGTATGATGTTTCCATATCCCCCACCTCTATTGCTCAAGCTATAGGGTGCAAGTTGCACTCTAACTATTTTACTGAGGAATGGGACTCCAACTTGGCTAAAGGAACTGTAGAATGGTTCATTCTTCGATCTAACTACAAAGTGGCAAGAAACAAGAAGAAGCTCCATCTGGCCTCCTTCCCTCCATTGTCCAAGCTGATGTTGAACATCATCAACAAGACCATCTTGCATAAGATTGGGTCTAGGGATCATGTGTCTGGTCTCCACAAATTCATCCTCTACCACATCATCAAAGGAATCCCCTTCAACCTTCCTCACACTCTCTTCTACAACATGATAAGCCACATTCAGTACCTGTCAACATCTGTGGCCACCAACTACACTGCCCCAATCAACAAGATTCTCTGGAATGCTCACTACTACAATAAATTATACAGAGAACTACAATCAGGAAGACTAGACGAATTGGACTATGTCTAAGTGGAAGGTCCATTTGTCTATTAGAGGATGCTAACCTCCTCCAGTTTGCTGTCAAGCTGAATTTAGGATTTCCAATCTCAAAGGGAGAACCTGCCAAGTTCCCTTAACCTTTTGATGAGGATGCCGAAGGTCAAAAGAAGTAGTCGAAGAAGAAGAAGAAGGGTGCTAAGGCTATCATCATCTATGATGAAGCTACTTCCATTCAGCCTCTAGCAAGCAAGATGAAGAGACTTGTTATTGCGGACCTATAGACCATCTGGACAACACGCAAAGCTACAACACAATCTGCCATGTAGACACCTACCAAGAGGCAAAGGCAGACTGTCCAACAAGCTCCACCCAGACAACCTATAGTAAGGATAAAGACCAGGGCTCAACAACAAGGCAAAGGTGTTGCCAAACCATCTGCTGAACCCCTAGTATCTTTGGAGGACATAGTAGACATTGGGAAAGCAGCTATCATAGTTGCTAAAGTTGTTGAGGAACATGAAGATGAAGGGCTAGTCTTCAAGAAGCCAAGTAGACAATCCAATGGAGACCAGACCACTAACTTTGACCTCTAGACCATTAGTCCTCCCAACACCACAGCCAAGAAACTGACTGTCAAGAGGAAGGTCATGCTGGAAGATGACATGCCTGGATTAGCCTTCAACCCATCCTTCACATCTCCAAGTATTCCACCATCAACCTTCACTCTTCCCACTCACCCACATTCCACCATCCATAAACATCTAAGGAAGAATATTCCTCAAACAACACCCTCTCTAACCCAAACAGAAGCTCCAACACAGATGATAGTCACCCAAACAGTGCATGCCCATGCATAAACTAAGCAAAGACCATTATTTGAACCCACTGTTCAGACAGAAGATGTACTTGCGTTTGCCCCTACTGGATAGACAATCACCCAACAGACTAAACCCACTATTCAATCTTAGGCACAGTCTGAATCATCTACTTAGATTGTTTTTCAAACAATAACATCCCCACAAACTCCACCAGACACTGTCATTCCACCTTATCAATCCCCATCACCTATCACTATTCTTGAGATGTTAGGCGTAGTGGTTTCCTACCACCACACTGAGTTTGTTAACATCTCCTCTAGGTCTGATGTGGATGAAACAATTGTCATCCATTCTCCTAAAGCGTCTGCTGCTCCATCCTGGAACAACAAACCATTCAACCTTGATGGGACTGCTCCCCTCTCTTGCTTCAGATCAAACACCCCTCCTCCATCTCCACCAAGAGGCTAATGGCATCAAAAGATGATGTAGAGATTCTCCCTATTCTATGTGGGAGAAAATGTTGAGTCAGCAGTATACAGAGAAGAGACTCAACTAAAGCCTTCAACAAAGCAAATGATCGAAGATGCAACAAGGGTAGCTAAGTTGGTGAAGCTCCCTCCTCTACAAATAAACCAAGGAATCATTCCCTTCTAGAGGCCAATTCACAACACAACTCTTCTGGAATATGCAGAAGATGATGTTGATCTTGTAAGGAGATTGCAAGAAGAGTATGCCTCTACCATCCCTCTCATGCAACAATTGGTGCATGAGATTGCACATTGGTACAACTGTGTACGAGAGGGGATGGACTACTTCACAGTGGAACCAGCCATTCCAAAAGCACTGACAAAAGAGAAGAAGAAGCTGGATACCAGTGTCTGAACAATGCACTGTGATGCTCTACGTCACCTCTTGAGACCAAGGGTCTCTATCGACCTCCTCAGTTGATTACATGAGTAGTAGCTCCAAGCCATCCTTCCTTCAAGGCCAATTATGCAAACTATAGGGCCTTGTGTTTGCTGAAGTTTCAAGGCACAATCCCCAAATAGTTGTATCCTCCAAGCCTACACATTAATAAAGAGACTAATATACACGTCACTCCAAACCATATAGTACCAAGGTTACCAACTATCAATCCCAACAAGTTAAAGAGGAAGAAGATTGTGAAAGTAGACAATCTTCCATAGCACATTCCTGATATTGAGCCTCTGCCTCAACTAGAGCGTGCACGCCAATAGAGAACATAAAATCTAACGCTAGCATCTACTGGCAGAACGTGATGAGTAGCATACTTCACACCACAAGGTTATCCAATCTCTCTAATGAAGAAAAGCAGAAGATTGACATTGTTGGTGAAGGCACCTCTTCCTCCAGTAGTTTCATTCGTGTGTCAGACACTATGGTTGTTCCCACACTGTTAACCCCTCACACACCTAGAGACGAAGCTCAAGATGAACAGATGCTTGTTGAGTACTTCGCTAAGTACAACGCTGCTCAAGCACTAATAGCTATAGCCAAAGAAGCAACTAGAGCAACAGTTGAAGAAGCAAGGTTATTAGAAGAAGCTGCCAAACTGAGAGCTATGCTTGCAGCTCAAGAAGAGGAAAGGAGACTCGAAGCTCTTGCCAAAGAGCAAAAGGTCAAGGAAGAAGAAGATGAAAGAAGACTTAGGGAGTTAGCCCTAAAACAAGAGGCTGAGGTAGCTAAGGCTGCTGCACTTGTTGTTAAGCAAGCTATAGACTTGGCTGAAAAGTCTGCAGAATCTTCACTAGCCACAAAATGCACAGATTTGGTGTCAATACAATCTCAATCGAGCACTCCAATTGCAGCTATACCACTAAGTGTTGCACCCTAGTCAGACCATCAAACTGACTTGGCTATCCTTGAGACTGCATTGGAAGCTAAGCTGGAAGCCAAGATGGAATTCAGAATAGTTGCCCAGATTGATGCCAAGTTAGAAGCGCATCGAGCCAACATTATCAAGGAAGTGACTATCGCCTTCAATGCATCACTAGCTACTCTTCTAGCTCCACCATTTGCTGCACCACCAACACCACCGCCACCGCCAATAGAAGATCCTCCTGTATCCACTAGTCCATCAAAAGCTAGAGAATCCTCTACTAAACAGTCAACCCCGCCTTCTAAATCCTGACTGTGATGACGTTTTCTACTCTTCTCTCCACTCTTTTTGTTGATGCCAAAGGGGGAGAAAGAGATGTATAGAAAATTTTGTCCTAGACAATGCTTATGCTTTTAATAAAACAATGATTGGTTCACTAATTTTCTTTAGTTTCAAATATTGTCTACTGTTATCCACTTTCATTATTTCATGATTTGAACTGTCATTTGCATATGCATGATAAACTCAAGGGGAGTTCATCATGTTAATAACTGCACATAATTAATTGACATGAAATAAACTATACTCTAATATATTATCCTCTATGATTTATTGTCTATTAATCAAAATTATAACATGTGTTGTCATCATCCAAAAGGGGGAGATTGTTAGAACCAAGACATTGGATGATGTCTAGCACCTAATCCTATAATAGGTTTTAATGATAACAAATTTAATAATATTTGATCACTAATGATTTGAAACTAAGTAGTTTTAGGGAATCAAAATGATCACAAACAATGGTATAATCTCTCAATCTCACTTTATTAATTTAACTATCTAATGGTGCTTTAATAATGAATCAAGCATCCAAACTGCTTTTAATCGGACTAAGTTAAGAATAGACCATGCAATAGTCTTGGAACAGACTACGCAAAGTCTTGGACCAGACCATAAATAGTCTCAGGACAGACTGTGTGGAGTTTCGGACCAAACGATATAAGTCTTGGACCAGACTATGCATAAGTGCTAGACCATACCATGCATGGAACTAGGACTAGACTATGTGATAGCTGGACCAGACTATGTTTGTCAAGCCAGATGATGTCTGAGCAAGGCCAGACAGTGTTTGTCAAGCCAAACGATGTCTATGTTAGAATAGAACATGATTTGTTACATGTGCTAAGGAATATGCATTTAATAAACAACTCTTTTACTTTAAGAAGGTACTATTAATTACAGAAAGAAAAGGAGATACACTTTGAACTTACCTTCTTCTATTCATCATATTGCTTGCATGTCTCGAAATGTGTGAAGTCTGTAGGTACAGCCAAAAGGCTAATCAGCTTTGAGAAGCACACCTAAAGCTAAAAGCAAGTAGTGACAAGACAAGAACCTGCTCCTATCAAATCAAGCTCAGCTAAAGCAACTTCAACACTCTTCTGTGAGACAATGGAAACCTTTCTTCTCCAACGTTCAAATCCATGAAGCTCTACTATATAAAGATGCTTCCATGCAATGAGAAGACTGACAAAAAATGAAGGGATTCAAAGCCAATCTGATCTAAATAATCTAAGCACAAGCAAGCAAAGCACCTTGAGAAAAAGCTAGTAACAAGTGAGAGACAAGAGCTGAGAGAAAAGAGAAATATTATCTTCTACAAGCTCATAGAGATTCAACATATATTCATATCCTCTCATTGAGAGTTATTTGAATAGAAAGCTAGGAGTGGCTTAGTGATCAAAGAATACTTGGGAAGTAAAATCTCAAGGGGAGATTCATACTTGTAGCCAGAAGTGCCAGTGAAAAATACTTGTTTTGTAATCAGTTGATTATAGTGGAACCCTTTAACAGTTGTTAAAGGAGACTAGACGTAGCTCAATTGGAGTAAACCAGTATAAAATAAGTTTCTACTTGTTGTCTTATGATTACACTTATTCATCTTGCATGCTATGTTATTTCAAAAGGTTTTCAAAAGCTTTGTCTTGAAATGATATATTTGCTCGTTTAAACCTTTGTATATCTCTAAAGGCATATTGCAAACTAATACTGTTTGCAAAAAAGTTTTCCAAACCACTATTCAACCCCCCCTTTTTCTAGTGTGTTCTTGTGTATTTCATGGTTCCTCTACAATGGCCTCTACCATTGGGGTTAGGATTTCCTCTTCCTTAATAGTTAGGGTTTTGGGAGTGGTTCCAAGAAGTGTTGGTAGCACTAAAATTGGAGGAATCTCCTCCAATAGGTTCAAGATTTTTGTGTTCTTATTGGGAAATCATAGCAAAGACTCTGTTTATGGATGGGAGAGGGTCAAGAAGGAGGATTTGGGCTTTGAGAGTTTGGAAATGGTCGTTGAGACCTTTTAAGAAGCAGATTATATACTCATTTTCACAGTAGGTTTTCATGGTTAGGGTCAAATTGCATTTACAGTTTGAATTACATGTGCAAAATGGGGTAGGTATGAGGGATTCTAATTCTTCCCATAGGGTTTTCAAATCCAAATCCATAAAGTAAACAGATATAGACCTATCACTTTGTTTAATTGAATTAATTTCTTGAAGGAGATCAAAGATACGAAAATGGTTACCTTTCGAGTATCTCTCTTCAAGATTAGTCCACAAGCTTCTCGCATTATCAATGTATATTGTGCTTTAGGCTATGTGTGTGGAGAGATTGCAAGTGATCCAGGAGACAACTATGGTCGTGCATCACTCCCACGCTTCAAAGAGAGAATCGGTGATGGCCAGAGGCAGAAGGGAACCATCGATAAATTTGTATTTATTCTTAGTAAGGAGGGCTCATCGCATTGCACAACTCCAAGAATGGAAGTGGTCGCCATTTAACAATGGCGTGACAAGAATGGTGCCAAGATTTTCACCAGGGTGAAGGTAATAGGGATTGGTTAGGGTTAGGGTTAGATCGGGAGTGGGGTTGGTCGTTGTTTCAGATGCCATTGCAAAGATGGGTGACGACGGTGGTGCAAGGAAGAAAAGTGGTGGCGCAAAGAAGATCAGAAAGAAGCAACGGCACAAAAAAGAATAAGGTTAGGGAAGATGGAGAGTGACGACATAACGCAAGGCTTCTTCGTGAGAGAGAAACGAATTTTGCTTGAGATAGGTTTAGCATTGGGTTTCTTGCAAGAGTGGCCCAAGAATTAAAAATGTGAAGTGATTTTCTTCTAATACCATATTGGACCTTCAATAACAATGAATGAAAGGCTTCAAGAAAAGAATAAAACATAACAAAACAAGCACAACAAAATACAAAAATGAATTACATTTATTGGACTCAAAATTGGTAAATGGATACAAATGAGAGTCTTTAATTAATTAACATGTTCATTCCACATATAATAAATAAATGTATAAAAAATTAAAAATTAAACATTTTAAAAAAATATGTGGACTAAAATAGTGAAAAAAAAGAGAACTAAATACATATCAACAGTTCTGTTTTTTTTATCTTACCACGTGTAATTTTGCTTGTAGTATTGTGACTACTACTAACCTGACCAGTAAAATAAATCATTCACGACTTATGAGCACCTAAAATATTTAATTGCTATATCTATATCTCAGATTACATGTATATCAACAATTAAAGAAAATCTATATAATCTCAAAATATTTTGTACTTATAATATAATATTATAATCTAATAAAAAAAAATTAAATATATTTTTAATCCTTTAATTTGTTATAAAAAAAATTTAGACCCTTAAAAAAAAACTTGCGGAATTTAGTCATCCAAATTTTAATAAGTTCTGATTTTACTATGCTTTATTAATTCTATTAATTAAAATTAAATAATATTATTTATGACGGTTAAAAAAGCTAGAACGTGCTTTTTTTTTAAAACGGTGCCTCTTCTTCTTCCATTATCCCACTTTTCAAAAATCGTTGTCCTCTTCTTTCGAATCTTTATCCATAGAGAAATGAAAACTATAAAATTAAAAGCCTCCATGCAGGAGCACATTCCATGGAAATAAATTCTGTCACACCCCTTCTTGTAATATCAATAAGAAGGAAAGAGTCGACGCATTGTTTCGCCATATCTTGCTTTCTATTTCGTCAGATTCATCGTCCAGGATCTAGGACCTATAGGAATGATGACAAATTAATTTTAAAAAATTATAATATTTATTATTATACATATGAAAAAAATATATAAAATAGAATGAATGTCTTAACAAAAAAAAATGTATAAAAAGAAAACACAACGTAAGAAAAAAAAAACTAGTAAAAATACAAATACTTAAAAAAAAATTGACACAAGAGGTCAACTTAGGAAAATAGAGTTGCAAACAATAATAACACTAAAAATTCCTCCCTTTCTCTGGTCTCTGACACGAAGTTTGCACGTGCCGAGGTTGATCAGTTGGAGTTCGTGTTTCCGCCAGTCCTCCATGTTGTCCTTGCTACCGGTCTCCTCGTTGATATGGGATTCTCAAATTAACACAAGGGTAGCGCGGCTGCACTTGTGGGTGTCGATGAACCTTCAGACCAAGGCAATTTCGTTCCAGATCGCACGAAACTCTGTGTGGTGTCAAAGTTCTAAGGTTCACGGTCGTGCAAGTCAGAGAAGGCGCTGCAAGGATGCGAAACAAACTAAAGAGGACACCGCTCCTAATTCCAATCTTCAACCATGCTACATTCCTCCGCAGCAGCGAGCGACGCTGTGGTGGCCGATGGATGGGTGGGGTTCAATGGTGGTAGCAAGGTTTATTTTGTTTTTGTTTTTTTTATGTATATTATGATGGTATTTTAGTTTTAGTCGCCAGAAATAATAATTTTGATTTAAATTAATAGAATTAATAAATAAAAAAAGACTAAAATCAGATTTTCTAAAATTTGAAAGAGTAAAATCTACCAATATGTTATAAATAAATAGGGAAAGGAGAGAATATAAAAGGAGAAGAATGCAACTAGAGTAAAATGAGAAATGTGAAGTATATCATTACTCAATAGGTGTGACCTATTTATAAGTACAGAATGTAACAAAAAGTAACAAGATAAGATTACAACAGGATATTCTAATAAATATGAACAATCACTATAAAGATATTATTCATAACACTCCCCCTTGAATGCCCATTACTTTAGTTTGTATCTCATTAAAACCTTACTAGAAAAAACCTTATGGGATAAAAATCTAGTGAAAGAAAAAGAGTACACATCTTTCTATACATCATAGTTTGCTTCATTAAAAACCTTGTTAGGAAAACCCATTGGGATAAAACCATGACGAAGGAAAAAAGAGTGCAAAACATATTTATTTCTCTCCCTCTTGTTGACAATCTTTAAGTCGACAGAGCCCAATCTTATGAACTAGTTGCTCAAAAGTCTTCCTTGAAAATGACTTTGTAAATAAATCTATTGAATTCTCATGCGAACAAACTTGTTGAACATCTATGTCACCCTTCTTTTGGAGATCCTATGTTAGAAAGAATTTTGGTAGAATATGCTTTGTCCTGTCCCCTTTGATGTTTCCTTCCTTTAATTGAATGATGCATGTGGCATTATCCTCATATATGATTGTCAGTGTCATTTTCCCTGAAGATAAATTACAAGTATCTAGTACATGTTGGATTAGAGATCTTGACCAAATGCATTCATGACTTGCCTCATGCAATGCTATAATTTCTGCATTATTAGATGACGTTGCGATTATGATTTGTTTCACAGACCGCCATGAAATGGTTGTACCACCGCATGTAAATAGATATCCTGTTTGTGACCTACCATATCTTGATAACAGATTAATTGCAAATGATATATCAGTTTGTCTATAATTTGTAAGATACATCAATGCCCCTATAGCACTAAGATATGGTACTTTAGGACCAAGTAGTTATTCATCCCTTTCTTTAGGTCTAAAAGGATCATTGTCCACGTCTAAAGACCTTATAACCATTGGAGTAAACAATGGATGTGATTTATTCATGTAAAACCTTTTTAAGCACCTTTGCTGTATACGTTTCTTGATGCACAAGAATTCTGTCTTTTAAATATTCCATTCGTAATCCCAAGAAAAAATTTTGTCCTTCCAAGGTCTTTCATCTCAAACTCTTTCTTCAAGCAATCAATTGCTTTTGGAATCTCTTCGGGAGTTTCAATGATATTTATGTCATTAAGACGGTTATACCACATGCTTTAGTCCATAAAGGGACTTGTTCAACCTAATTGAGTATTCTTCTCTAGAACATGTTTTAATAGGCAAGTTTAAATCCTTCAGGGAGTTTCATATAAATTTCATTATTTAAAGACCCATACAAGTAGGCTGTAACAACATCCACTAGATGCAAATTAAGGCCTTCTTGTGCAACCAAGCTAGTACCTAAAGGTACTTGCATCCATATCCAACTAGTTTTACACCTTTAGGTGTACGGACTATAGGTCCAAAAACCTTAATTGGTTTTACATCTTCAAGCATATGGACTACACGTCCAAAAATCAAAATTGGTTTTTCAATTAGTATGGACTTACATGTTCAAAAACCTAATTAGGTTTTACATCTTCAAGTATATAGACTACAAGTCTAATAATCGTTCACTTGAGAAAACGAGTATAATATTGTTGTAATTGAGTCTTTTTATTTTAGCCAATCATTTATTTGTCTACAATCCTCTGTAGATTTAGACTCTTGATCCTCACTTTTATTTATAACATTTAGCGTTACATTATGTGTTAATACATTGTCAACGTTAACTTCATTTTGGTTCCATCTTATTCTATTCATGACATAATATGACATATTTTTATTTCACTAAATTCAGGTACCTGAGTTCTTTTGGAACTAAATATATAATTATGTCAGAGAAATCTTTCAACATTCTCATAACCTCAATTTGACCATCTTACTTCTTAGCTCCTTTTCGTAATTGATGATTTTATCTTTGGAACCAACAAGGTCTATCACGCTTCATGCGTGTTTAAGACTCATTTCGCATTATTGTCCAACAGGGGCATCAATTTTATTAGAGCATTAGCAGTTAATACATATGATTTAGTCACTCTTTAACTAAACTTTGTAAATGAATTATCTTTTGAACTTCCGGTTCAATTTGTTTAGTATGAGGATCAAGATAATGATAATTCATTATCATTAATCTCCTTTTTCCAACTACTTACTATCTCCTCCTCATGTTGGGAAAACAAATTCAAAATAACAATTGACAAATTCAGTCATAAATTTATTGTTGATGATTTCAACATAATACATATGGAGATTCATACCCAACATATATTTCCAACTTCTTTCTAGAAGTTATCTTATTGTGTTGTGATTGAAAGATTGGATTCATATTTGGACATATACAACACATCTAAAATATATTAGATTGAAATATAAGTTTGATAATTAAAAGCAATTTCAAGAGAGGATAATTAATTAATTAACTTGTTGGCGAGATGCGAATAAATATTGCAACATTGTATGTTGCATATCCCCAATAAGACATTGTAAGTTTTAATCTCACGAGTAATAGTCTTGCAATCACTTTTAAATATTTAATAAGTGTCAACAAGTCCATTTTATGTATAAATATGAACATATTCTACAATATTTTCAACATAAAATCCAATAATCATACAATACCCATTAATAACATGAGATGTAAACTCATCAACATTATCAAGATGGATTTTCTTAATCGATTAATTGATAAAATATGCTCTTAGTTAAATAAACTGAGCTAACAATCTCGCAAACTTCTGATTGCAAGTTGAGAACAAACTGACATGTGATCATGTGGTTGATGCATCAATTTAAATCATAAGGTACTTAAATGATCCACATGATTGGTTATTGTTTACAAATATTACCGTATATCTGTTCTAAAAATATAAGAAATTTATCCTCAATTTCTAACTTTCTTGGGGACAAGTAATACATGAGAAATCATTGAACTAGAGAGCTTCTAGCTCTTCAACAGGTGTCCACATGAATTCTCAATTATTTTTCGCATCATAATGGATTAAGATGGCCTAACTGATCATGCCAAACAAAAAATTTATTTTGGTTTGTAAACTTTTGGTTTACAATAGTATATGTTTCTATTGTACTAATATACGTGTAGTACAAACCAGAGGAAAAAATGGATAGTTTTTCCAATACACATTTTTTATCCAAGTTAGGACTCATGATGTATAAATATTCCAAAATACAATAAAATTATTTCTTAACACTCCCATCACCAATAAGATGATTAATTTTCCCATCTGGATTAGCAAGAAATCTACAACATCTAAGTGCATAGTATCCGTTTGGCAATAGCCTAGTCATCATCTTCATAAGCAAAATGGGTTTCTATCATTTTCTCCTTATTTTTAAGGGATTCTTGAAAAAGTTTGACCAAATGCCTTGGTGTACAACAGTTATTTGTTGAGGGGTTGTTGCTACCACAATTATAACATGTATTTTCTACATGTTTGTCACTTTGTCCACCTTTTTCCTTTTCATGCATCACATTATTTTTCCCTTTCTCCCTTTCTAGTGGTAAGAAGTTTTCTTGAAAATTCCTTCATAACCAGTTCTTTTACCATGATGTGGACCATGACCATGGTTGCGACTGCAACCACGATCACAAGTTTGCCCAGAATTCTCATAGGCTATCGCATTCACTTTTAGGAATAGAGCAGAACTAGTTGGGCAAGACTTGTGATTTTTCATCAAAAGCTCATTATTTTGCTCAGCCACAAGGAGACAAGAAATTAATTCGGAATATTTATGAAACCATTTTTCTCTATATTGCTGCTGCAGGAGCACATTTGATGCATGAAAAGTGAAGAATGTTTTTTTTTCTAACATATCATTGTCAATAATTTTTTTCTCCACATAAGGCTAATTTAGAAGTGATTCTAAATATTATAGAATTATACTCACTTGCAAATTTAAAATCTTGTAAACATAAGTGCATCCATTCATAGCAAGCTTTAGGGAGTATCATAGTTTGCTGGTGGTCATATCTTTCTTTCAATTGATTCTAAAGAACCAACGGATCTTTTACAACGAGGTACTCAACTTTTAAACCCTCATCAAGGTGATGATGAAGGAAAATCATGGCTTTAGCTTTATTCTGCTTGGATGCTTGATTTCCATCTTTAATGGAGTCTTCAAGACCCATTGCAGCCAAGTTGTATTTCCGCATCCAATACCCAAGATAAATAGTTTTTTCCAGTTATGTCAAGAGACATTAATTCAAGTTTTGCCAAGTTTGACATATTCAAGAACTATCATAAAAATATCAAATAATTAGAATATAATCATCCATTAGATTGCAAATATATAATGATTTTATCATTTCGTTGCATATATTTTCTCATTAACATATACGTTGTATATATTTTGTATACCATACAACATTTCAATATATATTGCAGTCTCTATACAAGTATAGATAAACTTTTATCTCATTATTCTTCTGATGAGAAAAGAGAAAATGCAAACTTGAAAAAGCAAGCTTATGCAAACTTATGTTTGGTAAGGTATTCAGATATTTATAAAATATCTTTTTATTATTTTCTCACTTCAAAAAAGAAAATTTTTTTCTAGAAAATCTTTAAATCTTTCATGATTATTTGTTTTCTTCACATCAGGAAAAAAAATTCTTTTCTTTTTAGAAAATTTCCAAATCTTTTAGATTTGTCATGATCATTTGATTTTTTTCATGAGGAGAAAAATTCTTTTCATGAAAATTTTCAAATTTTTTAGATCTATCATGATCATTTGATTTTCTTGTGAAAAGAAAAAATCTTTTCATGGAAGATTTTCAGATCTGTCATAATTATTTGATTTTCTCGTGAGGAGAAAAATTCTTTTCATGAAGATTTTCAAATCTTTCAGATTTGTCATGATCATTTGATTTTCTCGTGAGGAGAAAAATTATTTTCATGAAAGATTTTCAGATCTTTTTCAAATTTGTCATGATCATTTGATTTTCTCATGAGGAGGAAAATTATTTTTATAAAAGATTTTCAAATCTTTCGAATCTGTCACAATCATTTGATTTTCTCATGAGGAGAAAGATTCTTTTCATGAAGATTGTTAGAATCATTTGATTCATGAAGAGAAAAAAAAATTTCATGAAAAATTTTCATAATGTCTTCGTAACACATTACATGTAAATAAAGAAATCACATGTGGAATGTAATGAAAAATAATAATATTCTAATAGATATGAATACAATTTATTTTGAAGGACTAAATCAAATTTTCGAGACAAATTTAACTAAAAAAAATAAACCGACTTAATGTGTTTCTTATGGAGGACCCACCTAATGATGTATTAAATAAATGATCGGCCACAAAGTCACAAACCCAAACTGTGCAATCCAATTCCAATTCACGTGCTGACCACACCACACAGAATCGAAAGGCCACCTTTCTCCAAAGCGTCAATTCCAATTCCTCAATCACCACAAAAAAAAAACTAAACCAAACCAAACCATCGCTACTTACTTACTTTCCAAAGCGGTGTCCAATCTTCAAACATCCTTCTCGTCTTCACGAGAGAGAACACAATGGGCGTGGTGGTGATCGACGGCAGCACCGTGCGCGACTTCGTGAACGACGCCGCCGCCTTCACGAAGAGTGTCGACGAGCAGTTCGCAGCGCTGGACCTCAACGGCGACGGCGTCCTCTCGCGCTCGGAGCTCCGCAAGGCGTTCGAGTCGATGCGCCTCATCGAGACGCACTTCGGCATCGACGGCGACGCTTCCGCCGCGGCGGCGCCGGAGCAGTTATCCCGCCTCTACGACTCCATCTTCGAGAAGTTCGACGGCGACCGGAGCGGCGCCGTGGACTGCGGCGAGTTCCGCGACGAGATGAGGAAGATCATGCTCGCCATCGCCGACGGCCTCGGCGACTTCCCCATCAGGATGGTTCTCGAAGATGACCCCAATAGCCTCCTCCAGAAAGCCGCGGATCGAGAAGCTTCAAAGGCCTGAATCGAAACGGTGACGTTTTACTGCGCTTTGTATCGTGCGTTCATCTTTGTTTTTCTCTTTTCTTAATATAATAAATAAATAAAAAAGGGTTTATGTATGTACAGTGTATGTAAGAGAGCGTTGTGACTGTTCTGAGTTTCGAAACTGAGGTTCTGTGTGTAAGCTAGTGCATTTTATGTTTAGGACAAAAAAGGATCTAAGAACTTGTTTTTGTTTTTATTTTACTTTTTGTCTATTATAATTACATTGAAATACACTTCACTTACACTATGAGTTAAAAGCTGATGAAAAAAGGTTGAAAAAGTCACGGTTACACTTTGGTTGGTTAACTATATTTTTAGTATTTAAATTTTTTGAAATTTTGGATTTTATTCCTTCGGAGCTTTGTTTGGTGGTGAAAATTTTAAAATTTTTTTCTATGAAAATTTTTAGTTTCTAAATTTTTGTTAAAATTTTTTTAAAGGTTTTTAGTCTCTAAAAATTTATTAAAGAAATAAAAAAAATAAGGTTTAAATTTTTATTTAGAGACTAAAAATTATTATTTAAAAATGTTAAATAACAGTTTAGGAATAAAAAATTTAAATCATTTTTTTTTGGTGAAAAAAAAAATTTAAAGCATTGAAGCCTAGGACAAAAAATTTAGATAGATTTTTAATTAATATTATTTATTAATTTTTTAGCTGGTTGAGATGAAAATAAAAATCATTAATGCTTTATAATCAATTAGTTCTAACATTTCACTCTTAATAAGGTTGCTAATTCATTTAATATGTTTTGTAACATAATGATTTTAGACAAAATTTAAGTATATTTTAAAAATCTTCTTTCAACAAAATTCTAAAAGCAAACCTAAATAGTTTCATATGCTGAAAAAAAATGTTCAAATCGAATCTCAATAGAAGAAAAAAGTTTTATTATTAATTTTAATTAAATTATCTTAATTCCGATAAAGTTATTTTAAAAAAAATCGATCATGTATCCTAATAGTTTTACATCATTCACACTATATTTAATTCTTATTTTTAATTTAAGTTATTCAGAAAGTAATTGAATAATGTAAATTTCAATATTTAATGTAGAAAAATAGTCAATAGTACAAAATAAATTGTATTATGATTTAATCAATGTGCACTCGGTATCTAAAAAAATGTACACTCATGCAGAAGCACGTAACATCATAATTCATATGTTAATGCATTTTTTAGTAGATATATACTGCAACAACATACTTTTGAAAATAAATTACACAAAGTTTGACATTATATATTACTTCGAGTAATTAACGGGGTGATAGTAAAAAATTTGGAACACGGTTTTTTTTAAAAAAAAAAACACAATTACACTGTTAAAATGAAATTATTAAAAAATAAACATGTAATAAATAAATAGATGCCTATGCACAATGAATAAAAAGTCAGGAGCGCGAGGCACTTGCCTTAAGGGCCTTGCATGTTACATGCCTTGCTTCCATCAAACAGTGTTTTACCACAATCTTAGGATATGTTTGAATAATAGATAATTTAATTTTAAGATAAAATTTAACAGTCCGTAAAACGCAAAAGAAGAAAGCTGAATATGTTTCTGTAAAAGTCTATTTACTGTCAACACGTCATTTTTTAACATTTATCCAAACATGCATTAACACCACGCAAACCAAACACGTTGAATGTTACTACACGAACATAAGTAGATAAACAAATTTTCAATGGAAATGATGAAAAATTCCAAATCCGGACACTGATTTCGTATTATTCCAACATAAGCCAATAACCAATAACTCACACTTCAACATTAATCTCAAATAAGTTCATTACAACAAAACCCATAACCGAATACAAATTATAAAAAAAACAATTACATGATTTGATTATTAACCCTCAAACTAAAAAATATATATATAAATATTCGAACCATTACAAACATGGAATTGGAGCGATTCATAAATCGAACCAAACCGAATTAAACAACAAAATCACAAAAAAATATCAAAAATCGATTAAATAAAAAAATTGTATGAACCAAAATCTCAAAAACAACATATTTTTTTCGGTTTGGTTCGATTTTTAGATTTTATTATAAAAACTGAACCAAACCGTATACTATAATTATATTGATTTACTTTTAGATGTTTAGTATTATCTAACTAACAATATTTTAATTTTTTATGATCATATGTGATTTATAATATATTTTTTTTTATAATAAATTTGTAATATATGATACATATTTTACTTTCATATCTTACAAAAAGATATATTGATATTACTAAATAATATTAAATATCAAGTTAAACATGATTTATTATTATGTTAAAAAAAAGTTGGTAATATCATTTATAATAATACTAAATAGAAGTAAAAATAGTATTTTTTTTAAAAACTAAAATATGTAAATTAAAATTTAATAAAAAAAATAATATAACATAATAATTATGTAAGTTTAATTATAAATAAATAAATTATGATAATTGATTAAAAAAATTGTCAAACTGAATCGAACCAAATCGTAAAAAATTGGTTTGGTTTGGTTCAGATTTAATATTATATTAAAATCGAACTAAACCGAACCGCAACTTTATTTTAGATTTAATTTAGATGATTTTTTATACAAAAATAAAATTAAACCGCACCGTAAACACCTCTATAAAATAGCATAAGTCATATAGTTGAAAGAAGAAATATCTGTCTGAGGATATTTTCCTACTAAAAGGAAGAAACTCAAAAACCTATTCATTAAATAAAAAATATAAATTCACCTAAAGTAAAATATACCATATACAGATTCAAGCAATGAAATAAAAAAAAAAATGACAAATTATTCTATGCCTTCTTTATTTTGAGGGTTCTTATGTACCTTTTTTAATCACGTTGCGCCAACTCAGTATTCTTTCCACCTCACCTGGTCAGCATAATCAAATCACTGCAAGTTCTGTTATTTGAGTTTTGCCCCAAGGGGAAATTTACCATTTCCACTTTTAATTAAATATTATTATTTTTTTCAAATTTTAATTTTTTTCCGATTGTTTTTTTTTTTTTTTAAAAACATCATGGCTGAAGCTACACTCAAATTTCTATCTTATACATTTCCAACTCCAACTCCTAGAGTAAACTCCAAATCATCATCCCTACCCCGTGTATCTCCCAAGGTTTCACCACTCTCCCATTCTCAAAGTCCAAATCAGACCCTCTTCCTCCCACTCGCTCAACAACCTAACCCCACTGGATCCCTTCCCGGACAACGATCTATTGCATTGCAGAGTTCATCAGGTTAAAGGTAGGGGAAGGCGGAGTCACCAATGCCGTCGTCGTTTGAACTTGAAAACTAACCTAGTGACCCAAGGCGAAGTCCATAGTGGGGACGTCGGACTCGTTGCACTTTGAAATGGTGGAAGTGGCCAGGTGATGGCGGGGTGTGGGGTTGGAGGGGGCGGAGGTGGTGAAGAGAAGATGGCAAAGGGAGTGGTTGTGAAAAAAAAAAAAATACAATGATGAAAAAAATTAGATTTTTTTAAAAAAATAATATTTAATTAAAAGTAAAAACTATAAACTAATCCTGAGGCAAAAATATAAATAACTGATCTTGCTCTACTTTTGACCAAGCTGACCAGATGAGATGAGGTGAGAAGATGCTGAATTGGCTCAATGTAATTGGCCTAAATAATGAGGACATAAGAACCCCAAATTAAAGAAGGCACATAATAATTTGCCTAAAAATATATATTTTTGTGAAAATATTTTATGTTTTCATTTTCTATTTTTGTTTTCTAAAAATAATTTTATTTTTCAGTCATTTAAGATTTGGAGAATTTATTTGATTTGACTAATTTATTATTTCAAATAATTAAAATATTAGGATTTTTCAAATGATACAGCAAATAAAAAAATTTTTATCATTTTTAAAATTAGGCTTATTTTTAAAAATATTTTCTTGGAAAATGTTTTTAAAATTTCTTTCAAACATATTTTTACGCTTGTTTTACATTTTATTTGAAAATGAAAATAGAAAACACTAGAATCATAGCCAATTTGAAAACATTTTTGGTTTGACTATTTTCTATTTTCATTTTCAAATAAAACAGAAAATAAGAATAAAAATATGTTTGGTAGAAATTCGGAAAACATTTTCTAAGAAAATATTTCTAAAAATAAGTCAAATTCTACAAACAAAAAATTGTTGTCATTTTTTGTTTGTTTGAAAATGCACATTTACACAATTGTAACATTTTTATATTTTGAAATCAGAAGTTAGTCAAACCAAATATATTCTCTAATCTTAAAAAATTAAAAATGAAAACAAAAAATAATTTTGCAAATCAAACACTAGTTTTTTTGCTATTTTCTCAAATTTAAAACTTTGAATTAACTCTATGTCATCACAAACTCCTATAAATCTTGTATTAACCATTTTTTTTTTGTTTTTTTTTAAAGGAACACACTTATATTAAATCAAGATTGGTAAAGGATGAATCTAGGTAGGACTGAAATAAAAAATGTGTTGATAAGCGAAAGATTTAGATGTCCTTATTAAGCAATGAGTAACTAAATTGGCTTGTCTACATACAAACTGAATACTACAGTTGCTTAGATTATTTATTTTTGAAACGCAATTTTTCAAAAGGTAACCCGCTTCGGAGTTTTTAAAGTTATTGTTGTTGATACTATCCAAAACTTCCTTGCAATTTGTTTCAAATATGATGTTTTGAAGTCGGACAATGCCTGGTTGATTGCAACTTTAATGGCTCAAGCTTTTGCTTCAGGCATTGGTTTCCCATAGAACCAATGTGTCGTTGCTGTCGTGTACTGCCCTATAGTTCCTGATGCAGCAAGCAACCCCATATTTGTTGTCTTCATGGAAATGGGCAGCATCCAAGTTGCACTTTAAAAAATTGCTCAAAGGCTTCATCTAGGTGAGGGTTCGAGCATCATGGCTTGCACAAGTGGTTGTATGCCTTTGGTGAATTGCTCGCCAATCATGCACATGTTGAAAGGTACACTACAATGATATGTTGATAGGTTTTTGCATTCCCTCCCAAAGCTTTTCATTTCTTCGTCTCCTGCTAAGGGGTAAGCCATCATCACCTACTAGCTTGGAGATCATGTTTCACTTCCTTTTAGAATTGGCTGTGGCACGAAATTTTTTGTGTTGGCATCTCCATCCCAAATCCACTATATCTTTGCTCTCTGACTCCAAAATGCATCCTGTTATGCCAGTAAGGTGTTCAATTCCTCTCTTGTTTTTCGGAAAGCATCACACAAGGCCAAGTTTGATAGGGGTTGAGGACTGGAGTTGTGCTTGTCATCATAGTCGAGATATTCCTGAAGGAAATTAGCTATGTTTGGTCCCATTGCAATTGTTTTGAACCTTAGAGGCAAGCTGTGAATTTGAATTCAAAAGGGAACCTCTTATAGAGGAATGCTACTTGGTGTCTCCTCGTTCTTGATGGTGTTGAGGATAAAGAGGCGTTTATCAAATGCCTAGGGTTTAAGCTTCAAAATTTGTTATAGGTCTAGTTTGTGATAGAATTGAAAGATGAATACTCCATCTTCTGCTTCTAGTATCGAGACTCCACGGACTAGACTCTAGTTCTTTGCCATCCTCTCCTTCATAATATGGGTACGTATGGACCTAGTAGAGAGGAATGTCCCTATAAGCCATAGGGAGAGGTTCAAAGTATCCTTTGCAACAACCTCGTCTGAAAGCACCAAGTTTTGATGGGTCAGAATGGGTGAAAAAATAACAAAGAAACTTAAACTTCTCACGACGTAGAGTGAAATCATAAGAGGGAGAGAGAGCCATCTCATTCAAAGAGAAATGAAAATCAAGATTGTTTTAAAATGGATGGTCCTTTTTTTTTTTTTTTTTAATAAGAAGCTCTTAATTTACCCTCAAAAGATTGTTTTTAACATGGATGGTATCTCACTCAAAATGGGATTCTAATAAATTTCTAATATATAATGATAATAAATTTATGGCTAATAAATAATAAGTTCAAAGATATGAATTAAAATAATAAAATACATAAATATATTACATTTTAATACCTTCATGTCAATCAATAAATCTTGACAACTTCTTTTGAGTGAACTTCACCATAAAAAAATTTAAAAATGAGTGAACTAACTCAATCACTCAAAGGTATTGTAAAAAAAAAAAAAAAAAAACTCCATCACTTAAAGATAGATGTAAATGGGTAAGACTAGTGTTAAGATGAAGGGATGGAAGACAAGTGTAAATGAGTGTATAAGTGTTTTTTATTATTTAGAAAAATAGTAAACTATACACTACAATATATTTATGTTGAACAAAAATAAAAAAAAACTACTATACATTTATAATTAACAATAAATATTTATTATATATTGTAGTTTGATCATTTTTGTAATAAATAATTTAATATAAATGTTGTAATATAAGAATACTTTCTAAGACACTTTTATTATTTTTTTTAAATCACTTTTTTTTTGGATTTTATTGTTATTTAACGAGTTTTTTTTTTTATATATAGTTTTCAATCAATTTTAATGATTAATGGAGTTTATAAGAAAAAAAAATGTTTAAATATGTTTTTAATTTTTGTAAAATTAATGAATTTTTATTTTATTTTGCACACTAATAACATTCTCATTACCCTTATTTCCAAGTGTTATGGCTCACCCGAGATGAATTGTTTCAAGTCTATCTCTATATTGTGTTTTTTTAGGTTATTACAAAAGACATTACCTTTTTGTTACAAAAATTCATTGCACCTTAAATTCATTTTTGCTTTTACACAAAATTAATTTCCTTTTTAATTCATTTTATGACTATTAATTTCGTTTCCCCTCATTCAGCCTATCTACCTCTTCTGACTACTATATATAGCTCATTGTTCAAACATACATGAGAAAAACATCTTCTCTTCATTTTCATTTTCTCTTCTTCTTGGGTTCTTATTTGTTGCTAATTTTGTAGTCTCAGAGCATCATCTAAAAAGTTCATGTTGAATCTTGGACAAGGACAGTGCATTACATGCCTAAAAAAATTTCTAATTTTAGCTATTATTTCTACAATCTTAAAAACTTATCATTGAAAACATTAATGGTGGCATTCATGTCCCTCTGATATCGCCACTGCCGCTATTATTGGACACTTGTCGTTGGCTGGAGCATGTCACCACATTGCTTCGCATGCTTAGGGTAGTGTTCATAGTTATCATTCCGAAAAGAAACATTAGTATTAATGAACCAACTTAAAAAAATGTATGCTAAGAAAACTGGTCACAATAAAATTAAATGGGACAAAGGAGATTATGATAGCATGATATATGTGTTATAATCCGTATTTTTTTTTTAGGGAAAGTTATAATCCATATTAATAATCTATTATGTCCAACTAGCAAACAATATTTTTAAATAAGAAATTCACCCTATTGTTGCTAATTGGAACGATTTACATTAGAAGATTTGGACTAGCCTCTCATGTTTATTATTATTAAACTTTGAGGATGAGGATAAGAAGTAATTATCTATATTACTGTGAGTGTTTATCAAAATATGCAAATATAACCTTATTTTTTAAATTATATGTCATTTACTTTGCAAGATATAATCTTTATAACTATGTAATGATTATTGAGTTTATGTATCTTAGTTTAAAATGTTCATGGCACCATGTTGTATAAACTTTGGTTTCAATATTTTTGTGAGGCATCATTTAAGAATGATGTAGGAAATTATGAATTATTTGGGAAATCTCTCTATTGAAGAGAACAAGTAATTTTATACATTAAGTTATTGTAACGTTGAAATCTTTTAACACATGAATTTTATTTGGTTTAATATTTTTTTAAAGCTATTAAACTCTGATTTAATTTGTTTTAAAAGACACACTTAATTATTTTGTAACATTAACAATTGATTGTGGTTTTTAATGTTTTTAAATACATGTACAACTATTTCATATTTTATAGAATGTGTGAGAAGAAGAATGTGAAATAGTGCTAAAATAGTTATAATAAAAACTATTCTTTTAGACTAGGCTCAACGGTACATTTGGTCCCCATGTTTTCATCGATCCACAATTTTGATCCCTTTGCTTTCTAATTCGAATATTTGGTCCCCTTAGTTTCAAAATTATGCAATTTTGGTGCATTCGTTAACTTTATTGGGTTGACTATTAAAAATAACACCTTGACTTTTTAATTGTTGACATGGAATGTTTAGTATAAAAATAATTATCATTAGTATTTTTGTTAAGTTAACTAACTAAAATAAATATTGCAATTAAACCCTCCTTCTTATGCATGTATCATTCCCAACCCATACTCACCTATTCTTGATTCTTCTAAGTTTTAAGCAGTGAACCAACGATACATGAGGCAATATGCGATGGTGAGAGGTAGCAACCCATGCGAGAGGCAGCAAACATGGATCCTTTTTCTAAGTTCTAAGCAACGTTCACCCTTGTCTTCCAACCTCTTAGATAGAGAAGGGTATGTAACAACATTTAATGTGTTTTGTTCATGAAAGTATGTAATAGTATTGATGCATTTTTGTTTACTATAGGTTTCAGAAAAGAAATGTTGTAAATTATTTTAGTGGCACAATCCTGAAATCAATGCTTGTGAGAAGAGAATTATTATTGATTTGCTAAGGCACATGAGTTGAAGATTAGGGAAAATGAAAAGAAGGCAATGATTAAAGAAATGAAGAACAAGGAGAAGTTGTTATGGATTGGTCTGATTATGTGTTGTAGTTTTGTAATGTTGTTGGTGTTTTTACTTGTTAGTTAAGGATGTTGATGTAATGTTGCTTTTTTTTTTTTTTTTAAGTAATTAGTATGTGCTTTTACTTGTTTTAGTTTTGTTAGGAAGGGATGTTGATGTAAAATGAGAGAGATTTGTGCATTCTAATTTTTAGTTACATGTATCAACGATTCGGTTTATGAATGAAAAACATGGTTTACTATTTTGCGTTTTTTCTATTGAATCTCTTGATTTGTTTAGTTGTTTTCCTTAATTTTCATGTTTATTGTTGCGATGTTTCTAATGTTGGGATGAGTAGCTCGATGACAAAGAGACATACTTGTTCTTGCTTTTTTGGTTATATACTTAACTTTTGTCTATATTGTAGATCAAAAATCACAACTTGTGTTTGACATCACACACTCATAAACATCAACAAAGTAAACTTAAGAAAATGAATTGGCTTATAAACATCAACGAAATGACAATTTTGAATTGACATGTATTGAAAAGCTTTTAATGACATCAATAAAATAAAAAATTACAAGATCAAATAATGAATCAACTAAATATCATTTACATCATTATTGAGTGCTGAATAAGATCCCAACATATACTATGATTGTCATTTGAAGCTAAACAAAAATCATAATTACTACATAAGAATTAGTAATTACACCACTCATTTCTCCAAAAAAAAAAGAATATTAAGAAGTTTTTAATGTTGTTGTCACTTGTTTATACTTGCTTGTGATTGTTCTGTTTGAAGGGTAGATTGATTGCTTCTTGTTCGAACACAAGCAGTTGGCTTGATAGTTGCTGTAACACGTGCAATTGCCTTAGATATTGTTGTTGCTGCTAGTGTTGAGGCATGTGTAGGTGGTTTGGGAACATTTGAAGTTGTATGAGAATTTAGGACATGTGCATGTGTAGCCATAGAAGTTTCACTTGACCCTGATTTAGGTGACCATCCTTTTTGGGTTTCTGCTAACAAGAAAAAAAATTAGTAAAAGGAAAATGACAATAAAAGTAAAGAAAATACAAAAAAGTGGTTCTTTAAACCTTAGTGGCACTGGTTTGTTGTGAGATTTGTTTCCTCTTCAAATCCTTGAACAAATTCAGAAAACATTTTATCAGGTTTTAACTTTTTTCCACAAGTTGTCATAAAAGATTTGGTTGACATCTTTAGTAAAATTCTCACACACAAGTCACTTTTTAGTTCTATTAACACTTAAATTGATTTTAGTCAATTTTAGTCTTATTCTATGGTGTGGTGAAAGTGCTAGGTGCTACAAATATGGAAGGTTAAGTTTTATAGTTAAGCTTTATGTGAATTTTGAAAAAGCTTAATATCTTATAAAACTTTTAATGATTTTTATATCCTTTATGGGTGGTATATGAAATTACAGCATACACTTGATAAAAATTACCTATATGAGTGTGAAGTGGGGCCGCTTGTATGAGACCTTGGTAGGATCTCTTGAGCACACATGAACAATTAGGCACACGCATGGCCTAAAGGCGTAACATAGCGATTAATGACAAGTTGTGGGGGTGTATTGTGATTGGTAAACCACTAACATACAACAAGTGTCTTTGGTTCATATAACTTGCTACACCATCTACATTGTGTGTTATGTACTATTAATCTAAGTCTGGTTCATATAGCTTGCTACACTAAGTTCGACGCAATACATCTTGTGTGAACCCAAGAATTCTTTCTTCTATCCCTAGATGGTTTATCAACAATGCTTTATTTTGTCATTTGTAATAAGTATGGGATTGTTGTGTTTTTTAGGTTATTACAAAAGACGTTACCTTTTTCATTAGGGAAATTCATTGCACCTTAAATTCATTTTTGTCATTACACGAAATTAATTTCCTTTTTAATTCATTTTATGGATATTAATTTTGTGTCCCCTCCTTCAGCCTACCTACCTCTCCTGACTACTATATATAAAACTCCTTGGCTCATTGTTTAGACACACTTGAGAAAAACATTTTATCTTCATTTTTGTTCTCTCTTATTACTAGGTTCTTGTTTGTTGCTAGTTTCATAGTCTCAAAGCATCATTTGAGAAGTTCTAGCGGAATCTTGGGGAACTTGCACGGGTAGCACAAATAATTTTTTAAGGACAGTGCATTGCATACCTTGGGAAGTTTTTGTTTTCAGCTATTATTCCTACACTCTCTGCAATGTGAGCTACAAAATTCTTACTAAGGTCACTGCGAACAAGCTCAGGGATCTCATGCCCAAGCTTGTGGGGCCTTTGTAGACTAGCTTTGTAAAGGGCATAAATGTAGTTGATAATTTCCTAGTTTTGCAAGAGATTGTCCATTCATTTGAGAATATCCATGGGAAGGAGGGATTTATGCTCCTTAAGCTTAATTTGAAAAAAGCCTATGATTGTATTGAGTAGGATTTTGCTATAAATACCTTTCATAAAGTGGGTATTCCCTCTTGGATGATTTTGGTTATCCATACTTGCATGTCTTCTACTTTTATGGCTATTAATTGGAATGGGACCCCGGCTGATACCTTTTCTCCTTCAAGAGGCCTCAAGCAAGGTGATCCTCAAGCGTTTGGCTCACATTATTGATGATTCAATGCATGAGGGAAATTGTCATCCCTTTGTTATTGCTTGCGATGGGAATGTTAGCATCTCTCACATTTTCTTTGTTGATGATTTGATTTTGGTTAGCATAGCCTCTATGTCCCAAACAACTAAAGTGAGAAGAATTCTTGACCTCTTTGCTAATGCATCTAGCCAATAGGTTAATCTTTCCAAATCTAAGGTTTTCTTTTATGCTAATGTCTCACAGTTTTTGACTAGTACTTTGTGAAGATTGACGCTTCTTCATTTAGGTTTTTGGTATCTTCATACCTTAAGTCTTATCCGCTCTTTTAGTCTAGTGTTTTTTATTTTATGCCATAACATGTATGGATGATGACATTGTATTGTTTGTTATAGACTAAGCTATATTTATTTGCTCCGTTTTCTTTATCTCTAGCATCATTAGATGATTTGCTTCTTACAAACTTATTTTGAGAATTGCAATCGATTACACATTGTGGGAATTGATTACCAGATGGCCAAATCATTTTTCAACCATCTCTGGTATCGGATTAATCGATTACCAACTATTACAATCGATTATAATGTTGTTTTCAGATTTTAGAAATTGCCCTGTTTCAATTGCAATCGATTACCATTGAGCTGCAATCGATTACAAGACCATCTCTGAAACTCAGAATTGGCTCTGTCTCATTTGCAATCGATTACAAGTCTACTGCAATCGATTACAATAGATGACAACAAGTTTAAATCATCCTCTGATACACGGGATAATAAATTACATCTTTACTACAATCGATTATATATGGTATAACAATCATTATGAAAGATTTCCAAGATTCATTCTTTGTCTAACTAACTCTGTATCTTTTTTTACCCATCCTATATATTTGAACCCATAGCATCTTGTGTAGAGAAACCAATATTCACAATATCTTTTTATTCTTTCATTTGTCAAAATCCAAATCCTTTAATTTGACTTTCAGATTTGATATTGCTTTGAAATTTTCTCTTTGTTTTCTGCACATCACTTAATCTCTTGAGTTTCAAAAAAACTCATTTTGATCTTACTACTATACCCATTTGAGATTAAGACTCTGAGCCCATACAACTATATTCCTTTGTTTTTCTTTCATGAACTGAGGTGATTCATACTTGTTCTTGACTACTATACATACTCAGATTGGAGTTCTACAATTGATCTTTACATCAAGATTAATTAGCACACAAATGTGTATTCGTTCTTGAATCTTTTTAACAATCTTATTTGATTTTCATTGTAGGAAATTCATTCCTAGATGCTGTGTTGAAATTAGAATTGTGTTTCTAATTTTGTTACTAGAATTGTGTTGTTCTAGTGTTTAGAAATTGGATGGTGAATGGTGTTTTTCACATTCAGTTTTTAGGTTCTTATTTCAGGTTGTGAAATCAAGATTTGTTGTGAATTGTGTGTGCATTGTGTATGTAATCATATTCATAGTGGAACCCCTTGGTGAAAGGGAGAACTGGATGTTGATCGGTGGTTGATCAAACTAGTATAAATCAACAGGCTCAAATCTCTCTATCCCTTAATCTCTTTCAATTCAATTTTTGATCTTTATCAAGTTTATTTATTCTAATCAATTCTATCATAAGCTGAGATTGTTTTTCTGGTTTATTCACTCAATATCATATCTCTAAAAAACGTTTTTATTAAAACTTTAAGAGTGGTGGTGAAAAACTTTTATTGGGAAAAAGAATCTGTCATTTTACGTTGTATCAATTCACCCCTCCCTCCCCCCCCCCCTCTTGATTGTAACCGGCTGATCCTAACACTTTGAGCAACCACTTGCAGATCCAAGCTACTGAGAATTTGGATCGTTATCTCGAATTTCCTATTTAGCACCACAAGAATACTGTCCAACTTTTTAATTCGCTTGTGAGAAGGGTCAAGGAAGAAGCTTACCTATTGGAAGGCTAAAACTTTGTCTATGGTTGATAGAGTAACTTTGGCACAGACCTACCTCTTGAATATCCTTTCTTATGTCCTTCAAGCTACCAAGTTGTCTATTATGGTGTGTAATGAGATTGAGAATATTTGTAAAGACTTCATTTGGGGCAGCTCTAAGGGTCATCGGAAAAATCATTTCATCTCTTGAGAGCAAATTTGAAAACTTAAGGATTTAGATGATCTAGGGTTTTGATCCATTAGAACCTTAAATTAGGCTTACATGCTTAAGTTTGGTTGGACACTCATTGATAATCCATACCTATTTTGGGTCAATGTCCTCAAAGCCAAATATGATTGTGGGGTTCACTTGGTGCCTAATGTCGCCAGGAGACCAAATTCATCAAAAGTGTGGAGGTCTATTTGCAACAATTGGCATCATATCCATGATAATATTTCTTAGTCCATTCATGATGGTAACTCGGCTTGCTTTTGGATTGATACTTGAATCCCTAAGATTCTTAGTCTTAGAGGGAGATTATTGTTGATTAGATCCCTAACCAGGAGATTAACTTGCCTGTTTCGGCCTATGCTTTTGATAATGCTTGGCACTGGGATGGTCTCCACACAATTCTACTCTCTAATATTTTTCCGCTCATTGCTTCCATTAACCATCCTCCTTTGGGAGGGATGATAATCCTATTTGGAGGAGTTTATCTAGTGGTTCCTTTTTTGTCAAGGAAGCATTTTTGTATTTATCTAACCCTGATCTCGATGATCGACCAATCACTAATGTTGACCAGTTTAAGATGGTGTGAAATTGGCTGGGGCCGCAAAGAGGTCGTTTGTTTCTTTGAAAGTTTGTTCATGGTAGATTACTTACCAATGAGGAAAGGAAGCATAGAAATATGGTTGTGACAAACTTGTGCCTGAGATGCTTGGATGCCCTTGAAATGATCATGCACATGTTACGGAATTGTGAGGAAGCTAAAGCTTTCTGGAATGCTATTATTAACCAAGAGTCTTGGGCGAGATTCTTTAACCTTGGTCTTGAAAGTTGGGTCCAAGCTAATTTGCAAGACTCTATGGATGGCTATAGGCCTACCTCTTGGTCTACCTTCTTTGGCATGGCTATTTATTACATTTGGGCAGATAGGAACAACTTATTTTTCGTTAACTCTACTTCCTTGCCGTCCAATCTCCTACATCATGTACGTGCTCATGTCTTGGATTCTCATCATCACGTTGATCAGGGGTTCTAGAGGATTACTTACCAGGATCAGGGCCAAATTAATATGAGATGGTCCCCCCCCTCATGGGTCCATCAAAATCAATTACTGATGGTTCTTACGTATCCACTACTAATCAGGCGCCTTGTGGTGGCATTATTTGGGACTTGAATGGTATGCTTGTTGCTCTCTTTCACCGCAATCTTGGAGTTTGTAGTGCGATGTGGACTGAGCTTTAGGCCTTAAAGATGGGAATCCAAGTTGCAAGGTAGATGAATCTTGAATCCATCTCTTTTGAAATGGACTCTTTAATAGCTATTCAATCATTAATAGAGGGGCCTCTAGATCTGTCTAGTTGCTACCTCTTATCATAAACATCATCAACCAGCTCAAGCTTACTTGATTGGTAAACTTCCCTGTCACAAGTGTATAAGGAAGCCAACTAGAGTGTTGATTTTCTTGCTAACCTTAAGCACCAAGGAACCTTTCTATTGACTAGGCTTCAAGTTGCTCCCCCTTGCTTTAGTCGATTATTGTTGATGAGGCTAGGGGGCGTGATGCTTCCTTGTTCTGTTATCTTGTAGCCTTTCATTTCTTTCCATTCACAATAAAATAAAATCAATTTTATAAAATCAATTATATTTAGAATTAATTTTTTTGACATTCATCCAAACACACAATAAGTTGTAGTAGTCACTACAACCCAGTAGTTTTATGACTTTGAAATGGTAATGAGTCAAAATTGTTATAGCCATTATTTTCATAAAATTGTTATAATGTTAAAGCTACTATATCTATACAATAGATAAATTTTAGTAACCACCTTTGTTCTCCACATTTTCATGTACATTTTTGCCCTTCAATTATATTGTTATCTTAATATCCTTTTAGTACTACCTACTACTCTTATCATTTACTTTTTTTTTTTTTATCATTTAAAACTGAAAATATAGAGAGCACAAAGTATCTCTCTCAATGTTATCAGACTCAAACCGGTCATCGACTTGGTCAGGATAAAAGGTCATTGAGTTTGGGGTCAATCTAATGAGTTACTAGTTGACTTAGGTTGACCCGTATGACTCAATTTATATTAAAAAAAATTCATAATCAACAAACTTGGACATTTAAAGATTTAAAATTTAACAAAATCAACAAATTTACCATAAACAACACTAAGTTAGAATTTAAACTATATTATTATCTTTATTTATTAAAATATATTTTTATTTTGCACTAATAAAAATACATGTCTTCGCAAAGTAGTAAGACCATGTATGGGTAACAAATATAAAACTAAATTCAATGAAATCAAAATAATTAGAAAAACCTAATTTATTCAAGCAATACAATTTTTCTATTCATCTCTTGGTTCCTTCGATAAATAATGATAATTTTTTTAACTAATAAGTCTACTAGTTGATATAAGATAAATACAAGTTTTATTCATACATAACTATATAAGTTAAAAGAAATAAGTCAAATTAAAAGTAAAAATCATTTTATTATTTTAAATTTCAAGATACAATTATGCTTTGTAAAGATAAAAACAAATCTAACATAATTTGAGGTATAAATTGAATTTTCTATGAGTAGTGTTTTTAAAAAAAAAAAAAATCAAAAGTGTCTGACTTGCTGAGTCAACCGAGTCGCACCGAGTCAAATCGGATTGCACTGGATCACATGCATATTTGATTCAATTAGTGATTAAGACCGGTTGAATACCCAATTTCCAAACTCACGGATCGATCTGACCGGTCCAAACCAACCGGATATGATAACACTAGACTCTCTCCCCACCGGTATACATAATGCCGATAATGAAAATTGTTATAGCCATTATTTTCATAAAATTGTTACTCCTACTATTTTACAAGAAAAATTATACAACCTTAATTTTTTATGACTTTGAAATGGTAATGAGTCAAACCATAAAATCCATCTGGTTGCTGGTGAGTCAATTAGAAATTTGTTACTATGTCTTAACATTATTAATTAATTCACTCATTAAAATACTAGAAATTTGTTTGTCTTAACATCATTAATTCTTTAACCTTTTTAATTAATGCATTCATGCATGCTTGCAAGTGTTCTTAAATTAAACTGCGGTTATGACAAGACTAACAAAAAAAAACAGACTCAGAAATAACAAATCACAAATCACGCACATCAAAGTTTCTACACTGTTTCAACAATTCTTGCCACGTGTCGATATCCTATTGGTCCTCCACGTCCAAAACTGTGTACTCGAGAACACGGTAGAGTAACAACCATGAACTGTGTCTCACGAGAACTACGCAAGATGAAGTAGTAGGGGCTCTTCGGTCATTTCACGCGTTTCCCACAACAGAGAATCGTAATCATTGCTCTCTCCCTTACGTGCGTGCATTGAAAAAAAAAAAGCTTAAAAAAAATCTTCACTGTGTAATCCGTTCGCACTAATAACAAATTTTCGCTCCACAATTTTTCTCTTGCAGTCATTTTTATTTTTATTAAAAAAAAACATTGCAAAGAAAATGTTCTTTTAAAACCTCATTCGGCCAAAACCCAAAACCTCTCTGAAGAAGAACGCTAATTCTTCAACTCTCACCGATCCTTCTACTTCTTCGTTTTTGTTTACGTTAGCTTTTTTTTTTTTTTTTCTCTCGCTTTCACCGATTCTTCGATCGTCTTCTCCGATCAACATTTTCGCAGCAGCGTTGTTTTCTACTCTGAAGAAAGCAGAGAAAGATGACGATCGAACAACGAGTGAGTAGATTCAGTTTTTAAAAGAATGTTGAAAAGCTGTGCAATGTTGATCGATCTTCATGTTCAAAACGTTCGCATTGATCGATCGCCTATTGTGTTTTTATTTATTTATTTATTTCGCGAGCGAAAAACAAAAACGGTGACTGTGTTGTTGTTCTTAGTAACTAGTTCATTTTCGAATGCTGAAAAACACCGTGTTTGATTTCTATGCGATGTGAAATCGTGTTTTTCATTAGCTCGATCGTTAATTTTCAAAGTTTCGAAACGAGAAAATTCGATTTGTTTTTCCGACACATTCAGAATCGCGTTTCCGAGCATTTCTCATAAACTGTGTTTTTGCGCATTCGAGATTCAGAGTACGAACTCTGCATTGTGCTGTTCTTGTGTCGATGATGATGATGATGATAATTCAGATTCAGTAGTATAAGCTACGTTTTTTTTTTTTTTTGAAAGGAGCGTAGTACAAGCTACTAGTAGAGTAGTTTCATTAATTATTTTTACTTTATGCATATTAATTAGTTGAATTGAATGTTTTGCTCAATGAATCAAACCGATTTTCGCTGTTCAATCACTGAGAAACCCTCGCTTTGCATTAATTCCATTTCATGATTATTTTTTTGTCTCATTTAAATTCTTTACTATATTAAGAACTTAGTAATTGATAGGTTCATATTCATCTTTTTCACTTACTTAAATGATTGTACTTCTCTTTTCTTTTCTCTGAATAATTAATAATTAATTATTAATTGTCTATAATCTTATAGGTATATTTATTTTTTAAGCTTCCCTTATTCTTAATTTCATGTCAAACTGTATGTGTTCACGTAATCGTTGTTGCTATTTTTTTTTATTTAATTTTTTTGTAGTGAAATTAATTATAGTTGATACGTGATTTTTTTGGGATCCTGTGAGCTTAACGAATTATAAATCCCCGCATGCACGCACGCATAGCAGCGTTACTTGGTTGTAAGATAAATGATTACACTTTGCTTTTTTACACACGCACACACACACACACACAATTTCTCTCTCATGCAAATCTTTAGTAGTAGTATTATTATGGTAGCGTTGATATTTAAATGATGAAGGATATTATTTAAATGTATGTTGTCATTTTGAGACAATTTTGATTATATACTATGGTTCTATTAATGCATCTTAGAGAGATTATATATATAGTTTGATTGCTATTTATGGTTTTGTAGGAGAGTTCGTACTTGAAGAGGCAAGAAAAGAGCCCATGTTTGGACCAACATGTTCTGCTGCTTCCACCAGCTTCTGATTCAATTCGTGACATAGGTAACATCCCTTTGAATTTGATTGACCATATTATAAACCTTTTTTATTTTTTGTCACTTTTAAATTTGAACAGAAACTTTATTTTTTAATTATTTCACCTTTTGAGTTTCAATAATGGGCATCATTTTATTATGAGAAAAAAAATAATCACACCCGTTTTATATTACTTTGTATTGCTATATTGTTATATAAATAATAAATAAATATATAAATATATTGGTACCCATTTGCTACTTTTTTTTTTTTCTTTATCTCTATAATATATTTTCCAATGGCACTATGGTAAAAACCGTTGGTGAATATTGCAGGGGCTTCTTCTGAGCACTTTAAAGTGGGTCGATTTCACGAAATTGATCACTCAAGGCTCTCACCCATTTCCCCAGTACAACTAAAATCTGTTGGCATTGTGATGGTAAAAACTATAAATATAAAAGGAGAGAACTTCTTTTAGACATTTCATGTATATGTAAAAACATTCTCTTTGGTGATTTTCTTTGTCATTATAGGTCAGTGACATAGGGGAGCACCTAGTGTCGCTAAGGTACCCAAGCCTGCAATCACTTCGCATGCACTTCAGCGACCAAAACTTTGGGAAACCAGACGGGAAGAAGATCCCTTCACTCGACGAGAAGTACGAGATGGGGATGGAGTTCGCCGTCAAAGCTCTTGTTAGGAGCATCCCAACAGAGGAATTTGCACAAAGACGAAACCTTTGGAGCTTCTGGGTCTCTCCCTTTATCGAGAACGCTTATGATGAGAATAATAATCCATCTCTCATTGATGCTGCAAGGAGCCTCATTTCGAAACAGGGATCTTGCTGGTCTCAGCTCAAGTTCACAGGGATGATGCAGTGGGGCAAACGCCGCCAAGTTCGGTTCTTGGGCCGTCACGAGGAGCAAAAGGTTGAATCTTTAGCATGGGCCAGTAGTAGTGTTGAACTCAGAGAAGAAGGGGCTAGTGAGAAGAATTCGAAGAAGAGGAAGAGAGGTGAAGATGAAATAGAATTGGAGGCTACGACCAAGGAATGGTCTTTTGGGGTTATGAGGATGACTCGTCAATGTTGTAAGAAAAATCATAATCAGAATCAAAATGTGAGTAGTAGCAGCGACGTTAAGAAATCTAAGAAAGCAAAGAATGACCCCAAGAAGAAGAAGCAGCAGCAGCAGCAACTCGTGGTTTACAAGGACAACAACAAGCGAAAAATCACAATTAACAGATGGTCTGCTGAGAGGTAAATATAATTGTTTGTATCCAAATGATAATATATAGTATGAAAAATGCTAGCAATTCAGAAGATGTTTTTTTTTTTAATTATTCTATTAGAATTTATTGAAAATTATCCATTTTAACGGATCTCATATATCATTTAATCTTTTTTTCTATTGATTTAGTCATAAAACTCATCAAAATTGGTCATCTGTAATAAGTTATCACCAATGATAAAGAGTGTCTAATAGAAAGATTCTTCTAAGCATTTCTGTATATAGTTTACATTGCAAGGTTTAATAATTGAAAATTGTTTTTTATTACCACGTCGCACATTTGAAGGTATAAGTTGGCAGAGGAGAACATGTTAAAGGTAATGAAAGAAAAAGGGGCAGTGCATGGGAACCCAATACTGAGGCCACACTTGAGATCAGAGGCACGGAAGTATATTGGTGACACGGGTCTTCTAGACCATTTGCTGAAGCACATGGCTGGAAAATTGGCACCAGGGGGTGCTGAAAGGTTCAGAAGGCGACACAATGCTGAGGGTGCAATGGAATACTGGTTAGAGAGTGCTGATCTTGTTGACATTAGAAAGGAAGCAGGGGTTCAAGACACTTACTGGACTCCCCCCCATGGATGGAAGCTTGGGGACAGCACTTCACAAGATTACGTCACTGGTATAGAACTCAGAGAGATCAAAGAAGAAATCCTCAAGTTGAAACAGTAAAACCCAGTTTCTTAATTTATGCTTTGTTGTTGTTAATGACAATGCTTGTTATTCTGTCTGAGTCATCATTGGCTACTTTTTCTTGATGTACAGAGAGATGTGGGATTTAGCATCAAAAAAGGGAGAGGAGGCATTGGCCATTGTGACTACTCCTAGCTCATGTTTCTCTTGTTTGAATTCGGAGGACTATGGTTCCTTGGCTCCAAAGCAGGTGAAGAAGCATGCAAGTAGTAGTAGGGTTAACTAATTGCTAATGTGATGAAAAGAGAAATAGGCCCAGTTTTAATTACTTTAAACGTTGTTATATTGCAGATTTATGAGGAGTTGGTGAGTAAGAAGGCTAAAATAGAGGAACAATTGAAGGAGATTTCACTGACTTTGAGTGGCATGGAGGTAATATAATCATTACTCTTCGTATCTTATTCAGAGTTCATGGTTTAAATGATTTTGATTGCAAGGAATGTTGCCAATGATTGCTTTCCTTTCCCTAAAATTATTTGTGGGTCCTTGTCTACCTATAGCCATAAAACACCAAAACAAAATTCTCTCCCTATATTTTTTAATATTTTCTATTATTAGAAAAAAAAAAATCTCTCTTATAACAAAAGTTGTCTTTTTTCGATAGTTATTTTTTAAAATACCCCTTTCATTTAACAGGAAATAATACTTATATCTACTTTCAACTAGGGATAATCTAAAAAAATATTAATTTTTTAACTAACTTTTTTAAATCTGCATTGAAGTTTTTTTTTTTTTTCGCTAAAACAGATAAAATTTGTTAACTTAGTTTTATTATTATTATTATTAAAGTGACGTTTGATTTCATTGTTTATATTTTTTTTAAAAAATATAATGAAAAATATATTTTAAAAAAAATATAAAAATATAAAAATATTTGGTGAAATCAAACGCCGCATAGTATTTTCATATTCATTTTCATCAGAAAAAAATATTGAGAACTAATGAATCAGTTGATACAAAAAGGATTTGCTTGCTATTGAATATTGAATATTGATGGAGCCTATTGATGCAGGGGCAACTGAAAATGCTGAAAGAAACAATAGCAGAAGAGAAAACTCTGCCAGAACTTTTGCCTGGCCCAACATCAGAGTCAGAAATCAACACCGGAGGAGGAGAGGAGGAGACAAGGAAGAAGGAAAAGAAAAGCACCAACAACAAGAACAAAGCAACAACAAAATCACGGGATGATGAAACTACTACACAAATGCAAGAAAACAACAACAACAACACCAACAGCACTACTGCTGCTGCAGCAGAGGACAAGGCAGCAAAGATAGCAAGACTGAAAAGTGGGTTCCAAATTTGCAAGCCACATGGTACCTTTGTGTGGCCAAACATAGGCATGTCTCCCAACAACCATGATGATGATGATGGTGATGGTGATGATGATGATCACAACTCTGTGGTCCCAACTCCACCACCATCAGCTTCCTCTTCTTCCACTACCACCACCTTAGCTCCTCCAAAACTCACCATCTCAAAAACTCTTCTGCCACTACAAATCCTAACCCATCATCATCATCCTTCTTCCCCTGTGAAGCCACTTGCAGAGAGACGCCCTGTGAGCACAGCCACTTTGACCCATGTTACTGGCCCTGACCCTGGCCCATTCTCCCCTCACCTATCTTCACCATCATCAGGGACACCAATATCCAAAATCACCACCACCATCACTATTAACCTCAATGAGACCCCACTCACACCCTAGAGTATCAGTGCTGCTAGCTTTTCATACTGTATACACTATATATTTTAAAGAAACCTCACCATTTTGAGTCTTGTGTTGGTAAAACAAGACTGAGCCTAAGACTAAACTTTTGCTAGGTTCATACTACATATAACTGCAGTTACTTATATATTGCTAATATGGCTAGATACACAGTAAACTTACAGAAGTCAAAGCTCATGATTTCTGCATAACTTTTGGAGTGATATTTCTTACATAATTTTTCCTCATGTTTTATACAACTGCATGTATCACAATTGTTAATTTCTCTATTTCATTTTTTCTGAGTTTATTTCATTGACTTAAAATAGGCCTCTGACTTTTCTGTGCTAATACTTAAACTTTACCATTAAACGAGAGGCTAAAATGTTATGGACTAGTGCATGATTTAATTTCAACCCCTATTTCAGAACACCTTTTTGTTTTTCTTCCTTTTGGCAGAAAGTTGGAGAGCTTAATTACCTGATAAGTAAAAGATCATTCCGATCATATATTCAACACCGAATTTTTAAATTTGAGACGGATGAGTTAGGATTTTGTACTTTGCACAAATGCTTAACAATTCACCAAAGTCAATCAGCAACACTCCTTTTATTGTAATTTTCAATTCCTGGGTCATTCTTTGCACACCATGAAACAAGGCAATGTCCAACATGGACCAATTACAAAACTTGACTATCATGGATGGTTGGATTTAGCTTTAGACAACCGTCCGTAGCTCAATGTAATTTTAATAATTTTGTAGTTTAGTGTTTGTCGTCATTGTCGTCATCATTGTTGTGTCGTCCTCATCATCATGATTAGATTTACAGAGTTGAGGGAGGAATTGAGAGAGCAGAACTCATTCTCATTCACTGAATAGGAAAATAGTAGATTACAATTTATATAGGACTGAATCCTACTCTAACTAACTGACTGGCGTGGTAAGTCTGTTAGCTTTACAAAACTGATAGGTGTTAGTTGTAATAGGCAACTGACCTACAGCTAATAACAATTAGTTTACTATAATATATAACACTGTTGAAACCTCTCGGGAGGCTCAGTCAGACTGAGGTTGCCCCTCAAATAAAGAAACCTGGTGGGGTGGGGGATAGAGGCTTTGTAAGAACATCAGCACACTGATCAATGGCTAGAACATGCTTAACCAGTAGTTGGTTGGTCACAACCTGGTCTCTAACAAAAAAACACATCAATTTCCATATGTTTTGTCCTTGCATGAAAGATAGGATTGTGGGATAGAGCTACAATACTCTGATTGTCGCAGAACACTATAGGTGTTGAGAAAGGTACTCCAAGCCCAGTGAGGAGGGTCTATATCCACAAAACTTTAGCGAAAACTTGAGCTAAGCTGTGATATTCAGCTTCAGTGCTGGATCTGACCACTACTTTTTGCTTATAGACCACCAGGAAATCAGATTGGGACCAAGATAAATGGCAGCCCCTGAGGTGGATCTTCTGTCAGTGATATTAGAGGCCCAATCGACATCACACAGACCCCTAACAAGAAAGGGATACCCTGCAGCAGCAGGCCGCAGAAGCAAACCAAGATGAACAGACCCTTTGAGGTACCTTAGAATTCATTTTGTAGCAATCTAGTGGGCCTCCAAGGGATTGGCCATGAACTGACACACTTTATTGACATAGAAACTAATCTCTGGTCTAGTGATTGTAAGGTACTGTAGGGCTCCAACTACAGACCTATACAAGGTGGGATCAGGGAACAAACTAGACCCTGAATTGGTGAGTTTGCAGGAAGTTACCATGGGGGAGGCAATGGACTGAGCTTCAGTCATGTTTGTTTTCTGAAGAAGGTCTCTGATATATTTACTTTGAGTAAGTAAGAGAGAGTGTTTGTCTACTGGTTTTACCTCAATGTCTAAAAAGTAGTCTAGTTTACCTAGCTGCTTTAGAGAGAAGCTAGAGTGAAGTTTAAGGGTGAGGTGCTGAATGAGTGAGGGTGAACTACCCGTGATGATGATATCATCAACATCAACATAAACCAGTAGGTAGACTGTGTCAGGACCAGATTTATACACAAATAGTGAGTGATCACACTTGCTGGCCTTAAAACCAAATTGTAATAGAGTATACTACAATCTCTCAAACCACTATCTAGGAGTCTATTTAAGGCCATATAGGGTTTTGTTTAGTTTACAGACTACGGAAGAATCAGAATTGACAAACCCTTGAGGTTGTATCAAGTAAACTATTTCAGTTCACAACTCATTTAGGAGGCTTTATTCATATCTAATTGAAACAGATCCCATTAATTGGTGAGGGCAAGGGTCAGTCGAATGGTGACTGGTTTGATTACTGGGGAGAAGGTCTCATTGAAATCAAAACCATGGACTTGATGAAAACCCTTGGCAACTAACCTAGCTTTGTATTTGTTGATAGAGCCATCAACATTTTCCTTGGCTCTAAAGACCCATTTACAACCAATGACAGATCTATTGGCAGGTAAAGGGACAAGATCCCAAGTATTACTCTCTTTTAGAGCTAAATACTCCTGTTGCATAGTAGAGTTCCAATTAGGATCAGCAAGTGCAATTTTTGCATTTTTTTGGCTCACAATGAGTGAGTAAGAGTCTAGATTGATCCTGGGCAAGACAATACCAGACTTTGACTTGGTTTGCTTAGGATGAACACTGGGAGTAGGGGTGGCAAAAAAAATCTGAATTGCATTAAACTATAGTTAACTGAACCCAAAAATCTAAAAAAAAGATTGAATTGTTTACATAAAAATTGAACTGAACCATTGTCTCAGTTCAGTTTAAAAAATCTGAACGGTTAGAAAAGTAGTTCAGTGCACACTCCGAAACTAATTCTTATATGCACGTTAAAAAAAAAAGCTAACTCAAACTCTCAGATAAATAACTTCCGCTTCTTCAACATATAAAATTGTCCTGCAACCTCCAATTATATGAACAAAAGCAATAACACAACAATTAGGAGAATCAAACTGTGCCACATATTTCTTTTTTCATCATTTTAATATTTGACCAAGTCCACATGTAATCAACTTAAATACAACAATTAGATGGCAAATAAGAAACGGTACTTAAAAGAAAATACTGCCATGTCTGGTCTTCTTAAACAATTTAAATTTGTTGATCATAAATTCAAAAAAAATATAATTTTAAAATGTTCAAACTTATTTTTAATAAAATTTCATGGCAATTTGAAAAATCACAATCATATGTAAATCCACTACTTGTTTATTCTATCACAAATCAATATAAAAATAGAAGACTAATTAAAATAATGTCGTACTTTTGTAAATAGAAGTGGAAAAAGAAAAAAAAAAAACATTTTCTAACAAAAAAAAAAAATAGTTCTGCGCAGTTCAGAAAAGTTTAAAGTAGTTCAAAGTAGTTTAGTTCGATTCAATGCACCTCTAAACCTCTTAAGTAGTTCAGTTCAATTCCCCCAAACCGCTTGATAGTTCAATTCAGTTTAGACGAACTACAAAATGCAATTTGAAATAGTTTAATACAGTTTGGTTCAATGCAGTTCGAATTGAGTAGCCCTAACTGGGAGGAATGGGGACAGACTCATAAGCTGAAATGGAGTGACTAGAGGAAGACATGACTAGAGTAGATGACAAGACAATATAAGAATTTTCTGATACAATGGGGACATGACTGGATTGAATTGCTTCAGAACTAATTGAGGTAGTGACAAGATAACTAGACTGAGCTGTAATAGAATTTTTTGATGTAGTGGGAATATGACTAGGCTGATCTGCCTCAGAATTTTTTGATGTAGTGGGAACAGGACTTGGCTGATTTGCATCAAAATTTTCTAATGCAGTGGGAGTAGAATTGGACTGAACTGCAGCATAATTCTTTGGAATAGGAGAGACAAAATTGTGAATTACTTTTTCTGATACAATAAGCATGACAGTAGAGGAAACAAGAATGACAAGAATAGAGGCAGAAGGGAAGTAAGAGGAATCAGAAGTGGTAGGAGTGATAGAAGTCTCAAACAATTCTGTGTAAGGGAATTTTGATTCATAAAAATTACATCACAAGTTTGTGCTTGTTATAAGATATGAGAAGTGGGAAACAAGCACAACCAAAACCTCTTAGCGGGTTCTTTAGAGAGTAAACAGCAAATTTTAGAGAAGCTGTAGGAAGTCTATTAATGAGATGCTTTCTTTCTGTGACACCATTTTGGTGATGAGTGATCCCATGACTAGAGCTAGAGGTCTGAATTCCCCCCAGACTTTTAATCCATTATTTTAACTTATACAACCAAGTAAATCTGGTGTGTAACACCTCGCGTTTTTTTTTATTATTATATGTAATTTTAAATAATTATTGTGAACATGTTTATAATTAACTAAATAAATGATAATTTTAGAATGTGGTCATGGTTATTAAAAAGTAGGTTTTCATTTAAAAATGGTAAAAGAGAATTAGTGTGTAGTTATAGTTGAATAGTGGGTACACAACCTTTATTTATTTATTTAAAACATTCTTTTATTGGGCCTTATGCACATAGTTTAAAGGAGTACCTAAAGTTGTTCAAGTCTCCTTTAAAACCTAAAAACACTTCTCTTCTTTCTTTTTTATCTTGGTTGAAACATGAGTGCAATGGAAGAGTCCAAGCAAAAATAGTTGTTGCATTTGCAAGGTTTGGAAGAGAATTTGCATCATCCTCTTCCCTTGCTTCATTTTCTTCTCTTGAGGTAAGAGGGAGTGGGTCTCTTCTTCTTGAATGGGATGACATTGACCATGGGTAGTGGGGTTTGCCCAAAACTATTAGGTTTCTATGATCCTTACATTGGGATGGGTTGTGAATACTTTAATGTGCTTAGGTTCTATCATTTTGTGTTTATATATATATATATATATATTATGTTTTTCCCTCTTTTAAGTTCTTGATAATATGAGGATCTTGAGAGTTATGATGGAATGGTATGGATTTGTGTTTGTAAATTGTTATTTTGGGTTTTGGGAAAGTCTTATAAGTGTTAGGAATTGTCCTTAAGCTTTTGGGGCTTGTCTTTAGTATAAGGGATTCCTTAGGGAGCTCTAGATTCTGTAGAAAAGTGATTTTTAGCGTTTTGCGGAATTTACCATCTATTGGGAGTAGAATAATGAGAGTGTTCGTCTGTTGGGAGCAAACTGATGAGAGTGTTCGTTTGCTAGAGTAGACTGTTGAGAGTGTTCGTCTGTTGGAGTAGACAGATGAGAGTGTTCGTCTTCTAGGAATAGACTGATGATGGTGTCCATCTACTAGGAGTAGACTAATAAGAGTGTCTGTCTTATGAGAGATGATTGTCCATTGACTTTGGTCAATCCTGGTCAATTTTTATGTTTTTCTTAAAAAATGTCCATAACCTATATTTTGATGTGCAGATGTTTGATAGTCATTTCCTTATGCAAATGTTTACTTTAAATGCATGGTTTACATATTGTGAGGTTGTTTGTATGGTTATTATAATATATGTAAAAATGTGAATACATGATTCATGAGTAGGTGATATTAGGTGTCGTTGGATGTCATTGAGATAGGTGGCCTAGCCTATGATTGGCAAGGAAGGACCTCAGTGGTATTCTAACGGTGAGTAACCTAGCCTGTGAGAGGTGAGAATGGGCTCACTAGTGTGTGATGTGAGGTTCAATGAAATTGTTATTTGTCTGAATGTTTGAACATGCATCATAACATTTGAAAGTTGTTGAATAGTTAGGGGTGTTCGTGGTGTGATTTGCTTCGATTTTTGGACAAAAAGTCACCAAACCAAACCTAAAATAAAGTCGCAGTTCGGTTTGGTTCGGTTTTGACATACATCAAATCCAAACCAAACCAATTTTTTGCAGTTTGATTCGATTTGGTTTGACGTTTTTTTTAATCTATTATCATAATTTAAATTTTTTTTAATTAAACTTACATGATTATTATGTTATATTATTTTTTTTATTAAATTTTGTTTTACATATTTTAGTTTAAAAAATACTATTTTTACTTTTATTTAGGCTCCGTTTGGCCCAACTTATTTTTAATTTATAAGTTATTTTTAAGTAAAAATTAAAAATAAGAGCTTAAAAAAATAAGTAAAAATTTGTTTGTTAATATTTATTTATTTATTTTAACCTAAAAGCTTTTTAAAGTTAAAATATAATCAGAGGGAGAGGTCTTGGGTTCGACTTCCCCGCTAACAAAAATTAACAAACTAATCATTAATATTTTCTGATAAAAAAATACTAATTATTCCAAAAATTAGCCTTATTGGGATTTTCGAAGAGAGAACATGAAAATAAGCTCCGCATAAGTAGCTTTGGGTGGCTTATTATAAAGCTCCTTATTTTTTTATTTTTCTTCATTAAAAATAAGTAACTTTTATTTTAAGGAACTTTTACAAATTAGTGTTTGGCTCAACTTTCACTTAAAAGTTACTTATAAGTTAAAAATAATTAGGTCAAACGGTACCTTAGCATTATTATAAAATGATATTACCAACTTTTTTTTGTAACATAATAATAAATCATGTTTCACTTAATATTTAATGCTATTTAGTAATATCAATATATCTTTTTGTAAGATATGAAACTAAAATATGTATCATATATTACAAATTTATTATAAAAAAAAAGTATCTTATAAATCACATATTATGATCATAAAAAATTAAAATATTGTTAGTTGGATAATACTAAACATCTAAAAGTAAATCAATATAATTATAATATACAGTTTGATTCAGTTTTTATAACAAGATTTGAAAACCGAACCAAACCGCAAAAAAATATGCGGTTTTTGAGATTTTTGGTTCATGTAGTTTTTTGATTTAATTGGTTTTCGGTTTTTTTGGGCAGTTTGGCGGTTTAGTTCGGTTTGGTTCAGTTTTTGAACACCCCTATGAATAGCTATGAACCAAGAAGGTGGGGGTCATGTTAGGTTTAGCCTGGACTTTGGGGGTTACTTGGTGTGGAAAATATGTGAGCTCATATTGATCCCATGAGTTGGAATGTACTTGCAAACCTGGGTAGCTCTGAAAACCACATGTAGATTATTCTAAGTAGTGTAGTCTAGGTTCAAGGCATTAACGTCAGTGATGCTTTTGGGTAGACCGCACTCTTAAACTATTCTCCCAAACTAGATATGCTACCACATGGCATATGACATGGAGTCTAAGAGACATTTCATTACATGTGCATTATGATATTACGTAGAGGAATCATATTATTTTTGTGTGACCTACATATGTGTACTTATGCTAAAAATATACTATTTTGTTTCTTATTGATGTGATATCTTACCTTTGATGTGAGAATGATTCTCACTCCCTTTCTTTTTTGCTATCCTTGTGTGTGTTTGGGCTTATTGCCAATAGCAAGTGAGGTTCATCTAGGCAATGAGTAGGATGTTGGAGGAGAGGCTTAGCCTCTTGTACTTAGATTATATTTCTTTCTGGGACTTGTGCTCTTTTAAATGTGACATCGGTGCGAGGTTACTTGTTTATGTCTAGGTCCTTTTACTTAACATTATACTTTTGTATGACCTTTGGAGTGCCAAACCCTTTGGGTTTATATTATATACAATGTCTACATGAACAATTATATAATCATGAGAAGTTTTTGAAAAGTCTATAATTACTTGTATGATTCTTTATTAATTTCGCACTTTATTTGAAGATAAAGCTTTGGGGTAAAGGGTGCACATGGTGCAGGCATCCACAAAAGAGACATAATAAAGATAATCATTGGTAGAAGAAACATGAGATGGACCTCAAAGATCATTGTAAATCAGTTCAAGTGGTGAGTTATAAATAGTTTCAGACAAAGTGGAGGGTAAGTGATGTGCTTTCCCAATACAACAAGCATCACAAAATTTAGTAGAATTTTTATTGATAATAGGAACATTGTAGTTTTTCATAATTAGTCTCTAGACATGGCAATTAGGGTGACTTGACCTAATATGCCATAAAGAGCTAAACCTATTACACTTAGTTGTATCTAAAACAATAGTACTAAGAGTAGACTTAGGAGTAGTGGAGGAACAACAAGAGAAGGCATGAGCTAGATGTTGAACATAGGGACTATGAAGGTTGATGAGTGGGAAGAAGTAAAGACCATCAAGGTCAACTTCACCTTGAAGAAGAACTTTACTAGTGACCTGAGATTTGACAAGACAAACATTAGGATGAAACTTAAAGAAAACACCATTATCTTTTAAAAATTTGCTGACACTAATAAGATTTTTAGTAATGGAAGGAACAAGAAGAATTTTACTAAGGAAAAGAGCTTGAGAGTTGTGTGAGGATAGGAAGGATGAAGATCCAATAGACTAAATATGCAAACCTTGGCCATTGCCAACGAAGATCTGACTAGGACCTTCAAGGTGATCAAGCTGTTGAATATTCTAAGCTTCACCAATCACATGAAATGAAGCTCCAAAATCAAGAATCCAGGTAGATATCGTGCTAGGCTAAGATTCAAAGTTGGTATTAATGATCGTGCAATGACATTGTTGCTCTGGCTAGAGGTGTTCTGCTATTTATTAGCTAGGTTTTGGTAATACTAAGACTAATAGGTTTGATACTAGCTCTATCTAGGATCTTGCAGAACCAGAGAAGAGCTAGGCTGATAGTTGTTAGCAGACCTATATAAGTAGTGTGAAGTAGTGTGTTCGAACATACCTGACATTGAAAATTGGCAAATCTTTCGCCACGATCGTGGCCTCCACCACCACCACCCTAACCATGACTAGTTGCACCTCCATTGTGACACGATTATGAGAATATGAGTTCTTAGAGTTCGAATAACTCTTGTTTGGCATGGAATATGTTGTAGAATTGTTCGACAAAGAGGAAGTGTAATTAATATAGGGAGATTCATCAATCTCAAACCTTTGGATGCACGCTTCATTTTCAAGAAAGAGTGCTTCGATCTTCTCAATCTGCATTGGTTTTGAAGCGACTCTCAATAATAGTCATGACGGATCTAATCGCCAGAGAGACCTTTGGGTATCGAATCCATGTGCTCTTGAGGATTGATCAGAGATCTGACTGGGGCTAACTTGTCGGTGAGAGACTTGATCTTCTACAAGAACTCATGCATAGTTTTTCTATGAAGTCACACCAAGCGCATTTTGTAGCACTTGTAAAATTACACTCTTTTGCTAATTGTAGCGGGGGGGGTACATTTAGTAATTTTAATTCATCTTTGTGTGTGATTATCATCCTAATGTTCTCGAAGAATGGTAATTCCAATTCTAATGTTGATTGTATGCTTTATTTATGTTTTCACTTATAAAAAATGAATTTCGGTTTTGTTGGACCGTTTTTGCAATTTCCGTGAAAATTGCCCGCAGTGCAATTTTTAACATTTTTCATCTGCATATGATCTTTGAACGATTTTAGAGCATAGAACATTTAATTCAGATGGTTTTTAAGTGAAAGGTTAGTTTCGAAAATGTTTGAAACACAGATGATGAAAATCGCAAAAAAAAACTCGACCCAGGCCCAAAACCCAACCCTAAACCTAATGGGCCCTAATTAGCCCAACCTAATTTTTTTAAGGGAGTTGAGCATGTCCCTTGTGAGTGCCGACCCTAGCTTTAGGAGCTGCCAAGTTATAATAAGGATCTTTACCTTATATGAAGGGAGAGAGAAAAAGTAAGCATTTGGTTCAAAAAATATTTCCTTCTTGGTTCCTTGTTCATGAAGCTCTCTCTTCTGTTAGGATCAGCCAGTTACAATCAAGAGGGGGGGGGGGGGGGGGGGGGGGGGGGGTGAATTGATTCAATGTAAAATGACAGATTCTTTTTCCCAATAAAAGCTTTTCACCACCACTCTTGAGGTTTTAATAAAAATGTTTTCAGAGAATGTGATATTGATTGAATAAACCAAAAAAACAACCTTACCTTATGATAGAATTGATTAGAACAAATAAACTTGATAAAGATCAAAAACTAAATTGAAAAAGATTAAGGATAGAGATTGAGCTTGTTGATTTATACTAGTTTGATCAACCACCGATCTACATCCAGTTCTCCCTTTCACCAAGGGGTTCCACTATGAATTTGATTACATACACCATGCACACACAATTCACAGCAAATCCTAATTTCATAACTTGAAACAGGAACCTAGAAAACTGAATGTGAAAACACCATTCACCATCAAATTTCTAAACACTAGAACAACACAATTTTAGAAACAAAATTAGAAACACAATCTAATTTCAATATAGCATTTAGGAACGAATTTCCTACAATGCAAATCAAACAAGATCAATAGAAAAAGATTCAAGAACGAAAACACCTTTGAGTGATGATATAGCTTGATGTAAGACTAGTTTGAAAAACTCCAGTCTGAGTATGTATAGCAATCAAGAACAAGTAATGAATCACCTCAGTTCATAAAAGAACAAGAGAGGAATATAGTTGTGTAGGCTTAGAGTCTTAATCTCAAATGGGTATAGCAATAAGAGCAAAAATGATTTTTTTTTAAACTCAAGAGATTTGTTAATGTGTAGAAGAAAGAAAGAGAATGTTCAGAGCAATATCAAATCTAAGAATCAAATCAAAAGATTTTTATTTTGACAAATGAAAGAATGAAAAGATATTGTGTATTTTTGGTCTCACTACACAGGATGCTATGGGTTCAAATATATAAGATGGGTAAAAAAGATTCAGAGTTAGTTAGACAAAGAATGAATCTTGGAGATTTTTAAAAATGACCGTTATACTAGATATAATTGATTGCAATAAAGGTGTAATCGATTATCCCGTGTATTAGAGGATGATTTAAACTTGTTGTCATCTATTGTAATCAATTGCAGCACACTTGTAATCGATTGCAAATGAGACAGAGCCAATTCTGAGTTTTAGAGATGGTCTTGTAATCGGTTGCAGCTCGATGGTAATCGATTGCAATTGAAACAAGAAAATTTCTGAAATCTGAAAACACCATTGTAATCGATTGCAATAGTTGGTAATCGATTAACCCGATACTAGAGATGGTTCAAAATTGATTTGGCCATTTGGTAATCGATTCTCACAATGTGTAATCGATTGTAATTCTCAGAATAGGTTGCTAAGAAGAAAATCATCTAATGATGCTAGAGATAAAGAAAATAGAGCAGATAAAAACATCTAGCATGTAAAAAAATATAGCTTAGTCTATAACAATCAATACAATGCCATCATCCATACATGTTATGGCATAAAATAGAAAACACTAGACTAAGAGAGTGGAGAAGATTTAAGGTATGAAGATACCAAAAATCTAAATGAAGAAGCATCAATCTTCACTTTTTGTCTAAAACCCTTTGTCCTTCTCTCTAATTTTCTGAGTTCATTAGCTTGGTTCCACCATTTAAATTCTAGTATGTTGTAGGAGAGAACACAAGCTTCGATTTAAGCTCCCTTTTTGTGCATTTGAAACTTTTGAAATTAAGGTATGGAGGAGTTGTGCCATTCTAACCTTAAACCACATTTTTTTTTTGTTGAGTTTTACTATTTCATTGAGCTTATTGAATTGATTTGATGGTGAATATGCTTTGAAATACTTGTTTTGGATGGAAAATGGTCATTATTGCATATGGGACTGAAACTGTGTTATTAATTTTCAAAATTATTTCATGCTTTGTTATAAGATTGAGAGACCATCTGGGTACTCTAGGATACCTCTAGATGCTATGGTAAAAATTTTAGAATTTCTGGAGTTAAGGAACTATTTTTAAAAGGCCAATCTTTGATTTAGAAAATAGTAGAGTTTGGGGTTGTTTTGTTCTTGGAAATTATTTAGAGTAGCTTTTGAAGAAATTTGGAAACAATATATTGTTTCATAAATCATTGGTAACGTCCATCATTTTCTTTGGGATTTTAGAAAGCCTCTAGGTATTTTTCCAAGATATAATTAGTAAAACTGAGTTTAGTCACTTAGTAGGATTTTTTAATGATTAAAATTATCTTTTGTGGATTTTAATTTCTGATAAATTTACAATATGTACTATTTGTGATTTATTGTATGTGTTATTTTTCTTTGAATTTTATTGAAGATTTTTATAATTATGAATGGTTATTTTGTCCAGATCATGTTGTTGAATGTTAGGGACTATTTAATTCAAAAAGGAGTCCTATGGTTGTTTTAAAATTTTGAGAAATACATATGTATTAACTAAGACCTATGAGAATATCCCTATGAAAGGATTTGTAAAATGGACTATATTTACTTAGGTAAATAAATAGTAAACCGTTGAGCTGGGCTAGAAACATTTTTTAAATTAAATAAAATATTTATAATTATAATTTGCAACCATTGGAGAGTATTTGTACCAATTTTCATGATAATGAGTTTTGTAAGTATGTCAAATAATTCTTGTACTAGTGTTTCCAGTTGTATCGCTTGATAAATATGACATGAATTGTTGAAAATGCAAGTATGAGATGTTCTACCTTAGAAGGAGAATCCCTATGGTTACTGTGTATTATGTGATGTTGATATGTGATTAAATATCCTCTAAATCATGCATTTTTATAACTAGCATTTGAGACCTGGGGAGTGTGACCCCTAGGCACCAACTTCTGGGGTTGGTTGTATCTATGTGATTGGTTGATTGGATTGTGTGACTTAATTGTTTGTTGTTGGGGAAAAAAGGATGGTGAGTCCTTGTGGGGAGCAAATGGACTTCAATGGAGTGCATTTGTGATATTAAGACGTAGTCTTAATTAATAAATGAGTTCATTAAGAAATTAATGAATAAATTAATTCAAAGAGTGAGAATTTAATAACAAGTTAATTTAATGAGACATGAGTAAATAAATCATTGGACTTAGACTTAAAAGTAAGACCCTTGCAATGGATTGAAGTAGCATATTCAATTGAAGCATAATACTTGAGTGTATGTGAGAACTACATAAGATTTAATAAAATTTGATGGGGTGGAGTCATGAACGGTGTTCATGATAGGCATGCGATGCTTAATGCACGCATTGCTTTGTTTGGTGTGTTTAGTGAGATGCGAAAAGAAATTATTTCCTTTGACGTTGGTACAAGTGAAACTGGCGTGTTTCAACGTGATTACGATGTTAATGACACATTTTATGAGAAATGTGTTCTCGATGAGAGTTGGTCAAAGGAACCAACTGGAATGGGATGTGCATTAATATTTCCAATTGTGTGTGTGGTGACGAATGAGGCAACGATAGCTACTCACTTAGTGTAGTGAGGTAGACATGTTGGTGCTGTGGATGAGAAGTTCACGAGGCATTTGGTGGACCATCGTTCGGTGTTTGAAGTAGTGGAAGACGCACAATCCATTGGAAACGTAATCCTTGTTGAGGGAACGTGTTAAGGAATCGATCCTTAGAGTGTGGATGACCATAGAGTCCTATCTAAGAAATGGTCACAGGCATGGTGTCCTAGGGGGTATGGCGCTGGGTCGTGGCTTTGGGTCACATAACTAGCTCAGTGACCTTGACTAAGCGCGATGCATTTTCAATTGGTGAGAGCCCTGTCAACCAATGACGAGAGGGGTGTATTCCTAGCAATCATCCACCTAAAGTGTAAGACCACTGTGTTCGTGGAGTTCGAATGGCAATGAGCTCGAGTTTTTGGAAAAGTTATACAAGTGTAGAAACACATAGGTTTTCAATGAGATTGTGAGTGTGCCATTGTGGTGCGGATGTTGTTTGTGTATGTGGTTGGAAGGCTGTTTGATTGTTGGTTTTTAAGAGGAGCGAAAAAACTCACCCCATACACTTTATTTTTAAATGGAGATGAATGTTGCATGTAACCGACTAAGATGGAATGGAATGGCTACGACCAACATTGATGATGTGGAAAAACTTGTTCGGGAATAGAAGGCCTTCGAGGTTACTTTTCAAGTTCTTAGTAAGGGCTGGGAGCTAGTTTTCTTTTAGTTACTACCTTGGGTCTTAGTATGGTTTCTTGTGTAATAGATGGTAGACTAGATCTTAATTTTATGGTCCTGATGTTGTTGTATGCGACTCATATGACTTATGTATCTCTCCAAAGATGTAAAGGTGTAATCATGTTTCTTTTTATGGAATTGTTTCAAGGCAAGATTTTGGTATTATTTCGTGTTTACTGGTGTTTTAGTATTACTTGGAATCAAGCATTTTATAAAAAGTAAGAGATTTCTTGTAAATGATATTTGTTAATGAATACTTATTTTTAAGAGGATGATAGGTGTATTGAAAGTGAGTTTCGTTGAAATTCTTGTAATCAGTTTCGAGGCAAGAGAAAGAAAAAAAAATACATTCCATATTTTGATGATGTGTTAATGGATAAAGTTTTTAATTAAATCCGTATTTTTGAAGAATAAAATACAAAGTTTAGGAATTTAGAAATTTAGGTGTGTTACACATTTTAGTGCATAACTGTCGAGCACAAGCGATTGTTTGCTTGTTGAAGTAATTGTGAATGTGCTCCTAAACTTGATAAGAATGAATGCATCCGAGGATGCGAGACATCATTTTCTTTGATAACGTTTATTGGAGCCACGTGAAGAGGACTTGATCTTGTTGTTCCTAGGATTCATATGTTGAATTCTCAGCTCCAATTTCTTGATCTAATTTAGTCAGAAATTGAGGAGGAATTCTCGGATTCACGAGTGTTTTTTATAGGCATAGTTGAAGATTGACGCCTCGCCTCTTCATTTAGATTTTTGGTATCTTCATACCTTAAGTCTTCTCTATTCTCTTAGTCTAGTATTTTCTATTTTATGCTATAACATGTATGGATGATGGCATTGTATTGTTTGTTATAGACTAAGCCATATCATTCTTGTTTGATGTTTTGATTTGCCCTGTTTTCTATTATCTCAAGCATCACTAGATGATTTACTTCTTAGGAGCTAATTTTGAGTGATTGCAATCGATTACAAGTTGTAGGAATCAATTACCAGATGGCCTAATCAATTTTGAAACCATCTCTAGTATCGAGTTAATCGATTACCAACCATTGCAATCAATTACAATGCTGATTTCAGATTTCAGATATTGCTTTGTATCCATTGCAATCGATTACAAGACAATCTCGGAGATTTAGAAATTACTCTGTTTCATTTGCAATTGATTACCATCTTGTGGCAATCGATTACCAGATGATCTTTGATATTCAGAATAGGCTCTGTCTTGTTTGCAATCAATTACATGTGTGCTGCAATCGATTACAACAGCTAACAGAAAGTGTAAATCATATTCTGATACTCGAGATAATCGATTGCACCTTGTAGCAATCGATTATATCTAGTATAACGGTCATTTTTAAAGATCTCCAAGACTCATTCTTTGTCTAACTAACACCGAATCTTTTTGACCCATGCTATATATTTGAATTCATATCATTCTGTGCAGAACAACCAACAGTCACAATATCTTTTCATTCCTTCAATTGTCAAAATCCAAATCTTTGATTTGATTTCCAGATTTGATATTGCTTTGAACATTCTCTTCTTTCTTCTGCACATTCTCTAATCTCTTAAGTTTTTAGAAAAACTCAATCTTGCTTTTACTGTTATACCCATTTGAGATTAAACCTCTGAGCCTATATAGTTATATCCCTCTCTTGTTCTTTCATGAACTGAGGTGATTCAACATTTGTTCTTGACTGCTAAACTTGCTCATATTGGAGTTTCTTGAACTAATCTCATATTTTCTATATCAGCACATCAAGGTGTTTTCGTTCTTTAATCTTTTTCATTGATCTTGTTTGATTAGCATTGTGGGAATTTCGTTCCTAAATATTGTGTTGAAATTAGATGGTATTTCTAATTTTGTGTAGTATTGTGTTTAGAAATTGGATGGTGAATGGTGTTTTCACATTCAATCTTCTAGGTTCCTGTTTCAGGTTGTGAAATCAGGATTTGCTGTGAATTGTGTGTGCATGGTGTATGTAATCAAATTCATAGTGGAACCCCTTGGTGAAAGGGAGAATTGGATGTAGATCGGTGGTTGATCAAACCAGTATAAATCAACAGGCTCAATCTCTCTATCCCTTGATCTATTTCAATTTAGTATTTGATCTTTATTAAGATAATTTGTTCTAAATCATTTCTATCATAAGCTAAGGTTATTCTTCTGGTTTATTCAATCAATATAACATTCTCTGAAAATGCTTTTATTAAAACCTCAAGAGTAGTGGTAAAAAATCTTTTTAAGGAAAAAGAATCTGTCACTTTACGTTAAATCAATTCAACCCCCCCCCCCCTTGATTGATTACCCGGCTGATCCTAACAATAGTAACTTGAGAGCAAGTTCAATCTACTAATGCCATAGTAGGAAATTCACTTCATGCAACTTGATGTTGAACGAAGTAGGAAAAGCAAAAGGAGTGAGAAAAGGAGGAGGAATCGCACTTGAATTTTAGCCATGGATCTAGTTCAATTTTTTGGCTCTAGACATCGCGGTCAATGCACCTGATGGACAACATACACCAACTCTTTATTCAACAACTTGTGATGTCTAGGTAGGAATTCTTGACTCAAGTGCAATGGCCTACGGACAAGCCATATTTTCTATGTGGGGGCGGGGGAGGGGGCCATTTCAGGAGGAGGTTGGAGCACCTCGAGGAGAGCATATCCCTATGGTTTAAAGAAAATTTGTTTCAAATTTAGGGGAGTTGGGTGGAAATCCACGCTAGAGGAAGAAATGACAACAACATACCAAGCACAATGTGAAAAAATCACACGAGGCAAAGCCTCCAAAAAAACACAAAAGTGTGACTCAAATACGATCTGGTTGGTGTCTATATGTGGTAATGAATTGTAGGGATACTATAAAAGTTGGTAATCGAGAATGGGAGATAAGGATATGCTTTCTTTGACCCTTTGGAATTTGAACTCAAGAAAACCAATAATTCTTTGTAGCCTAGCCACATTTCAACCCTGATAAAGTACTTAGTGATCCATGTTGCTTGTACATGTGTAGTGAATTGAGAAGAAGTTCAAAAGTCTAAGTGCGCAATTTAAATTGGACGAATTTGACCATCTCATACTTTTATACATTGAGTGTCGAGTGAAACACTAGCCTTGTCAAGGCCATTGTGTTCACTTGAACTTCAATTCGTGAATGCTTCTTTGTTGATATGCTGACCTTTTGCATGCATTGAAAAATTTTCTACACAACCTTGATACGTTTGATCTTGATTGGGGACGCCTTTTGTCAACTGCCATTGGTCCTAGACTGGATCCCGATACTATCATTTGTGCCTTTACATCCACATTGCTTGTTAGGTAGATATTCTTGTTTGCTTGAGGACAAGCAAAGCTTAAATTTGGGGGAGTTTGATAATTTCCTTGTGTACGTAATTTCTTGAGTGTTTTTCATGGCGATTATCCAACATTCTCATGATTTTAGTTTAGTTTGAACTCATTTAGCATAGATTTCAATAGTTTTGTTAAAGTCTAACCTTGGGAAGTCATTTTGTAGGAAATGCATCAATTTTCATGTTTTGCAGGCCTAAGTTCATCATCAAGAAAAGATGGGAAGAAGAGTTGGATTTTGGAGTGAGCTAAGCTTAAACTCATGCTAAGCTCAACTCGCATTAAGCGCAATTTTTGCACTATTTCCAATTTTTGAAGAATTCTCTGAAGAATTCGCTAAGCGTGAATTGGTGCTAAGCAAATTTATTTCTCTATTTCCCAATTATTGAAGAATTTGCTAAGCGTGTATATGCGCTTAGCGAGCTGTCACTTACAAGGAAAAATAACAAAACGAGGAATTTTTGTATAAAAACCTTAATGCTCCCTAGGAATTTGATCACTCATTTTTATACCTAGGTTTTCGTGCACATTGTTCCATTACCTTCTTCCTTCGTTTCCATCACCCCTTTTCTCAATTGTAATCCGATTTCTTGCTTCACATGACTTTGAGAGGCTATTCTCTTGTGTTGAGGGATTAGGGATCTAGGCTACTTACATGTAAACTTTTTTCTCATATCTATTCAATAAAATATTCAATTTTATTATCTTTTTCCATTCTTATTTGTGTATTATATGATTTGGCCGATTGTATATGCATGCGTTTAAGGTTTAGACATTATTGAGAAATACTTTTGAACTTGGAATTGAGAAAGGTTTCTAATGGAGTGTATTGCTAGACATAGAGTAGACTCCATTACTGTTATGCATGGAAGGAACGCCTAGAGAAACCTAACCCTCGACACACTCATTATTATTATCTTAAATTCTTATTCTCTAGATGTTTGATAAATCATCTAAATCCAATTTACTTCTTTGTTATTAATTTGCACTTGTCATTAATCTAGTTTTTAGTTTTCCTTACTTTTGCTAATTTAAATTTTGCACAACAAACCAACTCTCAAATCCAATTAGTGCTTAGGAATTGATAATCTTGCTAGTAGTCTATACGAACAAATCCCTGTGGATTCGATACTAGGAACTTCCCTTTTATATTACTTGGGCAATTTGGTACGCTTGCAAAAATCTCAACGGTCTAGTTAACAAACTAGGCCTTTTTTTAACAATTTCATCATCGCCCTTACCTTTTTTGCTAGCCTTGGTAAGAATTGGGATAAAGAGACGATCCTGCTGGTTAGTTGTTGGACTTCCTCCAATGTATTAGGTGCTCTCATATCCAATATAGCTTGAAACTTTTTCGGATTAGCTTCAATGCCTCGCTATGTTAGCATAAAGCCTAAGAATTTCCCTCCTCCTACAATGAACACACATTTTTAAGGATTGAGTCACATGTTAAACTCTATGAGTCGTCGAAAGACTTCCTCTAAGTCGGTAATGTGATTGGGTATGTTTTCGGACTTTATCACCATATCATCCACACTTCCAAATTTCTTCCTAATTGATCTTTGAAGACCTTGTCCATGAGCCTTTGGTAGGTAGCTCCAGCATTTTTAAGGTCGAAGGGCATGACCTGATAATAGAAATTTGTAGATTCGGTAATGAAAGTGGTTTTTTCTTCATCCGGGGAATACATTCGGATTTGGTTATATCCTGATTAAGCATCCAAAAAACTTTGGGTTCGATATCCGACTACTCCATCCACCAATCAATCAATATTAGGCAAAGGATAAGCATCCTTGGGAAAAGCTTTGTTTAGATTGGTATAATTCATGCACATTCTCCATTTCCCATTGTTTTTCTTGACCAATACAACCTTGGCCAACCATGTCGAGTACTCCAACTCTCGAATGAAATCGACAGTTAGGAGCTTGTCGAGTTCTTCCTTTGTGGCTTTCAACTTTTGTTCCCCCATCTTGTTTACTTGTGATGATCTCCGATGATTATGTTAATCTTGCTAATTAACTTTGATCTTTGTTAAAGACTTGATCTGCTTCCTCATATTCTTGATTTGGCTGAACTCATGTATTCAGATGGCCTAATACACTTGGTTGTATACATGTGTTTGGACAATTTGATACCTTTGCATGAAAACATGTGTCTAAACGGCTTGATACATTTGGTTGAATGTGTTCGAACGGTCTGATATACTTGGTTGAATACATGTGTCTGGATGGCCGAATATGTGTGTCTAGACGGCCTGATATATTTGGTCGAATACATGTATCTGGATGGCTTGATACATTTGGCTTGATACATCCAGATGTCCTAATACCTTTGGTTGGATACATATGTCTAAACGACTTGATACATTTGGTCTGATACATTCAAACGACCTGGTACATGTATTGGTCATTCTTCCCTACATTTAGGGGTGCATTTTCTTTGGCATGTTTTATCTAGTATAAATTCCTTCATTCCTTTTCAATAATTCTTTTAATTTGACTTATCATCTTAGAAATCACGGCATTACTCCTTTGTGATTTTCTTCATTTTGTTGGAAATAATTGAGAAATAAAATGTGTGAAATGCTACTCAATTTTATTTTATAATAGTAGTTTTGGGAACTAGAATTATGTTTGTTTTCTTATGAGTAAAATTTGAACAGTATCAACTGTGGCTTGAACAATTTTAATTTTTATTACATTTTAGTTATTGTTAGAATCATTGGTTTATTAATCATAATCATATGGAACAAATCATGTGCACTTCTCTTTGGAAAAGCATCCTCAAGACTACATGTTTTCCATCATTTCTATTTTCCTCCTAAAAGATGGTTTTCCATATATCCTTGTTTACATAGAACACCTTATCTGCTCCTTTTTATCATTGCTTTCCTAAGGGAAAAAAAAAACAAAAGGAAGATAACTATGTTATTTTTTAGATTAAGAAACTATGAATGGTGAAGTCATGTTACTTGTGACAAGAATGTTCAAATTTTGAGGCTTAATCACCATAAATTTCTTTAAAAGGATTTAGAGTCTATTTGTATACAAGTTAAAAGTGTCTTTTGAAAGATTTTCTATTTGAAACACAAAACATTTTCGAGGGAAAAAGTTGTAATAAGTATTAAAGGAAGTTGTCCAAAAAATATATAAGCCGCACCCAAAGACTTGAGGCAGACGATGTGGAACTTCCTAACACCTCCCCTCCATAAATGCCTGCCAAAATAGGTGAGCCTACTGGAATATGTGATTTACCAAGATGGGCTATAGACTCTGACATCATGTTAGATTTCATCTTAAAATCAATTGGCATTAAAAAAAGTTATACAACAAATATATAAGTTGCATCTAGAGACTTGAGGCAAGCGATAATAGACTTCATAACCATTGCACCATTATAATGTATAAAAATCTCCAAAATAAAACCAAGATCCTAATTAATTACAACAGAAATAGAACACAAAAGAACTGAATACAAAATCATCCTTAAAATGACAAAAATCATAACTCATAAGCAACACTGTACAATTTTCATTTAACTTTAAGTCATGAAATCCATCACCATCATAGCTTGATCTCACTTATTTACAATGTTGGAGGATACTATTGTTGAATCTATTAGGAACCTTTATGAATAGAGATGATTCAACAGTGAACAAATAGAGAAAAAGGTAAAGAATAGAGATGAACAAGATGAATTCAAGTAACCCTAAATTGATTTCACAATGACTATGCTCAATCAGGAACCAAAGGAGAGACCCTCCTTTCTCACTGGAATTTCCCAGTTTCTTAGTAGTTACAAAAGCTGAGTACAATACAGATCGCAAATCTATATATAGTTAGTTATATCATAACGAACTATTAACAGTTATTACTAACTACCAACCAACTAAAGAGGTCTAGTCTTTTTCCTGAACTTCTTTCTATAATACACTTTCCACCCTTTATTTGTTTCTCTCTCAATTTCCTTCCTAACAGAATCACAACCTATTTCCCTTTTTATTTCTAAACATTCTCCACCACCAACATTATTTGGTGAAGTCCTCTATCTCTTGGATCCAGGAAGAAATTGTTCCAAGTCATCCTCATCTTCATTTAAATTATTTGAGGCTTATGACTCATTACCAGAGTTTTGAACCACTGATTTCCTTTCAATAAGTTCCTGGCCTTTCAACCCTAATGTTAATAAAGATACTGAGAATTCCCCACACTTATTTATCTTCTCTTGATCATGTCCAAACTTGGTACTGCAATTAACTAGCTTTAACCCCGATGTTATGGAGTATACTAGGAAGACCCCATAACCTTTTATCCTCTCTTCAAGGAAATCAAATTCAAATTTGAATGTTATGTTGCTGAGTTGATCATACATCTCAATTATTCTTTCAAAACGACAAACTTCAAATAGGAAAAGAACACGTGATTTGAAATGAAATTTTCTGGGCATCTCCTTAAAATGTTTTCTGAGTGAACATGCATACCATTTGGATAGATATAAATTGAAAGATCAAGGTGCCAATTATCATAACAATTTGAAACATCATCATCATCCAAAACATCATCTTTTCGACCCTCAAAGTTCGAAACAACTAAATCTCGTTTTTCTAAAAAATGGATGCAACAAATCAGATTTGCGAAGATGAGGAATAGTTATTGAACTCTCTTATGTCTTAAACCCACATTCATTTGAGACATGGTCTCCTATGAAGATGAAATAATTAAGACCACGAAACTTAGGATTATTGAGATATTGTTCATGTAAGTGTGGTATGTGACTCTGAGACATGTGTTCTAACACTAGCCCTTGTGTGACATCTATATCCAAAGAAATACAATTAATGGAGCTCACTTTTTTCAATGATGGTGGAAGCTTCGTAAAAGACACTAGTTTCGAGTGGTTATTTAAAGAAAGCTCAATCAAGGATAATGGAAGTTCTGATAAAGACATGACTTGCTAGCAATTATTTAAAGAAAGCTTTCTCAGGGACGATAGAAGCTTTGGTAGAAACGTGAGTTTTTTACAATCATTTAAATAAAGCTCTATCATGGATAGTGGAAGATTTGGTAGAGACATGAGTATTCAACAATCATTTAAAGAAATCTTCATCAGGGATGATGGAAGCTTTGGTAGAAACATGAGTTTCCAACATTTATTTAAAGGAAGGTCTATCAAGGATGGTAGAAGCTTCAATAGAGACACGAGGTTCTGGAAATTAATGAAATGAAGCTTTCTCAAGGATGGTGGAAGCTCCAGTAGAAACACAAGTACTCGACAATTATTTAAATAAAGATCTCTAAGGGATGATGGAAACTTTGGCTGAGACACAAGTTTTTCACAATCATTCAAATGAAGCTCTATTAGGGATGGTGGGAGCTCTGGAAGAGACATGAATTTCTTGCAATTATTTACACGAAGCTCTATCAGTGATGATGGAAGCTCTAAAAGAGACACAAACATCTCGCAATCATTAAGATGAAGCTTTCTTAAGGATGGTGGAAGGTCTGGCAAAGACTTGAGTTGTTTATGACAATCTAACCGGAGACTTGTTAGCATTGAAAGGATTTTGATGTTTGTAGGAAAACTCTCAACCTTAGTTCCATTTAGGTCTAACAATTCTAAAGACAATAAGTGACCAATTGATGGTGATAATGCATACAAATTGGTGTTAGAAAAGTCTAATTGTCTTATTTTCTTTGAAGTCATTGAAAATTCCTTGAGCATGAACAACCCTCAACTCTTAGTTCACAAAGAGATTTTGAGTGAACATTGCTTTCAAGTCTTTCAATCTTTCTATAGCCACTTAAAAACAAATTTGTAAGCTTGGGAAGAGATAACATGGATGGATGCACCTAATGCAATCTTTTACAATAAACAAGAAAAACTTTTTCAAGTTTTTCTACCTTGGACAAGTCTGGAATCTCAATCGGGTTTTGGGAGTATGAAAGGTTAATTGTCTTTAAATTCAAAAGATTGTGCTACAAGAAAAATGCATCACACTGTTTAGAAAATTTCAAGTTCATAATTGTTAGTCTTAACTAAAATAAAAATCAAAGAAAATTCATACCTAAACCCCATCCCAAAGCTTTTTTAAGATTGCTATAACACATGTGAAGCTCTACAAGTTGTTCTGCACAAAAGTTAGGTGACAAATACTCATGGCAACATTTGTCTCAGTAAAGGTACATCAATTTATACTCCACCCATACGCTTCATAGATTCTAAGAAATCTCATGTTAGCCATCTTTTCAAGTGAAGTAGAGCTTAAATGTAGATCCACATTTAGTGTATGCAAATCTAAAATTATGCCTTCAACAACACTCGTTCCCTAACAAATAAAAATTAGAAAAATAATTAGTAATGACTATCATCCTAGCTACATTTCAGAAAAGGATACATACTATCAAATAGAAATATTTGAATTTCTACTTACCTTGTTATTTCAATACATCAACCACTTCCTCATGTTTCCACAATCGGCTTAACTTTTCAGGGTACTTTTCAAATTCTTGAAGAACAATTTCCCGGCTCATCTCTTGTATTAAGTCGTGCATTTCAATTTGATTGCCATATGAAATTGTTATAAGAGCTTTATCTACCAGAACTTCTATCCCAGATGCTAGAAAGAAATCAAAAGCTTTCAATATTTTTGTTACCTAGTCTCTTTCTTTTCCTTTGAAGAAGCATGCATGTCTAAAAAGGTATCCTTTTCAGAACGACCCAAGTCATCATAACTTAATTTTAATACACTATGAATTTTTGGATTTGGAATCTTTTCTAATTTTCTCAATTCACATTCCCATGCTTTTTCATTTCTGTTACAAAGATTTGCACCCAAAACCTTTAAAGCCAATAGAACACCCTTGCAGTAGAAAATTACCCTTCTTGATAAATCTTCATATCCCTATTTAGGTTGTTTTTCTCCAAAAGCAGTCAAACAAAAAAGCTGAAGAGAGTGGTCAGAGTTCAATTCTTCAATTGAATATATATTTGTTAACTATGCTAAGTATTTGCTTATCTCTAGTTGTAACAATGGCTCTATTTCCTACTCCCAAGAAATCAGCTTCTGCAATTAGTTTTTCTAGTTGCTCTAGGTCAAACACATCATTCAGAACAATGATAACCTTTTTACGTCAAAGTCTGCTAATGTCAAAACTATCATACTGGTGTTTTTTATCATCCTCTAACAACGTTGAAAAAAGTTTATTACATAAATCCTCGAGCTTGTCCGATCTTTCCCTTACACTTGCGAGGAAGCAACAACCTTCGAATTCATGAGACAACTTGTCATATAAAGCAATAGCAAGGGCAATCTTACCAATGCCAACTTTTCATTCTATGCATACTTCCTTTTTCAACATCAGCACATCTTGCCAAGTTAGAAGAATAACCATCGGACATCCTTAGTTCTTTGATCCAAGAACAAACTAACTTTGCTTGTGTTGTTGTTAAAGTGTAATTTATCTTTGGCTTTAATATCTTCCCGTTATCCAACGGCTTCAACTCTAAGTCTGGTCACCTACAATACAAAGCTAAATCCTTCCTTGCCTTCTCATTGTCTTTTGTTTTTCCACTCACATTCATCACAATGTTGAATATGTTGTCAAAAAAGTTTTTCTCTATGTGCATAAGATCAAGATTGTGCCTCAACAAATTATCTTTCCAGTATGGAAGATCCTAAAAGATGCTTCATTTTGTCCAGTTATGCTACTCCTCATGTCTATTTATTTTTGTGACACCACTTTTTGTAACTTTTTATAAATCCTTGACTCTATGTCACACTTGATCAGGTGTCAACCTAACTGGCGGTCCATCATTTTCTTCTTCCCCTTTTCTGAAGCCTTCTTTTTTCTACCTAAATGGATGATTGTTGGGGAAGAACCTACGATGCGAATAAAACTGACAAGGTTTTCCCCCATATAGTACTGTAAACGACTTCTCATGCTCCATGAAATGTGGACAAGAAAATCTACCATGAGTCCCCCAACCAAACAACATGTCATAAGAAAGGAAGTCATTGATAGTCCATATCAAAGTTGCCTTCATCATAAAATTTTACTTCTTTGAAACATCATGTCAAAACACCACTCCATAACTTCTCCAGATCGTCAATCAAAGGTTTTAAATAAACATCATCAATACTAGCCTTCAGATTAGACGAGCCCAATATGAGGCTATTAGTTCATTCTAGTGTTCGAAACACACACAGTGGAATTTAGGATCTTTTTAGGGTTTAAAATAATATCATCGCAATGTAAAACTACAATAAACATGTACCTGGTTGCCATCTCTGAGGTGCAAATGTTCTTCAATAATGTGAAGACTCTACGTGTATCCACACCGAGAACTTATCTCTACTTCAAAACTCTTGAAAGTGGAACTGTATACTTTTACTAAAGAATTCTCTTCAGTAATCTGATGCACAATAGACATGATGAGATCCCCTATTTATAAGAATACTGATGCTATCCCATAGCCCAGCCCATGAACATATTCAAATTAATTCAAACTAAAATAATATATTCTCTTAATAAGATATTTCAAATTTGAATTTAATTTGTCAACTCATTGACATATTCAAATTAATTCAAACTTATTAACAGAAATAATATATTCTCTTAATAAGATATTCTATCTCATTTTTCTATTGTTCATACAATATTATTGTGCATAAATGCCACAATAATAAAGAGATGTCTATCTTTAGTATACATATTAATTATATTCTTGGTGCTAGCATAGAATATAATAATATTCCACATAGAGAACTTATTCATCAATCAAATTGATAATCATTCTCTAGTAAAGATTAAAACACTCGTTTGTGTGTGACCCCGTAGGTTTAATACTAAGCTGATAGTAAATTAATCAAATTAATTTTACCAATCAAGGTAAGTGTCTAACAACACTCCTCAATGTCCAAATAGCATTAAGTAATTTGTTGTTACTTTCAAGAACCACTAGAAGATTAAAATATAATATTTCCTTCCATCATTTACAACTCTAAATTAACTTTAGAATATGGTATTACTATCAAATTCAAACACGTTAATCAATAAATATATTCAATGAATGACTCTAAGAAACTCATTTCTTCATTCATTCAATTACCCTGGCCAAGGTCTTGATTTATAAAGCTCAAACTCATTACCAATAGTTGATGGATTCCTTCTTGAATAATCATTAATTCTACAAGCATTTAATTATATCCAATATCCATTCAACTAGTGCTCCAAAGCATTAGGTGTCCGGAATTAAAATATAACAAATAACTCATTAATTACTATGATAATCTTAGGTAAAAAAAAATGTTATATTTCTTCTTGAAAGTTTCTCTATTAACAAATTAAGGTAATATTAACCATTAAAAAATCTCAATATTGAGTCAGTTCAATGATCACATCCCTATGTGCATCATCTATATATGTAAATTAATAAATAAGATATATTAATATTCATCCAATGAATACTATCACACATATATTGATTTATCCGAATTCTTAATATCTTATTGAGAATAATCATATGATCAAGAACACTTTAGATTAAAATTACAAGAGATTTGTTTCTCATTTATCATAAACTCTATTATGATAACAATCTTCAATTTTAACCAAGGACTTCATCAAATTAACTATTTTTTTTTATCAAAATAGTATAAAATGATAAAGAAATGAAATAAGACTTTATTATTTAAAAATAGAAACTATTTGCATGATAAATTGAAATTTGGGCATACAGAATTATTCCTAACAGAGGCAACTTAAAAACATTTAAGCTTTAAACATGCACATTTCAGGAGGAAGATTGTATGGTGTAATAATTACAGGCCAACAAGAATAAGATGAAAATGATGCTTGGATGTATGAAGTAAATCCATCAGAGCATAAACCAAGTTGTACATTGTGTGAATCAGCAGCAAACTCCAGATGTACTCGATCAAAGTGCTTCCAAGCTTCTCCATCAGATGGATGGCGTAACACTTCAAAACTTCTCCTGTGGTCATGGTGCCATGTCATTTGTCCCGCGGTTTGCATTGATGCAAACATTTTCTATAATCAAGGAATTATAGACAAATAAAACATTGCCTTAACTGAAACCTTTTTTTTTTGTTACTTGTTCCATTGTTGAAGTCGTGATACCTCGACTTGTGACAAAATTTGCATTCAACTAATACTCTATCATTTTTCCCATATTCATTGTCATAAAAAAGCATACAACAATCAATCCTCTTAGCTTCCAATCCCAACTTCGATACTAATTTCTTGGCATCATAATAACTTTTTGGCAAGCTCTCATTTATCTGTGTTACGTCCAAAAGCATTTGAATAATAAATTCTAAGCATTGATCAGGAACACTCCAATTGGACTTGCAAGCTAAAAGCCTCACGCATATTGATAATTTAAAGTCTTTAGCCCCTTCAAGCAATGGCTTATTTGACTTTGTCAACAAATTATAGAATATTTGAGTTTCTTCATTCGGAGACTCTTCCATGTTGTTTGACTCTGGTGTTTCATATGACTCATATTGCCTAGGAGCATTAGACACCATGTCCCCCATGAACATAAATTGTTCCCCTCGAGTCACATTAGTACCATTGCTTGAAGTTCCCATACAATTATCTTCAACATGTGGCATTTCTTCACCGTGATCAATCCAAATCCAATAATCAAGTTTGAACCCATCTTTGTAAAGGTGAACCTTCACAAATTCGTCCTTCAAAACCCTTGTGCAACCACACTTAAGACATGGACATCTAATCCCTCCATCACTTTCGTAATATTTGTATTGTCAAGCTTTATTTATAAACTTGTCAACCACCCTTATAAACGACATTTTCTATGACAACCTAAAATTGAATGCGCAGTTTATGTGTCAAATGCTATAATTTATTGGAAAATGGAACGTGTTTTTTTTTTATACCAAATAGATTTCCACAACAATTAAAAACCCCTTCTCGAGAAATAAAAAAAAATAATAATACACCTCCAAGAATTTTCGAATGACCTCTGTGCGGAATGCAAATAAACCATACATTGTCAGTAAAATATCCAATAGTCACATAGATGGAAATAGTATAAGTACTTCCTAGCTGGAATATCACAAAAGCACTAACATGAGTACGTTAAACCTAAGTACGTCTGGTGGAATACGTTAGTCCCAATTACATCGCCCAAAAACTAAAATATGAGTATTATTAGTTAGATTACATAGATGCTGAAAAACCAAAAGTGAACCCTAGACTAATCCAAAACAAAATGCACCAAGGTATAAACTAGGGCTTAGAGCAGCCATCTATGTATAGTCAACCTGTGACCTATACACCCCAACTCCCCTAACGACATCCTAAGAAGAACCTTCAGAAGGGTCCTCCTCCAGGTCTTCCTTTGGGTCTTCCTCTGGGTCTTCCTCTAGATCCTCCTCTGGTTCCTCTTCCTTTGACTCTGTGCCCACCATTGTGTCGCACAAGCGTAGGACACTTACAAGTGAAGTGAGCAAGGACATGATCTCCTCATACTCTACGTTGCTCATCTCAATGTTCCCCAAATAGCTTGGTGGTGAAACCGGAGATGGTGGTGAAGTGTCAATGTCACGGTAGTAGCTAGGTGCTCGGTCTTGATACAAGATGACAGGTGGTTTCAAAAACACGGGGCGGCGATAAGGTTCGAATTTCGCAGACGAGAGCCCAATGTGAATCCATCCCACAAACATGTCTTGGCTCCAATAGATGTCATGGGACTAATACCCTCGAATGGTCTCAATCCAAATCCGAACCCACAGTGCCTGGTATTAATCCATCATGATCTAAAATAAAGTGTAAGGAATGAGTTTTCCACTCCTCCTAAAAACCAACAATCAAACGGCCTTTCGGCCACATACACAAACAACATCCACACCGCAGTGGTACACTCACGATCCCATTAAAAACCTATGCGTTTCTACACTTATATAACTTCTCCAAAAACTCAAGCCCGCTACCACTAGAACTCCACGAACATAGTGGTCTTACACTTTAGGTGGATGACTGCTAAGAGTACACCCCTCTCGTCATTGGTTGACAAGGCTCTCACCAACTGAAAATGCATTGTTCTTAGTTGAGGTCACTGAGTTAGTTATGTGACCCAAAGCCACAACCCAGCGACATACCCCCTAGGACACCATGCCTACAACCATTTCTCAGATACCACTCTGTGGTCATCCACACTCTAAGGACTGATTCCTCAACAATGTTTCCCTCAATAGGGATTACGTTTCCAATGGGTTGTGCACTTCTCACTACTGCAAGCACTGAACGATGGTCTACCAAGTGCCTCGTGAACTTCTCGTTCATAGCACCAACATGTCTCCCTCACTACACTAAGTGAGTAACTATCGTCGCCTCGTCCTCACCACACACACAGTAGAAAGTATTAATGCATATCCCATTCTAGTTGGTTCCTCTAACCAACTCTCACCGAGAATGCCTTTCTCATAAAACGTGTCATTGACATTGTGATCACGTTCAAACATGTCAGCTTCACTTGTACCGACGTCGAAGGAAATCCTTTCCTTTCGCATCTTACCAAACACACCAAACAAAGCCATGCGTGCATTAAGCATCGCACGCCTGCCATGAACACCTTTCATAACCTTACCCCATCAAGTTTATTAAGTCTTATGTACTTCTCACATGCACTCAAGTATTATGCTTCAATTAAATATACTACTATAATCCATTGCAAGGGTCATACTTTTAAGTCTAAGTCCAATGATTTATTTACTCCTATCTCATTACTTTAGTTCATTATCAAATTCTCACTCTTAATATTAATTTGTTCATTAATTTCTTAATGAATTCATTTATTAATTAAGACTACGTCTTAATCTCACAAATGCACTCCATCGGAGTCCATTTGCTCCCCACAAGGACTCACCATCCTTACTTCCCCAAAACAAATAATCAATCACATAATCCTATCAACCAATCAACCTATCACACGAATACAACCAACCCTAGCAGTTGGTGCCTAAGGTTCACACTCCTCAGGTCTCAAATGTCAGTTATAAAAATGCATGATTCACAAGGAATATTTAATCACATATCAACATCACATAATACACAATAACCAAAGGTATTCTCCTTTTCTAAGGTAGCACATCCCCTCCTACTTGTATTTCCAACAATTCATGTCATATTCATCAAGTAATTCAAGCGAAAACTACTAGCACAAGAATTATTTGACATACTTATAGAACTCATAATATCATGAAATTTGACATGAATACTCTCCATCACCCTTATTTATACTCATAAATTTTTCAGTTGAAAATTATAAGTATAAATATTTTATTTAATTTAAAAAGTGTTTTTGGACCAACTCACAAATCCACGGTTTTCTATTTATTTACCTAAGTAAAAATAGTCTTTTTTATAAATCCTTGCACAGGGAGATCCACATAGGTCTCATGTAACACATATATATTTTCAGAATTTTAAAACATTCATAAGGTTCCTTTTTGAATTAAATAGTCATTAACACTTAGCAACATGATTCGGACAAAATAACCATTAATAATTATGAAAACCTTCAATAAAATTCAGGAAAAAAACATCACATACCATAAATCACTAGTAGTACGTATTTTAAATTTATCAAAATTTAAAATGCACAAAATATAATTTTAACCATTCAAAAACCCTACTGAGTGACTACACTCAGTTTTACTAATTAATTCTTGGAAAAATACCTAGAGACTTTCTAAAATTCCAAATAAAATCATGGACATTGCCAATGATTTATGAAACAACATGGTATTTCCAGATTTCTTCAAAAATGTTTCTAACTAATTTCCAAGGACAAAACAGCCCTAAACTCAACTATTTTCTAAATCAAATATTTGCCTTTTAAAATAGTTTCTTAACTCGAAAAATTCTGAAAATTTTTCCATATCATCCAGAGGTATCCTAAAGTACCTAGATGTTCTCTTAACACTATAACAAGGCACGAAAAAATTTAAAAAAATGGAAACACAGTTTTTTCCCTAAATACCGAAATGACCATTTTTCATCCAAAACAAGTATTTCAAAGCAATTTCATCACCAAATCAATTCAATAAACTCAATGCAACAGTGAAAATCAACAAGAAAGCATGGTTTAAGATTGTAATAGAATAACACCTCCACACCTTAATTTCTAAAGTTTTAAATGCACGAAAATAGAGCTTAATTTGAAGCTTGTATTCTCTTCTATTACATACTAGAATTTAAATGGTGGATTTAGGCTAATGAAATCAGAAAATTAGAGAGAAGGACACAAGTTTTAGAGAGAAAATGGAGAGTTTCAAGAGTAAGGAATCAATAAGGAATGTTTGTTTTTGAATCAAGGCATACTTTTCTCTCTCCCTCCATATAAGGTAAAGATTCATGTTATAGAAATGCAGCTGGGTAGCTAGGGCTGGCTCTCCCTCAATTTCGTGCACTATTCCTTTAGGAAAAATAAGTTGGGCCAATCAAGGCTCATTAGCTTTAGGGTTAGGTTTTTGGGCCTAGGTTGGGTTTTTTTTCGCATTTTCGCCATTTGTGTTCCAAAGGTTCTCAAAATTAGTTGTCCACTTAAAAATCATTCTAATTAAATTTTCTATGCTTTAAAATCATTAAAATACCATTTTCAAATGAAAAAAACGATAAAAATTGTACTGTGGGCCATTTTCACGTAAATCGCGAAAATGGTCCAACCAAAATCGAAATTTAATTTTTATAAGTGAAAACACAAATAAAGCATACAATCAATATTAGAATTGTAATTACCATCCTCCGAGAACATTAAAATGTTAATTATACACATAGACGAATAAAAATTACTAAACGCACCCCCCTCTGCAATTAGCAATTTAGTGTAAATTTTTCAGGTGTTACGTTTTCAAACCTTTATGACCACTATAACACTTATCGTACATCCAACTGCGATTCAAATAAAAAGAATCCATATTCTATATATTCAAAACAATTTCATCAATATCATGTGATGTGAGCTCTAATCTTAATGATAAGAACTTCATTTCATAAATTTATATAAATGTTTATGTCTAGAGAGAAACACACATGTACACCTATTTATAGTTTCATCATGTGTGTGTGTGTGTGTTAGAGAAGAAATTTATATGATGCAAAGTATAATATGAAAAGTGGGTTGTAGAAAAAGAATTGAGCATAAATTTCACTTTATAATGAAATCATTTTTATAATAATTAAAAACATCTGCATTCTCAATCAATCTAACCTGATGCTTGAAGAACCACTCCAATAAAAGGAACATTCCAGATTGTAAGTATTATGATGGAAATCAATAATTTGAAATTTGGGGAGAGAGAAAAAAATGTAAAATTATATTCCACATGCAAAATCAAACACGTTATAAAGTAGTAAAGAATACGTAAAAAACTGTGTTTACATCAATGGGTACGTGCTTATTAATTTAGGATCTATAAAAATTGACTATAAGCAATGATTTAATTAATGTCTATTGAAGTGAACATAATACTTTTAATATATAACCATATCGAGATCCTAATTTCAATTTCTCTTTGGTTCCAAACCAATAATTCCCGTCACCCTGATTATCTATTATTAGTCTATCAGTCATGTCATTCCATAATAACAATATTGCTTCTGAAAATATGAATAAATACCAAAAGAGCATACTTCATCATAGCATATCAAACCAAGCTTTTATTTTTCAAGGTACTATTGAAAAATAAAACTAAAACAGAGGAAAAAAAAAATCACAGTCAACAATCTAAAATAGCAAAAAGCCACAATTTCGAGGCACTGAATCACTAAATAGAAACTAGTTGAAGGAAGTGATTTATGAATTTAACAGTGACACTTCAAAATTTAAAGAGTGTGTATTAGGTGTCAAAACAAAGCTACTGGTCTTGCTTGTGGAATTTATTTGAAATAAGTTCCATTTCAAATAAACTTCACAAACACATTCAAAATTTTATAATGAAATATTTTTTATAATAATTAAGAACATTTGCATTCTCAATCAATCTAACCTGATTCTTGAAGAACCACTCCAACAAAGAAAACGTTACAGATTGCAAGTATTATGAAAGAATTGGTAATCTGAAATTTGAGAGAAAAAAATAATATTATAAACAAAACTTTGAAACTTAAATATAAATATTATAAACTTGACAGAGCAATAAATATTATAAACTTTAATTTTTTTATATCATAAAAATATAATCTCCTACATCATTAAGAAACTCAATTATCCATCTACTCTACCAGTCTTTGTTGATAAAATGATAAGTATGAAAGTGTTTGAAAAACAATGTCCAAAAATCATTGTCTGCATAAATATGCAGAGCCTTCAACAATTAGGAAGTTAAGTGCACTAAGTATGACTTTAATTTGCCCCATCTATATAAAGTAATGATATTAACATGTTTCTATAGAATTTAGAAAGGTTATCAATGTTCTGCCAAGTTGACTATTTCTAACAAGATGAACACAAGAAAATGGTATATGATCATGTGTTACAGTTTTAGAAATAAACAAACAAACTAAATATAATAGAAAATCTAAATTAAGAAGTTACAATTTTAAAAGTCCATGCTGTGCTGTGTACGAGATAAATCTCATTTTGGTAAGTTAATTAAGGAGTGATACAAGGTTTGGTTCTAGCTACGCTAGTCACTAGACTTTTATGGTCACATCACATCATGACTAGGAAGCGTGAGAAACCAGCTTACAATAGTTTAATTGTATGGTGGATAACAACTATGTACATTCACATATAATAAGAGAACCAAAAAATATTACGAAAAGAGATTAGGAGAGTAACTACTAGTACTTGATAAATTATAGTACAAGGGTAAGTTTGAAAGGTGGATCATAGTAGAACAACAAGTCAAGTCAAAGAAAATTAATTCAACTTATATTAGGTGTACAACATATAAACTTATCTCCCAATCCCTTATTCCACGTTTAATTCCATACATGAGCATCAATAAACTACTTCCCACCATCGTATTACCACCGCACGTCATGCAAATATGATAAAACAATATATATGTTTAATTTAATACACGTTTCCTGAAATTAAACAAAATTGTGGCGGTAAACAAAATTAAAAACAAATTCACTGATAAAGTTTTCCTTGAAATCAAAACATCCCACATCGAAGATATAAACACATGGTCAAAACCCCAAACACAGCAGCAAAGCCAATACTAGATAAACAACTAACTATGCTACAACTTTCTCCTAATGCTATACGGTTAGGAGAATTTCTCAAGGAAAATAATGTTATAATCAGCCGAATAAATCAAGAGGAGAGGTGAATTGATATTTAAAAGATTTTGTTTTTTTTTTTCAAAGATAAAAAGATTTCACCCATTCTCTTGAAGTTTTTCACAAAGAGTTTTCACAAATAAGTTGTTGATAAAATAATAAAATAGAAACTCAATGAAAACAGCCTTGTTTGGAACAATTTAATCAATTAATAAAACACAAGACAATAAAAAGATGAAGGAAGAGAGAATATGGCCCAAGGTTTATACTAGTTCGACCACAACCTGATCTACATCTAATTCTTCCTCACACCGAGGAGTTCTACTATGATTTGAGTTACAAATATCATGCACACGCAAATCACAGCAACACTTGTTCACAACCCGAACAAGTACCTATGCAAGAGTGTGAAACACCTTCACCATTCAAGCACTACCTCTAGGAAACCTTATCCTAAAAAAACAAGTATTTAGGCAACCCTATCCTCAAACACTCAACACTTAAGAAACCCTATCCTACAATGCAAAACTAGAACCAAAGAAGAAGAAAAGTTTAAGAACAAAAGCACCTAAATTGTGCATATATAACTAGTATGAAGATCAACTCTAAAAGCACCAACCTATGCGGATATAACTAAAAAATGCTCAAAGCTTAAGCACCTAAATGTGCAGATATAGATGAAGAAAAACTTTTTCTATAAAGAGATTTAGCTGTATATATAGCATAATAGAATTCAACTCAAAATGATATAGTGGTAAATAAAGGAATGAATTCTGAGTTGATGCATAATGCATATCTAAGAGGTTCTTTTTATAATGTCTATGAAATGTTATCTTTGCAAAACAAATCTATGATTTGGAAATAGTGTATGAGATAAGATTTGGGGAAAAAGGTTAGTCAATTAGATATATGATTTGGAATAAAGAGATATAGATTGGGTCAAAAAGATATGAAGTAGATTTGAGAAAGATTAGTTTTGGATATCTTTCAGAATGACCATTATACTAGATATAATTAATTGGCACAACGACTAATCGATTATCCCGTGTATCAGAAGATGATTTTTCTTTGTTGTCATTAATTATAATCGATTGCAGTAAACTAGTAATCGATTGCAATTAAAACAAAACAAATCCTGAGATTGAAAAATTGCATTGCATTATAATCGATTGCAATATCTAGTAATCGATTATCCAAAGTACAGAGATAAATTTAAATTGGATTAACTCTAGTAATCAATTCTTAAATGATGTAATCGATTGCAAAACTCAGAATATGTTTTCTAAGTTTGTAACTCATCTCTTGATGTTAAAATAAAAGTTTTAAGAAAAGTTTTTGTAATCATCTTAACAATCATACCATCTTTAAATAAATCAATCGGCAAAATGCCTTCTGAAGAATCACTCATCTATAATGAAATACCAATACTGCTGAAAATGCAATCATTGAATAAATTAATCTGACATTAATGTCATATGTCATTTGTTATTGCATATCTTAACAAAGCTTGATTCAATGAAGGTAAATTTGAATTAAAAGTTGAATTACAAGAGAGTAAATTCTCCATTTTGGGAAATCAAAAGTGCAGTTAAAGAAAAAAAAAAATCATTATTCTCATGTCTTATATGTTCCACATATGATTATAGTTGTCGATGAACTGGTCTTTCACAAATATGGGCTCTCATATGCAAGTATGTAGCATCATTAAATATTTTTCCTGAGATGTCATAATCAAAATTATCTCTATATGCATTTCAATAAAAAAAAAAAATTATCATTATGTTATTCATTTCAACAATCATATTATTTAATAGGCTTAATGGTCAATATATCATTTTAAAGACTTTTTAATGTAACGTAGGAATCAAATTTATCATTAAGCCTCTTCTATATAAAATATGTCAATATTTTATGATTCATGTGTCAAACACACAATGGATCATATATAATTGTAAATTGAGATTGGAGCACACCAAATATTCATTCCACATCTTACCATTCTTTACATCGAGACAAATAATTTTTCTTTTTAAATCGTGGTAATGGTTATTTATACCTAACTTTCTATTAGTATACCTATTTTTTTAATTATTTTTCAAGATACCCTCTTTCTTGAAATTAATTTATGAAAGTATTGAACTTCAGAAATATAGTGTCCCGTGGCCAATGAAAATAATTTTTGTTTTTAGATTTAACTTGAGGTATTTAATTTAATACTCTAAAATAAATATGTCAATAATAATAGTTATTAACCTTGCATTTTGAGGAAAAAAACAAAGTAGCAAATTACTTTTTAAAAAAATAGAACAAGTCAAGCCTATCCGAAAACCCAGCAACTCTCGTAGATTAGGCTTAGACATCAATTTAGAATAAGGATTTGTTATATCCCCTCCTTTATTTCCTAAGTACACTCTCCTTTTATTTTACATTTAAATTTTTACTATCATAAATACTTTATATATATATATATATATATATATATATATATATATATATATATATTTTAAACCATCAAAGTTTAAAGTACTTATTATATTTAGCAATTATTTATTTATTTATTTATTTCTCATATCATATCATATCATATGTAACTTTGATAATATATCCAAAATACCTTTAAATAAATAAATATATACATTTTATGTATTTTAATCCCATTGTTCTCTAAATCCTTCTCATCATTTTTCTCTTTTCTTTTTCTTTTGTCAATTGAAGGTATTCAAATTTTAAGTTAAAATCAATTCATTAAATTGACCTTTATATATATATATAAAATACCCAATAATCAAAACAATAATTAATTCATATTCAAGTTTTGCACATGCCTTGTTTTCTTGCCTTCTCAACCACATTGTTTAATTTTTTATCCAGAATTTAGATTTTTGTATCTTAGGAAGTACTTTTCAGAATACAAAAATATAAACAATAATTTTGGAACTTAATTTTCGAAAGTCAATAATGGAGTTACGAAAATCACTCCTGAATGTAAATAAAAATAGTTTCAGAATTAAAAGGATCATTTAAGTAATTTGATTATTATAAAACGAAAGGAGAGTGTTCTTAGGAGATAGGGAAGTGAATATAGCAAATGCCTTTAAAATATTGAATTAAATTCGGGCCTTTGAGCCGAATCTATTATAGCCCGTATTGAACTAGCCTAATATGGACCATATTTGATATTTTATCATGTTTAACATTTGGTGCATTTGATAAAAATAATAATTGAATAAATTTTGCTTTTGTATTCCATTTGTTTTAATTTAGGTTTAATTGAAATTTTGGTCTCCATACTTTTTCAAATTCATTATTTTGGTCCCTTAATTTTAAATTGACAATTTTGATTCCTCTAATTTTAAAAAATAGCAATTTTGATCATTTTGATTGATTATTAACTAATAATTATGATTAATAGAGTTAGTGAATTAATTAAAAATTATTTAAAAGCTGTAATAATTTTTACACAAAGAAAAGAATTAAAATTAACATTAAAAAAAATTAATTACCAATCATAAAAAAATTATTTTTAATATTAAAAAATAATAAAAAATTAAAAATATTACTTTTAACCCCTTTGAATAATTAATATTTTTTAGTGAATTTATAATTAATTTAATAAATTTACTGATTATAATTATTAATTAATAATTGATCAATGGACAAAAATAGTTGATTTTTAAAATTAAAGAGACAAAAGTTATCAATTTAAAATTTGAGAGACAAAAATAATGTATTTAAAAAATTATTGACTAAAATTACAATTTATTCTTTAATTTATACTTGGTAGATAAAAAAATCTTTGTTGATTTGTTGTTTACTTGTTCCTTATTCCTGATGGCATACGCAGGTGCATATGTGTCACTCAAAAAAATGTCTTATAGTAGGTATGTAATACTATATATTCTCTAATATAATCAAGTTACCTAATTATATAGATATAAAAATATGCATTATTATTAATTATGGTATTAATGTAGCGTATTAAATTGTACTATCAACCTATAATATATTTGTGATAATTGTTTAATTTCTATAAAATATGAAATTTGTAGTAATAAAAAAATATCAACACTAAATTTATTTATTTTTATGTAAAAGGTACTTATTTCATGGGGGTGGATCAGCATGAATTTTCTTCTGCTTTATCCTTTTTTTTTTTTTTCATTGTCATGAGAAATCTTTTAATGTTGCTTATGGAATATGATCAGTAGCATGATTGTCAATTCAGTGTGGTTTGTGATAACAACTGAATTTCAGTGGGCAAAATCAGGCCTACACAAAGTTGTGAACAGTATGAACTGAAGTGATGTCGATGCTTCCATGTCTGCATGGAATCTCAAGTGGGAAAATTCTTGAGTTTTGTATCAATTTCAATCAATTACTTAATTTATTTTTATTAATTATAAATATTTATAAAAATAAATTAGATTTTCATATAAGTTAAAATTATTATTTTATACACTTAATTCTTTTAGATGTTCTACTTTCAACGGAGACTTGTAAATTAATTATGGATCCTTTTGAATAAATTTATCTCCAAACAGTTTTAGTTGAAGGAAATATTTTAAAAAAAAATAATGTTTCTTCATAAATTAAAATTCTTTTATTTAATAATTATTTTGTAAAAAAATTCTCATAAAACTTGTCTAAAAAATATGTAATTTCTAGAAATTAACTATTAAAAAATTTAATTTTAATTTATAGTAATTTTTTTTTTCATAGTTATTTCTAAAAACACTTTCGGATAAACTTGTTCAAACAACTCTATAACTTATATAGAAGAACTCATTTTCCTTTATCATCATTTTATTAGTGTTCTTCACCTATAAAAATTTATGAAAACATTTATTCAAACAAAACCTATTTTCAATTCAAACTCATTAAATAAAAGTATTAATCTAAGATTCAACTTCTCTAAAATGAACAATTCATTTGAACGAAATAAATAAGTAATATACATTATTAATGAGAATATCAAGAGTTGGTATTAATTATACGTATATGTGTAATAAAACATAGATATATATCTTTTTCATTAATGACTAAAATTACTAACTTTATTTTTATTTATTTAAGGAGTCAAATTCATTAATCTAACATTTAATTGCAACCCAACACTTAAAAATTCGATACTTAAAGGAAATGCAATAAAAGGACCACAGTACTAGTACTACCACTTTGCGCTTTCCGTGAGAATACTTAACTTTTTTCATAGTCGCCCAAAGATATCGGATAATTATTATGTCTACAATTTTATTCTCCCAGACGATAAAGTTTTATATTATAAAACAATTATGAATTTCTATTTATATAACTTTTGAAATAAATCAAATTAGTTATCATAAATAAAAAATTATAATTATGTAAAAAAAATATAAATATCTCTAATAATATAAAACTTTGCTAAAGTTAACTATCTTATTCTCTTATTCTTTTGTAGTTTCTTAGCATTCTATTCTTTTGTAGTTTATCAGCATTCTAATTCTCTTTCAAAGTAATGATTGTCAATTACCCAAGGTGTTGCATGAAGTCAATAAAAGTGGTTTGAGGATTCTCTCCACTTTGTATATTGGAATTTCCCAAAATATTACTAACAATATTTATATATGATTTCCCCCCCCAAATTCTACTAACAAATTTTATTACATAATCATGAATCTTTTCTATTTTAAATTTTTAATTAAATTAACATTTTTTCCTGTTATTATTTAATAAAAATTTTATTTTCTTTAATAAATATTCAAACTTTCAATCAACATTATTACATATATTGCCGGGATCTTATACTAATTTGATTTTTTTTATTACAGAAGTATTTTTTTTTCAGGTTAAAATAGGCTTCTCTTATTGTACAAAAGTTTTTTTTTTTTTTTTTATTGTTCACCAAAATCTAGACTGATCTTAAAGTTATTTTTTTTCATTGTTTTATTTATATTTAAAGCTGTGAATAATTATTTTGGACAGCAGTAAAAGAAAGATACATTTATTTGGACTAGGCTTGGTCCAATAGCAACCCAATAAGTTAGTGTTTTTTTTTCTTAAGAGGTGAACCCAATAAGTTAGTTACCTACATTAATGTGAGTAAAGATAATGTCAAGGAAATTATGGAAAAAAAAAAAAAACTAAAACTTGACATTTCAAGGGATATTATCCATCTATCTCTTGAGTCTTGACTCTATCTAATTCATATCGACTTTAAGAACATATTTGGTGGACACAATTAGATAGAATATCCAAGTATGATAAGATAAACTTTAATTATATCTTATCTATTAAATGGGCCTTAAATGTTTGAGTATTTGCAAATGACACCTCACTACTATATGAACAATAATGTATGAAATACTATCAGTATGTTGGGTATTGGCAGCGTTAACTGGGATACCATTTTTGCTATCTACACCTTCTTTTGCTAAATACACTTCACATTTTTTATATTTTTAATAAAACTTACTTCATTAATCTTTTTGTTTTTTTCAAGACAACACTCTTTTTTCATCTTACAAAACACTCCCTCTACATTTTCTTTCATATACACTCCCACACAATCACTACTTTCAAAACACCAATTTTCTCGGTGCATTGCAAGTTCTTCATTCATAACCTTGGGTTGAGACACACCGTTGACAACCTCCCGGACACGTTCTGCCCCTACAACGAGATCAGTGACTACAAGGTTGTCGCCGACAAATCCACCTGTCATGGATGAAAGGGAGGAGCATTCTCTTCTTGAGAGAGGAGGGGAACCTTAAGTAAATTAAAATAAAAAGGGGGAATGTATTTAGTAAAAAATGTGTAGATAGAAAAAGTTGTGCCCATTTAACACCATGAAAACCAAAACGCATTTATAATAATATGGGGACAAAATTAAATTTCTTAAAAACTTCATGATAAAAATGAAGTTTTTAAAATAATTGAAGAATTAAATTGAGTATTAAGACCAGAGGACACTCGCGTTATTCTTTCTAACGCTCTCTTTTTGACACTTTTTGATTAAAATTTATTGAAAATTAAAATTTTTGACAAATATAAATTAAATCAAGAAATAGTATTTACAGATTATATGTGAAATCCATTAAAACTAATAATTTTTATTAAATTTCAACCAATAAGCAGAAGAGTATTTAAAAGAGAGTATCGATAAAGTTTTGCTACCATTTCTCATTAAGTCTATTTCTATCACATTGAAAAAAAAATTATATATATCCCATTTGATTGATTAATCCCTTCAAAATAATGACAAAAACATTGATATTCTGCAATTGATTGCTTCATTACTTTTTTGCGATGTCAAATATTCTATATCTAAAATTAGAACAAAAAAGTGTTGGTGAAAATGGGATAAGTTCTTAAGCAAGTACTCCAAACCACTAACAAAAACGTGGACCAAGAAGAATTAAAGCTAAGTGCTTCTTCGACCATATAAAGAAGATATTTGGGCCACATGACCCATGAGGGCCACGATTAATGCATAGCCTGCGCTAGCCGATCCTTTTTCTTTCAGAAGAATAATAACTTGCACCGTGTGGTTACTTATGTATGTGTAGCTTGATAAGAACCCCCTTTTGACCACACTTTTATGCGCATTAGTATTGAATCTCCAATATACATCAAATATATTTAATTAACTGTAAAGTCTCTTGTTGTTCCATCAAACTTTTTTTTTACGTACAGTATTTTGTTTGGATATTTTTGTTTAATTTGAACATTAAGTAGTCAAGGCACTAGTTAGGAATTAGGATGCGTTTGAGATAGTTAAAAAAATTTAGATTATTTTAATAATAAATTATAATTAGAATCGATTTTTATTTGAATATGTTCGCTGAAAAGTGGTTTCAACAAAAAAAAAAACTTTTACATAATAAAAGAGTATAAAAATAGCTGAAAGAAAAAAAATATGCTATTAAAAAATAATCATAAACTATAAATTTCCAGCTTTATAAGAACAATTTATCTTTTCAAAAAATATTTTTTTCCCAAAGATTTAAGCTAAGTTCCCAAACATGTTAGTTTTTTTTTTTTTAAAACAGCTTAAATTGCATAAAAACACCTCAGATGCCTTAGTCCCAAACAAGCGCTAAAGAGAATTACTTTCATCTCATTTTTATTTTCATGCATTATCTTGTTGCTTTTGACACCTCTTTTTTTTTTATGCACTCCCATGTTTTGAAATCCACTTATTTTTCATTTAGGTTTTATTGGGTGCAAGCAACAAAAAAGAGTGCGGAAAGCAACACAGGAGTGCATGAAATAAAAAAGGGTGTAAGAAGTAATTTTTCTTAGGGCCTTAATTTAAGTTCATATGAACGAAAATAACCAAAATATTAGATAAAAAAAAGTTTGAGAACCTTGATCATTTGTCGAAAAGTTTAAGATCAAAAGTATAAATTTTTAAAAAGTTTAATAATCAAAAACATATTTTACCCTATAATTAAAAATATTTATTTGTAATTTATTGGATTAATATAGTAGTATAAAGTCTTATTGTGTTCATATGTGAGATTTCCATCATAAACACAACAAGACCTTACACTTTTATTATGATCTAAGAACAAAAAAATAGGTTTAGTTATTCAATTGGTATTGAGTTAAGTCTCTTTAAGCATGATTTTGGATTTGAATCTCATAAACAGAAAAAAAAAATTATGATTGAAAGAAAAAACTCTTCAACGATATTCCTATATGAAGATTAGTTAATAATAAAGTTGGTAGATATTTGGCTTAATACTCTTTTTAGTTTTCAAGTTTTATTTAATTGTCCATTTGGATTTTCAAGTTAAAAAAAATCAATTTGCTCTCCAAATTATAAAAAATACTCCAATTTAGTAATTTTAATTTAATCATCAAGTTATTAAAAAGACTCCAATTTAATTTCTGATCGTCAATAATTTTATATTATATCTACAAAATATTGAATTTCAATATACAAACAAATAGTTTTTTTTTTTTAAAAGAAAAAAAAAATAACATGGGGTATAGCAAAACTAAGAATACAAACATAAAGAGATAATAAGAATGATCCTATAACGGGAGGCAACTGGAAAGTGGAACCTTTCTCTAGCTGAATCTGGCATGTAATTATTTTTTTATTTTAGTGGTAGTGGATAATATAATGGAGCATTTGTTTGTTGAACTAAACTGATGTTACTTTCAATTAAGTAATTAAATTAATGTATTTTTTTCTTATTGAAAGAATAAATTGATGTAGATATTTTATGGTTAAGAAAGTTGCAAGGTAAACTATATTAGTAATATCAATTTTCTTTTAAAAAATTAATAAATTACGATCTTTTTGTATACGGGGTGTTTTCTTTTCCTTTTTTTTTAATCTCTTTGGAATTTTACTTGTAATTGATATGTTAAGGGTTTTCTTTCACATATTCATCCTTTCATGGTTGGCTTCTTCACATCTTTGGTCGATTATTATTAAAAGTGACATTATTTTTTTTAAGAAAAAAGTGACATATTATTAATAATAATAATTACTTTTTTCATTAATAAAAGAACGGTCAAACTATAATTACTAAAGTTTAATTTTAGTTCCTAAAATTTTTTGTCCTATTATAATCTCTCAAATTTTAAAATGTACATTTTTCGTCTATTTAAATTTGAATTGGTAACATTTTTTATCCTGAAAGTGTTAGATAACGGTTTACATGGGATGAAAAGTGATTTAAATAGCATTTAAAATGAAATAAAAAATAATGTATTTCATAAAAAAAAAAAAGTTATTTGTTACGAAATAAAAATACAAAATACAAAATTATGTACAAAACTTTATTGTGATTTCTGATGTCATATTAATCATATTTATTTTCAATTAATTCAAATTTTATTCTTTATAAAGATCAACATAAATATTACATATAAAACATAACACAAATTCCTAATAAAATAATAAACATCATCTTTATTTCTATAGAAAATCCAAACAATCAAACGTTTGAAAAACATAATATATAGAACACAAATAAGACTTCTATTAAACTAAAATATTATAAGGAATTACATTCATATAAGCAAGAAAACTTTAGGTACCAAACTTTTAATAAGTGAGTTAACTACTATATTCTCTTTTCATATATGTTCTATAATATTTGTATTTTCTCAATTCTTTATTTAACAACCAAATATTTTACGTCAACAATCTTTGACTTGGTTAAATTTTTTAGAGTAGAACACTGCTAAGTTATTATCCCAATAAACACCCAATAACAATAATTTAGTAGTCATTAATTTTAGTATGATATCTCATAGCAAAATATTAACTCCATTAACATGGTTAAATGTGTATCTTAATGTGAAGTAATTGCTATTAAGACGTCTCATATAATCAAAATAAAAATACCTAATAATCTCTAAACTTCTAGACTTCCGATATGAAAACATGTAGTTTCTTGTTCTCTTCAAATAGTGCATTAGGTGTTTTTCTACTTTCTAGTGTTGCGCACCAAAGATTACTCATATATCACTTTAATGACTCCCACTAAAAGTTATTTTAGAACAATAAAAACAAACTTAAGAATACATGATAAATTATAATATAAATATTTTGCAACAATAAATTGTATGATGCTACTAAGATGTCATCAATATCTAATACCAAAATAATAAATTTACTTCCATTGAACTTTTGGTATACACAATCATCAACCAAATTTACCTCAAAACCATAAGAAGTAATCTTGATGAAATTTGTAATATCATTGCCGAGAAACTCATTTAAGGCCATAAATGAATTTCTTTAGTTTGCACACCATAAACTTTGATTACCTTAAACAAAGTTTTATTATTACACCATATAAATTGTTTCATCAATGTTTTCATTTAGAAATATAATATTTACATCCATCTATGCAGATCAATCATCAAAATGAGTTATCAATGTCATTATAGTCCTAAGAGAGTCATTCTAAGAAATTAGAGAGAAGTTCTCTTTGTAAGCAATGCCTTGCTTCTTGCAAAGCTTTTGACAACAAGACAAACTTTATATATCTCAATATTACCATTTGAATCGCTTTTAGCTATAGATATTCATTTACAACTTATGAGTTTACACTTTCAGGCAATTTGATGATATCCTAAATGTCATTGTCAACCATCGATTTTATTATATCATTTACGACATCAATCTACTTGAGAGTTAAAACACAACATGACTTGACTAAAGTTGTTTAGATCTTTCTTAATCAACCTAATGTCATATTCATGTTCTTAAAAAAATATAAGATAATCATATGAAATTACACTTCTACTTTCTTTAGTGGATCTTTTTAATGACACTTCTTAAAGTTATTGAGTTTGAACTTTAGGTGGTACTTGAGGAAGAATCACAGTGCTGTCTTATCCTTGAACGATGTCAAGAATAACATCGTTATTTAATTACTAAATTTGTTTCTTGAACAATCATAAGTACAAAAAATTATCCATTGTCAATAACAAATTATTCTTTAAATACAACATTCATTATGTTTCCTCCCCCTCCAAACTCAATTTCCTAAAGGAATCTTGCATTTCTATATCAAAGAAGGATCTTAAAGTGGGATTGTAAAATTTATGCATGCGAGATCTTTAAATGTAACAACAAAATAGTAACTAATTGTCTTTAAGTTCAACTTACCTTCATACAGCCTATAAAGCCTTACTTCGGCTGGACATGCCCAAAATGTGCATGTGCCTAATGTTGGGATTTTCCCAATTCACAACTATAGGGGTTATTAGTAACTACTTTAATTGGTACCATGTAAAAGATACAAACTGTAATCTTTAATGTCTTTTCCCAAAGTGACTTTGGTAGAGAAGAATCAAACTTACCATATCCTTAAAAGTCTAGTTTCATCATTCTACAACTTTGTTCATGCTAGGTTTGCTTAACATTGTATATTATAGAAAAATTTCACACTTATTGAAGAAAAAAAAACATGAATTGAAGAGTTCTAGACGTCGCCCACCTTATTTGTCATATCTACCATAGTATTCACCACTACAATCAGATTTGATAGCCTTAATTTTCTTTCCTAGTTAAAGTTCAACTTTAGCTTTGAAAGACTTGAAAAAAGTAATTGCTTATGAACATAATAAAATACATTTGTCTATTCCATGAATCCATAAGGAATAGAACACAAATATATGTACAAATTAATTCTAGGACATCCTTAGCTCTTTCGGCACCTAAATTTCCTTTTGTTTGTTTATTTTCTCTTTATATACTCAATGTAGATTTTAAGGTCCAACTAATCTAAGGGATCAAGAATTTCCTCTAACACAAACCTTTAAATTCTCTATTAAAAGATATGACTTAAGTGCTTTTGTCATAAAGTAAAAAAATTCTCATTTAATTTTACATTTTGTACCATACAAATTTGTTTGTAATAGGAACACTCAATATCCATTAAAGAACTCGTAACTTACAACATTTGAATCACAAGAGAGACTATCTTTATTATTTTTAATTGAACAATAATAATTGAATTTGTCAAAAATATAAATATAAATCTTGTTATATAAATAATAAAACACATGTCTTAACCAAATTCAAATGAAATTGAGTCTTTTAAAGCAACCTAAAAGTTTCTATAACTTCAAGTGCAACTTTATTGTCATCGCTCACATAGATGAATTTTTTGTTATCACTTGGCAGATGACTCCACAAGTAGCATTATATAGACATACTTATGTGAGTAGTAGAACCTAAATCTACCCATTAAGCATCATTCGGTACAAAAATTAAATTAACTTTAAAAAAAACAAATGTGAGAAGTTTACCATTCTCCACACAATTGAGAAGAAGAAAACAAAGAACCAATATCCTCAACTCCCTTCCTTTTCTTATTCTAAAAATATTTTGGTTTTATCAAAGTCATAGTGAAGAACAACCTAACATGATCTAGCATTATGATAAATAAAGTCCAATTAGAGTTTTTCGTAATTAAAATTGATCAATATGTCTAATTACATACAATTTAGAAAATTTTCAATTAACTCCATTCAAACTCTAAAGTTTACACATGCAACTTTGGGATTCCAATAATTTGAGTATTGAAAAGCAGTAACAGCAACAACAACTAAAGAAATAACAATAAGCATACAATGCATAATTAATCTTAATGGTAAATTTAAAGACCCAAACAAGATATACAACACACCATTAATCTTCAATCTTTAGATTGAAAAGACTAACTGCAAATAGTACTCTCAACACAATGATCAAACATTGACAATAAGTATTGCTATATGAAAAATTTATATGATAATTACTCCTATGAAACAATGATTTGTTTTTGGACATTTCATTATTCCCACCCTTTTAAGGTAATCTAACAATATAATTTATTTCTAACTATTCTTAGGCTATTCCATTTATTCTGCTGCTTAGTCTTATACAACTTCCCTAAGATAATATTCTTCTTAACAAGATTCCTTTCTAACTTTCTACCCCTCTCAATGTATAGTCACAGGTAAGGTTTATTTGTAAGGAAGGTACTTTAGGTCTATATGCGAAGTTTCATTCTCAAACTAGCAACTCACTAACATAGACAAGGTTTTGATAGGAAACCATCTAACTACTAGCTAAGTAAGACACTTAGTTATCTTTTAAGGCAAGACTTAAATCTACTCAACATTGAAAATTTAAACTTAGATTATTCTATATAGGTTATAGGTAAATCTTAAGTATATCTAGAGATATGGCTAAATAGTCACGCTATACTTACTAGCTTTATCGAGCTAGCTTACACATAATTACTCGTACCTTAGTGTGGGACAACAACCCCAAATCTTATCTTAATAATGCATCTAACACTCTTAATAAATATTTGAACCACAACTTCATAAATTCCAAACAATACTAATGATTTCTTCTATCTATCTACTAAATTCCAAACAATAAATATTTGAACCACAACTTCATAAATTCCACAACTTCACATCTCTTTACACTCTTAGACCTTTCATTTTCTTACTTATCTATCTACGAAATTCTCAAGATAAATACAACTTGTTCTATTCATTTCATCCTATTTCCTTTGTCAAATCTCGAATCTTCAAATGTACCATGAAAATATAATTAAGCACGTTAGTGATCAAGGTACCAATCCTATATTAAATCTAAAATGCCACATACTATTTCAATTGTTCGAACATTGCAAAAATCCATTAAAACAATATGGGTAATAACTACACTCTCTACATTCAGCCACAAGTTCAATATACTTCAATTTCCTCTTATCTTTATTTTCTCTACCTGACCTCAATCTATAACCTCAAATTTTTAAATTTTGCTTTTCCAATTGACTTAAAGACATAGACTTATAGACTTCGAATCATGGAACAAAGATGGATAGTACAATTCAAATAGTATTTCAAGAAATATGATATCAAGAGGGAAAGTCATTTTGATGGAGTCTTGAGTGTGCACTCACAATTCTATCATGAATAATTTCTTCCTTGAAGGTATTCATCTTGATCAAATGCAAGCATGATAACCAAAAACAACTCATCTTCACGAATCAATGATCCACACAAAAATTGGAAGTAATTTATCCTCACTAAATGAACAACTCTCACAAGGAATGAAGTTAACTTTCTTATTACAACAAGAAATTCTCCAAAACACATTCCTTGAGTCATTTTCACATAACCTAGTGACATGGAGGATCCATGTCACCATACAACTCAAAAGAAGAGACATGACCTCCAAGACACTCATACACACAAAATTGAAACAATTCTTGTAAGAATTGAAATATTTATTCACAAGAAAAGTAGGCTATCCAAAACATGTCCAATCAACTCATGTTTCAAAAGATAAATAGTGGTAGGAATATTCACTCAGTAGGAATTGAGACAGTTTTATATTAGAAACGAGTAACTTCTTCATGTTATAAACTACTCCATCTTATTCAATCCATTAACTCTCTACAAATGGTAACATCTTGGAAACTTCTCAAGATAAGGTATAGTCTAAGGGAAAGGTTTCTCCTCTTAGCTTAGCGGAATCTAGATAATCTCACACTATTATTAACAATTTAATATAACGCTAATACATCTTCTAAGTGTCAACATCCCATTTTAACAATGTCGTGACCAACTAATGCACACATAGTTTAACTAATACCACATTCCTAATCTAGCATTCAACGCAAAAACATACCTTAACAATCAAATTTCACTTCATCACACTTATCAATGAAAAGTCAATGCAACCACACAACATACAATTCAACATTTCACACCTCCATTTTTTAACGGCCAGATGTGAAAATAATCAATTCAAACAATCTTTATCTCACATCACTGTCTTTTCATAGGTGACACAAGAACACACACATGCAATTTTTTCACACAATCAAGTGACACAAAAACTAGATCACACACCAAACCAACCATTGTTAAGTCCACACCTTAGTCTTGAAAGGATGAACCAGACTCTAATACCACTAACGTAGCCCCTAAGTTAATAAACTCCTAAACTTTGTATTTTATTCTTCAAAAATATGGATTTAATTAAAAACCTGATCCGTTAACGTATTATCAAAATATGAAATATATTTTTGCCTTTGTCTTGAAACTTATTGTAAGAATTTCAACGAAACTCATTTTCAATATACCTATTATTCTCTTAAAAATAAATATTAATTAACAAATATCATTTACAAGAAATTCCTTACTTTTTTTTATAAAATACTTGATTCCAAATGATATTAAAACATTGGTAAACATGAAATGCTCAACACCAAAATCTTGCCTTAAACAATTCCATAAAAAGAACATGACTACATCTTAATCTCACAAATGCACTCCATCGGAGTCCATCCAAGGGTCACACTCCCCATATCTCAGATGCAGTTATAAAAATGCATGGTTCACAAAGGATATTTAATTACATATTAACATCACAAAATACATAATAAACATAATGATTCTCCTTCTAAGGTAAAACATCCTCTCATACTTGCATTTCCAACAATTCATATCATATTTATCAAGTGATATAAGTTGAAAATATTATTACAAAAATTATTTGACATACTTACAGAACTCATAATATCATGAAAATTGGTACAAATACTTTCCATCATTCTTATTTTGACCCATAATTTTTGCAGTTGAAAATTATAAGTCTAAATATTTGTTTTAATTTAAATGTGTTTTTGGACTAACTCAAGAATCCATGATTCATTATTTATTTACTTAAGTAAACATAGTCCATTTTACAAATTCTTTCATAGGGAGATTCCCATAAGTCTCAATTAAAACACATGTTTCAAAGATTTTTAAAACAATCATAAAATTTCTTTTTAAATTAAAGAGTCTCTAGCATCAGAAACATGATTCTGACAAAATAACCCTTTATAATTATAAAAACCTTCAATAAAATTCAGAGAAAAATATCACATATCATAAATCACAATTAGTAATTATTTTAAATTTATCAAAATTTAATGTACACAAAAAATACTTTTAATCGTTCATAAACCCTCATTGAGTGACTAAACTCGTTTTTACTAAACTTATTTTAGAAAAATACCTAGAGGTTTTCTAAAATCCCAAAGAAAATCATGGACGTTACCAATGATTTATGAAACAACATAGTGTTTCCATATTTCTTCAAAAGTTCCTTTAAATAATTTCCAAAATAAAAAAAAAAGCCTCAAACTCAATTATTTTCTAAATCAAAGTTTGGCTTTTTAAAAATAGTTTCATAACTCCAAAAATTCTGAAATTTTTACCATAGCATTCATAAGTAGGGGTATGTAAAAATCGGTTCAGTGGAAAAATTGAACCAAACCGATTAAACTAATTCAATTTATTAACTACTTTAAAGAACTAGTTCAAAAAACTAGTTTAGATCCCAAACTGGTTTCGAACTAATTTTTTAAAAAAAATTATAAAAATGACATATAATTAATTACAATGTAAAGTTCCAAACAAGATAAAAAAATAAAAAAAAAATCTTAAACAAGAATTACAAGTTCCAAATCGCTAAGTACACAATCCTAATAACTAAAAGAAATTTTTTAAAAAAATGTTCTTCATTCTTCAATCTTCATGCATCATCAAGTGTAAAGTTTGAAGAGGCTAAATAATTAACATTTAATGAAGCAAGTGATGAAACAATTTCTGCAAAATAAAGAAAATAACTTTTAGTCATCATTCATATTATATAATAAGTACATAAAACTACGTACCTTACATAAATAACTTATTATCTTCTTCAACTCTCTCAAACTCCTCATGTGTATTTGAAGGCAGCGATGATGGTGTCCTTTTGATCCAATCTTGCGTGCAAACAAGTGCTTCCACCATTGTCGGTGTAAGAGACCTACAATATGAATCAAGAACTCTTCCTCCAGGACTAAAGGCGGACTTAGAGGCCATATTAGAGATAGGTATAGCAAGCACATCTCTTACCATGGTTGTGAGAATTGGGAATCGACCTAAGTTTAACTTCCACCAATTCAAAACATCCAAGTCCCCTTGACTTCACTGTAAAGTTTCATCTAGGTATATATCTAATTCAGATTTATTAAACAAGGTTGATAGGAAAAATTAGTTAAAACCATAAGGATCATCACTACCTCCTTCATTAAGTCAAGTCTCCTATGAACTAGCTTCAAACTCATTTCCACTCCCATTATACTCTTCAAAAAGTAATCTCAAACTAGATTCAACTTTTTAAATCAACTTGCATGTCATTGGACCCCCTTCACCATCAAAACTTGTAGTAATAAGTCAATTTATGAATTTTAATTTGTATCTCGGATGCATCACAAAAGTGATCATCAATAACATATTTAAATCATCAAGGTTGCCTAAATACTTGTCATATTTCTTCTTCATTCTATTGGTCATAAGTTTCACACTCACATTTGCATCCCTGGAAGTGGACATTTTCTTGATTTTCCTTCCAATCCCAAATGCCTCAAACATGTACATGATACTAGTTATATACGTTGAACCTGAAATGCGTATAGTAGCATCATTGAACAACTTCAAGAATGGCAAGATCGAACCCACAAACTCCCAATCATTATACCAAAGAGCTATGCCCATGAATTTTGTATCTTGTAGCTCAAGCTTCTCATACGCCTTATGATGCTTTAATATAGCCTCCAACATCAAGTAAGTCAAATTTCATCTTGTTTTCATGTCTAAACAAACCAACCCTTTACATTTAATGTTTACACGTGCAACACATTCCTTGAATGTAGCCAATCTAGAAGATGAAGATCTTACATATTTGATGGTAGCATGAACTTTACAAATAGCATCAATATCCTCTTTGAAACCTTCTTGCACAATCAAATTAATAATGTGTACACAATAATGCATGTGAAGATGATCTCCATTTAAAACAATTCCAAGACATTAATCTCCTCTATAAATACTCAATTGCTTTATCATTTGATGAAGCATTGTTAACCATCAACAAAAGAACACAAGTTAATTCCCAACTATTTAAGCAATGTTCCACCGTCTTTGCCAAATTCTTCCATGTGTGACTTGAGATTTTCTTTTGCAACTTTTAGTCTTTGTCAACAAAGTGTGCTGTCAAACTTACGTAAGTCAGATTTTGTGACGAAGTCCATATGTCCATAGTATGGCAAACTTTATGACAATGTTGGGAAAAAAAGTTCTTCAACTCTGTTTTTTCACTACTTCAAAGTTTAAGAATATCTCGTACCAGGGTGGTTTGTGAAATGAAAATAACAAAGGGTGCCATAATGCTCATAAATTTTTTAAAGGCTTCATGCTCAACCATTCAAAAGGAGAGCTTCAATGCCACAAATATTTAACCATTGCAATCGAAAATGCTTCTTGGTCAATCACGAGCAAGGAAGGAGAAGAAATGGCTATTGTGGATGAATCTAATTTTGTTTTTTGCTCACATTGTTTGACTTGTTTTTGCATATGATTAAATGAGTACGTATAACATTTGTCCCACTTGAATATTTGATCAAAGGTAGTTGGTTAAATCAGACAATTCATATTGTTACTATGGCCTTCACAAAAATTAAAACAATTCAAAATAAAAAATAATCTTGGAATAACATGACAAAGTTTTGTTGTATTAGGAACCTAACAGAAAAAGAAAATAAGAAAAAACAAAGTAAATTCTCCCATTCTAGTTTCTAAGATTATAATAAACCTTTATTCCAATTCTAGTCCCTAAGATCGTAAATGTCAATCACTCTAGTCCCTGACTTTGCTAACATTCATTCACTTTAGTCTTTTTTAACTTCATTCATATTATGTAGATATATTTCATCTATTAGATGAAAATTAGATAGAAGTTGTGAAATTGGTAAACAAAGCCCAAACTAAAATGACGAAGTGAGACTGAGATAAAAATACCTTCATAAAGATCCCCTTAAACAAAAACTATGAAGATGAAAGTAATCAACTTGAGCATCAACGAAAATGATAAAGATGAAGGTAGCCAATTTGAGAAGAGATTGAATGAAAACACAATTGTGTAGTATGCGTCTGTGCGATTGCAGTCCTAACATTGTGTGTAGCATGAGATGAGAGTCCGTGATTGGATGTATACAATTACTAAGGATTGAATTGTTTTTGAAAAATAGTTCAAGGTTGAACTGAATTATTTTAAAAAAACCAGTTCGGTGCAAATCTAGTTTGGTCTGAACCAATTTAAATGCACACCCCTATCCATATGTATCCTAGAGTACCAAGATGGTCTTTCAACCTTATAACACAACACGAAATAATTTTAAAAATTAAAAACACATTTTCAGCCCAATATACAACAATGACTATTTTTTACCTCAAAACAAATATTTCAAACTATATTCACTACCAAATCAGTTCACTAAGCTCCATGAAATAGTAAAACTCAACAAAAATGTATGGTTTAAAGTTAAAATGAAACAACTCCATATCTTAGTTTCAAAAGTTTCAAAATGCACAAAAAGTGAACTTAAATTAAAGCTTGTGTTTTCTCTTACAATATACTCGAATTTAAACAGTAGAAACAAACTAACTGACTCAAAAATTTAGAGAGAAGGTAGAGTTTCATGAAAAAAAAGAACCAAGATGTAAAATATTTTTGAACTAAATGGTTCACTTTCTCACCCTCAACCATATAAGGCAAAGTTTTTTTCATTATAACCTTGCATCTTCTAAACTAGCCGGCACATGGACGTTGGCAGCTTCATCTACATAATTTAGGTTGGGCTAATTAAATGCCCATTACATTTAGGGTTGTACATATCACAACATTAATTTTTAGTCTTTAGACAGGAAAATTAATTAGCAATTGATACTCTTAATGCAATGATTAAATATATACAATCTGTTCTGTCAAATAATAATAGTCTTTTTTTTTTATCTACTATTATTCACATGAAAAAATTATTTATAATTGTCACATATTTATCATCACAAGTATGTTAGTATTTGGCCAAATTATGTTTTCCTTTAGTCCGAACAAAATTCACATAAATAATCGCCTACAAAATATCTATGTAATTTTAATCAAATTACTTTACACAATGGAGATTACTTTAGTAATATATTGTTTCAACCAATTTAATTAAAAACTACTAAACTTATAAATAAATATAGAGTTTATAAAATTTTCACCAAAACATGATAGTAGCAAATATATCAAAATAATCACCACAACAAATAAGTGATGCATTTGATAAATTAAAATAATATTATCACAAATTTACTAACATCATCATGTTATATGACACCATATATAGCATGACATGGGAATGATATCCATTAATTCACAAATAGCATTTAAAGTAAAATACATGAAGATGACAATTCCCAAAAGATTTTCATTAGTTTGCAATAAAATATAGCACAAGCCATTATACTTTATTTGTAAACATATGGACAAAATTACTCAATTAGATAATTTTATTTACGTAAAATTTCCTAACTAAACACATTTTTTTATTTATTTACGTAAGTAGACAACATTACTATTCATCGTGTGAATTTGGGACTGCCATACCCAAATTCACACCATCTCCTTTCAACTTCTTTTGAATAATGTTTGTTGAATTCAGGAATTGATCACCCGAATTCTTAACTTTTTTTTTAATAGCTTATTTTATTAATAAAATAAATAAGGTTTACATCATTTTTTTTTAGCAAACACTGCTTTGAAGGATGAAAGGATTCTTCTACTAAGAAAAAACTATTTTGTTGATCAAACTTGAACATATGACACGAGTTAATCTTAGCTTTTTCATCAGCTATGAATTTGTCAACAATATATGTCAAGTTTTTACCAGTGACCATCATTGTCATTATTTGTTTACCTCATGTGACAAAGTATTTGTTGCACCTTTCATACGTAATGTTGACCAATGAAAAAATTGAAAAACTCCTTACTTTTTTTAACACATTGTTCATGCACTCAACCAGATTTGTAGTCATGTGTCCCTAATGTCACCCTAAGAAAAATGTAGTTGTCCATTTATCTCTAGCAATTTGATCAAGTCAGTTGGCCACAACTGGATGCTCAGCTTTAAGATTATTGTAGTAATAAGTAAACTTTGGCATAGTCATAGCATAGCCTAAAAAGTGTTCAACAAAACTCATTAAAAATGTTAGTCAATATAAAACAATATTATAAAACACATTAACTTGTTTAGTTATTGGATATATCCACGTTAATAACGTCCTTCTTTATGTGTCGAATGTAGAACACATGTACATAGTTATTTTTTGTCCATCTATTACCTTCTCATTAATATGCACTTATTATTGACTTATGCTTGTCCAAGATGAGATACAAGTTGTTTTTCTTTGCCAAGTGCATCTTTAAGTTTTGTAGGAAAAAATACCATGTAGGCACAGTTTCAACCTCAACAAGAAGAAAAGTCTATTGGCATTACATAGTTATTCCTATCTTGTGCCATTGTCACTAACATGTGTTTGTACTTCCTATAAAACCAAGTACCATCAACTGAAACTAATGGCTTACAATATGAAAACCCATCAAGGCAAGCTTTAAAACTCCAAAAAACTTGTTTGTACATTGCACAACCAAGAAGTAATTTTCCTTCTTTATCTTTTGCAAGAACCTTCGTTCCTCTACAATGGTGCCAAGAACATATGTTGGCAATGCTAGTAAAAATCTGGGTAGATCGACATAACATTGTTTCTAATTACCATATGCATATTCAATTGCCCATTATTTTGTGATGTGTCATTATTTTCTCCTATTTCTTACCCCTTTCTGTCATCATTTTAATTACTAATTAGCCTTAATTGTCAAATTAATTATGCAGTTTTATCATTTGGGCCGTTTTGACTAATTCTGTATTTTAATTTGATTTTAGGAGAATTATAAGCAATTGGGCTTGGATCTGGAATTGGGCTGAACCATTTTGGGCTTGAAGAGAGGAAACTGTTTTAGTTTTATTTGTCATCCAATTTTATTTTATTTTATTGTTGTATTTTGTAATTGGGCCGCATCAGATTTTTTTATGGGCCCAAATTAGATTAGTATCCTAGGGTTTTATGTAAGGACTTCTGGGTGAGACAGATTAAAAAGGCCCCAGCCGTCACAGAAAAGAGGGGGAGTTTTAGGTTTTCGTTTTTCACTATTCAGAGAAGGGTTTCACGTCCCCAGATGCTACTATTCATGTAGAGCAGCGTTTTTGTGCATCCTCTGCTTCTGTTTCCATTTTTCGCTCTTCATTGTTGGTTCGTTTTCAGTTTTCATTCCCAGTTTCGTTTTTGCCTTCTATCCTTGTTTTCGTTTCTGTTTTGCATTTTGCCATTTACGTTTCGATTGCTTTGTTTAATTTGAATGGAAGGTTAAATTTTCGGTGTTGTTTTCTCTTGAGGACTAAGCACTAGCTCTCTTTGAGGTTTTGTTATTAATGTTAATGTCTCGATCAATTTTCCCCCTTCACCAATTATTTCGTGATGGACCTGTGAGAGGAATTAATTGGTGTATGTGTTGCTTAATCACATAATGAAAACCTTGTATTAATTTTCGCTTAGTAATTTAATTCGGGTTGGATTAAGTGGCTGAATTGATTAGGGATAGATTCTCGTAACCTAGGATAAGAGGCTTGCTTTTGAATCAAGAGGAAACAACACGTTTTAGTTCTGTTTTTTTTTATTCAAGTTGTTTACTTTAAAGCAAAGAAACCCCCCCAAGTTGCTACTGTTTTATTGTTGTTAAGTGTCATGAACGTTTGATTGATCATTGCTCACTGGGAAACGACCTAGGATCACTTCCTAGTACTGCATTTAATTGTTTTTATTTGGTTTGGGTACGGCCTCGATCATTTTGCAAATCATTCCTTTCTATAGGAGGGGTTGAATTTGTGAAGTTGTTTGATATACACAATCAAGGTCAATATTAACATTATTGCATCTTCTTTAACCATTAAAAGAATATTTTTTCCAATGACATTATACCTCTGCCTGTTGTGATCTGATGTAATCCTTATTGATACACAAGTATGAGGCACCTTAAGTAATTTGATCTCCCATTATTTTTGAGTTCGTACCCCCATTGATGCTTTTAACTTGTACAACCATGTTGATTAATATTTTTGAAAACATAAGTTATGACAACAATATTGCTAAAATGTTTTACCTCCATTCATATTTTGAGTATTTGCAATCCAAATTCCATCTTTCAAAATTAGACATTTTCACAATGTAATAAATATAATTCTTTACATAGTACAAATTTACTATAACTTGAAGTTTAGTTTTTGTGACAAATCTCATTTCTTCAAAGATTGTTGCGGATTCTAAATTGGTTTTTTCTGGTTGATCTAGCAAGTGCCCATACTTCTAATCTTGTCAACGTTCGATGTTGTCTATGTTAAGCATGTGTGTTGGCACATCATAGAAAAACTCTATTGGTGTTGGTTGACCAATAGTTTGCATCTTGTCATTGTCATCATTGTCATTATCATTGTTTAAAATGAATTCTTTTTCATCCTCACTATAAGGACCAACATTTTCATTTGATGCACCAACCTCTACATAATGTGGTTAGGATTGTTTAAAAATTGAACAATACTCTACCATTGGGGGAGTGGTTATTGGAGCAGTTGGGGTTCTCAATGACACATAAGGACAAGGATGTTCATGATTATAAATTGATATTGATGAAAATAATTGCATGTGTGACTCAATGTTGTCAACCCAAGTGTTGTTAGAATCAAATTGGGCTTGATAAGATTAAAGTGGAGTATTGTAGGTTGAGGTAAGGTTGGTGGCCCATTGATATTGTTCAAGTTAATTTTGATTGAAATCATAACTAGGTTTATATGTATCATAATTTGTCGGTTCGATAATCTGGGTGGGTAGATTAATATCGACATATCTAACAAATAGTTGAAACCTAAATAAACATTGATGATGGTTGAAAAAAATAGACATGTTTTCTTTGTCCGTGTCTTCTTGTATACTAATTTGTGTATACCTGATTAGTCCATTATTAGCTACCAATGGGTATATGTAGATAAATTTCTAAATTTGTTGTGTTGGAGTTAGTTTTATCGTGTAGTGTATTTTTGGTATAAAGTATCAAGTGTCATGCCTTGTGTCATGCTTATCAAAGATTGACTTTTGCAATTGAATGCAACCCCCTCATCTAATTCTTTAAGCTCTCCATCATAGTAGAAACAACTTGTGGTAGATGAACCATTTTTGTTATTTGAACAATTTTGAGATGATTGTGCTTAATAAGAAGAATGTGATATGGTTAATAAGTGTATGTAGTATGAGAAAATTTTGGTATCACACTTGTAAATAAGTGTTTCAAACTATCTTGATATTTAAGGATGTATAATTTTAAAAAGAAACACATGGTTCCATTCATGCTTTAACACTGCAAAGGTTGTAAGCATGGCACACATTTCCAGACACTATTCACACGTGAAGTTATTGTCATTTCAAATTCAAGCTAAGTTGATAAACATAACAGAACTTGATTCGATATTAATCCACATGCCATTTGTTGCACCACAATGCAATAAAAAACCAACGTATCCACTAGTTGTTAGGTGGAATGGAGGTGGACTTCAATTTTCGAAAATTCCTCAAAGCGATTTTATCGGATTGAGAACAAAAATCGATAACATGAGACTTGATCAAGTATAATAAATATTAATCAGTTATAAGTTAATATTATATTACTTAATGAAATTTTGTAATGGTCTAATTCTTTTAATATTTCATTTGAATGCCTTATCTTGCTTTTGTCCAATTGATGCAACAAGAGACATTCAATGATTCGTACATATGGATTATATGTGTTGCATTGACTCATTATGTAGTTTTTGTTTGGCAATAGACAGACCGAGTAAAGTTCCAATTCGGATTATGCTAAGATATATCAAAACTACCAAAAAACTTGAGTAAATTGTACAAGGTGGACATGCGGGGTCACGCAAGCGAGAACTAGGAAGAAAAACATGCTAAGTAGATTAAGTTTTGGAATGAAAGAAAAGAAAGAGTCTTGGTAGGGCAACCTATGCATGAACATCTACATTATACTCATGAATACCTTGAATGGTACCATGCAAATTCGCCACAACTAAGGAGGTTAATTTCACAAACCAACAAAAATGTTCAAAACAACATGGTCAATGAAGACCTCAAAGCACAACATCATCAACAACGCCAACCTCAACAAGTGAGTTCCTATATTCTAGACCCACTGTTTATTCTAGACACATCTAAACGGCAAGAAAGAAGGAACAACACACCTTAACCATATTCAATTCACAACATTTGTTTGTATCCATACCTACAAAATTCTATAGTAATCTATTTGGTGCAAACCTTGGAACACCATACTTAGCTGTTGCATATATGTAAAGTATGTACTCAGATTCAAATTCATTGCATCCCCACAACCAAGCTGGCAATTTGTCACTAAATGTAAGACTTATGAATTTTACTCCATCGTCATTTAGTTTAAATATAACTCAGGATTTCGATCAATCTTATGAAAAACTTGCTAGCAATGTACAACATGATAACAACAAAAACAACCTTACCAAAATTTGAGGCATTTGAGGAAACCTCGACTTTGTGAAATTGGATCCCACTTTGAGAATTAATTTATATATTTTGTTTTTGTTTTCCTACAAGTACTTTATTATCAAAATGTTGTCAGAATTATTTTGTGCAAAAGTTCATACCATAGGGGCAACTTTTGACATGTAAATTATTATATATATTAGGTACAAGTGTAGATTGAGTTTGTGAATATAAAAATAGAACAAGTGTAGCAAATGAACTAAAAAAATAGTTTTTGTGATTTTTATAATAGAAGCGATGCTAAAATTGGGGTTTTTCAAATAACAAAGGTATTGTCGAGGTTAGACTTCACTAAACCACACTCTCTCTTTGCTTGAATGTACAATACATATACTCATTATGAATCAACGCTAAAATCAATCAATAGATGTTTTCTCAATCCCTAATTTCTTAAGTGAAAAAGAATCTAAGTTCCTTTTATTATCTGTCAATTCCTTGTACATTTAAGAAAAGAAACTTGCTTTAAGTTTAGTGACTCAAGATAACTGATGAACTAAGCTTCATTCCTAGATACAAGGTTCATTGGGTATTTTTTTTTAGCTCAAGATTATGATAGCATTTTTCAACAACAATCATATCCCAAAAATATGTCATGGTTGACCATTCACAACAAGCATTAAGTAAAGAGATAAAATACTAACATTGATATACTAAATATACATATCTATATATGAATAAACATCAAAAGATTCAAGAGAGTGTGAGTTTGGTTACATCTAACCCCAACAATAAAGGAAACTAATTACTCATAGTCATAAGCAACATCAAAATACATGGAAGGAAGAAGAATAAAAGAACCCACGTGCAACTTTCTCTCCAAGGGTCGATTGATTTGTTCCAAATGAGGTGGGTACCAATTTAGATTACAAAGCAAACCCCCTATTTATATAATAACCAAAAACTCTATTTTAAGTGACTTTTAGCCTGAGTTAAAATTTCTAACCTAGCTCAAAATGCAAAAATGCAGAACAAAGTGCAAAACAAAAAATCTAGCTAGACTCCAATATTTAACTAAACCTTGGAAATATTTTCTTGCTTTTAGGTTTTAGCTCAATTACATCACAATGCTTTCTCTTCAATATGACTCTAGAGCTTTTCCACTTTCTTTACTCCATTTCTACACAAAATAGACAAAAATGTTAGATGCACCCTAAGAAATTAAATATTTAAATTAAAACTTAAGTAACACAAAACTAGGATAAAATGAGTAAAACATCACTCTAAAACTAGGTAAAAATAGATTAAGTGCCTTATGAATCATGTGAAAATTAAGTATTTAAGGCCCTTAATAGGGAGTTCTAGCAAATGGGACAAGACTCGTTAAGCTAGAGCCATGGATCAAGACAACACATATAAAAGTAGTGTCAACACTTTGGAAATATACTCAGCATATTCAAATCCTTGTACTCGCACAAACAGATTGATCATGTACCGTTACTTTCCTTGACTTAGAGGAACTTAGGGTAGTAGTTTATGACGACCTGGTTGAGGCTCATGACGATGTCATTGTGACGCGTGTTGTTGTCATCCTCGACAACAAAGATCACACGCAAGAGAATGATTGTTGTCAGGGGTGTGGTAATGGGGGTGGGGTGCTTGTTGTTGTTGCTACTCGGTGGCAGATGGTGCGACAATAGAGGTAGGTGGAAAGGATAAATTTTAAAATTATTATGTAATGTATAAAAATTTTATTAGTCAATAAATATAAGAAACATCACTTTTATGGGACAAAGTCATGCAAAGCCCTACATTTTTTTTTTTTAATTTCTTAAAGGTTTTATGAACCTAAGTAAAACTTTTTTTTTTTTCTAACTATAATATTGATAAGAAGTAGTTGTAAGCGATTAATTTTTATCGGGAATCCTAAGCACACACAAGGTAAGTCTTTCTCATACCTAAGATAAAATCTAATTCGTAGATCATTTAGTTAAAAGACACACGCATATGCCGTTGCGACTTATACCATTAGTTCTAAGTAGGACTTAGATATAAGAAAGAAAAACATGAAATTTTATACGATAGATCATAGATATTCTGTGATAAGATTCAAATTTATGGACAACAACACTATCTTATAATCAAGCATACATAACCACATATAAAGAATGATAGGACACTTTATAAGAGTCTAAGAAAAGAAACCGTATAAAGAGCGATAATTAGTGGGATATTAACCATCAACGAAAATCACTTGAAAGATTTCAATTCTATTCCTATTTTTTACCAATCCCTCTTTGCACGTAATTTGTAATCAATTTATGCTATATGCTCCAAATCGATCGCTTTCATATGTATGCATGCAATGAATGACATGAAATTTTAATACTATTTTTTAAAGAGAACCAATGCTATATAATACAAATATACATTATAGTTTTTGAAGAGTGTCAATTTAATGAAGATTTGTGCTGAGTTGACTTATAGTCTATTTAGCACTTATAAGGAGGCATAACGTTATGTATTTTCCTTGAGCCAACCACACTCACTAACGAGTGAGGTTAATCTTTAGGTATCAGTGGGTTAAAAAAATATTTATAGATTTATTTAGACACACTACTTTAAAAATACTTTTTAGGAGAGAAAAATATGAACAAAATAATGAAATTAACTTCTTTAGAAGTTAATATTGTCTTTTCCAATAGTTATACAAAAGAGTTTTCACTTATTGACTATTGAAAAAGACAATTTTAACTTCTAAAATAGTTAATTTTGTTTTTTTTTTATATTTTTATCTCCTAAAAATTCTTATAGAATAGTATATTCAAACATAACCATATTTTCCTCTCATAAGAGTACTTTTAAAATAGTATATCCGATCATACTCATAACTTATCATAAAGGAGAAAAAGACTACATTATAGTCATAAGATCGAACTAGAGAATTTGGAATATAGTGAAATACAAATCTTTTGCTCGATCACTCCAAATTAATTTCCGTTGTCATGTGCAATTTTTGTTTATGGAAAACGTCATTATGTACGTAATGCCTTCTCTTGAAGAGTAACATCAAAGACGACTCTTATGAGATTCCGAATAATACACACGGACACACCAATTGTTCCAAATTCTCTCTCATCTACTTAGAAGCTTATAGAACCTTCAATAACAATCATTGAATTAATCCATGCTCCAAAAGAGAAGTTTTGATTGAACAACGCTTAAACCTATGTAAATTTTCAATGTTAAAATTAAAGTCCATTTTGTACCTTCAATAACAATATATATTGGGATGAACATTCTACATCAAACATTATATTAGATTCCATTTTTAAAAAAATTCTACATTTGTTGTACGAGAACCAATATAAAAAGTATTTCCTAGCTAGATCAGATCTCTATCAACCCCTCGAGAATATGAACGTCATTACTACTTTTGAACAAGACTTTATAGATCAATTGTATAAAGAATCAATCTAAAAAATCCCTTTCTACATAAGTTTTTAATATAATTAATCTAGAAAATTAATAATAAGTCTCCTAATTTTCATAGTAGGAGTGTACACAAGTAGGGTTTGACTAAATCTGTTATTCAATCCTATCATAATTCTAAGATTTGGATTGGGTCAAAATTTGAAATTTTATTATCAATAATTTAAACATTTCAAAATTATATTGTATTTGTAAAATTTAAATATTTTTAAACAAAAAAATAGTTTTGCCTAAAATTTTGTAAACATATAATGACTGAGGCTCCTTTAATCCAACTTATTTTCAACTTATAAATTATTTTTAAGTAAAAGTTGAATCAAATATCAATTAGTAAAAACTTCTTAAAATAAAAATTACTTATTTTTAATGAAGAAAAATTAGAAATAAGGAGTTTTATAATAAGTTATCCAGGGCTACTTATGCAAAGTTTATTTTCATATTCTCTCTTCGAATAATATTAGTGATGAGTTTGTTAGTTTTTGTTAGCGGGGGGAGTCAAATCCAAGACCTCTCCATCTTATTATATTTTAACTTTAATGAGTTTTTAAGTTAAATAAATAAATATTAACAAATAATTTTTTACTTATTTTTTTAAACTCTCATTTTTAACTTAACTTAAAAGTAACTTATAAATTAAAAATAAGTTGGACGGATCTAACTATCTTTCAAGAAAACTAAATTAAGACCATATTTGATTAATAAAATGAATAGTTTCAATGTTAATACAATATTTTTACTTTAGATAGAAATAAAATATGATATTAGTATAAGAAAACATAAACAAAATAATAGAAACAACAACTTAAAAAAAATATAGTATTTTATATTTAAGAATCTAATTTAAATTTATATAATAAATTTAATAATATAATACGGGTTGGATCGTATCAAGTCAGATATTAAATAATGGAGTTTAGGGTTTAGGTAACATTGATAGGGTATGAACAAGTAAAACCGGATTTGACCCAAATTCAAAAATAATCGCAACACTAATCGGTTTGGGTAAATTGGAATTCACTCGTAAACACACCTATTCCATAGTACAATCAATCTAGAAAATCTATTTTAAGATTTCTGACTACATTTTAATTTCTAGATCCATTAAGTTTGATAATATCCAAACCCTTGTTCTTAGATTCGTAGATGCCTAAGGAAATGATAATTAAATAGATGCCCCCTTGACAATTGTCACAATCGACAAATCGAACCTAACCTAATTCTTGCAAACCATTTTCTTTTGGGATTTTCAGGAATTTTTTTTTTGCAATTTAATAAATTTTTGTAAACATCAATTATGAAAACAATCTCTCATTTATTTATTTTAGTTGTCTCATAACTATGATTTCAATCACATTTGAGTATATGACTTAATTAAAAAGTGTTTATGCAATAAAGTTCTTAACACATTAGTTTTGAGATAAATTTTTACCATCAAATTTGTTCGAATCAGTTTTAATTATATAAAAAAAAAACTTATTTTGATAAACATAATAAAAACATATTAAAAACTTATATAATTTATAAATTATTTTGATAAATTTAAATGAACTCTTTATGTATAAACATTTTTCTACCAAAATGAAAATAAAAATGGTGTAGCATGGTTAATAATCACGCCCCTTAAATATGTGATTAATTAGTTATTCGATTTTATATCCATTGAAAAAGTCTACTTCTTTTAATGTTTTTGTCGAGAGGGAGGAGTATACTTCTTTTAATGGATTATCGAGATTAATTTATAACTTTTTGCCGTGATTAAAAATAATCTCTTTTCTGTCCAAAAATATAAGATCTAATTAATTTATAAGGTCTTTAAATATTTTCGTAACATCTCTAAAAAAAACAAAAAAGAAAAAATCGTAACATATATATAGCATCTGTTGCATTTATATTGGAGCAAAATCTTCTCAAACCCTCTCCATTATTCATGGAGAGTAATAGAAAACGGACTTGACTTCAACACCAAGTAACTAGCAAACCCAAGAACAAGAATTTTGGTACAGCTAGGTGCAACATTATTTTCTTTTCACAAAATTCATGCTCCCAAACTTCACTTTTTGCTTTAGTGGAACTGCAGATGGAGGAGTTAATTAAAACCACAACTTTAGAAGTGTGCTCATGATTTGAGGATATATAATATGTATTTTTCCGTTCATGATAAGCTTAATCATCTGCCATATGCATGCATATTGCAACATTTGTCAACGTTTTAGGCTATTTTCACGAGCTTCCTGCATGAGGCTGCTACTACTACCAAACTAAAACTATGCTCTTAAGAGTTTCCACTAATTTTGGAAGCAAAACAACTTTCTTTGAAAACTACTGAATCCCACGTGACATGATGAGTGCCAAGACAAGAGTTAGTTAACATTATTCATGCATGACACCCTCACATTCTTTAATTTTGCTACCTTTCAATCTTCGGCTAATTATGTGTCCTTCCTTTCCATGCAAAGTTTAGGATCCAATAGCTACCACAAGAACAAATAAAGTTTCTTAGGCTATATAAGTTAGGAGCTGAAAATTCAAAGGATTAATTTAATTAAAAGTATTCGATAAGATTAATTGATAAACTAGTTGATAAATGTAAAATGACGTAAAAAAAACATATTTAATTAATATTTAAATTTATTTTTAATAACTCATGGTATTAAAAATTTGGATAATAATTTTTTTTAAAATAAATTTAGGTGTATATGTGTCTCACTTACAAAATTATGAAACATCATACAAATCACTTATCATATCATTTAATTATGATTTTCATTTTTAACAAAAAAAATATAAATTCATGAGCAAAAGTCTCATAAAATTTAATCTTTTTATGTTGGAGTTTTGCTGTTATACAATTAAGTATATATAATTTTAATTTTTTTTATCTTTTTTTTTAATCAAATCAGGCAAGAAAATGAATTAGATCATATAATTTTTTAAAAATAATAACATAGAAATTATTTAGTATATAATTGTAAAATTAATATAATTCAATAAATTTCTAATATTAAAGAACAATGTAACAAAGACAATAAACGGGTTGAGTGTCATATGCCTGTAAAAATGTTAAATTAGATGAAGAGTTTTTTTTAATTAGAATAAAATGATAAAATAAAATTTTATGAAAATAAAATTGGGAATAAAAAATATCTAATAGCTAAAAGCTAACTTACTTTCCACAAGCTACTTCAAATAGCTTATTAAAATAAACTATTTCAATACCTTATAAAAAATAAACTACTAAAATAAGTACATGTATCAAACAAGTTTATTTTGATCAAAATAACTTATAAGTTCCTCTTTGAACTTATCAAACACAATCTCTTAGAATCAAAGTTCCAATAATTTTAATCAATAACTAAAGGGTTAAATACAATTTTCATCCCCATTTTAAAAAAGAGACATTTGATCCTCCTATTTTAGAAAAATTATAATTTTGGTACAGGTATCAATTTTGTATATGTTTTATTTCTTTATATTAATTGAACCATGTATCTTTTATTTTTTTCCATCATATATCCTAAATCCTAAACATTCATTTAAGGTATCGTCAATATTAATAGTTTAAAATTTATCCTCAAAGTCAAACGTTTTATTTTGGTCCAAATTGAATCTTGAACATATATAACATATCAATAAAAATTTAATTAATTCAAATATGATAAAAATAAATATACAAAAAATTAGAATTTGGACCAAAATTGATAATTTTCTAAAATAAAAACTTATTACATATTAGACAAAATATAAAAAGCAAAATTATATTTAAACCTAACTAACATACTAAAGGAGCTATACAGTACTATTAGTATTAAGAATACTAAATTACGGACACTTACAAAATATAAAAACCAAAATTATATTTATTTTAATTTAGTTTTCTAATTTTATTTTAACCCTTTCTCTTAAGTCAATTTTCTGCTACATAAAATTATGGTTTGACGATTGCAGTGATTTTTTACTGTCACAAAATCTAATAACTTGACAAAAAAAAATTAAAAACCAAAAAAGAAAAAATAAATAAAGGATGAAAGTATAACAAATAAAATCAGAGAATAAAATCCGAGATAAAAAAAAAAAAAAAAAGTTACACAATCCAATATTAATTTTACCAAAAAAGAAAAAGAAAGGAAAGATCAAAGATAACTCTCTCCAAGTCCTGTTTGGCTAGCAGTAGATTTTCTGCTTTTTAACGAATTTTCTTTCGGCTCAGGTCTGATTGGGAAAGATGATTGCAACACACTCATATAGGGAGGGACCAGTACTTTGATTGAGACCATCTTACCACATGCTGAACAAATAAGACCTTTCATGAGAGTTCAACCTTTGTATTTTAGTGAAAAATATGTTTTTTTGTTGTTGTTGTTGTTTAAGTATTTAACATTTTGTTTCATAATAACTAATATTTTATTTGATTAATTTTTGTTTCTAAAATATTTTTTATTTTCTTTTATTTATTCGTCGATTAATTCTGTTAATGAGATATGTACTTTAATATTTAATAAATGATAAATGTTACATATCTCATTTATTGATGCGTGTCTCATTTTAAATTTAGATTTTAATTTAAAAAATAATTTTTTCTTAAAAAAAAAAGTCAAAACTCAACATGATACTTGACTTAACCTGATAAATTATGTAGTACAAATTTGACTCACTAACAAAACTTCCTAATAAAAAAATAAAAAAGACAAACAGAAAAATATTTTAGAAACCATAACAAGTGAAATAAAACATTAGAAATTATAAACAAAAATACTTTAACATTTCATATACTAAAAATATATTTTGTCACATATTAAAAAACGCCCTGCATAGAAAAATACATTTATTCACCATCGATTATTATTAATAATAAGTTTTTTTTATATAAAATCATTTTAAAAATTATTCAAACAATAAATTATTATTATTATAAAATTATTTTATATTTTTAGCTTATTACGTATATATTAAACTTTTTTTTTTTTTCTAAACGTGGCATCTTATGCCATATCCATTTCATGTATCGATACCATGTCCGTATCCGTGCGAATGTACATATATAAAGTCGAAGTGTGGTACAACATAAAACGAATTGAAGTAATGGTTATGATGTGAAGTTTCAAACAAGTTACGAAAAGAGAATAATGCCGAAAAAGCTTTTTTACGATAAAAGAAGAGTTTTATTTAATATATAAAACGTGATGATAAAATTATAGAAAAAAATCCCATTAAAAGAACAAGATAAGTAAGTATATATATATATATATAAAGGCAATTAGTACAACCACGTATGCACATCACAACAGTGTGTGGATGATATCTTATTGGTTGGGGAGCCAATTATGAATAACATATGGACTTTGAAGGCTATGATGCTTCACAAATTTGAGCTTGCGTATGTGTTAAAGATTAACTTCAATAAAAAGTACTTTATTTGGTATCAATGAATAGAGTTTTATTTTTTATAATCACTATTACCTTCGTTCCTTTCTAATTGTCATTTAAGGCTATTTCTAGTCAAACTCACGAAATATAATAATTTTTTAATTTTAATAAAATAGTTGTAAAATTTACTAAGGGTATAATTGATAAAAAAATAAAAAATAAATAAATAAATATATATATATATATATATATATATATATATATATATTTAATATGACATTAAAGTTAAGATAGAAAAGCCAACGACATATAATGGGAGGGAGAGAGAGAATGAGAGAGGGGTTGAGAGAAAAGAGATTTAACGTGCAAGAACAAGAAGGTTAGGGAGAAACTAATATATCGTATTTTATTTATATTTATAAACTAAATTTTAATTTATTATTTTTTAGAGACAAATTCATAAATACATTATACTTTTAATAACAAATTTGACTATTTATTCAAAAAAGAAAGAAAAACTTTCACATTTTCCTTTCTAACGACAGCCAAAGCTAAGATCAATGGCTTGAAAAAAGATTCCTATAGGGAAAGTGAATTTAGACTCGAATTAAAGAGAACTTTTTATATTTTAAAAATAGAAACTTCAAAAGATTTGAATCTTCTATATTTGTATTCGTTAGCTTACCTTAGTGACTATTGCGTAGGACCTAGCAAGTTTAGATCATTCATACACTTACATGAGGAAATAGGGTTGCAAATTGGTTGGTGAATCTTGCACACTCATTTCGATCCATATGGTCTTCACTACTCTCCCCTCATTTTCCACGTTGTATCCTTTTATTGTGGCAAAATATAGTGGATGTTAGCTTGACTAGTGTTTTAACCTAATTTTTAACTTGGAATGTAGCATGTTTGGTGTTAGAATAGTAGTTACAAGATATTTTTTGAGTTAAATATATTAAATTACATATTATTAGAATCACTTTCCTATTTTTTTTAATTTTTTAATAATAAATCCTGATCATATTTGATTATAATTGAATTAGTTTGAGTTTAAATTAGGTAAAATTTGATTCGAATCAAAACAATTAAAATTACTAAATCAAATAAAAAAAAAATAAAAAATGTGAAAGTTCTAATCTAATTCAAACGGACCCGCGTCCATTTCTAATTTAGGGGCAAGGTTTTATTACATATATTCTATGAATTTTTTACGGGTACATCACAATTTTTTACTTATAGTAAATCGGTTAATATTTTAAAAATTATTAAAATTTAAGTTATAATTAAATGTAAAATTATTTTTATGTTATACGTATCAGCATTAAACTTTATGTTCAATTAGAATCAGATTAAGATTGCATTTTATGAAAAAAAATACAAGTTTTTTTCTACAAATTATGAAAAAAAAAAACTATATATATTAAGTCCATGCACGAGCAATATACATTAGTTATGATGACCACAATGAATTAAAGGTCGGTTAGAATCAATAGCATTCACATGTATACCAACCAAAACTAGGGGGAAAAAGTTTGCACAAGTGTAACAATTTTTATGGTCCATGTGGCTCAGCATGAAGGAATCCGTATCTATTTTGCAACTTTTTTTTAAAAAAATATTGGATATAGTGGTTAATATTTCATTTATACATGTTTTAGGTTTTAGTCTTATTTTATCACTATTGTTATTGTTTTATTTGATTAAATTCATTAAATATATAAATATCATATTTGTTACTAATATATTACTAATTAGTTTTTAGCCTAGTAGTAATGTGTGCACATTCTTCCTTGATGTAAAGGTTTAAACTCATGCTGGCAAAAAAATTATTTAGGCATAACCTATTTTCCTTTTGCTAGTGTTTTGAGAAGTTATGTAGTATGTACCCTTACATTCTGTTAATAACTTTCTTCGTCTTTTACTTTAAATGAAGGGACGGTAATTAATCACGTGGTGTTAAACTATATCAAAATTTTTATTTGTTAAATTTCAAATCAAATCTAATATGAACTATCTTAACATTTTTATTATTATACTTTAGCTTAATTTGTTTTTAAAAAGAGAAAAAAGTAATATACTTACGTTAGTCAATCATGATTTCTAATTTATAATAAATTAATTAATTTTAATAAAATTATTTTAAAGTTTAATATAAAATTATTTTATATTAACCGTATGAACATTAAATTCCTTTAAAAAAAAAACTATTATTCTACCCTAACTAGCTTCTTGGTCCCTTCAATTCGTCGAGTTTCAAATGGTAAGTAAGCATCACTATTTTCACACATTTCAGAATCTATGCTTCCAAAGCAGCGGCTATATGTTAGTCAAGCAAGCTAAGGCATCAAGAGCTTGATCTCATTTGGAATTGAACTACCAAAATCGTGCAAACTCCAGTACAAGTACAATTACTTACAGAAAATGTCTATGCACCTAGTCTAAAAAATTGAAACTTACTTTGAATTAAAAAAAATGAATTAAATAAGTTTTAGGTCATGAAAAATACTCAAATTTTATTTTGAGTTCTTGAAAAAAAAATTGTTTTGCTATGGACTTTAATAAAAAAAAATTATTTTTAATTCTTATGGATAATGTAACATCATCTCAATCATTTGTTAAGTAATGATGTGATAACAGTTGAGATGGTGTCACACCATCGATAGAAATTCAGAACAAAAATAAAAATTTATTAGAGATTCAAAACAACAAAAAATATTTTTAGGGACTTAAAACAAAATTTTGAATATTTTTTAGATACCTATATATTATTTAAGCCTAAAATGAATATAAATCTTATTTTTTTTTTAAAAAAAAAAACACCTAGTAGCCCAATATAAAGTTTTGTTCTACAAAAGGAAAATTGATAACAAAGTCAAAACAAAAAAAAAAAAATTGGCATACGATTTTTGTTGCGTGTAGAAGTTGTGGATCAACCGGTTGCAGTGCACATAATAATTAATGTATTTTCTGATTGGTATGGCTATGAGTAGAAAAAAAAAAAGAAGGAATTTTTCTTTCTTCTACTTTATGGTCAAACTTAATTTTAGTACATATACTTTTAAATTGATGAAATCAGTTATCTAATTTTTAAACTATACAATTTTGATCTCTTTAATATGTGACTTATCCACCAAATGAGTTAGAATATTATTAGAGGGACGAAAATAATTTATTTTCAAAAGTTGAGAGATTAAATTTTATGAGTTTAAGAGTAGAAGGACTAAAATCAAATTTAATCGAAAGTACAAGACCAAAATATACTGAACTTGTATAAGTATATATAAGTGTTAATGTCAGAAAATGCATTAATCGAGAATTCTTAAAGCCTATTTAAAATTCAGAAAAACTTCATAAAACTCTACAAACTATTTATTGAGTGTGTCATCTAGAAATTATTATATCGGTTGGATGATCCAATAAATTTTACTTATACTTTTGGTTTGTCTAGTTTGATCAATTATGTGTAATTTTCATTCCTAATTTTTTTAGTCAATTATATTTTATTTATGGTAAAATCAATTTAACGTACAACCCTTAATTTTCTACTATTTTTTTTTGTTTACTTCTAAATCTTTAAAATGATTTTATATCTCAAATCATAAATCCTAGATATTTAGATAGAAAATATTAACTGATTTTTTAAAGTAGAGAAAAAATAATAAAAGGAACAAATTTTCCTAATTTTAAAAATTGAAAGAATTCAAATAAATAATTTTAAAACAAAACCATTCGATAATAATAAAATCGGACTTCTTAAGTAAAATTTCAGAGTAAAGATGATAAAAAGATTTTCGACACAAATTAATTATTAACAAAAGTCGATAGACTTCGATCCTATCATCAAATCTAATGTAGCTAATTGTTGAATAATGGTCCTAACATGGCATGTGGGGACTCGACCATGCTATGATTTCTTCCCCGAATAAAATGAGAATAAACTTCTTTGTATTTTGTCCTTTCATGAGGATTCAATGCAACAAACATAAACTTCATGGCTTGGTTGTCACACACAAAAAAAAAAGGCAATGTTAAAAATTTAGCCTCATTGTCACGCAAGAGATGGAGGACCATTGACAATTAACTTCAGCCAAACGTTGAACCATATGTATAAGAATAAAAACCTTATAATAATAAAATAAAATAAAAAAACAATGCTCCTAGTCTATGTAGAGAGACGTAGGATGATTTAACATATGGAGCATATATGTTTCATATTATAAAACCAATATGTTTTGGTGCTAACAAGCTCAAGGGAATAGAATAGCTAGGTCAAAATTTTGGCATTCATTCATTTATATTATTCATAGAGGAGTTAGACCAAGTGTCACTACTACATCAAAATAAAAGCTTTATTGCTTCACATGACTCATTAAATAGAATCTTCATTCTTTGCCATTTAAAATTTTATTATCTTTGAATTGAAAATGGAATAACCATATTGGTTCAGTCAAAGGAAACAATCTTGGTTTTTACATAATCATAGCTAGCTAACTTAACATGCCCCTATTTTACCATAGAACCTTTACTAACTTTATCAAAAGAAATTTTCTCTGTTTTTTTTATAACATAATGGTAAAACCTTTGCCAATTTTTTGTTCTCCAATTAGAATCAGAGTATATGTCATTGAAGTAATCAACATAATAACTAATTAACTAACTGTGCATGCCCCTACCTGCACTACCTCACTAGTAATTATTATTATTATTTGGTGAGGATAAATATCTGATCTTTGATTAGTAACAAGTTTAGGTGTAAACACAATTCACACACGGAATTATCTACAACATTTCAGAAAGATCTTTCCATCGTATCAGTTTCTCTCTCTCTCTCTCTCTCTCTCTCTCTGATTTTGTCATCACAACTTTCTTTGTCAGTACAAGATGGAACCATTTTACTACCCCAGTTTTTATCACTCTTTTTTTTTTCTATTTTTTCCCTCTAAATGACACATAAATAAAACTTAAAAAGAATGATAGTGTACTGATTGTATTCAAGTTTTACACTGTAATACAATTACAATTCTATAATCTTTAAAATAATTTTTAAAGAATTAATTAATTTATCATAAATAAAATTATAATTACTTGACACGATAAAATTTTGCTAACATGTAAATACTTTATCCTTATTCTAATAAAACTTTTATCACAGGCTTCTCACCAAAAAGGTAGGTTGCAAAAGGGGGTCTAAATTCCAAAACCGAACGCGTCTTAGTCAAATCAGCCACACTATAAATATGATAAGCGCCATTCAATTCAACCCCACCAGAACTTACAACAACAACAATAACAACTTCTGCTTAAGCCTTAGGATCCAAACTCACCATGTCAAATTGTGGTGGCCAAAAGTTTTTCAAGAGGTTCTGTGTGGATGAATTCCAAATGGGAAATCTCCCATATAGCAGCTTTTTGTCCAATGATCTCTTGCCATCCCTTGGAGCCAGAATCAACCAAGAAACAAGGCTTAGAAGATGCATAATTTCCCCTTTCAATCCACGTTATAGGTGATGAATCAATGAATAATGATGATGATGATGATGGTTCTTTAATTAATTACCCTACCCTTGTGGTTGTGGTTGTGTGTTTCTTTCTTCTGATATATATGATGTTGTTGTTATTGCAGGGCATGGGAGATGCTACTAATTGTCCTAGTTGTTTACTCTGCATGGATTTGCCCCTTTGAGTTTGCCTTTCTTACTTACAAGCAAGACACACTATTCATCATAGACAACATTGTCAATGCCTTCTTTGCCATTGACATCATGCTCACATTCTTTGTTGCTTATCTTGATCACCATTCCTACCTTCTTGTTGATCGTCCCAAGAAAATCGCAATAAGGTACACTCTTCTACACTCCTATGTTCATATTCTCACTGTTATTTAAACCAGTTTTAATCAAGAGGGTCAAACTCAATTGGTTGAACAGAATCCATGAATTATTGTAAACTTTATTGTGTCTATCTTCGATTTTTATGGATAAAAAAGAAAAAAAGAAACTCCAATAACATGTCCTTCCTCTTAGACTATAATGAATCTGGAAAAACTTTGTTTACATCAAATAGTTCTACAAAACTTGTAGGTACATATCTACCTGGTTCATCTTTGATGTCTGCTCAACTGCACCATTTCAATCCATCAGCCTCCTATTCACTGATCACAGCAGTGAGATTGGCTTCAAAGTTCTCAACATGCTTCGGTTGTGGCGTCTCAGACGTGTCAGTTCTCTGTTTGCAAGGTCCAACATTATATGCTATATGAGTTTAAAGTTATGCATTGAAAAATTAAAATCGTAACCCTCCATTTAAATGATAAGTTAACTCACTTGACTTTTATAAGACTATTTTAAAAATTATATAAGTGATGAATTGTGATCGTCCGATTGTAAACTATTTTATACTTTTAGTGCATACTAGAACACTTGAAACTGAAAATGCTTAGTAGCTCCTCTGATTTTCCTTCAGACTTGAGAAGGATATTCGCTTCAATTACTTCTGGACCAGGTGCTCCAAGCTCATTGCTGTAAGCCTCTAAAGCCTTATTATTATGTCGTGGACATAGATTCATGTGAACAATGTAATATGCATTCACTGCATTTAATGATGTGGCGCAACACGAACCGTTGGATGGATTAGTTGTATTCAACAGATTATGTTATGTCACATTATTTAATTGAATTTAAGTGAATGTATGCTTTTTGATTCTTCAATTAAGATTGGAGTTTCACTTTGATAAATTAATACGTAAAATTTATTAAAATTAATATTTTTTAATAAAATTCTATCTCAAAAAAGGGTGTCTAAAAGTAAAACACAGTACTAGATAAAGTGTTGTTAATATTTCTTATGGCCTTATACATCATACATCATGTTAACCAGTTATAATTGAGAAATCTTACTAATGTTCCATAAAATTTCAGGTAACCTTATTTGCTGTGCACTGTGCTGGTTGCTTCAACTATCTGATTGCAGATAGGTACCCAGATGCAAAATCAACATGGATTGGTGCTGTGTACCCAAATTTCAAAGAAATGAGTCTCTGGGACAGATATGTAACTTCCATGTATTGGTCCATTGTTACACTTACCACAACTGGCTATGGAGACTTGCATGCTGAAAACACACGAGAGATGTTGTTTGACATATTCTATATGCTCTTCAACTTGGGATTAACCTCTTACATCATTGGGAACATGACAAACTTGGTTGTTCACTGGACCAGCCGAACCAGAAATTTTGTATGTGCTCTCAAACCTCTGCTTCTTATAATTTTAACTGTATAAATTATTTTACACCCACAGTTTAAGAGTATTAAACTCATAAAAAAATGTAACATAGGTTTTTAGACACTTCATTCTTTTCCAAATACCTAATTAATACTCATTACCTATCATACTTAATTATATTTCTCTACCTTAGTAATTGTCTAATAGATTTTTAGGTGTCTAAAAATCATTTTTGTAAAAAATAAGTCTAGTGTAAGTTTTATAAATAACATAATTAAAATGAAAATATTTTAATACGATAAAGACATATAAAAAAATGCAATTTTATAAAGTCTGAAACAATAATATTAAGAATTAAAATGAAATAAAAAGAATACATAGAAACTAAAATTAACAAACTTAAAAATTAAAATAAAAACAACCCTATATATTCTGAAGTTTTAGAATAAATCCCGAGTGCGAGTCTCGATCAGCGTTCATATTTCAGCATTAACATTTAACAATGGTACTTAACTATCACTTTAATTATTCACCAAAAAAAAAAAACCTATCACTTTAATTTCAAGAGCATGAATTAGAATAAATCCCTAGTCTCAATCATCATACATTTAACTAGTATTTTAAGAAAAGTTGAAAAGTTTTGATTCTGACATTTTAATCTTGGAATTACAAGTGCCTTCGAATACTGATTAACGAAATAAAATGACATTTTAATTGAAGATAACAAAAGGAATAAAATTATTTTTTAAATAATTAATTAATATTCCTTAATCAGCGTCCAACACGAGTACTCGTTATTAAATTATACTTACTTTTAGCCTAAAAAGAAAATCACGCGTAAACTTCCTCGTGCTTCAAATATGTCTATTGGCCGACCAAAATCTTTGGAGTGGTGAGAGAAAAGTTACAAATAAATACCAAAACAGAGAAATAATTGAAAACATAATGGATCAGTTTATTTTATTAAAAAAACATTTATTTTAATAGAATAAATAATTATATGTTTTCTTAACGTGTTTCTCTAAACTATTTTGGTTTAAAATAAATAATTTTTTATTTATTTAAAAATAAAATTTATTTATTTATGAAATAATTACTTATTTTAATTTTAAACAAATTTTACCACAATTATATAAAAATAATAGTAGTATTACTAGTATATTAAAATATGTACTAAAAAATTATTGAAAGATAAATTGAATATTATTTTCACATCGTTCATAAAATCAATTTCTTACTTCTTTTTTTAAGAAAAAAGGCTATCATTTCCATGTTTATCTCATGTATTATTAGTGTAGTAAAACCATTTTTTTTTAAATTTTTAATTATTTTATATTTTAATTTTTCCAAGTTCTTCCTATTAAGTGATCATTTCCAATCTCAAGTAATTTATCCAATGATGGAAGTTACGCTATCATATACTCCACAAAAAGTACCTTATCACTAAAATCACATAATTAGATGTTGAGCCGAAATTAGCCAAAGCAGTATTTCAAAGATGCATGTGAAAAACATTTTTTAATAAAAAAAAGTACATTTATTTTGTGTAGTGGTTGCTAACTTCTTTAAAAAATGAGACAAAGTTGATAAATATAAAAGTAGAAAAATATTTGAGTGGAGACACGTGTTTCATAACCACACCATACCCACAAAAAGATAGAAATGTCTAATAAAATAGCTGATATAGTAAATAAATAAATAAAATATTGGAAGAAATTATTATATATAACTAAAAAGTTCAAAGTGTTATTTTATCCTAAGATTAAAAAAAAAATTAAGAGGTTATTTTTAGGACTTAATTAAAATATTTTGACAATAGAATCCAATAATAAATTTATTTTTTGTAATTTTGAAAGCCATTCCTATAGTGAATTTTAATTATTAAAAGTATAATTTTTATACATTAATCACTCAAAGAAATCATAACTCTATTTGATTATTATTCAACATTTTTTTAAAGCTAATTTTTTTGGTGTCAAATAAAAAAAACACTATATCTACAATCTTTAAACTAGTTATTATAGATCTTAACAAACTTACTCTAATGACAATTTGTAATCAAATAACAGTAAACTTTTATAGTATGAGTAAATTCTAGTTAAATTTTATTTTGTCTACAAACAAAATTGTGAGATCTTGAATCATGTTTTTGGTGGCACAGAGAGACACTGTGAGAGCAGCTTCAGAGTTTGCATCAAGAAACCATCTGCCACATCACATACAAGATCAGATGTTGTCACACTTGTGTTTGAAATTCAAGACAGAAGGACTGAAGCAGCAAGAAACAGTGAATGGAATGCCAAAGGCAATTCGTGCAAGCATTGCTTACCATTTGTTTTTCTCTGTTGTGAAAAAGGTTTACCTCTTCCAAGGAGTCTCTGATGACTTTCTTTTCCAACTGGTAACACTTCAAATGTTATTTTTAAGTCTTTTCTGTTTATGTTTTTTATAAGATTTATAATTTTCGAGTTTAATTTTGATACACAGCAAAGCAAGTTGTCAACTAATTAGAAACCAGATATAACTTTTAGGAAATATTGAGTCAATTTAGTGTTTATAAAATAAGTAATAATTATCACATACGTGATTATTTCATAAATAGATAGGATTTGTTTATTTAAATAAACAGAAAATTACTTATTTTAAGTAAAAATAGTTTAGATAATCATGCTGAAAAAATAGATAATTACTTATTTTATTAAAATAAGTGTTTCTTCTTTAAATAAGTAGAAAACTACTTATTTTAAATAGAAACAATTTATATAAATACACTAAAAAAATGTTTATTTTATTAAAATAAGTATTTATTTCATCAAATTTAAACAAACCAGCTCATTACTTACTTGCTTGGTTTCAATAGTTACACAAACTTTACTCATTCTTTTTAGTCCTGTATAAACACTTTCGGATCCTTTTTAGTCTCTGGTATTACAAAATAGCAAGGACTAAAAGGTAAAATTTGTATAACAGTAGTTTATGAGGTTTTTATCTTCAGTTAATTTTTTATAAGATTTATAAGCAAAAATTATAACTTTTGAATTTAATTTTGATACACTGACATGTATACTATCAACTAAATAAAACCCAAATAAGTTTACCTTTTAAAAATCATCATTTTTCAGTTCTTGTACAAGCACTTTCAAATCTCTTTTTGGTCTCAAGTGCTACAAAATAATAAGAACTAAAAGGTAAAATTTGTGTAATGAAATGACAAGGACTAAAAAGTAAAATCTGTTGAATGGCAAGGACCAAAAGGAATCTGAAAGTGTTTATACAAGGATTATAAGAAATGATTTTTAAGTATTGAAACTAAAACGTAATGTTTGTGTAACTCGAGACTAAATTAGTAATTTTTCCTAACTTCTAAAATAGGTATTATTAAAGCCAACAATCTTCGATTTTAAGATGATCAATAATAATTGGATGACAATGTATAGAAATCTACATTGTTTTCTAGTAAGTTCTAAGTTCTTTTTAACTTATTTTAAGAAGATTGTGAGTCCAGTTTATGAACAAGGCATTGTATGATAACTTCTTATTGTGTAAGTGCTTAATTAAAATGAAACTAATGCAAGTAATTGTGACAATAGGTTACAGAGATGGAAGCTGAGTATTTCCCACCCAAGGAAGATGTTATACTACAAAATGAGTCTCCCACAGACCTTTACATGCTGGTTTCAGGGGCAGTGGTGAGTAAGCTATGGCATGAATGAGTAATCAAGTAATTAACCTTGAATGAATCTCAAAGAATTCTCCCTAATTGATTTTGTTTGCTTTCAAATTATTTAATTTTGGCAGGATCTCATTCGCTATGTTGATGGCCATGATCAAGTGAGTATGTCATAAGCAACATTCAAACATTACATTTATTTTTCTTTATACTTTAGGCTTTTGTTGGGGTAAACTTCTCTAGAAACACTTTTAGGAGAAGAAAATATGAAAAAAACAATGAGCTTCTTTAAAAACTAAAATTGACTTCTCCAATAATTAATTTGTATAAGCTTTCTCGTATAACTTCTCTAAAATATGTGAAATTTTTACAAATTAACTATTGAAAAAATCAATTTTAGCTTATGAAGAAACTTATTTTATTTTTTCATCATATTTTCTTCTTCTAGAGACACTTTTGAAGAAGTTTGTCCAAATAGACCCATATTACACAATGATGAAACAACAGAACTTAACTTCATACCTTGATGTTTACAATTCAGGTTCTGAAGAAGGCTATTGCTGGAGACACAATTGGGGAGATTGGAGTGTTGTATTGTAGACCACAGCCCTTCACTGTTAGGACCACTGAGCTTTCTCAAATTTTAAGACTCAGCAGAACTTCCTTGATGAACTCCTTACATGCAAATACAGAAGCAGCACAAATTATAATGAAAAATATCTTCAAGGTAATAAGGATGTTACACAACTTCTTTTTCATTTATCACATAACCACCCCCAAAATACTAGTTTGATTTTGATTTGATACACCATCTGTGTAAAAATTTTTACAATCTCAACCAATTAGAAATGACCCTAGACTTGCAAAGAAATTATAAAAGTCTACGATTGGATGACAAAATAAAAAAATAGAGAAAAACTGGTAATGCAGTGAGTATAAAAATAATTTTACAATCTCAATCAATCACAACTTTCTACTTAGGATAAATTTGTTGCTTTTATAAAATTATCTTAAAAGTCAAGCAAATGGTGGATTGTGAATTGTGATTGAATTATGGTGTAAACTGACAGTGCATAACCATTAAACTCTAAAAAAGATTTAACCTATCAGTGTATTCCAATTCAATCCAAATGCTATTATGATTTTGACAATTTAGTTACTCATGTTGGCAGTGCTTAAAGGGGCATGAAGGATTGGATTTTGAATATCATCCACCTAGAGACCCTGGATTGGCTCTTTACCAAATGCATGATTGGAACAACAACACAAGAGGAAGCTTTTCTTCTGATGCATCTACAAATAATAACGCACATGGTGAAACCAGATTGCATAACATGATTCCTGAAATGGAAGAAAATGAAAAGAACCAAAGCCCTATAAGATGGAAACAGAAGCCTCTTGTAGAGCAGCAACAAAACAAGAGCATTTCTGACTTTGCAATGAACCATGAAAATAGGAAGACTTTTTTAGATGAACATATTATAGAGTTTTTGGAGCCAGAAATCCCTATCAACTACTACCCTTTAGGAAAAATATACACTAACTCTTATTCAAGTACCTCTAACCATAGAAATGACAGAGAAACAGAAAGATTCTTCAAAAAGAGAGTTACCATCCACTTTCTAAGCAAAGACATAACAACCTCACAGGAGCAGCATGGGAAGTTGATAATCCTACCTGATTCGTTAGAAGAGTTGCTCCACATTGCTGGTAAGAATTGATTTAAACTATTTGAATACATATATAAGACAAAATAAGGCCCCATTCGAGGTGGTTGTGAGTTTCTGATTTTTAGTTTTGAAATGTAGTTTGAAAATAAAACACATTTGACAAAAATAGAGACAAGTTGGTTTTTAACTCATTTTCAAAAAAAAAAAAAAAAGGTTTTGTGAATTTGATTTTTAATTTTAAAAAGCATACCCTCCCCACCATCACCATTTTAAAATTAGGATGTTGCAATTTAATTGAATGCATAGAAAAGGATAAGTGTTTATTTTTCTGTGTCAAACATCATTCTTTTGAATAGAATAGTGTGCACTTCTCTTATTTTCTCATTCTGATTTTCAACTTGTGATATTGCAGGAGAAAAATTTGGAGGCTCGAAGCCTACAAAAGTGATTAGTACAGAGAATGCAGAGATAGATGATATTAGTGTCATTCGAGATGGGGATCATCTTTTTTTTTCTTTGCTGTGACAGTGAAAACTTATGTTTATAATCTTATCAAATGCCAGTCACAGTGAGGAAAATATGAAGCTAGCTTGTAACCATAGTAATCATAATAATTAATACAAAAGAATCACAGACAGATTGCATAAAGTGCCCATCTTTCTATTTTGCAGAAATACTGAAGAATTGTGTTCGTGACTTTGCCCAACTTAAAATAGCTGTAATCTTTAGGAATGTAATAATGATACAAACATATATAAAAAACAATGGAGAAATCATAAAATTCAACTACCAAAGCTGCTCTTTGTCTATAATTATGATGCTACAATCACTACCAAGTCAATCTATGAAATACATGATGCCACTGTACTTAATCAAAGACCAATTTTTAAAAAAAAAACAAACAAAACAAACAATATGAATCAAGAATATTATCAAATCATTTCCATACTTATGCAAAAGTGGTTAAGTTTGATTTCAAACTAAAAGTGACCTTTGGGGTAAGACTGGCCTTACTTAGATTAATGTAATCAAGGCACATTTGTCTTTTCTGGTTAACCTTCTTCACATTTGATTGATGAAACACACCGTTTCACTTAAGTGGAAGAAAAAAAAATTATAAGTGTCTCCATTGTTTTAAGAGAACTCGTGAGCCCCTCCCCTCATTCTCTACATCAGCTTTTTCTTCTCAAAATAACACCTTTCCCTTCCATGATCTTCAATCTCTTCTTCATCTCACCTTTCAAACCGTGCCTCCATTGTTTCTAACCCATTAACATCTGCATTTTTCATGGCAATCAAGGATGGGAACGTTAATGAAGTAAGTGAGAACTATACATTTTTTTTTATTTCGTGTTTGAGCTCCTTGAGGTGAATTCTCGCAACCCATTGCAGTAGATGGGTATTACTATGACTGAGATTAGTAATGGATTGTGTGTGAGGTGTTGGAAGTCTGAATATTAGGATTATTGTGGTTCTCTTGAAACCCTAAACATGCTAAATTTGGGGATTTTACCTAATTTGTTATTCTTTTGATTGTAATGACTAGATTATGTGGCAAATAACGTGGTTGCTTCTTCGGACAGTGTTGGAAGACCCTGATTAGGTTCTCCTTGTTTGTGAATAGCTAATTTACTTAGTGACATTTTTAAGTATTTTACAAGATGCAAGTAAATTTCAAGGCAAGCTTTGTTAAGGATTTTTGTCTTCTTGAATACTTGAGAATGCAGTATAATATTTACTTTACTTGGTTAGACTTGATCCTTGTTATCTTTGATGGTTTAAAGTGTATTTTAATATATCAAGATAACGTAGTCTGAGTTAATACTCGTAGTTTATATATATATTTTCCGTTTGCTGCAACAAAGAGAGAATGCAGTCTATGGATTGAAGATCCATAATTCATGTAATTACTATTTGCTACAACAAAGAGATAATGTGGCCTATGAGTTAAATATTCATAGTTATAAAATTTCCATTCATTGTAACGAAGAGATAATGTGGTCTATATGCACATAGTAGATTGAATGTTAATATAATGTTGGTTGTCTAATGAGTTCTTAAGTGAGAAAATGTTAGTTTTAAAATGTGAATTGTATAATTACTTCTATTTTTACTTATGCCATGAATTTCTTAAATGGAAAAACTCGTGCTATGGTTGCTCTCTCCTTCCTATTCACTTTGTATTTTATGCTCTCACTAAGTCTTTGTGACTTATCCCGTTCTTTCCTCTTTCTCTCATATTCATAAGTGATTGAGTAGCAAACTTCTTGGAAGTTGTAGATCTATTTAAGAATTCATTTATATTGAATTATAGGCGATCTTGATAGGTTAATTAGGTATTATGTGATTCCTAGTTGAAGTATCTATATATTTATGTCAAGGACTTGAGCTATGTTGTATGGTTTAACAAGTGAGACTATATATTGATGGTCTTACATATAAGGGAAACTCTGCTAAGTTCTTTTGTAGCCCACTTTGTTTGTTTTATTTATATCTTGGTGTTTTATTGTTCTTAGGGTGGCCAGGCTAGGTGAACCATAGCTTGTGCGCCGGTCATGGACCTAGGATGGGTCGTGACAATTGAAGTTCCTCAACTGCATAAAAAGGAGACTCTATATAGATTTAATTTGTGAAGACATGAAATTTTTCACACATCAAAATCCCTCCACAGATGCGAGCCTACTAGAATAAGCGATTTACCAAGATGAACTATAAGCTTTGATACTATGTTAGATTTCAACTTTAAACCAAATTGTATTAAGCAAAATTATCCAACAGATATATAAGCTTCTGTACACCCCAAGAGTTGAGGCAGGCGACGTGAGACTTCCTAATAGACTGAACAAAAATTCTTAAAGAATGTCCTTATAAAGAGTTAAAGAAAATATACTTTAAGTGCTTCAAAATTTGGAAATATTTAAGTGAATAAAAGGAAACTTTCCAGAAGTTGACTTCAAAAAGAACTCATGAAGAATAACCAGCAGGATTGCATTGTGAATTCAAGTATATTAAGACAATATTTACCAAAGGCACTCATCTTTTGAAGAATAGCTTAGAACCTTGCATGACTGTCTAAATGTTGCAAAGAGGTAAATGTACACGACTTTGCTTGAGAATAACGGGTCTGTTTGACACACTACTCTAGAAAGACTTTTAGAAAAAAAAATATAAATAAAAAATGAAATTAGTTTATATATAAGTTAAAATTGTCTCTCTAATAGCTAATAGTAGAAGCTCTCTCGTATATTTCTTCTAAAAGATGTGCAACTTCTACGAATTAACTGTTGGAGAATACAATTTTAACTTTTAGAGAAGTTAATTTCATTTTTTTTTTCATATTTTCTTTTTTCTAGAAGTCATTCCAGCGTAGTATATCCAAACACATCCAACAACCAACCAGCCAGAATACTACATTGTGCATTAAGTAAATATATTTAGGCAAAATATTTTTTGAAAGAACTCTAGTATTCTAATGAATAGCTTGAGTGGAACAGAACCTAGCAAGTTAAGGAATACCAACAATAATAGTAATGGTTTTCTGTTATCAGATTTAAAGAGCAAAAGGTGCAATGTAATAAAAAAAAGTGATTACACAAATAATATAAGAGACAGGCACAATTCTGGTATTCCGTATATACGAGGAAACTATCAAAGTAGTTTGAAAATGAAAAGAGAAAATACTTAAACCAGTAAGGAAGGGACGAAGGGTGCGGCGATGAGAGATCTAAAACCCTTTCGTTCTTCGTCTTTGTGTGGTTCGGTGGAGGTGTCGGGGTTTTCGCGTTCTCCATGGTCAGGGTGGTTGCGGCGGAGGCGTCGTATCTGGCAGTGGCATCGCTGTGCTTTCACATCTGGCGTTATCGAGGAAGTGCGTGCTTGGTTTGGCTCAAGAATTGATTCTAGAATCAAAATTGATAATTGATGATTTTAGTTAGTTTTGTTTTCATTTTGGAAAATAATTTATAATTCATTTTGGGTCTGGTGTTGATTCAAGCTGAAATAATTAATAATAATTTGTAACTTAAATTTGAAAATTTATATTTAATTTTATTTTAAAATTAATTATAAATAAAATCATTTAAATATAAATATAAGTTACAACTACATAAAATTATAATTTAAAAAATAAAATTAGTGATCGAATCAATCAAATACTGAATTATTGATTGAACTGCATGACTCGATCTTTACTAAGAAAAAATTAAAGATTTTATACATTGTTTTGAAAAAAATTTAAAAAAATACACCATAAATTAATATAATTTTATTATAAAACTTATTAGATAAATTTTTATTATTCTTTTGTTTATGATATTATGTATTTTTTTATTTAATTAATATTGACCCACATAAATTAATATAATTTAGATAATAAATAATATTTATAAATGAAAATGATATATAATATATGTTTGATAGAATATTAATTTGAAAGATGATGGTCTAACGATAATTTAGTAGAATATATCAAAATATATATATATATATATATCACTTATCACTTATCACTTATGGCTATACATATCACTTATGGCCTAGTGGTTAAGATGTTAAACTTGCCCATATAGGTAGAGACGGACGCACGAGGGGCAAGGGCTTGAGCCCCCCTGGCTTTTGGCAGCCATGTAACATATTATTATTAAAAAAATATATATAATATATTATATTATATAATTATATTAATATTAATTTAATTATAAAATATATACTTGAAAAATATATAATTATAAATTTTGATTTTTTATCGATATAGTACGAGATTGATAAATTGATGAAGGAGAATAATATATTTTTTAAAATTTTAAAATGAAATTGTTATCTTTTAAAATATTATATATATTTTTTTCAAATTTAATTATAAGATATACATTTAAAAAATATATAAATGTAAATTGTGATTCTTTATCGATATAGTAGAGATTGATAGATTGATAAAGGAGAATAATATATTTTTTAAAATTTTAAAACAATTTTATTATCTTTTAAAATATTATATATATTATCATCTTACTTTTCCAATTGCTACCGCCATTACTTTCTCAATTTCTTCACACTGATAACGTTTGACGCCGTTAACTGTGTCAATTGTGCAATTTGTTCAGGTAAGTTATAAAGTTTAAAACTTTGTTTTCTATTTTCAGATTTTATACTATACGTTTATACTTGTCAATTATTTTTTCATTCTTCTTTGTTTTAAGTTTGTTTTTTTTGGTGATTTATTATAGAAAATATTATGAGAAAATCTATTATTCATGATTATTTTAAGAGACAAGCTAATGAAGTTGAAGCTTCTCAATCTCACACTACTGAACAACAATTCAAAACTCCTAGGATTGAAGAAGTTGAAGTTCTTCAATCTAAGAACATTGAATAACAATTCAAAGTTCATAGGATTGAAGAAGTTGATGTCTCTTTATTAGAGAAAGATCCCGGCAAATGTTGCTCTATTTGGCAATATCATGATGATGAACGTGACAAAATTCGTAGAGCTTACATAAAAGTGGGACCATATCAGCCTACAAATATAAAGTTTCCAACTTCTACATTTGGAAATCTTCGTCGACACTTTCAACCTTCTTGGTTTAAAAAGTTTCCGAGTTGGTTAGAATATTCACTTGAGAAGGATGCTGCATTTTGTTTACCTTGCTACTTATTCAATAACAATCATGGTAATCGAAATGATGGAAGACATACTTTTGCTGAAGTGGGATTTAGAAATTGAAAAAAAGTCAATGATGGAAAAAATTGTGCATTTTTATGTCATGAAGGAGTTGGCCCCAATTCATTGCATAAAAGATGTCTAAAATTTTGTGATGATTTAATTGATCAATCTCAACATATTGAGAAAATATTTGATAGACAAAGTGCTGAAATCATTGCCAACAATCGCTTGCAGCTAAAGACTTCAATTGATGCAATAAGATGGCTCACATTTCAAGCATGTGCTTTTAGAGGTAATGATGAAAGTATTAACTCGTTAAATAGAGAAAATTTTATTGAGTTAGTAAAACTTTTGTCTTCTTACAGCAATAATGTTTCTAATGTTGTCCTTGAAAATGCTCCTAAAAATGCTCAATATATCTCACCCAATGTTCAAAAAGAAATATTGTATATTTTTGCTAGAAGGGTGCGTGTTGCAATACGCGAAGAAATTGGTGATTCTAAATTTTGTCTTATTATTGATGAAGCACAAGATGAATCAAAAAGAGAACAAATGGCTATAGTTTTGAAATTTGTTGATAGACAAGGGTATGTTTAGGAGAGATTTTTTGATCTCATTCATGTTGTTGACACATTTTCTTTAACTTTAAAGAAAGAAATTTCAAGTGTTCTTTCTCGTCATTGTCTTGATATTCAAAATCTTCGTGGTCAAGGGTATGATGGAGCTAGCAACATGCGTGGTGAATGGAATGGGTTACAAGCTTTGTTTTTGAAAGATTGTCATTATGCATATTATATTCATTGTCTTGCTCATCGATTACAACTTGCTCTAGTTGCGGCTGCTAGAGAAGTTAGTCACGTTCATCAATTTTTTTCAAATTTAACATTGATTGTGAATGTTGTGACTGCTTCTCCTAAGAGACATGACCAATTACAAGCTGCTCAAGTGTCAATCATTACAAATTTGATTGCTAGTGATGATATTGAAACGGGCAGTGGATTAAATCAAATAGGCACCATACAAAGAGCTGTAGATACTCGATGGGGATCTCATTTAAATTCAGTTCAAAGCCTATTACGTATGTTTGATGCTACTTGTGAAGTTATTCAAAAGGCTACAGAAGAAGGTAATTATTCTCTTCGAGGCGATGCTAATAGTGCTTATGATATTCTCACATCTTTTGAGTTTATTTTTCTATTGCATCTTATGAGAGATATCTTATCAATTACCCATGAGCTTTGCAATGCTTTACAATGTAAGAATCAAGATATATTGAATGCCATGTCTTTGGTCTCCACTACTAAATGTTTGATTCAAAGAATGAGGGAATCAGGTTGGGAAAGTTTTTTCAGGGAAGTAATATTATTTTGTGAGAAGTATGGGATTAATGTTCCTAATATGACTACCTTGTATGTTCCTAGAAGAGGACGAGCTCGCAAAAATATTGATCAAATTATTGTTGAGCATTATTATCGTATTAATTTGTTCATTGCTACACTTGATACTCAGTTACAAGAGGTTAATAGTAGATTTAGTGATAATATGGTGGAATTGATTATGTTGAGCTCAGCTTTAGATCTAAAAGATCATTACAAATCACTCAATGTGGAGAAAATTTGTGAATTGGCAATAAAGTTTTATCCTGGTGATTTCACTGACCAAGAGAAGTTGCATCTTAAAGTACAAGCTCAACATTATGAACTTGATGTTTCTTTTCATTCTGAATTGAGAAATTTATCAACAATTTCTGAGTTATGTTAAGGATTGGTGAAAACAAAAAAACACTTGACTTATTTTTTGATTGATCGTCTAATTCGTTTGGTATTGACTCTTCCTGTTTCAACTGTTACAATTGAAAGATTATTTTCAACTATGAAGATTGTCAAAAATAGGCTCAGAAATAAAATGGAAGATGAATTCTTAGCTAATTGTTTGATTACATACATTGAAAGAAAGATTGTTGAAAAGTTTGATACAGATTCTATTATTGATGAATTTTATGATACGAAGGAGTGACGTACACAGCTTAAATAAAATGTACGATAATAAGAAAATTGTTTTTTTTTTTATATAATAACTCTACTTTACCCAAATTATCAGATTATTTGAGGAATATATTTCTATTTTGTATTAATTATATTCATTTATAATTTGATCACTTGCATTATTGATAATAATTTTTATTAATTTTTTATTCATAAACTTTTTATACTTCTTTATATTTACTTGAAAAAAATTATTTATTTTCTTTAATATTATCTCTCCTCCTTATATTTAAGTCTCGCCAAAAAAATTATACATAGTTTTTTTTTTTTTAAATATCATTAGAAAGACTATACAAGAGTGTTTTTTATGCAAATAATAGTATCTATATATATAAAAAAAAAAAAAGTTATGATAAACACGTGTGCGTGTGTGTAAACGAATTAATTGAGTTTGATTTAGTTAAATAATTGAGTTCAATTTTAAATTTAAATTTATTAGTTTAATTAAATAAATAAGCTTAAATCATATATTTAACGAGTCAGAATTTACAATGTCTGTAGCTGTTTTTTTTTTTTTTTTTGTGTGTGTGGTATATGTCATGGTGGAAATAAATGGGGTATGACTATTAATATGTGTTTTCATTAATTGGTTGTTACATGACTTACCCAGGAACCAAGATAGGATAGCTTCTGCTGTTAGTAAAACTTTAGGAGTGCTATTAGGTTGTGTTTGGTTTAGAGGAGAAAAATAAAATGAGGGAGCGGAAATAGGTGAAAGATAAAATGATAAGCATGTGTATTTGGTTGAAGAGAAATAATAAGAGATAAGGAGAGGGCATAGATGTCAGGATGTCCTTATCGCTTGCAAAAATGTATTTTTCTATTCGGCATGACTAATGTCACTATGTGTGAAAAAGTGATTCTCTAGGTCAATGAAATTTAATTATGTTTTTTTTTTTTTAATAAAATCCAAAGAAGTTGAGGGCAACAATGTTGGCATCCCAACAATTATCCCATAAGCAAAGTCAGGCTATGTAATATAAATATATAAAAGAAATGACAATGATTGTTGGGGGGATTAGACCAAAATACAACCAAGTTTAACAAAATTGAAAATTTGGAAACCCATAGAAATCACGGACAAAATTAGCCGAAAGAAAATTAGGGGGATATCCCACCAAACAAAATCAATTATGTCAGCACATTGATTGCCTTCTTAAAAAATACAGGTGATGACTATATACATTCTATTAGAGTTGAATTTCATATGATTCCATCATCCTCTAAGACACCAGGAAATAAGTTCTGGTCTGGAAAAGACATTTATCAACAGTTGAGAGTCGCATTCAATCCAGAGATTAGACCAACTATGAGCATAGGCTTCAATAGTACAAAGAGCTGCATACTTTAGGTACCCAGAAACACTACAAAGCTCATTACGTTGAAAAATACTATTCTTTTTTTTCTTATTATTCTTTGAGCCAATTCAAAATATAATTTAAACTTTAAATTTGTTACTTCACCATCAAAAAAAAAAAAAAACGTAAAGTAAATATTATTTTCTCATAAGATTTTATTTTTTTTAATAATGAGTTTTGAATTTGGTATATCGATGTTACAAAATATTTAATTTATTGATAAGGTTTTCATCTTGATGAAAATTTTGAAATAGGTAATTTGAATATAAATTATTTATAATGAAAAAATAATTTAAATATTTATAAAATTATTAAAATACATCAATTTTAAAAAACTTATATTTGATTGTTTTTTGTCAAAAAAATAAAAAATATATTTGACAGAAATTATTTTAGTCCTAAGGATTAGGGAGAGAAACTTTCTCTTCGAATTTTTCTACTTTGACATTTACATCCATTACTCAGCTCCTCCCATCAGTGTCATCCTTACAAGCCTCTAGCAACAATAAGTAAAGGAGTAGTCCTTACAAGTTTGATAATAATTATTTGTTTAATATACATGTGACATGTTATTAATTTAAAATAATTTAATAGCATTTTAATATGTTAAATTTTTAAATGGATAATAATTTAAAATCAATAATAAATGTAGCCTTAATTAGCAAAGTTCATTTATTTAAAAACAAAAAAAAAATTATCCAATAATTTATACTTAAATATAGCATTTTAAAATTAAAATCAATCGATTTTCCCTTTAATTCCACCAAAACTAATATTTCATTTCATTTAAATTATTATCTTCTATGCTTTCTATAATAAAGGAAAAATTTAAATATATTTTTAGTCATTTACATAAAAAGTTTTTTAGTCAAGCCTTTAAATTAAAAGTTGATTTTTAGTCCTTTAAACTATTAATATTTTTTTTTTTGAAAAATACACATAGATTATGTGCCTCTGTTTATTTGCGTATTCTTCACCAAAATATAATTATTAATTATTAATTATTAAAAAAAATAATGATGGTCTTTTTCATATGAACTTCATCTAAAATAAGTTTCTTCAACTCAGCATCTAGTGGCACACATATGCTACCTTTGAATCTCATAAAACCATCGTCACCAATACTAAAATCTATTGATCTCCCTAAGCCCAACAATTTCATTATTCTACACAACTTAGGATATCATTCTAAGGAATTAGTTAACATACTATAACTAATGTGATTGTGAGCCACTTCTACATATAAGTTCAAATCCCTGAACTGTTCCACCAATTTTAACTCCTTTACCATAAGAGCAAACATCTGAATAGTCTTCTTGCTAAGAGCATCAACTACAACATTAGCTTTTCTCGAGTGATACAACAATTGGAGATCATAGTCCTTTAAGAACTCCATCCACCGCCTTTGCCTCATATTGAGCTCCTTTTGATCAAACACGTATTTTAAGCTTTTGTGATCACTGAAGACATCAAACTTGACTCTATAAAGATAATGCCTCCATATCTTCATAGCAAACACCACAGCTACTAACTCCAAATCATGAGTGAGATAGTTCTTTTCATGAGTCTTCAATTGTCTTGAGGCATATGACATAGCTTTCCTTCCTTGCATCAACACACAACCCAATCCTTGGTGAGATGCATCACAAAAAACCTCAAAAGGTTCATTGGGATTAGGTATCATAAGTACTTGAGAAGTAGTCAACCTTTGTTTCAACTCTAGAAAACTTTGCTCACACTTATCAGCCCAAGCAAAAGGTTGGTCCTTGCGAGTAAGTTGAGTCAATGGTGCTACTATCTTAGAGAATCCTTCTATGAATCTTTGATAGTAACCAACCAACCCAATAAAACTTCGAATCTCTATGGCCGTCTTTGGACGTTCCCATTGCAAAACAACTTTAACTTTAAATGGATCCACTACAATCCCTTCAGCTGAGATCACATGACCCAAGAATTTCACTTTATCAAGCCAAAATTCACACTTAAAGAGCCTAGCATATAATTTATTTTCTTGCAAAATCTCTAACACAACTCTTAAGTGTTCTTCATGCTCTTCATGGGTACGAGAATAAATTAGAATGTCGTCGATGAACACAACAAACTTATCTAAGAAGGGACGAAAGATCCTATTCATGTAATCCATGAATATAACAAGAGCATTCGTCACTCCAAAAGGCATGACCACATACTCATAATACCTATACCGAGTCCGAAAGGCAGTATTCGATATATCCTCATCTTTCACTCTTATCTGATGATATATTGACTTCAAATCAATCTTTGAGAAAATCTTCACTTCACGCAACTGATCCATATCAAATCATTTATCTTGGGTAATGGATATTTGTTTTTTATAGTAAGTTTATTCAATTGGCAATAATCAACACATAACCTTGAACCACTATCTTTCTTCTTAACTAATAACACCAGTGCTCCCCATGGGGAAACACTAGGTCTGGTAATCTCTTTCTCAAGTAAATATTCAATTTATTTCTTCAATACAGCCAATTCAGCTGGTGCCATCCTATAAGGAGCTATTAACACTGGCCCCGCACCTAGGACTAGGTTAATGGCAAACTCAATCTCTCTCTGTGGAGGCAAGCCAGGCACTTCTTTAGGAAAGACTTTAGAAAAGTCTCTAACAACGTCTATTGACTTTAAGTCAAGATCATGCTTGACTTCTAAGAAAGAGAGAACCATAAAACATAAGGCTCCTTTCTTCAAATAAACTTGCACTTGCTTAGCAGAAATAAAATCAACAACTTCATGATCAGGGAAAATAAGAGTCTTTTGAGCATAATCCATAAGAATGCGATTGGAAGACAACCAATCCATCCTTAAGATTATGTCCAAATTAGTTAAAGGAAGACAAATCAAATTGACCTTGAATCTACATCTGCTAATCACAATAGGACATTCAACACACACTAAAGAAGTTGCCACAGGGGTGGTGGTAGGGGTAGAGACAAGCATATCAAAAGACAAAGGGCATGCAAACAACTTCAATCTTTTCACACAATCAAGAGAGATGAAAGAATGTGTAACTCCAAAATCAAACAAAACAAATAAAGAATTGCTGCCCACTTCACACACACCTTGGATTAGATCATTAGATTTGGAGGCTTCCACTCCACTCATAGTAAAAACCATTCTAGCTACCTTAAGCTTCTTAACCTTAGGAACTCTCCATGCTGGTGCAACTCGGCGATTAGCATGGCAATCCCTTGCAAGATGATTGGGCTTTTGACATATATAGCAAACCATCTCCTTATGAGGACAATGAGTGGCATAGTGTGGACCACTACACTTGAAACATTTGATGCCTTGAGCTCCAGATTGAGCTACAATTGGACTTCCTTGAGGTTGTTGGGGTTTAGAATAAGGCTTCTTCTGAAAAATTCCCTTCCTACTACTAAATGATCCATCACCATGGGTTTTGATCACTCTACTACCTCCCTCCAAGCATTCCACAGTCTTCGCCTTCTCTACCAATGCAGGAAACTCCCTAATAGCCATAGGGACAACCATTCTCTTCACCTCAAGTCTCAAGTCTTCTTCAAACTTTTTGCACCTCCAAGCTTCGGTGATAGCTTGAGAATAGAAATGAGTTAAGTGTTCAAACTTAGTTGCATATTCATGAATTATCGAGTTTCCTTGCTCCAATTTCATGAATTCAGCTTCCTTGGCATATCTAACACTATTTTGGAAAATACTTATCTAGAAAATGCTCTTTAAAATTTCCCAAGTGAGAGGTTCTTCACGTGCTTCCATCATTTGCCTAGTTTCGTGCCACCAGACCTCTGCTTCATCAGCTAATATATATGTGGCATAAGTCACCTTCCTGTCTTATAGGCACACCATGGCCATAAATATTTTCTCCAACTCTCTTGATCCAATGATCTGCCACATCCGAATCAAGAGTCTCCCCTAAATCATGGGGGATCATGCCTCTTGAACTTTGCTAGTCCATGATATCTAGGTGGAATTGTTGCTAGTCCATTGTGGCACTTTGCTACTGCATTGTAGCTGCCATTACCTCCACAACATGGGCCAATTGGGCTATATCAGTTAGAGGAAGAGGTGGTCTCACCATCCTAACATAAGACCAAACTAAGTTAGAGAATAACATTGGCTTAAGCCTTATACTTATCACATCAATCACACATAACAATAAACATAACAGACCTATCCTCGTAGGTTTGTTCCAAAAGATACGACCAGCTCTGATACCACTATTGTAACAACCCAATTCCATTACTTATATAATATATTAATATTTTTTCTATATCTGCATATGAAAATACCTATATATATATATATATACATTTTCGTAACACACACTTATGTAAATGTGTACAAGCATTCGCATAATATATGTCATCATAACATAAAGATTTTAAGAGTGACCTTACAAAACATAGGTACATGAGTTCATATAATATAAAAATGGTCCTCTCTATGAGGACTTCCACTACAAACTTAAGTAATTACACACACGCTCTAAGTTGATCCCTATACTATATACATATACGCAAGAGCACAATAAAAGTAGGATCTTATCCCACATGTATCATCCAAATCCCCTTCATTGATGAGGTGTTTAAGAACCTACAACTGCTTCACTATCTACTCTTGTGCCAACCATACAATCATAACAGTCAGATAACACAAAGCACAAGGGTAAACTTATTTATATAAAAATAAACATAATTATATGAAGATATAAACTAAGGATAGATTTAGTTTAAAAAAGGGTAGAATAAAGTAATGATCATAAGCCATATAACCTTATTAAACAAAATGATCTCAACTCACACTTTAGTTTTAATTTGTAATTATATCATGTATGTCATTCTTGACTCGACTCTATGGAGATTTCTACAACTTTTGGGCGGTCCCGATAGGCCCCATCCCCTACCATGACCTCACTCTCTGGCCATTCGGGGGGTCCCTAGAGCTATCTTATGGAGGATTTGTGATTTTATTGAATATAGACAAGTGTTAGTATTGACTTACCTCTATAAGGTTTGCAAGACCTAACATCTCTAGGGATTCACTCACTTGTCTATTTTATATGCTCATCCCTACTAGCCACCATGAAAACCCCCAACACTAGGTTGAGAGCCCACCTAGCACTCTCAACTTACATGCTTACCCAATGTAATGCCATATTATGTATGAATGCACATACCACCAATTATATAATACACTTCGAGCATACCATCATTCATGATTTTTATTACAACAAACTCACCATTCCAATAAAACATAAAATTATCATCAAGAAATCACTTACATCTCAATAACAATTATTCAACTAATGTTCATGATTAGCATACCATTTCCTAAGTCATGGTTTACTACCCCTTTCAATTTCTATCATTCATCTAAGACTATTGTTTATTATAACTATGATATCTATAAATATACTAGCTCAATTAAGTTGGTTCTTATCTCATTTTAAAGATAATAATATTATCTACAACTCTTATGTTTATCTCAAGACATAATTTGAAAGTACACTACGCTTAAATTATGAGCAAAGTGAAACTTTTACCAATTTGTGACAACTTGACTTTTACTTACTAATTTGATCATATCTAGAGTTTTACTTAATATTTTTGAGTGAATCCAAGGTCATTAGTAAGTAAACATCCATATCTACAACTTTCATGAAGACTACATTTACAAATTCTGACTCTAAAACTGAGTTTCTTACTAAAAAAGATTCAGAGCGAAAGAAGAACACTGCAGAGGGCATGGTTTTAGGCCAAAAATTCATTCCCTTTCAACAATATAGATTCATTCCTTATCATGGTGAACATTCCAACAACAATTACACCCTACCAAGACATTTCCATGCAACTACATACCTCTATATCCACTTAAACCATCAATTACACGCACATACGCATATCAATCTCAAAGGTTTAAAATTCATAAGTTATATGTAAACATTCCATGCTAGCAAAACAAAGTTTCAATGGAAGCAAAAATTTGAATTTCATAGTAGCAGAAACAAGGTTTTACAGCAACTAAAACAACAATCTAATAGCAGCTAAAATTAGATTTCTAATAGCACTAGAACAAGGGTTCAATAACAATAGAAATAGAAATCAAAAGCATCAGCACTAGACTTCAAAATCCACTAAAATCAAAATTCTCAAGGCAAAAACAAAAATTTGATAGCAATAATTGGAACTTAATAACATCAGAAAACATGAACTTCTATACAGACTACCTATTACATACAATCATACTAAATTCAATCAAATGATAAAAGAGGTTAATACACTTTCCTTACCCTATGTGTTGACCTAACACCTTGAAGAAATGCTATGGAGGAGGCTTGGTGACTCAAAACGAAATCTTTTCACTAGATTCCTCTACAACTCCAACTAGAAGGGTGACACACATAGAACTCAAAGTAAGTTTAAATCGAATTTTGATCTACCCATCAAAGTTTTTACAAAGAATCCATCATGTGGCTCCATGGAGAGAAGAAGAATGAACAAAGAGAGGATATGAGAAGAAGACCAGCTTACCACTCCTATAAACAACCAAGAAGCTCTAATGGATGGAAGGAGAGGTCTTCAATGGTGTGGGCACTAAAGCTTCAAACATTAAGTCATAGAAAGCTTTGCAGAAAATGAAGAAATGAGGAACATGAGGTACATGGGGAAAGCTTTGTAGGTTTTAAGCTTTAGAGGGACTAATAAAAATTTTCTATTTTACACCCCCTTTTTGATAACTACCCCCCCTTCCCCCCCCTTTTTTTTTATAACATATCAAACACAGTACAAAGTCTCACGTTCACAACTAACAATTTAAACCTACTAAAAACACATGAAGTACTAAAAGCACAACATTTTTAGCACAACGTAATTTTAAATTTAATTCTCATTACATTATAAATCACAAACTTAGACACAAAATAAACAAACTGTGTTACAATAAATTATTAATCAACTATTTAAAACATTATCAAACATCACGTTATTTAAAATTATTAAAATAAAAAAATTTATAAATTAATAATATATCATTGAAATAATAAATATTTCTTCTTTTTTTTTAAAAGAAAAAATATTAATATTATAAATTTCAAAATAATGAATAATATTTTAAAATATAATTTTCTAAATAAAAAAATGGACAATGATCTAGCATGTGTGTGATTAATTTTGGGTAGCATAACAAAATAGAAAAAAATCCAAAAAACTATAAGCTTAGAATTAACTTTTTAAAAGAGATAAACCAAAAAAAAAAAAAAAACATCCAAACAGCTTTAAATTAATTTTTAAAGCTCATTTTTCTAACTTTAAATTAAAAGTAACTTATAAGTTAAAAAATAAACCGACCAACTACACCACCCTAATTTAAATTGAATTGGAATAAAATTTATTAAAGTGGAGAAAAAAATAACTTTCATATTTGTTATTTTATTAGTTTGATTTGATTTTCAACAAACTTTATGAGTTAATTTCAAGAAAAAAAATAATTTTTAACACTATAAGAAAAATGACTTATGCCTACGGACCAAAATTATTACTATAAGTTATAAATGCGTAGATAAATATACTATAAATTTTGTTCTATAGACCTTTTGCTCGTCAACTTTGAAGGGTTATAAGTTTTACCTACGGTTATATTTGACCATCGCTATATGTAGTTTTTATAATTCAAAATATGCGTAGGTAAAAGTGACAACTTATAGATACAGACTATATCCGTAATTAAAAAATGGTAGGTAGAAGTGATTGGTTTGTAATTATAGCCTCCAACTATAGGTAAAAGTCATAAACTTATATTTACGATTGAAGACCGATTATAGGTAAAAGTCATTATTATTATTATTATTATTAAAACTAATTTGCACACCGAGCTCATCATTTATTTTTCCACAGCTAATGAGTCAGCCTAAGTTTCCTTTGATTTTCTTTTGATTTAAATGATTCTACCTTTGGAATTATCTTGCATGTGCTTGCTGTGGAATTCTACCACTTAAAGATTTGGTGGACGTGAGTTTTAATTTTCTAACCCATGTTTTAAGGTTAGAAGAGATGGAATTAAAGTGATTAAGACATGTTTTGTTTTCCGAATATATCATATCACATAATGGGTTGGTGAAGTTGTGTTTTGAGGGGTAGAAAAATACTCCTACGTAATGTTACATGCTTTGCTTATGTGGGGTAGAAAATTAATTAAGCTGGTCAATCACGTTTGAGGAAAATGAAATAACTGGTGCAGCAGAGGCTTCAAGCTATCTATCTCTTACAACTATTAGTATTAATTGTTATGAATAATCTTATATTCTCTTTTGATCGATTTTAGAGTTACTTTTGCTAGCACTCTAGAGTCTGCATATCCATTCAGATTCAACATAATCACTGTTTTGATATTCAAATTGCATATGTTCTGCCAAAATCCCCAAAACTTCAACAATGACATTTGCATCCTGATTTGAACTGTGGGCCCTTTGACGCATTTTTTTTTTAAAGAATTGAACACAGTATAAAAAAATGATTGGCAGGTATGTTTGAGTGAAAAATATTTTATAAAAATATCAAAATTTTTATTTTTATTTATATTTTACTTTTTTCTTTAAATTTGTATTGAAACGCCTATAAATAACATATTTTATTCTTATTATCTTTGGAAAACCATGCATGTAACGCATGACATTGTTTTCAGAAAATGTATTGAATTTTTTATGTCCATCTCAATTTAGTCTTATATACTTTGAACACTGTTTGAGTCTTCTTTGACATTGCTTTACAAAATTCACTATTAATGGTCCTTCTACATTTCTTTCAATTCCAACGTGATTTAATGAAGTTATGTTAAATAATTTTGTTAGAGTTGATCTTGAAGTAAAATTTAATATATGTGTTTGTTTGATTTAACATTAAAAAATTAATTTTGAATTCAAAATTAATTCTAAGCTGAATTAATTATTATTGGATTTCATTCTAAAATCCACGTTATCCTATTTGGAGTATTGAAAAACCCGACCGATCATATCACGAATCGGAGGTCAGTCTAAGGGATAGTAACCACTTAAATCATTTTTGGTTACAAATAATGTGAATTGAGGAAAGGTACACTTTGAATCCAAGCCAATACAGTCTCCAAAGGAAACAACAATCCCAGAACTAATGCATTGTTTTGCTATATTTGTGAAAACGTTTCTATATATATATAAAAACAAATTTAATAATTTGATTAAAAAAATAAAAGTAAAAGAAAGTGAATGATTTATAAAATAAAAAAAAAGTGAAATATAAAAAAAATTAATAATAAGAGAAGTTAAAAAATAAAAATAAAATATTTTAAATAACTTTTAAAAATATTAAAATTTATCAAAATAATTTTTTATAAAATTAAAATTTATATATAATAAAAATTTTTAATTTTTTCAATACACATCGAAACACACGAATTAACTTATGATTCACTAATTGAATCACTAGTTAAGTGAGCTACTTCCTTGATCCGTTGGATCATAGATTTGAATTTTAAAAATATGTCTATTTCTTCCTTCTTCCTTCTTCCTTCTTCCATAGTCTATCCACCCACGTTTTCGTGCTCCTTTCTAGTTTTCAAATTTCGAGTAAGGAATGACGGTGACATACGTCACTTTCTAGCTTTCAAGTAAGGAAGGTTGGTGAAATAGGATAACAAGCTTGTCGGGCTCCTTTTTAGTGATCAATATATACTTATAGACTTAGAAATGCTTTTGTAACGTATGTGATGAGTACATATATGCTTGTGATTTGTGAAGACTTAAAAGTGTTCTTCTTGACCATATAGGATGTTGTTGAGTGTAAATTATAATAATTACTTAAATTAAAATTCATATATTTAATACACATACTCAACAACATTGAAAGTTTAAAACGATCAAAACTCAACCATGCAAGTTTAAAATGAACCTTCACAATGTCTATCAGTCAAGTAGGGATAGACTCCAATGCGGGAAATAGTAAAAAAAAAAAAAATTCATTTAACAATTATAACAATAAGTGATATAGTATATATAGAGGTTTAATTACATTTTTTTTTCTCTAAATTATAATTAATTGACTATCTTGATTTTCAAGTAAAAATAGTTATAATTTAATTCTTAAATTATTTAAAATGTATCAAGAAAAAAAGTTTCACAATAGAGTTGAACAACTATAATTGATAAAATATAATTTTCATATAAAACTTGTTTAAAAAAAATACTTTTAATTTTATAATTTTAAAAAATAAATCATAAAAGATTATTATATAATAATTAAAATTTAATAAAATATAATTTTTAAATAATAATTTTTAAAATAAAATAATATCATTATCAATTTGATAGTTTAGAATATATATATATATATATATATATATATATATACATACATGCCGTTTCAAGTAATAATAATAACTTTTAAATGAAAATAAATAATAACAATTTTTGGATTAAAATTAAAAATAATAAATTAATTAGATTAAAATTTTAATTTTAAGTATATTATAAGATGCTATTCATCTTCTTTCTTAATTAATTTTTAATATGATGTTTTTATTATTAGTTTTTAATATGATATTTTTATTATTTTTAATTTTAATTTAATGTTATTATTGTTTATTTTCATTTAAAATTATTCTTACTCAGTTTATATAAATCACTCTAAATTGCCAATCCCACGGAGTGGGTTCTGTATTTGGTGATCGTTAGGAAGAGTCGAATGCTAGTGAATAGTGATCTATATTTTGATGTTTGCTTCTCATGTTCGTAAGCGAGACCCAGATCCTCCAGTAGCACCAGCCAGCAACAGCGAATAAGCTATGACCTGATCTTGACCCTGACAGAATGGAATTCAAAGTAGAAGAAAAGTAATGGTTGAAGAATCTCCTCTCGCATCTCTTCCTGGCCAAGGTGGGAAAAGCTCCTCCTCCACTGTGATCAAATGTCTGACCTTGATTTGATGAAAAGCGTGTGAAATTAAAACTTTGCTAAAAAAACTGATCATACCAACCCTTTTAAGTCATTGTTTGGTTTTTTTTTTTGTTTTTTGATCTTAGACAAGTCACATGCACTAACATTTGCACGCGTCTTCACACACTCGGATTCACCGTATTACTATTGTAAAGTGATTGGAAACTCAGCAAGAAGAAACTGCGTTACCCACGTTGCTCACAAAACTCTTTGAATCATTCCTATGAATTGCTTCCTCATAGAAGTGACTTCCATAACATCCAAATAGGTTTTTTGATCTTGATGGATAATTTCTTTTAAGAAATTATCCACAAGGTGTAAAAAAATAATTTTGAGTAAAAAAATTTTAAGAAATTATCACGAAGGTCAAAAATTCCAAAATCTCTCTACTCTTCAATGGAGTGTTTTCTACTGTCATTATTGTTGCTTCTTTGTTTTCATTCCCTCTCTTTCTCTTTCTCTTTTTGCAATCCTCATGACAGCTCTGCCTTATTGTTTAATAACATTGCTTTATTGTTAATTGTGAAGCAATTAACAAACTAATTCAAATTAACAAATATCAATTTAAAAATAATTATTTAATAACATTGTTTTATTATTAATTGTGAAGCTTTTAAATTAAATAAAAAAAACTTAATTAAAATGATTGTATTGTTAAAATCAAATAGGATTACCAAATCAAGAAAATAAAAATAAAAAATATCAATTTAAATTTTATTTTAAAATTAAAGAAAGCCTTACAAATAAATAATGAGGTGATTAAAAATTCGTAATTAAATTCAAAAAGCATTGACAAAAAGAAAAATAAAGTTGATTGATGAGAACTATTTTAAAAAATTGTCAATAAAAAGAAATTAAAAAAAAAGCAGGAAAGAAGAAAAAGGAAAAAGACAAAAGAAAAAAGAAGAATAATAAGATAAAAAAAAAAATATAAGTTAAATCTAACACCTATATACAAGTCATACTTATTTTTGTTGCATAATTTCTTTTAAAATAAAAATATTATAATCATAAAAAATTACAATAATAATAACTTAAAAACTTCAATAAAATAATAATATAGGGGCAGATTCATATAAATAATATTAATTAGCTTTAGTCAAGCACTCTTTTAAGTCTTGTGTTAAGTCTAGCACTATGGTTAGTCAAATTTGTGTTAATCAAGTTTATCTTACTTGGTAGGACTGTTAATGTATCAGTTTTGTTCAGTTTTAGGGTGATTTAGTGTCAAAACCAATTAATTTTAATTGGTTCGGATTTTAGGAAGTTCGATTCAGTTCATTAGATATCTAATCTAAAAAAATAATTGATTTGAAAAAAAAAAAACAATTTTGTTACAAAATTAGCTAACATAAATTGAAAGTATTTAACCATAATAGAAATTCTAAGCCAAATCCAATCATCATAGTTAAAGACTCAAAAGTTACAAATCAAATAGATGATAATTAAACATACACTAAATAAACATAATAGTTAAAGACTCAAAGTCACACACACACATATTCAATTTGGTTTGTTTTGATTTTGATTTGAAATATTTTAATCCATACCCAAACCAATATTAATAGGTTTGGTTCGGATTGGACTCGAACTAAGTGAAAATCCAAATCAATTTAATTGGTTTAGTTTGGTTCTTCAAGTAGATCCAAACCTATGAATACCCTTGTTACTTGGAAAAACGCCCAGAACAAACCAACTAAAGTGTAACATTGACGGGGCACTATTTGCTGTTTGCGAAAAGTAAATGTTTTGGAGTGGATATTTGTATTCGTGGAAGTCATGGAGAATGTTGTGCCAAGAACTGATCACACTTACTCAAAGATGATGACAGATTGGTTAGCAATGACAAAGAGTGCTCTCTGATAGAAGACATGTCAACGCCATTTAAACTAATTTCTCTTAAATTAGTTGCATTGTGAATGAGTTTCTTCCAAGTATATGGATCGAGTGTCATTCCGGGAAGTTGTGATCCTCAACTATCGTGGACCAGTAGGAGTTAGCATTGAGATCGAGTGATAGTAATTTTGACAAGTGAGGGATGGTGGATGGAATAGCACCACTGATTCCAGAGCTTGACAAATTTACATGTGTGAGATTCACGAGATTGCCAATCCCATAATATATTGAAGACCCCAAAAAATTATTGAAGGCTAGGTTGAGTTGTTGAAGGTGGCTTAGCTTAAAAATGGTGGTATTGGGATGAAATTGACCTTGAAGATTACTGCAACTAAGGTCAAGCGCAATCACATGGCCTTGATTGACCAGTTATTTCATTTTCCTCAAACGTGATTGACCAGATCAATTAATTTTCTACCTTCAAAGCAAGCTAGCTAGCAAAACCAAAAAGTTAATTAAGGACACAGAATTTCTACCCCAAAACACAACTTCACCAACCCATTATGTGATATGATATATTCTGAAAACAAAACATGTACTAATCACTTTAATTCCATCTCTTCTAACCTTAAAACATGGGTTAGAAAATTAAAACTCGCGTCCACCAAATCTTTAAGTGGAAGAATTCCATGGCAAGCACGTGCATGCAATATAATTTCAAATGTAGAGTCATTTAAATCAAAAGAAAATCAAAGGAAACTTAGGCTGAATCATTATTAGCCATGGAAAAATTATCATGACCGCATTATTTTTCCATACTCTGGTCAGTTGACTGATACACATACATCAGCTAATCGCTATCAAGTTTCAAAAAAATATAAACCAAATATACAGATTAATGCCACAAAAATCATATCATTTTCATTAATGACTCCTACAATTTTCTATTCTGCAGCATATTACAAACCTTAGGAGGATGCTACTGATTCTCAGGATTGTAATTTCTTTTTGCTGATTTAATATCTTCTTGTGTTAAGAATTTCTTCCAATAATATGCAAAAGTCTACATTGTGTCAACAAATCTTGTCCTATGTTTTAGTTGATTTTCTTACTAACAAATTGACAATTCTTATTTAATCTATGAACATATTTTGAGCCATTTAAGCAAAGGGCGAAGACCAATTAATTAAAATTTACGTGTTTTTTTAACGTAACTAGTTCAATGACCTTGCGGCCTGCGGAGCGCGGAGGAGATGTTTTAATTATTGATAATATTATTTATTAAAATATTAAATTATTTAAAATAAAATATTTTAATATATATAATAAATTTTAAATTTATAGAATAACATAATATTTAAAGAATGGTCTATAATAATATGTGTTAAATATTTAAATATATTATAACTTAAGATTATTTTAATATAGAATTTATGAAATGTGCTTAAAAAAATTCATTAATTATTTTGTTTCTAGATTACTTAGTTTATTTTAATAAATAATTTATAAATATATTCTAATTTATTTGTTCAATATTCATTGATTTATTTATTCTTAATCTATAACGATAGATAAAGATGATAGAGTCTCGCTTTTTGGTTTCCACTTTTGTTTGTCAGTTTTACTTTCAAATATCTTACATGTTTAAAATAAAAATAATAATAACTACATACAAATGAGGAATACAATTTAAAAAAAATACTTTCGGAAATTTTGCCTATTATTTTTTTTCTCATTTGATCACCATCCAGGGATGGATCTAGAAATTGATCAAAGGGAAGGGGGCTGGGCTTTTTTTTTTCTCTATAATTATTTAAATGTTTATTTTTTAATATTTAAAAAATATTTTTATTATTTTATCAGTATTTTTTTTATAATTTATTGAAATTTTGAAAAAGATATTTAAATATCAAATTCTAAAATAGTTGCAGTTTTTGTTTTAATTAAAAATTTAAAACATTTAAATTTTAAGTAATTATAACAATAATTAAAGTTAGAATCAAATATTTTAAAACACAAATTAGTAAATAAACATTCAATTATACTTTTTTTTTTAAAAAAAAAAGTAATAGATTTTCTCATAAATTCAAAATAGCTAACACTAAAAATCAGTTTTAATTGGACCTATCATTCTTAGGAAGGTAGGATCCCCTTGGGTAAAGAAATGGTAGGACTTTCGGTTATAAAAAAAAAAAAAGGTAAGAGAATGGGAATTTAGAAACTGAAAATTGAAAAGCAATAAAATATGTTACATAATATTTTCCTATTGAAAAAGTGTTGAGGCCTTGAGGGAGGGGGGCTTAAGCCCTCCTTGCTCCTAGTGGATCCGTCATTGTCACTACCCACTCATGTAAACATGCAATTACTTTCAAGTTTCACCTACAACAGTTACTTTTTAGTTTTTTCTCTTCCTACATAAATTTCCTTTTTAATTCCCTTTTCCTTATCCTTTTTCTTGTTAATCTTCATTCTTCTTCCACTTTTGCTATTTGCATGGGTCTTTCATGGCATTTTTATATTTTTACTTTCTCTATGTAATTCTTTATTTAGTTGAACTTTGATTTACAATTTATATAGTTTTTGGAAATTGAAAATTCATTAACGATGCATTCAAGAACTTATTTTTACTATTGTATTTGGGTTTTCCAAGTTTTGCATAAGTGAATGTTGGAAACAACTTAACATATTGGAGAAGCACCACCTTCCATGATCGATTGAGATTGAATATTTGGTTTATTAAAGTAAGGTAATCAATAATTTTATATGAATTCTTTTTTTTTGGTGCAAATATGAATTCTTTAAAAAATATGAATTCATTTTTACATTTTTTTTTTCTATTCACATGTTATATTTTTTTTAATCCATGTACTGTAGGGAAAGAAAGCAATGGACATATATATTTTCTAGACAAAGAAAAAAATATTTGCGATTTTAGAACCAATGTGTTTTTTTTTTTCTTCATCTTTTTTATGGATTTATTCTTCTATTATTTGTTACTTGTGTTTTATAGGTGAAGAAGAGAAAATCTTATTGCATTTATGTCAGATGTTTTGCAGTATTCAATGTAATTGTAATTTTCATCATTTATGTAGTATGTTTTATTATATTTGTTGGAATTATCAATTTTACATTGATTTGTTTCATAAATAATATTTCATGTTTTTATATTTGGTTGGTTCTGTTAGAATATATATTATCTTGGTAGTTATTATCTTGTTAGTTATTATTTCTCTTTATCTTTATATGATGTAATCAGTTATAGAAGGTTTCCTCAATATAAATAGAGATGAGGTGTGATTTTCTCGAATACACATTCAGAAAATACATCATTCTAATATGATATCAGAGCCTGGTTGAGGGGATCAGGGAAATTGTGCTTCACTGGGGACAATTTGTCCCCGGTGGATCTTTTTTCCATGACCTTTCTTTGCTTCCCAACGATCCTCACTTTCTCACATGACAATGATCCTCTTTTCCTCCTTAGGTTAATTTTTTTTTTCCAAAGCATCGTGAATAATGCGTGAACAGTACCGCACCTCTGCGAAGTTGCTGTTCACCATCGCCAACCAATCTTTTTCTCGGCGCGAACACACCAGATAAAGTGTCAAAGCTGATATCGATTAGTGCGTGAACAGTATCGCACTTCCGTGAAGCTGCTGTTCACCATCGCCGACCAATCTTTTTCCTGGTGTGATCACACCAAATCAAGTGATTAAAGCTGGTGTTCACCACCAGCAGCCAATCTTTTTCCCTTGATCCCTAAGTCTCTCACAAATCCTAGAGTTAATTACATTTGTAACAAGCTTGACTCATATGACATTTATGCCCCAGCTTGAGGGGGGTGTTAGAATATATATTATCTTTATATTATTTTGTTAGTTATTATTTTTCTTTATCTTTATATGATGTAATCAATTTGTTTCCTCAATATAAATAGAGATGAGATGTGGTTTTCTCGAACACACATTCAAAAAATACGTCATTCTAATAAGTTCATAATGCATCTTTATGAATTTTGATGTTTCATGCTTTGATGAATTATTTTCAAATAGTATTTGTAATAGACTCTTGCTGTCTTGTGACTATAGTGACCATTATCCCTTTTTTGTAGGCTCTATTAAAAGGAAAAATCTATAAAGATATCAATTGAAGATTACATTGTAACGTTTCAAATATTACAGGAGTTATTAGACTTGCTAATTTTATATAGGCCCATTTGATGTTTACGAATGTGAGAATCATAACTCACATGTTGGGTGATAAAATAAATAAGATAATGCATCATAATCTATTTAAATTTACATTATCTCTTTCATCCTCTACTATTTTTTGTTCTATAGATTCCATAATCATTTTATATTTGTTAATGAAACTGCTAACTAGATTTGGTACAAAGAACCATTTTTATACTACTCTATCTCATATTTTCATTATACTCCTTATCTTATCTATTGTCATACTACATTTTAAGTTTGGAAATTACAGCCTTTAAGTATTTTAATAGTGTTTTCTTTTTTAATAGTGGCATTGTCAGATTGGTTGACTATAAGATCTGTATTTGTATATCATGTAATAATCTATAAATATAATGGAATTTACATCTATCATGATCATTTCATCTTTTCCCGACTTCATATTATTTGCATTTTGTTTATTAATTTAGTTCTCAATTTTTATTTGGAATCTTCAACGAAAATAGAGTACAAGAAAATTGAAAATTTCCACATATTTGGTATTTTTCCACCATAATTTTATCTTTATTTATATTGTTAAAATTAAATATTAATGATATGTTCAAAGTCCAGGTGGAGAGCTTTAAACAAATATGTTACTTCTAGAATATTAATGATAGTCATAAAAAAATATTTTTGTTGTTGAAATAATTTTTTTTTAATTATTTAGAAACATTATCCTTAAATGTAAATTTATCAGACATACTATCTCTCTTACAATATTTATGTAACACTACCCACGTATGATTAATTAACCATTCATTTTTTTAAGTAGATTTCATAACTACCTCTCCTTATTTTATAGTAATCTATCTTATCACAATTGATGAATAATGTTAGTTTTTTTTTTCTTCAATTTATCTTATTAAAAAATTTTAAAATGAAAAATATAAATAATAAAAAGAAAAATATTTAAAATGCTCTGTTTTACAATTTTAAAATGATTAAAAATATGTTATTCAATTTATTAAATAATAATTAATCAATGTAATCACCACATCAATTGTACCAATCCTCCTCTGATTGTTCTCGTCTTGAATAAAACATTGATTTTTTTGAAAAATATAATTTACAGTTCAATGATGATGTCAGTTAGGCCAAGCTTCTTTAGTCTAAAGTCATCCCCCCTTCTAGTAGCTTTGTGGTTTGGAGGCTCATTCACCAAAGGCAAAGGTTGCTTCATTGTCTCTCGTTGCAGCCATTTTCGGTTAGGGATGGCAAAATGGGCAGCCCGATCCAGTCCATCGAGCCAAGCAGTCAAATCGGGCTGGCCTAAGCCCAGCTCATATTCTTGCATGCCTCTATTTCTTAGGTCCAGTTCAATCTTATGTTGTGCCACTGAGCCAAAATGGTCTATTTTAATAATTAAAAATAAATAATAAAAAAATAAGTTTGTTAAAAAAATAAATATAAAAATACAAATTTTTATAATTTATTTAAAAAGAAATATGATTAAATTCAAATTGTTGGCATATAATAATACACATTTAAATTCAAGTTTCATGTTTCATTGTTTCAAACCATCATTACAACTTATAAAATCCATCAAAATTAAAAATAACCCATAAAGTTTGTCTAAATCTCAAATCAATACATAAGATTGTTGGAACTAAACATCATAGTAATAAAATAAAATAAAACAACAATCAAGAAGCTCCAAACAAGTCCAAACAACAGTAAAATCACTCAAAAATAGTAGCAAATCAGCTCCAAAATAGTAACAAAAAAATAAGTCCAAAACACTAGCAAAATAGCAACATAACAACACCAAAACAATAACAAACTCAAGCTCCAAAACAGCAACAACAAAACAGCTACAAAACACTACCAAAACAGTAGCAAACTTATAGTGCACACAACATAGGCATGTAGCGCAAAGAGGGCAGAGGCATTACAAAACACATGTCTTGCTTTTTTTTGACATTTCATTTTATGATTTTTTTTATTAATTAAGTTAAATATTTTAATATTTAGTTATTATTTGTAGTCTAAACGAGCCAACCCAACCTAGGTCCATTTTTGCCATCGAGCTTGACGGGCCAGGCTAAAAAGGCCCGTTTTTATTTGGGCTGCAATTGTTAGAGTCCAGCTCAACCCTAAGTGTTGGCCAACCGGGTTGGCCCATTGGGCCTAACCCATTTTGCCATCCCAATTTCCAGCTATAGATTGAAACTATTGATCACCTATTCTTTCATTGCCCTTTTACCCAAGAAATTTGGTCTTGGCTGTAGCATGTGTCACCTATCGTCTTGGATTGCACATCAGCTTCTTCTCTGTTGCTTTTGGCCAAAAAGATTTCTAGCTTACAAGTCCGTGATGTCCTTCTCTCTACTATTGTTCATTCGTTCTATGCCATTTGGATAAATCATAATGGTCTCATATTTAGGAACTCTAGTTCCTCTACTAAGCAGTTGATCACACTCAACTCCTCTAATGTTCACTTGTCTGGTGTATTGTCTGTTGGTCATGCCTCTCATCTTGTTGAGGAGTTCTCCTTCTTGCATCACTTTAGGGTGGGTTTAAGGCCGCGACCTACTATGATCATTAAGGCTGTGGCTTGGCTTCCTCCTCTCCTCGACTTCATCAAATGTAGCATGGATGGAGTGGCCCTTGGCTGCCCAAGTCATGTTGCTATTGGTGGTATCTTCAAAGACCATTTAGGTTGCTTTTGTGGTGGTTTTGTTGAATACATTGGTATTGAGAATGCATTCTTTGCTGAGCTCTCAAATGCTATGCAAGTTATTGAGGAGGCTTCTAATAGGGGCTTCTAATAGGCCCAAGTTATGGCTTGAGTGTGATTCATCTTTGGTGGTGGCGACTTTTGCCAAGTCCTCTTTGGTTCCATGACAACTTTGAAGTGAGTAGACCAAATCTCTACAACTGATGTCTCTTATGAATTTTCAGGTCTCTCATATCTTTCGGGAGGGTAATGCTTGTGCGGATGCTCTTGCGGGGTTTGGGGTCCAACATAGATCTAGTTTTACTTGGTTTATGTAATTATCGCTTTTGCTAGTTTTAGCAGGAATTGAATCGGTTTATGTAATTATAATAATGATGATGTTAGTTTAGAAATAAAAATCAGATTGAAAGTAAAATTTGGCAAATATAAAACATCAAACAGGGATAAAAATTCAAAAAAATTAATTGTTCTAGAGTGTGTAGCAACCACTTGCTGACTTGTAAGAAGCCAAACTATTATTGGGGGAATTTGATGATATGAGCTATATTATGTGAGAGAAGAAGACACATGGTCAATAACACCTGAATCTAATATCTAGGGTGCTTACATGTGTTTTTCTGAAACAAAGATGTTACTTATAATGTTGTGATAGTTGATCTGGTTGATGTGAGGTGAAAGTGTTACTAAAGATCCACTACTTGGTTGTTGGATTAAGGCTAGGAATGCCTGATATTGTTGAGTAGTAAAATGAACTTTACTGTTTTCTATTTGTGTAAGATCACCATTGTTATTCTCTTCAGCATCTATCATGGTGTTATTTATAGCAACTCCTTGATTGTTGTTAGGATTGTAACCAAGATGATCAATATGGAAGCCATGCTTCTTGTAGCAGACTTCTATTGTATGTCTAGTTTTTCCACAATATGTAGACATCTTCATACGTCTACCATTACCACTAGATAAGGATCCTGCTCCTTTACCACCTCCATAATTGGAAGATGAGGGAAAACCATGTTTCCTAAAGCATGTATCTACTGTGTGTCATTATCAAATTGTTGAGGCTTATTGTTACAAATATGAAATTCTCAATAAATTGTGTACCATCCTCGGTCAAACAGATTGATCTACATCCTAGCTCATCCCATCCACCGAGATTTTGAGCACCTAAATACCTCATCTACCCAATCTACTCGGGTATCAAAGACAACATCAAGTCTTAAAGCCTAAGTAACCTACCTATTCGATTAAGACCCATTAACCCCACACTCCCATGTTACAGCCAATGCCTAATAACCCCCACACCTAACGTGGGGAGGTTAAGTAGTAGTAATTGCTCATCCCTATATATAACCCCATTTAGTAATAGAAATGTACATTTTTTATTCATTATTACTCATAATCCCATTGAGCCTATACTGACTTAAGCATTGGAGTGCCTTTCCAGATATCCTCCCCTGTCACCAAACACCATCATAGAGCTCAAACTAGATCGGAGACTACGTGGAGACTTGTAGCTCGGTCATACTAATCAACTCGATAATAACATTTGGCGCCCATCACGGGCTGAGAGAAATTCCTCTAGCCACAAGATTGCATGGTACTGACACAGTTTTACGGTTCAATCAGAGATCATAACGGACAATCCAATAATGCAAGCACTTTGAAATCAATTAAAAACAGAGAAAAAGGCCAATGAGTAGGCCATGAAGGCCTTGCGGAGGTAGCATGAAGCTTTGTAGGCCCTCTAGGATGAGATACAAGTATTAAAGTAACAATCACCACCTTTTGGCAACTAGCTAGGTCCTAACAGACCACCAGCACCACCTTTGGTGCCACCTCAACACATCCCTCTAAAAGCAGAGTTTAAAAAACTAGATTGACCCGGCCGGTCGGATTGGGTCGGTTCCGGCATTGGATCGGGAATTAGGGATGTTCGCGGGTTGGGTTGGGCTAGGTTTGCATAAATTCTTGACCTAACCCAATCAATTTTTAGTGGGTTGAGTTGGGTTGGGTTTGCGTGATTTTATTTTCAAACCTAACCCAACCCAACCCAATCATGAACAAGTTGGGTTGGGTTATCGGGTTAGTAATGTATTTTTTTAAAAAAATTAAAATTAAAATATTTTAAACAATTATAACAGATTTTCAAATTTTGTGTAAAAAATCATCGGGTCAGTAATGTATTTTTAAAAAAGTCCTTGTTAAATCACAAACAATAGCAGGAACTAATGCAGACTATGTCAAAATGAACCATATTGATTTGACTTTCTAAAGATTGTGGAAGAAATTACCAAATAAAATCCAATAAAAAGATTACTAGTGCTTACTGTAGTGTTTTAAAAGTTGTTTGTCATGTAACAAACAATAGTGGAGGGTGACACACAGCGGAGGACAATGCAACGAAAGGCAAGAGTAGTGGAGGGTCGTATGGAGAGCTGTAGTGATGCACAAATGGTCACAGTGATGTAACAGCAAAGGGAGACAATGACTTGCGATGATGCAACAACAGAGGGCAGTAGTGACTTGTGGTGATGCAACCACGAAGGGGTGACTCGCACAAAGAATGTTTCTATTTTGAGGGTTTTTTTAAAGTGAGGAGGTTAGAGGTATATATAGAGGGTGAAAGTGTTGAGTGAGTGAGAGTAGGTTTTTTGTTTTGTTATCATTATCATTATTATTATTATTATTATTATATGTAGTTTAGGTTGGGTTGGGTTGGGCGGGTTACAAGTTTATACAACTGAACCCGTTACCCAACCCATAAGTCATCGAGTTGAGATTGGGTTAGGTTGGGTTTAACCCAAACACTCTATCAACTCGTTCAAACCGGATTGGGTTAGGTTGGGTTCGCGGGTTACCCGTACCCGTGAACACCCCTAACAAGAATGTAGTGAAATTGGTTTCGCTTGATGTGATCCGGCCAAATTTTCAGTTAAATCGTTAACCCACTGACCCAGACCGAGTCACTTAAAAAAAGAAAAAAAAATTAACCACGAAAACAACACCGTTTTTGAAATAGAAAAATAGCTTGCGTTGTGCTCAAGAGAACCCTAAATTCCTAAACCTCTGTGCACCGCCACACCACCAACCGCCGCCATAGTTGCCTGCCATGCTTGCCTGTGACATCGTGCATCCACTGCATTCTGTTGTTGTTGCTTGCCCCCACCACATCGTGACCCTCCGCCACACTCCGAGGTGGAGGAGGATGAAGTACTGCTCGAACCCGGTGGAAGCGTCGGAGGTGGGGGGGAGTGGGGGAGGCCGAAGAGGCGACGGAGGTCAAAAGCTAGAAGGTGGGAGGGGGAGGGGATGGTGGTTCGAGGGAGTAAGGGGAGCTTGAGGAAATGGTCCTCCTCCGTTGAAGTGGAGGAATGTGGGAGGAGGAGGAGGAAGAGGAAGAAGAATGAGAGGTATGAAGACATTGTTGAAGGAGGGAGAGAGAGAGAGAGAATGATGAAGTTGAAGAAGATGGATGAAAGAGAGAGAGATTCGTAAGATGGTTGATGGTTAATGAATGATGACTGGTGATCGAGGCCGTACCCAAACCAAATAAAAATAATTAAATGCAGTACTAGGAAGTGATCCTAGGTCGTCTCCCAGTGAGCAGTGATCAAACAAACGTTCATAACACTAAACAACAATAAAACAGTAGCAAATGGGGGGGTTTCTTTGCTTTAATAATTTAAACAAGCAAGCAACTTGAATTAAAAATAATGAGAACTAAAACGTGTTGTTTCCCCTTGATTCAAAAGTAAGCCTCTTATCCTAGGTTACGAGAATCTATCCCTAATCAATTCAGCCACTTAGTCCAACCGGAATTAATTTACTAAGCGAAAATTAATACAAGGTTTTCATTATGTGATTAAGCAACACATACACCAATTAATTCCTCTCACAGGTCCATCACGAATAATTGGTGAAGGGGAAAACTGATCGAAATTAACATTAATAACAAAACCTCAAAGAGAGCTAGTGCTTAGTCCTCAAGAGAAAACAACACTGAAAATTTAACCTTCCATTCAAATTAAACAAAGAATCGAAACGTAAATAGCAAAATGCAAAACAGAAACGAAAACAAGAATAGAAGACAAAAACGAAGCGGGAATGGAAACGAAAACGAACCAACAATGAAGAGCGAAAATGGAAACGCAAGCGGAGAATGAACAAAAACGCTGCTCTACATGAACAAGAGCATCTTTGGGGACGTGAAACCCTTTTCTCAATAGTGAAAAACGAACTAAACCTCGACAGACCCCTTTTCTGTGACGGCTGGGGCTTAAATTCTGTCTCCCTCGAAAGTCACTTACACAAAACCCTAGGTTACTAATTTGATTTTGGGCCCATAAAAACCTGATGCGGCCCAATTACAAAATACAGCAATAAAATAAAATAAAACTGGACGACACATAAAACTAAAACAGTCTCCTTTCTTCAAGCCCAAAATGCTTTAGCCCAATTCCAGATCCAAGCCCAATTGCTTATAATTCTCCTGAAATCAAATTAAAATACAGAATTAGTCAAAACGGCCCAAATGATAAAACTGCATAATTAATTTGACAATTAAGGCTAATCAGTAATTAAAATGATGACAGAAAGGGGTAAGAAATAGGAGAAAATAATGACACATCAACTGGTAAGGCTATGCGTTTTGGCCTTTTGGGGAGTGTGGGGGATGTATTTTTGGTTTTTGAAATTTAGTATTTTTTTTTCTATACATAATATTTTCTATTTTATAGTACTTAGAGAATATTTAGTTTCATTTTAGTAATTTAAAGTATTTTTAGTTATATTTTGTTACATGATATTTTAGTTACAAACATAAACAAAAGTAAATCAACAACCTTGAAATGTATTAAAATGTGATTAAAACATAGTTTAAACTATCAAAATGAAAATTTTAAAACATTATGTACAAAATATGACTAAAACATAACTTAAAAGTACTAAAATAAAAATTTTAAAACATTATGTATCAAAATGTAAAAAATATGAAATTTAATGAACTAAAAGTGGCATTCAATCTTTTTTTAATCTTTATATACATTTTTTTTAATATAGATTGGGTCATGCAGTTCAACCAGTAACCTACTGATTCGACTATTGATTCAGTACCTCGATCGGTTCGATTTTTAAAACAATATCCTGAAGTCATTCCTCGATTCGAACAATGTGCTCAGAGCACAATCTGATTGGAGGACATTCACAACACTGATCGTTGTTTCAATCTGCCGCTTCCATGCATCATAATCCATTTCTTCACCTTGAAATCATGGAAATTTCCCTCCCTCTCAGATGGAAATCCCCTACCATCAAGAGATATGACGATAGCACATATCTGGATGACCACATAGAAGCATATGTGACTCAAGTAAATCTCTACACCAATGATGAAGCCATCATGTGCAGAGTTTTTTCAACAACCTTGAAAGGAACAACCCTTAGTTGGTGGACCAGTCTCCCACCTAGAAGCATCGACTCTTTCGATGCCTTGGTGACTAAATTCAGAGCCCAATTTGCCATGAGCAGACCCCATTATTTGACCTCGGTAGCTCTCATCAACCTCCACCAATAATGACAGTAGGAAGCACTCCATTGGAGAGTAGAGGAATTTTGGATGCTATGGAAGTCACTCCTATATGGAAGCAATTTATAGGAATGCTTCAAAGAGTTTTGTAAGCACTATGGGTAACGCAATTTCTTCTTGCTGAGTTCCTAATCACTTTCCTTCATGTGCTTTACAATAGTAATACGGTGAGTTCTAGTGTGTGAAGATGCGTACAAATGTTAGTGCCCGTGACTTAACTAAGATAAAAAAAAAAAAAGAAAAAAAAAGACAATGACTTAAAGAGGGCCGGTATGATCAGTTTTCTTTAGCAAAGTTTTAATTTCACACGCTTTTCATTGATGGGGATTAGTAATTTAGCATATATACATCTTTTCTTTAAATAAATTTTATTTTTATCTCTTGATTTCTTTATTCTTAACTATCAAATTGATAAAGATATTATTTTATTTTAGAAATTATTATTTAAATATTATATTTTATCAAATTTTAGTTATTATATAATAATCTTTTATCACTCACTTTTTTAAAATTTTAAAATCAAAAGTATATTTTTTAAACAAGTTTTAATTGTGGTTGTTATATAATTGTTTTTAGGCCTAATTGTAATTTTCGTCCCCTACTTTTTCAAATTCGTGATTTTGGTCCCCTTAGTTTTAAAATGATGAATTTAATCACTCTAGTTTTTTTAAAAAATGATAATTTTGGTTCCTTTGATCAATTATTAATTAATAATTATGATTAATAAATTTATTGAGTTAATTAAAAATTATTATAAAAACTGTAATAATTTTTTACACAAAGAAAAAATAATTAAAAAATAAAAAAAAATCATTTTTAACATTAATTTTTTTTTAATTACCAACCATAAAAAAATTGTTTTTAATATTAAAAAATAATAAAAATTAAAAGGAAAATCATTTTTAACCTCATTGAATAATTAATATTTTTTAGTGAATTTATAGTTAACTTAATAATTCTACTAATTACAATTATTAATTAATAATTGACTCGGGAGACCAAAATTGTTGATTTTTAAAATTAAAGGGACCAAAATTGTCAATTTTAAACTATTGGTACCAAAATCATGTATTTAGAAACTGGGGATCAAAATTACTTGTTTTTATCACTTGACTTTTGTTCTTCTAAACTTTAAAATCAATAGCAATCTTAACTATTTTCTAAATGAAATTTTATATAAATATTATATTTTTATCAAATTTTAGTTCGAGGGCTTCGTCTTCTTTTCTGTCTTTTGTCTTTAACTTTCTCAATTGTCAAAAAAATTATAAAATTAATATTATTTTATTTAAATTAATTTTATTAATTCTACTTATATATAACTAATTTTATTTTGTTTTCAATTCTATTGTGAAACTTTTTTTCTTGATAAATTATAAATAATTTAATAATTAAATTAAAAATTTTTATACTTGAAAACCAAGATGGTCAATTAATTCTAATTTGGAGACAAAAGAAAAAAAATGCAATTAAGCCTCTATACTATATCACTTATTGTTCTACTTGTTAGATGAATTATTTTTTTTACGATTGGCCCCTCGGACTGTCCCTGCTTGACTGATAGACATTGTGAACCTTCATTTCAAACTTGCATTTTGATCGTTTTAAACTTTCAATGTTGTTGAGTATGTGTATTAAATATATGAATTTTAATTTAAGTAATTATTATAATTTACACTCAACAACATCCTATCTTGGTCAAGAAAAACACTGTTAAGTCTTCACAAATCACAAGTATATATGTACTCATCACATGCATTACAACAGCATTTCTAAGTCTATAAGTATTATATACAAATTTTAATCTTTGTAAAAAATTATTTTGATAATTTTTAATATTTTTAAAAATTATTTAAATTATTTTTCCTTTACTTTTTAACATCTCTTATTATTGATTTTATTTATTTATATATTTCATTTTTTATTTTATAAATCACTAACTTTCTTTTACTTTTATTTTTTTAATCAAGTTATTAAATTTGCTGAGTACAAGAACAATAAACAAATATATGATTATAAATTTACCCAAATAAAAATTAAATTTAATTATTTCTTTAAATCATGTGGAAGAATACAAGAATCAATTGCAATTTCATATTTCAATTCTCACCAAGCATAACACTCAAGCACATAGATACATTTCTTATGACCACTACATTGTTGACAACTATAATTGGGGCATTGATCATGCATCTACTTCTAAGGGTTAAACACTTTATTCTTATTGAAATTGATGCCATTCCTGGAATTCTTCTTGTGATTAATCAAATAACTATTGTTTTTCTTTGTTATTATGAAACTCCATTTCTAGTTTTTCATATCACTATTCATTTACCCATGTTACTGCTTCATTCATGTTATTTGCAGAAGTTTATTGGAGCACTCAAATATTTTATCCGTGTTAAAGATCAACTGATAACATGTAATTAACTTCTCGCATATCTTATCTATTTTTTAATTTATTTTTATGTCTCATAGATTTAAAACTAATTATTATCATAATTATCTTTTCAAATTCAAAAATAATATACTTTAATTTATATTGAATATCATATTATAATATAATATATATTTTGTTTTTGGATCATGAGATTTTTTTTTAAGGAACAACCAATAATGACAAGAAATTCTTCAAAAATGAAAATGAGAAGAAATTCTTCCATACAATGGTAAGTAATTATGTCTTTATTTGTTAATCTCAAATAACTTATGATTTGAATTTAATAATTTAAAATCTCTATCATTTTCATCCTTAATAAACATGTTATAAAGGCACATTATTATTAGATTTAAATATATATCATTGAATAGACCTACTAATATAATTGCATACTAAATATATCGATACTAAATACAAAATTCTAAGATTAAATTCAAATGCATGTCTTTTATAAAAACAAACATATAGCGATCATGCATAATATTTTTTCTTTTAATCATAATATTATTTGTAACAAAGACAATTACAAAGAAAATAAAAGTTATTGAGTCTGGAGACATCAACAATTGATTGATCATTATTTTTTCAGTTAATCATATATTCTAATTTGTTATTTTTATCATGATTATAATTTTTATATTGAAACATGTAACGTCCTATTTAATAGAAAAATGAAATGTCTAATTTAATTAATCCTACACCTTAAGTAAAGTAAGGCGTTGCCCTGAGCGTTGGTCAGCTGGTAAGGGTGGTCCCGGTAGTAAGTCCTAGAGTGAGGCAATGAAACCGTTGGTTTAGCCTGGTGGTCCCGATCAAGGTCAATACTAAGCTTTATTTAATGTCAAGATTAATTAGAATGTTATCTCTAAAGGGAAAAGAAAAGGTAGAAGATTTGGAATTACAACAAGAAGAAGCTAAATCCCACATAATACACCATGAATTAAGAATCCCAGAAATAGAAGAACAAATCTAAAAATGGAGCATACCCAAACTCGAGATATCATCATTATATAAAACCTCGTTAAAAGACATGTTCACAGGAGAATATGTCATTAAGACAGTGGAAAAAGAAATTGATCTTAAAAATAGTCATCAGACTATACCATTAATATCAAAACAATTAATTGCCAACCACATTAAGAACTATAGGTACCTTCATATAGGGTCTATACAAATAGCAATCAAACCATTGTTTAGACTAGGTCTAGACACCCATGTTTGCGTCCTTAAGAGATAATAAACCAATAAAGCTTGAAGATCAAATACTAGCATTATTCGAAACCAACTTGCATAATGGCCCAGTTTATATTAATAACTATCCCAATTACTCAATAGCATTATCAAGTTTCCATAATACTCCTTACAATCTAATGTTAGATGTAAAGATGTTAAAAAAAACCTGGAATCCTAATGCAATACCCATAACTATAATTTATAGAATATACTATAAGGTAATGAAAACCCAATTAGCCCCTAGGGCATTGCAATTATCCCCTACTGATGAGACGACCCTCTTACTAGTAAACCCAGAAAAGGTAAGTGCATCAGTTCCAAAGACCTTAAAACATAAGGAAATAACCAGTGGGTTAAAATGGAGATTTGAAGATCTCCTAGACCCAGAAGACCCTGTACCTACCATGCTGGATAGCATAGTAGAATATAACTCAGGGGCAGTAGAGGTTAGTTTCACATCTTTAATAAGAACTAATTCCTTAAGAATACCAAAATCACCTTTTCCTAGTATGGCTAGACGATCGGTGGATCGATCTAACTTTTCCATACCAAGAAGTCTAAATTTCAAAGGAATAAGGACAGATCCAACTATACCTGTTCCAGAGCATGAAGAAGAACAAACTCCCCTTTCAATACAATTTGAGTAAGCTAAAACTCACAATTTGCCAACTCCGTTAGAATTTAGTCAATTAAATATGATAAGAACTTTCCAAATAAATAAAGAATTATTGAGGAAAGAATTCCTTAGTAAAGAAAACAAGAAAAGGAGAGACTGGTTCTTTGCAACCTTTTCGCAACAGGAATTAGCAAATTATAGAGAAGATTACTATAGAAACTTAGAAGAACTTCAGACTCAAATACCGTTCTTTGAGTGGTTTAAACAGAATTGTCTAGATAAGCATTCTATAAAAATGATTAAGAGTGCTAAAAGAAGTTGGAAAACTATTAAAGGAACCGTTGATGGAGAAATTCCTCCTTTAGAAGAGATTAGCTTTGTTAACATTGAAAATAATGAGGTAACTGCTTTTCCCTTTAAAATGATTAGTACAGATAGAATCAAAAACGAAAATCCAACTTTAAAAGATATTAAAAATTTGCACCAACAACTAAATTATACAAATCAAATATTACATCAAGTAGCCTCAAAAGTAATAATTGGATCAAGAAAACCTGATAAAAGCTCTTCTAATAGTATAACATCCACCTCAAAACTAGAACACTCATTAACCAAACCATTTAAATTTTCAGAAGCTGAGCTTAAAGAATTAAAAATAGGAAAAGAAACCGACTTATCTTTAGAAGAGATAAACAAAAAATTAGATCTGCTAAAATTATCTAAAATCAACACTTTAACTAAAAAACCTAAGAAAAAAGCACAAGAAAATAAAACGACGATACCTTTACAAGATAAGATTCTAACTATAGTAAAGGAAGATGAACATGAATTAATACCCCCTTCAGATAAAATTTTAAAGTTAAAAGGAAAAAACCAGGTAAAACGCTTCACCCTAGCACCAACAACTAGAAATTTTTATCAAAGGCCAACTCTCCCAGACATTCAATTTGACGAATGGGAATTGGATACTCCTTCAACCTTTGATGGATCGGGCATCACGGAGTGGAATATTGATGGTATGACCGACCATCAAATTCTACGAAAAACCAATGAAATGACAATGGCCGCCTTAGCCTATAGGGTAAAAAATACTAAGGAACAAACTATAAAATTAATAATAGCCGATTTTACAGGAATTCTTAAGGGTTGGTGGGACAACTACCTAACCCCTGAACAGAAAATATATATCTCTACGGCTGTTAAGCGAGAAGGAGACAGGGCCATACCTGTAATGGTAGAAACTCTAATTGTAGTGATAATTCAAAATTTTATTGGAGACACTAAATTTTTCAATGAAAGGACTTCAACGCTGTTACATAATTTGAGATGTCCTACCTTAGGAGATTTTAGATGGTATACAGATAATTTTATGGCAATGGTTCTTACCAGAGAAGATTGTAAAGAACCATTTTGGAAAGAAAAGTTTATTGCAGGACTTCCTCAAGTCTTTGCAACCAAAGTAAAAGAAAGATTAGAGTTAGAATATCCTAATTTATCTATCCACGAATTAACATATGGGAGAATAGCGTCTGTGGTTAAAAACACAGGCCTAGAACTTTATAATAACTTAAAACTAGAAAATAGAATAAAAAGAAATGAAGCTAATGGGGTTAAAAAACTAGGTAACTTCTGCATCCAATACGGGTATGAAAAACCTTCTCTTCCCTCCTCTACTAAAAGAAAACAATTTAAGAAACAACACTATTATAAGTCAGATAGAACAACCCCTTTTAGAAAAAGAAAATTCTCAAGAAAACCTAAATATTCAACAAAAAATCTAAGGAACCATATAAATCAAAAATAATCTGCTACAAATGTGGAAGAGTAGGACACATGAAAAAGGATTGTAGAGTTAAACAAAAATTTAATGAATTAAATATGAGTGAGGAATTAAGAGAACAAATTGCTAAAATTCTACTAGAAGATTCAGATAGTGAGTCAGAAGAAGAAGTTCAAAATCTTAGTGATATCGAAAATACAAGTACTAGTTCTGAAGAGGACGAAAGTTGTGAACATTGTGATTCTGAAACTTGTCAGTGCCAATTTCAAATAAATATGATTAAGAGTGACACGAGATTAGCTTTAGAAATGATAGATAAAATCCCAGATGAAGAAGAAAGGATGAAATACTTAATAAAAATAAAAAATATGCTTTTATAGCAAAAGGAAGAAGGAAGTAGTAAGAACCAGAATAATTTTCAAGGTTATGACTTTGCAAAGATATTAAAACAAGCTGAACATCAAAATAAAAGGGTCACTATACAAGATCTACAAAAAGAAATAAAAGATTTAAAAGAAGAAATTAAATCAATAAGAATAGACCTTCAAGAACTAAAGGGTCAGGTACTTGAGGAAACTAGCAATCAATCCACTCAAAATTTCGATAAAGAAGATGAAGAAATCACAACGGTAAACATGATTAAAACACTACAACAGAAATGGCATGTTAAAATTGCTCTAAAAATAGGAAACACATTTCACAAAGATTTTACAGCATTAGTAGATTCTGGTGCTGATCTAAATTGCATTAGAGAAGGATTAATTCCTACTAAGTATTATGAAAAAACTCAGCAAAAACTATTCACGGCTAATAACTCTAATTTACAAGTCCAGTTTAAATTATCAACTGCAAGTATTTGTAATAAGGGAAGATGTTTCAAAAATACGTTTATTCTATCAAAAGATATATTAGAGGAAATGATTTTAGGAACTCCATTCCTTACACAAATCTACCCCTTTGAAGTATCCAAGGAAGGAATTAAAACAAATGAACTAATGTTCGAATTCATAAAACCACCCAAGAGAAAAAGCATCTTAAAAATAAATGAAACCGATTTTCTTAATAAAATTGAAAATAAATCAAATCAAATAACCTTCTTAAAACAAGAAATTCTCTATAGACGAATAGAGGAACAATTAAAGACAGAAAAGGTAAAAACCCAATTCAAAGAATTAACTGAAATCTTTTCCAAAGAAGTCTGTGCGGAGGTCTTAATCGCCTTTTGGAAAAGAAACTCGTCTATGGTAAGTTTACCTTATGAGGAAGACTTTCATGAAAGTAAAATTCCCACAAAAGCTCGTCCAGTTCAAATGAACAAAGAAACCCTTGAATACTATAAGAAAGAAATCCAGGGTTTCCTTGATAAAGGACTCATTAGGCCTAGTAAGCCCTCCTGGAGTTGTGCGGTGTTTTATGTACAAAACGCTTCAGAATTAGAAAGAGGCGAGCCTAGAATGGTTATTAATTATAAACCACTAAATAACGCACTAAAATGGATTAGGTACCCCTTACCCAATAAAAGAGATTTGATTGGAAGACTTCATCAAGCCACCATCTTCTCTAAGTTCGATATGAAATCCGGGTACTATCAAATCAAGGTTAAAGAAGAAGATAAATATAAGACCGCATTTACAGTTCCATTTGGTCATTACGAATGGAATGTGATGCTTATGGGACTTAAAAATGCCCCATCTGAATTTCAAAACATTATGAACTCAATCACAAATCCCTATTTAGACTTTGCTTTAGTCTATTTAGATGATGTGTTAATCTACTCCTCTTCAATAGAACAACACGTAAAAAACTTAAATACCTTTAAAAATATAATTAAAGCAAATGGAATAGTTTTATCTGAAAAGAAAATGAAAATAGCTCAAACTAAGATAAGATTTCTAGGGCATGAAATAAATCAAGGTACAATAACTCCAATAGCTAGAAGCATTGAGTTTGCTAGTAAATTTCCAAATGAAATAAGAGATAAAACTCAGTTACAAAGGTTCTTAGGATGCCTAAACTATGTAGCTGATTTCATTCCCCATATTAGAATTATTTGTAAACCTTTATTTAATAAGCTTAAGAAAAACCCCAAGCCTTGGACCCCTGAATTGACTAAGACAGTTATCAAGGTAAAATCTTTGGTAAAATCCCTTCCTTGTCTAGGAATACCCCAACCAGATGCCTTTATGATAGTCGAAACCAATGCCTCAGAGGTCGAATTTGGAGGAGTCCTTAAACAAAAATATTCCCAATCTAAAGAATAAATAATTCGTTTTCATTCGGGGGCGTGGAGTGAAACCCAGATTAAATATAACACTGTAAAAAAGGAAATTTTATCTATAGTGCTATGTATCACAAAATTTCAAAGTGACTTAGTCAATAAAGAATTTTTATTAAGGGTAGACTGTAAGTCTGCAAAAGAAATTTTAGAAAAAGACGTTTAAAACATCGTTTCAAAACAGATATTTGCTAGATGGCAAAGTCTTTTATCTTGTTTTGATTTCAAAGTTGAATTTATAAAAGGAAAACATAATTATATCCCTGATTTTCTAACACGAGAATTTTTACAGGGTCAGACCCCCAAACATGAGGCCTTCGGCCCCTTCATCCGCCCTGTCCCTTGATGATTTGGCCCCTTCCTTCTCCAAAGTGGCAGCCAATAAATCCCTAAATAACCTAAGAATCCTTCCTAAATCCCTAAATACTCCTTCCTCTTCCAATAGGTTTTCCCCCTTAATTCCTCCTCAGAAAAGCCAAATTATTGATAATTCTCAAAACCCTGAAATTCATAAACCCTTAGATCAACACATAAAAGAGTCATGTCAAAGGATAATTTCCATAGAGCCTGAATTTGATCAAATGACACCGACAGATATTCTAGCTGAATTCTCTCCTAAAGGATGGGGATGGATGCCAAAAGACCAAGATCTAAAGAAGAATAAAAGGTTTTATCAGCTCATCTTGTTAGATACCGGATCTGCTGAAATAACTCCAGAAAAAGACAAAAGGGATCCTTCTGTCGTTAATTATTCAAAATTAAAAATCTTAAAGGTTCTCACCTTGACGGATTGGAACCAAAACCCAATTACTGAAAAGAGGTTTTCCCGACCTTATGACCCTCCTACCTTTAATTATTTCGATTACCAAGAAGCATGGCTCAAGATCCTTCTTGAACCTAACCCTCGCCATTCTTGGTACATTACCTTTAAATATGCCCTTCCAGCCAAAATACCGACCTGGTTTCAAGACTGGTTTTTGCTTGTAGGGCCTGTAAAAGCCATTCTACCTACCAGGGTAGTCTCAATATATGAAAATTATAAAAAGTTAACTCCCAAATTACCAGTACATGAAAATTAATTAGCTTTCACTCAATAATGGGGGTGAGCTGGTTAATGCAGCATCTCTATGAATTCCACTGGCATAATTCGGCTCCTTATCCAAAGGCTTTATGCCGCAAGGTAAAAGTTTTTTGGTGGAAAAAATTCGAAGTTAAATTTCTGGAAGATAAGTTTTCTCATTGGAAGACTGGAAAATCATTCCTTTGCCCTAATCCTAAAAAGAAGGCACTCCAGCATCCTGCAATGTCTTTACAACTAGCAGGAAAATCTAAAGAAGAGAAAAGGCAACACTTGTTGGTGGCCTTGTCTTCTCTAGACTCGGATGAAGAGCAGGAGGTCTTAGAAGGAGAAACCCAATGCAGTAATTCGTATTTAAATAATGAGGATGACTACTTTGGAATTCAAGAAATTGCAAACTTGGACCAACCGTGATTAGGATCCAAGACAACATTAAAGGTAATTGATGAAGAAGCTCCTGGCAAAATAATAGGGATAGTGGACATAGTAACTACAACAGTTGATCATCTTGGCAATACTATCGTATATACCAAGAAAATACCAATTCAGCTACCTAACCAGAGGTAGCTGGCAGACCTTTCCATCAAAGGTCTTCTTTAAAAAGAAATAATAGGGCCCACAACGTCACTTCTATCTTCACAAAACGACAAAGGCAGCGCTCAGTTAAATGCTTTTGAATTATAGATTGAAATCCGTCTAAGAAATCCGTGTCCGGATTGGATTTTAATAAATTGTAATTTATAATTTTGGCATCCGCCTGTGTTTGCCATGCTATAAATAGGTGAGTTGAAGAGTTGAGAGACACAGCTCTCTTGAGCCTTAAACTCTCTTCTCTCTCTCTACCCTCTTGTAACCCTTAAAAACTCTTTCTCTTGTAAGACTGTCTCTTTCAATAAATGTTTTGTCAATACCAATGAACTGCTTAAGTAATTGTTGCTTTATTATTACCTTTACCCTTACCTTCCGCCATATCTGATATCAAAGCCAGAAATAAAAAAAAAAAAAAGTGTTTTTATTATATTATATTAAGTATGCTCTGTGGATGCGGCTTAGGCTGATCATTCACATCAGATATCTTGTATTGTGATTCTATTTTCATATTGTATTTTGTGTTTATCTTTAACTTGTTAAAAAAAATTATACTTTAATTTTCCATTAAGAGTTTCAGTTTAATTAATCCTACACCTTAAGTAAAGTAAGGCATTTCCCTGAGCGTTGGTCAGCCGGTAAGGGTGGTCTCGGTAGTAAGTCCTAGAGTGAGGCAGTGAAACCGTTGGTTTAGCCTGGTGGTCCCGGTCAAGGTCAATACTAAATCGTTGATGGAGAAATTCCTCCTTTAGAAGAGATTAGCTTTGCTAACATTGAAAATAATGAGGTAATTGCTTCTCCCTTTAAAATGATTAGTACAGATAGAATCAAAAACGAAAATCCAACTTTAAAAGATATTAAAAATTTGCACCAACAACTAAATTATACAAATCAAATATTAAGATTTTTAATTTTGAATAATTAACGATAGAAGGATCCCATTTGTGTTTTTCTAGAGTTATTTCAGCAGATCCGATATCTAACAAGATGAGCTGATAAAACCTTTTATTCTTCTTTAGATCTTGGTCTTTTGGCATCCATCCCCATCCTTTAGGAGAGAATTTAGCCAGAATATCTGTCGGTGTCATTTGATTAAATTCAGGCTCTATGGAAATTATCCTTTGACATGACTCTTTTATGTGTTGATCTAAGGGTTTATGAATCTCGGGGTTTTGAGAATTATCAATAATTTGGCTTTTTTGAGGAGGAATTAAGGGGGAAAACCTATTGGAAGAGGAAGGAGTATTTAGGGATTTAGGAAGGATTCTTAGGTTATTTAGGGATTTATTGGCTGCCACCTTGGAGAAGGAAGGTGTCAAATCATCAAGGGACAGGGCGGATGAAGGGGCTAAAGGCCTCATGTTTGGGGGTCTGACCCTGTAAAAATTCTCGTGTTAGAAAATCAGAGATATAATTATGTTTTCCTTTTATAAATTCAACTTTGAAATCAAAACAAGATAAAAGACTTTGCCATCTAGCAAATATCTATTTTGAAACGATGTTTTGAATGTCTTTTTCCAAAATTTCTTTTGCAGACTTACATTAAATCATTCATTACCTCAAATACTCATTTATTTATTATTTTCATAACTAAAAATTTAAATTAATATATATTACTATATCAATTCTAACTTTATCTAGTCTGACTTTTCTTTTTCAAATATGAACGGAATATCAATTTATTGAAGATCTCATAACGAATGAATGAATGATGATGCGGTTCTCAAAGTCTAAATTATTTGACTTTTGAATGTTTTTACACCAACCAATGATCATGATATTCTTGAATGAAAATGTAAGTATTTCCAATTAATTTTTTTAGTTTTATAATACCATTAGCATTATTACGTAGTTTTTAAACATGTTAAATATTTGCACTTCAAAAAAATGTTAGTCTAAAATAATGTTAAGAGTTGAAAAAGATTATCAATGTGCACTTTAAGTTTTTTGAGATACATTATTACTATTTGTGAAGGCTAAACAATTTATACTAATTATTGTCAATTTTTTTTTTGTGATTTCAACAACAAACTGCATTGTATGCAGCAATAAGTAATAAGTTGATTTCACATTTTCAAAATCTCTTACAAGAAGGAAATATTTACACCACAAAAAATTTTAAAATAGTTTCAAATGATAAGTACAAACCAGTCACAGGAGTATTAAAGGGGTGGTTTTTGGATAAAATGGCTGTTACCAAGATCAATGAATCATCCAATATCATTTCTCTACATTATTTTGCATTTCCATCATATGAAATTATAATAAATATATTTCCTTCTAACAATTTTTTTTATAATTATATATTTCGTATATTATTTCAGACATTATTGGAACATTTTATGCAATTAGACATAAAGAACATGTATCCATCAATGACAAACCAACGAAGAAAATAAGGAGATTAGAATTACAACTTAAAGAGTAAATATATTATTTATTCAAAAAATTTTAATCACAAACTAATTATAAATTTTGTATAAATAATAATTTAGTACTTCAAATATATTTCTTTTAAAAATGTTCAATAATATAAGTTTCATTTTTTATTGGTTAATATTCAAAAATAAATTTGTACAAGTGACTTTATGGACAAACATAGCCTCGAAATTTGAGAAAATAATTGCGCATCCAAAAAGAAGGCACAAAGATAGTTGCAATCACCTCCACTTTGATTAAAAAATACAAAGGTTTGAATACTTTTAACATACTTAATAGTTGTCAAAGTTCTATATTATACTGTTAGATTTTATATATTTACGAAGTCTTTGAAAATACTCACGCATATTTTTTATTCACTATTAATTATTCTCTTTTTTTTAATGTTTTTTAAAATAATTGTACATTCAATTAGTTCTCAAATTAGTTCTTGATTTACTTCAGCTTTTAAATTATCTTTGATTAGTTAATTAAATAATAGTTTTTCAACAATTATTTTTTAGGTGACTATTCACTCAATTCAACTTCAAATATGAGGATCTACATCAACTTAGATCATTTTGATTTTGCAAAGTTCAACAAAGAGGACCAACTTTATTATACTTTTTCAACCAATTTAAAATAAATTTTAAAAAAAAAACAAAATTCTATCTTTTAATTATTTTCTACCATTGATCTTGAGGAGAGAATGTCTAAAAATATAAGATCTTTGCAAGATATAAAATCATTGAAATGGGTTGCAAATTTCCAAGTATATTTACATGTCTCAAGCTACCTATTTATAATATTTGATAATATTTGTTCAAAAAATGATATAATTTAATAATTGGATTATGTATTTACCATCCAAGCAACAATCAATGAAGTTGATGATACATATGGTTGGAATTATATTATTTGTTGAAAATGCAACAAGAAAGTAACCAAAGATGGGAATGAATACACATGCAAAATATGCAAAAAAAACCATCCACTTACCTAACAATAAGGTTGAAATTTTGTAAATTTTAAAATATTTGCAATAACATAATTAATTAATTTCTAACATTTTTTTCAGGTTCAAAATATAGTTGAAAGTCTTTGATGATATAGGTGAAACAATATTCACAATGTTTGATCATGATGCAAGATAGTTTCTAAAAATGATGTAGATATACCCCCAATAATACGTAGAGTAATCGCACTTTTATTTTTGAAATCAAGGTCACAAATTACAATTTTAAAGGGGATTCCAAGCCTACATCATTACAAATACTTTTATCCCAAAGAACATCAATCAATAGCAAATACTCCACAAACAAATTAAGTAGGTATTATATTATGAATTTATTTACATTATTTACTTCTCTTATAAAATATTTCATCAACTTATTAATTTTTTAAAAAATTTAAATAATGAACCTATTTCGCCACAACAAATCTCATCAATTTCACCGCAATAAATCTCATAAGATGAAGAACCAATCACAACAAAAAATTCAAATATACAAACATTCAAGAAGTCAAAAGATGCATCTTCATCATCCAATTTTAAAAACACCTTTAAGAAGAAAGACATCTATACAAACTATTGATAGCTCCTCCAATGAAAGACTCAATCTTGATTAAAAATTTTATGAAGAAAACATCAAAGAAAAAGTTAACAATAAGTCACTTGAAAAACAAATAACGATTTCAATAGATCAATAAAGTAAATCTAAATGATTTACTATTTTCCTTTCATTTCGAATAATAAGCTAGATACATACATCTGGTTTGAAGTTTTAAATGTTTCCATCAATAAATATAAAATATCATGTCTTTCATTTTAATAACAAATTCAATTATATTCTTTATTTTTTTTTCATATCAAAATTAACATATAATAAAATGAAAATTTTTATTTAGAAACCGTGCATTGCATGGGTCAAAATCTAGTTCACATTATTTTTAACCAAAATAGATTTAAGGTGGTCGGGTTTCCCAACATTGGGAATAGGATGGCATGGGTTTAATTATTTAATTTAAATAAAAAGTTAAAGTGAATTTTGACAAAGTTAGGATTTGAACTCAAATATCTTTAGTTTTCAAATGTTAAAGTAACTACTAAGCCAATGGTCTATATATATATATATAAACTTTCACATAAATTTTATTTATTATTATATATTTATTTATTGTTTCTTGTGTTCTTAACAAGAGTTTAATAATTTGAATAAAATTAAATAAAATGAGTGATTTATCAAATAAAAAGTGAAATATATATATATATATATATATATATATATATAATTTTACAATTAATATTAGGAGATGCTAAAAAATAAAGGAAAAATAATTTAAATAACTTTAGTGTCTTGACATCTCTCTCGGCATCTTTCTATCATAGTTTTAAAATTCGATCCGGTGATTGAACTGGTCATGACATTAGGTCATTGAGTCATTATTTGAACCAGTGGGTCACTAGTTGACCCACATGACCCGACCTATATTGAAAAAAAATAAAAATATTTATTATATACAAATTTTAAATTTATAAATGTTTATTTAATTAATCTTTAATATTATTTAAAGTTATTTAATTTATTCTTCCTTTATTTTTTAACATTGTAATTTTTTTTATATATATTTCACTTTTTATTTTATAAATCACTCCCTTAAGAGGGGGGGGGGACATTTCAAGTGAGAGGGCATGTTTATTATGAGATATGAGAAGTTTAAATAACAGTCATTGATTAAATCTTAATGGTCCAAATATAATTTTGAATTAAAATTAAATGTGATAATCACCTCGTACAATTATATCTTTCTTAATTATTGTGCATTTATTGTCCAATCACCATGACTGGTGTCGTCACCACCAACATGGTCACCACCATCATTTTTGCCATCACCATTAATAGGGCCACCACCATCACCACCATCATGGTCGTTGTCCTCATTGTTGCCACTACCACCATCGTGGTGGTAGTGGTGGCAACAACAACAAGGACGACAACCATGATGGTGGTCCTATTGGTAGTGGCGGTGACGGTGACCCTATTAGTGGTGGGGGTGGTGGTCGTGTCACCACCACCATCATAGTCGGCATCCCCGTTGTTACCGCCACCGCCACCACCACCGACGATGGTGGTGACGACAACAACGAGGATGTCGGTGGTGGTGGCGGCAACAACAGGGACGACGATCATGATGGTGGTGGCGATAGTGGTCATGGTGATGGGGGCAACTGTGTGTAAATTCGCAATAATTAGAAGAGATGATTATATAGGATGAAAATCACATTTAATTTTAATTTAAAATTACATTTGGACCATTAAAATTTAATCAATGGCTATTATTTAAACTTCTCATCTCTCATAATAAACATGTCCTCTCACTTGATACGCCGTCTGTGTGTGTGTATATATATATATATATATTTCACAATTTTTATTGATTAGACTTAGTGGTTACTTTGGCATTTAAAATTTAAGGAGGTGTGGGTTCAAATACTATGTTTGTCAAAATTTATTTAACTTTTTATTTAATTAAACCAAAGGATATCTTAGGAATAAAAAAAGGGTAATGATGTCATTAGTAAAAAAATTAACTAATTAATTTTATTTAAATAATTATTAATTACAATAAAAAAAAAGTCAACGTTAAAGATAACGGTTATTGCCTCTAAATTAAATAAGGGACCAAAAATACTTAATTTTGAAAACAAGAGGATCAAAATTGTGGATTTTAAATTAGATGACCAAAATTGTGGATTTTAAACTAGGCAACAAAAATTACAAATTTAGAAAAATAGGGGGACCAAAACTACAATTAAGCATATAATATATTATTGCAGTGTAAACCGTTTTCATGTTTTATCAAGAAAACAATTAAATGCATTAAATTTTACATTTTCAAAAATTATTTTTCCTAAATTATATACCCTTATTACATTTTTCAAAAAATTAATTTCACTTCTCTATGAGACTCCTCGTTACCTACAAACAGGGAGTAACTAAAGGGAGAATATTTTTGGTAAAACATCATGAGTTTAAAAAGTCAAATTTTACTTATAAAAGAGAAAAAAAAAAGTGACTTTTGTTGTTTATAAATGGGAACTGAGGGAATAGTCAATTATAATCAAAATCAATTTTTGTTTAAATAAATTTGTTGAGAAGTAATGAGAAAATAATTAATTTTGTTTGGATGTAATAAAAAAATAGTTTTTTTTCATGATAAAAGAGTATAAAAGCATCTTAGGAAAAAAACAAGCTATTGAAAAATAATAAAAAGTTATAAATTTCCAGATTATGAAAAATAACTAAGTATTTTTAAAAAAAAAAAAAGTTATAATCCCAAAAATGTTAGTTAGGATTAAACCAAAAAACGTTTAGATTATTTTGCAAATAGCTTAAATTTCAACTTCCAAACATACTCTTATACATTGTATTATTACTTAATTAAAAATTATTTTGAAAACATTTTTGCATGTGTAAAACATTTTCATGTTTTCTATTTAATTTCACTACATCTTTTAAAATATAAACAAAATGTATTGATTAGGATTTTAGAATACTATTTTGGCATAAAAAAATCTTTGTGGAATTTAAAAGACTTTGTAGGAATATGTAAAGATTTCTGTTATTTGAATTTTGTAATTTGAATTTCAATAAATTTATAACATATGAATTTATAAGATTTTAAAGGACACAATGAATTTTTAGAAAAAAAAAATATTCAAAACTACTCAACACAAGAAAAATAATGTGCCTAAAAAAAAAATCATTAAACACAAACCACAAATTAAGATTAAGATTTGACATAGTTGGTGGTGTATAACACCTTTAAGGAAAAACAAATCTCCAATGACATGTGGAATTTCTCTTTCAAACATGTTATTTGATAAATCAATGATTGTGAAAGTAGTCAATATCCTCACAAGTTCCATGTATCAACCCTTCATCAAAACAAATACAAAATCATCGTACTTAATGTAATCACCCATAGTACAAACTAGTTTTGTTGTTGTTGTCATCATCTGTCATCATTTCTTGAAAGTTCTTAATGTATTAATGTATGATGTTGGCAATGGGCCTCTAAAACTATTGTTAGAGACATCAAATATTCTCAATCTAAGGAATGCTTCTTTGCTATTGGAGGAAGTGATGATACCATGAAATTTATTTGACTACAGAATGCAAAATGAGAACCTGTAGCTCTTGCAGAGTTTCTAGCCAAGGAGGAAATGTATCCTCTATGTTATTTTCTACAAGATCCAAAACTTTAGTTTTAAAGATTATAATAATTGTCCCATTAACGATTTCCATTCAACTCTATAGCGTCTAGTGAACTATCCTTAAAGAAGATACAAGGTATGCTTTCATTAAGGTTGTTCATTTTCAAATCCAACACTTGAAGAGAACGAAATGGTCCCAGGCATTGTGAAATCAAGCTTGTCAAATTTGTTATGTGCCAAGTTGAATATCTGCAAGGATCTTGCGATGCATATTGTTGACGAAATATCTACAATTAGCATATTATTTAAGACTAACAATTTTATTGGACCCATTTCAAGTAAAATACTTAATATGTGTATCCACGCACACATGTGCGTAGGTGTGCATACATGTGCACATGGATCTAGTAAATAATAAATGTATATTTAAAATCAAACAATTATCTTTCCTCTTACATTTTAACTTTTGATACAATGACATGCACGTCATAGGACGTTATTCTAATGTATTTAGCATGCATATTTCTCCCACGGTGTTTTGATACATTATTATAGAGAAAAGAAAGTATAAATAAAAAAAATAAAATTAAGTTAAAATTGTCTTCTCCAATAGTTATTTGTAAACCTTTCACTTCTTTTAATAAATAGTATATGAGAGAGCTTCTACTAATTAAATATTAGAAAAAACTATTTTAATTTCATAAATTAATTTCATTTATTCTTGGTATTTTCTTCTCCCCATGAATCCTTTGAGAATAATAATGTGTGCAAGACATGCACTATAATATCTTATGATGCAAAAATGGTTCACAAGGTGATGCTTAGTTCGTGTGACTTAACTGAGCTTAAAAAAAACAAAACAATAACTTAATTGCATGTTGATATGATCAGTTTTTGGAGGAGGAGAACATCATGGGAATAGAATATATATCTTTTCTTTAAATAAATTTATCTAAGTCATTGTTTTGTGAGCCTCATTCCAAGTAAAATACATAAGCATTAACATGTGTATCCACAAGCACATGTGCGTGGATGTGCATGCATGTACTTGTGGATCTAATAAATAACAAATATATATTTAAAATTGAATGAAAGTCTTTCCTTCTATTTTCTTTAAATATATTTATCGAAAGATTTATTTGATAGCAATATTATTTTATTTTAGAAATTATTATTTAAATATTATATTTTGTCAAATTTTAGTCATTATATAATAATCTTTTATGACTCACTTTTTTAAATTATAAAATCAAAAAGTATTTTTTTTAAAAAACAAGTTTTATATGAAGATTATATTTTATGAATTATAATTGTTATATTTTAAAACAAGTTTTATAGTCAATAATACAATCTCACCCAAGAGCACTCCAAATAGCATCCTAGTGCCATGATTTTCCAACTAAATCTTATTCTTTATGGTCATTCTACGTTGCCATTCTTCATCCTTGTTGCATGATTTTGACATGCTACTAATGATTCCATTGTGTGAAAGGTTGAGCCCTCTAAGGAAAAGCAAATCTCCAATGACATGTGAAATTTCTCCTTCAAACATGTTATTTGATAAATCAATGGTTGTGAAGGTAGTCAATATCCTCGCAAGCTCCATGTATCGACCCTTCATTGAAACAACTACAAAATCATTATAATGTAATCAGCATTTCTTGAAAGTTCTTGATGTATGATGTTGGCAATGGGCCTCTAAAACTCTTGTTAGAGACATCAAAGATTCTCAACCTGGAGAATACTTCTTTGCTACCGGAGGAAGTGATGATACCCTAGAATTTATTTGACCGCATAATGAAGACCTGTAACTCTTGTAGAGTCTCTAGCCAATGAGGAATTGTATCTCTATGTTATTTTCTACAAGATCCAAAATTGGAGTTTTGTATGGTGAGCCAAAGATAGTAATTATTCCTCTAATCGATTTTCATTCAACTTTATAGCCTCAAGTGAACTATCCTTAAAGAAGATACGATGTATGCTTGATCCGATGTCGCGCACGGATCAAAAACGAGTGATTTTGAAAATGTAGTTATGGTAACGACAACTCGAGTATCGTTCTCAAGGATTCTTATATTATTATTAATCAATGCAGTAACGGTTAATGGGGGGGTTTAGATTATGATTTCAAGAAAAAGGAATTAAAATAAATTGTGATTATCGAATAAGCTAAAGCGAATCAACCTACTGTATCGATTTTCGACTTATCATTGATCCCTATAAATTCCAATTCCCTAAACGGGTCTGATCCTATTCGACTATAATAACCATTGACAAGCGTAATAGAAATTATACGGCATATGATCTTGAATTCCGAATTAAGCAAACGGATTAAAAACTATTGCGAATTAAGCAAACGCAATCTGATCAAACGCGATAATGTAAAAGCTACGTTAACGCGAAATTGATTCAAGATCAAACAACCAATCAAATTTAAGATTTATATCCTATAACAACAATCAAATTAAGCAAATAATTGAGATTATTGGAATAAATCAAAGGAAACAGATTGACATGGAATTTATAAAAGAACCTCAAAGTGGAATCCGATTGCAGTAGATTGATTTTTCAGAAATTAGTTCTCCATTACAATTGCTCAAAACTCTCCAAGAAATTTCGTGAATAGTGAGTGAGTAGTGCTGCGTGAACAGTGAATATATGCACAGCAGCCGGCCCTAGCGTTTTAATAGAATAAGAGTTTCACTAACAATCCGAACCGGGTCGGAAAATACAAACCAGGCCCATAAAATTGACCCAAAACAAATTATTTCTTAACGTCTGCAATTTCGACGAATTATTCAAGCCTTCTACAATCCGAATCATCTTCTGACTCCAACATGAAAGTTGTAGCTCTTTCTCTTATCTTTCCAACGAATATTAGAACGCCTCAATCTGATTCCTGTAGCTCCAGTTATGAATTTTCCATTGAAAACTGCTAATGCTGAAAATAAAATACGAAAATTAAATAAAGCTAGAAACAAACTTAAATATGAAAACACACTAAAATGGTGAAATTAATGAAATAAACTAAGGAAATGCCTAAGAATAACAGTAGAAGAATGTGCATGAAGATGCACTGATCAAATTCCCCCACACTTAAACTTTTGCACTCTGAGCAAAATTAAAAATTAAAAACAGAAAAATTTCAAAACAAAAACGAAATAGAGCATGCAAACTCAGAGGTTATCAGGATACAAAGTGCAAGTAAACTCCTAATTCTAAGCTTAAAGAATATGATATTAGTGAGTAACTCTTTTGTGATAGTCAAAGTAAATATGTAAAACAGATTACCAAAAAGTACATCAAAAGCATCAAGATCCTCACAAGATAAACTGTTTCCACTCAACTCTCAAGTGTTTAGGTTACTGTTTACACTCAAAGCACAACATGAGAGATAGTACTACCATAAGCTTGAAAAGACTCTAACATTCACAATTTGAAATACATTGCACACAAAGATCAAAAGGACTTTTATTATGGTTGTAACTTGGCCAAGGTTAGGGTGAGATACATCCTAAAGGGGTACTAAGCTAAAATTCAAAGAGTTAAAAGAAAATTGAAAGAATTGTGGGAGTTGAACTAAATAATATTTCAATGGCGATTGAACAACAACCTCACAACTTATTTCTCTTCTCCTTTTCCTTTTATTCTTCTCTTTCTTCTTTTTTTTTTTTTCAGAAGGACTAGCATTGACATCCTTCTCTTTTTTTTTCTTTTCTCTTTTTTTTTTTCTTTTCTGCCAACCAACATCATAACAACAATCATAACAACAATGTTCAACCCCACACAACTCTATACAAGACCCTTTCAATCCTTTGAATAGGGTGATAACATTGTTTTTCACTTTTCGGCTTGTAATGAGTTTCAAACACAAAAAAGGATAATAGGCTCAAAGGGACTTCCAAACAAAGGGATGATATTATCAAGGTTGGCTTTTTGGCTAACTAGGTAAAAAAAACAAAACAAGACAAGATGCCTTTATCATTTCAGTGTGCACAAGTAAACAAAAAGCTTCAACAAGAGTCAATTCAAGTTCTAGAGACTAACAAACATGAGTGAAATCACACAAGAAAGAAAGAGATGGATTTTTGATGTTATCCATTATTAAGCTCAAAATCTCACAAGGGTTAGTGATCTTCCACTAGTGATGTACAATTTAGGGTTTAGTCAAACATACAAACTAAGAATGCGCAAAAAGAATCAGTCACATCACACCACAAGTCTTTCGACAAAGAACAGAGAGAATACTCACAATTGTAGCAAGATAATCAATGAAAAAAACATGCATTTTCCATTTTTTTTTTTTTTTTTTTTTAAAACAGAAACAAACAAAAACAAATGGTTCCCTCCCCCATACTTAAGACATACATTGTCCTCAATGAAAAGAACTCAATTATAAAGTAAGAGTGAGAGAAAGGAAAGGGTGCCCCCTGATCAAGTTGCAGTGTAGTTGGGCGCTTCCAAAGAAAGCTCTTCTATGGTTGCATCTTCAGGCACTGAACTTTCATGGAATAGCTCCAGGCGCTGCCCATTAACCTTGAAAACTTTGTCAGTACCTGCACTTTTAATTTCTACTGCACCATAAGGGAAAACATTAGTAACAACAAAAGGACCAATCCATTTGGATCGAAGTTTCCCAGCCATAAGCTTAAGGTGGGAGTTAAACAGTAAGACCTGTTGGCCCACAGAGAATTCCTTCCTAGAAATCATTTTATCATGGAAGTGTTTGGTTTTCTCTTTATAAATCCTAGAGCTTTCATAAGCCTCTAGCCTAAACTCTTCAAGCTGTTGTAATTGGAGTTTTCTTTCAATACCGCTTGTTGCATTTCCAAGTTACAACTTTTCACTGCCCAATAAGCACGGTGTTCTATCTTTATAGGAAGGTGACATGCCTTACCGAAAACAAGTCGATAAGGAGACATCCCTATGGGTGTCTTGAAAGCTGTTCTTTGGGCCCAAAGTGCGTCTTCTAGACGGCGGCTCCAGTCCTTCCTGTTTGGTTGCACCATTTTCTCTAAAACCTGTTTGATCTCCCTGTTTGAGATCTCAGCTTGCCCATTAGTTTATGGGTGATATGTAGTAGAGACTCTGTGCACAACTCCATACTTCCGGAGCAAAGCTTCCATGGTGCGGTTACAGAAGTGAGTGCCTTGGTCACTTATAATGGCTCGGGGTATTCCAAACCTGCAAAAGATATTGGACCTGACAAAATCTACAACAACTCTTGAATCATTAGTCCTAGTGGGGATAGCTTCTACCCACTTTGAAACGTAATCAACAGCAAGTAAAATGTAGAGAAAACCAAATGATACAGGAAAAGGACCCATGAAGTCGATTCCCCATACATCAAATACCTCATAGAAAAGCATAGGTTGCTGAGGCATTTCACTCTTACGAGTGATGGCTGTACCCTGCTATCTGGCACTCTTTACAAGTGCGGTAAGTCTCATAAGCATCTTTAAAAACAGTGGGCCAGTAGAAACCTGAGTCTAGGACTTTTCTTACAGTCCTTTGCGGACCAAAGTGTCCCCCTACTTGAGATGCATGAGAAAAATGTAAAATAGATTCAATCTCATAGTCGAGGACACATCTCCTAATCACCTGATCACTACCAAACTTCCAAAGATATGGATCATCCCAAACATAATATTTGGCATCACTCTTGAGTTTGTGAATTTGTGCCTTGGATGCACCTGTTGGAAAAACACCAGCAACAAGATAATTAACAATATCAGCAAACCAAGGAGTAACTCCATGCAAAGTAAAAGCTGCTCATCAGGAAAGTCATCCTGAATCGGAAAAGGATCTTCATCCCTCTCTATCCTGCTCAAGTGATCAGCCACTAAGTTCTCAGCTCCACTTTTGTCTTTAATCTCTAGATTAAACTCTTGGAGCAACAACATCCACTGAATCAATCTCGGTTTTGCTTCCGGCTTCTTCAACAAGTACTTTAAAGCTGCATGGTCAGTAAAAATAACAACCTTGGAACCTAGCAAATATGATCTGAATTTATCAAGAGCAAAGACAATAGCTAGAAGTTCTTTTTCAGTGGTGGTGTAATTTGACTGTGCAGAATCTAAAGTCCTAGAAGCATAATAAATAACATGGGCAGCCTTGTCAACTCTTTGTGCAAGGACCGCTCCAATAGCATAGTTAGAAGCATCACACATAATCTCAAAAGGGAGGGTCCAGTTAGGGGGCTGGATGATGGGAGCGGAGGTCAATGCTTTCTTCAAGAAGTCAAATGCTCGTTTGCATTTGTCATCGAAGTTGAAAGTGACGTCATTCTTCAACAAGTTCGACAGCGGAAGAGCTATCTTGCTGAAATCCCTGATGAAATGCCTGTAAAAACCTGCATGACCAAGAAAAGAATGAATCTCGTGAATGCAAGAGGGGTAAGGCAGTGTAGAAATCACATCAATCTTAGCAGGGTCAACAGAAATTCCTTTTTCAAGAAATAATGTGACCCAAAACAATTCCCTGCTCAACCATAAAATGGCATTTTTCATAATTCAAAACAAGATCAGTTTCGATGCATCTCTCTAAAACCATATTCAAACTGTTCAAACATGCATCAAAAGAAGAACCATAAACAATGAAATCATCCATAAACACTTCCATGCAATTTTCAATGAAATCGGCAAAAATGCTAATCATGCATCAGTTGGAAAGTGCCTGGAGCATTGCAAAGACCAAAAGGCATCCTCCCGTAAGCAAAAGTACCGAATGGGCAAGTAAAAGTGGTCTTTTCTTGATCTTCGGGTGCAATATGAATCTGAAAATAACCTGAAAAACCATCAAGAAAACAAGAATGTGATTTACCAACAAGCCGTTCAAGCATTTGGTCAATGAAACAGTAAAGGAAAGTGATCCTTTCTAGTAGCTTGGTTCAACCTCCCGTAATCAATACAAACTCTCCAACCTGTTCTGAACTCTAGTGGGAACAAGTTCATTCTTTTCATTTTTCACCACGGTGAGTCTAGATTTCTTAGGTACAACTCTGTCTTTGGGCTTACCCATTTCTTGTCGGAGATAGGATAAATGATACCGCTTGCAAGAGTTTGGTTACCTCTTTCTTCACCACATCGAGGATCAAAGGATTAAGCCTCCTTTGGGGCTGCCTTACTATTTTCGCACCATCCTCAAGCAAAATCCTGTGCATACACATGGAAGGACTAATACCTGGGATGTCAGCTAATGTCCACCCAATCGCCTTCTTGTGCTTCTTCAAAACCTGCAAAAGCTTATTTTCTTGATCAAAATCAAGGTTAGAAGAAATTATAACAGGGAGTTTTTCATTACTCTCCAAATAAGCATATTTCAAGTTTTCAGGGAGTTGTTTCAACTCTAAGGACGGGGGTTGCTCAATGGATGGAATATTTGGGGCAACCGGGATGTCAAGCGCATCAGCGGCATAAACAACTTCATCGACAACAACTTCACCTGTAGGAAACATGTTACCCTGCAAGACAGAATCAATCTCAGCACATACAACACAAAGGTTAGTGTCAATACAATCAGCACATGAGAAAACATCATCAAAACCCGATAAAGATGGAAAATCAAGTGAAAATAATTCAGAACAAGTGTCATCAACCAATTCAGAGATCAATTCAATATGAAAAACAGAATGCTCTTCCAAGGGATGTTTCATGGCATCGAAAATGTTAAATTTCGCGACAATGTCACCAAATTCCATGGACATGGTTCCATCATCAACATCAATTTTTGTTTTTGCCGTTTTCATGAATGGTCTGCCTAAAATGATGGGAGCTCTGCTTGACTTAGTTTCTCCTTCCATGTCCAGAATGTAGAAATCTGCAGGAAAAATCAAATCGTTAACTTGAACAAGGACATCTTCCACTACTCCCGCGGGGTGAGCATTGCTCCTGTTCGCCAGTTGAATGATTAAACCTCGTATCTTGCAAAGGACCAAGACAAAGGTTATTATAAATGAAGTAGGCATAACATTAATGCTCGCTCCTAAATCAAGCATGCAATTCTCGAATTTACTATCCCCGATGGTACAAGGAATAGCAAAAGTTCCGGGTCCTTGCACTTTTGCGGCAAGACCGAGTGAGGGCTGAAACATTTTGCTCATTGGTAACTTTTTCACATGAAGGCTTGGGCTGAATAAAAGCAGAAATATTTCTTCCCAAGTTGACTCTTTCACTTCCCTTCATCCTCCTCTTATTTGTACACAAATCCTTCAGAAACTTTGCATACTTTGGAACCTTCGCTTAATTACATCAAGAAGCGGAATGTTTACCGCAACTTTTACGAAAACATCCAAGATCTCTCTCTCTTTGTCTTCCTCCTCAATCCTTTTATTTTTCAGAACTCTATGTGGGAAGGGGATTGGTGGAACATACTCTTTTTCTTTATATTTTTTCAGTTTCTACCACAAATGAAGAAGGTGGAGAAGGTTCGGATGTTGCCTCAATAATTTTTTTATTTTTTTTCAGGGGCTGGTTCTCAGTAACCTTTCCGGATCGCAAGGAAATTGCACTCACATCAGCATTAGGACCTTTTGGATTCACAACTGTTTTGGGCGGGAAGTTGGTTCGATCCTTGGGCTTGCATGGCATTCATTGAGGTGGCAAGCTGTCCAATCTGTGTCTACAAGGTTTGAATGCTAGATTCTGTTCTTTGTTGAAATCGAAGATTGTTAATGACTAGTTGCTTGACCAGGTCCTCTAATGAAGGTCCGGAAGATATAGAAGTGGTAGCTGGTGGAGTGTTACGTGGTTGCGGAAGGGGTAACACTAGTTGTTCTTTGTGTGGACTGTTGGTTTCCATATCGAAGGTTGGGATGGTTCCTCTAATTGGGATGGTATTTGTTGGTGGACAGGTCAAGAGTGTTGTTGTACCTGTTCTGATTGTTTCCGTAAAGGGCTGCTGCATAAGCTTAGGGTAACTTGGTAATCGACTCATCTTGCAAAATAGGACATGTGTCGGTCGGGTGTTCGGCGGAAGTACAAATACCACACAAGGTTGCCAGTTGAGGTTTACCTACTGCCAACTGTTTCACTAAGGAGGTGAGCTCGTCAATTCTAGTTTCTAAAGCTTTGTTGGAGGAAACCTGAATTTCGTTCACACTCTTCGTTTGGACCGCAGAATTATTTCTGGTTGTGAACTGTTGGGAGTTGAGTGACATGTTCTGAATTAAGCTTTTGGCATCTGCTGGAGTCTTATCAACAAGTGCTCCACCACTAGTAGCATCAAGGATGTTTCTATCCATAGGTAGCAATCCTTCATAAAAGTATTGGATAAGTAATTGCTCGATGTCGATCTCGAGGACAAGCTGGATACCAAGCTGTTTGAATCTTTCCCAATACTCAGCCAATGTCTCATTACCCTGTCTAATACCACATATATCCTTTCTGATTGATGCAACTCTGGAGGCAGGAAAGTATCTCTCTAGGAAGACTTTTTTCAAATCATTCCAAGTTGTGATAGAATTCGGTTCAAGATCGTATAACCAATCCTTGGCAACACCCTGTAGTGAAAACGGAAAGGCTCTCAGCTTGATATGGTCTTCAGTGATTCCTTCAGGCCTCAAAGGTGTAGAACACACAACCTGGAATTCTTTTAGATGCTTATGCGGATCCTCACCTGCAAGACCATTAAACCTTGGCAACAAGTGTATCAAACTAGATTTTAATTCAAAAGGTGCAACAGCTTCAAGATACTCAATGCATAAACCATTGTAATTCACATCAGGGGTAGCCAACTGCCTTAAAGTTCTTTGGTCAGCCATATCAAAAACAATTTCAGAATCTGAATCAAACAAGTTATGCAAGTAATCGGAATTAGTGTCAAAATCAATTACGGGTGGTGAACTATTGTTAGCCTGGACTGCTCTACGTCGTGTGTGCAAAGTTCTTTCTACCTCAGGATCACAATCAAAAAGATCAGAATAAGAAGACCTAGTAGCCAGGACTAATGCAGCAATGCAGCAACAATTGTCAAAATACAAAAACAAACAGAATGAAGGAAAATGATTAAAAAAAATTCAAAAAAATATAAAAACACCAAAATTAATCTAATGAAGTGAAATTAGAATTTTGAGATTTTTTTTTGGATTTTTACGACACTATGAAAACAGTAAAAAATTAATTAAAAATAGAAAAAAGAGGAATTTGGCAAATTGAGGTCGGAATCCCATACTCTTTTAGAGTAGGGCTCTATTGATCACACGATTTTTCTGGTCCCAGCAGGGAAAAAAGATTTGCAATTAGACACAATTTTTCCAAAAACCGATTTTTTCGACTCTAAACGCGAATTGGCCAAAACCGTGGGGAAACTAGGGCCTAAACGCGAGAACACTAAACCTATGACTCTAATATTGATTAATAACGACAAGAATCCCCGGCAACGGCGCCAATTTTTATCCGCTATCGCACACGGATCAAAAACGAGTGATTTTGAAAATGTAGTTATGGTAACGACAACTCGAGTATCATTCTCAAGGATTCTTGTATTATTATTAATCAATGCAGTAACGGTTAATGGGGGGTTTAGATTATGATTTCAAGAAAAAGGAATTAAAATAAATTGTGATTATCGAATAAGCTAAAGCGAATCAACCTACTGTATCGACTTCCGACTTATCATTGATCCCTATAAATTCCAATTCCCTAAACGGGTCTGATCCTATTCGACTATAATAACCACTGACAAGCGCAATAGAAATTATACGGCATATGATCTTGAATTCCGAATTAAGCAAACGGATTAAAAACTATTGCGAATTAAGCAAACGCAATCTAATCAAACGCGATAATGTAAAAGCTACGTTAACGCGAAATTGATTCAAGATCAAACAACCAATCAAATTTAAGATTTATATCCTATAACAACAATCAAATTAAGCAAATAATTGAGATTATTGGAATAAATCAAAGGAAACAGATTGACATGGAATTTATAAAAGAACCTCAAAGTGGAATCCGATTGCAGTAGATTGATTTTTCAGAAATTAGTTCTCCATTACAATTGCTCAAAACTCTCCAAGAAATTTCGTGAATAGTGAGTGAGTAGTGCTGCGTGAACAGTGAATATATGCACAGCAGCCGGCCCTAGTGTTTTAATAGAATAAGAGTTTCACTAACAATCCGAACCGGGTCGGAAAATACAAACCAGACCCATAAAATTGACCCAAAACAAATTATTTCTTAATGTCTACAACTTCAACGAATTATTCAAGCCTTCTAAAATCCGAATCATCTTCTGACTCCAACATGAAAGTTGTAGCTCTTTCTCTTATCTTTCCAACGAATATCAGAACGCCTCAATCTGATTCCTGTAGCTCCAGTTATGAATTTTCCATTGAAAGCTGCTAATGCTGAAAATAAAATACGAAAATTAAATAAAGCTAGAAACAAACTTAAATATGAAAACACACTAAAATGGTGAAACTAATGAAATAAACTAAGGAAATGCCTAAGAATAACAGTAGAAGAATGTGCATGAAGATGCACTGATCAATGCTTCCATTAAGGTTGTTCATTTTCAAATCCAACACTTAAAAAGAGAAAGAAATGTTCCCATGTGGAATCGGAGCTGTTAACTTGTTGTGGGCCAATTCAAGTATATAAAAGGATCTTGCGTTGCATATTGTTGAAGAAATGTACCTAATTAGCTCATTATTTGAGCCTAATAATATTGTTGGCCCATTCCAAGTAAAATACTTAACATGTGTATCCATGCGCACACTTGTCTAGTAAATAATAAATGTATATTTAAAATTGAATGACAATCTTTCCTCCTACAATTTAATTTTAATACAATAACATGCATATCATAAGACGTTCTTCTAATGTATTTTTCCCATAGTGTTTTGACACACTATTTTAGAAATAGAAAGTATAAAAAAAAAAAAAAAAAAGTTAAAATTGTCTTCTCCAATTTATAAAGTTTTCATATTTTTTTAATTAATGGTATATGAGAGAGCTTCTACTAATTAACTATTAGAAAAAAAATGATTTTAATTTCATAAACTAATTTCATTTATTCTTAGTATTTTCTTCTCTCCCATGTATCTTTGAGAATAATATTGTGTGCAAGACATGCACTATAATAATTTATGATGCAAAAATGGTCTATGAGGTGGTGCTTAGTTCATGTAACTTGACTGAGCTTAAAAAAAACAAAACAATGACTTAACTGTAAGCTAGTACGATTGGTTTTGGGAGGAGGAACAACATCGTGGGATTTTTATTTTTTTTTGTTACAGTTAGGGGCGTTTAAACCACATCCCACTAGCATCATGTAAAAGGTTAGTTATCTCTCGTAGTGCTTCAAGCAGTACCAAAAATCGATTATCCGATTCTGCCCCAATCCTAACCATCGCGTCCGCACATTTGTTCCCCTCTCTCAAAATATGGTGAATTGACCACATCCAGTCTTCCTAGACCCATTCTTGAATCCTATGCAACTCAACTTAACTCCTTTGAATCGGAATAGCAAACGACTCAACGAAAGCCTGCATGTAAACTCCTAAGCCTCGAAGAAGGGTCATAATCTCCACATGCAAGATATTAATTGACCACAAATCTTTTATGCGAGGCTATTATGACAAAATCATGAGATTTGCATATATATCTTTTCTTTAAATAAATTTATCTAAAAATTTGTTCATTAAATATTAGTTATTAATATTTTATTTTTATCTCTTGATTTGTTTATTCTAAACTATCAAATTGATAGCGGTATGGTTTTATTTTGGAAATTATTATTTAAATATTATATGTTACCAAATTATAGTCATTATATAATAATCTTTTATCATTCACTTTTTTTCTTTTAAAACAAGTTTTATACGAAGATTATATTTTATTAATTTTAGTTGTTATATAATTGTTTTTATGACTTGACTTTTGTTCTTCTAAACTTTAAAATCAATAGCAATCTTAATCATTTTCTAAATGAAATTTTGTATAAATATTATATTTTTATCAAATTTTAGTTATTACGTTATATTATACAAAAAATTATAAGTTTCCCACATAAGGGCTTTGTCTTGTTTTTTCTGTCTTTTGTATTTAACTTTCTCAATCATCAAAAAAAATTGTAAAACTAATATCATTTTATCTAAATTAATTTTATTAATTCTAGTTTTATATAATTAATTTTATTTTGTTGAACTTTGTTCAACTCAATTGTGAAACTTTTTTTCTTGATACATTTTAAATAATTTAAGAATGAAACTAAAACATTTTATATTCGAAGATCAAGATGGTCGAGTAATTATAATTTGGTGAGATGCAATTTCGTGTCACGAGGATTGACTAATTCAGATGTTTCAGAGGTTAAATCAGGGATTCAATATTTCGATCTGCACTTGTATAATTTTGTTTTGGTTTGTAATTAGGGATCCTATCCATCATATATATATATATATATATAGTTTTTTTCCTTTGTAAAAACTTACACTCTACTTCATTTTATAATTTTTAGCTTAGAAATCAAAATTGTGCTCTCTTTTCTGCCTTTTCTTCTTCTTTTTCCTCCATTGGAGCTTCATGAAGATTTTCATGGGGGCTAAACCCGTTTGCAACTCAAGGATCAATGTACTTTTGGGTAAATATGAGTTCCTCTATTCTCAATTTCGAATTATGCTCATGAATTCTCTTTTTCCCTTTTTATGATTTTTAATTTCCTTGTTTAATGTATGCTAATGATTAGATTAGGGAATTGAAACCTGAATTTAGATTAATTACAATCAATTGATTGTGATTTAATACGAAACGTGCGTGAATTTGAGAAATTAGGAATACGATAATGATCCGAATTTTTGTGAATAAATATGAGGTGATTGCTTTAAATTTTGTATTAAATTAAATTTAATGAGCATAAATTTGACATATTCTTGCTAGAACTGTGATTATTTCTCTATAAGTATAGATTTTTGAGTTGTATCTCTTTAATTCCGTTTTCATTTTTTTAAGTTACTCTGTTTGTTTTATTTTTTTTTAAATCACAAAATTCCCCTATTTTGAATTGAATGGAAGGTATTCGATGAATTATATCTTCGAGAAAATGACTTGAGTTAGCCTTATATTGCAAAATTAATTAAAAAACTTAGTTATTGACACGCACTATCAACACCCTTCATATAATTTTATAAATTAAATACTTTATAATTTTTTTTTATATATTTTAACAAATTTATATTTCCGGAATCATGTGTTTTTTTCCTCATAATTTTTTTTTCTTTTCCCCTCACACCATGCTTCTCCCATTTTATTTTTTTTGTATTTTTTTTTTGTTTCATTTGTCATAAACTCACACTCTCACAGTGTTTTTCTTTCTCTCTTCCCTACTAACTCTCAACTTCATTTAAATAAATAAATTCATTTATCATTTAATATTAATAAAATTAATATTAGATATAGAAAATTTTAATTTAATTATACAAAAAATAAAGAATAAAAATGTAAAAGGAAAGAGGAAAAAAGAAGAAGAAAGAAGAAATATAAAAAAATTAAAGAAAATAATATAAAGAAAAAAAGGAAAACATAAAATGAAAAAGAAATATATTTTAAAAGAAAAAAGTTGAGTATAATAATTAATAAAAGAAAAATTATTTTCTTATTGAAAATAGATATATAAATAAATAGAAGAAATAAAAAAAACAAAAAAAATAGAAATTAAGAGAATGAAAACGAAGGAAAAAAGAAAAAAGAAACAACAAAACATCACGAGTAAGAAAATTTGAAAAGAAGAAGGGAGGGCTCAAAGAAAATCTAACATAGTAATATAATGTTTTTTTAAATAAAAATAAAGTTATTCTGTAATTTTATAAAATCATATATTAACGTTGATATATATGTTCATTAAACGACGTGTGGTTGTTCTGTTTGCTAGCATGACATATGTACAGGAACATATCGAAATGTTAATGTATCTGAGACCCACTGCGAAGGCCACGGCCAACCTATAAAGTGTTTCTTTCAAATACTATATTTTTCAACACTTTTAATATTTAATTAATTAATTATAATATATTTTTGCGGTGTAAACCGTTTTCATATTTTGTCAACATCATTTAATTTAATGTGTCAAATATTTAATGAATTTAATTTTTAGGTGTGCAACAATTATATTATTTTAATAATTTTATAATAGATTATAATTAAAATTATTTTTTTAAAATAAATTTGTTGAAAAATAGTTTAGAAATAATTAATTTCACTTTGATATAACAAAATAATAGTTTTTTCATGATAAAAGGGTATAAAAGAATCTTAGAGAAAAAAAAGTTATTGAAAAATAATAAAAATTTATAAATTTTCAGATTATGAAAAATAACTAATTTTTCAAAATATTTTCTTAATTAAAAAAAATTTAAGCTATAATCTCAAAAATGTTATTTAGATTATACCAAAATGTTATTGAAAATCCTTTAAATTGTTGTTTCAAAACATACTCTTATACATTGTATTATTATTTAATTAAAAATTATTTTGAATATATTTTTGCGGTGTAAAACGTTTTCATGTTTTCTATAAAACGTTTTCATGTTTTCTATTTGCCTGTATCATTTAGCTTAATTGTGTTTACTTGTTATTTTAAACGTTGACTTTTATTTTTATTATAATTAATAATTATTTAAATAAAATTAATTAGTTAATTTTTTTTACTACCATTTTTTATTTCTAACTTAAGATTTGGTTTAATGAGTTAATTTAAATATAAAATTGAATAATTTTGACAAAGTTAGAATTGAATCTCTTACCTCCTTAGTTTTCAAATATCAAAGTTGAAGCTTTTATTTATATATATATATATATATATATATATATCTTTCACATAAATTTTATTTATTAACATATATTTATTTATTATTTCTTGTGTTCTTAACCAGAATTTAATAATTTGAATAAAAGTAAAATAAAGGGAGTGATTTATAAAATAAAAAGTGAAATATAAAAAAAAATTACAACTAATTATAAGAGATGTTAAAAAATAAATGAAGAATAAATTAAATAAACTTTTATAAATTAAAAATTTGTATATAATAAATATGTTTAATTTTTGTCAATATAGGACGAGTCATGCAGGTCAACTAGTGACCACTAGTTTGAACAATGACCTAGTGATCAGTTGTCTTGACCAGTTTGGATTTTAAAACTATGATAGAAATATGTCGAAAGAGATGTTAGATACTAAAGTTATTTAAATTATTCTTTCTTTATTTTTTAACATATCATATTATTAGCTGTATTATATAATATATATATATATATATATATATATATATATATATATATTTCACTTTTTATTTTATAAATCATTCCCTTTATTTAATTTTATTTAAATTATTAAATTATTGTTGAGAACACATGAAATAATAAATAAAATTTACATGATATATATATATATAAATATTTCAGAATTATTATCGATTAGAGTATTGGCTTAGTGATTACTTTGGTATTTGAAAACTAAAGAAATGTGGGTTTGAATTTTAGCTTTACCAAAATTCATCTAACTTTTTTTTTATTTAAATTAACTAATTAAACCAATGGATAACTTAAGAATAAGAAAAGGGTAATGATGTCATTAGTAAAAAAAAACTAATTAATGTTATTTAAATAATTATTAATTACAATAAAAATAAGTCAACGTTAAAGGTCAACTCCTCTGAATTAACGAGACAAAAAGTGTTTGATTTTGAAAGTATGAGATCAAAATTACAGATTTGGTAAAGTAGGAGAACAAAAACTACAAATTAAGCCTAAAATATAAATGAAATATATTATTTTATCCAAAAAAGTTAAACTAAAAAGGTGTATTAGATTAGGATTTTAGAATACTATTTTAGTATAAAAAAAAGTTTTGTGAATTTTATAAAAAAGACTTTTTAAGAATCTAAATTTTTTAAGATTTTTTTAAAAGACTTTTGTTATTAAAATTTTGTGGTTTGGATTTCAATTCAATGAATTTATAACATATAAATTCATGAGATTTTAAAAAACTTTGTGCATTCATAAAATTTTAAAGGATCCTTTACAAATTTGGTAAAATAGGGGGATCAAAATTACAATTAAGTTTAAAATATAAATAAAATATATTATTTTATCCCAAAACGTTAAACTAAGGAGGTGTATTAGATTAGGATTTTAGAATTTATAAAAAAAAGTTTTGTGGATTTTATAAAAAAGATTTTTTAGGAATCTAAATTTTTTATGATTTTTTTAAAAGATTTTTGTCATTAAAATTTTGTGGTTTGGATTTCAATTCAATGAATTTATAACTATAAATTCATGAAATTTTAAAAGACTTTGTGCATTCATAAAATTTTAAAGGACCCTAATTCTTTTTGGTCAAGAAACACCTCTAAATCTTCACAACTCACAAGTATGTATCGACTCATCACATATGTAAGTATGTATCAACTTATCACATACGTTGCATAGTATTTATAAGTCTTGACAAATGATAAGCATATATTAATCACCAAAAAGGAGTTAGGTAAACATGCTAACATTCCTTGAAAATTATAAAGGAACTTATGAGCACTTGCATTCCTACTTAGTTTGAATATTCCATCGGCATAGAATCAATTGATTGGGGAGCACGAAAACGTGGGGTGAATAGACTATGGAAGATACGAAAAAGGTAGGAAGGAATAGGATGATGCGTTTCTTTCTATGCTTAGTCAATTTTTTACTTTTTTTTTTTTCTCAAATACTATATTTTTCAACACTTTTTTAATATTTAATTAATTAATTATAATACATTTTTGTGGTGTATTGCGTTTTAACTAATTTGAATGACTAAAAACATATTTAAATTTAACAATGAGAACCATGTATCTTGATAGGTTGATAATTGTTAATTTGAAAATTCTTATTTTTGAGTTTCTTTAAAGAATTCAACGCGTATTTAAATGAGTATTGATAAAATTGATTTTGAATGAAACTGATTTGATTAAAATTGATTTTAAATTAATGTGATTTATGTTTTGATGTTTGTACTATAAAATTAAGTTAAGAGTAAAATTTAGTATAAAATTTTGGATCTAATACAAAAACTATTATGGTTAAAACTAATGACCAATTTTTCACTAAAATCAAATTTTCTGAATCCAACCAGTAAACCAAACACACACTTAATACTTTAAGATAAAAATGGATTGAAATCTTATTCGTTCTTCTCTATCCATTTCTTTCATTAAATGTCTCTCTCCATTAAATATATCATCTTTTATTTTGTTTATTTTTCCAAAAGTTTATGAAATTGAAGGAAATTAAAGAAATGGAGGAAAAATGAAATGTAGAAGATCCATTTCCTAAGAAACATCATAAGGAAACGCTAACTAGACTCTCTTAATAATTCGCCTTTTTATGCACTCCCTCTCATTGGTTCACATGGTTTAAGTTTTTAAAAGCTTCACCTGATTACCGGTTGTGTAGGTTTACCAACTTTTGTATTATTTATTTATTATTATTGAGAACTGGACCGCCTTGTGCTTGTTCGCTGCGGCAATGGCTACTGCAGTGCGTGTTCGTTAATCCGTTATGCAACAATTACATATTTGAATATGCAACAATTACATGTTTGAATTAGTGGTGAAAAAATATATTTAAATTAAAAATATTTTTTTAAAAGATTAGGATTTTTGTTTTTATTTTTATTTTTATTTTATTCATTAAATTTATATTAAAATATATTTACCATATTTATAACTTTAAATCAAACTTGCACGGTAAATTTAAGAATATCACGGTAAATTTAAGAATATCAAAGAATAGACTGCACATTATTGGTTTGCAGAAAGGGAAAATATTAGGGTGAATAATAATAAAAAAAAATTTATGCTCATTGCAAAAGAAAATATCACACTCTTGTTGTGTTATTCTCTTTTGTAGATTGTTACCCCAGAAAAAAAAAAAATGGTCTTCTTGTTTTGGTGTGTAAAGGGAAAAATTTATTCTCCATGGTTATCCCAATTAAACGGGAAGACTTGGCAAATACAAATTTACATTTGGGTGTTTTATATGGAAGGAAAATTTTATACCGTTTAGCATTCCTAGTCTTGTCAAATGTGAGTCACAGTGTAGAAGATATGAAGCTAGCTTGTAAGTTGTAACCATAGTATTTAATAATAAAACAAAAAAATCACAGACAGATTACATAAAGTGCCAAACTGTCAATGGAGATAGTGATATCTCTTTCTATTTTGGAGAAGTACGAAAAAATGTGTTCAGGACTTTGCCTAACTTAAAATAACTGTAATTTTTTTTTTTAGCAAACAAAAAGTATAAGTAATTTATTAATAATTTAATTCATTTATTCTCGAGTGAAATGACAACAGCAAAGACAACTTTTAATACTTCGATCAAATGAGACAACTTCTAACAGTTATGACATTGTTACAAAAGAAAGAGAACAATGACTAATGAGCCGAAGACAATAAAAATTATTATGAAGAGAAAGAACAATGATAGATAAATGACAACAATAAAGACACATTTCAATACTTTGGTAAAATGAGATAGCCCCCATAGGGATGACCTGTAACTACTGCTCATGCTCATGTCTAAAATGCGTATATCAATAATAGTGTGGAGGAAAAAATTGAATTTGGATGTTGTTACAAGAAAAAGGAAAGAATAATGATAGATGAGAAAGCAATAGTAAAAACACATTTAATACCTGGGTGAGGCGAGAAAAAAAAAATTAGAGAACAAAACTTACTAAGGGAGAAAGAGAAACCCAACAACGAGATAACAACAATAGAGAAACCTTTCAAATTTCATACTTTGCTAAAGTTAGACAACACCTAACAATGATGGCATAGGAATTGCATATTGCTCAAGTATGAGATAACACCCAACAATGCCGGCCTAAAAATTGCACAATATCAAAATCTAAAATTACTCAAAGTGAACAGCAGACACCAGTAGAATTTGAATGGAAAGGGTATCTAATTTGAATGGATCATCTTCACTTTCTACGAAATTTACTTACCATACAAATGCAGAACCAAACATGTTATTCACAATTGTGATTGTGTGGTTTGGAGGCAACAATAACCAAGTTATTCAAACCAAAATTGAAAACCTAATCACATAATATGAATCAAAAGGGCTGTTTGGTGCAAAAAAGAAAAGAAGTATATTTTCATTTTCTAAATAGTGTTCTCATTTTCATATTTTTAAATTAAATAAAAAATAAAAACAAGTTTACTAATAGTATAAACTAGTTTTATAAAGTAAGTTATTTTACTTTTATAAAATTATCAAGTAACCAAAATGATGAATTATTATTGGATGATAATGTAAAATGTTCGTGCACCATTAAATGTTAGGGCATGGAACTCTAAAAGAGATTTAATCTATCCGTGTATTCCAATTAAATCCAATTACTATTATGATTTTGACAATTTTGTTACTCATGTTGGCCGTGCTTAAAGGGGCATGAAGCATTGGATTTTGAATATCATCCACCTAGGGACCGTGGAATGGCTCTTTACCAAATGCATGATTGGGACAACAACACAAGAGGAAGCTTTTCTTCTGCGCCTACAAATAATAACTCACATGGTGAAATCAGATTGCATAACATGATTCCTGACATGGAAGAGAATGAAAAGAACCTACAAAAGCCTCTTGTAAAGCAGCAACAAACAAGAGCATTTCTGACCTTGCAATGAACCACGAAAATAGAAAGACCTTATTAGATGAACATATTATAGAGTTTTTGGAGCCAGAAATCCCTATCAACTACTACCCTTCAGGAAAAATATCACTAAAATGAGAGAGAAACAGAAAGATTCTTCAAAAAGAGAGTTACCATCCACTGTCTAAGCAAAGACAACAACCTCACAGGAACAGCATGGGAAGTTGATAATCCCTACCTGATTCATTAGAAGTGTTGCTTCACATTGCTGGTAAGAATTGATTTAAACTATCTGAATACATATATAAGAGAAAATAATGTCCCGTTCTAGATGGTTGAGTTTTTTATTTTCAGTTTCGAAATACAATTTGAAAACAAAATACATTCAATAAAAATAGAATTGAGTTGGTTTTTAACTCATTTTCAAAACAAAAAAATAGATTTTGTGAATTTGGTTTTTCATTTTAAAAAACATACCCTCCCCACCATCACCATTTTAAAATTAGGATGTTGCAATTTTAATTGAATGCATAGAAAAGGATAAGTGTTTATTCTTCTGTGTCAAACACCATTCTTTGAATAGAATAGTAAGCACTTCTCTTATTTTTCTCATTCTGTCTTCAAATTGTGATATTGCAGGAGAAAAATTTGGAGGCTCCAAGCCTACAAAAGTGATTATGATAGGCCCAATACGGAGGCCAGCCCAAGAGGGCAGTCAAAACAACCATTGAGTTTCAAAAATGTGTTTATTAATTAATCCTTATCCTTTGGCAGCTGTCACGCAGCTTTGTATTTATAGCCTTTATGGCTAGCTGAATCATTATGAATAGAGCATTCCCCTTTATTATCATTATAATAGCTTACGAGTAATAGACCTAGTTGGGTCTATCAGATTAGTAGAGAGAATGGAGAGATAGATGATATTAGTGTCATTTGAGATGGGGTTCATCTTTTTTTTTTCTTTGCTGTGACAGTGAAAATTTAAGTTCATAATCTTATCAAATGTCAGTCACAGCATAAAAGATATGAAGCTAGCTTGTAACCATAATTATCATAGTAAAAAAAATCACAGACAGATTACATAAAGTACCAAACTGACAATGGAGATAGTGATATCTCTTTCTATTTTGCAGAAGTACTGAAAGAATGTGTTCACGACTTTTGCCTAACTTAAAATACCTCTAATCTTTATTTATTGTTTTGTTGAGCAAAACAATAAGTATAACTAAATCACTAATAATTCAGATCATTTATACCCTTCTAAGATTCTTGTAAATAATCATGAATTGTTGAAACTGATTACATTAAATAAACTGCAACCATTGATTTTGAGAGAAAGACAACTCAGATAAGAGAGAGTATGAGATTAAATCGCAGCTGTCTTTCAATACTTTAATGAAGTGAGAAAACACTCAACCATGATGGTATGTAATTGCACACGGCCAAGTCTGACAAATGAGTGATGTTACGAAGGAAAAGAAAAAATAATAAGAGATAAGATGACAAGAATAAAGACACTTTTCAATACTTAGTGAAATGATATAACATCTAATAATGATAGTCTACAATTGCACATTGTTCATGTCTGAAATATGTATGTCAATAGTAGTGGAGAGAGAATTGAATTTGGATATTGTTACGAAGGAAAAAGAGAGAACAATAACAAGTAACAAATGACACGACAACAATAAATAGACCTTTCAATACTTGGTGAAGTGAGACTACATCTAACAGTAATGACTTGCAATTACACATTGTCTATGTTTGAAACGTGTATGTCAATAGCAACGAAATGAGAAACTAAATTTGGGCATTGTTAGAAAGAAGAAAGAGAGAATAGTGACTAATGAGACAATAGTAAAAACTATCATGAAGTAGAAAAAACAATGATAGATGAGATAACAACAATAAAAACTGTCATGAAGTAGAAAAAATAATGATAAATAAGATGACAACAGTAAAAACATATTTCAATAATTAGTGAAGTGAAACAACACCCCACAGTAATGGACTGCAATTACACACTATTTATGTCTGAAACGTGTACGTCAATAGCAGCGAAATGAGAAACTAAATTTGGGTATTCTTAGAAAGGAGAAAGAGATAATAGTGACTGATGAGAGGACAACAATAAAAACTGTTATGAAGTAGAAAAAACAATGATAGATGAGATGACAACAGTAAAAATATTTCAATACTTTGAATGAAGTGAGACAACACCCCATATTGATAGACTGCAATTATACATTGTTTATGTCTGGAACATGTACGCTAATAGTAACGAAATGAGAAACTAAATTTAGACATTGTTAAAAAGGAGAAAGAGATAATACTGACTGATCAGAGGACAGCATTAAAAATTGTCATGAAGTAGAATAAACAATGATAGATGAGATGATAACAATAAGACACATTTCAACGATTGAGTGAAGTGAGACAACACCTCATAATGATAGACTGTAATTACACACTTCTCATATTTAAAATGTGTAAATCAATAGTAGTGTGGAGGGAAAAATTGAATTTGGGTGTTGTTACAAGGAAAATGAGAGTGTAGTGAGAGATTAGACAACAATACAAATAATTACACACTTCTCATATTTAAAATGTGTAAATCAATAGTAGTGTGGAGGGAAAAATTGAAGTTGGGTGTTGTTACAAGGAAAATGAGAGCATAGTGAGAGATTAGACAACAATACAAATGCTTTGTGATCATCCAATCTCTAAGGACTAACTACTCAACAACTCATCTACTGGGATCATCTTTACTTGTTTACAAAATTTTCTCAACCATACAAACACAGAACCAAACATGATATGTATAAGTTGCCATTTTATATTTGACATAATTGCCTAACTAAACATTATTATTAACAATTGTGATTATGTAGTTTGGAGGCAACAATAACCAAGTTATTCAAAGCAAAATTGAAGACCTAATCACACACAATGAATCCAAAGGACTGTTTGGTGCAAAAAAAAAAGAGTATATTTTCATTTTCTAAATAGAGTTCTCATTTTCATATTTTCAAATTTAAAAAATAAATAAAAACAAGTTGACATTTTATTTTCCAATGTTGGAAATATTACCGTGGCATCATAGCTGAGTCTTTGCAGATGATACAGTTTGATGGGAAAATTTCAATTCTTAAAGATACTTGTTTCGGTTGCTTACTCGAGATATCTTTCTTTATACTACTCTCTTCGTCTAAAATTTTCATTTTCTATGTAAAGAAACGGAAATAGATGATAAACAAACTGTAAAAGACCCCTTTATCCAAGGATTGAATTTTAGTTACCATTCTACAAGTACAAATGTAAAAGACCCATTTATCCTCAAACATGAAGGTCCAATTTTTTCTCTTATCCTCAAATATGAAGGGTCCAAATTCTACATGTTACAAAGAACTTGTGTTAAGATGAGACAGGGTCTGCAAAACAAGGTGGGGAAAAAAACTCCAGCAAGGGAGAACCTCAACACCATTCCAAGAATGCCATTACACTGTATCATAGAGCCCTGAAATGAAAAAAAGGAAATATTAGACATTTTAATGATCCAGAAATACTTTAGGGTTTGCCGATACTAATAATATAAGCTTAAATAACTTAGGTCTTTGATAAATACTCAGAATTTTGTTATGAATCCTTATAAATTTTTGCATTGGTCTGAATCCATGAATAATACAAAAATTTATCAAGGACTCGGAATAAAATTTGGATATTTATTAGGGATTTAAAAGTTATTTAAGCCTAATAATGATTTGTTAGTTTATGCCATTTAAATGCCCAGCAATCAATGGTCATCTCTAGTTATTTAAGCAGTTTGATATGTTCACCAAATATGTAGTGTAGAGTTTGATGCTCTCCCTATTTTCAACATTTCGAGGGGAAAAACAATAAAAAAGGGTATACATCAAAAAGTGTGGTGCTAGATGCATTTATTTATTTAAAATGTAATGTCAAGATTTTTACTGTTTTCATTATTTGGCCTAGATTTTTCTCAGCTTCTTTCTGGGCATCAGCTCACAAGTAATTGTACTTCTCCCTCTCTTAATGATTTTTTAACTAATGCAAAGTTATTCGAACAACTTGGCAAGCTCTTACACGGATTTCTATCCACGGAAGGTACTAAATCAAATTAACACGGTATACAATGTAAAGAGAAATGGTCCTGTATTACTACCATGAATCAACATAGCATCATTTCACAAATTCAATTGGAAGGCCAACAAGCAGTACTCCCAAATGACTCTAAGTAACACTTTTCAAACAAGCAAACAGTATCCACCAATGTTATCCAGCACAAATGCAGCCACAACACTGCAGCAGTCTGCAATGGCAGCAACACAATCACAATGAGACTGCAACCACAATTTAAAACCTTGAGCTACCTGCATTGCATCACAATTGCAGCTGCATTCACCTGCACTTTGCCTCAATTTTGCAATTGCAACACAGGCACATTTTAAACTTACGATAACTATTTATAACTTACACAACCAATGATCACTTGGAACAAAGAAACAACACCCAACCTATGTTGTCAATAGCAGCCGGAGTGGCACCTTGCCACGATGGAACCCCCTGTAGCGGCAGGCATTAGGGTAGTTGGCTGTAGCAGGCGTGATAGCAGCGTAGCAGTGTGAAAACCCAAAAAAAGCCCTCTGTTTTAGGTCATTAGAAGGGGTAGTTTGGGTTTTACTGTTTCTGCTTCAGTTTACAAAGAGTGAGAAGAAAAGAGAGAACTTCGTTCCCCTAAGCCCTAAGCGCACAAACTCTGTGATCTCCACCGCTTTGTTCTCCGGTGGTGGCTCTGTCTCCGGTGGCGGCTCTACCTCCGGTGGAAGCTTCGTTCTCAGGTGGCAAGTGTCTCTCTTCTCTTTTTCAATTCCAGAGACCGTGTGTCTCTTCTATTCTTCTCTTTTCTTTTTCTTTTCTATTTCTTCTCTTCTTCTGTTCTGTTCTGTTTTCTTTTCTTTCTTTTTTGCTCTTTTACTGTGCATATTAATTTTGTTTTGTTTAAGTATTATGTTTGGTTTTCAATACAACGTTATTTTTATTATTGATGATGATTAGTGCATGAATGTACATGCTATTTTTCTGTTTTTCATATATATATATATATAGATATATTATTTATTGAACATCTATAAAAACATTAGAATAGCGGTCGTCCTGCTATCCACTATCCCACTTTAGGGGTCGGCCGCTCCACACTGTGACGCTGGTATTGACAACTATGCACCCAACATCAATAGACAAACCACATGCAGATGTGACAAATAATTATTAAACCAAGTAAAAACGCAGCCAAACACTCAAGGAAAATAAAGGGAACAAGAAGATTGATTACCCCACATGAAACGAAACAAAAAGATCCTACTTGCTGCAAAGAATAGACAGGAAAAGTGAACAGACAACAGGTTCAAAGTTCATCTGGGTGCAAGCTTGTTAATTCTATAGACCATGGATAACTTAGCTGCAGTAGCAGGTTTCTTTAAAGGCTAAAGCTACTCCTGAGGTTAAAGTTTTTTATTCAACTCTGATACTAAATGGTAAATACTCCCTTTGGTCCTTATTATAAGGCACTTTGGACATTCATTACACAAACCAATAAGAGTAATTAATTTAGTTGGTTGTAATGAATTTTTTACTATTGTAACAATTATACCCTTATTAATAATCATTAGTCTAATGCACCACTATTAATAAAAGCACAAATACTTAAAACATTTAATAAAGGCAACTAATGGAAAGAAAAAATGTTTCATGGGAATTCTAAAATGTCTTGTAAAAAGGACCAAGACTTTTTTCAAAACCCTGCCTTATAATAAGGACCAGAGGGAGTAGTTAACAGGAAGGTCACTAAAGGTTTGATAGTTTATGATGTATAAATGGTAAAAAACCAAGGGCTTTACAAGTCAAGTTGATAGACCCTGTTTCCCTAAACCATTGGGTTTGACCACTTCGACAGTAACACCACACCAGATTTAATTTATTCAATGAACTATATGCCATATTATGTTCTGGGATCTGTATTAAACCCTCCCCAAGTTTACCTAAACCGTTGGGTTTGACAACTTTGACAGGAACAAAAGATAATTTACTAAACAAACTAAATGCTATATGTTTTGGGATTATTGAAAGTCCTATTCACCTATTATAACTAAGCTCAACTAGGAAATAGAATGTAAAATAATCCAAACAGGATAAGGCCCTAACAGGTAAAGCCATAAGAAAAGTGGGAATACAATTTCACATGAACAACTACATATGCAAGTCTTAAATTACAAGTATACTCTAACAAAAGACGTCAAGCTGAAGTTCTCATAACTAAGGAAAACAAAAACTTCTAACTTTTTCTTGCCTAAAAGTCCTAAACTCATTGCAATCCAACAGGGTTGTTTTATTTATTTATTTGCTGAAAACAGGGTTATTTTCTTTCTATCTTTACTAAAAACCAGAATCAAATACTAAAAACCACTAGTTCAATTAGAGGACCACACAACAGCACTCCACACACTCCCAAATCACTCTACGAGTAACATTATTCAACCAAACAATCAGTAATCAGCAACCACCAGTGTTTATTAAAATTGCAGTCCACAAACTCAGCTGCATTTGAAATATTTCAGTTTTGAAGGAGTATGCAAGATGCAACCAAAAGCTTTAAATTGAGAATCGCAACACAGCACAGCCACAACCACATCTGTTGTGATTGCAAACTACATCAGCCTGCAATATGGCCAGCCGCAACAAGTGACTGCAACCACAATCTAAAACCTTATCCCAACCGCATCACAACACAGGTACACAACTGCAGCTGCATTTGCTCACACTTTTTTACCATTTCAATAACCAGAATTTGAAGTTGTGTCAACTGTTTACATCCAACACAACCAATAACCTCTTAAAACAAAGCAACATCCAACATCAATGAACAGATCTCATGCAGATAGGTTTACAATTTGTACCAAACAATCATTCCAAGTGAAAACACAATTAAACACTCAAGGCACAGAAAAAAAAGGAAACAACCGGATTGATCACCCCCCACAAACCAATGGCTACAATTGCAAACTGCACATTGCACATCAACCTGCAACTGTCGCAAGAGAACTGCACCCTGACCACAACAACAACAACAACTACAATTCAAAACCCTGACTCAACTCCATAACAATGCACTCACAAACAGTCATCACACAAACACGCTGATAATCCAATTGCAATAAACAGTCACCAAACCAATTAAAAACACATTCAAGGCAAAATAAAGAGTAACAACTCCCATAAGCCAATTGCAAGTTGCAACTCAAACGCAACAACAATTTAAAACCTTGACCCAATTGCAATCATCACAATGCAATTGCAACAATCACGACACAACCACAGCCACACTCCAATTGTAACAAAAACAAACAATTAAACAATCACCAAACCAGTTAAAATCGCAACCAAGTCAACCAACAAAGGGTTGATTGTAATAGAACAAGTAATATATAATATATACACTAACACTGTAAAAAAATCTTTTACACTGATATCCAATTACAAAACACTACATATATTGTAAGTTTTTTTTGTTGATGCGGGATTTTTCTCCAGTGAGGAATTGGATTTAGGGATAGAGGAGGAAGGAGAGAAGCTCCATTTGTGTGCAAAGAAAGATGAGTTGCTACCCTTGAAGTGATAAGGTGTCCAGAGTTATGAACTTATGAGCAGTATTTCATTAAGGTTACTCAAAGTCAAAATAAAATAAAGAGTTATAGATCTATATATATGTATTCATTCCTCTTAAAAATCCTCCTATTATACACATTGTCTCAAACAAACAATCATCCATAAAACCAATTAAGGGCTTGTTTAGGTATGCTTCTCTAGAAGTACTTGTAGGAGAAAGTAAGAAGACAAAATGAAAAGAGTTTTTGATAAACTGAAATTAGCTTCTGCAGTGTAAGTGTAAAGTAGACTCAATCACAATTTACAGTTTGAATGACTTTTTGAATAATTTTATAAAGTACTTGTGATTGACAGAATGTGTAAAACTACACGGCAAGTGCATCACCCTTTTTCTCTTTGCTAATTTGTACTGATTTCATTTTTTCTTCTTAGGTTTTCTTCATAGGAGTGCTTAAGTTTACTCAAAAACATGCCCTAAGAGCACAATCAACCAACCTCACAATGCAACCAAAAGGAGAACAACAAGATCAATTACCACAAAGAAGCACTCAACGTCCACTGGCATTGAGCGCCATGAGCAAGTTCTTCCCTCCGGGCAAGTACGCAACATTTGGCGACTTCGCCAGTGTGGCAGCGACCTCTCTGGACGCCTCAATCCTCCTGAGCTCAATGAGCCCCATCCCGGCAGCAGCCGTGGCGTCCGAGATCAGCTTCGCGGCGTCGCTCTCCCCCTCGGCCCGGATAATGGCCGCCCGCCTCTCCTGCTCGGCCTTCATGACCACAAACTTCGACCTCTCGGCCTCCTGCTGCGCAACCTGCTTCTGCTCCACGGCGCGGGAGAACTCCGCACCGTAGGACAAATGCGTGATCGCCACGTCATCGAGGAGGATGTTGAAATCCCGCGCGCGACGGACTAGTCCGTCGCGCACGAGCGCCGACACGCTGGGGCGGTCGGTGAGGAGCTGGTCGGCGTTGAACTGCGCGACGACGGCCTTGAGGACCTCGTTCCCGATGGACGGCAGGACCTTCTCGTCGTACTCGAGACCGAGGTTCTGGACGATGGTCGGGAGGTTCTGCGTGTCGGGGCGGGAGAGGACGCGGAGGGTGAGGTTGACCATCTGGAGGTCCTTGGTTCCGGAGACAGATGAGAACGTGTGGGGTCGCGTGCGTATGTCGAAGATGTAAGGCTTCTGGACCCACGGGATCAGGAAGTGGGTGCCCTCGCCGACGGTATCGTCGAGGATGCCGCGAAAACGATCGAAGAGGACGGCGCGCTGCCCGCCGTCGACGGTGTAGAGGGAGGAGGTGAGGAGCGTGGCGCCGGCGCCCAGCCCGAACGCCGCGCGGGCGAGGTTTGTTAGGAAGGACACGGCGGCCTGCTGGCTGCTTCCCATTTTTAGCTGGATATGGGGGAAGAGTGACTAGACGAGGGTTCTGGACTCCAGGGGTTAAGAGAGGCATAGTAATATGGTAAGGGTTTTATTAGTGTCTGAATTTCTGTTATCAGTCCTGAATTTTTTAATGTTTTTATTTTATAGTTTTTTAATTTTTTTTTTTTTATCTTAAGAGACTAAAAGTAAGGATGAATAAAAAAAATAAAATTAAAAGACTGAAAATAAGAAGAAAAAAGGGTTAAAGGAAAGAAGGCATAAAATAATTATATAAGGGTTTAATATTTTTTTCCTTAAACATTTGTAGTTTTTGTTTAATCTCTCCTGTAAAGATAAAAGTTAAAAAAAAAGAGTTGAATTGTGATTTAATTTTTTTTTGCAAATTTTTATTTTAAAAAAATAATGTTATGGTGGTTGAATTTGTTGAATTTATTTAAGAAAAATACTTTATGTTAATTAAATAAGCACTTTTATGTTTTTTTAATAGGTTTGTCTAAAAAAGTTTTTTTTAAGAAACAATCCATTTATGCTTATGCTTCTTAAAAAAATTTATTTTTTTAAAATTACTTTTTTTTAGAATCACTTTTTTTTTTTAAAATTAATCAAAGTTACTCATAATACGGGCTGGTTTGTTTAAACTTATTTGGTGAAATAATAATTTATTTTAATAAAATAAGTAATTATTTAAGAAAATAAGTAATTATCTATATTTTTAGTATGTTTGTTTAAGTGTGTGTTTGGATTAACGTTTGCATAATTTATTTGAAATCAACATGAATTTATAGAATTGATTTGAAGTAAACGTAATTTTAAAAGAATGTGATTTTTGTTTGGATACATGTATTAAACAATTGATTTTCAAATTCAATATTGTTTGGAAACTAGTTATTAAAATTGATTGAGTGGGTAATTACTAAAAGTAGTTTTAGTTATTTGTACATGCGTTTTGTATTGTAATTTGTTATTTATTTTTATTATATTGTTATCTAGAGTATTAATTTAAAAATAAACATGAAGGTTTATATAACAAGATTTTTTTTATAGGAAAGTTAATAATTAAAATATTAGCTTGTAAAATAAAATACATCTCTTTGATAAAAACTTACAAACTAAATTAATATAGCAAACATACATAAAGTAGCAACAATAATAAAAATACAAAAAGATAAATAATTCTTAATAAACACAACTTTGGCTTGCAACAACAATTTTACTTTTTTTTCTTGATTTCATCTCGTACTAAATCTTGAACATGATCCATCTTAGGTAAAGAAATGACATTTAGAACTTGAGTTTGATCCAAGTTAACCGCACTATCATCTAAGTCAAGGATTATGTTTTCATCTTCATAACGACTAAAATCAATATCACTTTCTGCATTCCTTCTAATAAAATTGTGTATAGCCATTGTTGCACAACCTATTTGAACTTGTGTTTGAAGTTTGTACTTAGGCATGCGTCGCAAGATTGCAAATCTATTCTTCCATATCCCAAAAGTTCTTTCAATTGTACACCTTAAACTTGAGTGATAATTGAAAACTTCATTATCATTTGCAAACCCAGATCAACGTTTAAAATTGGGGAGATGGTAACGTTCACATCTGTAGGGACCAATATATTTCATTAGTGTTGGATAGCCAACATCTACCAAATAATATTTACCTATTGAAAAGGTAAAACTAAAAATGTATAAATAAAATTTAATTAAGATTGAAATTCAATTATAGTGATACAAATAAATAATACCTTGAGGAGGATGTGGAAATTTCATGTTAGTAGTTGTGAGAGCATGATCGAAGATTTGAGCATCATGGACAGTACCTTCCCATTCAGCTAATACAAAAGTAAAGCACATGTTTCAATCAGATACATGCATTATATTTTGTGTTGGGATACCCTTTCTTCCAATAAATCTTGTTTGTTGACTAGGAGTAACCACACATGGAACATGTATACCATCAATTGCCCCTATGACATTCTTAAAAAATGGCCAATATCGTGTATCAATTTCTATTTTGGCATAACTATCATGAAACAAAGGATCTTGTGGCCTAATATATTCCACTAATAACTTAAGGCAAGAAATTAATACCTTGTGGAGATGTCTACTTACAGTCTCCCAAGAGTGTTGAAATCTTTCTTGAAGCATTCTATTTCCTATCCCATGGCCAACCATGTTTAAAAGCATTGCAACCATTTCTTCAACTCGCATGCTACTAGTGGGTTTTAAACCATGGTCAACTAATTTAGAACATAACTTGTAAAAAATATGTTTCTCCATACGAAACATCTCATAACAACGAATAGGATGACCTTGCAATATTTCTTGCATCCATGCATGACTTGTTTATTCACTGGTTCTATGTGGTTCTTTACAAAGATATTTTATTGTAAATTGACCAATAAGCCCTCCCACATAAGATGCTTCTTCCATAAGTTCATCATCTTTATTCTTATTTGATTCAAATTGTTCAAGCAATTCATTCATTTTGATCTGTATATAAACATTATTATTTTATAATAAAACATGATACCAAAATAGATTCATCTCAACATACACATGATTAAACACAAGTTCATTAACAAACATAATATGATTCATTACAACATAACACAACATAATATGAGTTCAATGGAACATGACTCATAAAAGTACAAACAAACATTTAAGTCCTAGTACATAATAGTAAGGGTTTATAATTACATCCCTTAACAGACACATCTAATTAGTAACCTTGAATAATGAAGGGTTTTTAACTACATCCCTAAGCCAATGGATCATTTTCTTATCTAATCCTCGCAATGCAATAAACATTTCTCTTGTTGGTTTGAACAACATCAAGTTGCAACATTGTGTATGAAATTTATCATTATTTTGTAATTTATTACTTCCTGAATAGATGCACTTGCCACAACTTTATTACGTAATCTACATGCATCTACAAGCACACTAACTACATCAGCAATTCTTGAAGAGGTAGTTTCCTTCTTCTTGCTCAACTTTTCAATATGATTGATTCTTTTTCTCTTTTCTCCACTTTTTTGGCTACCAATACCTTGGCTAACTATTTCTTGTGAATCATTCAAATTAATTCCCCCTAAAGCAATTGTTACACCAACACTTGCATCTTCACTATCACCAGAGCCTTCCTCTATATCTATGTCAATGTCATCTAAACTTGGACGATAGTCATCATTCATATCAAGAGATAGCATCCCAGATGAGGGAGCCCATTGAAACTCCCAATTAGCAACTACATCCTTAAAAAGTTCAGTTAACTTGTAAGCATATGAAAATCTCTTATTCCTAAATTTGCCATATAGAGGGTTTTCTTGCACATTCACAATTTATCATAGGATAAATACACTAAGCACAAGCTTTAGACTTATAACAATGCATATTTATTTAACACATACCAATTGTTTTTTCTCCCACCATTCATCATTTGCATCAACAATATTTTTCACATTGTCCCATCCGAGACTGGTTTCTTTTCCAAATAATTTATACTTTACTCTCCATTCTCTCCTCAAGTTATCAAACCTGTTCTTAAACTTTGGTTTCTTATAAACCTTTTCAATCAACTCCTTAAATTTGGATGCAATTCCAATCCATCCTTTCTTGATAAAACTAGTACCAAACCATTCTCCTTTGCCCACTTGTTCCAAGCATGCTAAAATAAAGCTTTCAGTTGCTTTTTGGTCCCAATAAGCTTTTTCTTTCTCAGAACTCATAATTCTACATTAAAGATTCAACTTATAATTAAGGAGTAGGAACATTTAAAAGGAGAAGAAAAAGGAATAAAATACAATCAATTATGTGCATTACTTGTCATCTATATCACTTTTATATTGCCATATACATTACAACCAATACACTTTTAATGTCTTATTGCTAGTATAACACATATACCTATTTAACTAGCTTTGTAAGAAATATACTTTCTATGCCTTATTGCAAGCATAACATGTGTAAATGGCTTTTAATGTCTTATAAAAAATTATCTCGATAAATGACATTAAAACTCATATTATATCATAAAACAACTATAGTCATAGTTCAAAAAGTCATTTGAATATTCAAAATAATTTATATACATGAATCACCACAACAAAAAACAATGACAACAAAACCAGCTACTAACAGATCTTACAACCACCTATCAAAGATTAAACATTGATAATACAACCGAAGATTCTATAAAAAAAAAAACTCATTGTAATAATTTTTAAATTATCTTTTTTTCTCTCAATAGTTAGCACTCTCCTTCAATAAACTCTTTCAACAACTTTGCAACAAGTTGAAATCGCATTAAAATGACACTCACAAATTGTAAAATAATAAAACTTGAAAATAATAAAGAATATGAAAAAAAAAAATTAGTAGAGAGCAAAAGAGGATGAAGGTCTTTTGTATAAACAAATGAACATGGGCAAAGTTATATATAACAAAGTGTGAGACAAATAGTAGTTGGTTACCAATTAATTGAAGAATTAAATGGAAGGAATAATTATCACTTCTTTTATTCAAATCTTCTGCAACAAAGACATATCAATGGGTAAAGAGATCTATTTATAATAAACAGCTGAATAAGTGGGTGAAAGACACCTAGGTCAGCAATGACAGAGCAAACACACACGCAACATATGGGTGGGTAAAAGATGCATAGATCGACAACGAATACCACTCTTTTCAACTTTATCATATCTCATTAGTTTCATTTGCATTGAAGATATGTTCATTGACACATAGAAAACAAGATGAGTGAAGGGCAAATATGAGAAAGCAAAGATAGAGATCTAAAAATCGATTATACCTGAACGTGGAAGCAACCCTGAGTAGCTTCAATCAAAAATCGATTTGTAAGTACTGAATCACCTAAAGAAAAATCTCCAAACACCACGGTCAATGATTTTTTCGCATTTGACCACCATGAACACACGTCGAAGAGTTTCGACACACATCCAAACAAGCACTAAACTACTTCTGCTTAAAACAAGTTGTTTTCTATTTATTTAAAGAAGCAAATTCTATATGTTTATGAAATAATCAATTTTTTGATAATCACTTATTTTATAAATACTTATAATTTTAAACAAATTGACCCAACATCATATTTGAAGTCAAGACGACCCAATATGATGGAAAGGGAGTCAAAATTTTAGTTGTCTTATAAAAAAATGTTTTTTGAAAGTTACTTTGTTTTAGAATCATTTCTTTTTTAAAATTTAAACAAACCCATAATACATCGTTTTTGAAATTATTTTCTGAAAGTTACTTTGTTTTAGGATCATGACCGACATAGAGACTTTACTCCCCTTACCTGGCTAGCCTGACAACAAAACCTCATATAATTAAGAATAAATATAAAAGGGCTACCAGAAATTTGGTAGAGCCTCTCCTATAAATAGGACAAAACACATAAGAGCTCTACTTGTGAAATCATATATAAATATATTTAAATCCAATAGACAGTTCATATCACAACACAAATCCTTTACATAATACTCATAGTTTCTCAAAACATTATACGTGCATCATTTATATACAATGCAAGAGAACCCCTTACAACTCCTAAAAAAAGGATTCATTATAAACCTATCTTTGTTCCTAAGTCTATCCTTATAGCTGTAGCTGCATCATACTAAAGTTACCAAAATATACTCTCCATTATAAGTAATGAAAGCCTACCAAAAATATGTACAAATCCTTGATGGATCAGCAAATCCCAAGAAATCTGCTACTCTAACACTTGTGAATTTGAAGGGAAAGAAATGAAAGAGTGGGGTAAGTCATAAGGACTTAGTGAGAGCATAAAATACAAAGTGAACAAAAAGGAGGAGGAAACAACCATTGCATGAGTTTTTCATCCAAAGAATTTAAATGACTTTAAGTAAAAAGAGAAGAAGAAATCACAATTCACTTTTGCAAACCAACATTTCCTCACTTAAGAACTAATTAGAAGTATAGCTACACATCATACACAAGTATAACTGACATTTATACTAACATTCAATTTACTATGTGTACATAGATCACATTATATCTTCGATGTGATAAACGGTAACTATAGAACTACATTATCTCTTCGTTTGCAACAAATGACAATTACAGGATTGCATTATCTATTTATTGCAGTGAACGGTAATTATAGAACTACGATGCTTAGCTCTTAGACTGCATTATCTTCTTGTTGTAGCAAACGGTACTCAATCACAAAACTCACAATGAGAATTTATTTTTCACGTTTAAATCACATTATCAAAACTACTAAGAATCATAATGAATAAGTTCAATGTTATACTTATTTATCTTTCTCAAATACTCACTTGGGAATCAAAATCACAAGGAAAAACTTATCCATAAATTTACTTGTTTCTCATTAAAAATATATCAATAAAAAGTTACTAAGTAAAATAGCTACTCACAACCAAGGAGTATTCAATTCAACAACTTCCTATGTTGTTGGAAGGAGTAACCATAGTATTTGCCACAATCTAAACATGAAAATAAAAGAATTACTTATTAGACAAAATTTATAAATTAGCATACCTAGGGTTTTGAGGAAAAAATAATAATCTCAATAATTACATTTTTAACTTCCTTACAAAGGGAATGGGTTTGAGGAAAGGAACGAAGAGGTTGGAGGGAGGGAGTTCTTGGTGGAATTAAAAAAAAAAAAGAGGGAGTGTGTGTGTGTGAGGGTTTTTTTTTAATATATTATTATTATATAAAAAATGAAATGGGGCATTTCAATGTATAAAAATTTTTAACAATCTTTTTTTAAAAGTTTATTTACGCTCAAATCACGTGCCCCACACTTAAATGTTTCATGGTGACGGTAATTTTAAGCTATGAGAGAATTGAATTTGAAGAGAGTGAAGAATAAAGGCTTGAAGATGATTGAGGGGAAAAGGTGAAGAAAAGAGAGAAAGAGAATGGGTTTGAGGAAAGGGACAAAGAGGAGGGGGGGTTCTCGATGGAATTAAAAAAAGAGGGAGATAGAGTGTGTGTGAGAGGGTTTTTTTTAATATATTATTATTATATAAAAAAAAATAAAATGGGGCATTTCAATGTATAAAATTTTTTAACAATCTTCTTTTAAAAGTTTATTTTTCTAAAAAATAATTTAATATTACTTACTTTAACTTATTAAAATATTACTGGGTTGTTGGGCATTTTTATTGGTTGGTCATGTATGTTGCCGACAAATATAAAAGAGACTCATCATTTTTCTACATTCTTACTTCTACTAGTCAATTTGCTTAACCTTTGTGTTACTTGTCATTGTCATCATATTTTGTCTTTTATGTTTTATTAATTTGAGTATTGTAATATATCATGTCTTTTAATGTAAATTATTAGGGATTTGACAAGTCAATTGATTATTATTTACGCATGCTTATACATTATACGCCTTTTCATGTATAACTATTGGGGTTGTTGGGAATTTTTATTGGTTGGTGGTGCATATAGCTATTAATATAGAAGAGACTCGTCATTTTTTTCTATTTTCTTGCCTTTGTTAGTTGATCAGCTTAACATTGGTTTTACTTGTCATAATCATTATGTTTGTTGTTTATGTGTTTACATTATTGATTTGAGTATTGTAACTTATCACATCTTTCAATGTGTATTGTTAGTGATTTGATAAGTCAATTGTTTGACACTTCAAAAATATAAGGAGTGTTATATTTAAATAATAACCTACAATTAACAAGTCAATTGTCTTTGTATTTATAATTGTTCAAGAAATAAATTCGTTAATTAAATAACGATGTTATTCCTAACATCAATTAAGAACAATACAACACTAAGGTTTCTCATCAAGTACCATCTAAAGTACAGACTCAATAACCTCAAGAAGTGTCATTAAGACCACTAAAGAAAGAAGAAATGTAATTTCATATGATTATGTTATATTTATTTAAGAACATGAATATGACATTAGGTTGATTGAGGAAGATCTAATCAACTTTAGTCAAGTCGTATTGTGTTTTACCTCAAAAGTGGACTAAAGTCATAATTAATGTAATAAAGTTGATGGTTGACAATGACATTTAGGATATTATCAAAATTTCCGAAACTGTGAAACCCATAAGTTGTAAATGAATATTTATAATCAAAAGGGATTAAAAGGGTGATATTTGTCTTGTTACTAAAAATTTTACAAGAAAGAATGCATTGATTATAAAAAAAAAACTTCTTCTCTAGTTTATTAGAAAGACTCTCTTAGGACTATAATGACACTGATAGTTATTTTTGTGTTGATTTGTATTAAATGGATTGGATATAAATATTATGTTTCTAAATAGAAATATTGATAAAACAATTTATGCGGTGCAATCAGAAAACTTTGTTTAAGGAGATTCAAAGTTTGTCGTGTGCAAATTAAAGAAATCTATTTATGGCCTTAAACAAGTTTTCCGTTAATGGTATTACAAATTTCACCAAGATCACCTCTTATGATTTTGAGGCAAATTTGTATATGATTGAACAAAAAGAGTTTAAAAGTGTGCAATTTGTCTTGAAAACTTTTCTATTGGTGCTAGCATGCCTTATTTACATTGGGCTGGTGTTAATGGCAAGGTCACCTGTTGAGGATTTGTATACAGTTGAACAAAAAGAATTTAAAAAGTGTGTGATTTATCTTGAAGATTTTTCTTTTGGTGTTAGCATGCCTTATTTACACCTTGTAAATAGACAATTCTTTGAAGGCAACTATGGAGTTTTATACATTAAAGGGAAAAATTTATTTTTACGTCATTCGCATAATTTCAAAGATATATAAACGTTAACATGTATATGCACGTGTACACATGCATAAGTGTGCGTGCATGTGCACATAGATCTAATAAATCACAAATGTATATTTAAAATCAAACAATAGTCTATTTTAACGTATTTAGCTTGCATATTTCTCCCATTGTGTCAGCATCCACCACAGTTAATATATTTCAAATTGATACTAAGTGAAATGAACCCACATAAAAAATGGTCAATGAAAAATCATTACGCATGTTCATGATTCACGTTGCATCTATAACACTACAATTTGGAGCCACAATTTTCGTACAAAAACACTATACTCAACACAGTAATTTGATGTGTCAAGTTATTTGTCATGAGCACCCCTATTTTATAAAGATTATCTTTAGTAAACAATCTATTCAACACTAATCTTCATACCAAAGATACAACTTTTGATGGAGCTTTCAAAGTTCACAATTTGGAGTAGAATTCATCAGCTAATAGACTATCCCACCCTATCAACACCTCATATGTAGTTTTAACATAAAAGATCTTGTCACTCCCTTGCAGCCAAGTCCAAGAATCCCTATCCTCATTTATAGATCTAATGGATCTAAGGAAAGTGTTTATCTTAAATTCTTATTCTCCTGCTGTTTGATAATTCATTTGAATCTAATTTATTACTTTGTTATTAGTTTTTACTTGTTATTATTTTAGTTGTTAGTGTTCCGTACTTTGTTCATTTAAATTATACACAACAAATCAACTCTTAAATCAAATTAGTGCTAAGGATTGATAATTTTGCTAGTAGTCACATACAAGCAAATCCCTGTGAATTTGATACTGAGATCTTCAGAAGATATGCTTGCCATTACTTAAACGATTTGATACGCTTGCCAATTTGTCAATAATTGTCTACGATAGCAAATAGTCAAGCCCTTTTTGTGATTTGTGATGCTAACATTGTACCACATATTTAGAAGATGAAGATAATGAGTTGGTGCTACTAGCAAGGTCACACATTGAGGATTTGTATACGATTGAACAAAAAAAGTTTAAAAAGTGTGTGATTTTTCTTGAAGATTTTTTCTATTGATGTTAGCATGCCTTATTTACACCGAGCTAGTGCCAATAGCAAGGTCACACGTTGAGGATTTGTATACGATTGAACATAAAGAGTTCAAAAAGTGTACAATTTGTCTTGAAGATTTTTTCTTTTGGTGTTAGCATGCTTTATTTATATTTACACCTTGAAAATAAACAACTCTTTGAAGGCAATTGTAGTGTTTTATGCATTAAAGAGAGAAATATATTTTTATGTCTTTTGCATAATTTTCAAAGTAAAATACATAAGCGTTAACACGTGTATCCACACACACATGTGCATGGGCATAAATGTATGTACACGTGGATTTAGTAAATAACAAATGTATATTTAAAAATGAATGATAGTCTTTTCTTTTACATTTTAACTTTAATACAATGATATGCACGTCATAGAATGTTCTTCTAATGTATTTAGCATATGCATTTCTCCCACCAACCATAGTTAATGTGTTTCGGTTTGATACTAAATAAAAAGGACTCGTGTAGAGAATGGTCAATGGGAGATTATTACGCATGTTCACAATTCATGTTGCATTTAAAACAAGTAACAATTGTTTCATGAAATCCATAAGCACCACATATATCGCAATCTTTAGCCTACAAGGAATAACAAACACAAACAAATATAAATATCTACTACAAAGAATAACTAAGTTATAAAAATAATGTTTTTAATAAAAAAAAATCTTAAAACCATCTATTCACATGTGGAATAAGTAAAATGTATTGCAAACAAGTTAAATTGATGATAAAATACACAAGAACACATTAGAAAAGAGGGGGGGGGGGGGGGGGGGTTGAATAATGAGTTAAAAAACTTTCTCGTAAACATTATTAGTTTACAAATTGCTTTCTTGGATATATGTAAGTTTCAACCAGCAAATATATCCTTGTAAAGCAAAGTTTTGAAAACCTTTCCAAAATAGCACAATAGGCAAAGTGAATATATGTAAGCACAAGATAGCAAATGAAAACTTGTTTTTATACTGGTTCACTTAACCTGAGCTACATCCAATTCTCCTTTAACAACTGTTAAAGGGTTCCAATATAATCCACTGATTACAAAACAAGTATTCTTTACTACCACTTTTGGCTACAAGTATTCTCTATGTCACTACTAGCTACAAGTATTCTAAACCACTTCTGGTTATAAGTATGAATCTCTCCCTGAGATTATACTTCCCAAGTATTCTTTTATCACTAATCCACTCCTGGCTTTCTATACAAATATGTATAAGATTCAAGTGACTCTCAAAGAGAGGATATGAACAAGTATTAAATTTGTTTGAGTTTGTAAAAGATGAGTATTCTCTTTTCTCTCAGCTTGTGTTTCTTGGCTTTTTCTCAAAGTGTTTTGCTTGCTGTACAGATAGATTTGAATGATTTCGTGTTCGTTCCTTAGTCTTCTCGTTGCATGGAAGCATTTTTATATAGTGAGTTTTATGGATTTGAACATTGGAGAAGATAGGCTTCCATTGTCTTACAGAAGAGTATTGAAGTTGCTTTGATTGTGCTTGATGTTATTGGAGTAGGTTTCTATTTCTGTCACAGTTAACTTTTAACTTAAGGTGTGCATCTCAATGCTGATTAGTCTTTTGGCTATACCTACACATTTCACACAATTTAAGACATGCAAGCAAATACGGGGAATAAAAGAAAGTAAGATCAAAAAATATCTCCATTTCTTTTTGTAACAACAGTGCCTTTATTTGTGTAAATATTTAATTATAAAGCACAAATTCCTCAACACATTTAACAAAACAGGTTCTATTCCTACATAGACAGCGTCTAGCTTAACAAACCTAATTTGGTCTGACTAAGCATGGTTTGTTCCTGCACAAACAACATCTATCTTAACAAACATAGTCTGATATGACTAAGCATGGTCTGGCATGACAGACATGATCTATCCTAGCATCAAACATCGTCTAGCTTGACTTTAGATATCATCTGGCCTAACTTCAGTCATTGTCTAGCTTAGCTTCAGACATTGTCTAACTCGACTTTAGACATCATCTGGTCTAACTTAATCATTGTCTTTTTTGAATGTGCGTTGTCTGACTGTGTTCCATACATGGTCTGGTCTAGTACGTATGCATAGTCTGGTCCTAGACTTATGTTGTCTATCCCAAGGCTTCACATAGTCTGTCCGAGACTGTTATATGGTTTGGTCTTAAACTTTGCATGAGTCTTTCCAAGACTTAGCATGGTCTATTGCAGAGCTTATTTTAGTTTGATTATAACGCTTTATTATTTGTTACGAATTATCAGACATTTAAGATGTAAGCGAGAATTTGAGTGATTATACCATTGTCTGTTCTCACTTTGATTTTTTGAAATCACTTAGTCCAAAATCATTAGTTGATCAAATATTATCACATTTATTATCATCAAAACTTATCAAAGTATTAGGGGTCAGACATCATCAAATGTCTTGGTTCTAACAAATGAAGCAAAAATTAGCCTTATACATTTCAGTTTCAGAAGAAGTTTACATTTTAAGATGCAAAACATAAGTTAAACCTATAAAATCAAATGTCAAACTCCAACCAAGACAATGGGAGCTCACATTGTAACACCCCAATTTTCTAAACATTAGGAATATACCATGGGAAGGACCCTTATTAAAGTCTTATATTAATTGTGTTATACAAGTTGTTATCCCTATTATTATAGTAGGTTGCTAGTTGTGTCTTGTACGTATGCATAAGTTTTAAGAGCACGTGCATCTCTATGCGTAGATATATTTATTGTTATTATTATTATTATTATCATTATTATATCCGATATGGGTGTTATTATATTATAATTGTTATTATCAATATTATTAGTAATGTTGTTATGCCATTATTATTAGTGCTATTTATGTAAGTATGAGATTATTGTTAAGATACTCTAGCATTAGAATTAGTGAGAATAAAATGGTAGAGCCTGTGAGGGTGTTAAGGCCCAATAAGGAAATCAACCCACCTAAACCTTACCCATCTAAGTGTCATAAGGTAGGGAGAGCACAAAGCTAGATTAAAGACTTGGAAGAAATAGAAAGAGGAGAGAAGTAATGGCAAGAGAAAGGAGAGAAAGGAGAATGAACTTGGAAGCTTAGGATGGAGCTCTCCTTTGTGGCTTGGTCAAGGTGAGTATTCCTTTCCCTTTGTATTTCCCCAACCCCTCTTGGTAGTAGGTTCACCCACTCATATTCTTCCCTTTTTGCAATCCTAAGTATAGACAGTGGGTTTTCTTTGGGTAATTAAGAGAAATCGAGGCTTAGGTGTGTTAATTAGTTGATTGGGTTGTAATGGTTGATATATCATTTCATTTTGCTCCTCTTTTACGTTGTTGAGAATTAGGAGTTGACCCTTTAGGATTTGAGGATCTTGTTGGTGAGAATGAAGTTGTTAGGTTTGTATGTTTCCTCTACTTTGGATGAACTACGAATGTCTTGGAATGCTTAGATTTTTCCATTGAGTGACTACAATGTTATAGTGAGTTATTCCTTTCTTGTGTTCTTGGTAATTTGGGAATGTTTGAGTTTCTTTGATAAAGTTATATAAATTTGTGATCGTAGTGCGTTGTCTTTACCATATGAAAGTCTTATAAGTGTTAGATAATGTTCTTGAACTTTTGGAGATTGATTATAGTATGAGGAATCCTTTAGGAGGTTGTAAATTCTACAAAAAAGTCATTTTCGACATTCTGCAAAGTATTAGTCTATTCGAGACAAACAGTATATGCACGGGACAGATAGTGTCTACTTGGGACAGACTATGTCTATTGTTGGGCATTGACCTTCTAGTCAAGTGTTGACTGTCTGGCCCAGCATTGACCATCTAGTCAAAGCATTAACCGTTTGGTCCAATGTTGACCGTCTGCCCAAAAGTTGACCATTCGTTGACTTTGGTCAACTTTGAATTTTTTCTAGAAAATGTCTAAAACTTATATTTTGATACGCAAATGTTTAATAGTCCTTTATTATGTAGATGTTTACCTTAAATGCATGATTTACATATAGTAAGGTGTTGTATATGAATACTAAGATATGAATATATAATGTTTGAGTATGTGATATGAGGTGTTGTTGGATGCCATTAAGATAGGTGACCTAGCCTACGAGTTGGCAAGGATGGGCTTGGGTGGTATTCTAACTATGAGTGACCTCGCCTATAAGAGGCGAGGATGGGCTCACTAGTGTGTGATGTTAGGTTCATTGGGACCACTATTTGTTTGAATGTTTGAACATGCATCATAACATTTGAGAGTTGTTGAATAATCGTGAACTAAGAAGGTGGGGGTCACAAAAGGTTTAGCTTGGACCTTGGGAGTTACCTAGTGTGGAAACTCTATGAGCTCATGTTGATCTCGTGAGTTGGAGTGTACTTGCAAAGCTGGGTAGCCTTGACAGTCACATGTGGATTATTCTAGGTGTTGTAGTTTATGTCGAAGGCATCAACATCAGTGACGCTTCTGGGTAGACCACACTCATAGACTATTCTCCTAAGCTAGATATGGTACCACATGAGCATTAAATACAGAGTTAGGGCATGTCATGCACGTGCATAAAGTCTTGGTGTTGTGTGTTGAATTGTTGCTCGAGATTGTGTGGAACATGCTTGTATTTTCCATTTTATGTCATTGTATTGAATGAGAGTTGTAATGACGAGTGGTAATATAAATAAAGGAATGATATATGTCTTGAGTGTGTTGCCATATTATATATTATTAACATGTTGGAATATTTTGGCAAGCGTACCAAATATCGCATAAGTAGTTTAAAAGGAAAGATCCTAGTATCGAATCCACAGGAAATTGTCCGTATTTGACTATTAGTGAAGTAATCAGTTCCTAAACACTAGTTTGGTTTTTAAAGTTGGTTGTTTGTGAAACATAAGTAATAACAGAAATTAAACTAAATACTACAGTTAACACTAACAATAAATAATAAAAATAACAATGTTGATTCAGGACTATGATCGAACAGTTGGCGTGCTTGAGTTTGAGAATGGAATAATGGACATGTTAAGGATTTGGTTCAACCGATTTGCTTCCCATGTAAACATATAAGATATATTCTCCATTCACATTAATAGTTCAGATTAACTTCGATCTAAAAGTGCTCAAAACGTGATCTCTCATCAAATCAAGCCTAAACTGCTCAACCTCACTTCCGATGCCTCGGTAAGTTCAGTTGAGTGGTTTGATGAAGCTTAGAGATCTTTGTGAAGCTAATGGAGTCTATCTTATGTCTAGAAATACACTCCATTAGAGTCCAACCTCAGTTCCAAGTTTAACGGCATTTGTCAATGGCAAGTAAACTCTAAAACATGCATATATAACTGATCAAATCATATAACAAGAATAAAGATAGAGAAATGAACATTAAACTGAATATTTCAATGAATAGATATGAAGAAAAGCGTTTACATGGTCAGCACCTAGTTCCAAGTCCTCAACACTAATAGATTAGCCTCTCATTGTCATGAGAAGCTTTGAAAGGTTACAAAATGGAAGAAAGAGAACAGAGGAAACAGGGGAAAACAACTCAAACTATCCAACCAAGTCTAAATTCCTAAAAATTATTGCAAGTGCAGCTTATATAGTCAAATTCTCGCTTAGCGCAACATTTCGCTAAGTGCAGGACACTACATAATGCATCTCAAAACAAGTGTTCCGCTAAGCGCAATTTTCCGCTCAGCGCATATTTAGTTCGAAAGGAACTTCCGCTAAATGCGATATCACGCTAAGTGATTCTGCAGTTTGAACGAAAAGGTCGCTTAGCGCAATATGGCGCTCAGCGCTTCATAGGTCGCTTAGCTCGCATAGCTTGATGTTGCGCTCAACGAGTGGAGCGCTGAGCAAGATGTGTCGCTAAGCGATATCTGTCTTCTTCTTGTATTCTCCCTTTATTGTTGAATCTAGGCCTACACACATAAATCAGAGTATATTTCTCACAAAATAACTTCCTAAGGTTAGAATTATCAAACTATACAAATCTATATTAAATGATTTCAAACAAAGCTAAAAGTCTTGAGAACATTAGATAATCACTACAAAATATGATGCAATATTTACGTAAATAAAGTGATTATCACATGTCATGGTTGACTTACACAGGAATAGGATAGGTATAGCCGTTATATAATGATTGAGGGGGACTAATAGGAGAATAGTAATAAGACCATGTGAGTTAAGGTGTTTGTATAAAATGTTTGAGAGCATTGATGACATCAAGTTGACTTGGCACAAGGTTATCAAGATGAGAGTGAGGAGATTGGTATAGTCTCAAGAGTGTTAAGTATATCAAACAAGAGGGGGGGGGGGAGAGAGTTGTAAGTGTACATAAAAGTATTGAGTGGAGTCCTTGAATGATATCCATATTGGGAAGCGTAGACCCTGGGATAGAAATGGAAGAATTGATAGATGCCTAGTAAAGATATATTCTTGAAAGATTTATGAAATGGTTGGTTAGGTAAAAGAGGCTAACCTGAACCATAGAGTCCTTGGAGCACTCACTAAGACATTATGTCTCACCCATTTAAGTTCCTTTCTTTTCAAGAAAACAAGTCTTGATAGAAACTGGTGGAGCATGGAACTTCATCTTGGTAGACGTAGCCTAGTTAAGTTGCATATTTCTTTTGTGTTTTGTATGATGTCAAATATATTGGAATAATGTACTCAATTGTATTGCATGTGCTATGTATGTTATACTTTGTAAATTATCAATTTTTGCATTAGATTTCATGTGGACCTATTTAATTATTGTGCTTCATTTGTAAATAGCAAGCGTAGTTACATTAATATCCCAAAGGTTGTTACACATACCAAATCTTGAAGGTTGTTGAAAGTCTATTACATAAAATATTTAACCATCTCACAGTAGCAAAACCATAAATCCCCTTGATTTGATTTGATTAACCTTGAAAATAGTCTTATTCTATCAAAATAAGGGACATGCATTGATGTATGGTAATCCAAATGCTAATTGGGTGAGCTCTGCTTGAGACAAACATTCTATTTAAAGACACTAAATCCCTCTTTGGAGGAAACTTGATATCCAAGAAAAATAAGAAGCAAATTGTAATTCTCAAGTGACGTGGAGAAGCTAAATATGAACAATATTATAATTAACAATCACAACCAATGAGGTTCATATGTGATAACCTAGCAACCTTAAACACACCTTCAAAACTAGTCTTCCAATTGATTGCCACTTTGAAAAGGGTAAAAAAAATGAGTTTTTAAAATCAACAAGCTTAATGCATATATGATTCATACTTTAGAAGTTACAAGCTTGGTAATTCATTAGACAATTAGTTCCCAAATGAAGGACGAATTTTAACAATTAATTTACTCATATAATTATAGTTCTAATTAACATTCTAATGAAAGCTTACCATTCTTACATTTATTACCAAAGAAAAATCTTCAAAATGTAGTAAGTATAAGTAACTATTGATATGAAATTTTGACTCCGGTAATAAACTACACAACACAACACACAGAAGCCAATGAAAAAACCCACTATGAGAAACTAAAAAACACCATTAAACAAATACCTAATAAAGAAAAGTAAAATAATAATAAATAATATCACCTCATGTGAAGATATAACAATGAAGAACAAAGAAAAGAAACTAAGAGGCTTAAGTTCAGCACAAGATGAAAATTGAAAGCTTGGAACTTGATGTTCTAAAGACCTTCTCTAAGGTTTCTTAAATAGGGATCAGAAGATCTAATTCTTATCTTATCAATGAAGATATGATTTGAAAATAAAAGATTTCATTGTAAGAATAAAATGAATTAGATATCATTAAGATTTATGTTATAGCGGATATAATTGATTATTTTTAGTTGTAATAGATTATATTGACACTTAGAAAACAGTTCTTGTTTTCATTCTCAATTGCAATCAATTACACTTTTTCTTGTAATCAATTATAACAAGTCAAAGCCAATTTCTGATATTTTAAAAGAATTGCAATCGATTACACAAAATGTTGTAATCGATTGTTTGTCTTACACTTTTAACACAAACCTAACCTAGCTCATGTTGTTCTTCTCTTTGATTCTTCACTCTCAGAGCTCATCTCTTTGTTCTTCTCTCCAATGGGATCTTGATTTCACCATTCAATCTCCTTGTTCTGGGATGCAATCTCATTTCTTCTCCAGTCAATTTCTACTTAAGGTATTTGACATTTCAAACCCAATTTCTGCTCCATGATTTTGATTTCCTCCTATTTGGATATTATTTGAATGATTGGTGTGTATTTTTTTCTCTTGTGCTGCTTTGTTAGTTTTCATTTTCAATTTTGGTTGTTGATGGGTTTTCATGGTGAAAAAAAGGAAGAGGTTAAGAGTGTAGTGTATGTGTTTGGTTTGTGTTCTATGTGAACTGTGCTTTGTTTAGTAAGCATTACGCCTGCCTATATTAACCCAACACAAACAAAAAGGATAGTCCAAAGTGTTGTACTTTTAAGGTTCTCTTACGGTAGGCTTTAATCTAGTGTAGATATTGATGATCTCCACAAGGCAAACTATTGTACCTAGTATCCAATGTAGTAAGTACTAATAACTCATTTCTTTCTTTTTCCTGCAAATTCAATTAAAAACATTAAGAGTAAAACAATATAAAATGTTGTGTGAAAATGGTGTTGCTAATAATAGACAAAGTTTGTTGTATGGTTTGGATTAATTAATGAGAAGCTTTGTAAAACATAGTGAAAATATTTTTGATGAATGAACCTGTGTGGTCTGAAAAATCCAATCAAGCCTTGCACCAATATAGCACCATAAAGTGCTAGGCCTAATTTTTTATGGTTGTTATCAAATGAATTCTCAAACTTCTTCAGGGACATAGCAACTCCAACTATGGTAAGAAGCATGAAGCATTGAAAGCATCTGTTAGATAAAATATGTTAGACTCTGCACCATGAAGATAGAAAAGAAAAAAAAAACCATATGTATATTAATTCCTAACTAGTTGAGTTCAATGATAAACATAATATTGTTAATTTAAATGAACTAAAGCAATATATAACCTATGGTCTAAAAGGAAAAAAAAAATTATAACAAAAAGCACAATATACAATAAGGTATAAAGTAATAAATCATAGGTATATATAGCCTCCAAACTTAAAAGAACAGAAAATTCATTGCCACTTTAAATGTATAATAACTCCTAATTAGTTTAGTCCAAATGACAATTGTCTTAGGTTTCTAGTTTTGAAAAGTATGTTTCTTACAATCTTCATTCAACTTATATTTTTAAATTTATTATATGCTATTTTTATAATTTTATATATGATCACATTGCTTTTGTTTGGATTTATATATACTTAGTATTGATTTGTAATTATTAAATTTTTATTTCTTAAGCTCAAAAATGTCTCTCAATCAAGCTTATGTGAAAAGGAAGAAAGTTGATTGGAATGATAAAAATATTGAAGTTTTTCTAAAAGTGTGCATTGATGAGGTTTGTGCTGGAAATAAACTTCATACTCACTTCAATAGGTCTGGTTGGACAAATATCAAAGAAAATTTCAAATTGGCAACAAAGTTAGATTATGATTGCAAACAGTTAAAAAATAGGTGGAATAATTTAAAAAATGAATGGCAAACATGGACTAAATTTATGGTAAAGGACACTAGTAATGATTGGAATGAAGAGAAGAATATTGTGGAGGCTAGTGATGCATGGTAGGAGGTCAAAATTCAAGTATGTATATATATAATATTTCTTTTTAAAATAAATTTGTTACTTCATACAATATTAATTAATTCTTCTTTTTTTTATAGGAAAGTCCCAATGTAGCAAAGTTTAGAGACCAAAGACTAAAATTCAAGGATGAGATGAAATACTCTTTAAGGGGAGTGTTACTATCGATTTTGCAGCATATGCGCCATTTGAAGATTTGATACAAGATGGAAGACTCAACACAAGAACAATAGTGACACATGATGATGAGATTGAGATGGAAGTGAATGACGAGGACATAAAAATGACAACTCAAATAATATCTTCTACAACTAAAAGTAAGCAAAGCAAGAGAATAAGAGATGGTAACAAAAAGAAAAGAGACTGTTGATAAGCTTTTATCTCAATTAGGTGAAGTTTTTCAAAATTTGATGGTGAATCTCTTGATGATCCAACTAGCATCAATGCAATTGTAGAAAAGTTGAAAGTTCTACCAGGACTTGTGCTTGGAAGTGATATATTTTTCACAACCACTAAACTTATGAAGAAAAGGGCAAATAGAGTTACCTTTGTTATTTTAAAGGATCTTAAATTGCAACTTGGATGGATAAAGTCTCACAATCCAACACAAATTCTCTAGTTTTTTTTCTATTTGATGTCAAGGATACTTATTAGATTTAATTTTGTTATGTTAGTTGTGTTATGGATCTTAGTTTTTAATTTTGTTTGTGTTATGGATCTTGATTAGGAATCTTGGTTACTAATTTTGGTTGTTATGAATCTTTTTCTCCTTTAAATTTGTTGTGTTATGAATATTGGTTTCATTATTTAAATTTTATAGGATGTCTTCATCTAATGATGACTGTTCATTGATGACTCATCTTCATCAAATCTAGATGATGACCAGACAAAGAAAAAAAGTGTTGGTGTTGGTGTTGGTTATAGCCAATGTTACAAATTACTTCCTAAACTATGTCTTGAAAAGTCCATGTAAAGATTCAACCATGACAAGCTCCCGTTGGATAAATGAAATTCTAAATGATCATTCAATGTGTTGTTATCAAATGCATAGAATGAAGAAAACATTGTTTCTTGAATTATGTGACATATTGCAAAGCAAGTACAACTTAAAGCCAATTCAAAATGTGGGAATTCATAAGCAAGTTGGCTTGTTTCTATACATGTTAAGTTAACCATGTTCTGTCTGTAATTGTGAGGAAAGATTTCAGCATTCAGGTGAAACTATATCTAGACATTTCCATAGTGTCTTCAAAGTTATGAGTATGCTTGAAAAAGACATAAACTAACCTATTGATCCATCATTTAGAGATGTTCCTTCTAAGATTGAGACAGATATTAGATATCATCCTTATTTAAAGGATTGTATTGGTACAATAGATGGTACTCATGTACGAATTTGTGTTCCTCCTCATCTTCAAGCAAGCTTTATTGGTCGAAAAGGTTATACTACCACTAGTCATGGTTGTTTGTGACTTTAGCATGTGTTTCATCTTAGTTTGGGCAAGTTGTGAGGGTTCTACACATGATACTAAAATATTTATGGAGGCTCTACGTAAGCCTATGTTGCATTTTCCACATCCTCCTCAAGGTACTTAACCTTTATATCTACATATATCATTTAAAAACTTGTGTAATAACATGGAGGTATTTTTTATTTTTTTAGGGAGATATTATCTTGTTGATGCTAGCTATCCTACTTTTACGAGTTTCCTAAGGCCTTACAAGAAAAATAGGTATCATCTCCCATAATTCAAAAATGGACCTAGAATTAGGGGAAAAGTTGAAGTTTTCAACTATTATCATTCTAGTCTTTGAAGCACTATTAAATGTGCATTTGGTTTATGTAAAGCGAGGTGAAAGATGTTGGGTAATATGGTTCCTTTTGCTTTAGAGACACAAATTCAAGTCATTATTACTTGCATGTCATTACATAACTTTATTATAAAAAAAAAATCACAAATGTGATGGAGAATTTGATTTACTTGATGAAAACTATGATCATGGAGATAATGATGGAGAAAAAAATGAAGTTGGTCCTAACCACATGGGAAGAACTTGGTACTCAAAGTGTTTTACAAATGGAACAAGTTAGAGATTCTATTGAATATATGTTAACGCATATTTAATTTTTTTTTTTTGTTTCTTTTAATTAACTACAATACTTATATTGTTTCTTTTATTATTGAAAGACAAGGTTACATGTATGTTTATGAGATTGATATGTTTGGACAATTTTATATTGAATAAACATAGTTACATTTTATGTTATAAATTATAATTGCATAGATAATGATCAAATTATTATTAGAAATGTAAGTGATTAGATCATTATAAAAAAAAAATAAGGTATGAATTATATTTTTATGTTGTAATTATTGATGTAAAAAATGGTATAATTGAACCTTTTAAGAGTAAATAATCTAATTGAACCTTTTAACTATAATACTTTTAAAAAAAAGTTAAAGAGAATATATAAAGAAATAAATAATAAATATGTTTTTAATGAAAGAGAATCATTATTATTACTTTTAATTGAATTTAATTAAACATTTTATTTGAATTTTATGTTTAATTGAATTGAATTTAAATTTCATTTAATTTTATGACCTTTTTAATAATTTTAATAAAATAAAAGCACTTTTGTAAATGATCCAAACATTACTTCTCTTATAAGTTCTTCTAAAAAAGAACTTGAATATGTATCATCCAAACACCTAATTAACTTATCTAATAAGAACTTTTCATAATAGAATTTATGGATAAACTCTTCTCTTATAAACTCTAATAGAGTAGTGTTGTCAAACATGCCATAATCTAAAACAATAAATACAATGTTACATTCATTACATGTTTAACATGCAAAACTAAAACCAAAACAAGAATAAAGACTCTCATTTTTCATGTCAATAGTTTAACATGCATTGTGTTTCACACATACACCAATGGGATAAATAATAACTATTGTGAATGAAGTGTTAAAAAACATGTCTCAAATTAATATAATTCATTTAATAATTTATTTATTTCATAAATTGTGTTAAAACTATTAAATTTTTACAATTATTTAAACTAAATAAATCTCATTCAAATTCATCATTTTTTTCTATTTAATATTAATAATCGCACTATTAATCAAACAAAAATAATTTATGGTGTACATTATTTTAGTGTGTCACTTGTGCATCTTGTTCATTCAATTTATGGTGTTGTACCATTGAAATTTGTGTTTTTTTATACATTATACAATATTATTTTACTACATATGTCATTTTTACACAAGAGATTACTTTGTCTTTTTTTTATATTTTGTTATTATTATTGTTATTATCACGAGTTTTATCTATTATTTCTAAGCAAACGTAGCGATGCTAATATCCAATAGGGTCTGCATTCTATCTATTATTTGCACTATAGGTGATCATTATATTTATATTTGAATTTGAATTATTATTTGTACTCTTTTTAATTTATAATAAAATTATTAATGCCATTGAACCTATAAAAATATTATATACAAACAAGTGTTCTAAAAAAAACTATATATATATATACACTTACCAAAAATGTATATAAAATAAAATACAAAATTCATTGATAACGATTAAAGCACAAGATATACACAATCGGCCACAATAAATACAATCAAATAGAAGAAAGTAAAAATTGAAATAGGTCACAAAAAAGAGAAAATATATATAATCAAGCACTTATTTGAATATATATATATATATATATAAATTTAGTAGACATAATATTGTATCACACGAGCTTCATACTATAACAATACATATGTAGTTTAGTGGTAAGTTAAACACCTTCTTTATACTTAATGTTAAGAGTTCTACCATTTTTTATGACAATTTTTTGTATATTTTTATTTGCTTTTATAGTTTATTTTAGGATTAAATATGTTTTTAGTCTCTTAAATATGAAAAAAGAAATTAGTTCTTTTATCATAACACCCTTAACTAAGTATGACATGGCAAGTAGTGTTAAAATTGTTCTTTGTTCAAATCTATGAATGTGATTTTTGGCAGCTTTTAGCCGCCAGGAAATGTTAAAAAATAAAAAAATATTAATGTCCCTAAACATCAATCTATTATATTCAACAATCTATAAATCTCAAATCAATAAAACACCTTGGCTCTTCAATGAGTCACTTTCAAACATTTTGTCAAACACCTTATGTTCACATATTGAATTTTCCACATTGGATTCAAGCAACCACCGTCAATCAAGCTTATTCCAAACAATGAATCTAAGGATGAGTATAACCAAAATCCCATTACATGGGACAAAAAAGAGATTAAAATAAAAACAAAAGATAGGCAAGTTCCTAGATTCATTTACAAATTTGGAGTCTAACCATGAAAATAAGAAAATGGGATTTGAACACCATTTAGATCAAAGAATACGTAAACAAAGAGGTAAAGAAATTCATAGTGGGGTTTGACGATGGTGTACATCTGGGAAAGGGAGAAGTCTGAGAGTGGCGAGCTTTTGGTGGCAGTTGAAAGGGAGCTTGTAGGACATGATGAGGGAGGATTCTTGGCACGTATTATGGCATTGCAAACAATAATTGCATAACACATTTGCATATCTGTCAAAAGGAACAACATAAGACTATTCCGTTGATGACGTCCAATGGTTCTTCTGCTGACGAGCACAACGACCTCGTCAGCCTCTCTCCATTTAGCATTCCCATCAAACAACTTCAAAGAATCCTCATTGTAAATGTTTGTTCTCCACTACATTTGGGAGATCAAAAGAGTGGTGAAACTAACAAAGGTTGGTGAGGACAATGTTGATGATGGGGAGGCAATAGCTCTGCATCATGGGAGGGAGGCGGTGGGGGGTTTGGGATCTAGGGTTAAGAAGGAGTCGAGAAGGAGAGAGTGAGATATGATTAATATTTGGGTTTTTTAATTTTTAAAAAGAGGACTTAAACTCATGATTTTTATTTTTGACATATTATGGGAGATTTTAGTCACCACAAATTGTCTCATTGTTTGTCATGCCATGTTTAATTAACATTGTTTTGACGAAGGGACTAAAAACATCATTTTCCAAATTTGATGGGCTAAAAAATATACCTCATACTTAAAGAACTAAAAACATATTTAAACTTTTATTTTACAAAACTAGTATAGATTGTAATTATAGAGGCAACCAAGTTAAGTCACATAAAAGTCGCACTCACAAATCCACGTGAAGAAAGAGAAAGTCAATCTTGAAAATTGTCAGACATTCTTCAAATAGAGAGAAAGGCAGTTGAGTAGTTGACATTGGACTACCTAAATAAGGCTACCACACAAAAAATGAATATGAAAAAAGATTTAATACTTACCCGATCTAAGTCAAATGTTGGGTTGATGACATGTCAACGATATTAAATTACCTAAACAAGGTTTTCATGCAAAAAATGGGTATGAAACAAGATTTATACTCGCTCGGTTTGAGTCAAATGTCGAATTGATAATGTGTCATAAGTCAATTGTACAAATGATCAAATAAAAGAATTGTCTCAGTCACCAATTTCCAATCCAAGGAGTCAAACCAAGTTTAATAACATTGGTTACATGCACACATGATATTTTGGGAAGCATGGAGTGCCAAGTATGTCATTTTAATGCTATAAGAATTAGGACATGTGTTAATATTTGGCTTAATTGTAATTTTCATCCTATTGATTTAGTAAAATGACAATCTTTATCCTTTTTAATTGTAAAATTAAGTCTCCCTAATTTCAAAAAACACGATTTTGGTCCTTCCTTCTATTTGTCATAGTTGACCGTCTATTTTTTAACATTGACTACTCTAATTACTATTTACACTTCCCTAACTTTTAAATAAATCCCATTTCAAAAACAACTTACCATTAATCAACATTGTACAATGTTTCTCTTTTTTTAGTGCATTGTATACACATAACAATGGACAACAACCAACCTATATATATGTTTGACTCAAACCCTCTATGTAGGGACCAATTATTCATGTCCTAGCTATAACTATGATTATGAACATCCATTATTGACTATCTTGATGCATGGTAAATTATAAAGCATTGCATATAAACCACATGGCTTGTAGCTGGTAGCTACCTAATTAATTGTTAAAATGAAATAGTAGAACTTGACTAATATCTATTTATGTATAACTATATATAAAAGAAGGTTCACTAGGGACACGTGTCAACATTAGGTTAATTTTTTTTTCCTCCAAAACTTCTCTCTTTGTTTTTTTTTCATTTTATCTTTTTAATTCTATACTTTTAAAAAAATCATATTTATACTTATCTATTTATATCTATATCTATCTATTAATATGTCAATCTATTAATAAAAAAAAAGGTTAAAGGTGAGACACATTTCACTTTCTAATAGCTCTTTATTTTCTTTTATATTATTTTATTATTCAATCCTCACTTTTTTAAAGAGAAGCACTTTATTTAATTATTATTTTTACTCTTTTAATTTTTTTTTCCTTAGATCATTTAATATTTTTCTCTTCTTTTTCAAGTTTTTTTTAAAATCTTTCCTCTTGCGTTTACTTCTTTTTTTTTTCTTTCATCTAAAAATAGTTTTAAATTTAAAATTAGAAAAAAAAATATCTACAAATGTATTTTATTGAAATAATAACTAGCAATTTTTAATGAATAAGGATAGGCCAAGAACGGGATGAATTTACCCAACTCTGAATGAGCACTAGGTAAATATAAAATTTTATTCAAGATGAAATTCACACCCAGAAAAAGATAAGAGTGAAAATGATGGTGATAACTATGATGGGAATGACCGGACACGGAATAACATACTCTTTTTTACCTTACTCGGTTATCATGTCAGACTCAATAAAAAATTACATATTTTGATAAGATTAAAATATATTTTAATCTTTCTATATATATATATATATATATATATATATATATATAATTAATAATAGCTGGTTTTACAAGAATTCTCAAGGGTTGGTGGGACAACTACCTAACCCCTGAACAGAAAATATACATCTCTACGGCTGTTAAAAGAGAGGGAGACAGGGCCATTCCTGTAATGGTAGAAACTCTAATTGTAGCAATAATTCAAAATTTTATTGGAGATACTAAACTTTTCAATGAAAGGACTTCAACACTGTTACATAATTTGAGATGTCCTACCTTATGAGATTTTAGATGGTATGCAGATAACTTTATGGCAATGGTTCTTACCAAAGAAGATTGTAAAGAACCATTTTGGAAAGAAAAGTTTATTGCAAGACTACCTCAAGTCTTTGCAACCAAAGTAAAAGAAAGATTAGAGTTAGAATATCCTAATTTATCTATCCATGAATTAACATATGGGAGAATAGCGTCTGTGGTTAAAAACACAGGCCTAGAACTTTGTAATAACTTAAAACTAGAAAATAGAATAAAAAGAAATGAAGCTAATGGGGTTAAAGAACTAGGTAACTTCTGCACCCAATACGGGTATGAAAAACCTTCTCCTCCCTCCTCTACTAAAAGAAAACAATTTAAGAAACAACACTATTATAAGTCAAACAGAACAACCCCTTTTAGAAAAAGAAAATTCTCAAGAAAACCTAAATATTCACCAGAAAAATCTAAGGAACCATATAAATAAAAAATAATCTGCTACAAATGTGGAAGAGTAGGACACATGAAAAAGGATTGTAGAGTTAAACAAAAAATTAATGAATTAAATATGAGTGAGGAATTAAGAGAACAAATTGCTAAAATTCTACTAGAAAATTCAGATAGTGAGTCAAAAGAAGAAGTTCAAAATCTTAGTGATATCGAAAATACAAGTACTAGTTCTAAAGAGGATGAAAGTTGTGAACATTGTGATTCTGAAACTTTTCAATGACAATTTCAAATAAATATGATTAAGAGTGACACGAGATTAGCTTTAGAAATGATAGATAAAATCCCAGATGAAGAAGAAAGGATGAAATACTTAATAAAAATAAAAAAATATGCTTCTAGAGCAAAAAGAAGAAGGAAGTAGTAAGAACCAGAATAATTTTCAAGGTTATGACTTTGCAAAGATATTAAAACAAGCTGAACATCAAAGTAAAAAGGTTACTATACAAGATCTACAAAAGGAAATAAAAGATTTAAAAGAAGAAATTAAATCAATAAGAATAGACCTTCAAGAACTAAAGGGTCAGGTACTTGAGGAAACTAGCAGTCAATCCACTCAAAATTCCGATAAAGAAGATAAAGAAATCACAACGGTAAACCTAATTAAAACACTACAACAGAAATGGCATGTTAAAATTGCTTTAAAAATAGGAAACACATTTCACAAAGATTTTACAGCATTAGTAGATTCTGGTGCTGATCTAAATTGCATTAGAGAAGGATTAATTCCTACTAAGTATTATGAAAAAACTCAGCAAAAACTATTCACGGCTAATAACTTTAATTTACAAGTCCAGTTTAAATTACCAACTGCAAGTATTTGTAATAAGGGAAGATGTTTCAAAAATACGTTTATTCTATCAAAAAATATATAAAAGGAAATGATTTTAGGAACTCCATTCCTTACACAAATCTACCCCTTTGAAGTATCCAAGGAAGGAATTAAAACAAATGAACTAATGTTCGAATTCATAAAACCACCCAAGAGAAAAAGCATCTTAAAAATAAATGAAACCGATTTTCTTAATAAAATTGAAAATAAATCAAATCAAATAACCTTCTTAAAATAAGAAATTCTCTATAGACGAATAGAGGAACATTTAAAGACAAAAAAGGTAAAAACCCAATTTAAAGAATTAACTGAAATCTTTTCCAAAGAAGTCTGTACGGAGGTCCCAACCGCCTTCTGGAAAAGAAACTCGTTTATGGTAAGTTTACCTTATGAGGAAGACTTTCATGAAAGTAAAATTCTCACAAAAGCTCGTCCAGTACAAATGAACAAAGAAACCATTAAATACTGTAAGAAAGAAATCCAAGGTTTCCTTGATAAAGGACTCATTAGGCCTAGTAAGTCCTCCTGGAGTTGTGCGGCGTTTTATGTACAAAATGCTTCAGAATTAGAAAGAGGCGAGCCTAGAATGGTTATTAATTATAAACCACTAAATAACGCACTAAAATGGATTAGGTACCCTTTACCCAATAAAAGAGATTTGATTGGAAGACTTCATCAAGCCACTATCTTCTCTAAGTTCGATATGAAATCCGGGTACTATCAAATCAAGGTTAAAGAAGAAGATAAATATAAGACCGCATTTACATTTCCATTTGGTCATTACGAATGGAATGTGATGCCTATGGGACTTAAAAATGCCCCATTTGAATTTCAAAACATTATGAACTCAATCATAAATCCCTATTTAGACTTTGCTTTAGTCTATTTAGATGATGTGTTAATCTACTCCTCTTCAGTAGAACAACACGTAAAAAACTTAAATACCTTTAAAAATATAATTAAAGCAAATGGAAAAGTTTTATCTAAAAAGAAAATGAAAATAGCTCAAACTAAGATAAGATTTCTAGGGCATGAAATAAATCAAGGCACAATAACTCCAATAGCTAGAAGCATTGAGTTTGTTAGTAAATTTCCAAATGAAATAAGAGATAAAACTCAGTTACAAAGGTTCTTAGGATGCCTAAACTATGTAGCTGATTTCATTCCCCATATTAGAATTATTTGTAAACCTTTATTTAATAAGCTTAAGAAAAACCCCAAGCCTTGGACCCCTGAATTGACTAAGACAGTTATCAAGGTAAAATCTCTGGTAAAAACCCTTCCTTGTCTAGGAATACCCCAACCAAATGCCTTTATGATAGTCGAAACCGATGCCTCAGAGGTCGGATTTGGAAGAGTCCTTAAACAGAAATATCCCCAATCCAAAGAACAGATAATTCGTTTTCATTCGGGGGCGTGGAGTGAAACCCAAATTAAATATAGCACTGTAAAAAAGGAAATTTTATCTATAGTGCTATGTATCACAAAATTTCAAAGCGACTTAGTCAATAAAGAATTTTTATTAAGGGTAGACTATAAGTCTGCAAAAGAAATTTTGGAAAAAGACGTTCAAAACATCGTTTCAAAACAGATATTTGCTAGATGGCAAAGTCTTTTATCTTGTTTTGATTTCAAAGTTGAATTTATAAAAGGAAAACATAATTATATCCCTGATTTTCTAACACGAGAATTTTTACAGGTGGTCGACCCCAAACATGAGGCCTTCGGCCCCTTCATCCACCCTGTCCCTTGATGATTTGGCCCCTTCCTTCTCCAAGGTGGCAGCCAATAAATCCCTAAATAACCTAAGAATCCTTCCTAAATCCCTAAATACTCCTTCCTCTTCCAATAGGTTTTCCCCATTAATTCCTCCTCAGAAAAGCCAAATTATTGATAATTCCCAAAAACCCGAAATTCATAAACCCTTAGACCAACACATAAAAGAGTCATGTCAAAGGATAATTTCCATAGAGCCTGAATTTGATCAAATGACACCGACAGATATTCTGGCTGAATTCTCTCCTGAAGGATGGGGATGGATGCCAAAAGACCAAGATCTAAAGAAGAACAAAAGGTTTTATCAGCTCATCTTGTTAGATACCGGATCTGCTGAAATAACTCCAGAAAAAGACAAAAGGGATCCTTCTGTCGTTAATTATTCAAAATTAAAAATCTTAAAGGTTCTCACCTTGACGGATTGGAACCAAAACCCAATTACTGAAAAGAGGTTTTTTCGACCTTATGACCCTCCTACCTTTAATTATTTTGATTATCAAGAAGCATGGCTTAAGATCCTTCTAGAACCTAACCCTCATCATTCTTGGTACATTACCTTTAAATATGCCCTTCCAGCCAAAATACCGACCTAGTTTCAAGACTGGTTTCTACTTGTAGGGCTTGTAAAAGCCATTCTACCTACCAAGGTAGTCTCAATATATGAAAATTATAAAAAGTTAACTCCCAAATTACCAGTACATGAAAAATTAATTAGCTTTTGCTCAATAATGGGGGTGAGCTAGTTAATGCAGCATTTCTATGAATTCCACCAGTATAATTTAGCTCCTTATCCGAAGGCTTTATGCCGCAAGGTAAAAGTTTTTTTGTGGAAAAAATTCGAAGTTAAATTTCTGAAAGATAAGTTTTCTCATTGGAAGACTGGAAAATCATTCCTTCCCCCTAATCCTGAAATGAAGGCACTCCAACATCCTGCAATGTCTCTACAACTAGCAGGAAAATCTAAAGAAGAGAAAATGCAACACTTGTTAGCGGCCTTGTCTTCTCTAGACTCGGATGAAGAGCAGGAGGTCTTAGAAGGAGAAACCCAATGCAGTAATTCGTATTTAAATAATGAGGATGACTGCTTTGGAATTCAAGAAATTGCAGACTTGGACCAATCGTGACTTGGATCCAAGACAACATTAAAGGTAATTGATGAAGAAACTCTTGGCAAAATAATAGGGGCAGTGGACATAATAACTACAACAGTTGATCATCTTGGCAATACTATCGTATATACCAAGAAAATACCAATTTGGCTACCTAACCAGAGGCAGCTGGCAGACCTTTCCATCAAAGGACTTCTTTAAAAGAAATAATAGGGCCCACAGTGTCACTTCTGTCTTCACAAAACAACAAAGGCGGCGCTCAGTTAAATGCTTTTGAATTTTAGATTGAAATCCGTCTAAGAAATCTGTGTCCGGATTGGATTTCAATAAATTGTAATTTATAATTTTGACATCCGTCTGTGGTTGTCATGCTATAAATAGGTGAGTTGAAGAGTTGAGAGATACAACTCTCCTAAGCCATAAACTCTCTTCTCTCTCTCTACCCTATTGTAACCTTTAAAAGCTCTTTCTCTTGTAAGTCTGTCTCTTTCAATAAATGTTTTGTCAATACCAACGAACTGTTTAAGTAATTGTTGTTTTATTGTTACATTTACTTTTACCTTCCGCCATATCTTATTTTGTTACTATGCATATTTACAATTATCATTATACATTTTTTTTAAAATAATTACATATTAAATATGATTAAAATATTTTATCTTTTAATTGTTATTTTTTATTTTAATCTTATTTTTTAAATTAAAAAATACTTTAATCCATTACACGGTTTGGTTAACTGCCCGTTAAATTATATAAACAATGACAAAAGTTGTCGTGGGTATGAGAGTTTTTCATGGTGGAAAAAAAAATTGTCTGTCAAGTAGGACCACGGCTACTGTGGAGAAGCATTATAAATTGCCTATTGTGGAACACTTGTACCTCATCCACATGTAGATATGGTGCACCTTCAGTACCAGATTATTTTTCTTCTTTCTTTTCACTTTCCCTTCACCTTCTTTCGTTTATCGATGGGTTCATTATCATTCACCGTTACCGGAGGTGAGTCCCGGCGATGGTGACCTTTTTTTCATCTTTTCTTTCTCGCTCTAAGACACCCTCAACCTCCCCACTTAAGTTACCCTCTTTTTTGGAAACAGTAATTAGTTTAGTAATTAGTTGGTCAACTTTAAAAAATAAACATAACTGTGACAAATAGATGAAGAAATAAAAATTGTGTATTTTTTAATGACCAAATTTTACAATTAAAAATTAAAGAGATAAAAATTATCATTTTAAAAATTATAATTAAGCCTTAATTTGAAAAATATGGAGTATTAATAGTGTGTATGTTTGAATTTCCATTTAAAAATTTTAAATCCATATCAATAGTGTGCATGTTTGAATTTCCGTTTAAAAATTTTAAATCCAATTTTATAAGAATTTCGAAATACATCTCACGGTTCGCTAAAAACAAAACACAAAAACAAGGGTTATAATGATTTTCCAAATTCAATTTTGGATTTCCAAACAGAAATCCTTTAGAAATCCGAACAAGCAGTGTCATTTTATGCTATGGAGGGGATTCTCTTAGTGACATTACCATTACCATTGTATAATCCTTTCCCATTTATGCTTATAAGACATGAAATGACATGATTTACTTGACATGAAATGACACGATTTACTTTTCTTGCTTTTAGAGTATACATTAGGTTTTTTTATTAATAAAACACAGTAAACTCACAGTCCCTTCTTCCGCCATTCTAGCCTACCTTATAACTGCAAGGATGTTGTGTGGTAGTAGTTTCTAATGGTTGGGCACAAGTTATGCTTTTACCATATTCAATTATAAATAAAATGTTTGTTTATAAAAAAAATAATTATTATTGTAAAGTATAATTACACTCCGTTTGATCCAACTTATTTTCAACTTATAAGTTATTTTTGTATAAAAGTTACTCAAACATCAATTAATAAAAGTTCCTTAAAATAAAAGTTATTTATTTTTAATAAAGAAAAATCAAAAATAAAAAACTTTATAATAAGCTACTTATTTTATTAACGAGGGAATTAAACCTAAGACCCCTTCATATGATTATATTTTAACTTTAAGGAGTTTTTAAGTTAAAAAATAAATAAATATTAACAAACAACTTTTTACTTATTTTTTTAACTCTCATTTTTAACTTTAACTTAAGAGTAACTTATAAGTTAAAAATAAGTCGGGTTAAACGGAACCTTAATTTTAAGTTAAAAAATAAATAAATATTAACAAACAACTTTTTACTTATTTCTTTAACTCTCATTTTTAACTTTAACTTAAGAGTAACTTATAAGTTAAAAATAAGTCGAGTTAAACGGAACCTTAATTGATTGAAAATATGTTTAATTATTATATGTAAAATATAACATGAAAAAATGATAATAAATTTTAATTAATATTTCATATGTATATAATATATTATAATGTTAATTTTAGGTTTGATTATAATTTTCATTCTCCTAAATTTTTGAAATGGCAATTTTCATCCCCCCTATTTTTAAAGTAAACAATCGAATCCCCCAAGTTTTAAAAACGTATAAACAATCGGTTCTTCTCTTACCCAACCCCTCTCTTATCCTCTCTTCTTCACCTTCACGCTTGATCTCTTCCGCCCTCCCTCCATGCACCACCTGTGTGACCTCCTTCCGCACCACCTTTGCTCACAACCATCGCACGCCACTCCACATGCGACCGTCGCTCACCCCATTCGCAACCACTACTCACCCCATCCACAACCTTTGCCTGTGACTACTGTAGGCCACTCCACACACGACCGTCGCTCGTCCCATCCGCACGACCTCCATTCACAACCGTATTGGAGGTGTTCTTATTGTTTCTCATGCATTTAGTGATAGACTCCTGAAGCAATATGTCGGTGCTGATCCAAAAATTCAGGTATGTGTATTATGTTTGGTGACATCCATTCTTGAATATTTTATATAGTTATAGATTCATCTCAACCTATGCTCGTATTGGATGCATATGGTTCACATTGTGTGCTTATTAGATGATATTCAACAATATGATTTATATTTAAATGTTGATTAAAAGTGAGCCAAAGGCATATTGTGCTTAAAATATGAATAATATAGAACCTTTGAATTTTCTACAAAATGAAAAGTAGCAAAGGACTTGCATGAATACACATTGACTATGCACTCCTTTGTGATTGTTTGCACATTGGTCTATTAGTGTCTTGAAATCTTCACAACCTATGTCAGTGAAACAGTATGATGAAGCTGTAAATCTTGACAACTAACCTTGTACAGTAGCATTTTAGAGTTTCTTTTAGTTAAACACCTGTATGTCATGTACAAACGAATCTTCTCTATTTGTTGATGTGCCCTTAAATCTTATTTGTTTTGTCTCTTTCTTTTCTATATATTTAACTTACAATAATATGTTTGTCATTTTGCATGAAGAAAAAGTTGTGAGTTCCGTTGAGTTTCTTATTCGGGCCCAGTGATGGACTATGGGATGTGGTAACAAATGAGGTTTGTACTAATGTTCATTTCTTCCTTCTCATTGATGACTAAAAGAAGGGTGAAAATGGAGCAAAAATAACAAAACAAACTCAAACTCATATATGTAAAATGCTTAAAGAAGTGTTGTTATTTTTCTTACTCACCTAAGTTTTGAAGGTATCTTCAGGAAGCTGTTGCTATGATTAAACCAATTAAGGATTCTAAGGAGGCATCAAAGAGAGGTAGTGCTGACAATATTACATGTGTTGTTATTCGTTTCATAATGAACCAAGGTAGATCCAAAGAGGTAGCAGTAGCTTCTTCTCATAACAGTAGTAGCTCTGGTGAGGGTAAGAATCCTTCAGTTGCAGGTTTGAATGACAAGTGATTTGTGTGGATCCAAAGATACTATTAAGACTTTGTCAAAATCAATTTTATAGTTGTGTTGTACTATTATCATGCAAGAATGGAAATAAAATTCCAACTCGTTATGTATGGTCCTCTCTCTTGCATATAAAAAGTTCTATTCATTTTCTCACTTCCTAGGAAATGTGTGGCCAGAGTTCTCATTGCTACACCTGCTGTATGTAAACGTAGTTCTTTTAGTCCCATACTTTATTTTCTTATTTTCTTAGGGTTAGTAATTTCAGTACTATTTGTCAACATTTGAGAGACTCAAAGTGGAAGAAGGGGTTAATGACTAATCTTTGGTAATGCCCTCTCTATTATTAGATAGTGAGTAGTCATAAAAAATAATTATTTATATTTAGTGAGCTAATTATTTCATTAGTGGATTAACTTTTTGTGTATTTTCTTTTTTATTCTATCCTTTGGTAAAAATATCAAATAAAAAGAATTTAATATTAGTTAAGAATAAAGCTTTCTAATCAAAGTGAAGATGAAGAAATGGTTACCAAAAATAATATCATCTTTATCTATTATCATAGATTATAAATAATCAATAACAATAATAATAATTAACAAAGATGAAAATCAATTTTTAAAACAAGAGGGATAAAAATTACAATTAAATTAATCATGGATCATTATTATTAATTTTAAAAAATGAATAATTATTGTTAATTTTAAAAAATATGGATAATTATTGGTAATTAAAAAAAATTAACATAATATCATTAAAACTAACAATCAACCCTTTAAAATAGATAAAGGAAGATAAAGGAACCAAATTTGTATGTTTTTGAAAAGAAGGAGACCCAATTGTTCACTTTAAAATTAGGAAATGAAAATCATCATTTTAAAAAATCAGAGGAATGAAAATTGTAATTAAACCCAAAATTTATTACATCCAATTGGCAATGATAATGTGTAGGAGTAGGAGTATGAGTATGAGGAATGTACTCTATTACCCTATCTATGTACTTACTTTAAAAATAGCAAGCATTGTAGCACGCGGGTACTAGATCTTAATTCAAATAATGTATTGGCTTCTCACTCACTTCAACAAGACAGTTGAAATGCAAAATATAGAACATTCAATTAAGGGTCAAGGGCATGATATCAATATGGATTCCAAAAACAAATGCTTTAAAACAGCTCATGACCAACCAGTTGCATTAATATTCCAGAAATTTAAGCTACTAAAATCAAGCATCAAATTTAAAATAACAAAACTTGTACTCATCAAAAGTACAACTAGCTCAGTTTAATTAAACAATGGCCTGTGACTTGTTGAGGATCACACCTTCATATTTCACCTGGAACCACTTCATCGAATCCTCCTTGGTAACCCGATGCTGGATTCCTACACGGGACTTGCAACGGCGGCGACGTCCAACACGATAACCAGGACGCTCCAAAACAACAAAGAAGTCCATTCCATAAATACCAGTTGAAGGATCATACCTGAAGAAGAACCAATGTTCAACATAAACAGAACATTTTTTATGATTGTTTATCATTACAATTATAAATGAATTACAATAACATCATACAAATAGGAGAAAAGAAACCAAATTCAGTTGACAAATGATTAAATGAAAATAAAAAATGTTATGCAGAGTTTTATATCAGTTTATAACAGCTTCACATACTGCAAAATAAGTAAATCGATGGAAGAAAAACTTAATTTCATAAAAAACTGTAAGAGATTTCCAGCTTACTTGATTCCCAAATCAATGTGCTCCTGAATACCAAAGCCAAAACACCCGGTGTCGCTAAAGTTTCTTCGCAGGAGTTCATATTCTTTCACCTTCAATCCACTCTCCAAAAGCTGCATTGCCTTGTCACCTCTAACAGTGACATAGCATGCAATCTTTTCATTTCTTCTGATACCAAAAGAACGGACAGTGTACCTTGCTGTCAACAACGACAAATACCAAATAAACACTCAGAGAACAGCCAGTTGCAACTAGAAAAATTGATGTTGTCTTCAGGAATAAGCATCACATCACCTTTAAACATGTTTAGTAGGAAAAAACATACAAACTGAAAGCAAAATCAAAAGCTCATGTGGGAAATATCACACATGATGAGTTTAAAATGGTTTTCAGAAATTAAAAGACCCTTGATTCAATAGTGTATCAATCCAAATATTTAACCAGATTATTGTGTCTTGAAAACAACCCAAGGGTTTCAAGGATCTTCTTCTGGTATTTTCCTTTTGGCTCTAAGCGGCAGTCAGGTGGCCAATGAATGGACCCCTGCTGATGACTCGATAATAGAGCCAAAATATCCCCATTCACGATCCATAATATTGCAGGCAAATGCAGTTTGCAGCCACGATGTAATCACAAAGACTCAAAAAGCCTCGTCATTGTGACATTGCAACCACAATTGCAGTTGCAGGCAGTTGTTATTCAAAATGTTTCACATCAATGACCCCAACCACACATTAATATTTATAAAACTAAGGGTGCTGATTTATTATTAGCCTTCTTCACTCTGTTATCCAAGGACATATCATACACTAAACATCACTAACTTCAACCGGTACATAAATCATGAGGCAAACAGCCACTTAAGCAGTGAACAAGACTAAACCACAAACCCATGCCCAAAACATTCAAAAATCTGAGCAGTGCAAGTTTATTCAAAACTTATAGAATCACAATTGCTTGAAAAACAGACAACTACTTCTCCCAAAAAAAGTAATAAAGTAATACAACCCAAGCCAATATTTCAGTTAGGAAAACAGAAAGAATATGTATATAGTTATATAAGAAAAACATAATTTCTCTGTCCACCCTAGCATTACAGCACACCAAACTAGAGGAACTAACCATACAGCACAAACCAGCAAAACAAAATGAAAAAATAATTCATCAAATGGCAACAAATTTCATAATTGGTTCCACAACTAACCAAAGCAAAGGGTGAAAAGGGTTTAATATGTTTTGAGTCCCTACAAACTGGGCAATATTTGCTTTTAATCTCTCAATAAATAAATAAATTCTCTTTTTTTCCCTCATTCATGAAAATGTTGCATTAAAAGCGAACATTGCCCTATTTTGCAGAAACTAAAAATATATTTACCCCTAAAAATAAGAAGAAAAAGTGAAAGAACCTTTGGAAAACACTGGGGTTTGGCCACTAAGCTGCTCCAACACCTGTAGCAACAAAAAAACTAAAAAAATTTAAAAAAAAAACAACAAAAAGGTTCAAAATAAAGACGATGAAAAAAAAAAGGGACCTTTGCGGCTCTGGTGAGACGATCGCCACTCTCGCCAACGGAGATGTTGAGGACGAGCTTCTGGACCTTGATTTCCCGCATGGGGTTCGAAAGCTTCTTCTCCGAAGCCTATTTTTTTTAGTATTATTTTAACATAATAAAATAAAATTGAATAAAATATGATACTGAACACAAAAAAGGGTTTCGATTGAGAGAGAGAGAGAGAGAGAAACAGAGGGTTATTACTTACCATTGGGAATGGAATCTGAAGAGAAGAGAAGAGAGTAGCAGCGAGCGGCACAAAAGCGATGGGAGTGGGTCTGAGGAGAAAGAAAGAACCAAGTTAATATGAGAGTTGGAGCGGCTAGGGTTTTTCATATGCACTGTTATTACTATAATGCCCCCTGCTCAGTACTCTCATTCTCATTCTCATGGCATGATTAAGAAAGACGAGAAAAAGGGTACTGCAAGGATAAAAAGGGAACGCTAGGTTAGTGTAACATAGCTTTATGTCATATTTCTTTTTTGTTTAATTATAATTTTTATTTCTAATTTTTTAAAATGATGATTTTCATTATCTATTCTTAAAGTAAACAATTGAGTTCTCTTATTTTGGTATTTCCATCTATTTTAAAAAGATTGATAGTTAGTTTTAACGTTTACTCTATTTACTTAATTTTTTTAATTAACAATAATGACCTATAGTTTTTAAAATTAACAATAATGATCCATGATCAATTTAGTTGCAATTTGCATCCTCTTGTTGGTTGCATGAGCTATCGAAGTTGAAGAGAAGGCACTGCAGAAGAGTACAACATTGCGGAGAAGATGAGACTTGGTCGTGGCAGAGAAGACGACACGAGGAGGTTGTGCGGAGTGGCGTGAGGAGTGGAGTTTGACGGTCACGAGCGGAGGTTGTGAATGGAGGTCACGCGTAGAGGTCATGGGTCATGTGCGGAGGCTATGGGTCACAAGTGGAGGTTGTGGGTCGTGCCTAGCCTATGGTGGTCGCAAGCAAAGGTGGTGTGAAGGGAGGTCACGCAGGTGCACGAAGAGAGGGTAGAGGAGATCAAGCGCAAAGGTGAGGCAAGCAAAGGTTGCAGGTCGCGCGCATAAGTCATGGGTCGTGAGTGGAGGGCACGCCTGGCTTGCGGCGATTGCATGGAAGGAGGGCGGAGGAGATCAAGTGCAAAGGTGAAGAAGAGAGGACAAGAGAGGCGTTGGATCAAAGGAGAAGCTTCTCGGGAAGGGAAAAAAATTTAGGGATTTGAGCAAAAAGATGAATGGAGAAAAGTTTTTGGCCATTATTTATAATTCAAAAAATTATAGGTAATTACTATTAATTCTAAAAAATTAAATAACAAAGTTAACGTTAACATATTAACAGTCAACCCTTTAAAATAGATAAAATGACCAAATTTATACGTTTTTTAAACTAAAAGACCTAATTATTCACTTTAAAACAAAAGGATGAAAATCACCATTTCAGAAAGGGGATGAAAATTGCAATTAAGCATTTCTTTTTTTATATATTTTTTTAAAAATAATTTTATAAAAATCAATTTACTTATTATATCATGAATGAAAAATTATGATTGTGTAACTATATAAGACTATGTTACATTGTCGCATAAAATGTTAACATAACATTATTTTTTTTGTTTATCTAGTATAAAATAACACTTTATTATTGTAAAAAGTAAAATAGAAAAAATATTGGAAATACACACACAATTTTAATGAATAGAAATAAAATAAAAGAAGTAAAAAGTTTCTTTTACTTTTTTTTAGGTTACTATGACATTGGTGTAGAGTATATCAACCAACATTATTTGTTAGGTTTCCTGTTCACAAATTTTGTACCAAAATCTTGGTAAAAGTTTCTTTTCATTTATTTAGATAAGTAGAAGAAGGAATAAAAAATAAATTATGTAAAATATATTTTTATATAAATAATAAATTAAATTCAACTGAAAAAATTTAAAATTTGTTTTATTTTTAAAACATTTTATAACTTTTAAATTAAAATTAAAAAATTAACCCTCTCTCTTCTTTTCTAAAATTTCAATCAAAATTTACTTTTGAAAATAATTAATAATTATAATTTTAAGCATGCAGACAATTTTAGGATTAACTTGAAACAATTTTTGTTTCATAATTTTTTAAGAATTGTTCCGTAAAATATTCTATTTTGGTTTTCAGCCGGAAAATGAAAATAATACCCGAAACTTTTATATATATATATATCAGAAAAAAAAAAAAACATTCTTTATGATTCCTAGTTCCAGGCTGAAGAAAACTCCATCCAATTTTTCCAACTTTCTTTTCATGCGTTTATATCAAGAAATCTTTTTTTTTGGGAAATCTTATTCAAAGGAATACAATATGAGAATATTTTTAAAAATAAAAATAATTTGCCCTAACGTTAACCACAATAGTAGCATTGAGAATTGAAATCGATTTTCAATAGTCATCTATATGTTGCTATTTCAAGTGTTACTTGACGTGCACGTTTGAAGATACTAATAACAAATGAGGAAGGACATATATCCAACATGACTTCAAATGTTGTTTAAAAAAAAAAAAAATCAAATTATAGTAGAAAAAGGGAAATTCTCAAAACCAAATACACAAAGCACCTCCTACAACCCATGAAACACACCGTTTTCCCTTCTCAAACCCAAAACCAACAGCAACCTTCGTTCCCTTTGCATGTGATTTTCAATAGCTTCCTCCAAACCTACTTTCATCGAGTAACCTAAAATCTTTCACCATTTTGTGTAGTTTTGGGGGTTGGCACAAACGATTGACGGAAGGACAAAAAATTGATGGTGAGACAAACCCCAATCTTTCACCGTTTTGGGAATTTTTTTGAAACCCTGGCTTGGTCTTACCTTGGGTGCGTTCTCCTTCACCTACAGACAAACCATCGTATGACCAAGAAGGAAGGTATTTTCAAAAACTTGCTTTACCCCTTTTCAAAGCTTTAGCTGTGTTGCATGAAATTGGTTTAATCTCATATGATATAACAATCCTCCTTCCTGCAAATTTCTTATTTAGTCCAACAAAAATGAACATAACTGTTTGATTTCGAATTCAAAATCAAATTTGAATTTCAAACTTCATCAGAATCCTCTTATTAGGGGGAGTTTCTATTCAGCAAAATGCACACTTGATTTTCCTATAAATACCATCTTCATTTCCAGTTTTTCACCACCTTCACTAACCCAACTCCTCTTTGTTTTGGATCATCGTCTTCTTCATTCAACCAAATCTTGCTCTTACTCCCTTCCCAACCTCCTCAGTTGCAGCAACAGAAAAATAAAATCACCTATGCTCTTCCTAATAAGAGATTCACCCACAAAATCCATTCATGCTTCCTCCCCTTTCTCAGAAATTCTCATTCTTCTCACTCATAAGTCATTGTTCTAGATTGATTTGTTGTTGTAAGTTATGTGTTCGATCTAATGTCTCAATGAACTTTGAAATTCCTTTTGCCAACATTTTTATGGTTCTAGACTGATTTCTGCATTTGTTCGATCTAATATATTTGTTCCTACACTTTTTGGTCCTATTTGCCACTTATATATTTTTTCAGATACTTGGTTTTGTGACTCACAAAGCATTTGTGTTTTTTTAGGTGCTTTGCTAAAGCGTATCCAAAATAGTTTTCTCCAACCCTAATTGGTCTTCCTCACCACTGGTTTGTTCCCTTTTCCTTTTTTCTAACTATATATTTCTTAGCTTTTCTGTTGAAGCTCTAATGTGCTTTTTAAATTATGTAGTAGATTTATCGTAATTTACTTTGTTTTGATCCATTTTTTATTAAAATGAAAAAAAAATTGTTATAAAAAAGGAAGTCTCATTATTTATTTGTAATTTTGGGTTGCTAACTTCACATTTTTTTTGAATTTAGATTTTGATCTTGCAACAAATATGGATTCACACGAGAACAAATAAAAAAATTGGAACAACTCACACAGCGTTGAGGAAATTTGTCTTGTGAATGGTGGATGCTAATGGTGGATTCAAAGGTTAGTATTTCCATTATTATTAGCATTTTTAGTTACAATTTCCCTTTCTTATTGATGAATTTAGAATGTTCTGAGTTTCCATTCTGATTCTATACATCTATGTTTGCTAGCATTTTCATTAGCAGTTGTTCATTTGTTATCCATGTAATAAATCATTTTCCCCGATTTGCAACAATAACAAATTTTGTAAATTAATTACTATTAGTTTTGTCTTTTTCATTGATTTTTCTTTGGTGTGATTGTTCTCTCTCTCTCTCTCTCTCTCTTTTTTTTTTTTTTTTTTTTTTTCTATCATCAACATTTGAAACATATTCTCTAATTACTATCATCAACCAACTAAAGAGGTTTATTTTATTGGTTTTAGACTGATTTGTAGTTGTAAGTTATGTGTTCAATCAAATGTCCTAATGAACTTTAAAAATCCTTTTGACAACCTTTTTGTTGTTATAAACTGATTTTTGCATTTCAAAGGAGACTTCCTATATACTATGAATTTTGGCTTACCTTTGACAGCAAATGAGCATTATTTTCATGTAACAATTTATTTTCAAGTAAATTCTAAAAGCTACTTTGTTGGTGATTATATTTAGTGTGAGATTTATGCCTTTTTATTTAATGATACTTTATTTAAGCAATATATTCTCCATAGCTGATTTGGTTGGAGTTCAATATATTTGTGGATACACTTTTTGGTCCTATTTGCCATTGATATCTTTTTTCAGATTCTTGGCTTTGTGACTTACTACCGAAACCAATTATAGTCCAAGACATATACCCTGCTAAAATGATTCTCATTTATTGTAAGGATCATGTGTTAGAAGTTAGGCTAGCAATGTAGAATATTAAAATGTATATTTCACACATTGCCACATACTATTATTTTCAGCTTTGATGGAAATCAGGGAGTAAGCAATTTTAACATAATATATATTGTCTAATTAGGTTTGATGGAGATATGAAAATTATATGACTATGATCTGTATTGTAGGCTATAATACACATAAACAAGTTGCATGATTTGTTGTTATGCCCATAACTTCTAATTTATTTATCATGTTTGTCCTTGATTTAATTTTTGAGATTCTTGACTTTGTCACTCACATAACTTCTTTTGATTTTTTTGTAGGTTTAATTGTAATTTTCATCTTCTAGTTTTTTGAAATGACGATTTTCATCTCTTGTTTTATAAGTGAACAATTGGGTCCCTTAGTTTAAAAAATGCACAAATTTAAAAATGTACAAATTTGACCCTTCCATTTATTTTAAAAAGTTGACAGTTACTCTGTTTACTTAATTTTTTTGAATTAACAATAATAGCCCAGACTCTTCTCTTCCTCTTTAGAATCCTAAATTTTTTTCCTCGCAGTTTTGAAGTCTCCCCTCCTCTGAAACCTCCTTTCTCCTCTCCTCTTCTCCTCCCTTCCAGTGTTCGTTACGTGAACTATCGAGGTTGAAGGAAAAGGTGTCGTAAAGGTCACACGAGGCAAGATCGCAGGTCGCAAGAGTCTCACATAGGTCATGTGGTGGTCGTGCGAAGGTCGTTCAAAGGAGAAGAGGAAAGGAGAAGGGAGGCTGTCTCCCAAAGGAGAAGAGGAGAGGAGACTTCAGAACAGGGAAAAAAATTAGGATTCTGAAGAGGAGAAGAAGAGTCTTGGGTCATTATTGTTAATTCAAACAAATATGGGTCATTATTGTTAATTCAAAAAAATTAAGTAGACAGAGTCAATGTTAAAACTAATTATTAACACTTTAAAATAGACAGGGACCACATTTGTGCCTTTTTAAAACCAGACCCAATTGTTCACTTATAAAACAAGGGGATGAAAATCGTCATTTTAGAAAACCAGGGAATGAAACTGCAATTAAGCCTTTTTTTGTATTAGGTGGTTTGCTATAATGCAACCATAATGGTTTTCTCACTGTTGAAATGATTCCCATTGAGGCTTAGCTAACTTTTTGGGAGATTTAAGTACTGTTTTATCATTTAATTTTAGTAATGATCATATATATTGAATTGACAAGAAAATTTTGCACATGACTACACATATCCAAATTGTTAGTATTAAGATGTGTCTTTTTTCTATTGGAATGGCATGAACCTAATGAACTTCTGCTTTGTTTAGTTTTTAAGTGTTTCATTATTTTTTGGTAGCTAAGTAAGTGTTCATAATTTGTTTTGGTGGCTAAAAGATTCACTACTCAATTTTTTTTTCCCAATTCATCAAGCCACTTCAGGATAACTTTGCATAATTTTGATATTGGGAGAGATCTTCCTTCTGTCCAAAGGAAGTAATATTAAATGTTTGCTTTACTTATTTAATTTGGGAAAAGAAAAATTATTTATAATTGTCTAGAATTTGAATTGAGTATATTATGGAACAAATATTGGGATTCAAAATATGCAAGGTAGAAAGAGCATGTGGTCTTTGATACAAGATGCAAAGATTACGTTGTTGTAATTATTGAGAATGCTTACGTTATAAAATTGTGGGGAATGAAACATCTGATTGTGTAATTTTCAGTTTAGGATGGTTAGATGGATGATTTAGCAATAGGTACTAAGTAATAATAACATATTACATTTGTATCTTATATATGATTGGTTGAATGAACACTTGGTTAGCTTTTTAATACTCCTTCTTCTTATTTATTATCACAACAACTGAGTCTATCTCTGAGCAAAAATATATCAATCAAAGAATTATATTTCACATGAAAAGCATGTAAGTATTATACTTTGTTATAATAAATTTATTTTTATCCTGCTTAATATCTATCAAGTTAATATAGAAACTCATCATAAAGTCAGCCAGGAAAACATATGGTAGTGTATAAATAATAAAGTTTAAATATTTTTTTATAACTAAAGCTGACCAAAACAAATGAGGTTTCCAAAATCATAATTATGTATTTGTTTTTTGATTCAAAAACTTCATTTTATTGATGAAAAGTGAATGATATATGATGAATGCATGCAGAAATAGAACCTAGGTACGAGGTCAACCCCCTCTACTTTACAAATGAACTAAGGATGCAAATACCTGGAAAATGGTTAAGTAAAGTGTTTTAGGACTTGGTTGTAGTAGAATTGGAGGTTTTCGGAGTTCCATGAGTTCTTCGAGAATAGCTAGAAGTCTCCTTGAAGTTCAACCAAGGTTTCCTCACCATGTTTCATCGTTTCCAACTGTTGTTTTAAGGCGTTTTGTTATGCTTTGACCTCGTCAGCTCTCCTCTTGGCATCTTATGTCGCTTGCTTCAAGTTTTGTGTCGTCCCCATGAATTCTTGTAGAGCAGAGGGGGGTATTTTCCCTCGTTCCTTTCAGGGAAGTATGATTTGGGTTTAAGCTCGTCATTCTCCTTGACTTTCAGATACGTTGTGTAATGATCGAAGTTTATTGAGCCCCATAGTGGGCGTTAATATTCTGGTTTAGAAATTCTGGAGTGACAAAAAAACTACTTAGAGCATGTGAGAGTGGAAACTAAGAGTCCAAATCTGTCTTGACTTCAAGGTCAAACTTTGTTTATATAGAAAATGATCATATCTTTATCTTTTATTATAGAGATAAAAATATGATCTTTTATCATACATAAAATAACAAATTAATCTAAAAGATAAAAATAATATCTTTATCTTTTCATATTTATCATATAAGATTATTTTCTCGCTTCCTAAGATAAAGATAATATTTTTATCTTTTTACATTCCCAGATTACTCAGCATTTGGTAGATCATTGATCATCTAATCGTTGGAATGATCGAATGATATATATCTCCTCTAGTCTTGAGTGCAAAGCGTGAAAAGGTTAAGCATATTTCTTTGAGGTTGTTAGCCTTTGATAGACTGACAATCGTCCGGTCGTTGAAGTTGAAAATGATCGGACCGTACAATATGTCTAGTATGTTTAACTTTCAAGAGCTGATTTTTCAATTAATAGCTGTAGTACTCTTCAGTCTTCACTTTATTCTCAAAGGAAAATCCCGCACCAAGAGTTGAGACTAAGTGTGTGTTTGGTTTGACATTACAACTAGTTAAGCATGAGAGTTGAGACTTATAGTTGCTTTTGCATCACTTTTGATGTGATTTTGCTTTAAACGTAGATCTTTGATGTCAAACCAAACATGCACTAATTACATCTCCTTGAGCTAATTTTAAATCCTGATTGCGTAGATAAAATTGAATAATAGATTACCTTTTGAAATGGGGCAACTTGGTTCCTCTGCAACTTGAGATGGAAACTTTGAAAGCAAGGCACTGCATCTTATGGATCAGCTCAAAAACACAAACATCCCCGACATTCAAATTGTTTCCTGATGCAAATTTGTTCCATCCTTCAGTAATTCTAGGAGCAGAACAAAAAGCAGGCCAACTTCTCCCATCCAACCCCTCAAGGAGCACAACTGCTTGTGTCCTCTTCAAATACTGTTCTACAAATTCTGGTGGTATTTCCTGAGATGTTTTTTTTTTATTATTATTTTGAACAACGTAAAAATATAAGCACTAAGAGTTATATTTTTGCTGCAACATATCTTATAAAAGAAACTAATCAAATGCAAATGCTCACCAAGTAATCTCTACTGATAAAGGATGGCTTCATGACAAGCCTGAAAGAGGGAGAAGTTAAGTCCTCCACTTTTGGGCATTCAGTACTGTTAAAAATGCCTTCATCTTCTGAAAAATTGAACATGACATGACTATGTTATAAAAAATGAAAAATTAGTTTACAAAAACTAGCTGATATGATCATGACATTACATACATACCATCTACTTCTTGCTTCACAAATTTTGCCTTTTGGACACTCTGATGATGCAAGTTCACTTTCTTAGAAGGTTGAGGTGGTGACACTACTGTGGATTTCTGTCTAGTCTTTTGGCAATGAAATTCCTCATCCGAAACTTCAAAGGAATCATCATTATGAGTAGAATTGGTGGAAGGATAGTCTATTTCAACCGCACTTTTGTCGAATATGTGCACATCAAAATGAGAAGTTCCATTGTATTGAAACAAGAAGTGGCCATGATCTAGAGAATATGTGGAAAACTCCTTCCAACCCTTTTGAAACCAAATCTCACCATCATGGTTGGTCCAATATATTTTCCATTCAGTGCTATCTGGTGGCTTGAGAAACACTTGGTTTGACTTTGACATTGCATCTCCATGTTTTGCAGTGAATCTTGTGGGAGCTTCTGCAGGATATATATTGAAAGAATATGAAGTTGATTGAGGGAAATTAAGTAATGATATATTGTATTCCATGCTCATCAAGACTTGTTCTGTCGATAATCTTAAAGAAGTGAAGTGATGCAGAACTATTCATGTTAAGGATTGAATGAATGTTGAAATCAGATCTGAAGTCAGGCTCAATAATGTGCTTTTGCTTTGTTTTTGGTGAAAACCTTGCTGCTTGAGATGGTTTCAAGTTTAAAATTTATGACTACCACCACAAGACACTGATCAACTCAAGTTTTGTTCTCGTAGAGTCTTAAATTTTCATGTGGAAAGTTTCCTTTTTATTGCATTTGTTTGAAACTAAGAAAGTGCTGATGTAGTTAAAAAATACAAGAAAAATAAACATAAAAAACAAAGAGAATAAAATAAGCATGGTCAATGTGACAGTGGCTTTCTCTTTGATGATACTGCAGTCTCCACTCTCCAGTCCAGTCTGTGCCCTCAACAAAATTGCTAACAACTCAAGACATTTTTTGTCTCATTCTCATCAAATAAAGAGAGCAAATTAAGGCACACACTCAACTTAACTTGATGTGTGTGAATTGATTCTGAGTCAAAAATTAATTTTAGATAATTTTTAACATGTTTAGTTTTATGTTGAAAAAGAATTTATAATTGATTCTCGATCCATTGATTTTGGGTGGATTTCAAAATTTATATTGAATTTTACTTTAAAATCAATTATAAATAAAATCATCCAAAAATTTGTATCATTTCAAAATCAATTCAATCAATTTTATTAAGAAACAATTTTCTTTATTCAAACACACTCAATTCATGATGATGATACTTTTCTGTTCTCGATAATCACAATTAATAAATTATCTGACTCGACTCAACACACACTACTCATTAGGCACTTCTCGGCTAGTTAACCACAACAATACACACATTAATCAGACTCAAATATCATTCACGTTGAAGAATATTAAATGCCACAACCACAAGTTTAAAATTACGACAAGACACTCAAGTCTCAACTCTCAACACAAGTTTTGTCAAGTCTTGTATAGAGTCATAAGTTTCATTTTAATTGTATCAGATTAAACTTTTCCATTTTCATATCGTGACAGAGTTCTGTTCTCACTGAGTCACTTACCATTTTGGTGATACTCAGCAACTATCAGCTACAAAAAGCTCCTGTTCTGATCCACTTTAGCATTGTACCAATTTACAACCAACTTTGTCTCTATCAATAAAGAGGGCACACTCAACTCACGTGGAGCTCTTTTCCCTCTCAATCGAGCACATTGCCATTCTCTCACTTGCTTCACATACATAGCAAATTAATACACTGATCACAACATTGATTCACTATTCAGTACTCCCATCTTTATATGTATCTCTTCTTCAGTTCATTGATCCTGGCTACAATATTTTTTTGGTAGTAGATCATGTTCATGCCTAAACATACTTCATACTTGAATTAAAAATATATTTAAACAAAAAAATAAAACTAATTTAAGAATATCTCCTAGAAGAGGTTGTATATCTTGTTTCTTTTTAGAACTTAAATGTCACATAATTCTTTTACTATGTCCCTTGAACAACAGAATGAATCATCTGCGGTGACATTATCATTATGATCTTAATCATTGAATAAATTTCATAATATAATAAAATATTTTTAAAAATAAAATCAATGGATAGATTTAAAACTGTAGAGAATTCAAGTGTTTTTCCAGAAGGGGATCCATTCCCCTTGAACAAACAACAAAATACCTTCAATCTAGAAATATTGCTTGATGAGACTTTTCATGGATTACAAATTTTACAAGCAAATAAAGATAAGGAACGTGAACAAATAACACAGTTCACTCAAACAATTAAGAAGTAAGACTATAAAATATTCCTCTAAAGATTATAAAATATCAATTTTATATTTTGAAAATATATTCATAAACTATAAAATATCAATTATATATTACAAGAATAAAAAATAATTCAATGATATTTTTTTTTGTAAAACAAATAATAATTCAGCGGTATTTGGTAAAGAAAAAATTATCAATAATATATTCATGTCACCAAATCAACCTGCATCTTACAATATATGATTTTAATTCAAATCGATTTTTACAAATTTGAATCAAGATATAATTAAATTAGTGTTTTCCATTAATCTGATCAGAAAATAATATGTTTATATTATTATTTTAAATGTTCAAATCTTCAAAATAATACAAATTATAATTATCATAATTATATATATTAAAATTTAAATAAGGATAAAAGATAACTAATTTCCATTAAAAAAAAAAAAAGGTGCACGGATGTATATATTTTATTTGTGTATACATATATTTCACCTACTTAAAACAGCTCAGATATTTTATTTGTGTATACATACATATATATATATTGTTTTATGTTTGCCAATTGCCACATTTCAATCATTTGATTACATATTAGTTTTTACTTTTTTCTGTTTATTTTAAAGGGAAAAGAATAAGAGTTCAATAACAAGTTTGAAATTAAAACAGTTGCAATTCAATATATTTTTCTTCTTTTTCTTTTTTCGACAAATCTGTATTCATCCTCTAATACGCAATTTCTATCATTGATGAGAGCTAGTTAATTGGATCTCAGGGGTGTATTTTTATAATTATCTTAAAATAATATTTGATTGATTAATTTCATAACAAAAAAATAGATGGTTTACCTTGTTAAAAGAGCTGTTGAATCAGAGAAACTAGTTGAGAGGGAAAACCTTCAAAAATAGCAAGTCTGATTTTTTGGATGGAAATTAATCATCAACCAAATTGATTGAGAATGGGTACCAATAACATAATCAAGTGCAATTCAAAGAAACTGCGTAAGTTATTTTTAGGCACTTGGTGTGGCATGCATGTTTGTGTGTAATGAAGTTATTGTTAACACTGCTGCTCCTGATATATCAAGTGTGATGATGCATCTAGCTGGCATATCTTTCGCAAACTGGTGTATAATCAATAAGAGAGGTCATGGGTTGATTATATTTGTTTGGTTAAATTATATTTTTGGCCCATCACATCTTACAATTTCTTTTTAAATAATAATCTTTAAAAAAATTGTTTGAAAATCCTAAAAGGTTTATATAAAAAAAAAAGAGTTTAAATTAAGATGGAAAAGAATCAAAATGTTGCATTATTGCTTTAATTTTGTATTTGTTCATGTTCTAGGTAATGTTTCCTCGGTTAGGATTTGAAGTTATCCTGTTTAGAGCATTGAGTGTAATCTGTTATAATCCTCCTTGTGACGGAGTTTTTATGCTTGTCCATTGGGCCTGGGGAGGATCCCACTTGTTTAAGGATCTTCTCCTCTAATTGTGGCGCTGCTCAACTTGTGACGTTGTTCATCATTTATGGTTACTTTGCCTAGGTGTTCTTCTTCATGTTAAACCTAGATGAATAAAAAATCTTGTTCGTATCAGTGAGGAAGGACAAATATCAATCTCTTAGTCAGAAATGGGGTAAAATACTAATCTCTTATCAAAGAGGGGTAAAATACCAATCTCCTTGGTCAGAGGATAAAAATGCCAACCTCTTGATTAGAGAGTGGGTAAAATACTGACCTCCTCAATCTAGGAGGGTACACAATCCTTGAACCTTGAGCGTGTAAGATGAAAAAGCTTACTAGTAGACAAAATATCGATCTTCTATTAGAGAATGGTAAATCGACCTCCTAATCAGAAAGGGTAAAAATATTGACTTCTTGGTTAGAGAGTAAGTAAAATACTGACCTCCTAGTCAGATATAGGTAAAATTCACACATTAACTCTACTTGTAGAATAATACTATTTAAATTGATGTCAATTTCAGCATAATTACATGGTTGAAGAAAACAATGTAACAATTAATGAAAATTTAAAAGAATGTTGCATTCTGACACTAAATTAAATATTTTTTTTAAAGGCAAATGAATATTTTATTAGACAGGAAACGGAATGAAAAAAAAAAAAACCAAATACAACCAAAAGCAAACAGAAACAAATAATCAACCCATGACCATGAGGCACTCTGATGGATTATTACACTAGTTTGCGAAAGAAAATATACAGGCAAGTTTTTTTAATCATTGTTATATAATTTATTTATTTTTAAAACAATATATACTTAAAAAATGTAATTTTTTAAGTTAAAATTTAATTTATAAAAAAAATTAATTAAAATTTGAAATATGTAAAATGTAAGTTGAATAACATGTACTTGAGTATTATATAAAAATATATATTATTTAATTTTTAATAAAATAAAAATATTTATTTAAATATTTTAAAAAATGTTGTATTAAAACAAAGAGTTTATTATTTATACATTATTAGTGTAAAATAATTTTATATTCTTTTTATGTTAATTACACATATTAAAACATATAATTGACCTAAGCAAAAAAAAATTAATAAAACTCGCTATAAAAATATTTATATTAAAAGTTTATATTTTTCAAAATAATAATCTATTTACTGATAAATATATAATTTCAAAATAATAATCTATTCATAAATAAATATATAATTTGAAAATCATTTTTTATTCATAATCCTTTTTATTATACTTATTACATTTAATCTTTAAATTTGTTATATTTATAAGATAATTAAAATAATAATATTTTAAAAGCGTCATAAAATAATAACGATAGGGCAAATTCAAAAATAATTTTTTATTTAAATTAGACGATAATGTTTGTTTTTATTTTTTATTGAAGTCTATGGAGTATAAGGAAGATCCCATCATCCCAACTAAATTGATACTATCATGAGATTAACTGAAGACACCCCAACTAAATGTATATAAGAAGTAAAAAAGAAAAAAGAGAGAAGAAGATACAATTTGGGGGGGTACATAAACCAAAACCCCAAGAAAAGCTGAAGACAAAATCTAAATTGTGGGAGTCCACATTTATTTCTAACTATACTATAAAAAAGTAAAAGCTGGCTTAACAAGTAGCCTTAAAATAAAAGATCTATCTATGCTCAAGAGCAATGTTAGCAAAAAATGCACATATTACCCTTTTGATAAAAATAATATCATGACTTTCCACTGATTATACCAAGTGACCATATCTAATTTCTTGAAGAAGCATAAAGTCCTGTGAGAAGTATAAAGCAAAATAACAGCAAAGACTGCTTTTGTGACAAACTTGCATTCCTAAGTTTAGAGGAAATTTCTTAAAGCCAAAGGTGTGGTTAGCTGCCTTAGCTAAGGTAACTGGTTCCAAAGAACCGAGCCCAAACAAGATAGGAGTGATGAGCTTCCAAAGCTGCTACAATATAGCTGCAGCACACAACACATTAAGTGAGTAGATCCCAAGTAGATTAGGCCCAAGCTAAAATAACCAAAGAAGTTAATTGAGTGGCAAATTTAAAAGTTGTCAAAGCTATAAGAAAAAGGTGTTTTAAACTCCCTGAATGACTCCTTGAAACCAAACTCAGCTTGTGCTCTTCAGAGTTCCTTGCAATTAAAGTAATTAATAAATCCAAAAACCCAAAGAATGAAAATAAAGACATGTATCTTGGAGCAGGATTAGGTTGAGTGTTACAAAGACACCAAATACTAAGATATTGGTGCTGGAGGAGAGGCAAAATGTGCCACTCCTTCATTTAGTGGAACCATAAACACAAGCAATTAAAATTGTACAGTATCGCAAAAACCTTAAAATAGCTATATATAGCACCATATACATAGTAGCAGTTTTGATGATAATAGAAAAGCACAGGTTAAATTGATAAGGCACCAGATATATGAAATCCTAGAAGGCCTATTATTGACAGCAATAAACTTAAAGTCGAAATAACAATATATTTTTTAGGAATGACATCAAAATTAACCATAGGTTCAAAATTAGTAGAGCCATAAATCTCAGCCTTGCAAAAACACCAAATATTAGGAATTTTAGAAGGTATATTATGCATAGCAACAAGTTTAGGATCCAGTTTATCAAAATATCTATATAGAATAACAGCAATGTTAAACATTAGTTCAAAAATAAAAACCAAACCAGACTTACGCTTGTGGATCATAATCATTTCTTCTTTGATGCATGCACCTTCCTCAGGTTCTATTCATGTAGCCTTGCATCCTGCCTATTCCTCTTCTTGGTAGTTTTGACCTTGGATTTAGCGGATTCAAATTCTTTCTCCAAAATGCTAACTTGATGTGCAATTTTGAGAGAGTCAAAGTCATTACTTTCTAATGTAGCATCACTCTTAGAGGCCTAGAATTTAGAGACTAACTGCATATCCTTAACTAATTGGAGTGGCAATTGAGTTTCAGGGATTTTCCTTCCTTCTGAGTCAACATCTAAGTCAGAATTTTCATAATCAACACCACTTTAAATATCATCATTACCAGCATTGTAGAATTGATCCTTCTCCTTATCCGGTGGCTTAGTATTTAGATCCTGCAAATACTGAGACATAACATTAGTAACAGCTGCTACAACAGTTTGAGAAACCTGAAGCAAAGAGGCCACAACCTGCTCAGGGGTATCCTTCAATGAAACCTCCATTTAGGGCTGCCCAAGATAACCATTCAAAGACCAATGTTCAGAAACATGCAGAACTAAACTACTAGGCTGAGGAAAACTAGGTAGTGCAGTAGTATAAGTAGGAGTAGATGTAGTAAGTGCTAAAGGTTGAGATTCAGGGATATGCATCAAAAGTTTAGACTGAACAAAAGAAGGTTGCTGCAAAGTGTTAATTATAGGTGTAGTAATAAGCATGGAATGTGCAGCATTATCATTAGATGTAACAATGACAACAGTCATAGTTTTCTCAGGATTAACATTAGATGAATCATAGACAACAAACTCAGGGGCATTATTTTCAGTATTCATAGGGATGCCTTTAGATGAAGGGGTAGATGTGTGTGGAAATACAGTAGATGTATGTGGAGGCTTAGAAGAGTCCTCAGGAGTGTCTATGGGTGTGACAGGTGGGTCAAGAACAGTAGTTTCAAAATCCTTAGGAATGCCTTCAGGAGAAGGGGGAGGATTAGGAATAACATCTCCATCAGAAGCATCCTTGGGGGAATCATGGGCAGCAGATTCAGTATTTGCATTATCATCATAGGAACCAGAGCGATTGCTATCTTCCTTTGCCTCACTGTCATCAGTGCTGGAATCTGTGGTGACAACAAATCCCTCTGCATTAGGATCAGTAACTCTGGTTGGTGTAGGAACCACTTGTTTCCTGACCCTAACATAGCATGGGACAAATTTCATTTTTTCTTTCAAATTACGACAATTAGCAATAGAATGACCAATAATTTTACAATTATCACAAAAATCAGGGAGTTTTTCAAAGGTAATATCAACAAAGAAAATGAAACCCTTTCGTTCAACTAGCACACGTTCTACAAGGGGTTCCTTAAGATCAAGATCCACCAAGACTCGTGTGAAATATCTTAGAGAGTGAGAAGTAGTGGGTTCATCAATCGAAATTGGCTCCCCCACCCCTCTCACAATTGAAAACAAGATCAATGGCCTCCAATACTTCTATGGAAGGCCATGAATGCGAATCCAGCATTGAGCATTGGATTGCTGAACAAGATGCGGATTAAAATCTGCAAACCAAGAGCTTAAGCGTAAAATACTTGGACGAAGATTCCATGAGGAAGCTAGAACATGACGCATATCCTCAGTGTTCTTGAAGGCAAATTCAAAAATATCACGCAGAAAAAGTGGTTATAGCGGTTATTTAATTTAAAGTGGTTATAGTGGTTATTTGGTGTGCAGTTAGTTATAGCACACAAAGTGGTTAGTGAGTTTGAGTCTTTACTAATTGGTTATATATAGCCTGATGTAAGTTTGATAATGCAAGTTCTATTTTTCTAATGAATAAGAACAATAGTTGTGGTTACTGCAATTTCTTTATTTTCACATCATGTATAACTTTGATATGTGAAGATTTTCTCTTCTTTCCTGTTATTCTCGTTTCCGCATTGATATAATATTTCTTTTATTGTTGTCATGGATGAAAACATGAATCCCTTTTTCTTGCACCTTTCAGACAATCTTAGAACCGTTTTGGTTTCTCAAGTTCTGATTGGTGACAATTATGTCTCATGGCGTCGTGCTATGGAAATGGCTCTTGACACTAAGAATAAACTTGGCTTTGTCAATGGTTCGATCGTGGCTCCAGCATCGAATGATCCTTCATATCCACTTTGGCTTCGCAACAACAATACCATTGCATCTTGGATTCTAAATTCCGTTTCAAAAGAAATTACAGGCAGTGTGATTTTTTCTTCTACTGTTGCAGCCATTTGGCAGGATCTTCAAGAATGGTTCCAACAACAAAATGGACCACGCATTCTACAACTTTGCAAAGATTTAATTATTTGCACCCAGTGTGCACTCTCTGTGAATCAATACTTCACAAAACTTAAGACAATTTGGGAAGAACTTGGTGAATTTCGACCAAGGCATAATTGCCATTGTGGTGGTGCACAAAATTTGATTGAGCATCTTCAAAGTGATTATGTGCTCACCTTCCTTATGGGACTCAACGAGTCTTTTCACCAAATTAGGGGACAAATCCTTTTGATGGAACCCATGCCCCTAATTAACAAAGTTTTTTCATTAGTCCTTTAGGAGGAAAAACAAAGAAGTTTCCAACAATGTTAGTGTGTCTGAAACACAACTTGCATATGCCATTCCAAGTGTTGGTTCCAAACACAAATATGTCAAGAAGGATCATCCATTATGTGCTCATTGTGGAATCCTTGGGCACACTAAAGAAAAGTGTTTTAAACTTCATGGCTATCCTCCTGGTTACAAGAAGGGCAAATCATCTCCAATAATGGTGAATCATGTTGACTTTGAGACACCTATGAGAAATCAACAATACCAAAATTTGATTGCTTACATTCAGACTCAAATGGCCCGGAACCCATTTCAAGAGTCCAATCAAGGGGGTTCTAGTGTGGTTGGTAAGAGCTATTCAATCCACTCTCCAATTTCTAATCTTGATTCCAACACATGGATTCTAGATTCAGGGGCATCTTCTCATATTACACATTCTATCCATGCTTTTGATTCCTATTGTTTTGTGTCAAACAAATTTGTTGTATTGCCAAATAATTCCAAGATTTTAGTTTCTGTTATAGGAAAAATCTCTTTAACTCCTAAATTTATACTTGAAAATGTGTTTTATATCCCAGATTTTCATGTCAATCTCATTTCTGTTAGTTCTTTGTTACGAAACTCTAATTATTCTTTGCTCTTCAATGATAAATCTTTCTTGATTCAGGATTCCAAGATGGAGATGGTGATTGGAAAGGGTAACCTTAACCAAGGCCTCTATATCTACCAAACTGCATCACCTTGTTTACAATCTTGTCCACCACATAATATTTTCAATTCTATTGTTACAAACACTCGTAGCTTTTTTACTTCCCATCCCACTTATAATTCAGTTTCCCATAATTTTGTAAATTTGTGGCATGCACGTTTTGGACATGTATTTGACAAAGTTTTATGAATTATTGGTAATAAAGTTCCCTTTCACGCGCCTTCTAATTTCAGTTCTCATTCATGTCAAATTTGTTCATTGTCTAAGTTTCATAGACCTCCATTCACCCTTTGATTTGGTACATTGTGATGTGTGGGGTCCTTTTAAACATTTTACTTATGATGGGAAATGATATTTTCTCACAATTGTAGATGATTGCACTAGATATACTTGGATCCATTTAATGAAGGATAAATCTGAGACATCTTATTTGAACAAGTGCTTTTTTCAGTTTGTCAAAACTCAATTTGGCAAACATATTAAAGGGATTCGAACTGATAATGCAAAAGAATTGCAATTGACTAATTTTTTTACAGGTTGTAGGTGTTATTCATCAGATTTCATGCCCTCACGCCTCAACAAAATTCAGTGGTTGAAAGAAAGCATCAACACTTATTGAATGTTGCTCGTTCTCTTCTTTTTCAATCCAAAGTACTAGTGCATTTTTGGGGTGACTGTATAAATACTGTTTCTTTTCTTATAAATAGAACTCCATCTACTACACTCGGGGATTGTTCTCCTTTTGAGTTGCTACATGGGAAGCCACTAGACTATTAGACACCTCGAGCTATTCCATGCACTTTTATAGGTTATCCTTCTGGAGTTAAAGGATACAAACTATATGACATACAATCCAATAAATTTTTGACCTCTAGAGATGTTCTCTTCCATGAGCATGTATTCCCTTTTCAAGCCATGCTTGGTCATCATAACTTACTTGACCTCTTCCCAAAAACTGTTATACCAAAACCAATTTATGAAATTTCTTTACCTTTTGAACACTTCGAATCTACTTGAATCTGGACATACACTTGAAGCTCCGCCACTCGGGAGAACAACCAGATCACATAGGCCTCCTTCTTACCTCCAACATTACCAATGCCAAGTTAGCCATCCTATCCAAAATCACTTGTCATATGACAATTTATCCTCCACATATAAGCACTATGTCTTACAGGTCTTAAAAATTTTTGAAGCTTCCTTTTATCATCAAGCCGTCCCTCATCTTGAATGGAGAAAGGTTATGGCTGAAGAGCTTGCAGCCTTGGAAGCTAATAACACTTGGATTGTTCAACCTTTGCCACCTACAAAAAGGAAGATAGGTTGTAGATGGATTTATAAAGTGAAATATAATGCTGATGGAGCTTTGGAAAGATACAAAGCTTGTTTGATTGCTCAAGGCTTCACCTAACAAGCAAGCATTGATTTTTTTGGATACTTTCTCACTTGTGGCAAAACTCACCACAGTTAGAATTTTGTTATCCATCGCTGCCTAGAAATATTGGCACTTTGTTCAACTAGACATCAACAACGCCTTTTTAAATGGAGAAATTTTTGAGGAAGTTTATATGGAGTTGCTTAAAGGTTATCCCATTAAAGGGGAGAATCTAGTTTGCAAATTAAATAAGTCTTTATATGGATTAAGGCAAGCATCAAGGCAATGGTTCAATAAATTTAGTTCCACCATCACACAACATGGTTTTATCAAGTCCTCGGCTGATCATTCTTTGTTCTCTATAGGTTTAGGTGATTCATTAGTTATGCTCCTTGTGTATGTTGATGACATTATTCTTGCTGGTCCCAGCAAGAGTCATATACACAAAGTGCATTCCTTATTACAAAAATGCTTCAACTTAAAAGTACTCGGAGATTTGAAGTACTTTTTGGGGTTGGAGATCGCTAAGTCTTCCAAGGGTATTCATTTGTGCCAAAGAAAGTATACCTTGCAACTTCTCCAAGACATTGGATTTATCTCTTCCAAACCAGCCTCTGTCCCTATGGATTCCAAGTTGAATTTTTTTTCCAGTTGAATCTTCTTTGCGTTTATCAGCTTATGCTGATGCATATTGGGGGAGTTGTCCAGTAACTAAAAAATCCACAACTGGTTTATGCATTTTTCTTGGTACGACCTTGATTGCTTGGAAGTCAAGAAGCAACCCATTGTTGCTAGATCTTCAGCTGAAGCTGAATATCGAGCGTTAGCTTCACTTACTTCTGAGTTATTATGGATTCGACAATTACTAAGAGCTTTTGAAGTATTAGTGTCTTTCGTGATGGTATTTTCTGATAGCAAATCTGCCATTCAACTTGCTTCTAATCCGCTAAGTCATGAACAATCTAAACATGTCGATGTTGACTATCATTTCATTAAAGAACATGTTCAGTCATCTTTCTTGAATTTAATTCATTCTCAACAACAACTTGCTAATTCACTTACCAAAGCATTGCCACACACTTTGTTTCAATCTTTGATCTCCAAGTTGGGTCTACTTAACATATATCTTCCAACTTGAGGGGGAGTATCATGCAGACAAAGTGGTTATAGCGGTTTAGCGGTTATTTAGTTTAAAGTGGTTATAGCAGTTATTTAGTTTAAAGTGATTATGGCGGTTATTTGGTGCGTCATTAGTTATAGCAGACAAAGTGGTTAGTAATTTGAGTATTTACTAATTGGTTATATATAGCCTAATGTAAGTTTGATAATGCAAGTTCTATTTTTCTAATGAATAAGAACAACAATTGTGGTTACTGGAATTTCTTTATTTTCTCATATCATGTATAACTTTGATAAAAAAAACCCTTACCTAGTGGTGTCATTTTCCATAGCTTGGTGGTACGCCAAATCTTGGAAATTTTGTCACCCCGCTCTTGAAGCTTTAGGGGAAGTGAGCCTTTGGGGAAGACAATGCGACCGTGAAGGCTTTGGGTACAGCTATTCATACCAAGAAGGTACTTGTCTTCTGGAATCGAAATCGCCACTGCATCCCCTTTTCGACATGGCGTTGGTAGTTGGGTAATGGAAACAGGGCAAGCATTTCACACCGCATCGAGAAAGGATTTAGGAGGAGTAGAGGGCGTGGCACCAATTACTATGGCGAACGACATCGTACCCACAACAGTTGTCGATGATGGAGTGCCGCCAGCGGAAATGACGGGGGTTGTAGAAGCCAAACAACTCCAAGGCAACCCCTCAGCACGAGAGCCCATGGTGAGGGCCCAACTTAGTCACTAGGGAGGTGGTGCAAAAAGCAAAATGCAATGGGAATCTTGGAAAGATTCTTGGAGCAAAACTTAAAATTATCCTGAACTCTAAAAAAATAAAATAATAACTATAACCCTAAACGAAATCAAATTAACAAAATAACAAATATTATAATTTTAAAATAATTAAAATAATCCTAAGATAATTACATTAATCAATTTAAACTACCTCATTACACTTTTCTCAATTATTATTATTATTATTATTATTATTATTTAAAAACAATAATTTACTTTTGAATTTAAAGATCTCAAACTAATATTTTTTTTAAAAAAAATCCAGTTTAAAAAAAAATATCGAATAATTAATTTAAATTTAAATTCATATTTATTAAAATTTAAATCCATTTAGAATCTTACATTTAATCTTTAAATTTGTTATATTTATAAGATAGTTACAATAATAATAACTTAAAAACATCCTAAAATAATAAAATAATAACAATAAGACAAATTTGAAAATCAATTATTATTTAAATTAGATAATAAATTTTGTTGCAAATAATATAAAATAAAAATTAAAACACGAAATCAAATTAACAAAATAATAATAAATATTATAATATTAAAATAATTACAATAATCCTAAGATAATAACAAACATTATAATTCAAAGATGATTACATTAATCAATTTAAACTACCTCATTACAATTTTCTCAATTTTTTATTATTATTATCAACTATTATTTAAAAACAATAATTTATTGTTGAATTTAAAGATCTCAAACTAATATTATTTTTTAAAAATCCAGTTTAAAAAATTGAAATAATACCAAATAATTGATTTAAGTTTAAATTGATATTTATTTAAATTTAAAATCCATTTAGACTTGTTACATTTAATATTTAAATTTGTAATATTCATAATCTTTAAATTTTTTTATAATCATAAGATAATTTAAATAATAATAACTTAAAATCTTTTTTTTTTTTTATGAATAAAGAAATTAGAAAATGGCACTAAGGCCTACAAAAGAGAGTGCTTAAGACATCAACAACTAAGTAATTAGAAGCTGAAGCTGGATAAGAATTTAATAAAATAAACGGGGAGAAGGATTTGGCTCCTGACTTAGCAAGAATGCCTAAGTGTAGGCTTGAAGCTAATATTTCAAGGTAGTTGTACGTAACCACGAATGGCCGAGACCACACCTGCATGAGGATGAACAACGTTGAGACCCTCAATGATGAATTTCAAAGAAGTGGTGGAATCCGTCTCACAAATAATATTAGAAAAACCTTTTCTATGGGCAAGTTTAATGCCATAGAAAATGGCACACAGCTCAACGGTGATGTTTGAAGTAAAACCACAACTGCCCATATAGCTCGTGATCCAATTGCCTGCAAAATCTTGTAGAATGCCATCAAAACCTGACAAGCCAGGATTACCAAAGGAACTACTGTCCGTATTGATCTTGATGTAGTTTTGCAGAGGAGGTTCCCAATTAACCAGTATCCTATTTGTCGGGGACGAGCTGATCGAGCTTGTCTTTTTGGCTAGATGTAGAAGAGAACTTATCTAGTTATGCATATACCAGTCTGGCCAAACTATATCATTAAAAACCACCTCATTCCTTGTGTGCCAAATCATTCAGTAGGTGATGGCGAATAAGAGCTGAAAATTTTCTTGAATGTTACTTTTGAGCTAGTATGCAGCATCATCAACGAAGAAATCAGGACCATACTACAACTGGATGTATTGCCTGTTATAAAATAATAACAAAGGGACAAATTTGAAAGTCATTCTTTTTATTCAAACTAGCTTAGTGACCCGTGTTAAACATGAGTGAATTGTTTTAGTTTTTTATAATGTTATTTATTAAAATGTTAAATAATTTAAAATAAAACATTTTAATATATATAATAATTTTTAAATTTATAGAATAACATAATAATTAAAACAAATTGTTTATAATATTATGTGTTAAATATTTAAACATATTATAATTTAAGGTTATTTTAATATAGAATTCATGAAATGTGCTAAAAAAATTCATTAATTAATTTTTTTTCCAAATTACTTAGTTTATTTTAATAAATAATTTAGAAATATCTTCTAATTTATTTGTTCAATATTCTTTGATTAATTTTCATTTTAATTAAAGAAATTTTTTTTTTCAATTATTTAATTTCCATTACATTATTTTAAAAAATAGTAAAATTAAATTGGTTTTTTTTTTATATGTATCATGGATATCTCTTACTAGATTATAATAATAATAATAATAATAATTAAAGAATATCATTTATTAAAAAATAGAGACTATTAATTTAAATATACAATAAAAAATTTAAAATTAAAGTAAAGACCATTAAAGTTAAAGTTTTGCTTTAGAAATCAAATAATTAATTTAACTATTTATATAGACATCTTACAAATTATTTAGTTTTTTTTTTTTATAATTATCTTGTTTTAAAAATGTTTAGGTATTTTAAGTTTTAATTTAAAGTATCACAATGAAACATTTAAAATATTATGGACCAAATTATAAAAATGATAAATTTAATAAACTAAAAATGACATTAAGCCTAAATATTATAATAATAAGATAGTTAGACTAATTCTATCACACAAAAAGACAATTAAACTAATAATAACAACCTAAAGAGAAACACTTAGGCTAACACATCATTCATAAGCACAACCAATAAGAATTTTACACCTAATAAAAAAAAAATAGATTCTCTAGTAAAAGAATAATTGATATTCTTTCTGTTTTTAACTAATCTTCTTCATAAAATTATGCTAAAGTGCATTAAATACATAGCAAAAATATCTCTAAAAAATTCAAATTAAAATTAAAATTTAAGATAACAAAAATATCTCTAAAAAATTCCCCAATTAAAAATTAAATCTACAAAATCACCACCACCACCACCACCACTTTAGTTGTCATTGCCATCGCCAAGACTGGACCGGCTTGACTACCGTTGTAGCCACCACTTTGTCCATTGTTGCTACCACCACTAATGTTGTTGGTACCACCATCGCCACCACTACCATGATCGCCACCACCTTCCTTGTCATGATCATCGTTACAACCACCACCACTGCCGTCATGATTGTTGAAAATGATATAAAAAAATAATTGTAACCTATATGAAATCAAATCAAAGTTACAAAATAATAAATATGCAGTTATTTTTTCTTCACTTTAATAAATTTTATTTCAATTCAATTTAAATTAAGCCAAATCAATACTTTTATTTGATAATTATTAATGTCTTGTTATCAATAAAAATTATAAAATTATTTATGTAAAATATTTTTAAATTATAATAAATGACTTAAGAGTTTAAAAAAATGTATAATTTTTACCAAATAATTTATTTAAATTTACATTAATATTTATTTAAATTTAAATCCATTTAGACTTGTTACATTTAATCTTTAAATTTGTAATATTCATAATCTTTAAATTTGTTATAATCATAACATAATTAAAATATCAATAACTTTAAAATGTTATAAAATAATAACAAAGGGACAAATTACAAGTCATTCTTTTTATTCAAATTAGATGATAAAGTTTGTTGAAAATAATATAAAATAAAAATTATAACCCTCAACGAAATCAAATTAACAAAATAAAAAATATTATAATCTTAAAATAATTAAAATAATCCTAAGATAATTACATTAATCAATTTAAACTACCTCATTACACTCTTCTCAATTTTTATTTATTATTATCAATTATTATTTAAAAACAAATTTTTTTTTTTGAATGTAAAGATCTCAAACTAATATTTTTTTTTAAATCCAGTTTTTATAAAAGAAATTAATACTAAATAATTGATTTAAACTTAAATTGATATTTATTTAAATTTAAATCCATTAAAACTGGTTATATTGAATTATTAAATTTTTTATTTTATAATTTTTGAATTTGTTATATTTATAAGATAATTACAAAAACAATAATATAAAGGTGTCATAAAATAAAATAATAACTACGGGACAAATTTAAAAATAATTTTTTGTTTAAATTAGATGATAAACTTTTTTTATTAAACATGAAATACCTAAATAATTTATATTATTATTATTATTATTATTATTATTATTATTTAATTTATAAATAAGAAAGATGTTCAAGAAGACAATCCTTTAAGATCTTTTTGATTTTGAATAACAAATAACTTTTTTTTAAGTTATTAAAAATCTCAATTGAATACCATAAGATTTCGTTGTCCTCTCAAAAAAATCTTGATAATCTTGATTGAATATTAGATTATTTTTTATCATTTAACCATCATAATTGAATACCCTCAACATTTTCATCAAAATAAAAAAAAAATTCTTTAAAATCTTAAACAATCCTAATCCAATACACCCCTAAGTTATCATGAGAATGAAATCCATAAGTTATAAAGACAAGGACACTAAAACTTGAAATCAAATTATCTTATTTTTTCTATTATTTAAAACTAAAATTTGATTTTTTAATTGACGTGGCAATTGTACAATTTGTTATAAAAACTATTGTCGTTTATCATCACTGTATGAATTATTACACTAGTTTGCGAAAGATATGCCAGCTAAATGCATCATCACACTTGATATATAAGGCGCAGTAGTGTTAAAAATAACTTCATTACACACAAACATGCATGCCACACCAAGTGCCTAAAAATAACTTACGCAATTTCTTGGAATTGCACATGATTATGTTATTAAACACATTTTCGAAAGATTTTGTTGATGATTAATTTTTATAAAAAATTTGACCAGTTATTTTTGTAGGTTTTCCCTCTCATCTAGTTACTCTGGTTCAACAATTTCTTTAACAAATAAACCATCTTTTATTTTTTGTTATGAAATTAACTTGTTATTGACCTCTTCTCCTCCCTTTAAAATAAATAGAAAAAAGTAAAAAACTAATATGTAATCAAATGATTGAAATGTGGCAATTGGCAAACATAAAACAAGTAATTAATCAAAAGTGTATATATATATATATATACACTTTTGTAGCAATTTTAATTATAAGAACATCCTAATTAATCAAAAACAACAATGTCGTAGTAAAAACCCTAATAAACTAGTATACTAAATCCATAAACTAGATAACAATATTCAAATAAAACAAATTCACTAAAACTAGATATATAGATACTTGCATGTATATAACTTTTCAGGCAGTGTTGAGGTGGTGCAACTAATTGAGTGGGCTTCAAATAGTGCAAGAAATAAAGTGAGAGATGTTGGTAGTAAAAAGCATCAAACATATATGTTCAAATAATTGAACTTAGCTATGAGCAAAAAAATATCACATTTCAAACTTACAAAGATGAAAAATAAACAAAATTTTTTATTGGGAGTAAAAGTATACATTATTATATTTATAGGATTTATAGAGACTAAAAACATATTTTATCCTTATTTTTATCTCTCCTTTTTAGTTATATAACACAATTTTTTAATTAATAATTCATAATTCATAATTGATAAATAATAAATATTAATTGATAATTGATAAATATAATTGATAATTGATAATTAATAATTAAGTATTAATAATTTATAATTAATAAATAATAAATAATAATTCACAATTCATAAATAATAAATATTAATTGATAATTGATAATTAATAATTAATAATTAATATTTAGTAATTAGTAAATAATAAATAATAAATAGTAATTAATTAAATAAAATTAAAATTAAAAATAATAAATGTGGATGTGCAAAAAGAAAATTGGGAGGTACAATAAACAAAATAGGAGTGTAAGAAATAAAGTGAGATGTATTGATAGTAAAAAATATTAAATATGTTGGTTCAGATTGTCGAACCTAGCTCCGAGTAAAAAAAATAACACATTTTAAATTTATAAAGATGAAAAATAGATAAAAAGTTTTGTATTGACTAAAAATATACATTACCATATTTATTTATAGGTACTCAAAAAATATTTTATAACTCCATTTTTTATTTTTCTTTCCTGAATTAACCTTGTCTTTATAATTCTCTATGTACCCCTATCTTTGGCAGAGATAGAATCATCGAAGCCATGACAAATATAAAACAATCCTTATTTATTTAAAACTTTAGTGGGCAAAATGAAACCCCCCAAATTTAAATAATCCTAATTTAACATGAAATAAATTGCACCACAAAAAACTATTACGTACTTAATGAATTGGAAAAACACCATTCACAGCTAGTGGCGGATACAAGAATATTTTTTAGTGGAGGCATTTTTTTAAAAAAATATTTTCATAGAAGAAAAGATTGCATTTTTCTTCAAAATATAATCTCATGATAAAAAAAATAAATTAAAATACTCGTATTTTTGTGAATTTATAATTTTTTTTTGAAAGGATGAATTTATAATTATTCTTCACACATTTTTATGTTCAAGATATATTGTATATTTTTTTTTATTATCAACACAATAATTTTTTTTGAAAAGTAAAGTGATCAAATTAATAGTAATTTATTCTCTTTTATAATTTTTTACAAGTGATGATGATGCTTACAAGTTACAAGTTTTCCTTCAGCAGCAAGGCTAGTTCTTAACATAATCTTAAAGAACGAGCTGCAGCAGTACTCGAAAGGGGATGCTTATTGCCTGGGAAGTCATTGATGTTGATGTTGATATTGATATGATGAAAAAGGATTTCGGACTTGAGAAAGGTTAGCGACACTCTTTCTAATACAACTAAGAAACAAAGATTGTATTGCTGTTTTAAAATTGTGTTAAAAATTAATTTAATTATATTACAAAAGAAATTAAATTTATCTTGGAGTGTTTAAAATGAATAAATTAGTGTTGGTTATAGTTTAATGATGTGTTTATATGTATTTTGATTTTAGACTAGTATTTGGTATGATAACAAAAGGGGATGTATCTAGTAAAGGGACCCGGTGCAAATAGAAAAACATAAATTTAGAAAATCCTTCCTATCTAATTTCACAAATAGAATCCCTCTCCTCTTATTTCACTCTCCCTCACTTTCTTTTCTCCTCTACCCTCACTTTCTCTTTTCTCCCCCACTAACAAACCCCTATCCATTTCACTCTTCCTCCCTTTCCCTTTTCTCTTCTCCTTCACTAATCCTTCTTTGCTTGTGACGAAGCTCGCACAGCAAAAGCATGGCGGCGTCGACGAAGGGGAGCATGGTGGTGCTGGCAATGAGGAACGTGACGACGTCGATAAGGAGGAGGGGAACCATTCAAACCTGTGTATCAGAGGAAGAGAAGAGTTGGAGCCCTAAAGCCCCTTCGTTTAGCTTTCGCATTTAGGGATTTCAAGTTATAGAGTAAGTGAAGCTCTAATTCTTTTCTAATGTTCAGAACTGTATAACATCCTATCACAAGACGATGAATCCAAGGAAGTAGAGCATTTAAAGAAACTTTGTACGGATGCAGAACAATTTCAGTCCCAACCAATGAGTAGTTTGTCACCTTCCTTGTCTACTCTCCCATGTATGCGACTACTGTTAGTAATATTTACTTTATAATTTAAAATTCAACAATAAAATAAATATTATTTTATTTGTTAGTAAATTGTTACTAACCACCCACACTTCACCATTTGCATTTCCTTATTTTTAGGAGTTGTTATTGAACGTTTTATTTTGCTGAGTCAAAGCTGGTAATTTTATAATGTTACTTCTTTTGTGGGAAGTTACTATAGTAGTGGGTTGTTGTAGAATGCTCTCACCTTATCCCTTTGCTACTCTATAAATACCACCTCTCACATCATTGTATAATACACAGAAAGCACAATTTACTTCACACTCTCGTTCTCTCTCCCTTATTTCTCTACTACTATTATATTAAGTATATTTGGAGCATTGGTGTTTGCTGGTTTAGAGATCTCTCGCTGCACACGTCAGATCTGACGGGTTGACGTATCTTGAGAGAGAAGTGCATTACATTTTCCTACCAATGCAGTGGGGCGTTTTCTCTCTGAGGATAGTGCTTTGCGTGGTTCAACTCAGGCTTCTTTAAACTCATTCTTGAATTTATATTCATTGTCTATTAATTGTTATTTAATTATTGTTTTAATATAAGTCTTGTTCTTGTCTATTTGTTTCATTTCCGTTTTTCGTTGCTACTATTGGTATTATTTTTTCCAACAGTCTTAGAGAGAAAATATTTATTTATTTCTAGTAGCAATATGTCTACAATGGATATTCTGAAATCTTTGTCTAGTAAGCTTGAGAAATTCATTGGTGAAAATTTCCTTTGCTAGCAACAACAAATGAAATTTTGGCTTACTGAATTGGGTTTATTCTCTATGATTCTGGATGGAATATCAATAAAAGGTCTGCTGCAAAGCCTCTTGATAATTCCAATGAAGAGAGGTTTGACAATAATGGAAAGTCTACTGTTTCTCCTGTTGATGACTTTAGTGATAAAATCTTCTGTCATACTAAAAACACTTTTGAATTATGGGAGGCTCTTGAACTCAAATATGGTTATGCTGAAAAGGGTTTGCGTCGATATTCTTGTGAGAATATGATTCATTTTCAAATGGAAAGTGGAAAACCTTTTTCAGACCAAATTCATGAGTTTGAGAATATTATTTATGACATGAAGATGAAAAATATTATCTTGCCTGACATCGTGCTTGTGAGTTTATTGATCTCCAAATTGCCTCCTTCTTGGTCTGATTTTGCTAGAGGTCTAAAACATAAGCCTGATAATACTACCTTGGATGATTTGCTTATTTCCTTGTGTATTGAAGATAAACATCGTACTTCTCAAAAGGATTTTCAAAAAACTCCCTTTCAAGCCAAGGCTCATCTAGTAGAAAATTCTGGTAAGCCTAAACCCAAGTCTTTCAAAAAATTTGGTTATAACAAAAACAAGTTTGGTCAATCCTCCCACTTCTCTAAAAATAAAAACAATGGTTTTAATAACAATTTTAAGCCAAAGGGTATAATTCAAGGAAATGAGTCTTTTTGCCTAGTTTGTGGGAGAACCAACCATCTTGCTAAAGATTGTTTTCAACATCGTCGTTCTGCATCCAATTCTGGTTTTAGGCCATCTACTTAGCCTCAAGCTAATGCTGTTACAGCTAATGCTTGCTTTGATTCTCCATCTAATAGGTATCATGTAACTAGCCCAGAGTTAAATATTATTTATAATTCAAATGATTGATGGATTGACTCTAGAGCTAATGTACATGTGTGTGCTGATAGAAAATTCTTTTTTTCATATCAGGAATCAAGCACACGTACTGTAAGCATGGGGAATGGGAGCCTTGCACAAGTTCATGGTCTAGGCCAAGTAAAGCTAGAGTTGTCATCAGGGAACAGTCTTGTTTTAAATGAAGTTTTTCATGTTTATGAGATTAGAAAAAATTTGATTAGTACTACCTTGTTAGTCCAACAAGGTTTTAAAGTTGTTTTTGAGTCTAATAGAGTTGTAATTTCTAGACATGGTTCTTTTATTGGCAAAGGTTATATTTGTGATGGTCTGTTCAAGCTTAATCTCATGTCTTCTATTATTAATAAAGATGTTACTATTTCCTCTTCATTTGTTTCAAATGTTGAATGTTGTTATGCATGGCATGGTAGACTTGGACATGTTAATTTGAATTCTATTAGACATATGATGACTCTTGATCTTATTCCTAAATCTTCTATTGAGTTGAAACAAAGTTGTGAAGTGTGTGTTCAAGCTAAACACCCTAGAAAACCTTTTCAAAACTTTGTACAAAAAGATACAGGTTTGCTTGAACTTATTCATAATGACATTTGTGATAGCAACGGTGTTTCAACTCAGTGGTGGAAAAAGGTATTTTATCACTTTTATAGATGATATTTCAAAGTACTGTTATGTGTATTTAATTATTCATAAAAGTGAGTTATTTGACAAATTAAAAATTTATAAAGCTGAGGTGGAAAACCAATTAAAAAGAAGGTTAAAATCCTTCGTTCTAATAGAGGTGGAGAATATACTTCTAATGAAATGGGTGATTTCTTTGAGCCACATGGTATAATTCATGAAGTTACTCCACCTTATGCTCCTCAGTCTAATGGTGTTGCTGAAAGAAAAAAAAATCATACTTTACTTGACATGATTAATGCTATGCTTATTAGTTTTGGTTTGCTTAACAATTTATGGGGTGAAGCTCTTTTTATTGCATGTCATATCCTTAACAGGATACCTTATAAAAATTTTGATAAAACCCCTTATGAATTGTGGAAAAATAGAAAGCCAAATTTGGACCCAATACTAAGAAGAGAAAAATTGGACCCAATACTATTGATTGTGTATTTCTTGGGTACTCTCTCCATAGTACTACTTATAGATTTTTAGTTATTAATTTTGAGATTGCTAATATTTCTGATAACATTATTATGGAATCTAGAGATGCTGTTTTCTTTGAACATATTTTTCCTTTGAAAAATAAACTGTCCAAATCTATTAGTGATGCTTCTAGTTCTGTTTTACCCTCTAGTAGTAATGCTAATAGTAATGTTGAGCATGAACCTAGAAGGAGTAAAAGATCTAGAAAGGCTAAGGATTTTGGATCTGAATTTTGTTCTTTCTTACTTGAAGATGATCCCAAGTCTTATTGTGAGGCAATGAGATTCGTTGATGCACCTTTTTGGAAAGAAGCTATCAATGATGAAATGGATTCTCTTAGAAACAATAAAACTTGGCTTTTATCTGATCTTCCTCTTAGTTGTAAAAGTATAGGTTGTAAATGGGTTTTTCAAAAAAACTTCGACCTGATGGTTCTATTGAGAAATTTAAGGCAAGGCTTGTTGTGATTGGTTTTAGGCAAGTTGAAGGTGTAGATTTCTTTGACACTTATTCTCCTGTTTCTAAAATTACTACTATTAGAACTTTAATTGTGCTTGCTTGTGTTTATAATTTAGAAATTCACCAAATGGATGTAAAAATTGCTTTTTTGAATGGTGATTTAGAGGAATAGATTTATATGAGTCAACCTGAAGGTTTTGTTGAACCTGGTATGGAAAATAAAGTTTGCAAGCTTGTTAAATCTTTGTATGGTTTAAAACAGGCACCTAAACAATGGCATGATAAATTTGATCAAGTTATTTTATCATATGGCTTTCAATTTAATAATAGTGATAAGTGTGTTTATGTGAAACAATGCGATAATAATTCATGTGTTATTCTATGTCTCTATGTGGATGATATTTTGATCTTTGGTAGTAATTTGCATGTTATAAATGATGTGAAATCTTTCTTGTCTAAGAAATTTGAAATGAAGGATCTTGGTCCTGTTAATGTTATTTTGGGCATTAAATTGATAAAAAAAATAGTGACGGCATTGTCTTGACTCAATCACATTATGTTGAAAAATTATTAAAGAAGTTTAATTATTTTGATTTGAAATCTGTCTCTACACCTTATGACTCTTCTATCAAGTTAAGAAAAAATACATGTAAAGGTATTTCTTCTCTTAAATACTCTTAGATTATTGGTTCTTTGTTACATTTGACAAATTACTCTAGACCTGACATTGACATTGCATATGCAGTTGGTAGATTGGGAAGATATACTCATAATCCTAATCAATCTCACTGGAATGCTCTAGAGAGAGTATTTAGATATTTGAAAGGAACCATTAATTATGGTATTCATTATACATGTTTTCCTGCTGTAATTGAAGGATATAGTGATGCAAATTGGATTTTTGATTCTAATGAAACAAAATCAACTACTGGTTTTGTCTTTACTTTGGCAGGATGTGCCATATCTTGGAAATCTGTTAAACAATCTCTTATTTCTCGTTCTACTATGGAAGCTAAAATGATTGCTTTGGATACACTAGTACCGAAGCTGAATTTCTTAAAATTCTATTATGTGATTTGCCAATGCTTAATAATCATATACCTCCTATTTCTATGCATTGTGATAGTCAAGTTGCTATTGCTAAAGTATTTAGCAAGAATTTCAATGAAAAAAGAAGGCACTTGAGAGTTAGACATAAGTCTATTAGAAATTTGATTTCTGATGGTGTTATTTCTCTTGATTTTGTTAGGTCAGAAAATAATATTGTGGATCCGCTCACAAAAGGGTTGGCACGTCAACAAGTACTTGAAACGTCGAGGGGAATGAGACTTAAGCCTATTACATTATAGTTGCAACAATGGACACCCAACTCCAAATGAATGGTGATCCCATGAATGGAGTTCAATGGGTAACAACGAAGTTGTTGTTGACTAAAGTACACCAATTTACTTTGTAAATTTATGTCTCATTCCTATGGCGAGGTGTACTTTAAATTGTGACAATAATAAAGGTTGAGGTATTTACACATAATTATTGTGTTTAAATTAAAATATTTCTTAATGAACTCGATACAGTGGTTGTAGGGGTGTGTGTCACAAACCACCCTTGGAGAGTTCACCTAGTGAGTGTGATGGTGGGGCCGCCACTATGAGATATGGACAAATCTCTAATTGACACTCACAAAACAAGATACATGTGCAAGGTTGTGTAACGCGCAACCATTGATTAGAACTTAGATGAACACCTTTATTGTATTGTGATGTGTTCTAAAGCCTGATTAAAGGGATATAGCTCAAGATAATCTAGTTTCTATATTTCCTCAGGTGGAAGTCCATAACACTAGGTATAAGGCTCAAACCCGGAAGGTTCCTTGTATCGAAGAATACAATATCCTATTCTCCAAATATTACTATTATATATTTTTTTAAAGTATTCATTATTTTATTTGCTTAATTTTAAATTAGTGGGGGATTGTTAGCAATATTTACTTTATAATTTAAAATTAAACAATAAAATAAATATTGTTTTATTCTTGTTTTATTTGTTGGTAAGTTGTTACTAACCGCCCACACTTCACCATTTGCATTTCCTTATTTTTAGGAGTTGTTATTGATCGTTTTATTTTGCTGAGTCAGAGCTGGTAATTTTATAACGTTCTTTTAATAGCGGGTTGTTGTAAAATGCTTTCATCTTATCTCTTTGCTACTCTATAAATACCACCTCTTACATCATTGTAAAATACATAGAAAGTACAATTTACTTCACACTCTTGTTCTCTCTCCCTTATTTCTCTACTACTATTATATTAAGTATATTTGGAGTATTGGTGTTTGTTGGTTCAGAGATCTCTCGCTATTGCACATGTCAGATCTGACGGGTTGACGTATCTTGGGAGAGAAGCCCATTACATTTTCCTACTAGTGCAGTGGGGCGTTTTCTCTCGCTTTGTGTGCTTCAACTTAGGCTTCTTTAAACTCATTCATGTCCAATCCCTGATGCTATTGGAAATTTGCGATACTTAGAAAGCTTAGATTTAAGCCACAGTAGTTCTGATACATTACCAATCTCGGAGGAGCCTTCCAAATTGAAGCTGTGTTCAAACTTACAACATTGCAAGTAGTTGGAGGTCCCTTTAATAACTAACACATCACCGCCACGGTCACCATCTTCGTCTAAAGTCATCGACATGTACGGTTTGGGTGGAATAGGAGTATGCACGTCCCTTCCTTCTGCCTCTCATTTCTCTCCTTCCCTCTTTGTGTGCAATGCAGTAACTAACATATACATAGTTGTGTCTACAGAAAACTAGGCTTTACATTATTGTACTGGATGATTCATTGGGGAGAGAAGCTTTGGCTATTTTTGCTTGGCTATTTTTGCTTCAAAATCACTGGTGCATCTTTGGAGATCTATACATGCAGGAATTGGATTGTAGTCTACCACATTCATTGACAGATGTAATTTATGGGGCACACCTTTTCTTGCTTACCTCAAATCTGCATTTGAAATATGGATCATCAGTTTTAATAATTTTTTTTCTGTAATTTTTTTTTCTTTTTATAATGCACCAACTGTAAAGACTTTCTCCTATTTTTTGTTCTTGAGTTAATGCAAATAAATTTATTTATTTTGTGCAATGCATATTCAATGTTATCAACTTGGTAATTGCATGCTTTGAAATTGTAGATTGATCGAGGCCGTACCCAAACCAAATAAAAACAATTAAATGCAGTACTAGGAAGTGATCCTAGGTCGTTTCCCAGTGAGCAACGATCAATCAAACGTTCATGACACTTAACAACAATAAAACAAAGTAGCAACTTGGGGGGGTTTCTTTGCTTTAAAGTAAACAACTTGAATTAAAAAAAACAGAACTAAAACGTGTTGTTTCCCCTTGATTCAAAAGCAAGCCTCTTATCCTAGGTTACGAGAATCTATCCCTAATCAATTCAGCCACTTAATCCAACCGGAATTAAATTACTAAGAGAAAATTAATACAAGGTTTTCATTATGTGATTAAGCAACACATACACCAATTAATTCCTCTCACAGGTCCATCACGAGAATAATTGGTGAAGGGGGAAAATTGATCGGACATTAACATTAATAACAAAACCTCAAAGAGAGCTAGTGCTTAGTCCTCAAGAGAAAACAACACCGAAAATTTAACCTTCCATTCAAATTAAACAAAGAATCTGGAAACGTAAATGGCAAAATGCAAAACAGAAACGAAAACAAGGATAGAAGGCAAAAACGAAAGCCGGGAATGAAAACTGAAAACGAACCAACAATGAAGAGCGAAAAATGGAAACAGAGGCAGAGAATGCACAAAAACGCTGCTCTACATGAATAGTAGCATCCGGGGACGTGAAACCCTTCTCTGAATAGTGAAAATCGAAAACCTAAAAACTCTCCCCTTTTTCGTGATTTGGCTGGGGCTTTTTTTTTTTTTTTTTTTTTTGTCTCACCCTAAGTCCTTACATAAAACCCTAGGATACTAATCTAATTTGGGCCCATAAAAAAAAATCGATGCGGCCCAATTACAAAATACAACAATAAAATAAAATAAAACTGGATGACAAATAAAACTAAAACAGTTTCCTCTCTTCAAGCCCAAAATGGTTCAGCCCAATTCCAGATCCAAGCCCAATTGCTTATAATTCTCCTAAAATCAAATTAAAATACAGAATTAGTCAAAACGGCCCAAATGATAAAATTGCATAATTAATTTGACAATTAAGGCTAATTAGTAATTAAAATGATGACAGAAAGGGGTAAGAAATAGGAGAAAATAATGACACATCATAGATGTATGTATACTTGAATATTTCTATTTTGAAAAGGACAAGGCAAGTATCAAGGTAAGAAGAGACATCTTAGTTATGTTATGTCTTGACTTGGGGTCTTCTTCATTTATTCGTCATCATTTGTTGTCCTGTGGAATTAGTAATTGTGAAAAGAACAAAATAAATAAACAACATATCACACAAAAGCAGCAGAAGAAGCTGTCAACAGGAAAAAATTGCCTAAACTGCAATTAGGGCATTTTATTTAGTTATTTATTCATATTAGCTTTCTTGAAAGCTACGTGGAAGAAGCTGCCAAGAGAAAAACAAAAGAAAAAACTAAGCGACAATTAGTTTTGTAGAAAGAGAGGTGGAAAGAACAAGGTCTGACCAGTTGTGATTCCCTTACTCATAAGAGATTTTGTTATAATCTTTTTTTGGAATTTTTTACATAATAGTTCCATTTTTCTTTTTTAAATGCACAATTTACCTTCTTTCCATATTATTCACTAAACTGACCCCTTTCTAGATTATACACTAAATTGACCCCTGGCTTTTTTACTTAATTTTATTTTTTAAATACAGAATTGACCGATTCTCATATTATTCACTAAACTGACTCCTTCTCATTATAATGTCTCATTAATTTTTATTATTATAATGAATAATTACTTAATTTTTTTTATTTCACAAAAAAAAATAGTTTGCTGATTAAGATATAATAATTTTCATAAATTAATATTTAACATATATAATGAGATAATATACAACTTAAAATAGCATGTTACTGACATTGACTTGATGATCTCGATTGATGTGGACACTTGTTTTTTGAATGACCAGTGATATGTGAAGAAGAAACTACTTTATATAAAAAAGAAAACAAGAATAACGTTGTTGTTGCAATTAAATGCCTATGATTTAGTGGATTGTGCTGAAGAATGCCTTGGTGAACGAGGTCATGAACTAAGTGCACATCAATTGCTATATGCTTCATCCTACTGTGCATTACCAGATTAATTGAAAGATAGGTGGCACTGAGATTGTCACAGTAGATGGTCAGGACATGTTGAACTTGGATGCAAAGTTCAGAAAGTAAAGAGCAAATCCATGTGAATTTAGGTTGTTGCTAGGGATCGATATTCAGCTTTTGTGGATGAACGAGCTACTGCACGCTATTTGGAAGATTTCCAAGAGATGAGGTTCCTTCCATAGAAAACAAGATGAGCAGAAGTTGAAGTATAATCTTCCTTATTACTTGCCCAATCGGCATCACTAAAGGCATAAAGAGATGGTGAAGACCTTCTATGGAGATGAATTCCATGAAGTATTGTAGCTTTGAGATATCGCAGGAGGCGTTTTAGAGCTGTCATATGCATAATGGTGGGTTTGTGCATGAATTGTGCTAGCCGATTGACTAAGTTGGTGATGTCTGGTCTAGTCATGGACAAATATTGGAGAGCACCAATAATGCTTCTGTATTGAGCTTGGTCTACAGTTTCAGTGCCAATGTTTGATTAAGAGATGTGCTAGTGGAAAGTGGAGTTTGAACCTCTTTTGCTTCTTCCATTTTTGTCCTTTCAAGAAGGTCACAGATATATTTGTGTTGACTGAGTAAAAAACTTGTCTTGGTAGGAATAGCCTCTATGCCCAAGAAATAATGAAGGGAACCCAAATCTTTGATGGAAAATTGTTGGGCCAAAGAAGAAAGGCAATGTTGGATGGTTGAAGTAGATGAGCCTATAATTAAAATGTCATCCACATATTCAAGTACATTAGAATGTTACCTTGATTGAGGATGAAAAGAGAGGAGTCTGATTTTGATGCATGAAAACCATATAAACATAAAAAGGAGTGTAAAGCACTAAACCATGCTCGGGGTGCCCGCTTAAGCCCATAAATTGATTTTTTTAAATGACAGACATGATTGGCAAAGTCAAGATTGATGAATCCAAGTGGTTGAGCCATGAACACCTCTTCTTTTAAGTGACCATGTAGAAAAGCATTATTCACATCCAACTGTCTAATGGCCCTTTATGTTGGAGAGAAATAGAGAGTACTAAGCAAATTGTTGTAGGTTTAATAACAAGACTAAAGGTTTGTGTATAATCAAGACTTGGTCATTGATGGAATCCCTTGGCCACTAGTCTTTATACCTCAAAATTGATCCATCTGGATTTCTTTTGATACAGAAGACCTATTTGCATTCAATAACATTTTGTGACTAATCTCTTGGAACTAGATCCCAAGTACCTTGTGTAAGTAATGCATTCAATTCATTACTCATAGCCTCACGCCATTCTGGTGACTTCATTGCCTCAGAGACACATGTTGGTTCAATGAAGGATGGAAGGGGATGCTTGGTGGTTAAAAGAAACTTTTTGTTGGGCTTATGAATATTGTGCATGGATCGAGTAACTGGCTTGGAGGGAGCTAGTGTTGATGCATGATCAAGTGGTGGTAAGTGATTTGATGATGATGGTGAGGCAATGACATCCGTTGGTGTGGTATCAATGGGGGTTGGCGTGGAGGTTAGTTGGGCTGGTTGTAGTGGAGTTGTTGAGTGAGAGGGTGATATGTGTGGGTTCTCATAGATGGGGGATAAGTTACGTTGAATTAAGGGATGAGATTCAAGTGTTTGAATGGAATTTGTTTATTGGTGTGTCATAGAGGGTGGAGAAATTGGAGGAGTGAATTGTGAGGTGAGATCAAGGAGTGGAGATATTGTTGTGCCTTTTGAATGGGAGGAGAATGGAAATTCTGTTTCAAAGAACACCACATGCCTAGAAATGTAAATTTTATTGCTGACTTGGTCAAGACATTTATAGGCGTGATGTTGTGAAGAGCAGCCAAGAAAGACACAAGGAGTGCTGCGGTGATCAAGTTAATGATTTGAATATGGACGAAGCCAAGGATAACATAAACACCCAAATACCTTTAGATTTGTGTAGGATATGAGCTTGTGAAAGAGTTTGGAGAAAGGTGTGTTATTTTGAAGGTTTGGGGTGGGCATGCGATTTATGAGGTACACAGCTGTCTAGAAAGCATAACACCAATATTTTGGAGGCATGGAAGCATGATTAAGTAGTGTAAGACTAGTTTTGACAATGTGTCAGTGCTTTCTTTCTGTAAGTCCAACATGTTTAAGGGTGTAGGGTGGAGAAATGTAGTGTGAAATGCCATGGTTTTGAAAGAATGATTTGAGTTTTATGTATTCAGTTCCCCCATCTGTGTAAAGAGAATGATTTTTGTGATTGAAGAAAGATTCTACTTGAGCACAAAATTGAAGGTTTGATTTGGGGAAAATGATCCATTGCCATGAGGACTGAGTAGAGAATCTTTAAGTTATCAATTTGACATTATTATACTTGAGAGGATCTGGATTTATAATGCTATCAATATAAAAAAAAATTATTGGATTTTTTTTTGCAATGTTGTTAGTTCTACATATATATATATATATATATGTGTGTGTGTGTGTGTGTGTGTGCTCTTTTACCTCATTTGTTTTGGAGTTAAGGAGTTGGATTACAAAATAATTTAAGTGTTTTCATATATATAAATATTTAAATTTTGAAATATCTTTTGGCTTTAATATTTTCATAATGGTGTTTTCTTTTTATTGAATGTGTTTCTCTTAATCATTTATTTATTTTTGTGTGTTCTTACTTTCTACACAAAATACTACAAAAATTTTGTTTTCTAACTTGTATCCTATTGGTTATGAATCATGATAGATTTCTCAATAGGTTATCATAGTGTGTTGTGTGTATATCTTCATGCCCATATTCATTGAAAGTAGGATCCATGAATGAAAAGGTATGACTTTTCTACTTGAAAAACCGGAGTATTAAATATTCCATTTGATGAGTCACATCTTCATTTCTTTCTTGTTCTTATCATTTGTTCTTAAATAATGTCAGTTTAGTAATTGAAAAATAGCTTTTGTTTCAAACTTGAAATTCAGATAATAATAAGCTTAAATTTTTATTAATAACAGTTTAGTAACTGATAAAATTGTTTTAAACATTACAAGCAAAATTTAAAACTTTTTTTTTATTCAAATATTGTAAGCATGTGTTACAAATGAAATTTCAAACTTTCTTTTATATTCAATTTATGGTACCAATTTGATATCCTTGGGCACTTGCAAATTGCTTGTCCATAGCAATATCTGCTCCACTTGTGACTATCCTACAATCGCTTGTTAGTCGTCAATACTATCTATTGTTGGTATCTCCTAAAATCCATCACAAGTCCTAAAGCTCTTAAAACGTTTTATAGAAAGATGGTGAACTTCAGATAGAAAGACAATGAAACTGCAAAAATAAAATAAAATAGAGAAACTGAAAATCTAAGAAGGAGAAGGAAATAGATTATTGAAACTTCATAAATAATTAATATTAGATTATGGAGTGAGATAACTAATCTTTGATGTCATATTATGACTCTACCACTCTCAACATTTCATGCATGTTCCTCTTAATAGTTGCAAGGTAAAAAGTCACATTGATCTACAATAATCCACCAAATATATAGTAGGGAAACAAATTTATTAAGGAACAAATGCACAATTGGGATATTTTAGCCTAATTTTAATTAATAATGACATAAATTTTAGTTTTATTACAAAACTACCCATAACAATACATGATTTAAGTGTGATTATTTTTCAAAAGATAATTTTTTTAACCAATGAGTATACATTATTTTGTTAATAGTACTGTAAATATTAAATACATCCAAATTCAGGAAAAATAAACACAAAGGGTTGACGCATTAGTGTAAGGTCATACTGTGTTCTCATGAACGATCCAATTAACGAGAAATCTTGTATTTGATTCCTATCATGTGCAAAATTTCCTTAGGCTAGTGGCAGTCATGCATTACAAGTGAGATTAGTCTCTCACCAGTGGATTGGGGAACACTTGTGATTTTTGACATGGGACAAAAAAAGAGGGTATGTCATTAATAGACCTCACATTTAATTAAGGATAAAAAAAAGAATTTAGTAAAAATTAATACATTTAAAAGTAGTTTCATGTTTCATATAATTAGGACAAAAATGTTTTCTTTTGTTTCATATAATTATTAAAGTATCAGTATCCAAAAAAAAATATATAAAGGATCAGATATAGGTAGTAACAAAATATATAGTAAAATTATTTCAAACCTTTTTAATTAATATTTTGCATCTATCAAATTATCATGTTTATATATTCCCCAAATTTGGACAAAATTGCCATTTGGTAATTAAACATGAATAACATTTGATAATTAATAATAGGCTTCACCTTAATACTTTCTTGCTTGATCCATTCCTATCTTACATCTAATATTGTAATGGAAAGTCTGTTACCTGAGCATGATATGTTATTTGTCAATGAAATATTTGCTTCAAATGTAACATATGTTTCAAGGTAAAAGCCAAGAATGTTTGGCTTTGACAACAATGTTTTATTGATTTATCACCATTCAAACGTTCAAACCAATGACGACATGTCTAGCCGATCACACATAATAGGCTGCGACCAACATAAAGATGAGTGCAAAAGAAATTTCATCATATAAGGGGGAAAATTGAGCTGTAACACAAGGAATTACCACTATCCAGTATAAAAGAGTTTGATATAAAGAATATACCAAACTAAACCAAAAAGAAAAAAAGAAAAAAAGCAAAGACATCAAACTAAAGGAGCAAAGTGTATCCTTAGGGTCATATTTATCTTTTTAAGGAAACTAAGAAGCCAATTTGTGCATCATCATCAATCTCCATGAAAAGGCTCTCTCTCTCAACCAAGTTGTAGTAATTTCAAATTTCAAATTTAAACTTTAAATTTTTAATTTGAATTACTATATACAATAACACTTTAAAATAATTATCCATATTTGTATTTAAAATTTTTACATAATTACTATCTATACATGTAAATTTATTTTATTGTATTCTTTTATAAAAATTTATAATATTAAAATATCATTCAATGAAATAAATATTCTACTAAAATAAAATTTATTCATTTAACTCCTTATGTCACTTACAAGTATGTCTTTGCATGTGAAGTATGCTGGTGGATATTCAATTTTGATATACATTATAAAACACCGTTAGTCATGAGATTGAGTTTTCATCTATCAGAAGAAAACTCAATCACACTAAGAGATTCTAACCAATTGTCAACGGTTGTTGCAAGAGAAAGAGTTCAAGAAACAATGTTTACTCAATGGACGAGAATCAATTCCATAAGTCTAGAAGCACGCCAATTAACATATTCAGAGTTCCCAACAAAATTTGTTTAGGATGCAAAAAAAAAAAAAGGTGTGGAAAACAAGACAAACTGGAAGAACAATTGGAAGAATTTTCTATGCACACCCAACATGTGGTGAGAGATATTACTTGAGAATTTTATTAAATATTGTTCGAGGACCACAAAATTATGCACAAATAAAAACAGTAGCAAGTGTGACATATACAACTTTCAAAGATGCATGCTATGCTCTTGGACTATTGAATGATGACAAAGAGTGGAATGATGTTTTGAATGAAGTTGCTAATTGGGCCACAGGTTCTCAATTGAGAGATTTATTTGTTACTATACTTCTCTTTTGTGAAGTAAAAAATGTGAAACAATTATGGGAAAATCAGTGGCAACTGTTGTCTTTGATGATATTGTTTACCAAAAAAGATGACTATTTCGTCACTCGGGTTTGGAGCTTAAATCCAAACATATTGTTTGATGGAAATTGACAAGATTTTAATGAAAAATAGAAAAAAAAACCTTTCAAATTTCAATGGAATCCCATTGCCGGATGATTCAGCCATTGAAGTCATGGATAATAGACTTATCATGGAAGAGCTTAATTATAATGTTCAACATTTACAAGATGAACATCAAAGATGTTACCAATTGTTGAATGAGCAACAACATGAGATTTATAATCATGTTATTCATGCTGTCACTGATAATATAGGTGGTTTTTACTTTGTTTATGGTCATGGAGGAACTGGAAAGACTTTTCTCTACAAGACCATCATTGCAAAACCCAGATAAGAAAAAAAAATTGTTCTTGTTGTTGCATCATCAGGTAATATGTACTTTCTATTATATAAAAATTTTAAAATATTAAATACATGAAATTATTTTATCAAATAAATGTTATTATAGGAATTGCATCACTATTGTTATCGAGAGGTCGAACAGCTCATAGTAGATTTAAAATACCATTGGATATTTTTGAAGATAGCACTTGCTCAATCAAACAAAATACTCATCTTGCTCAACTAATCATTCAAACAGACCTTATTGTTTGGGATGAGGCACCAATGACAAAAAAAATTGCATTTAAAGCTCTTGATAGATCACTCAAAGATATTGTTGGTTATAGATATCCAAATAAAGCAAATCAACCATTCGGAGGAAAAACAGTTCTTCTAGGAGGAGATTTTCATCAAATTTTGCTAGTAATACTGATAATCGCTTTATATACGTAAATATTGCATCATATTTTGTAGTGATTATCCAATGTTCTCAGGATTTTTAGCTTAGTTTGAAATCATTTAATATAGATTTGTATAGTTTGATAATTCTAACCCTAGGAAGTTATTTTGTGAGAAATATAATCTAATTTATGTGTGCAGGCCTAGATTCAACAGTAAAGGGAGAATACAAGAAGAAGACATATCTCGCTAAGCGACACATCTCACTCAGCGCTTCACTCGCTGAGCGCAACATCAAGCTACGCGAGCTAGGCGGTCTATAACGCGCTGAGCGCCATATTATGCTAAGCGAAATTTTCATTCGAACTAAAGAATCGCTTAGCGGGACATCTCGCTTAGCGGAAGTTGCTTGTGAACTAAATATGTGCTTAGCGAAAGATTGCGCTTAGCGGAATACCTGTTCTGAGATGCATTATGTAGTGTCCTGCGCTTAGCGAAATGTTGTGCTAAGCACGACTTTGACTATATAAGCTGCACTTGTAATAATTTTGAGCATTTAGACTTTGGTGGATTTTGTTGAGCTGCTTCCTTTGTTTTCCCCTGTTTCCTCTGTTCTCTTTCCTCCATTTTTGTAATCTTTTCAAAGCTTCTCATGACAATGAGAAGCTAATCTATTAGTGTTGAGGACTTGGAACTAGGTGCTGATCATGTAAACGCTTTTCTTCATATCTATTCATTGAAATATTCAGTTTAATGTTCATTTCTCTATCTTTATTCTTGTTATATGATTGGATCAGTTATATATACATGTTTTAGAGTTTACCTGCCATTGACAGATGCTGTTGAACTTGGAACTGAGTTTGAACTCTAATGGAGTGTATTTCTAGACATAGGATAAACTCCATTAGCTTCGCAAAGATCTCTAAGCTTCATCAAACCACTCAACTGAACTTACCGAGACATCAAAAGTGAGGTTGAGTAGTTTAGGCTTGATTTGATGAGAGATCACGTTTTGAGCACTTTTAGATCAAAGTTAATCTGAACTATTACTATGAATGGAGAATATATCTTATATGTTTACATGTGAAGCAAACCGGTTGAACCAAATCCTCAACATATCCATTATTCCATTCTAAAACTCAAGCACACCAATTGTTCGATCATAGTCCTGAATCAACATTGTCGTTTTTATTGTTTATCGTTAGTGTTAACTGTAGTGTTTAGTTTAATTTATGTTATTACTGATGTTTCAAGAACAACTAACTTTAAAAACCAAACTAGTGTTTAGGAATTGATTACTTTACTAATAGTCAAATACGGACAATTCCCTGTGGATTCGATACTGGGATCTTCCCTTTTAAACTACTTGTGCGATATTTGGTACGCTTGCCAAAATTATCCATCAAATACCAAAAGGTCAAAGACAAGACATTGTACAATCTTGTATTAACAATTCTTATCTATGGAATCATTGCAAAATCTTCATGCTATTTAAAAGCATGAGAGTTAGTGAAAGTCAACCTTCAAGTGACCTAAACTCTTTGGCATGTCAATTTAATAAATGGCTACTCGCAAAACTGGGTGATGGAAAAAATACAAACAGTCGCTAAGGAAGGAGAAGATGTTCCATCATGGACAAAAATACCTACACAATATTTGCTCAAACTAATGGATGATCCAATCAAACAAATTGTGGATAACACATATCCAAATTTACAACAACAAATGAGGGATGAAGAGTATTTTAGAGAAAGAGCAATACTTACTCCTTTAAATGATACTGTTGATGAAATCAACAATATCATTATTCACATGATTGAGGGGCCAAGAATATAGAAGTTTTGACGAGATTGACAAATCAACTGATAACATTGCAGATCAAGAGCTTATGTATCTAGTTGAATTTTTAAACTCATTGACTTTTAATGGATATCCAAATCATTACTTGCAGCTGAAAGAAGGAATGCCTATTATGTTATTGAGAAACATAAATCCTGCATTAGGAATGTGTAATGGAACAAGGCTCATTATCATGCATCTAGGAGATTGGATAATAGAGGCAAAAATATTAACAGGAAGTAATGTTGGTGCAAAAGTTCTTATTCCACGGATAGTACTCACAACATCTAATCCAAAGTGGTCTTTTCTCTTGTGTAGAAAACAATTCCCAATAAAGGTATGCTATGCAATGACTATAAATAAAAGTCAAGCTCAATCACTAAATTGTGTTGGACTATATTTGCCAAACCCAGTCTTCAGTCATGAACAACTATATGTTGCATTATCAAGAGTGACCTCACCAAAGGGATTGAAGATTCTTATCATTAAATAAAAACAAAGTTACCATATTTATAATAATAATTAAATTTTTTTTAGGGTTAAACTTTTTAAAAATTAGAAAAAATAAAACTTTTAAATATAATAATCTCATTTTTTTATGTAATTAGTTTCATATACCATGTATCATTGAATATTATATCAAATTAACTTAAATTGATATATACATAAATTTAGTTAATTTAAATGAACTCATGCAACGCACGGGTTTAAAATCTAGTATAAGTGTAAAAGAAAACGCTATAAATAATCAAATGTACCTATTTTGATCATAACAAAGTTGAAGATGCTAAAAAGGAGTCACCACCTATTGTTGATCTTATCCCTAAAGGAAAGAAGATCCAACACTCTATAACAAAGAGCAAGTCTTCCACTGAAAAATCTGCTCCTAAAATCCAAGGGAATCTTGAGCCTACTCTAGAAGAAATTCAAAATGAACCAACTCATGTGGAACCACCTTCATCTAGAACAGAAAAGCTCTCAATCTCACCTGAGAAGGAATCTGTCTCAGACAAGACAGATATACTTCACATCTCTAATGATGAAGAAATTCACTAGGATTCTATTCTACCTCCTAAGCCTGAAGAACAATAGCTTGAGATGGAAGCAAATATGGAGATTGCTCTAGGTCAGAATGTTGCTTCAAAGAAGGAAACCACACAACCTGATGTTATTGTTGCTACTATCCTTAGCCAAATGAAGGAATCTGCTCCAATTGAGAAAGGAGTTGTTAGAGAACAAGCTGACTCTCTGTTCAACATTGAGAACCTAAAAAATCTTTTCAATTCCCCTATTAGTGAAGGATCTATGCAGAAGAATCATAGGATATCAAGATTAATGGGAGATCCCTCAACCTTTTCCTTGCCTTTTCCTCTTCTTCACCCTCAAGAATCACCAACTCCACTAGTCTCCCCAGCTGCTACAACTACTGCACCCTTTGTTGTCCCTCAGTTTCATGAGCCTCCACCTGTTTTCACTCCTACCCCTTCCTCTTCTACTCCATCATGCTCCAAATCTGCTAAGAGCAAACTTACATCTCTTGAGAAGCAAGTCAAAAAGATATAAGTTGATCAAAAGAAGCTGTTTACTAACATGGATACTTTGTAGAAAATAGTGAATGATAAGCTTGATAGATTTATGCTCTTTGAAGAATGGGTCACTCTGTTCGTGAGGCTTGCTTAATTCCAGAGGTGCCACCTATGACTCATGAAACTCCTCCACCTCCTCACAGCACCATCATGCCATCCCCTTCTTCCTCCTCAAAAAACTCCTCCCTTACTAAACAGTGACTTTTAAACCTATCTTTTTGCTTGATGAAAAAAAGGGGAAGAATTAGGAGAGATTTTAGTTATTTGTTTGGATTATCTTGTTTAGTTTTTGTTAGCTTATTAACCGCTAGTTGTTTTAACTTTAAGTATTTTCTTTTTTGTTGTTTATGCATGGAACTTGTTTTGAATCAGAATCATCTTTGATCTGATTCATGTTTTGATTACTCCCTCTTGTTATTAATGAAAGTTCCTCTTATTATTTTATATAAGCCTTTGGATATTGTTTAATTGTTCAAAACTGTGCATAAATTAAGGGGGAGCCTTTGCTCTCTAAAAACAACTCAGGCTCTCTCACAGGGGGAGCCTTGAATATCAAAGGTATGAAATCTTTATCTCTAAATATGAAAGTTTTGTCATCATAAAAAAGGGGGAGATTGTAAGGTCCAAAACCATGATTTTAATTATGACAAAACCTTCAAGTGTTCAGTTAAAGTGTTGTAGATAGAATTTCATTAGAAGTAGTGCTCAGAAGCTTGTTTAGAAGCTTATTCAAAAGCAATGCTCAGAGGCTTATTCATAAGCTTATTCAGAAGCAGTGCTCGTAAGCTTATTCAGAAGCAATGCTCAGAAGCTTACTTAGAAGCAATGCTCAAAAGCTTATTTAGAAGCAGTTCTCAGAAGCTTATTTAGAAGCAGTGCTCAAAAAACTTATTTAGAAGCAATGCTTAGAAGCATGTTTAGAAGCAATATTCAGAAGCTCATTCTGAAAGCTGATCAGAAGCTATGTTCAAAAGCAGAGTTAGAAACCATTGTAGTGACAACTATCATTCTACTTTTACAGCTATCCTCTCTTCTTTATAGCTCATGACAGTTGTCTCATGAACCCTTTGCCTTCATGTTTTAGCCTATAAATAGAAGCCTCTATTCATCTTTAGGATCATCCACTACAAAGCAACTACAAAGAAATTAATTCAATTACATTCAAGCTTGCTTCACCTCTTTATTCAAGAGAGATCCCTAGTTGTTCATACTACTTTAGATATATCTCTAAAACAACTTTGAAAATTGTATTTCTTGTTAGGAAAAATCCCTAGTTGAACAAACCATTTTGTTTTACCTTATAAAGATCAAGTCATCTATTAGAGACTTAGATCTGAGTAGTGAAATCCAGTTGTGTGAACTGGTGGTGTTGTATTTGTGTAACCTAGCAAGTGTGTTTGGATGTTCTGCTGTGTGTCAACTAAGAGTGGATGAGAATCAGTAGGTGACTGATTTTGTATATTAGCAGAGTGTTGAAAGTGGTGTACTGTCTCAATTGAGACCCTGATCAGAATTAACTGAAATCTCACTTGATAAAGTGAGGACAGGACATAGCCCAAGGTTAAGGGTGAACAAGTATAAATCCCTTGTCAATTTCTCTTCTACTTACTCTATTATAATTGTCTAATTTAACTAGTATCTCAAACTGTTTTCTAAAGAACACCAATAACTGATCAAAAGTATTTATCCTACCTTTTGAAATGCTCAAAAGCAAACTGCATATATTTTTATTTAACAATACACTAATCTATTTTGCTTAAAGTACAAAAGTTTCATATTAAAATAATTCAACCCCCCTCTAATACTATTTTGATTATTTCAATAGTTTCACAAGAACTTTTGCACTTCTAGCAACCACCTAACTCGGATGCAAGTCTTCTTACTGCCACATGCATTATTCTTTAGTTTAAAGGTGATGTCAAATTGATATGTTAATGGACCCTTTTGCTCTTGAACTACACAAGTACAATAAAAATGAACATCTTAGTTTTTCATTAACTCATTTAGTTAGCTATTTTAGTTTATATAGTCATGCTTTGAAGTACTCCCAAGTTCCCCACTTGAAATTCATTTCTTTGTTATACAACCTATACTTGATATTTGATAATAGATAGGAGATCATTTTCATATAATGCTTTGTAGAGAATCTTAATTAGTAGAACAATTTATGGCAAGCAAGGATGTTTCTATTATCTCCTAACATAAGACACAGGTTCTATCACTACTCAATAACCATAATTTTAATTTTTTATAATTGAAAGTTATTTGTGAGGAGAGCTTCACAAGCAAACTTTCGTGGTGGTTCTCATGCGTTTGGGGCTTGATCAGATAAGAATATTGAAGGATCTTTACTACATAAATGAAATTAGAACCCCAAGTGTAGAGTAAATTAAGAGGATCTATGCTAGGCTGAAACAATTGGCTACCATTGAAAGAAATAATTTTTTTTTTGGTTGCTTCTATGTTGTTGGGACCATTGAAAAATGCTTTTTAATGTTAGAAAATTGGTTTGAATATTTATATGTGATTTTATTCTCTCAATATTTTTTTATTCCATGATATAAATTACAAAACGAAAATTTTGAGATTTGATTTACTTACTAAATTATCATTTATACTAACATGTTGTATGTCTGTTTTTAAGATATTTTAGTATTTGGTTTATTTTTCACACCTTCAATCAAGTGATCATGTAATTAATATTGATGTATTTTATCATTATTAATATTGATGAATTATCATTATAAACATTTGCATTTGCATGTGAATTTAATTTTATTCGACTTTGACCTATGGAATACTAATCCTTTTCTTATTGCAAATAAGTAATTTGACTCTTTGCCTATAATTTTACTTAATTGTTGTGATCTATGCTTTTTTTTTTTTTTTTTTTGCATGTTTTGAAGGCATGGATGAGAGCTTCGACTTGGATACCAATATTTGATGTTGGTAATAATCTAAATTTTGGAGTCATTCCCATAGAAGTCACAAATTTTGTTATGGCTATTAAAAAAATCGTTATTGTATTAATTCTTATGATAGTCTTTCTTAATATGAAGAAAAATATTACATCAATTGATTTATTTATTGTTTTTCTAGCTTGGGTGGAATGAATGTAATTTTGAAAAAGTTTTCATTTCATGAGAATGGAATAGAGTTTCGGTAAATTATTCTCCAGCATAATAATTAATTCCACTATAGCACTTTTTGCAAACAAAATAAATTGTTGATTTAATTATATTAGCATTTCTATACATACATTTATTTTGGGATTCAAATACTCAATAAAAATGTATAGGATGGAACTGCAAATGCTTGCTTCATACTAGCTGATTCCATGTTGGAGAACTAATAAAAATGTCTTGCAAGGATCTCATTGCTCAAATATTAGTATATATTCTCATTCCTTATACATATTGACATAAGAAATAAAACATGTTTACTTCTTAAGGTTATATCTATATAATCACTTGCCAAGTTTTTATTTTAAATATCAAGTACTCAATATTACATTAATTTTATATTTACAATGTAAATATATACTGATCTATATTTTATATAAAACCTATATTTTGAAAGGCATTATATAATCGCAATTAATCAATATTGTCATTTCTTTATATTGATGAAGAAGATAACCAAGGGGGTTCAACGTATCTGAATGTGAGTTTTGAATGACCAAGGTTTGATAATTATGAGATTTTATTTCTTTATTTCTTAGTGTAAGACTATTATTTGTTTTGTATTTGATTATCATTTGTTCATTGTCATCATGTATAAGATATATAGACTGAGATATAGACTAAGACAGGAGTCATGTGTTGCGAACACACCAAAGTGGTCATTTTTGAACTAATGAATACTATATTGTTTTTGTTAAGAGCTTATATACACCACATTTATGTTGTTTTGTATTTAATCTTTATAAATATTAATGGTATATCAAATTGGTTGTTCATTTAACAATTTAAATATTTGGTTTGGTTTGTTGTCTTCCTTAGTTAAGAAAATTTGTGTACTTGATTAATTTTTATAACTTCTATACTATTGTTATTTTGAATTATCAACTTTAATCATTTTATTGATTTTCAGGTGTAAATATTATCTATCATTTTTTTAGAAAAATAATAATGATTTAAATATTATAGTTAAAAACATTTACTTATTCATTGATTTTTAAATAGTCGGATCTAAATATAAGATATACATAAACTTTTGTCAATAACTATTAATAGGTTATTTACCCATTACTTTGTTTTTGAATACGTATATACTATAATGTTCAGAATTTATACATTAAACTTATTTTATCTATTGTATATAAATATAATTTTGTATTTATTTATGAAATTTTAATCTTTAATTATGTATAACCATAATTATTAATATTATATATATATATATATATATATATATATATATATAAATTAATACTAAGCACCATGCAATGCACCAGTTTAACACTAGTTTTATTACATAATGCACTATCCTTAATTAAATAAATAAATAAAAATCCCCAATTGAGAGACATGCTTTCGAGATAGTTACATAATGTTTAATGTTGATTTAGATAATTTTTTTACTAATGACATAATTACTTTTTTTTATTCATAATTTATTCTTTGATTTAAGTAGGTAATTTAAATAAAAAATTAAGTGAATTTTGATAAATCTAAGATTCAAACCTAGCACCCTTTAGTTTTTAAAAGTTAGTATAACTACTAAACTATAAGAGTCAATTTATTAATCAATTGGTTTGCATGACCGGCCTATATTAAAAAAAATTAAAAATATTTATTATATACAAATTTTAAATTTATAAAATTTTATTTCATTAATTTTTAATATTATTAAAAATTATTTAATTTATTCTTCTTTTATATTTTAACATCTTCGATTAATTAGTTGTAATTTTTTTTTATATATTTCACTTTTAATTTTATAAATCACTCAATTTATGTTACTTTTATTCAAAATATTAAATTCTTGCTGAGAACACAATAAATAATAAATAAAATTTATGTAAAATATTTATATATATAAATGTTTTGTAATAATTATTGATCATTAAAGATAACGGTCAATCGTTCAATTTTAATGGTAGGTAGGGGTGTTCATGGGTACGAGTAACCCACGAATCCAACTCAACCCAACCCGGTTTGAACGGGTTGATAGAGTGTTTGGGTCAAACCCAACCTAACCCAATCTCAACCCGATGATTTATGGGTTGGGTAATGGGTTCTATTGTATGAACCAGTAACCCGCCCAACCCAACCCGAACTACATATAATAATAATAATGATAATGATAATGATAACAAAACAAAAAGTCTACTCTCACTCACTCAACATTTTCACCCTCTATATATACCTCTAACCTACCTCCTCACTTTCAAAAAACCCTCAAAATAGAAACATTCTCTGTGCGAGTCACCGCCACCCTCCGTTGTTGCATCACTGCAAGTTATTACCTTCCTCCGTTGTTGCATCACTGCGTGCGTCACTGCAGCTCTCCGCACAACCCTCCACTGCTCTTGCCTTTCGTTGCATCGTCCTCCGTTGTGCATCACCCTCTACTATTGTTTATTACATGACAAACAACTTTTAAAACACCACAATAAGCACTAGTAATCTTTTTTTCAGATATTTAACGAGGACTTTTTTAAAAATACATTACTAACCCAATGATTTTTTAAACAAAATTTGAAAATATATTATGATTTTTAAAAAAAATTTAATTTTAATTTTTAAAAAAAAATACATTTCTTAATTATTACTCTCAACTTTTGTTAATGTAAAATTGAGGAAGCCTAGTGGCAGGTTGTTCATATCTTTCTGGGTATTAAGGAGCTATCAGTTGCTACTAAGTATGAAAAGGGTGATTTATGTGATCAACAATTTATCTGCAAGACACTAAGTTCGGACTGATTGACTGCTTTTATCCGCAATAGACTATTTTTTTTTTATAATAGTTGTGATTAAAAAAAAAAAGAGGAAATGCTTCCCCCTGCATCTTATTTATTGGTCATATAGTTTTTTTTCACAAGAGTACACAATTCCATAGCTGCTGCCAGCTGATTTGTAAAATTACTGCATAGACAAATGGCATATCTAATCTAAGGTGAGTTCAAAGGGACACCAAGGTAAACTGGACCATGAATTTGGCATCAGAGCTATGAATAAAATAGAATGGTGCAAATAGTCACATCAATCTTGAGCTAGATTGAAGAAAAAACTCATGTAAACTTGGAACTTGTTCAACAGTATACTTAACATTAAACACGCTTTGAGTGATAAGAATCTGTTTTCTAGCATCTTGTCCAGTATACTGAAACTTTACTTTTAATGAAAGCCAATCATGTTTATATTGTGACACAATATTTTATCAAATATATATTAAATCTTGTACAATATAATTCACAATTTTGGTAATGACTGCAATGATTAATTAGTAATATAAAAAATTTCCCCAATAGCTTGTCATGTCACTCTTGAGCAACTTGCACTGCTAAATATTGAGAACCTCATAAACAACCATACATATGATGAAGCTTTTTCAGTATCTGAGGTTTTCACTGAAGGTTTCAAGTGAAGCGAGCATTTGAGGTTTTCACTAAAGGCTTCAAGAGTAATAAAGTTCATGGCATGCCTTTTGTTTTTTGGTTTTTGCTTTTCTTTTTGTTTCTCACAATTATCTTTCTTTGAATACAAATTTGTTTGAGATACCGCAAAGAATAAAAAGTAGACACTATTGGCAAGAGCAGAATTTGTTCTGTTTTCTTTTTGGCAGAATTTGTTCTTTGTTTATAAGGAGGAAAAAATAGGCACACCTGGTAAGGTGGCTCCAGCGTCCACAATAAAATTGTTGTCTGATACATACTCAGAAGAATCACGAATTAAATAACGATTTAATACTGGATCAGAAGTGCCATGTGTTCTCAAGGGCACTGTTTACATGGCAACAATATTCAACTATTTTTTGTTCCATTAATTTTTCAATGATTTCAGATTTGAAAATTCTAGGTGATATGGAATTCACTCTAATTTTGTGTGCCCCTAATTCTAATGCCATAACCTGTCAAATAACATTATACAAAGTCACAATAAATTACGGGTGTTCACAGGTACACGTAACCTGCGAATCCAACCTAACTCAACCCGATTTGAATAGGTTGATAGAGTATTGGGTCAGATCCAACCCAACCCAATCTCAACCCGATGACTTACGGGTTGGGTAATGGGTTCTGTTGTATGAACCCATAACCCACCCAACCCAACGTGAACTACATCTAATGATAATGATAGTGATTATAAATAAAAAAAACCTACTCTTACTCACTTAACACTTTCACCCTTTCAATATACCTTCTCACTTTCAAGAAACCCTCAAAATAGAAACTTTCTCTATGCGAGTCACCGTCACCCTCTGTTGCTGCATCACTGAAGTCACTGCCTCCCTCTGTTACTACATCACCGTGGTCATCTATGCATTACTATAGCTCTCTGCACAACCCTCCGGTACTCTTGCCCTCCGCTGTGCTCTACTGTGCATTGCCTCTTTAGCAACTTTAGGTATATTTATTCTTTCTACACTATTTATAATAGACTAATGGATCTTATCCTTTGGCTTGCAGTGCTTCAACAATAGAGCTTATAACTAGTCTAACTATCCAAGAAAATGCAAATTTGTTTTCAGTTATTTTGAACTTTTCGGATTAGGTGAATTAAGATCGAAGGAATCAACAATTAAGTTTGAAAGTGTTATTATATCTAACTTATTTTGTGCATTAATATATGATTATGTTCATTTGTGATTGAAAATTATTTTTGTTCAAAAAAATGAGTAAAATTTAAAAATCTATTCTGATTTTTTAAGAAAATTTTAATTTTCTTTTAAAAAAAAATACACTTACCCGATGACCTAACCCAACCCGTTCATAATTAGGTTGGGTTGGGTTGGGTTTGAAAATAAAATGACGCAAACCCAACCCACTAAAAATTGATTGGGTTGAGTCAAGAATTTATACAAATTGAGCTCAATCCAACCCGCGAATACCCCTACAATAAATATTTATAACATTATATCAATATATATAGAGTTTAAGGTGATGCCATTTTTATACCATCAACGTCTTCTTTTGTTTATGATAAAAAAAAATAACATAATTACACTTTTGGTCCTTCTATTTTTATTAGATTTTGTTCTTCCTAATTTCTAATTTGTAATTTTGGTCTTCTTCTTTTAAAATCTTTTAATTTTGGTTCAAGTGTTAAATTTCAACATTTGGCCATCAAATTTAACATTAACTTTTTTTAATTTTTAAAGTTTATCTTTTTTTTTTTACTAATCACAAAATTAACTAATTAAATTTAATTACCTTACTTTTTTTACTAATTACAAAAAAAATCGAGTCACTTTAAAATTAAAAAATTAATTTTTTGATTAGTAAAAAAAATAGATAATTTTTTTTTCAAAAGAGAAAAAAAGTTTACCTATTTTTTTACTAATAAAAAAATTAACTTAATTAAATTTAAGGGCAAACTATGTTTTTGGTCCCTAAAATATTAGTCATTTTCATTTATAGTCCCTAATATTTCGTTTGACCCAGTGTTAGTCCCTAAAATATTTTTCTGTTTGATTTTTAGTCCCTCCGTTAGTGGATGATCTGACACTGATTAGATGACACGTGGCTCCATAATAAATTGACACGTATTTAAAAAAAATTAATTACAAAATTTTTCAAATATTTTTGTTAATACATATTTTATATTATATTAAATGATAAATTATATTATTATATTATATTAAAAATAGAAAATCTCAACCACTTCCCCCCCCCCCCAAACAAGAAGCTTCAACGACGCGCCTCCGTTGCTGTCGTGAATCGTGATGCCGACACTGACAACACTATGTAGTAAAAGCTTGTCAGTGTGGGGCTTGTGGGACAAAACAAGAAAAATTGTGTAGTTTTAACATTGGATTCTTTGGTTTGTGGCTGAGAAACTGATAGCATTTGTTGTTGAGCCTTGCCTTATTAAAAAATAGAGAAAACATGTGCTGGCATTTTTTAATATTAGTTTTTGTATTTTTTTAATGTAATTTTTGGTATTGTGTTATATTGTAGGGGATGTATTTTACTTTGGTTATACATCATGGTGGCTATTTTAAAGGCCAATATAAAGAATTATATGTTGATGCATACAAGAAGCTTGATACTGACACTTGGTCTTACTTTGAAGTTGTTGCACTGGTTATTGAGTTGGGTTACCAATGTAGCTAGTTTAGGCTATGGTGGAAACATAGGGAGCATAAAGAAAGGTTCAAGCATTTTATTGAAGACAAGCATGCATTGGAATTATTGGATTATGCATTGAATGGAAATGGTGAAGCTGATTTGTATGTGGAGCATGTATCTGTAAATAAGCCTCTCTTGGTATCAAATGTGGAGTTGCTCGAATATGCAAAGCCTTTTCTGAATGATGTTAAGGGTGACAAGGATCGGGCAAATGAGGGTGCAGTTGGTGATGAGGATGATGTTGAGGTGGAGATGGAGGAGGAAGGTTCTCATACTACTGATGAAGATGATTTAATGTCAACTGACCATTCTGAGAGTGAGAATGATTCTTTTTCTCCAAGTACCCTTAAAGCTAGTGATGAAGATGTGGATGTTGATTATGAGTTTGATGAAGAACCTGACAATAATTTTGTAAGATGGGGGGAGAATTTTGCATTTGATATACCTAATATGGGTGATGTAGGAGATGATGTGGATGCTGAATATTTTTCTAAGGAGTTGGACAATGGAAGTGACTCATACGAGGATGGATACTATAGGCCTAATATTAGGTTCAGGCCCCATGAAATGTGCAAGGATTTTAGATTCAGACTTGGGATGCAATTTAGTTCACTCATTCAGTTCAAAGAGGTAATAATGGAACATTCAATTTTAAATGGTAAAGAAGTCACATTTGTGAAGAATGATAAGCTACGGATTAGGGCCATTTGCTCACAAAAATGTGGTTTTCTATGTCTGGTCAACAAATTAGGAAAAGCTGAAACATTTAGTGTGAAGACTTTGATTGAAGAGCATAAATGTGCCAGGGTCTTCAACAACAAAAATGCTAAGTCCAAATGGGTGGCAACACAGATTTTGGATAAGCTGAATTCAAGTCATAATATGACAGTGGTTGAAGTGATTGATGATATTAGGACTAGATACTTTACTGGTATTACATTAGCAACTACTTACAAAGCTAGACAAATTGCATTAGGAATTGTGGAAGGAGATGCAATGAAGAAGTATGCATTGTTGAGGTCTTATGGTGAAGAGCTGCAAAGAGTCTCAAAGGGGAATAGATGTTTATTATCAGTTGAGAGACTTGCTCCAACATTGCAACCAAAATTTGAAAGACTATATGTGTGTTTAAATGGTTGTAAAAAGGCTTTTCAGCAAACATGCAGGCCTTTTATAAGTAATGACAAGTGTCATCTAAAGAACAAATATGGCGGTCAATTATTGGTGGCTGTGGGTAGAGATGCTAATGACTAAAATTTGCCAATAGCATTTGCTGTTGTAGAAACCGAGACAAAAGATAGTTGGAAATGGTTTCTGGAATTACTTTTTGAGGATATAGGAGACTCGAGGACTACTACATGGATTATATTATTTGATCAACAAAAGGTATTAAATTCTCTATTTTTAACTTCTTAAATTCTCTATTTTTACTACAGTAATTTTATTTTTATTTCTTGAATTCTTTTTTTTATTCTCTATTTTAACTGCAATATTATATTTTTTTGTTCAATTCTCTATTTCTTTACATCATAAGTTTGTATATACACATGAAAATCATGATGAGGACATGATAGCATTGGCTTGACATTATAGGCATTTATAAGCTTCTTATTAGTTTATGAATTTTTTTTTTAGAAGGAATAGTGCTTTCCTTTGTTAGTTTATGAATTTTTATCACATTATAATTGTCATGCTTTTTTTATCACGGTATAATTGCATTTTTTTTTATCATAGTATAATTGCTTTCTCTTTTATCAAAGGATAATTGCAATGATTTTATGACTATAATTAGAAGAATGTTGATAAGCTATTGATTCAAAGTCTATCAAAGTGTTATTGAAAAATATTATTACTTCTACTTTAGGGATGTTAAGATAAAGTTCATGTATTATAATTTCTTATTTCATATACCGTAGTTTAACTAAGCTAGGAAAATTGAATCAGTCATTTTTATGAAATCGGTTAATTGTGATGGACAACATGGCTTCAACTGCAAGTATATGAAATTAGTTAATTGTGATGAACATCCTGGCTTGAAATCAGTTTTTTTTATTATTATTTGTTGAATTCTCTATTTTTATAGCATCATTTTTTTTAATTTCAATTCTCTGTTTTTTTACTATGTTAGGGACTCGTTCAATCACTGCAAGAATTTAGAGGAATTGGAGAACACAGATTTTGTGTTAGGCATCTATATAGTAATTTTAAGAAAAAGTTTGGAGGTGGGCTTATGATTAGGGATTTAATGATGGGTGTAGCAAAAGCAACTTATCATGCAGCATGGGAGGAAAAGATGCTCCAACTTAAAAAGCTCAACAATGATGCATATAATTGGCTGATGATCAGAACATGATAAGAGATCATGGTGTAGGCATGCCTTCAAATTTGGAGCAAAATCTGATGTGTTAATCAACAACCTAATGGAGTCTTTCAATTCAACTATCTTACCTGCTAGAGATAAGCCTATATTGATCATGGTTGAATGGATCAGGACTTACATTATGAAGAGATTTACTGCACATAGAGAAAAGGTAAAAAACAAGTTGGGGATGTTATGCCTAAGCCATTGAAGAGACTAAATAGAGAAGTTGAGTTTAGTGCAAGCTGGTATGCAGTTTGGTCTAGTGGGCCAATGTTTGAAGTAACACACTCTATCAATGGTGAAAAGTTTGTGGTAAATGTGGAAAAGCTATCTTGCAACTGCAACTTTTGGGATCTTGTTGGCATTCCTTGTTGCCATGCTGTCTCTACTATCAGGTATATGAAAGGTAAACCTGAAAATTATGTTCATAGATACTACAAGAAGGATGTATATAAGATGTGTTATGAGAAAGTCATTAGTCCTATAAATGGCTATCAACAATGGCCAACTGGAAATGGTGAACTTGTCCTACCACCGAAATATAAAAGAGGTCTTGGTCGACCAAGAAAACTTAGGAGAAGGGAACCAGATGTAGGGTCCAATGGTAATAAGGCAAAGAAAACAAGGTCTATAGGGTCATGTAGGAGGTGTGGTGAACTAGGTCATAATGTTAGGACATGTAAGATTCCTGCCCCACCAGAACCTTGGTCTGAGGTTGAAATTGATGGTTCACAATCTAATTCACAAAGTACTCAAAGTCAACCAACTTAGCTAAGGTAATTTTTTGTAATACAATTTTTATGTGTTCATTTTTTTTAATATAGTTTTTTGTGTTCATTTTTTTTATATGTTTGTTTTACTACAAGACACCCCTACTATTAATGTCTCTACTGCACCAGTTGCACTAGTTGCACCTATTGCTACTAATGTCCCTATTGCTTCATCTCCACCAGCAACCAAAGCTCCACTTACTACTCCATCTCCACCAGCAACCAAAGCTTCATCTACTGCTAATGTCCTTGTTGCTCCATCTCTACTAGTAACCAAAGCTCTAACTCCACTAGTAGCAAAAGCTCCAGCTCCACCAGCAGCAAAAACACCTACTTTAGCCACCAAAAAACCAATAAAATCAACAACTAAAGCTCCTGCTCTAGCCACAAAAAAATTAGTAAAACTAGCAACCAAACCACCATGTCCAACCATAAAAAAAACCACCTCTACCAGTAACCAAAGCTCCTTGTCCAACCACAAAAAAACCACCACTACTGCAACCAAACCACTAGCACCAATAGAAAAAAACAACTCAAGCAACATCAAGCTTTGAACAAGTGAAGAAAAAGTAGACGATAGAAGGGAAATGTATATTTTGGAGTATTATGTTTTGGTTATTAAAAATTAGGATTGAATAGGTCCTAATGATTGAGTTCCTTTTTTTTTTAGTAATGTAATGTTGGTTTATAAATCCAACTTTTGTAGAAATGGTGAAGTTATGGTGTCATTAGTTAGATTTGTGTCGCTTATTTTGGTACCTAAAACTGTTAGAAAATGTGACACTTATCTAACTCTTCAATGTAGGGAATCTCTTATGAATGATATTATGGTACATTCAATCTAGTAGTGTTGTTAATTAAATGAATATTCAATTTTAACAGATAATAGTTGTCATATATCCAATACTTCTTTGAATATGTTGTACGTTACTCTATTGGCTATTACCAAAAGGGTTAAAGGCGTTATCCCCAAATCAAAATTTAAGTGTTTGTGCTCAATTTTAAATTCAAAACAAAAATAAAAATCCAATAACATTGCAATGTGATTTTCTTTTTTCTCATTTGGAAACAAGATCATTCTTCATAGTGATATGTTCAGAAACAAACTCTGCAAACAAATTATGGAATAAACATAAGAGATTACAAGAGTTATAGTAAAAAGCAAATAAAGTATGTATGTAAGATCAAGATGAGAAAAAAAGGACAAGTTTATATTAGTTTTATTATTGAAAAATGTGGTTGTCAACAAATGATGTCTTCATTCAACAAGTAAAACATTACAAAGTAGAATTACAAATAAATGATGGTAAACTAACAACCAAATCCATCATTGCTAATAACATGATTAGTCTCCCTATTATCCTAAAAAACCCATTCCATAATCAGTCTCATTTCCAACATTTGACTAAACATGTCATGCCTCCATAAATGGTTATCATCCATGACAGCAAAACAAATCCCATTAAGAGGTTTCGTTTGTTAATTTCAGCTATAGCCTTCCTCTGTAACTTGTTCACCTTCTTTTTATGTTCCTCAATAGCTTCAACAACCAATTGATTAACTGCATCCAAATCACCATCCTTCACATCAGCCCACCTAAAATATGAACAACGCACTACTCCCCTCTGTAAATTTTTGAGCTACATAAATAAACAAAAAAAAAAAAAGCCATACCCAAACACAAACAAGAAGCTTATTACCTTCCAATTAGGGCACCCCCAAAATAGTCTTCTTGGGTTCTTTACACTATGAGAAGTTATAAGCACTTCCCTATCTCTACAAAGGCATTTCTTCCAACCCTCAACAATGGAGGCCGACGAAGAGGCAGTAAACAGCCCACCCCTTGACCCCGACGATGGCCAACCTCTTAACCCCAACAATTTAGCACGCGAACCCCCACCACTCGACATTGTACAACTTCAGCCTTATCTTCACTTCACGTCAACCTCCACCCCTCTCCACTCCCCTCTGATCCACAACAACAACAACAACAACAAATAGCAACGAGGAACAACCCTTGCACGAAAGAGAACCCAAAGGAAAATGAAACAGTAAATTAAAATAAAAATAAAAACAAAACTCATGATAAGTTAAAAAAGAGAAAACAATTTTTTATTTTTTTTTAAACACGTGTCAATTTATTATGGAGCCACGTGTCATCTAATCAATGTCAAATCATCCACTAACGGATTTCACTAACAGAGGGACTAAAAATCAAACGAAAAAATGCTTTAGGAACTAAGACCGGTCAAACGAAACATTATGGACTATAAACGAAAATGGTCAATACTTTAGGGACCAAAAACATAGTTTGCCCTAAATTTAACTATCTAATTTTAAAATAATTATAAAATAAAAAAATTATATCAGCTGAGTTAATTTTAAATAAAAAAAAATTGTGACCAATAAAAAAATAGGTAATTTTTTTTAAATGAAAAAAATATAGTTAACATTAAATTTGACAGTCAAGCATCATAATTTAACGGTTGAACCAAAATTGTAAGATTTTAAAAGTATAGAGACCAAAATGGTGAATTAAAAACTAAGGAAACCAAAATCACAAATAAAATTATTTGAAAAGTCATACAAATGATAAGTTGTGATTATCTGATATCACCTTTAAACTTCATATATATAACATTTCAAGTGAGAACAAACAATAATAACCCTCTTGGATTGAAATTAAAAATAATAAACGCATCATATTAAAACCAATTAGTTTTTTTTGTGTTTTTACCCAATAGCACAAGCACATAGGTAAAACATCGTCCTCATCACCATGACCACCGTCGTCACCGCCACCACTGCCACTACCACCACCAACATGATTACTACCATCGTTCTTGCTACCGACAAGGCCGTCATCACCGTTATCATTATTGTTGTCTTTCTCGTTATTGTCACCACCACCAAGAGTTGTCACCATCATTATGACCATCGCCACCACCATCAACATGGTCACAACCGTCAAGGGTGGTGGTGGTGACGGCAACAATGGGGACAACAACTATGATGATAACGACGACGGTGGCCCTAGTGGTGGCAAGAACAACGGTAGTAACCATGGTGGTGGTGGTGGTGACGGTAATGGTGGCGATAACAGTGGTCATGGTGATGGGGCAATGTTTTGCCTGTGTGCTTGTGCTATTGGGAAAAAATACAAAAAAAAAAAAAAACTAATTGAGAGGGAGGGATAGGATCTCATGGTGATGTACTTAAAATTGAAGTTATTTTTAATTTTAATCCAATGATAATGCACTTGAAACGCCCTATATGTGTGTGTGTGTGAGATGCTTCAAACAAGAACACTCCTTTGAAGAGAACATGAAAACAAACCATAATAAGCATTGGATCACAATTAAAAAAAAAAAATGTGGTCAAGATTAAAATTTGATCTTGAATTAGTTTTTAATTTCAATCACACATTACTTTTAATGTTAATCCAATTGTTAAAATTGTGTGTCTCTTGTTCTCTATTCTCACTTGAAACAATGTCATATATATGTATATATGTTCGTGAATTTTGTCAAAAAGAAATGTTAGGGAGATTCTCGTGAGCAAATATTTTATTGCAGTATGATCAATGTAAACTAGGAGTGACAAAATGAGTGAGCTTGCAAGCCAACCCGCCAAAAAATGGCAAGGTGGGGAGTGTTCTGAAGCCGCCCAACTTGCCCCACCCAACCCGTGATTAGTTACTATGATTCCTTTATCTGCATTGATGCCATTGAACTTCCATTTTCAATTACTGGAGCAGCAAGAAATGAAAAACACTAGTGCCCAATTCCACATATGTTGTTGCTGTTGCACAAACTATGTCTCAGCAACTTCCATGTTCACTAATCTTTGCTTTTTCAGCAAGGTTGGTCTTGTGATTCTGAAATATTGACACCATCATCTAATTTTCATTTCCTACAGGGATCAGTGAATTGAATATCCTCCATGCTACTTTGTTGTTTCAATTCATGCATGGATTCCCATTTTATAAACGTTCTGTATTCCCGTCACATACAAACTCTACATGGTTCCATTCATTTTCTAAAACTGCGTTTGCTAACTTACGTTTGAGTTTTATGTATGTTGTTCAAGGTTATCTCTTCAAATTTATGATACTTATTTGGTCTCTATATATGTGTAGTTTTTTAACCTTTCAGGAACTAAATCGTACTAAAATTACATGTGTAAAGATTAAACTAGTAATTTTAAATGAATTTAAAGGTAATCATACGGAAGGTTGTAATTTCAATGCATTAACTTTTTAGATATAGTGACTTAAACGTAAAGATTGTGAATATACATAGATAAATAAATAAACTTTTATTCAAACATCATTAGACAAGTGAAAAATAATGATTGGAAATAAAATACTTAAAGGTACCGACCCATGTTTGAAATGATAGCTACATCACATCACACATAACCTTCTTCCATTCCTGCAGCATCTCCATGTTGTGCTTGAAACTCTCTCTATTAGAGTTGAACCTTTATTCATGATTAGCCAAGCATCTCGGAAGCTACCTTTGTCGTGTCTAACATGAGAAGGATCTACGGTACGGTATGAAAAATTGGCAAAACCAATAGGCCCCACTCTAGAGTTTTTCAAGTTTTCTAATTTGAAGAAATGTTCTTGTGCAAAAATCTTAAGGACCTCTCCACTTAAAAAAAAAAATAATAAGAAGGAGAGGTAGAACTCACAAATATTAACTTAAGAACTCAAATTGAATTTTACCAATAAAACAAATTAAAATGCAAGTTCTTGGATACTTAAGTGGCATTATGAGACCCACACAAAAGAGTTTTAACTCAATGGATTATAACATTAAATATGCTCTTAGTTTTGTGAGAGAAAGATGATGACAATTCTAGACCCTTCAATTGCCTTCTCAAGTGTTGAATTGATATAGTCTCATCTCTGGAGATTGTAGTTATAGATGAAGGTTTGAATTCCTTTGTCACAAAGAACTTTGTAGAGATTTTAGGTGAAATCGTAACAAGTATCTTCTCCTTTGGAAACTATGTTTCTAAATTTGTTGATTTTGTAAAATTTTAAATATTTAAATGTCAATGTTTGTAAATTATTTTTTTTTAATATAAACCGAATCGATAATGGATTGTAAGTTTCAAGAAGTTACTAGTTGTTTTTCCTATAATCTTAACCATTTATGGTTGAAAACACTAACAACGTTCTTGTAGTGTCTAACCCCATCGCTTCATTTATTTTGGGTTGTTTTCGTAGTTACCACTCCAATAACAAATTAACAAACGTAGGAATTAACAAACCAACTCCAAAAAAGTACACTAAAAAAACCTCATCACAATAAAAATAATGTTGAGTAAATCTCCCAAATTATTCGTGAGATTTAAAATTCATGCCTAAAGATCTTGATACACGTGTTTTTTATTTATTGATTGCTTCATGAGGAAACATAACACCTTGTATTTTATACACATTATTTGTGGGTTTGTCTAAATGATCCTAAGTAAAAATTGGGTTAATGAACACAATCCTACGTGCTTTTGTATAATTGGTCAATGTCGCAATTAGGGTCATGACGGAACAGCGAAAAAATATAGATAAATAAAATCAGTGAAGTTGTTATCAATGTTTATTAAGGAAAATATCGGAAAAACCTTTTTTTAAGAAAGAATGGTCTTTAAAATCAGATTTAAGTTTGAGAGTCCATTATGTGTAGGGAAGGTATTAGCATCCTACAACATTCGTTACAAAGATGGTTACTTTTAACTAATTAAGCAAAATCTTTGTAACTTTTTAGGTATTTATCCCCTTGAAACATTACTAGAAAAGAATAATTTATTTTCTATGAAGATAAATTTTATTAAGGAAAAGAAGGAGATATGTTATTTTTATTCTTTTATTTTTATTACTTTTTAATTTATGACTCTTGAGATGTTGTAACTCATTTATCTTTAAAAAAAACACTTGAAAAATTGATAGTACACCCAAGTTAATTTTTTTTTAAAATAATTTTAATTTAAAATTATTCATTATTTAGAGAAATTTTTTTAAGATTATTAAGTTGTTGCAACTTGTACTTCAAAATTACAAAGATGTCACATTTAAATAATTTTTTCTCTAATATAAACTTATTTTAATTTGTGAATTTATTATAAAAGATTATTTTTGCTATTATAAAATTTGTTTTATTATTTATTATTTTAGACATAGAGTAGGCCCAAAACAAAACATGTTGCAACTTAGTAATATATGTTGTTGTAAATAGAAGGGCTAGCCTAAAACAAAATTAGGCCCAAATGCACAAGAGAAAAAAACTTGAGGGTCTTATTCCTCGTCTCTCAGTAACTTGGTTCACGAATCTAGGAGCAGCAGCGGCGCTCGCGAGAGAAGAGAAAGGGGAGTGGCGAGGCGATCGCAGCGGCGCTACGACGACGATGCCGTGCGGTCACGACGGCTACAGCGATGACGCGCGGCGACGTGAGTGAAGGAAAAGGGGAAGGAGAGCGGCGAGGTTGTTTGGCGGCGCGAGGGAGGCGTGGGTGCGGAGGAGATCGCGGGGTCCCCCGGTGGTGGTTGCGGGGTGCGCGGGGTGAGTGAGGTAAGGTGACACCGTGGTCGCGTGGCGCGAGGGGGGGGTCATGGTGGCTGAGGGTTTCCGGTGGTGGTTCCGGGGTGCCCAGGTGTAGTTTTTTGCTTTGTTTCTCTTTCACTTTCTTTGGATTCTCTTTCGATTTCTTTGGATTCTCTTGTCTCTGATATGTCTCTGATTTTTGGTCTTCTGGTGACTGGCTTTGTGGCTGGATTTGGTCTAGGGCTATGAATTTGGGTTTGGGATAATTGTAAAATGGTGTTTTATGTTCTGGGTATGAAGTATTTGACTTTGTCTTTGTTTTGATTACCTATTGGAACTCAGTCCCTTGGAACTCAGAGTCCCTGCTTATGTGTCTGGTTTTGTTCTCTTCTTTGTTCATGCCTTGCTTTGTGGCTCTGTTTGGGTTAGGTCTCTATTTGGTGTTTTTTGTACTAGTCTCTGCTCATGCCTCTAGTTATGTTTCTGTGTCTGTTTTTGATATCTGTCTTTGCTTATGTCTCTGATATTTTTTGGATTTTCCAAGGCCATGCTCATATCTTTGATTAATTTAAACATACTATCTTTCCTTCAAGGTTCATATCTCTTTATATTACTGTTTTGACCAAATAGATTGCTTACAATCAAACACAGAAAAAACTATTCTTTTTTTTGTGCTCTGTTTTCTGATCTTTTTTCTCTCTCTCTCTCTCCTCTGTTTTTGTTCTTCTCTATTGTTGTTTTCTTTTCTGTATTGCTGTCTTTTTCTTCTCCTTTTATTTTTTGTCCCCCTGGTGTGCTCTTTCTCTTTATATATAGGCACTGGGTTCGTTCCTACGAGGTTTTGCTTATTTAATTATTGTTTAAGCTTTCCTTCCTATAGGAAAGTTTCCTCTTTGCTTAATCATTTCTTTTTCTTGCAGCTGCCCTTTCAAATCAGCCACCATCTAGTGCCTTGCCTAGTTTGCTAGAGTAGCTAGCTAGGGTGATGGAGCTGCTAGTTGATGAAGCTGTTGGAGCTGCTAGTTGATGAAGCTGCTGATGGAATTGTTTGGGATGGAGCTTTTGTTTTGCTACTTCTTTTCTAATTGATGAAGCTGTTTTCTTGTTCTATTTTTTCCTTTCTCTTTGCTTTCTTCTTGCCTGAATTGATTTGGCTTGGACCATCTTTAGATTTTTAGGCTTGTTAAAACTTCATTCCAAGTTTGTAATGTTCCAAAATTTGTAATCCTCTCGATGATAGAGGCCTATCTAAGGAACATGAGGACCTAAGTGCACTTCAAGAATTAAATGGACTAATGACAAGGTCCAAGGCCTAGATTCTTCAAAAAGAAATGATCAAGAGACTAAAGGAAGGGTTATTCATCAAAGGCTAAGAAGGAAGAATCAAAAGGAGCTTAATTGGAGCACTTGGAAATTTGTTGAAAAAGCTCACTTAGCGCTAAATCTCACATAGTGAATTTCAGAGTTAGAGACGCTGAGTGCGATTTTTGGCTTAGTGCGCACCTCCCGCGTGAATTTTTTGAAAATGTGTTTTCTTCATATTTTGTGTAAAAGGATTTCTTATAAGCCTGTAATAGGATCTTAAGACGCTAAATAAAAGAAACTTTCAACTGTAAAGGAACATATAAATCATTCTGATAAAAGAAATAAGCATTGTTTATGTGAGAGTTTAGTTCACTCTTTATTTCTTGAGTGAAACCATTAATTTTGATCAAGGAGACTTTCCTTGTGGTGAATTCACAGTTTATCGTTTTCCTTGTGGATTGTGGTGTTATTCTTGATCATTTTCTTCTTTTCCACTTTTCTTTGTTTGAGTTCTTGGTTGAGTTTTAATGGAGTTCTTTTGATTTGCTTCTGTTTCTTTTTTTTTGTTTTGGTTTAGCATTTAAATATTAAAGATTAAATACAACAAATCTTAATGTATTTAAATTTTAAATCAATTTATTGTGTTTAATTTTTTATTAAATATAATAAAATAAAAAATATATATTAAATCTTTGATTGATTGCTATCTATTAGATCAGAAGTATATATATTCAAATTCAAATATATATATTTACCTATTCTGGCACATAATAAATCAATTAATTTTTTTTAAATATTAAAGATTAAATATAACAAATATAAAGGGATTCAAATCTAAATAGATTTGAATTTTAAATCAATTTTTATTTTTATTTTTTTATGATTATGGGTCATTCCTACAATTTTTTTTACATATATAATCTCATATCTCTCAAACATTTCCTTACATTATTTTTACATCTCTCTTATTTGTTCTTTCTACTTTTGATGTCATGTTATTGGTTTCACTAATTTCCTATCTTAGATTTTTTTAGAAAAATAAACTATTTGACTAAATTGTTACTTAATTATATTATCGAGAAGTGATGATTTTCTCAATTGAGAAATTTTATTATAATATATATGTTCTTTTTTTTTTAATGCATAGGCTATGAAAAAAAAGTTATGAAATTATGTTTAAAAGACATTTGAAATTCAACCTCTAAAAATTGTGAGACGATTTACTTAATGAAAAATCTCATATTCAATATATGTCGTATGAAATTTTTTTTAAAATAACATTAAATCAAATTAAATAAATTAAATAATATAATAATGTATTATTGTGTTTAATTCTTGAAAATATATAAGTTTAAATATATGAATAAATTAAAGATATTTTTAATAAGTATGTATTCAGGATGTATTAATCCATTAAATAATTGAAGATTAAAAACTATAATATATATCATATTGTCAACATTCATATACAAATCGAATAAAATATATGATGTGATACGCAAAGGTACAAGTTGGACAAAGTTTAGTTAAATTCGGTTTTTCTCCAAAATTGAAATGGACAGTCAAAAATAATTCTAAAAAATTGAACTGAACCATAATTTTTAACAATGGACTAAATTGAGCTTTCTAACCGTTCAATTAACTTATTTTAAATTAAAATTAAACTGAATTGTTGTAACACCCTCTAAAATTGAATGATCTGAACTTATTGTCCCTCTATTTCTCTTTTACATATAAAGTTTAGAAATCACTAGCTAGATGAATGTTGGATGAGTGCATGTAAAAGTTCTATTTTCTTTATGATCCAACATTAAGTACTCTAACAATGATGCAATCAGAGCCAATTTTGGTACATTCTACAATGAAATGCAAGAGGGGCTGCAAATTGTATTTAATCTTCCTTTCACTCACCAACCTCAACGTTGGATGTAATGCTCTCGGCTACCTACTGGACGAACAACAAAGAGTCCAATCCAAGCATAGCAATTAACTAATCAATCCTTGTAATATAACAAGCAGGTATAAAGGGTGTTTTGAAACCTCTTGATATATGGTTACTTTGCATAGTCAACACCAATGAAGTTTATTCATCTAAAAAATTTGATCTCTCTGACTTTCATTGTCAGCCTAGTAAATATAAACTAAATTTCCATACATTAGCTATATTAGACTTCTTCCAAACAGCTCCATGCTTTAAGCTCCACTACAAGCGCATCCACCTTTCGGAAGTAAAACCAATACTAGATATGGTTCTTTTGCACACCGTTGTACGCTGAGCATGCAACTCTTGGACGTGATTGGTATGGAGGAAGGTACTATCCTATATATGTAACTAAGAGAATATCTTTTCAATAAAATCATTTCTTGAAACTATAAACATTGCTTATAAACCTTTTCTGAAACTTAAGGGAAACTCCTTGCACTTTTCTAAGAGGCATAGGTATAGTCTTAAGTATTTTAGGTGTCATTTATTAAATGAGATTTATCGCAACATACAATCTAGGCAAGAGCAACAACCACATGAATGCAACACCTATGCTTACACAACTTCATCCAAAGATACAACCATAACATCACTAAGGAACAAGGTACAAATAGGAAACCAAGCAATATGAATTCAAATCCATTAGTCCACTTTCTTCATGCACATCCATTGAAGAATAAAACAACAAGTGGGGGTCAAATGAATCTAACTATTAATTTCTCATGATCCTAAATATTGTAAAACTTTTAAATGGGTAATGTAATTGGTTTTGACCATGTGTCAGCTTTCTAGAAATTTTCTAATCTAATACTAAATAACTGTGTTCATTTTAACATTGGTCAACACACATAATGGTATGAGTCTATAAGATTTGTTAACTTACAAGGATTCAAGGTTGTAGCTTCTAACTAACTTACCCTTAGTAACTTGAGCTAACACTTAGTGTTTGACACATGTTAATTATTAGGAGAGAGAATTTCAAAGAAGAGTGCAAAGTCATTCTATTTCTAAATGTGTTGATCATTGTTATAATTAATTTCAGTTCAGACTTTGGATATATATATATATATATATATATATATATATTTTGATGATAGATACTAATAGCAACACTTCCACACTTACGCTCACATTCTCCTTTTAAAGTCACAAGACTCACTATGTTGTTAGAACCAAGACATTTGATGACGTCTGACCCCTAATACCTTAATAGGTTTTGATGATAACAAATGTAATAATATTTGATCAACTAATAATTTCAGATTAAGTGATTTTAGGGAATCAAAACCAAAATAAGCTCTTAATGGGCCATGCATAAAGCCAAGGCCAGACAATGTCTGATGCCGAGTGCTAGACGTTGTCTCATGCAAGGCTAGACGATGTCTGATGTCAAGCGCCAAACGATGTCTGAGGCTAGAACAGACCATGTCTTTTAATTAAGAATGTGTTTGTTAAGCTAGACAATGTCTAAGGCTAGAACAGACTATGTCTTTTCAATAAGAATTTGTTTGTTAAAGCCAAACGCTGTCTGTGTACGAATAGACCATACTCAATCAAGACCAAACTATGGTTGTTAATCTAAACTTTATTTGAACAGGAATAGAACGTAATCTATCATATGTGTTGAAGAATACGTGCTTTATAACTAATTCTTTACTCGAATAAAGGCACTGCTGCACTGAAAGAAAAGGAACCTCTCTTTGACATTACTTTCATTGATTCCTCGTATTACATGGATGCTCGTATTATATAAAGTGTGTAGGTACAACCAAAAGAACCAATCAACATTGGGATGCACACTTTCAGCTAAAGGACAAACTGTAACAGAGACAAAAACCTGCTTCTGTCACATCAAGCACAGTCAAAGCTATTGCAACACTCTATTGTGTGAGACAACAGAAAGAAGTCTTCTCCAACATTCAAAATTCATGAAGCTAATCTTTTAAGGAAGCCTCTATGAGACGGAAAAAAAAAAAAGAAGAACAGAAGAAGAAAAAAAAAACGAATGAGCAAGAACAAAAATCTAGACAGCAAGAGAAAGAATACTAGAGCAAGTCTTGAACATGAGCTGAGAGAAACAAAATACCCATCCTCTACAAAGCTCACGAGATTCATCATTTGATTATATCCTCTCTTTGAGAGTTATTCACTCATGGCTTAGTGATAAAAGAATACTTGGAAAGTATAATCTCAGGGGGAGATTCATACTTGTAATTAGAAGTGGTTAGAATACTTGTAGCCATGAGTGACATAGAGAATACTTGTAGCCAGAATTGGCAATGAAGAATACTTGTTTTGTAATCGGTTGATTATAGTGGAACCCTTTAACAGTTGTTAAAGGAGAACTAGAGTAGCTCAAGTTGAGTGAACTAGTATAAAAACAAGCTCTCATTTGCTGTCTTGTGTTTACAAATATTTATCTTGCTCACTGTTCTCTTTTGAAAAGACTTTCTAAAGCTTTGCCTTGCAAGGATATATCCAAGAAGGCAACTTGTGAACTAATAAGTATTTGCAAAAAAGTTTTTAAACCCACTATTCAACCCCCCTCCCCCCCCCTTCTAGTGTGTTCTTGTGTATTTCAGTTGGTATCAAGAGCTCGGTCTCTGATAACTATCTTCACAGATATAGAGCTAAAGATCCTACACAAGAATGGAGAAGGGTCTACATAAACCTCCAATCTTCAAGGGTGAAAACTTCTCATATTGGAGACAAAGAATGAAGACATACTTTGAATCATGTCATATAGACATGTTGGATGTCGTAGAAAATGGAGATTATATTCCAGTTAATGACAATGAAGTTGAGATTCCAAAAGAGCAATGGACTGAGGCACAAAAGAACAGATTCGTCCTCAACTCCAGAGCAAGAAATGCAATACATGCATGCATCTCAGAAACTAAGCACAAGAAGATAAGCCAGTTCAAATATGCCAAAGACATATGGGACACATTCATAATAACCTATGAAGGGTCCTCATAGGTAAAAAGGAACATGGTAAGTGTTCTTACCAAAGAATATGAACCCTTTGCTATGGAAGAAGATGAAACCATAGCTAATATGTTGTTTAGATTCCAAACTATTCTAAATGAGCTTCGAAACCTTGGTAAAAGTTTCAAAAATTTTGAGCATGTTGACAAAATTCTTTGCAGCTTGCCCAGACAATGGAGACCTTAGGTCACAGCCATTAGAGCTTCCAAAGATCTGGATTATATGCCTCTCAAAGAGCTAGTGGGAATTCTAATGCTGCATGAGCAAGAACTGCAAGGAGATGCCAAAATGAAAAAGGGCAAGTCTTTGGCTCTGAAAGCTCACAAGTCAAATCAGACAACACCCAAAGAGTCATCTTCATCAAAAAGTTAGTCCTCTAGACAATCCAAAAGACACACCACCAAGGCTTTAAAGGTAGAAGAGTTAGAAGTAGAGTCCACGTCCTCAAGTGAGAAAGAATCAGAAGATGATGATGAGCTATCTTTCATCTCAAGAAAGATCCACAAGATGTGGAAAAAGAAAGGTGGATCAAGATGGAAAAACTACAATAAGAAATACTCAGCAGACCGTGAGAAGAAAGAGAGAAATCCCATCATTTGCTACGAGTGTAAAAAGCTTGGACACTTCAAGTCAAAATGTCCTAAGCTTAGCAAAGGAAAAGAAAAGGTCAACAAAAGATTTCCCAAGAAAAAGAAAGGATTGATGTCCACATGGGAAGATCTAGATGACTCAACAGATGAAGAAAATTATAAAGCATCAAACGAAGAAGCTAATCTCTATTTGATGGTAGATGCAACCTCCACATCGTCTACGTTTGATGATGAGAATACACCAGACAACACCCACTCTATGTTTGCGTCTAAGGCTTCAGATGATGAAGAATAAGAGGTAGACCTCAATGATCTTATTTCTCTTCAAGAAGCTTATTAAGAACTTCTTTCTAATTCATCTATTCTTTCAAAAGCCTATCTATCTAAGAAAAAGAAATTGAAAAAACTTTCAAAAAAGCATGAAGAACTTGGGTCTTCCTTCATTGAGCTATCTGATAAATGTTCTACATTAGTCACAGCCAATAATGCTCTAACAAATGATTTTCAAAAACTAACCATTGATCACCAATGCTTAATTAAGAGCAAAAGTAAACTCTGGATAGAAAAGGAACATCATAAAAGGCAATTGAATGAATTGATTAAGGAAACTGATGAATTAAACAAGGTAAGAGCCTTGAGCAAAGATGAAGCTAAAATTGCTCAATTACGCAAAGAAGTTGCATATCTCAAGAGTACTCTAAGCAAATTTGTCAGTGGGTCTAAAAATTTAAAGAAAATTCTTTCATACAACAAACATCCAAATGACAAATCTGGCCTTGGATTTACAAGAAAGAAAGAAGCAGCCAAGAAGAAAGCTTCTTCTAGTAGACCACATTTTGAAAATGGACATGTAAAGTCCAAAAGCAAGAAATTGCCTACAAGAAGCAAGTCATCTGCTTCTAAGACTAATACCAAAGGACCCAAAAGAATATGGGTACCTAAAAACAAAATAATTCTTGTTGCAGATGTCCTTGATGGCAAGAAAGAAACACCAATCATGGTACCTGGACAGTGGCTGTTCACATCACATGACGAGCGCAAGGTCTATGTTCCTAGACCTAACACCAGTGCATGGTGGTACAGTCACTTTCAAAGGTAATCAGAAAGGGAGAATCAGGGGTACTAGTAAGATATGTATTCCTCCTAGTCTCTCTATTGAGAATGTGTTATTTGTTGAAGGACTAAAACACAATCTATTGAGCTTAAGTCAATTTTGTGACAGTGGATATGATGTATCCTTTAACAAGGAATCATGTATAGTCAAAGACTCTAAAGGTTCACATCTCTTCTTTGCAAATAGACAAGGCAATCTTTATAAGATTAACCTTGGTGAACTAAAGGATCAAAATGTATCATGTCTACTATCTGTCAAAGAAAATCACTGGTTATGGCATAAGAAGCTTGGCCATGCAAGTTTGAGATTAATCTAAAAATTACAAAGATATAGCCTCGTAAAGGGATTGCCAACAATGTCATATAAGGATAATTTATTTTGTGAGGCATGTCAGAAAGGGAAACAAATGAAAACATCCTTTAAAAGTAAAAACATTGTTTCCACTTCTAGACCATTAGAACTGTTACATATTGATCTCTTTGGTCCAATCAGGACAGCCTCTCTTAGAGGGAAGAGATATGGACTAGTAATAGTTGATGACTATTCTATATGGACATGGGTTATATTCCTCACTCACAAGGATGAGGCTTTTAAGGAATTCTATAAATTCTGCAAATGTGTTCAAAATGAAAAAGGAGTATGTATAACTTCTATCAGAAGTGACCATGGAGGAGAGTTTGAAAACGAAAGTTTTCAGAGGTTTAGTGAAGATAATGGAATCCTTCACAACTTCTCAACACCTAGAACACCATAGCAAAATGGTGTTGTTGAGAGGAAGAATAGGTCATTACAAGAAATGGCTAGAACCATGTTGAATGATAACTTGACTCCTAAGCACTTCTGGGCAAAAGCTATAAATACTTCTTGTTATTTACAAAACAAAATTTATATTAGGCCTATTATTAAAAAGACTCCATATGAACTATGGAAAGGAAAGAAACCCAACATATCATTCTTCCATCCCTTTGGATGTCAATGTTTCATTCTTAACACAAAAAATAATTTAGGTAAGTTTGATTCAAAGTGTGATACAGGCATCTTACTTGGATATTCTGAAACATCCAAGGCATATAGAGTGTTTAACTCTAGAACCAAAGTTGTTGAAGAAGCCATTCATGTAAGATTTAATTACACTCAACCTGATAGGAAACTATCAGAGTTAAAGGACTCATTTGTAGAAATCAGATTAGAAGATGCAACAACTAAGACTAGGCCATCATCTGACTCCCCTTCGTCTGCATCTGGCACAACATCGTCTGCTTCCACATCATCTGCTTCCAGATCATTTGTTCACTATCAGACCATCTCAAATGATGAAGAAGAAGTCAGAGAACCACACAGCAGCAACATAATGATGGTCAAGAACCATCCTCCTTCTCAGATCATTAGAGAAGCTTGAGCTCCAGTGAAAACAAGATCATCCTTCCAACAAACAGCTCTATTGTCTGAAATAGAACCCAAGCACATTGATGATGCCATGGAAGATGAAAGTTGGGTCCAAGCAATGCAAGAAGAGCTGGACCAATTTCAAAAGAATGATGTCTGGAAACTTGTGAAGCTACCAGACAACAAGGAAGTTGTTGGTGCTAAGTGGGTCTTCAGAAACATACTAGATGAGAATGGTAAGGTTGTGAGGAATAAGGCTAGATTAGTGGCCAAAGGTTACTCACAATAGGAAGGTATAAATTATACGGAGACATACGCTCCAGTAGCTAGACTTGAGGCAATAAGAATTTTACTTTCATTTGCCGCTCATAGAAATATGAGACTCTATCAAATGGATGTAAAATGTGCATTCCTCAATGGTATAATCAAAGAGGAAGTTTATGTAGAACAACCCCTTGGGTTTGAGAGTACTATCTTTCCAGACCATGTATTTAAACTAAACAAAGCACTGTATGGTCTTAAACAAGTTCCCAGAGCATGGTATGAAAAACTCAGTTCATTTTTAATAGAACACAATTTTACAAGAGGAAAGATAGACACTACATTGTTTCGCAAAAACTACTCTTCTGATTTTATTATTGTTCAAATCTATGTGGATGACATTATTTTTGGTGCCACTAATGAAAAACTCTGTGAAGAGTTCTCAAAGTTGATGTAGACTGAATTCGAAATGAGCATAATGAGAGAATTGAAATTTTTCCTAGGATTGCAGATCAAGCAGACCAACAATGGAATCTTCATACACCAAACCAAGTATGTGAAAGAACTTCTGAAAAAGTTCAAGATGGATGATGCCAAGATTATAAAGACACCAATGCATCCAACTACATCACTTGGACCTGATGAAGATTTAAAGAAAGTAGATGTCACTCAGTTCAAAGGAATGATTGGGTCTCTACTCTACTTGACTGCATCCAGACCAGACATAATGTTCAGCGTCTGCATTTGCTCCAAATTTCAGTCTGACCCAAGGGAAGTACATCTGTTTGCTGTTAAAATAATTTTTAGATATTTAATTGGTACTTGTAATCTTGGTCTTTGGTTTAAAAGACAGAAAGAGTATAATTTGACAGGCTATTGAGATGCTGATTATGCTGGAGACAAAATTGAAAGGAAAAGCACTAGTGGAGGTTGCCACTTCATTGGAGGTAACATGGTGTCATGGCTCAGCAAGAAGTAAGGAACAATAACACTATCAACAGCAGAAGCAAAATACATCTTAGCTGCTAGTTGCTGCTCTCAGATATTGTGGATCAAGAATCAACTTGAAGATTACAACATATTTGAGAGTAACATTCCTATCTTTTATGATAATACTATTGCTATATCTCTTTCGAAAAATCCTACTATGCACTCTAGAGCCAAGCATATAGAAATAAAACATCATTTCATTAAAGACCATGTTCAAAATGGGACCATTAAATTGGAATTTGTCAAGACAGATAATCAGCTTGTTGATATTTTTACAAAACCCCTTATTGAAGATAGACTGGTCTTTTTGAGAGAAAAGATTGGGATGGTATAGGTGTTTTATCACTGTTTGCTATTCACTAGTAGAACTAAGGACACATTGTCTGATGTGATACTTAAGTGGGCATATGCATGTCACATGCTTCGCGCTTAAAATATGAGCCAAACCATGTGAGTTTTAAAAACCGTTTTGTAACTTAAGCATTCGTCTGGATTCTGAGTCATAATAGCCCAAAACGCACATTCAAGTTTGTCATAAATGTGTCGTTTCAATCATTCCCTAACTGTACCATCATATTTAATGCACACTCATTATCTATTCTAGCCTACCGTTGCCAAACTGATCCGCTGTCGCGCACGGATAAAAAAAAACGAGTGATTTTGAAAATGTAGTTATGGTAACGACAACTCGAGTATCGTTCTCAAGGATTCTTATATTATTATTAATCAATGCAATAACGGTTAATGGGGGGTTTAGATTATGATTTCAAGAAAAAGGAATTAAAATAAATTGTGATTATCGAATAAGCTAAAGCAAATCAACCTACTGTATCGACTTCCGACTTATCATTGATCCCTATAAATTCCAATTCCCTAAACGGGTCTAATCCTATTCGACTATAATAACCACTGACAAGCGCAATAGAAATTATATGGCATATGATCTTGAATTCCGAATTAAGCAAACGGATTAAAAACTATTGCGAATTAAGCAAACGCAATTTGATCAAACACGATAATGTAAAAGCTACGTTAACGCGAAATTGATTCAAGATCAAACAACCAATCGAATTTAAGATTTATATCCTATAACAACAATCAAATTAAGCAAATAATTGAGATTATTGGAATAAATCAAAGGAAACAGATTGACATGGAATTTATAAAAGAACCTCAAAGTGGAATCCGATTGCAGTAGATTGATTCTTCGGAAATTAGTTCTCCATTACAATTGCTTAAAACTCTCCAAGAAATTTCGTGAATAGTGAGTGAGTGAATAGTGCTGCGTGAACAGTGAATTTTTGCACAGCAGCCGGCCCTAGCGTTTTAATAGAATAAGAGTTTCACTAACAATCCGAACCGGGTCGGAAAATACAAACCAGGCCCATAAAATTGACCCAAAACAAATTATTTCTTAACGTCTACAACTTCGACGAATTATTCAAGCCTTCTACAATCCGAATCAGCTTCTGACTCCAACATGAAAGTTGTAGCTCTTTCTCTTATCTTTCCAACGAATATTAGAACGCCTCAATCCGATTCCTGTAGCTCCAGTTATGAATTTTCCATTGAAAGCTGCTAATGCTGAAAATAAAATACGAAAATTAAATAAAGCTAGAACAAACTTAAATATGAAAACACACTAAAATGGTGAAACTAATGAAATAAACTAAGGAAATGCCTAAGAATAATAGTAGAAGAATGTGCATAAAGATGCACTGATCAAATTCCCCCACACTTAAACTTTTGCACTCCGAGCAAAATTAAAAATTCAAAACAGAAAAACTTCAAAACAAAAACGAAACAGAGCATGCAAACTAAGAGGTTATCAGGATACAAAGTGCAAGCAAACTCCTAATTCTAAGCTTAAAGAATATGACATTAGTGAGTAACTCTTTTGTGACAGTCAAAGTAAATATGAAAAACAGATTACCAAAAAGTATATCAAAAGCATCAAGATCCTCACAAGATAAACTGTTTCCACTCAACTCTCAAGTGTTTAGGTTACTGTTTACACTCAAAGCACAACATGAGAGATAGTACTACCATAAGCTTGAAAAGACTCTAACATTCACAATTTGAAATACATTGCATACAAAGATCAAAAGGACTTTTATTATGGTTGTAACTTGGCCAAGGTTAGGGTGAGATACATCCTAGAGGGGTACTAAGCTAAAATTCAAAGAGTTAAAAGAAAATTGAAAGAATTGCGGGAGTTGAACTAAATAGTATCTCAATGGCGATTGAACAACAACCTCAACTTATTTCTCTTCTCCTTTTCCTTTTATTCTTCTTTTTTTTTTTCTTCCTTTTTTTTTTTTCAGAAGGACTAGCATTGACATCCTTCTCTATTTTTTATATATTTTTTTCTTTTGTTTTCCTTTTCTATTTTTTTCTGCCAACCAACATCATAACAACAATGTTCAACCCCACACAACTCTATACAAGACCCTTTCAACCCTTTGAATAGGGTGATAACATTGTTTTTCACTTTTCGGCTTGTAATGAGTTTCAAACACAAAAAAGGATAATAGGCTCAAAGGGGCTTCCAAACAAAGGGATGATATTATCAAGGTTGGCTTTTTGGCTAACTAGGTAAAAAAAAACAAAACAAAACAAAACAAGATGCCTTTATCATTTCAGTGTGCACAAGTAAACAAAAAGCTTCAACAAGAGTCAATTGAAGTTCTAGAAACTAACAAACATGAGTGAAATCACACAAGAAAGAAAGAGATGGATTTTTTGATGTTATCCATTATTAGGCTCAAAATCTCACAAGGGTTAGTGATCTTCCACTAGTGATGTACAATTTAGGATTTAGTCAAACATATAAACTAAGAATGCGCAAAAAGAATCAGTCACATCACACCACAAGTCTTTCGACAAAGAACATAGAGAATACTCACAATTGTAGCAAGATAATCAACGAAAAAACATGCATTTTCCATTTTTTTATTTAAAGCAAAAATAAACAAAAACAAAAACAAATGGTTCCCTCCCCCACACTTAAGACATACATTGTCCTCAATGAAAAGAACTCAATTATAAAGTAAGAGTGAGAGAAAGGAAAGGGGTGCCCCCTGATCAAGTTGCAGTGTGGTTGGGCGCTTCCAAAGAAAGCTCTTCTATGGTTGCATCTTCAGGCACTGCTCTTTCATGGAATAGCTTCAGGCGCTGCCCATTAACCTTGAAAACTTTGTCAGTACCTGCACTTTTAATTTCTACTGCACCATAAGGGAAAACATTAGTAACAACAAAAGGGCCAATCCATTTGGATCGAAGTTTCCCAGCCATAAGCTTAAGGCGGGAGTTAAACAGTAAGACCTGTTGGCCCACAGAGAATTCCTTCCTAGAAATCATTTTATCATGGAAGTGTTTGGTTTTCTCTTTATAAATCCTAGAGCTTTCATAAGCCTCTAGCCTAAACTCTTCAAGCTGTTGTAATTGGAGTTTTCTTTCAATACCTGCTTGTTGCATTTCCAAGTTACAACTTTTCACCGCCCAATAAGCATGGTGTTCTATCTCTACAGGAAGGTGACATGCCTTACCGAAAACAAGTCGATAAGGAGACATCCCTATGGGTGTCTTGAAAGCTGTTCTTTGGGCCCAAAGTGCGTCTTCTAGACGGCGGCTCCAGTCCTTCTTGTTTAGTTGCACCATTTTCTCTAAAACCTGTTTGATCTCCCTGTTTGAGATCTCAGCTTGCCCATTAGTTTGTGGGTGATATGTAGTAGAGACTCTGTGCACAACTCCATACTTCCGGAGCAAAGCTTCCATGGTGCGGTTACAGAAGTGAGTGCCTTGGTCACTTATGATGGCTCGAGGTGTTCCAAACCTGCAAAAGATATTGGACCTGACAAAATCTACAACAACTCTTGAATCATTAGTCCTAGTGGGGATAGCTTCTACCCACTTTGAAAGGTAATCAACAACAAGTAAAATGTAGAGAAAATCAAATGATACAGGAAAAGGACCCATGAAGTCGATTCCCCGTACATCAAATACTTCATAGAAAAGCATAGGTTGCTGAGGCATTTCACTCTTACGAGTGATGGTTGTACCTACTATCTGGCACTCTTTACAAGTGCGGTAAGTCTCATAAGCATCTTTAAAAACAGTGGGCCAATAGAAACCTGCTTGCAAGAGTTTGGTTACCTCTTTCTTCACCACATCGAGGATCAAAGGATTAAGCCTCCTTTGTGGCTGCCTTACTGTTTTCGCACCATCCTCAAGCAAAATCCTGTGCATACACATGGAAGGACTAATACCTGGGATGTCAACTAATGTCCACCCAATCGCCTTCTTGTGCTTCTTCAAAACCTGCAAAAGCTTATTTTCTTGATCGAAATCAAGGTTAGAAGAAATTATAACAGGGAGTTTTTCATTACTCTCCAAATAAGCATATTTCAGGTTTTCAGGGAGTTGTTTCAACTCTAAGGACGGGGGTTGCTCAATGGATGGAATGTTTGGGGCAGCCGGGATGTCAAGCGCATCAGCGGCATAAACAACTTCATCGACAACAACTTCACCTGTAGGAAACATGTTACCCTGCAAGACAGAATCAATCTCAGCACATACAACACAAAGGTTAGTGTCAGTACAATCAGCACATGAGAAAACATCATCAAAACCCGATAAAGATGGAAAATCAAGTGAAAATAATTCAAAACAAGTGTCATCAACCAATTCAGAGATCAATTCAATATGAAAAACAGAATGCTCCTCCAAGGGATGTTTCATGGCATCGAAAATGTTAAATTTCGCGACAATGTCACCAAATTCCATGGACATGGTTCCATCGTCAACATCAATTTTTGTTTTTGCCGTTTTCATGAACGGTTTGCTTAAAATGATGGGAGCTCTGCTTGACTTAGTTTCTCCTTCCATGTCTAGAATGTAGAAATCTGCAGGAAAAATCAAATCGTTAACTTGAACAAGGACATCTTCCACTACTCCCGCAGGGCGGGCATTGCTCCTGTTCGCCAGTTGAATGATTAAACCTCGTATGCTTTGCAAAGGACCAAGACAAAGGTTATTATAAACAAAAGTAGGCATAACATTAATGCCCGCTCCTAAATCAAGCATGCAATTCTCAAATTTACTATCCCCGATGGTACAAGGAATAACAAAAGTTCCGGGTCCTTGCACTTTTGCGGCAAGACACGAGTGAGGGCTGAAACATTTTGCTCGCGGTAACTTTTTCACATGAAGGCTTGGGCTGAATAAAAGCAGAAATATTTCTTCCCAAGTTGACTCTTTCACTTCCCTTCATCCTCCTCTTATTTGTACACAAATCCTTCAGAAACTTTGCATACTTTGGAACCTGCTTAATTACATCAAGAAGCGGAATGTTTACCGCAACTTTTCTGAAAACATCCAAGATCTCTCTCTCTTTGTCTTCCTCCTCAATCCTTTTATTTTTCAGAACTCTATGTGGGAAGGGGATTGGTGGAACATACTCTTTTTCTTTATTTTTTTCGGCTTCTACCACAACAGAAGAAGGTGGAGAAGGTTCAGATGTTGCCTCAATAATTTTTTTATTTTTTTTAGGGGCTAGTTCTGTAACCTTTCCGGATCGCAAGGAAATTGCACTCACATTAGCATTAGGACCTTTTGGATTCACAACTGTTTGGGCAGGAAGTTGGTTCGATCCTTGGGCTTGCATGGCATTCATTGAGGTGGCAAGCTGTCCAATCTGTGTCTGCAAGGTTTGAATGCTAGATTCTGTTCTTTGTTGAAACGAAGATTGTTAATGACTAGTTGCTTGACCAGGTCCTCTAATGAAGGTCCGGAAGATATAGAAGTGGTAGCTGGTGGAGTGTTACGTGGTTGCGGAAGGGGTAACACTAGTTGTTGTTGTGTGGGTTCTTTGGTTTCCATATCGAAGGTTGGGATGGTTCCTCCAATTGGGATGGTATTTGTTGGTGGACAGGTCAGGAGTGTTGTTGTACCTGTTCTGATTGTTTCCATAAAGGGCTACTGCATAAGCTTGGGGTAACTCGGTAATCGAATCATCTTGCAAAATAGGACATGTGTCGGTCGGGTGTTCGGCGGAAGTACAAATACCGCACAAGGTTGCTGGTTGAGGTCTACCTATTGCCAACTGTTTCACTAAGGAGGTGAGCTCGTCAATTCTGGTTTCTAAAGCTTTGTTGGAGGAAACCTGAATTTCGTTCACACTCCTTGTTTGGACTGCAGAATTATTTTCTGGTTGTGAACTGTTGGTAGTTGAGTGACATGTTCTGAATTAAGGTTTTGGCATCTGCTGGAGTCTTATCAACAAGTGCTCCACCACTAGCAGACATCAAGGATGTTTCTATCCATAGGTAGCAATCCTTCATAAAAGTATTGGATAAGTAATCGCTCGTAACTCGATGCTTCGAGGACAACTGGATACCAAGCTGTTTGAATCTTTCCCAATACTCGGCCAATGTCTCATTACCTTGTCTAATACCACATATATCCTTTCGATTGATGCAACTCTAGAGGCGGGAAAGTATCTCTCTAGGAAGACTTTTTTCAAATCATTCCAAGTTGTGATAGAATTCGGTTCAAGATCGTATAACCAATCCTTGGCAAGCACCTGTAGTGAAAACGGAAAGGCTCTCGGCTTGATATGGTCTTCAGTGATTCCTTCAGGCCTCAAAGGTGTAGAACACACAACCTGGAATTCTTTCAGATGCTTATGCGGATCCTCACCTGCAAGACCATTAAACCTTGGCAACAAGTGTATCAAACCAGATTTTAATTCAAAAGGTTCAACGGCTTCAGGATACTCAATGCATAGACCATTGTAATTCACATCAGGGGCAGCCAACTGCCTTAAAGTTCTTTGGTCAGCCATATCAAAAACAATTTCAGAATCTGAATCAACAAAGTTATGCAAGTAATCGGAATCAGTGTCAGAATCAATTACGGGTGGTGAACTATTGCTAGCACGGATCGCTCTACGTCGTGTGTGCAAAGTTCTTTCTACCTCAAGATCACAATCAAAAAGATCAGAACAAGAAGACCTAGTAGCCAGGACTAATGCAACAATGCAGTAACAATTGTCAAAATGCAAAAACAAACTGAATGAAGGAAAATGATTAAAATAAATTCAAAAAAAAAAAAAAACACCAAAATTAATCTAATGAAGTGAAATTAGAATTTTGAGAATTTTTTTTTGGATTTTTTTTCGACACTATGAAAACAGTAAAAAAAAAATTAATTAAAAATGAAAAAAATAAAAAAATTAATTAAACCTATGACTCTAATATCGATTAATAACAACAAGAATCCCCGGCAACGGCGCCAATTTTGATCCGCTGTCGCGCACGGATCAAAAAAAACGAGTGATTTTGAAAATGTAGTTATGGTAACGACAACTCGAGTATCGTTCTCAAGGATTCTTATATTATTATTAATCAATGCAATAACGGTTAATGGGGGGTTTAGATTATGATTTCAAGAAAAAGGAATTAAAATAAATTGTGATTATCGAATAAGCTAAAGCAAATCAACCTACTGTATCGACTTCCGACTTATCATTGATCCCTATAAATTCCAATTCCCTAAACGGGTCTGATCCTATTCGACTATAATAACCACTGACAAGCGCAATAGAAATTATACGGCATATGATCTTGAATTCCGAATTAAGCAAACGGATTAAAAACTATTGCGAATTAAGCAAACGCAATTTGATCAAACACGATAATGTAAAAGCTACGTTAACGCGAAATAGATTCAAGATCAAACAACCAATCGAATTTAAGATTTATATCCTATAACAACAATCAAATTAAGCAAATAATTGAGATTATTGGAATAAATCAAAGGAAACAGATTGACATGGAATTTATAAAAGAACCTCAAAGTGGAATCCGATTGCAGTAGATTGATTCTTCGGAAATTAGTTCTCCATTACAATTGCTTAAAACTCTCCAAGAAATTTCGTGAATAGTGAGTGAGTGAATAGTGCTGCGTGAACAGTGAATTTTTGCACAGCAGCCGGCCCTAGCGTTTTAATAGAATAAGAGTTTCACTAACAATTCGAACCGGGTCGGAAAATACAAACCAGGCCCATAAAATTGACCCAAAACAAATTATTTCTTAACGTCTGCAACTTCGACGAATTATTAAAGCCTTCTACAATCCGAATCAGCTTCTGACTCCAACATGAAAGTTGTAGCTCTTTCTCTTATCTTTCCAACGAATATTAGAACGCCTCAATCCGATTCCTGTAGCTCCAGTTATGAATTTTCCATTGAAAGCTACTAATGCTGAAAATAAAATACGAAAATTAAATAAAGTTAGAACAAACTTAAATATGAAAACACACTAAAATGGTGAAACTAATGAAATAAACTAAGGAAATGCCTAAGAATAATAGTAGAAGAATGTGCATAAAGATGCACTGATCAGTATTCCCTAAGCTTTCGATACCTCTCATCTCTCTTACCCATTCTCTCTGCAACCAAGAACATCAAGAAACCCTAAACACAAACCCTTGCCATGGCCAAAGGTAACCTGATCAAGGGTTCTTCCTCCTCCCAACTACCAGCCTTACCCTCAACCTCTCAAGCTTCTCATGAGCGTCCAACAAACATAATGCCAAAGTCTACCACAGACACCAATAGTTCTGTGTCCAACATTGACCCTGAGGTCGCGAAAGAACGAAGACTCTTCGACGTTGAGAACATTCTGATCAAGCCACTAGGTTCCTACATTGGGAACATTCATGTGGAATACTACATTGACATACCCTACCTTGAGGAACGCGGTCTTAACATTTCAAGGTATTTCGAGTTCACTAGGATAAGGGGTTACTTCAACGATCGTCAGAAGATCACCCTTGGACTCATTAGAGAATTTTGGACAAATGCTACAATTAAAGGGAATGAGGTTGTCAACAATGTCTTTGGGTGTGAAGTTACGGTCTCTCCCTCCTCCATTGCCCAAGCCATAGGGTGCGAACTGCACTCAAACTACTTCATAGAGGCATGGGACAAGGAACTTGAGAAAGGGATAGTAGAAAGGTTCATTCTTGGACCTAACTACAAGGTGGCCAAGGACGTCAAGAAGTTGCACCCAGCCAACTTCCCACCTTTGACCAAGTTGATGCTGAACATTGTCAACAAGACCATCTTGCACAAGATAGGGTCTAGAGACCATGTGTCTGCTTTACATAGGTTCATCCTTTACCACATCATCAAAGGGATTCCATTCAACCTTCCACACATGCTATTCTACAACTTGATCAACCACATCCAATGTCTATCAACCTCTATGGCAACATACTACACAGCCCTGATAAACAAGATCCTTTGGGATGCTCTATGCTACTACATACTGTACACAAATCCAATTAGGGAATCTGGATGAGTTAAAGTATGTAAGAGTGGAAGGCCTATTCGTTCAACAGAGGATACTGACCTCCTCAAGTCTGCTTAAGTTGAACATGGGATGAGATCACCAAGGGATCACCTGCAAGGTTCCTTGTACTATCTGATGATGAAAATGAAGGTCAAAAGAAGAAGATTAAGAAAAAGAAGGGTGGAAAAGGAAAAAAGTCTGGTGATTTATGATGAGGCTGTGTCCATCCAACCCTTAGCAAGTAAGATGAGGAGGCTTGTTGTTGCGGACCAGCAGACAGTCCGGACAACACGCATGGTTGCAGCACAGTTTGCAATATAGCCACCAGTTAAGAGGAGAAAGCAAACTGTCCAACAAGCACCACCCAAACCACCCACTCAGAGGGTCAAGTCTAGAGTCCAACAGAAGGGTAAGGGTGCTGCCAGAATGACTGTTAAACCTCAAGTGTCTCTGAAGGAGGTAGCAGACTGTGATTTGCAAGCTGTCAAAGTTGCTAAGGTTGAAGAAGAAGACTTAGACGAGTGACTAGTCTTCAAGAGACCTAAAAGATCACTTACTGTACCACAGACCACTGAGTTAGAGGGATTGACCATCAGACCACCCAACATCATAGCCAGGAAGCTAACTGTGAAGAGAAAAATGGTGTTGGAAGAAGACACACCTGGATAGACAACCACCAATTTAGGTATCACTCTACCCACATTCACTCTTCCCACTCACCCTCACTCTACATACAAATGTTCAAAGAAGAATATTCCTTAGATGATTCCAGTCTTAGCCCAAACACAAGCCACAAAAGACACACCGTCTAAGAAACCTTTATCGTTTGTGTCACCTACACGGACCATAGTAAACCAAACAGTAGCTACACAATCTGATGCCCAAGCACATACTATGCAAAAGCCACTGTCTGAACCCACTATTTAAATAGAAGATCACCATGCGTCTGCCCCCACTGGACAGACGATCACCCAATAGACTGAACCCACTGTTCAGTCTGAGACATAGTCTGATCCCACAATTCAGATTGTTGTACCAACAACATCCCCACAAACTCCACCAGACACTAGCATTCTTCCCTACCAATCTCCCTCTCCAGTGACCATTCCTGGGATGACAGATGCAGTGGTTTCCTACCACCACACTAAGTCTGTAATCATCTCATCTGGGTTAGATGAAGAGATAGCTGCTCTATCTCCTAAAGTGTCAGTTGTTCCCTCATGGGACAACAGACCATTTAGTCTAGATGACAACACTCCTTTGTCCAGATTCAGAGAAGACACTCCTCCTCCACCTCCATTTGGCTCCTAACATCAAAAGATGATGAAAATTTTTTCCTTGTGCTATGTGGGAGAAAATGTTGAGTATGCAGCGTATAGAGAAGAGACTAAGTTGGAGCCAACTACAGAGGACTCAATGGTTGCTGTGATCAAGGAAGCACCTCTGAAGAAGCTTCCTCCTCTGTAGATTGATCAAGGAATCATCCCCTACCAAAGGCCAATTCACAACTCTCACCTTCTAGATACTGCTGAAGATGATGCCAACTTGGTAAGAAGGTTACAGTAGGAAGAGTATGCCTTTGCCATCCCTCTGATGCGTAAATTAGTGCATGAGATTGCACACTAGTATAACTGCATGAGAGAGGGATTGGACTACTTCACAGTGGAAGCAACCCCACTAGTTGAGCTAACAGAAGATGAGAAGAAGAAATTGGAGGCCACTGTTAGACTAATGCATCGTGATGCATTGTATCAATTGTCGAGACCAAGAGTCTCAATCCAACCTCCTCAGCTAATTACATGAGGAATTGCTCCCAACCATCCAACCTTCCAGGCCACATGTGCTGAGTACAAGGCTTTGTGCCATTTGAAGTTTCAAGGCACAACCCCCAGATAGTTGTATCCACCAAGCTTGCACATCTTTGAAGACATTGACATACGTGTTGCTCCAGACAATATAGTCATCAAGCTTCCAACTGTCAACCCCAACAAGTTGAAGGGGAAGAAGATTGCTAGAGCAAACAATCTTCCACAGCACCTACCAGACATTGAGCCCCTACCTCACATGGAACATATTCTGCCCTTGGAAAACACAGAAGCTAATGTTGGCATCTACTGGTAGACTGTTATGAGTAATATGCTCCACACCACAGGGTTATCCAATCTTTCAGAAGAAGAGAAGTAGAAGATTCACACTATTGGTGAAGGCTCCTCCTCTTCCAGTAGTTTCATTCATGTGTCAGACATAGTGGTTGTGCCCACTCTGCTAATCCCTCACACCCCTGGAGAAGAAGAGGAAGCTAAGAGGATGCTTGTTGAATATTATGCTGAATACAAGGCTGCTCAAGCACTGATAGCTACAGCTAAGGCAACAGAAGAAGAAGCTGAAGAAGCAATAATCCTAGAAGAGGTCGCCAGACTAAGAGCTATGTTAGCAGCTCAAGAAGAGGAACAACGACTCAATGCTCTGGCTTGAGAAAAAGCTTAGGGAGTTGGCCCTGAAGCAAGAGGCTAAGGTAGCTCAGGTTGCTGCATTTGCTGCTAAGCAAGCTGTAGACTTGGCTGAAAAGTCTGCAAAATCTATACCAGCCCAAGAGTGCATTGATATAGTGTCCACTCAGTCCAAGTCAAGCTGCAGCTTTACCACTGAATGTTGTAGCACAGTCAGACCCTTTACCTGACTTGGCTGCCCTTGAATCTGCATTGGAAAATAAATTGGGATCAAGAATATCCGTCGAGGTTGCTGCTCAAGTTGAAGCTCAACTAAATGCCAAATTAGAAGAGCAACGAGCTAGTATCATCAAGAAGGTGACTCTTGCCTTCAATGCCTCCATAACAGCCATTCTCACTCCCAGACCTACGACTAATCAAGCTCTACCACCGCTGTCAGAAGATCCTCCGGCAATAGAAGCTTCGTCAGAAGTTGGAGAATCCTCAACCAAACAGTCAACCCCATCTTCCAAACCATGACTGTGATGGCATTTTCTACTCCATCCTCCACCTTTTTGTTTATGATAAAGGGGGAGAGCATTTTGGATGTATAAAATATTTCCAGACAATACTTAATCAAATAGTGATTGGTTCACTAATTTTTATACTCCTCAATTCACTATTTATTATTATCCGCTTTAATTATTTCATGCTTTAATCTATCATATGCATCTGCATGATAGACTTAGGGGGAGTTCATCATGTTAACAATTGTGCATACCTAACTGCCATGAAATAATTCATACTTTGATACATAATTGTCTGTGATTCCTTGTCTGTTAAATCAAAATTATAACATGTGTTGTCATCATCAAAAAGGGGGAGATTGTTAGAACCAAGACATTTGATGACGTCTGACCCCTAATACCTTGATAGGTTTTGATGATAACAAATGTAATAATATTTGATCAACTAATAATTTTAGACCAAGTGATTTTAGGGAATCAAAACCAAAATAAGCTCTTAACGGGCCATGCACAAAGCCAAGGTTAGACGATGTCTGATGCTAAGCGCCAGATGATGTCTAATGCCAAGCACCAGACGATGTCTGATGCCAAGCGCCAGACGGTGTCTAAGGCTAGAATAGACCATGTCTTTTAATTAAGAATGTATTTATTAAGCCAGACGTTGTCTAAGGCTAGAATAGACCATATCTTTTCAATAAGAATGTGTTTATTAAAGTCAGACGTTGTCTGTGCACGAACAGACCATACTTAATCAAGACCAAACTATGGTTGTTAAGCCAGACTTTGTTTGAACAAGAACAGAACGTAATCTGTCATATGTGTTGAGGAATACGTGCTTTATAACTAATTCTTTACTCGAATAAAGACATTGCCGCATTGAAAGAAAATGAACCTCTCTTTGACATTACTTTCATTGATTCCTCGTATTACATGGATGTCTCATATTATATAAAGTGTGTAGGTACAACCAAAAGAACCAATCAGCATTAGGATGCACACTTTTAGCTAAAGGACAAACTGTAATAGAGACAAAAACTTGCTCCTGTCACATCAAGCACTGTCAAAGCTACTGCAACGCTCTACTGTGTGAGACAACAAAAAGAAGTCTTCTCCAACGTTCAAAATTCATGAAGCTAATCTTATAAGGAAGCCTTTTTGAGACGAAAAAAAAAAAGAACAAAAGAAGAAAAAAAACGAACGAGCAAGAACAAAAATCTAGGCAGCAAGAGAAAGAATACTAGAGCAAGTCTTGAACACGAGCTAAGAGAAACAGAATACCCATCCTTTGCAAAGCTCATGAGATTCAACATTTGATTATATCCTCTCTTTGAGAGTTATTTTAATCTTATACACTTTTGTATAGAAAGCCAGGAGTGGCTTAGTGATAAAAAAAAATACTTGGAAAGTATAATCTCAGGGGGAGATTCATACTTGTAACTAGAAGTGGTTAGAATACTTGTAGCTATGAGTGGCATAGAGAATACTTGTAGCCAGAAGTGGTAGTGAAGAATACTTGTTTTGTAATCAGTTGATTATAGTGGAACCCTTTAACAATTATTAAAGGAGAATTGGATGTAGCTCAGGTTGAGTGAACCAGTATAACAATAAGTTCTCATTTGCTATCTTGTGTTTACAAATATTTATCTTGCTCACTATGTTCTTTCGAAAAGACTTTCTAAAGCTTTGCCTTGCAATGATATATTTGTTGATTTAAACTAACATATATCCAAGAAGGCAACTTGTGAACTAATAAGTATTTGCGAAAAAGTTTTTAAACCCACTATTCAACCCCCCCTTCTAGTGTGTTCTTGTGTATTTCATATGCCATTGTTCATTCATTTTCTATGTGTGTGTGTGTTTTTTTTAAAACACTAATTGTATTAAATCATAAAATAAAAATGAGAATACAAGAAGAGGACATAGGTACAAGGAGTACCTCTCCCAACTAATAACATTAGAATCGCTAACAACAAGAACAAAGATAAAACAAAATATATCCTCTCCCCACCCCTATACCTTTGTATACCCAAAAAATAGACCCAACAAAGATATTGAAAGTTAAAATAGGGTCCATAAAGTTAGCCACAAATAAAGCTATATATTTTACCCTTCAAAACCCCATTGAACCGCACAATTCCTTTATATTCCTCTGAGCCACAAAACCACAAAACCAAACTTATCCCAAAGACAGAAAGTAAGCAATAGGATTAGAAGACCATTGTAAAAACAAAGAATGGGATGTCTGAGCTATGTCATGTCTCTTAAACCAAAACCAAGCCCAGTATAGAGTTTTGCCTATCATAGCATTTGGTGTGAAAGATCCTCCTTTGAAAATGATGTTATTTCTGCATATCAAGATATTCATTTTTTTTTTGTGCCATCACTTAACTAGCCTTTGTATTGCAATATTAAATTGAAAGTTTCACAAATTTAATACAACAACTACACAATCAGAATAGTAGAATCCCTAATTCAAAATTTAACACTACACAAAATGGCTAATCCAAAATCCCTAATCATAAGGTAAGAAAACGAACCTTAGCGCTGAAGGTGATGAGCTAGTGGTGGTGATTTGGAGGTGGCGAACCAAGCTGGACGAGTGCAAGCGATAAGGGTTTGGGAGTGGCTACTGATTGCTAAGTGTTTTGGTAAAGGAGGGAGTGTTTCTACTTTAAATTCAAGTGAGGGAAATTTTGGTGCTATTTTTAATAATAATAATAAAAAATATATGAATAATATAAATAAAATAGTTTTAAACTATTTATTATTCATAGTTATTATTATTGTTTTTAAAAATAGCACCATAATTATCCTCACTTGAATTGAAAGTAGAAACACTTAGCAGTCAACAGCCACTTCCCAAACCCTTATTGCTTGCACTCATCCGGCTTAATTTGCCACCTCCGGCTTGCCACCTTCGAATCGCCACGACTAGCTCGTCACCTCTGGCGTTAAGGTTCATTTTCTCACCTTCTATTTGAGGGTTCTTAATTAGCCATTTTGTGTAATGTTAAATTTCAAATTAGGAATTTTGCTATTTTGTTATTCTGATTTTGTGTAGTTGTTGTATAAAATTTATGAGACTTTCAGTTTGAGACTGCAATACAGAGGCTAGTTGAGTGATGGCACACAAAAAAAGTGAATATTCTGATATGCATAAATAGCATCATTTTCAAAGGAGGATCTTTCGAACCAAATGTTGTGACACCCTTTACCCCAAAAGTTAGGTCATAAAATAAAGTGCAAAAATAATGAAACATTTCACGAGGGGATATAGACTTTCCATGAAATTTTCATGAGTAAAAGGTTCACATTCTTAAATCCTCAAAATAACACACGCTTATAAGTACATAATGTAAATTCAAAACATTTGACATCCAAATGGCCACACAAGAGTATAACGTCTAACAAGAAAAACTAGATATAAGCAGGTAACCTTGCCCCGATGTCATAGCTATCAGAGTACAAGTCCAAAAAAAAAAGTATAAACTAAGCTAGATAGGTTAGGTCTCTCCTCCAACATCTTATTCGATGCCTGGACGATCCTCACCTGCAAATGGCAATCAGTCTAAACACACACAACAAGAATCGCACAAAGAAAGGGAGTGAAAATCATTCTTGCATAAAAAATAAGATACAATATAAATGAACAACAAGAATTGCTTATTTTCAGGGTACGTACACCTATATAGATCATATAAGCAATAATACAATTCTTCATAGTATCACAATGTATATGTAATGCAATGCCTCTTAGACTCTATCTCATATGCCATGTGGTACCATATCTAGCTCGGGAGAATAGTCTAGGAGTGTGGTCTACCTAGAAGTGTCATCGACGTTAGTGCCTTCAGCATAGACTACAACACCTAGAATGATCCACATGTGGCTATCAGGGCTATCCAGCTTTGCAAGTACACTCTAACTCATGGGATCAACATGAGCTCACTAAGTTTCCACACCAGGTAATCCCCAAGGTCCAAGCTAAACCTGTCATGACCCCTACCTTCTTGGTTCACGGCTATTCAACAACTCTCAAATGTTATGATGCTTGTTCAAAACATTCAACAAACAATGACTCCAATGAACCTAATATCATACACTAGTGAGCCCATCCTCGCCTCTCGCAAGCTAGGTCACTCACAGTTAGAATAACACCTAGGCCCATCCTCACCAACTCATAGGCTAAGTCACCTATCTTGGTGACATCCAACGACACCTCATATCACAAACTCAAACACTACATATTCACATCTTAGTATTCATATACAACACCCCACAAAACATAAATCATGCATTTGAAGTAAGCATTTGCAATAGAAATGATTATTAAACATTTGCACATTAAAATATAAGTTCTAGATACTTTCTAGGAAAAAGTCAAAGTTGACCAGAGTTGACCAAAGTCAACAGACGGTCAACGCTGGACCAAACGGTCAACGATCAATGTTAAACCAAATGATGCAGGCCAGACATTGTCTGTCCTGAGTAGACATTATCTGTCCCGAATAGATGTCATCTATTCCGAGGCTAATATTTTGTAGAATGTCGAAAATGATTTTTCTGCAGAATCTAAAGCCTCCCAATGGATTCCTCACACTATAATCAATCTCCAAAAAAGATAAAAAAAAATATTATCTAACACTTATAAGGCTCTCATATGGTAAAAATAATTCATTACAATTACAAATTCATACAACTTTATCAAGAAAACTCTCAAACATTCCCAAATCACCAAGAACACAAGAAAGGAATAACTCACTATAACATTGTAGTCACTTAATGGTAGAATCTAAGCATTGCAGGACCTTTGTAGTTCATCCAAAATAGAGGAAACATACAAATCTAACAGCTTTAAGGTTTTAGATAACCTTTCTACCCATGGCCAATGATATTCCAATTAGTAAGAATAGACCCACTCCCCCTTATAGGTATGGCAGTGGGGCGGGACGGGGGGTGGGATTAGCCTCCCCAACTCCCGTCTCAGACATTTCAAATCATCCCCGCCCCCATCCCCATTCCCTGTCGAGGCTTAAAAATTTGACCCACCCCCCGTCCCCGTTGGGGATCGGGTTTCCTAACCTCACCCCGTTCCCCATACACATGACAGTCCCAAATCATAAAATAATTTACATGATCGTCTCAAATGTTACTCGTTACACTCTTGTATACCACACTTTTATTTCTCATAATAAATCAAATTGTTTCATTTATTTTATCAGTAGAAATATTATTTAACAATTTTTTTATATATAAAGTTATTATACAATGAGTTAAAAATATTATTTTATAATAAATATAATTAAATTAATGTTTAATATAAATTTTTAAACTTATGATTTATGTAATAAATAGATAGATTATTTTAAGGTATTTATATAATTTACTATATTAATAGTGAGGACGGGTGTGGGTGCGGGTGCGGGGTGGGGATCACAATTCCCAACCCCAACCCCATCCCCAACTTTCTTAAGCGGGGAAAACCCAAACCCACACCCGTAGCCGGTTAACTCGGATTTTTCCCGTCAGAATCGGAGTGGGGATGGGGATATCCCCACGAGTCCGGGTTCAATTGCCATGCCTACCCCCTTACCTCAAAAGTAGAAAATGCAGCAAGGGAAGGAGATGACATGACGATCCTCTTCCAAACCTTGTAACACAACAACCGTTCTTGCTAAAGTTCTTTCACCGTTGTCACGTTTCAACCAAGAGAAGAAAAGAAAGAAGAGAAGTGTTTTTTTTTTAGGTTTTGGAGGAGACATTGGCAGCTTTATGTACACCTTTGAGCTATGAGCATAAGGCCCAATAAAAGAGTATTTTAAAGAAAAATGGATTTTGCACTACCCATTCCCACCCATTACTTGGCTATAATAATATGCTAGTTTTCTTTCATCATTTTAATTGGAAAACCCACTTTTTAGTAACTATAACATATTCTCAAATTACCATTTATCTAGTTAGTTACAAACATGTTCACAATAATTATTTATAATGACATATAGAAAAATTAAATAAAATAGAATAAAATAAATGGTAGGGTGTTACAAATGTTATGATAGGCAAAACTCTATATTAGGCTTAGTTTTGGTTTAAGGGACATAACATAGCTCAGATATCCCATTCTTTTTTTTACAATGGTCTTCTAATCCTGTTGCTTGCTTTCTGTCTTTGGGATAAGTTTGGTTTTGTGGTCTTGTGGCTCAAAGGAAAATAGAGGAATTGCGGTTTAGTAGGGTTTTGAAGGGTAAAGAGTATGGCTTTATTTGTGGCTAACTGTATGGGCCCTGTTTTAACTTTTAATATCTTTGTTGGGTCTATTTTTTAGGTACACAAAGGTATAGGGGTGGGGAGAGGATATATTTTGTTTTATCTTTGTTCTTGTTGTTAGTAGTTCTGGTGTTATCAGCTAGGAGAGGTACTCCTTGTACCTATGTCCTCTTCTTTTATTCTCATTTTTATTTTCTAATTTAATACAATTAGTATTTAAAAACATACACACACACACATAGAAAATGAATGAACAATGGCACAATGGGTCACGTGACTTTAAAAAGAGAACGTGAGCGTGGATGTATACCAGTTTCTATCACCAACATATATATAGTTGATATTTGAAGTTGGAACTGAAATTCATTATAACAATGATCAACACATTTAGAAATAATATAACTTTGAAATTCTCTATCCTAATAATTAACATGTGTCAAACACTGAGTGTTAGCTCAAGTTAATAAGAGTAAAGTAGTTAGAAGCTATAGCCTTGAATCCTTGTAAGTTTGCAAATCTTATAGATTCATGCCATTATGTGTGTTGACCAATGTTAAAATGAACACAGTTATTTAGTATTAGAATAGAAAATTTCTAGAAAGCTAGCACATGGTCAAAACCAATTGCATTACCCATCTAAAATTTTTACAATATTTAGGATCATGAGAAATTAATAGCTAGATTGATTCGATTCCCTACTTGTTTTATTCTTCAATGGATGTGCAAGAAGAAAGTGGAGTAATGGATTTGAATTCATATTTCTTGGTTTCCTATTTGTACCTTGTTCTTTAGTGATGTTATGCTTGTATCTTTGGATGAAGTTGTGCAAGCATAGGTGTTGCATTCATGTGGTTGTTGCTTTTGCTTGGATTGTATGTTACGATAAACCTCAATTAATAGACACCTAAAATACTTAAGACTATACCTAGGCCTCTTAGAAAAGTGCGGGGAGTTTCCCCTAAGTTTCAAAAATGGTTTATAAGAAAAGTTTATAGTTTCAATAAAGGATTTTATTGAAAAGATATCCCCTTAGTGACATATGATAGTGCCTTCCTTGGTACCAGTCACATTTGAGAGTCGTACGCTTGGCGTACAACGGTGTGCAAAAGAATCATGTCTAGTATAGTTTTTACTTTTAAAAGGTGGATGTGTTTGCGGTGGAGCTTAAAGCATGGAGGTGTTTGGAGGAAGTCTAATATAGTTTATGCTTCCCAATGTATGGGAATTTAGTTTATATTTATACATTTCTTTTCTTATAAGTATGTTTAAGTCATGTATTATATGTTTAAGTTTCCACATAGTAAACTTTGATGTTCCTATATACTATGTAGTAAGTTTTATATAATTTAGTAATATAAAAGACGAAAGATAACATCCTCTAGGGTGTTACATGAGAGAAATATTTGTCTGTTCACATCTTTTGGGAGGTGCAACAAGAAAAGTGAAAGGTGCAAGAAGTAATTACCATGCTTATAAGTTATAACTCTATTTTTCCTTTAATAAATTGACATTGTTCTAGTAATATATATATATATATATATATAAACATATTTGTTCCTTCAACTCTTCAAGGCGTTCATCAATTCACTCATGCTAGTTTATTTGATGATTATTTCTTCCAAATAGAAGTGTTTGTCTTGTAATACCACTGTGTATCACACTGCTCTCTAATTTTATTAGAGTTATACTAATGCGACTGGGTCCCTACACTCGGAGTGTTTCTTTCTTCTTCTTTTAGGGCTACTGCAATATGTTTGATAAAAAAAAGGCTTCAAAGAAAGCAAGTATCTTTTTTACAGTCATTGGGCTTTCATTTTACTTGCATGGAATGTGACTCTTGTTTTCGGCACAATGGGCTGTAGACTTTGGGAGGGGAGTTACTTTACGATGAAAACAATTTTATTAGAACCAACAAGTCTACAACATTTTACCTAAACTCCATGCTTTATCACTCTTCAAAAGAGGCTCTCAACTTGCAATGGTATCAAAATGAGTTTCCCAAGGTGAAAGAGTTGACCCATTTGCTAGCAAATGTGGATGCAGTTAATGGTAGACTTGTTGATATTAGTAGCAACTCAACCGTTTTTGATGATGACATTGAGCGTGAAATGTGTACCTTCAAGTCCCTAGTTCGTGAGTTTGTTGGGTCTCCACTTGTTCAGCACAAGGCACAGAATGAAACATGTTTTGGCCTCTTTCATCACAAATGCAAACCATGAATCTTTTACCCCCTTTGGTAAAGTAATTGAAAGAGAGCCTATGGTTATTGATTCGTTGACCAAAGTGAGCAACTTTCTCAATGTTTCTACTCAACAAAAGAAGTTAGATCATTTCAAAATGTACCCACAAGTTACTCAACACCGCATATGGACTAGTGCACTTAAAGAAATTATGAATGGTTTTGCAATTGATTTGGATTGTTTGGCTTCTCGGAGCTTAGACAATGATGCTTTGTTGGGTGGCCAAATTGTTCATAGCTACTTGAAGTTGTTAGAATATATATTATCTTCATAGTTATTATCTTTATATTATCTTCATATGATGTAATCAAGAGGGTTTCCTCAATATAAATAAAGAAGAGGTGTGGTTTTCTCCAACACAAATTCAACACACATTCAGTAAATACATCATTCTAATATGGTATCAGAGCCTGGTTGAGGGAATCAAGAAATTGTGCTTCACTAGGGACAATTATCCCCGGTGGACATCTTTGGTGGATCTTTTTTTCCACAACCTCTCTTTATCTCTTTGCTTCCCAACGATCCTCACTTCCTCACATGATAGGCGATCCTCTCTTCTTCCTTAGGTTATTTTTTTTTTAGGCAATCTTTTTCTTCAATTTTTTTTTCAAAGCGTCGTGAATATTGCGTGAACAGTACTACACCTCTACAAAGTTGTTGTTCACCATTGCCGACCAATCTTTTTCTTCAATTTTTTTTTCAAAGTGTCGTAAATATTGCGTGAATAGTATCTCACCTCTGCGAAGCTACTGTTCACCATTGCCGCCCAATCTTTTTTTTCTAGTGCAATCACACCAGATCAAGTGCTGAAGCTGAATATCGAATAGTGCGTGCACATTATCGCATATGACATTTGTAACAAGCTTAGCTCATATGACATATATGCTCCAGCTTGAGAGGGAGTGTTAGAATAGTTATTATCTTCATAGTTATTATCTTTATATTATCTTCATATGATGTAATCAAAAGGATTTCCTCAATATAAATAGAGAAAAGGTGTGATTTTCTCCAACACAAATTCAATAAATACATCATTCTAATAGTTTCTAATTGAAATTAGTATCTTTTTGGACCCCGAGTCTTCTTCTTAGACAAAGCTTTTGCCTTCTAAAACAATCGACTCCTCTGATTCTAGGAAATGGGAAGATGTTCTTGTAATGTTCAGTGATTTGACTAAATGCTGTAGAAATGAAAGGAGGCTAAAGATGAATATAGCTAAGCCCGAGATCATGAAGGAGGGTCTTTTGCTCATAAGAGATGTTTGGGTTAACAACCATGTTGTCTATAAAGAAGCTTAGCATCAAGAAAGCCTAATGAGAAGCTTTCCAAAATGTTGGGTCACTCGTCTCGTTGCTTATTCACTCTATATATGGAAGGGTGGCGGATATTGAAGTAGATATGTGTGGTGGGAAAAAATAATAGAATTAGGTTATTATTCTCTTCAACCATGTTGCGAACAATATATTTAATTAACCAACAAAAAAAAATCTTATATATAATTCATTTCAAGCAATATTTACTTTTCATTAATATCTAATGATATGATTATAGGATTCAATCCATTTTTTTTAATAGATGGATAATGGATAAATGAATCTTTGTCGCCCCTCTATATAACTAAAAATATGCTTATACATGTATAAGACTAATAAAAATATAAGACACGTCAATATAACCAATTCAAAGCCAATAATATATAATCAAAGGCAAATTCCATGCACAAAATATGTGTTTCCTCTATACCTAATCATTCTATTGTCTACTCCAACACACCACATATGGCCCTGCAAGTTCATATTCCCTTTCATTCCAGCCATTTCCCACACAAACTTGAAAATCCCAAGTGCCCGGTCCAACTGCTTCACGCCACGCCCCACCATCTTCTTGCTATCTGAAGTTAAGATTTTTCCCATAAACAAGCAAAACTTGCCATCACTCCCATTTGCACAAACCCCACCACACATGTCTACTTCAATATCCGCCACCCTTCCATAAAGGTAATACAGTAATAGAGTGAATAAGCATTGAGACGAGTGACCCAACATTTTGGAAAGCTTCTTCTTCACTAGGCTTTCTTGATGCTGAGTTTCCTTATAGCCAACATTGTTGTCAACCCAAACATCCCTTATGTGCAAAAGACCCTCCTTCATGATATTGGCCTTAGCTATATCCATCTTTAACCTCCTTTCATTTTTGCAGCATTTAGTCAAATCACTGAACATCACAAGAACATCTTCCCATTTCCTAGAATCAAAGGAATCGACTGTTTTAGAAGGTGAAAGCTTCGTCCAAGAAGAAGACTTGGGGTCTGAAAAAACACTGAAATCAGTCAGAAACTTCAAGCAGCTATGAACAATTTGGCCACCCAACAAAGCATCATTGTCTAAGCTCTGAGAAGCCAAACAATCTAAATCAGTTGCAAAACCATTTAGAATTTCTTTAAGTGCACCAATCCATATGTGGTGTTGAGTAACCTGTGGGCACACTTTGAAACGAACTAACTTCCTTTGTTGAGCAAGAAACATTGAGAAAGTTGCTCACTTTGGTCAACGAATCAATAACCATAGGCTCTCTTTCAATTACTTTACCAAAGGGGGTAAAAGATTCATGGTTTGCATTTGTGATGAAAGAGGCCAAAACATGTTTCATTCTGTGCTGAACAAGTGGAGACCCAACAAACTCACGAACTAGGGACTTGAAGGTACACATTTCACGCTCAATGTCATCATCAAAAACGGTTGAGTTGCTACTAATATCAACAAGTCTACCATTAACTGCATCCACATTTGCTAGCAAATGGGTCAACTCTTTCACCTTGGGAAACTCATTCTGATACCATTGCAAGTTGAGAGCCTCTTTTGAAGAGTGATAAAGCATGGAGTTCAGGTAAAATGCTGCAGACTTGTTGGTTCTAATAAAATGGTTTCCACCGTAAAGTAACTCCCAAAATCTACAACCCATTGTGCCAAAAACAAGAGTCACATTCCAAGCAAGTAAAACAAAAGCCCAATGACTGTAAGAAAAGATACTTGCTTTCTTTGAGGCCTTTTATCAAACATATTGCAGTAGCCCTGAAAAAGGAAGAAAGAAAGCAAGTGGTATTACAAACACTTGTTTTTGGAAGAAATAATCATCAAATAAACTAGAATGAGTGAATTGATGAACGCCTTGAAGAGTTGAAGGAACAAACATGTTTATATATATATATAATTTATTTATTTTACTAGAACAGTGTCAATTTATAAAAGGAAAAATGGAGTTATAACTTATAAGCATGGTAATTACTTCCTACACCTCCGAAAAGATGTGAACAGGCAAATATGCCCTTCATGTAACACCCTTGAGGATATTATCTTTTGTCTCTTATATTACTAAATTATATAAAACTTACTACTTAGTATGTAGGAAAATCAGAGTTTACTACGCGGAAACTGAAACTTAAACTTATAATACATGACTTAAACATAAACTTATAAGAAAAGAAATGCATAAATATAAACTAAATTCCCATACACTGGGAAGCATAAACTATACTAGACTTCCTCTAAACAATTCCATGCTTTAAGCTCCACTGCAAACACATCCACCTTTTGAAAATAAAAACTATACTAGACATGGTTCTATTGCACACCATTGTACACCGAGCGTGCAGCTCTCATATGTGATTGGTACCGAGGAAGGTATCCTATGTCACTAAGGGGATATCTTTTCAATAAAATCCTTTCTTGAAACTATAAGCTTTGCTTATAAACCTTTTCTGAAATTTAGGTGAAACTCCCCACACTTTTCTAAGAAGAATAGGTAGTCTTAAGTATTTTAGGTGTCTTATATTAAATGAGGTTTATCGTAACATACAATCCATGCAAGAGCATCAACCACATGAATGCAACACCTATGCTTACACAACTGCATCCAAAGATACAAACATAACATCACTAAGGAACAAGGTACAAATAGGAAACCAAGCAATATGAATTCAAATCCATGAATTTCAGTTCAGACTTCCACAGTCTGTCCTCTTTTTAAAGTCACGTGACCCACTGTTCCATTGTTCATTCATTTTCTATGTGTATGTGTGTGTTTTTAAATACTAATTGTATTAAATTAGAAAATAAAAATGAGAATAAAAGAGGACATAGGTACAAGGAGTACATCTCCCAGCTGATAATGCAGGGACCTGCCAAGTCGAAATTAGAACTAACTTTGGAATTGGGTGTTTAGTAAAATTAACTAACTGAAATGAATGAGGGTAAGGGAATAATTTAGGATATAGTGGTATAATTCCAAATAAATTTAGGAACAGGTAATTATTTTAAAATATTAGAAATAGCTATAGCAATTAATTTAGACGATAAAACTAACAAAGTAAACAATAGAAATTGCTACAACAACAATTTTTTTGAGATTATTGAGACTCCAAATATTTCAATCTAATTATTTATAACTTGAATCATTTTAAGAGATATGAATTATGCTCTTTAATTGACTACTTTAGCTCAAATTGAGTTTTAAAGTGTTCGATCTTTATCACGGATATTAATGATTATAAAATAACTAATTTCAAGTGCATGTTACTAAGGTTTAGACTACTCTAAGCTCATGAATTTTATAATAATAGCTTAGATACATTGCAACAAACACTTAAGCATATATACATACAATACAATAACCTCTAATAAACTAGTTCCTAAAAACAGGATGTTACAATTCTCCCCCCCTTTGAAGAATTTTGTCCCCAAAATTGTACATAGGTGATAAGATGCGGATGTAGGTTTCTCTTTGCTAGCACTCGAGAAACAACTCAGTCAAACCCCTTTTTAGTCTTCATTCTCACTTTTCATAACTCAAAAGAGTTCAATTTTCAAACGTGACCCATCCCTTAAATGACTTATGAATTGTTTAGCAACATAGCATACATAACTCTAATAGATTGAATTTGACTATAGGTACAATTGGATTTTAGCCTTCACATACTATGGCAAAGTAAATAGCAATCAGACGTAGGGAATAAAGGTTATCTTAGTGAATCTTAACCACAAGAGGTAGGAAGGTCTACTAGGAGGAAAAGAATGACAAAGTCTCAAGAGTCTGAATGGCCGACTTCATTCATACTCTCAAATCCTACCATCAACCTTTCTGCCACAATATTCATGATTTTATTTTATTTTTATTTTTTTCACAAAAAAAACAATTGGGAGTTATCACAGCAATAAGGGACAGCTTTACACATTTACAAGTGTTAGAGGGCTCCACATTCATTAAAGAAGATTATTATTTATTCATTTATCCTATTGTTCAACATAGAGAGAGACAATGCTTAAGTAAAACACAACCACTATGCATATAGGTTATTACTACTACTTTACACTAAACATGGTAATCACAGTTACTCAATAGCATATTACTTAAAGGAAAAGGGTGTGTAGAAAGGATTCACCCTATAGGAGATCATTGATTTCCTGGCTTTGTAGCAGTCCTCAATCTTGTCGTAAGAATTTGGTGACCACCCTGGAGACATTCCTTACACAAGTAGACTCGTGCATTAATGGGTTCTAAACAACCCAAGGGAAAACAAGTTCCCTTCCAAATAGAATCAGCAATAACAAGCAATCAACATCAATCAATCAAATAATCTCAAACACTACAAGTGCTAAGGCAGCCAAAGGAACTAGTTTCCCTTCCAACCAATCACAGACATTGATCAAAATAATTAATTGCAAGTGCAACAGCCCACTAAGGACTCTACCAAACTGACTTTCTAAGAACATTTGCCCTGAATTTTAACCAGGCTCTGATACCACTTTGCAGGAACCCACCAAGTCGAAGTTAGAACTAACTTTGGAAAAACTAAATTAATAATTTTGAACCAGTTAAGAAAAAGTTAAAGAGATTGTGAGAAAATTTTTAGTGTTTGGAAGCAAAGATATTTATCTTTAAAACTCGGAACGATATTCCTATAAATGAATTTCATAATTCAAATAATAAAACCAGTTCTAAAACATGTTATAAAACTTATTGAGCGTAAAATATGAAGCAAGAGGGGATCAAGAAGCACCTGTTAAATACTATGTAGTTAAGTATGCATAAGTTCATATGATTTTAAATTTGATAATCAAATGATTTAGTAACTCACTAAAATAAAAATGCTCTCATGGCATAAATATTTAGTGGCTTTGAGGTACTTGATGAATCAATTGTAATTAAGAAGTTATAATTTAAAATTCATAATAGAGGCATATAGGAAAAGTAATTTAATATATATTAGTTAAACTTGTTCAAACTTTAGAGTTGTACAACTTCAAAACATAGAGTAAGTTGTTCAAAAGCCTTGTTACTACAAGTTGATGAAGATTTCTATCACATAAACAAAGACGACTTAAAATTATAGCTTCTGACAAGGCTTGTCCCCCCCTAAAGTAGCATATTTACATACACAAAACATGGCAGGTACAAAATCAAACAAAATAAAGGGGAGATTCCCAGATTACTATATCGCCTCTAGCATCCTCTTGCTGTACTAGACTACGGCCCCTTCATTTTGTCTACTCCTCCTACTGGCCAACAAGTAATGAATTCAAACAACACAAAGAGAAGGAGATTGAGGTTGTGATAACATTTAGAAACAAGCAAGAGAGAATAATAACAACAACATAACTTATGCGTAATTGCATATATACTCCCATATCATGTTGGACCAATATCACAAATCAAAGCCCAAGACCCAAGGGTTTACTTATATTCTGGATCAAGACAGTGTACTTTAACATAGATCAACTACAATATTTCAAGTTTATACAATATACACATCAATCACATGATATCCATACTCAAGCACATGGCAATAGAAATTCTCAATCTCAATCACATGGAGTTAGTTACACATTCTTAAAGTATGTCATGTATGCAAGTTAGTATCTTTCATTCAATTACATGCAATGTGTATGAATATCCAGATTTATATGGCGCCAAGCAATTACGGGCGCAAAAGTTGGCATTTAGCCAATGGTTGCACTTAGCTGAGATCTAGAACTAAGCATAGATCCACTGGAAGCATGAATCACAGATCCAACCTAAAATGGTGTAATGGCTTTATAAGGATCCGCACCTAGCCTGATCCACAAATGAGTAGGAAGGACACTAAGTCCAATATGCCATGATGCATGAATTATAAGAGTATTGGAGAATTAGGGTTTGAGTTTGAGTTAAGATAAATGCATTTGAATCGATGTTTGAGTTTGTTGTTGAATTGTTTCACTTTATCTATTATGAATCACCTATCTGTCTTTTATCTTTTCATTATAAAGATGAGATGGATGGGATGGACTAATGGTATTTTCCACAAGATTGTACACTGAGTATATATGCCATAATTACAAGACTTTTTCCATAGTTCAAAACTGATTTCTCAGTAGCCTAGTCCATCTCCAATCTCATCTTACATTATTCATGGGGAATTCTTTAAAAATGCAAATGGAGTAATTCCAACTTTCAGAGTTCAATAAACATGTCCAGTTTAAGGTAAACACCACAGAAATACAGAAATCACTAATTGCAGCCACTGCCCAGAGGAAAATGCAAACAGAACAGCTTCCATAAGAAAATTCATTATAAATCACACAGAACTCGAAATGTTATGCCGTCAATTGCATCATAAACTAGACATATAGGACTATAATATAGCAAGATATCTCAGCAAGCCACTCAGAATAAGGCCATCAGTATGGCACAGGCAAAACAGGACAGTTACAACAATATAGGTTCAGCAGTATGTTTAAACTCCCAAGTAAAATCTACGGCAAGAATATAAGACTAAGGCTTGTAATCTATTTTAAGGTAAGTTAAGAACCTTTAGATACATCACAAAACATGACACATGTTACTGCATCAGTACACATGAGTTACATACTCTACAAGTTCACAGATTACACACTATGCACACCAAACTCCAACAAAAACTAGTTTGAACTCACTGCATTAGAAGCATTCCCATAAATCGTACCTTGAAGAGGATTCTCGTTGGATCCTTACAAAACACTCCAAGAACCATTGCATAGATATCTTTGATTACTGTTTAATACAATATCAAAAAAGAATCAGAAATCAACAATATTTTTTTTCAAGAACAAAATTGGATTTTAATAATCAAAAGGAGATAAAAATTTATACATTTACCTAAACTCCACCGACAGATTCACCATTGATAGCACGAACCATTTTTTTTCCAAAAGAGGATGCACCAACTTCTATAGATTCAAGCTCGTTGGCTTCTGCATTCTCTATCTCCTACGAATTTTACAGGAAATTGTAATGAAATATTTAGCAAGCACGTCAATGAGTAAAAACCAACAAAATCAATATTAGTTCCAACTATTAAATCAACATTGCAAATGAACAATTAGTAAAAATACTGACACTTGACAATCAACACCAATAAAATGAAGAAAATGAAGAACAAAAGGAATCACATGATTCAAAACAGCACTATACAATACTGTCGAGACGCATGCCATATAATAGGTTCAGCGTTCATGCACCAGTTTTGGAACTTTCAAAGAACAATCATCAATGTTAAGTTGCAGCATAAACCAAGAACCCCATACTCTAGAGACGTATGCCATATAATAGGTGCAGAGCATTTAATACATTTAATATTATAAAATAACATGCACACTGGAAACAAAGAGCTTATGTGCAGTAATATAGTTATTGATAACTTACTGAATAAAGAACATAAATTTACATCGTTTAGATTGCAATTTTATGCGAGAAAATGAATTGGTGACTATTCTAGCTTTAATATATAATAATAAAGATATATAAAGATGTGAGAACCAATCATTCTTTTCTAACTTAAACATGCTAACTAACTAAAGATTTTCATGTTGTCTCAAAATTATTTGGTTCCAAACACAAGACTTGAAATTATCATTGAAGTCCTTCTTAGCATTCAAAGTAACACCTACTTTTTCAGAATTATTTTTATAATTTGCCACATACAAAATTTGAGAAAAGGAATTAAAAATATTCTCTAAATCATTTTTCGTAACAAGGTCTTGGTCTCTTATTATAAGGGTAAGCTACTTTCCTCTCTCACGTCTAGTGTCTCATGTTATGAGATAGAGCATAAATCAATCAAAATCACAAAGAGACTTTTCCACAGTGAAGAGAGAACCTCTTCTCTTCATTCATTTGGTCATAACTCCTATGATTTCACATATTCATAATTAAATATTTATGCATCACATTTATTCCATCACCACATGCCCCTTTGGGGTCAAAGCATACATCCAAACATAATAAAAGTTAACATACACTTAGAGCAACATATAACACATCTAATCATTACCAAATGTCATCACAAACACAAAATCTAGGGACTTTTATAAACACAACAAAAACAGGGCAGCCACTCAACTCATCTATAATTCATCAAGTTTTGCATCAAAGACATATTCATACATGATCCCATTCATGCTAAATGGTCACACATGTTCAGACAATTTATCCTAATCGTTTCCAACCACTGAGAATTGAATTCTAAAGGGATAAACTGCTGCAACTAGTAGCTACTCAAAAACACCACAAAAACATGCTTGAAAAGTCACTTTTATCACTCTAATTGTCCTGAAATCGATAGCTAAAGGTGGGAAACAATATTTCAACTTTCTTAATCATCAAAACACCTCTTTAAGCATTTTAAATCATTCCAATCTTTGTTTTAGGTTCTGTCCCATAATAGTTTAAAATTTTCTCGAAAGCATATTCAAAAACGCATTCCAAGCACTCCAATGGGCAAGAAACAAACACATAAAGTTAGGGGATCAAAATCCCATCCTTTCCCACCAAGAAAACTCCATATTTAAGCTTTTCAAACACAAAGCTCCTCTGTTTTAAAACCATTCCCGTAACAGTCCCTAAAAGCCCCAAAAACATGTTCATAACTTCAATTTTACACTTCCAATCACCAAAAATCAAGTAGCCAAGGCTTGTGTAACAAAACCCTAACCTCTCCAACCATAAAAGTGAAGAAACTTCACGGTTTGATGGTATATATACTGGACAAAAGATTAATGAGAGAAAACAAGGTTTTAAACCTAAGAAACTCGTACCTGTAGGAAAGGAGCAAGCTTCTCTGGTAAAAGAGGATCGATCAAGCTTCAAGAGCCCTTTGAGAATGATGGAGAAGAAAAGATGAAAATAAGAGTTTCAGAAGAGAATTGGGTGAGGGATGATTCGTACGTTGCCCACTATTATGACTAAAATAGCTCAATAGTTGTTGTGCTGGAATAACTATCTAGAGAATTATAAAAAGGGACAAATTGATGAAGCATTGTGTAACTATCTCGAAAACATGTCTCTCAATTGGGGATTTTTTTTTATGTTTTTTTTTTTTTTTAAATAAGATAGTGCGTGTAATAGAATTCGAGACAATCAAAAAGGTTATTTACTGTGATGGTTTGAATGTATAAAATCTTTTTATATTGTAGTATATTATATTTATTTTCTTTGTTTACATGACACTGTTATTTATTTGAGATGATAAATTATTATTCTAACAGATAGTATAAACAAAAAAAAATGAAAATATATTTGAGGAGGAAGACAGTAAAACAATAATTTAGAAACTAAAAATAAAACCTTCAATCATTTGAAGATTAAAAATATATTTTGTCATTACAAGATTCTTAAAAATATAAAATTATATTATGAACATATTTACATACTTAAAATATAATTAATTTATTTTATTCTTCTATTTTATTTCTTGTGTAAATAAATAATATTTGTTTCAAAATTTGTTATAAATCTAAACATAATATGTAATTTTGATTTGAATTAAGTTTCTCTCAATTTTCAAATTAATATCTAAATTTTCATCACAAAATAATAAACAAATGATTTTAGGTGTATATTGTGGATAGTATACACTAGTGTATAGTATTTTTAAGTGTATAGTATTTTTTCTTTTATCATATAATGACATGTGGTTTATCTTGTAACGTTATACATTCAATATTAATTTTTTTCTTTTTACTATTAAAGTGACGTTATACATTCAATATTAATTTTTTTCTTTTTACTATTAAAATCTAGAGTCCTTTCTATAAATTTCTTTTTTTTTATTTTTTTTATTATAAATTTTTAAAAGACAATTTAATCCTATTATTCTTTTAAAAAAGAATTATTTTTATTTTTTTCAAAAGACCTTTTTTAATCTCTATTGTTCTTAATTCTAAACCTTAATTTTCATCTTTAATTTCAATTTTTTTTTGTGCCCTTAACTCCCCTCATTTTTATATAAGAATAACAAACGATAATTTTTGTTCAAAGAAAAATAATAGATAACAATGATACATATTTTATAGAACACAATTTTAGAAAAAATAAAAATATCATTTTGTAAAATCATACTCATTGTAAAAAAAAATGTGCACACAACTACCCATATACATGTTTCTTGCATCAAGGTGAAATAGAGAGATTAACCCCACGGCCTTGGCCTTAGCCGTCACTATTTTGGATTTAAAAACTTAGAGTAATTTTTAGGCATTATCTAAATTAGCTAGAGAGAATGGGGTTTGAAAGAGGGCTAGATAAGGCCGACCCGCGAGGCAGGGCCAAATTTTCAACTTTAGGCATAAAATAAGAATTGAAATTATCGATGAAAATTAGGGTTTAAAATTAATAATGGCATGAAATAAAGGGTTTTTGAGAAAAATATAAATAAAAAGAATTTAAAAATCAATAGAATTAATTTTTTTTAAATATAAAATTAAAATTTTTTTTGCATAAAGGCTCTCAACTTTAACGGCAAAAAGAAGAAATGTTTTGGAAACACTTTTTATACCAATGTTGTGAACATTTTTTAATATAAAATTAAAATATTATTATAAAACAGAGAATAAGTAAATACTAATACTAACTACTATATACAATATAACTAGGTAGTGTCCGGATGATGCACGGGTAATTTGGAGGATTTTTTTTAATTATATATCGAATAAAATGAATAATTTTATTTATTATTAGAAAAATATAAAATAAATTTAAATGTTCACAATATAATACTTATTTATTAATAAAAAATAAAGAAAGTTGATTGAATGTGATTAAATTTCAATACCACTGCGTACAAAATTAATTTTAACAATATTGAATTATATTAAAAAATTTATTAATTTATTATATTATTGGAAAGAAAATTAAATTAATTCAAATGCTCATGATATAAAACTTATTTATTAATAAAAAAAAATTAAGGAAGTTGATTGAATGTGAAACTTATTTATTAATAAAAAAATTTAAGGAAGTTGATTGAATGTGATTAATTTTTAATATAGCTACAAAATTAATTTTAACAATATTGAACATTTCTAATAACATTCAAATTAAATTAATAATAAAATTATTATAATGACTTTTGTGGAGATCACTAATTTAACATCCTATAAGAAAAAAGTGAATGAATGAAAAAATGTAAATTTAATAACACATACTCAAACAATTAAAAGTTAGTACAATATTATACTAACGTTCATTTGTGTTAAAATCTATTAAATATCACATTCATTATCTAATAAAAAAATTCTAAAAATATTTTTAACAATTTTAAAACAATGAATAATAGTAAAAACAAATTAATTTTTCATTTTAGAATATTAAAACAACAAGTCATGTATTAGGTCTTTTAAAATATTATTCAATGCAAATTTTAAAATATTATCAACCTTTCAATATTAATGTATAGGATCAAATCCACTTAAAATATTAAGTTAAAAAAAATCTATATACATATTTTATTTAGATATAGAATTTATTTCACACTAAGTAGAGTTGATTAAAAATCTCATCAAACTATGTTTTGTTATGATTTTAAAAAAATATAAAATAATAATGGACAAAATAAAGTATTCATAATTTTCGTTTATAACCTCTAAATTTTATTTTGACTGATTTTCATCCATCTAATGTATTTTTTTCGTTTGGTTTTCACTCTGTTAGTGAGGTTCGTTAATGGTAAGGTATATAGTTTGACGGTCTCCTAACTTATGACACGTATCATTTTGATTTTTGATGATGTGCTTTTTTAATTAAAGAAATTAGTTTTAAAAAATAGTTAAAAAATGATATGATATATTTATAAAACCTTTTTTGTTTTTACTTCCAACTTTTATTCAAATTTATCCTTATTAAGTTTATACATATTAATTACTCAAAAATAAAGTGACTTTTTTTTTAAATATTGTTAATTATTTTTAAATTAAAACAAATATATAAAATTAGTTATAAACATTTTTTTATATTTCAATGATATTTGATTTTTATAAAATATAAATTTACTTTTTAATAAAATTCAATTTATAATACAATAAAAATTAATTTATTTTTTAATTTCTTGATTTTTTTTGTATTAGAGCAATATAAGAATTCTTCGATATGCATTGTCTCATAATATGACGTGTGACAAAACTTTTCAGGCAAAGTGAATTATTATTAAATCGGATAGATTAACATCAATAAAATTATATTATTAATAATAATAAATACTTTCAGTACAATACACATTGAATATTGTTACATGTAGTTTGTACATTACAGAATTGAAAGACTCCACTTTTCATATCATTTACTAAAACTATTTTCTTTATTGATCATTTCAGTGTAAAAGAAAATGTACTTGTATATTTTTTTTATATCCCCATAACACAAAAAAATAAATAAATTAAAGAAGCATAAAAGGATCAGCACAATAATTCTATATAAAAAAAAAGGATCACAACAATAATTAATATTTGAAAAATAACTTAACAATTTATTAAAAAAACAAAATCAAAAGCAGCCACTGCCTTTCCACTCTAAAGGTAATCATTCTACGATCATCATTTAACCTAACATGGTAGAATGAACATCTTAGAGAATGCAACGCTGCACCAAGGGACTTCGTTGCCAGAACCACCTGATGGTGATGATCCTTTGAAACTAAAAAGATCATTCAAAGAAAAGCTTATGGGCAGGCCTTCACAGTAACAACAAGCCCAAGACTTGTTAACTGATGGAGTGATGAAGATAGAGTTAGAAGGTGGGAATATGCTATTTCCAAAATTCATCATGGCACTTGTGGCACTTGAGTCATTGTGTCATCCTTGGCAGAAATGTTTGGTAGTAAATTTGTTTGGGAAAACCTTGTATTTCATATTGATGTGAGAAAAAATCAAACAAATTTGGAAATCAGACGAAGGATTTGATCTCATAGATATTTCAAATGGTTATTTCATGGTGAACTTCAACTTAGAAGCAAATATAGAGAAAGCGATAAACGAAGGCCCATGGATGTTGTTCAACCATTATCTCACGTTGCGACCATGGGAACCTAAGTTCTCTGCATTAGATGCTAAGGTGGATAAGATGTTGGTATGGGTTCGTTTTCCAAGCCTTGGAATGGTGTTTTACGAGGAGAGTGTCCTACTAACCATTGCTTCAACACTAGGGAAACCTATCAAGGTGGACCTTAACACCCTCAATATGGATCGAGGATGGTTTGTGCATGTCTGCGTAGAGATCGATCTAAGTGTTCCTATCTTTGACAAATTTTGCTTGAATGGTCGTTGGTATAACGTGGAGTATGAGGGTCTCCATATACTCTATGCCTCATGTGGTTGTTATGTACATCTAGCACGTAACTGTGTGCAAAAACATATGGAATCACCACAACCAGCAACAACGAATCAACCCCTAATGACGCACATGGATTTGATGGTGGCGAAGACCCAACCTGCACTAAGGTTGACTATTGATACTAATGCTTCACCACAATCCTCTCAAGAAAATCTCATGGCCCTACATGGCGATTGGTTAATTGTTATAAAGAAAAAACGAAAGTCATTATCACAAAAGAATATTTTTAAACAGGATAATGGGATTATGAATTCCTCATTTAATGCGCAATGAAACAAATCCAATATCTTACAAAATATTGTGGGACATGAGATAGAAAACATCGTTGATGCTAAGATTGATGGGCCAAATAATAATTGCGCAACATAATTTATTGGGAATAATAGCAATGCACCCCAACGGGACCCATAAAGTAGCGAGAAAAAAAGAACAAGGAGTGATGGCACCAAAAGTGATGCTTGTGTAGGACGTGTTGGGGCCTCCTCATCCATAGGTACTCCAATCCACCAATTGATCTAGAATGCAAAAGTATCCAAAAATACCAAGAACCCAAACGTGCGCGAGTTGGGTGGGGGAATGAAGACGATCCATGACTTAACCTATGCAGGGGGTGCTTGTTTCTTCCTCAATCATGAGATAGATAATAAGGGTGCACAGTCAGCGGAGGGAGATAATTCCATGGCTATTTACACTGAGCCTCTAGATAAAAGTTCACCTAATACAAGTCACTAACAAGGTTTATAGGGCTTGACCCAAGTAATTCACCCTCCATCTTTGGAGGCCACTATGACATGTTAATGGTGTTTCACATCCATTTATTATATTTGTTTCCTTATGATAGCATGGAATGTTCGTGGAGTTGTGAATACTAAGGGGCATCATAGAACTCGTGAATTAGTAAGAGATTTTAAACCCTCCATCTTCATCCTTTTGGAGACACATTGTCACTTCTCCTCTGTGTCGAAATTTTGGGACTCTCTTGGCTTTGAGCCAGGCCACATTGTCGAAGCCAACAAGCATGCAGAGGCATTTAGGTCCTTGTTGTGCGATAGGAACTTGGTGATTAACACATTCTCATAAGCAATCACTTTTCAGGTTACAAAAGACACCAACACTTGGATGTGCACTGCGGTATATGCTAGTCCTTAGCGCCACACTCGAGCATCTCTTTGGAGCCATATCACGTCCATCCGTCATACTTTTTCCTACCCTTAAATGTTGGTTGGGGACTTTAATGAGATTTCAAAGGCCTCTGAGGTTCTTGGTGGCCACTTCTTTGTGTCTGACTCCCTCCTATTTACAGATATGATAGACTCATGCTTTCTTAAGGACATGGGTGCAATTGGAATTAAATTCACTTGGTTCAAGAAACATGCTGGGTATTGCATTACAAAACACTTGGCAAACACCTTTTCAGGTTTAAGGCGGCATGGGCCACTCATAGGGATTTCCAACATTTGGTGCATAGTGCTTGGAATAAGGGTTCACCTCTTGTGACGCATAGCCTTCAAAAAGTTAGAGAGGATGCCCTAAAATTCAATAGGGAGGTCTTCAAAAACATTCTTAGTAGGAAACGCACCACTCAAGCCCATTTGAAAAGGTTCCAGTTGGCTCTTGAGAATAGGTAAATAAAGAACTTGTGGAGGCTGGAAAAGAAGCTTCAGAATGGGTATAATGAAGTGTTGCTCCAAGAAGAGTTTCTTTGGTATCAGAAGTCTCGAGAGAAGTGGGCCTGTTTTGGGGATCATAACACGAAATTCTTCCATGCTCAAACTTTAGCTCATCGAAAGAGGAATAAAAATCATGGTATCTTCTTAGAGGATGGGTCTTGGAACATAGATCCCCTTACTCTCTAACAAGAGGCTACTAGGTACTTTACTTCTCTTTTTGCAATTGATAACATTGCTCTTCCTGCTTCCTTTCATCTTCTTAGGATGCCCTTGTTTTGCATGGAAGGAGTTGATGCTCTCTTATGTTAGACAAGCAACAATGAGCATGAAGTCGTTCAAAGCTCTAAGTCCATATGGTTTTCAACCTTTTTTCTTCAAACATATTGGCCCGTTGTTGGTAGAGATATTTGGTGCATGGTCCATGATGCTTTTCAGGAAAGGCATGCTAATCTGTCTCTCCTAAAAACTTTGATTGTTTTAATCCCAAAAGTTGACCAGCCAATGCACATGAAGAAATTTCAATTTCACCCCATTAGTCTTTGCAATGTCACCTTCAAGATCATATCTAAGGTGTTGGTTTCGAGACTCCACCCCTTCTTAACAAATCTGATTGGGCCTTTCTAAGGAAGCTTTATTCCTGGAAGGGGGACAACGAACAATACCATTCTTGCTTAAGAAGCAACTCACTATATTCAAAACTACAGAGTGAAAGTTATGGCCATCAAAATTAACCTAGAGAAGGCATATGATAGGGTCAAATGGGGCTTTCTCCAAGAGACATTGGCTAACTTTAACATCCCACCTAGTATTATTCGCTTGATTATGTGGGGAGTAACTAGTGCTAACCTTTTTATCCTTTGGGATGGTGCAAGATTATATGGTTTTTCACTTGAGTGGGGTCGCCACCAAGGGGATTCATTATATCCTTATTTATTTGTTCTTTGCATGGAGAAGTTGGCATTAAGAATCCATGAGCTTGTTGAGAGTAACCACTAGAGCCCAATTAATCATCTAGAGGTGACCCCCCTCTATCTCATCTCCTTTTTGTAGATGACATTTTATTATTTTGTAGTACTATGGAAGATCAAACCAAACTATCAAACCTGAGCAGCATGATGGCTTGGTTTCCATGACTCTCGTCTCATTAGTATTTCTCTCTTGGGAAAGCTTGTTTGGAATCTCCTCCAAGTTGCAGACAAACCTTGGGTCCCTTTCCTTGGACACAAGAGTATCTTGTCAACTACAACCACAAAAGGTGTATCCTATGTGTGGAATGGCATCGTGAAAGCTGTCAAAAGTTTACTTGATGGTTTCATGCCAAAAATTGGAGACAAAACTTCCTTATTCTTCTTCTTGGACTGGCTTGGGTCCGATGGTATAGCTAGCTTGGTGCCCTATGTTTACATATCTGATACCCAGTTATCCTTAGTTGAGCTTTGGTAAGAAGGCTCTTGGAATCGCGATCGCCTTTATATGCCTCTCCCCTAAGACGTTATTCAGATAGCTCATGCCATACCTATTCCCTCAAATCCTCTTAGTCAAGACTCCATCGCATGGGTAGGACATGCATCAGGCTCCTACATAGTTGCTTCAGCTTACTTATGCCTAACAAATGACATTTTTCAATACCTAGATCTGAAGATTGACGCCTCGTCTCTTTTTTAGATTTTTGGTATTCTCATACCTTTAGTCTTTTCCGTTTTCTTAGTCTAGGATTTTCTATTTTATGCCATAACATGTATGGATGATTGATGGTCTATTTTGGCAAGCGTACCAAATATCGCACAAGTAGTTTAAAAGGGAAGATCCTAGTATTGAATCCACAGGGAATTGTCCGTATTTGACTATCAGTAAAGTAATCAATTCCTAAACATTAGTTTGGTTTTTAAAGTTGGTTGTTCTTGAAACATCAATAATAACAGAAATTTAACTAAACACTACAGTTAACACTAACTATAAACAATAAAAACGACAATGTTGATTTAGGATTATGATCGAACAGGTTGGCGTGCTTGAGTTTTAGAATGGAATAATGGATATGTTGAGGATTTGGTTCAACCGGTTTGCTTCCCATGTAAACATATAAGATATATTCTCCATTCACATTAATAGTTCGGATTAACTTCGATCTAAAAGTGCTCAAAACGTGATCTCTCATCAAATCAAGCCTAAATCGCTCAACCTCACTTCCGATGTCTCGGTAAGTTCGGTTGAGTGGTTTGATGAAGCTTAGAGATCTTTGCGAAGCTAATGGAGTCTATCATATGTCTAGAAATACACTCCATTAGAGTTCAAACTCGGTTCCAAGTTCAACAAAGATCTCATCAATGGCGGGTAAACTCTAAAACATGCATATATAATCGATCCAATCATATAACAAGAATAAAGATAGAGAAATGAACATTAAACTGAATATTTCAATAAATAGATATGAAGAATAGCGTTTACATGATCAGCACCTAGTTCCAAGTCCTCAACACTAATAGATTAGCCTCTCATTGTCATGAGAAGCCTTGAAAAGGTTACAAAAGGGGATGAAGAGAACAGAGGAAAACAGAGAAAACAGAGGAAGCAGCTCAACCAAATTCACCAAAGTCTAAATGCTTCAAAATTATTACAAGTGCAGCTTATATAGTCGACGTCGCGCTTAGCGCAACATTCCGCTAAGCACAGGGCATTGCATAATACATCTTAGAACAGGTGTTCCGCTAAGTGCATATTTAGTTCGAAAGCAACTTCCGCTAAGCGTGATGTCTCGTTAAGCGAGTATTCAGTTCGAATGAACATGTTGCTTAGCGCAATATGGCACTCAGCGCGTCATAGGCTGCCTAGCTCGTGTAGCTTGCTGTTGCGCTGAGCGAGTGAAGCGCTGAGCGAGATGTGTCGCTTAGCGAGTCATGTCTTCTTCTTGCATTCTCCCTTTACTGTTGAATCTAGGCCTGCACACATAAATTAGAGTATATTTCTCACAAAATAACTTCTTAGGGTTAGAATTATCAAACTATACAAATCTATATTAAATGATTTCAAACTAAGCTAAAAATCCTGAGAACATTAGATAATCACTACAAAATATGATGCAATATTTACGTATATAAAGCGATTATCAATGATGACATTGTATTGTTTGTTATAGACTAAGCCTTTTTTTTTTATTCATGCTTGATGCTTGATTTGCTTTGTTTTATTATCCCTAGCATCACTAAATGATTTACAACTTAGAAACTAATTCTGAGTAATTGAAATCGATTACAAGTTGTAGACTTATTCTTTTCTTAACTAACTCCGAATCTTTTTGACCCATCCTATATATTTGATCCAATATCGTTCTATGCAGAAACACAACTAACTTTCACAATATCTTTTCCTTGTTTTCATTTGTCAAAATCCAAATCTTTGATTTGATTTTCAGACTTGATATTGCTCTGAACATTCTTTCTTTTGCATATTCTCTTAATCTCTTGAGTTCTCTGAAAAACTCAATCTTGCAGTTACTGTTGTACCCATGTGAGATTAAACCTCTGAGCCTATACAACTATATCCCTCTCTTATTCTTTCATGAACTGAGGTGATTCAACATTTGTTCTTGATTGCTAAATTTTCTCATATTGAAGTTTCTTAAACGGATCTCATATAAGTTATATCAGCAGATCAAGGTGTTTTTGTTCTTTAATCTTTTTCATTGATCTTGTTTGTTTAACATTGTGGGAATTTTGTTCTTAAATGCTGTGTTGAAATTAGATGGTATTTCTAATTTTGTTTTCAGTATTTTTTTTTAGAAATTGGATGGTGAATGGTGTTTTCACATTCAATTGTCTAGGTTCCTATTTCAGGTTGTGAAATCAAGATTTGTTGTGAATTGTATGTGCATGGTGTATGTAATCAATTCATAGTGGAACCCTTTGGTGAAAGAGGGAGAACTGGATGTAGATCAATGGATGATCGAACCAGTATAAATCAATAGGCTTAATCTTTCTATCCCTTGATCTATTTCAATTTAGTATTTGATCTTTATTCCAAATATTTGTTCTAAATCTTTTCTATCATAAGCTGAGGTTGTTTTTCGGTTTATTCAATCTTTTTAACATTCTTTGAAAATGTTTTTGATAAAACCTCAAGAGTGGTGGTGAAAAACTTTTTAAACAAAAAGAATCTATCACTTTATATTAAATCAATTCCATAAACTTAATGTTGACGAGAGCTATATACCTAACACTGGCTTTATGGGCATCGGTGGAGTTATTAGGGACGAGGTAGGAAGATGGACCTTCGGGTTCTCTAGTAAGATGGGATCAGGTGATCATATATTGGTTGGACTTTTGGCTTTAAAGCATGGCCTCTCAACAGCTTGGGAACAAGGAGTGTGTAGGCTGATATGTGAAACAGACAACCAAGATATTGCAAACCTCTTGAGCAATTGGAATGAGACTCAAATTTGTTCACACAAATACATTGACATTCTCTATCAGATAAGGGAATTGTTGAACTATGAATGGGTGTGCTCTATCTCACATGGCTCTCGTGAAGCCAACAAAGTAGCATATACTCTTATAGGTTGGGGCTCTCATAGCAACCAAAATCCCTTATAATGGAAGTTACCTCTTGATGGCATCCTAGCCTCCCTAGGCTATATTTGGCATTTGTGCCTTAGTTATTTCCTTGCTTTTGTCTTTTGTTTCCTAATCTACAAAAATAAATTATATGATCATCTATTAACATAGTCTAAATGTTAAAAGGTCAAAGTTGTAAAGGATCCATAGTCAAGTTGTTAACATACAAAGATGAAATTACAAAGACTCAACAGGCTATAAATAATAATAGAGCAAATTACAACAACACCCTTGAGGTTTGCTTCAATTACACATGCATCCCTTACTTTTTTTACCCCTACACAAAACCCCCTAACTTTTGGTATCCCATTACACTTGCACCCCCTCCACTGAAAATAGAGTTAAATTTGTTAACTTTTTATATCATGTGATTGACACATGACTTTTATAATATATTTTCTCAAAAATGCCTTTATCTTCTTTTTTTAAACATAGGGTGTGTGTGCAATATATTAAAAAGTTTAGGGGTACATGTGATGATTTTAAAAGTTAAAGGGATACATGTGTGATGCCTTTAAAAATTAAGGAGGTACATGTGTGGTGCGTTTAAAAATTAAGGGGGTACATGTGTGGTGTGTTTAAAATTTAAAAGATATATGTGTGATGAGTTTAAAAGGTTAGGAGATACATGAGTGATGAGTTTAAAAATTCGGGGGTGTGTTAGAATGTTAACAACATCATTTCCACCATTTCTCAAGCCTATTAGTTACTAAGACTATAGGCAAGACAATTTTGCATCCTTACCACCATTTATCAAATGACTATTAGTTGATATATATGACCTTTTAAATATAAATTCATTTGGGAAAAGAGAAAAAGACATGATATTCCTTATTTTTTATTTTACAAATTACAAATAAAAAGAGTAGGAAAAAGAAACACACTACAAAACAAAAACTAAGAACATAAAATACCAAATTTCATTAATAAGTCTACGTGCTTTGATATCCATGACATAATTGCTATACTAACAAAATAAGAACACCTTAAATATACCCAAAATATCACTATAAGTTGTCTACAAACCAATAACACGTATACATTCAAAAAATATTCCCTATGCAACCAACACATTCAAAAAGAATTCTAGCACGTTGAATTTCCCAAATCTTAAGCTCCCTAGTTGTCAACTATTTTCTTAGGTTTGACTATTGGCTTCTTTCTCTTTTTTTTTTGGTTGTTGATGTGGTAGGCTCTTGGTTGTTGGTTCTTCATTGGTGGTAGTTTGAATGTTTCCTTGTATTTGCACAGCTTGAGAGCTTTTAGAATTGGCACATGACTAGGCAAGAGATGGTTCAATAGTGTTTTTCTATAAAAAGAAAGGCAAATTTTTTTATTTTAGCAATAAGATATATACATAACAGCAGCTGCAAACAAAATTCATATATACTATCACATAGCTTACTTATTTTTTCTTCTTCACAGGTGCCCTTTGACAAGTTCTACTATTATGTCCAAAATGATTACAAGTTAAGCACTTTATGGTGTTGGACCTTCTTGCTTGTTGATTTCTTGTTGGTCCCTTAACAACACTTTTCTTTCTAGCCTTTCTAGGCCTTTCAACTTGCCTTTTTAAGGGAGGAGGGCCAATATCAAGCCACCCACCCCTATTGTTAGGGTCAATCTCACCCATGGGATGAATCGTAGAACATATGTTGTCCTTAACTTAGTCATGGAATGTGTTTAATCACAAAACAAAATAGGATTTAATCTATTATGAGATATGCATGTACAAACATGTTTTCAAGGCAACCTAGTTATTTGTCAAAACCTACATCCACATTCTTTTAATTTTAGGTCCACAATAAAAGGGTAAAACCATCTTGAACCTTAAATTGTTGTTCACCAGCATATATGACTTTTAAAAATCTACCATCTTGCATTTCCATGTCCAAGAATTTTCTTACTTTTAGAATCAATATACCCTCAACAACAGGTTACAATCTCATTCCTTTTCTGAAATAATGCCATCAACCTACAAATAACATTGTCAAGCATAAATAGTATAGTCTTCTTTTGATCATCACTTAACCAAGAGTTGAAGACTTCACATACATTATTTGTGACGTGATTACTTTTCAAAAGAGGATTATATGTATATCTTGCCCAAGTTTCTCTTGGCCTATCACTGGATAACAACCAATTAGCAACATCATTGTTCACCTTTTTAATGGCTGAAATAGCTTTGTCAAACGTGCCTTTATTATAGGCCATGACACATCCCCAAAAATGGCGTGTTAATAAGAAGGATTTCAAATGAATTTTAAAATCATTCAAAATATGATTACAACAATTCCTACATAAAAAAAAAAAACAAAAGAATAATAATATCATGTTACTATCTCACAAAATCAAAAACTATAATCAACAGTCATTCAAACACTATATCAACATACCTATGTGTTGCATATGGAATACTAGTCTTAATAGCTTTAGAAAGACCCTACATTTTAACAAGTGGAGAATTACAAACTAACAAACTAAATCATGGATAATTGTAGAGAAAATTAATGGATAGAAAAAATACATTTTTGAAATACACAAGAACACACTAGAAGGGGAGTTGAATAGTGGGTTAAAACTTTTAGCAAATACTATTAGTTCACAAGTTGTCTTCTTGGATATATGTTAGTTTAAATTAGTAAATATATCCTTACAAGGTGTCAACACCCAATTTTGTCCGTCTAATTATCTTTTATAATTATCATTATTATTGTTGTTGTTGTTGTTATTATTATTATTATTATTATCCCACAAGTTTAGCTTGCTACATAAAAAAAAATGAAAGAATGAAAGGGGAAAGAAAAAATGAAGAAGAATACACAATAATATATTGATGGACAAGAAACCCAAATTTTTTCTCATTTGTTCTCCAAGTTACACTATTACAAGCCTCTTTACATTAAGTGTAGTTTTTACAATAAGTGCCCAAATCAAGCACAAGAAAAAGAAGGAAAAAGAAGCAGTGAGAAGCACAAGCAAAAAGAAGAAGAAAAAGAAGCAGCCAGAAGAAAAAAGAAGAATGTAGCAACTCCATCAGCAGCTTCATCAATCCACTAGTAATTCCCTTAGCAGCTCCATCATCATGCAAGCACAACACTAGGTGTTGATTTTGTCAAACATTGTAGTTGCAAAAGAAAAAGGAAATGATTAAGCAAAGAGGAAACCCTCCTAGGAAGGAAACCTCTTACCTATATATAGGAGGCAGCAGAACAAAAAAAAGGGGGGATGAATATAAAAAAAAGGCAGAGAGAAAAAAGGCACAACAAGCATAAAAGAAAAACACAGAGATCAGGACAAAACATAATACAGAAAGCACTGCAATACAGAAAAACTGAGAGATCAACAGAGAAAAGAAGCAGGACATCAAAGGAAAAGGAGAATAGAAAATAGAGAACACTGAGCAAACAGGTTTTCTTTCAATCTTCATGTAATCTTCATCATGTATCGGCTTTTTATGTTTGATTGTAAACAACATACTATCTTGTAATCTATTTGCTTGAAACAATAAAGAGATATGAATTTGAGAAGAAAATACCATGTTTAAATTAGTCAAACCTATCAAAGATAAATCAGAATCATAAGCGTTATTAGAGACATGAGCATAGACAAGTACTAAAACATTGACACCAGAGTCATTGAGTTCAAATCCCCTAATCCCAAACAAAGACCCAACACAGACAGAGCCACCACAAAGCAAGGCATGAACAAAGCAAAGAACAAAATCAAGCACATAAGCACGGACTCTGAGTTCCAATAGGTAACCAAAATAGAGGCAAAACCAAAAACACTTCATAGCACGAAAACACCATTTTACAATCATCCCAAACCCAAAACAAACCCAAAATCATGGTCCTAGACCAAATCCAAACCACAAACCAAAAAGCAAAAACCTATAGGGAAGAAAGGGGAAGAGAAAACTTACTTGGAAACCCTCAGCCGTCTCCCTTTCCACCGGTCACCCAAGATCACCCTCGCCCCTCACCAAAGAGTCGCCGCCCTCACACCACCACCCCACGACCTCCGCCAAACACCTAAACGCCACCCAAGATCACTCGCGACCGCTTCACCCTCTTGCAACTTCTCCCCTCTCCCTCCGCCAAACTCCCTTGCCTCCACCTAGCTCGCGACCCTCGCACCGCGACGCGCGTGCGCCACCCACGGCGTCGCCATCGCCACGCATCCCTCCGCGACCTCGAACCTAAAGCGCCGCCGCCCTCGTGCCACGCGACCATGGTGCCGCCCACGATCCCTCGGCCACCAGCAATCGTTCATGTCGTCGCCGCACCTCCACACCCCTCTCACGCTGCCAAGCCCTCCACCGTGGTCTAGCCGCGAACACTTCTCCTTTCCCCTTTCCCTCTCTCGCGTTGCAGCTCTCCTAGGGTTCTAGGAACCCTTTTCTTTTCCCCAATGTGCAAAATGAAGCTCCTTTACCTTGAACCCCTTTTTTCCTTGCTGTGTGTTGTTTTGGCTTAAGCCCATCATTCTTTAGAAGAAAAAGGAATTTGGCCCAACCTTCTATTTACACCTCCAATATTACTAAATTACAACGCATTTATTTTGGGCTAGATTTCTATTTACACCACCAGTATTGCTAAGTTGCTACATATTTGTTTTGGGCCACCCCTTTTATTTACCACAACATCCATATTACTAAGTTACACTTTTTTTTTTTAATTATCAATAGTTTGTCTAAATTAAAACCATTTCAAAAAAAAATAAAGATGAATTGACTTGGGTGTACACCTTTATCAATTTTTCAAGTGTCTTTTTAGGATAAATGAGTTGTGACAGCTCAAGAATCCTAAATTAAAAATAAAAGAATAAGAATAATGTCTCTCTTTCTTTCCTTTAATAAAATTAATCTTCATAAAAAAATAAATTATTATTTTCTAGTAATGTTTTGGTGAGATAAATATCTAAAAAGTTATAAAAATTTTGCATAATTAATTAGAGGTAACTTCGTCTTTGTGACGGACGTTGTAGGGTGCTAATACATTCCCTACACGTAATGGACTCTTGAACTCAAATATGGTTTCAAAGACCATTTTTTCTAAAAAAAGGTTTTTCCGATGTTTTCCTTAATAAACATTGGTGGCGACTCCTCTGATCCATAAATTCAATTTTTCTCATCGTCCCGTCGTGACCCTGGTTGCGACACAAGGCAATGCTTAGAAAGACTTTCCAAAAGAGCACAATAGGCAAGATAAATAAGTGTAATCACAGGACAGCAAATGAGAGCTTGTTTTTATACTGGTTCACTGAATCATGAGTTACGTCCAGTTCTCCTTTAACAACTATTAAAGGGTTCCACTATAATCAACTGATTATAAAACAAGTATTCTTCATTGCCACTTCTGGCTACAAGTATTCTCTATGCCACTACTAGCTACAAGTATGAATCCCCCTTGAGATTATACTTCCCAAGTATTCTTTTATCACTAAGCTACTCTTAGCTTTCTATACAATTTATGTATAAGATTTAGATAACTCTCAAAGAGAGGATGTATACAATTGTTGGATCTTTTTGAGCTTGTAGATGATGGTTTTCTCTTTTTCTCTCAGCTCGTGTTCAAGGCTATTTCTTTAGTGTGCTTTTGCTTGCTATCTAGATTGATTTGAATTACTTCGTTCTATTTTCTACCACTCTTTTTTTTTTTTTGTTGCATGGAAGCATCCTAATATAGTGAGCTTCATGAATTTCAACGTTGGAGAAGACTTCTTTCTGTTGTTTCACACAATAGAGTATTGAAGTAGCTTTGACTATGCTTGATGTGACAGAAGCAGGTTTCTGTCTCTGTTACAATTGTCTTTTAGCTAAAAGTGTGCATCCCAATGCTGATTGGTTATTTTGGTTGTACCTACACACTTCACATAATATGAGACATACAAGCAATATGAGGAATCAAAGAAAGTAATGTTAAAGAGTATCTCCCTTTCTTTTTGTTACAGAAGTGCCTTTATTTGTGTATAGAATTAATTATAAAGGCACATATTCCTTAGCACAATGACAGACTTCATTCTGTTTCTGCACAGACAGCGTCTGACTTAATAGACATAGTCTAGTCTGACTTACTATGGTTTGTTCATGCACAGACAGTGTCTGGCTTAACAGACATAGTCTGGTCTGACTTACTATGGTTTGGAATGAGGAACAGGGTTTGTTTTAGCCTTAGGCATTGTCTAGCTTAGCAACAGACATCGTCTGGCTTGGCATCAGACATCATCTGGTCTGTAAACTTTGCATGATCCGTTAAGAGCTTATTTTATTCTGTTTATAAGCAATTTCAGTGCTAGATTTAACCATTATAAGTTATCAGACAGTTAGAGCATAGGTTTTAAGTTGAGAGAATTTACCATTGTCTATTCTTACTTTGATTTCTTGAAATCACTTAGTATGAAATCATCAGTTGATTAAATATTATTACATTTGTTATCATCAAAACCTATCAAGGTATTAGGGGTCAGATATCATCAAATGTCTTAGTTCTAACACTTTTGTTGGTTAGACATAATACACAGTAAATCATCTTGCCATTCACAATAGATTGTAAAGCTTCACATAATGATCTCAAAAACCAAGTCTATGAATCGTTGTTTTCAATCTCCACCATTGCAATAGCTATAAGGAACATGCCTCTGTTTCCATGTAGGGCAACAACAGGTAATAATACCCCACCATAAGGCCCTTTCAAATGGCATCCATCAATACCTACCCATGGTTTGCACCCTCTCATAAAGCCCTTCTTCATAGCATCAAGACATACAAAGATCCTTTGAAATGCAGGTTTATCATCTTGAGTTGGACTTGGATTTATAGACAATTTCACTATGCTCCACTATTTGTTGCTCTAACTAATTTAGCCCAAGGTGGCAACTCATTATATGACTTTGCATGCACCCCTTTAGTATGTTGAAATACTTTCCTCTTAGCATGGTATAGTTGCATTATGTTTGTTGGTATAACACCATACTTTTCAAGTAATATTTGTTTCATTGATGAGTAGCTTAAATTAGGATTAGCCATCGATATTCTCTCAAGCTTTAAAGCAATCCATATAGAGTTTGCATCAGCATTCCTTGTGACTCTAATGCAAGTATGGTTAGGCTCAAATGACTTTATGGCAAAGGTAACACCATCTAGAGTAGGGATGCATGTATCTTCCAAATACACCCTAAGTCAATGCACTTAACAATCACCTTAGATGCTTCATTTTTAATTCTCTTTAATTGAAATTCCTCTTGTATAGAAAAATCCTTCAAAACTTTCCTAAAATGATGTACATCCATAAACAATTGATCAACTTCTAGATGTATCTTTCCATTATTTGAAGTCTCATGCGGTTTTCCATAAATCCCCCTTTCCTCATAGATTTCAATCATGTCATTGTCTAAATGAAGATTTCCAATGATAGCAATACTTTCTTCAAAGTCACTCAATTCATATGTATCATGTGTCTCACTCCCACAATCTTCATCATTCATAAGGTCATATTCACCATCTGATGAATCATTCACATTGTGAGGTGCATTGAAAGTCTCATCATCATCATTCACAAATACCTCATCTTAACCTTGAATGTTTGGAGGAACTTGTTCATCTTTGCCATTTACATTAACATGTATATTTTCATTCAATTTTGCACTTACATCATCATCTATACCATCATTACCAATAGCTAAAGGTATTTTCCAAAACTCGTCAATATTTCTACTAGCAAACAAATGAATATATCTAGCATCACTCATCTCATAATACATCTTAATCACATCAGAATCAGACTTGAGGGGTAGCATATCACCGGTAATAGCATACCTAAACCAGAGAATGAACGGATTACAAGGTGGCAATCCCAATTCTTCTACAAAGTCATTGACATCATCAATTGCATAGAACATGCCAAATTTGTCTAGGTCATAGTTGTGAATCTCACATGGTTTACCCTATTTCTCCACAAAATGTAAAAATATATCCACGTTTCTTGGGGCCAAACCCAGATAAGGCAAGTCATCTTCCACGTTAGACATATCCCTTTGCAATTTAATGACAAAAAAATGATATATTTTTCTATTTTTATTCATAAAAAAAAACTTGTAATAAACAAGAATGTTATCATGCAAAAGAAATGTTAAAAAAAAGGAATTTTATCATGCAAAATGAATGTTAAAAAAACATGAATGTTATCATGCCAAAGGAATGTTAAAAAGCATGAATGTTATCATGCAAAACTTGTAAACAAACTTGTTAAAAACATGAATGTTATCTAAAGTTTCATCCAAAAAAAAAACTTAGATTTGTTTTGCACTTTGCCATTCACGTTTAGTGCATATCAAGCACCATCATAAAACATTATTCAATCAAGGTTAATAACAATAAACAAAATTCATACATAAACCAAGATCCAAAAACCTCAATCTAACCTATGTTGAGCAGCCTTAGGTGATGTAATTTGTGAGTCATTACAATTAACAAACTTTAAAACTAGTTCTTATATAAACTAATAAGATTAGAAAAATGTTGTCATATATAGTACCTTTCTCTAATAAAATCAAACAACACCAAAATGATAGATATTGTCAAAGATAAATAACCCACTTTTATAGAAAGTCAAATAAGCATATAAGATGTAATAAAAGAAATTTAAAATAAACAAAGACACACACTCCTATTTCCACAGTACAAAAATTTAATGCCCAATATCTAGCATACATTCATGCATCGCACCATTGCTTTTGGAAAAGAAGCTCCACAAGTCTAAAAAAAAACCTAGGATCATGCAACTGATAATTGATTTTCTATGAACACGCTTAAAAGGACAAATAAAAAACTAATATTAAAAATAAAAAATAAAAATTACAAACAAACACTAAACCCCACTATATGTATTTTTAATTCAACCATTTTATTTATAATAAAGAGAAACCTACAAATTCTTAACAGGAACACAATATATGAACAAAGGAGCATCAATAGAACAAAGGAGCACAATATTTAGATTAAAGAACATACCTTATAAAACAAGAGCACCAACTCAACTCGCAACAATTGAATCAGAGGGTCGGAAATTGCAACAGCTGTGGGTCATCGAGGTTGGAAGTGACGTAGTAGAGTTAGGGTTTAATGTTGTAGTTCGGCGTTGTCGTAGAGTTGCGAGTCACAGATGGGGTTGTCATCGCCACAGACAAAGTTGTCGTTAGGGTTGGAAGTTGCCATGAATGTGACTGTTGAACACAAATAGAGAACTCGCGTATAAGAAAAATATCCCTCATTTGGAAGAACGGTAGCACAAAATAGAGGAAGAGAAATAGTTATCTCTCCTTTGGAAGAACAATAGCACAAAATAGAGGAAGAGGAACCGTTTTCTTTTTGGGCCACTTAAGTATAAGGGTAATTATGGAATTTTAAATAAATCAATTAAAATTAAACATAAATTCATTTAAAAAACTAACAACAACTTAACACCATTAAAGCAGGGGTGCCAAAGTCAGCCCCGGTCTTGACATTTCAGGGGCCCAAGGCAAAATCATGATTAAGAGGCCCTTACATATAAATATTATAAAATTTAAATATGTATTCAATAAAAGATAAAAAATAATTAATAAAAAAAGAATGTCTTATTAAAATGTTGTGAATAAACTTTTAACAATTCTTTAAGAAGATGTATTAGAATTTATTTTTCAATAAACTCCTATGCTATCTTTTATCGTCAATAAATTATTTTCTCTAAAATTGTCATGCATATCACCTACAAAACAAAACACACAAATGATCATAAAAAATGGTTTCTTCTAGCATTTTAAGATGAAAAATCATTAATAATAACATCAACATCAATATTATCCAACATATCCTTCTCAATAGATAAAATTGCCAAACCATTCAACCTTTCCTGTGACATTGAAGATCTCAAGTTTTTATTAATTTTAGTTTTGAAAAACTTCTTTCAGCTGATGCGACAGTCATAGGCACAATTAATAAAATTCTATAAGCAATTGAGACATTTGGATAACAATCTGCAACTTTAATAAACTCAAGAATTTCAATAACTGACATTAAGTCATTAGGCAAAGTCATTTTCAACACTTTCAATTTAGAGAAAAAATCATCTAAATCAACATCCGATAAATTGTCATGAGAAAAGGTAGAGTGAACTTTAACACAACATTCTCTCAATTCATTATCATTTAATAATTTTAACTTCTTTGAATTAAACAAAAATCCAAAAATACTTTCAAATATATTTAATTGTTCAAATCTATCCTTTAAAGAAGTAATTGACATATCCACAACAATTAAAAAATAATTAACTTTAAATGACTCGTCTGCTGACTGAGTTTCTTCATCATGATTATTTTCATCAAATTGTTTCTTTCTAATAACATGACATTTTTTTGGAAGGATAGACTCTACATCCATATTAAGTGCAATATCTTTAGCAACATTCATACTAGATATGAAACCTTCATCTCTATACTTTTCAAAAAACAACAATCCATCTTCTAATTGTTTTATGGTAGTGTCAATGCACATAGACTTAGATTGTAATTGTTTGCTAACCATATTAATAGCAAATAAAATTTCATACCAAATAGTCAAGCCAAGCAAAAACTCAAAACTCTCAAGTGCATTGACCAAACTCTTAGCTTCACTTTTAGATTTGGCATCATCACAAGATTTATGTAATTCTAACAAAGCTAGTCTTATTTGAGGAGCCTAGAATCTAATAGCTTTAATACTTTTAATTCTACTCTCCCACCAAGTATTAGACAAAGATTTCATAGTTAATCCAAGAACATTATCAAGCAAAATTTTCCATCTTTTAGTAGAACTTGAAAACAATGAATATATGCGTTGAACAACTCCAAAAAAAAGAAATAGCTTTAACGCAAGAATGTGTCATATCACTAAGAGTTAGATTCAGACTATGACAAGCACAAGGCATATATAATGCTTTCGAGTTTATTTCAAGAAATCATCTTTGAACTCCTTGGTGTTTTCCTTTCATATTAGAACTATTATCATAACCCTAACCTCTCACATCATCAACATTAAGATCAAGAGACTTTAACACATCTTATAATGCATTAAAAAGTTCAAATCCAGATGTGTCATCTACTTTCAAAAGCTCTAAAAAAGTACTCCTTAATTTTTATATTTGACATATTTACGCATCATACTATTAGAGTCATTTGTTCTTGGTGACTCACATCAGGGGTACAATCAAGAATTATAGAGAAATATTTTGCATTTTTAATGACCTTTATAATGGAACTTTTAACACTATCAATTCATTTTGAATTTTATGCCCAAGATAATGATAATGAATTTCATGATTTTGAATGTGTCTAACATGATCTTGCATTATCAAATCAAATTACCATTGCTATCTTGATTTTTATCATCTCTTTATATAGGTAATAAATTTATATCTATTGCACAAAATATGAAAAATAAATCAGTTTTTTAACTATTAGTTGTAACAAATCAATTTTTACACATTGAAGATTTTTTTTTTTTTTAAATATAATGGGAGAAAATTAAGCTTTATAGTTGTTATAAGTTGTTAGTACTTTAAAAATAAAATATTTTGTTTTAATGTTAATCCCTATTCCCATTTAAATTGTTGATGTGTGAGAGATAATTAATAATGAATGAGAGAATAATAGATAAAAAAAAATAATCAGATTACATTTTCTTTTAAATAAAACTAATTAAAATATTTTTTTTACTAAAATATTAATAAAAAAATTGGGACTCCCAAAATTAGTGGGCCTTGGGCAATGGCCCTTCTTGCCCACCCCTAGGGTCGAGCTTAGCCAAAGTAATGGTAAAAAAAAAAAGAGGGGAGTGTATGTGTAATTGAAGCAAACCTCAAGGGTGTTGTTGTAATTTACTCATAATAATATCATTATACATTAAAAAAAAAAAACTAAACAAACCATATAACGCATAGAAGATATCCAAGGAGAAGCAGAACCATAAACAACTCATTTTTTTCATACTCCCAAAATTAAAAAAAAAACATTAGAAATGTTGTTATGCAATAATGCAAAAATAGAAAAAGAGTAAAAGAAAAAAGATGAATAGTGTGTTAAAACTTTTCATAAGCACTATTAGTTCACAAGTTGCCTTCTTGGATATATGTTAGTTTAAATCAACTAATATATCCTTGCAAGACAAAGCTTAGAAAGTCTTTTCAAAAGAAGCACAGCAAGCAAGATAAATATTTGTAAACACAAGAAAGCAAATGATAGCTTTTTTTTATATTGGTTCACTCAACCTGAGCTACGTCCAATTCTCCTTTAACAGCTGTTAAAGGGTTCCACTATAATCAACTAATTACAAAACAAGTATTCTTCACTGCCACTTTTGGCTACAAGTATTCTCTATGCCATTCCTAGCTACAAGTATAAATCTCCCCCTGAGATTATACTTCCCAAGTATTCTTTTATCACTAAGCTAGTCCTGGCTTTCTATACAGGTATGTATAAGATTCAGATAACTCTCAAAGAGAGGATATAGTCAAATGTTGAATCTATGTGAGCTTGTAGAGGATGGGTGTTTTGTTTCTCTCAGCTTGTGTTCAAGACTTTGCCCTCCGAATTCTTTCTCTTGCTGTCTAGATTGATTTTTCTATTTGCATTTAATTGTTCACTTCTTTTTTTTCAATTGTTCGTCGTCTTCTTGTTTCATAGAGGCATCCTTATAAAGTGAGCTTCATGAATTTAAACGTTGGAGAAGACTTCTTTCCGTTGTCTCACATAGTAGAGTGTTGCAATACCTTTGATTGTGCTTGATGTGACAGGAGCAAGTTTTTGTCTTTGTTTCAGGTTGTCTTTTAGCTGAAAGTGTGCATCCTAATACTGATTGGTTCTTTTGGTTGTACCTACACACTTTATATTATACGAGACATACATGTAATACAAGGAATCAAAGTAAGTAATGTCAAAGAGAGTTTCTCTTTCTTTTAGTGCAGCAGCGCCTTTATTTGAATAAAGATTTAGTTATAAAGCACATATTCCTTAGTACATATGACAGATTATGTTCTGTTCCTATACAGACAAAGTCTAGCTTAACAACCATAGTTTGGTCTTGATTAAGTATGGTCTGTTCATGCACAAACAACGTCTGGCTTTAACAAACACATTCTTAATTAAAAGACATGGTCTATTCTAGCTTTAGACATCGTCTGTCTTGGCTTTAGACATAGTTTGGCCTTGCCTCAAACATCGTCTGGCGTTGGCTTCAGACATCATTTGGCCTGGGCACTTTGCATAACCCTTTAAGAGCTTATCTTAGTCTGTTTATAAGCAATTTCAATGCTGGATTTTACCATTATAAAATATCAGACCATTAGAGCATACGATTTGAGTTGAGAGATTTTTACCATTGTCTGTTCTAACTTTGATTCCCTGAAATCACTTAGTCTAAAATCATTAGTTGATAAAATATTATTACATTTGTTATATCAAAACCTACAAGGTATTAGGGGTCAGACATCATCAAATGTCTTGATTCTAACATGATTGATTTATGGATCTTTTGCAAATCGCACTTTCAAAATAGTAATAAGATTTCCTAGAAAATTCTCTAATTTCTAAATTCTATTGTTTGCATAAGAGCTTTGAGATGAATTTGTTTGACGTGGAAGCTTGCCAAGACAATGCACACGTCCTCTTTTTTCAGGTCCTTCAACTTTTGAGTATATATAATTTTTCCAATTTGTAGAATCTTGTGCATTTTGTGAAGTTTGTGAACTCTCTACTTCAACCATATGCTTTTTCAGTTCATCCTATATAAATAGAAAGAAAAGGTAAATAATAAGCAAGTCATAACACAAAAGATAACCCATGAATGTTTAGCATCTAGATTTACATCCCTAAAATAAATCTTATTATGACAAAAAGGAATAATTTGAACACCAATATTGTAAAACAAAGGAATAATTAAGAGATTTGAGAAATAGAGAGCATAAGTAGGTTAGAGAGAGAGAGAATGAGTGAATGAAGGGAGGTTACCTAAACTCCAATGTCAAAAAAAATGGCAAAGTAAAATCAGACATGAATCAAAACTATAAAATTAAAAAATTCTTACAATTATAGTAGCAGCTGTTTCTATAACAATGCTTCCATCAGCTCGAGTTCGAGTGTCAATATAAATTTGTGCTCAAGAAGGTTGCACTCCTTTAGCCTTTGTTGTCTAGCATTAGTTAAAAAAATAAAAACCACCTTATTTGTACTAAGCAATTAAATAATAAAAAAGCATTGAAAAACACATAATAATAAACAATAGTAAAAGAAACAAACCATCTCATGAATCTGTCTTGGAAGATTCTTAGTTCCCATGCAATGTAAGTCCTCATATTTTGAGCGATTCCTTTTGTTAACGTTGCTTATTTTCTATAACCAACAAATATAAAAAGTCAATAATAAAAATAAGAATCTAATATATAATTGTTATGTTAAGCAAAGGCATGACATATATATATATACTTGTCCTTTCTCAGAACACCAATATTGAGAAGGATCGACCCTTGGATATGGGATGTGAGTTATCATTTCCTCCTCAGTCTTGCTCTCATCATATCCCTTTGATTTCAATTCATATTTAAATTGCCTCCACTTTAGACTCATGTCATCTATTTGTATTTCCTTTGTTTGTTCAATCAATTCCATAACAAATCGAAACTTACTCTATAATGAGTAACATTAAAAAAAATATTATTTGTTAGACATTACAAAATATAAAATTTTACAAAGAACTAAAATGAAATAGCATTTATGAAAAGTTATACTAAACCTAAATCAATTCAACCATGTCAGTAATATAGTTCTCAGGCATGTCTTTCTAGGTAAGATAATTGATAGGCGCACATTGGTGTCTCCTTACCAAGCTCCCAATTGCATTCAATAGAGTTTTCCCTTCCCAACCCATAGGATTGCCCCATGGATCTACATCAACAAGTATGAATTCTCCTTCTGGCATGTCCCACACATCTAACATATGTGTATAACCTCTAGTCTTCTTTTCACCTAAATCATTCATGAATATGACATTTATCACTATATATATATATATATATGCATTGTTAAAAAGACCAAAAATTCTACTTTACCTCTAGTTGAACTTTCACTTGCACTTCCAATAGAAGTATGAGACTCAACATGACTTTCTTCTTGTATTTGTCTCTCTATTTGTGATTGTTGACTTAGTTAATAAACAATTGTGTTATAAATAGTTCAATATAAATTAAAATAAATTAAGTTAATAAAATATTTTTACCTCCTTCAAATTGTGCACTTCCTTCAATTATAGAGTGGTTATTTCGGTTCACTTCAGTAAAGCTTTCAATTGATTTCTATTTTGCTTGTGATTGACCATTATTCTTAATGGTATTCAAATTTCTTTGGTTTCCCATAGTGCACTAACTAAACCTGTCCAAAAACAAAAACAAAAAATAGATATTACTTTCTTCTTGCCAACCAAGACAAAGTTTTTTTTTCTCAGAGAGTAATAAGTGGGTGTAAATGTAATTACCTGAAATATCAAGCATTCATGAGCCAATAAAACTCTATCAATATAATTATAATTAAAAACATAAACACAAAACAAAAAATAAACATAAGAATAATAATGAACCACAAGAACAAAAATCATAAGAAAGGAACAAGTCTTCTTCACTCTCATCAATAGTAATGTTAACAAAATGTTCAATACATGTATACTAAAAGTGTTTAATAGACCAAATGGAAACAAATCAAAAGAAGTCTTCTTCACTCTCGTCATCCTCTATATAATTATCATCCTGGTCATGTGGTACAATGTTCTCCATGGGTATTGTAACTTCAATGATATCATTATTATCATCAACTTCAGGTTTGATCAAATAATTATCATGTATCTCTTGTAAGACTTATTCATTCCCTTGATCTATGTCATTGGACTGCTCATCACCCATATCATATACATCTCTGGTTTTAGCATGCACAAGAACAAGCCAATCATTTTGTGTTTTATTCTCCACGTAGAATACTTTCTTAGCTTGTGAGGCAAAAACAAATGGATCATCACATATATCATTCCTTGTATGTTGTAAATAATGGAAATTTACTAATGGCATGCCAAAATTATCAATTTTGCAGTCCCTATTTATATCAACCCAATCACACTTGAAAAGTACAACCTTATGTCTTCTTGAATAATCCAATTGAATTATCTCTGTTAGTGCACCATAGTAGTTGATTTCTCCTTCCTTAGGGTGTTTATCTCTTGAACTTGTGTAACTTCTTGTCCTAATAGTTACAACAATGCCATTATTTTGAGTCTTTAAACATCTTTCACGTGTCTTTGTATGAATTCTAACTCCATTAACAATGTATCCATTATATCGTCTCACTATTTATAGTAGACTAGGTGCTAACCACTTGATATCATCTGTTACTAGAGTGCCACCTTGCTCTTCCAATCGAGTAACCTACCACAATTTTATTTCAAATGGTTAAAATTTTAAATGAATGTAAAACTTAATATTATTGATGCTAACACTTACTCATTCACGGAACCAATCAGGAAATTTGTTACTATGAATTTTGTCAACTTCATATGGAGATAGCTAACGATTCTGTCTCTTAATTATATCAGTATGTTCTCTATGTAAAATTAATAGAAATATATTAAAAAAAACTTCAATAACTAAATATAAACATGAAAGAAATTGTCTTACTTTTAAAAGGAGTCAATATTATTGCTATTAAAAAGCACACATCTATGTTCTTAGAGCAATGTTTTCTTATCAAGAGAAATTCGAGAAGCTCTTTTTCTCTTCTTCATATTGAACACACATTGTTTCTTTCTCCCTAGTGGTCTACCTTTAGGATTTAAAATGCTTGTATTTTCCACATAAGAATCATCATTCCAAATAGATTGATTAAAACGAGTTTCCACCCCAGAGAGATATCTTGAATAAAATATTAAGCATTCATGAGCTAGATATCCTTCTACAATAGATCCTTCTAGATGTGCTCGATTATGAACAAATGACTTTAGAGTCAAAAGGAACATAAAAATAAATTTTAGGTAACAAATTAAGATAATATAGTTTACTTTATAACTTTAGAATTTTATTTAAATGATTAAAGAAATCCATACCTTTCAATAGGATGCATCCATCGATAATGTACAAGACCTCCAACTCTTGCCTCATGTGCCAAGTGGATTACCAAATGTACCATTACAATGAAAAAAGGAGGAAAAATTCTTCTAGTTGGCATAATGGTTGAGCTACTTGATGCTCTAAGTGCTCTAAATTATGCTCATGGAACACCTTTCCACACAACTCTTTGAAGAAACAACAAAGATTGGATATAGCTAAACTCACTTGGTCAGGCAAAATAACCTTTCATAGTTATAGGAAGGAACTCTTGCATTAAAAGATGACAATCATAATGTTTGAGACCAAATATTTTGTGTTCCTTCACTTGTACACATCATGAAATATTAGACAAATATTCATCTAGAACTTTGATTTTTTTTAGGACTTCCAAAAATGTTTCTTCCTCCTTTGAAGTCATTTGATAACAAGCTTTGGGAATATATTTTTTACCTTTACTTGGATGCATCTTTGGATATAATTGTCTTCTTATGTTCATATCTACAAGATCATAACGTGCCTTATCATTATCCTTCGTCTTTCCTTCTAAATGCAACAACATCCCAATAATGTTATCACAAACATTCTTTTCTATATGCATCACATCAAGATTGTGATGAAGAATGTTATGTTCCCAATAAAACAACGAGAACAAAATACTTTTCTTCTTCCATGGTGACCAACTCCCAACTCCATGATCTTCCATCTGTCTCAAAATAGAAGCTCCACTAGGTAAATCAGGTAGAGCTCCAAACTCTTGGGTTGCATCAAAATCTCCTTTATTGTATCTCCACTTATGGCTAGGCTCTAACCAACGACGATGACACATATAGCAAAACTTTCTACCATACATAACCATTTTGATGGAGTCTCCAAACTACAACATGGGCATGCATGTTTACCTTTAGTGCTCCAACCAGACAAATTTGCATATGCAAGAAAATCATTAATAGTCCACATAATTGCATCACGCATTTGGAATGACTCTTTTTTATGTGCATCAAAAGTCTTCACCCCAATTTCCCATAATTCCTTTAATTCTTCCACAAGAGGTTGCATATAAACATCAAGGTTCATACCTAGACCTTTTGGTCTGGGAATAAGCAATGAAAGTATAAAATTAGGTTGCTTCATACACATACACGGAGGAAGATTATACGGAATCAAGACAACATGCCAAGTGCTATGGAAAATTGTCCTAGTTTTGAAAGGATTAAAGCCATCAGAAGCCAAACCTAGTCTAACATTACGAGCGTCATGAGAAAAATAAGGATATTGATGATCAAAATCCTTCCAAGCAAATGAATCAGTTAGATGCCTCAAGAGTCCATCTTTTTTTCTACCATCTTCATGCCATGTCATAGAAGAAGCTGTCTTTGATGATCCAAAAAGTCTTTGTAGTCTAAGTATAAGAGGAAACCAACAAAGAATCTTTGCAGGTATCTTTTTTCTACATTCAACCTCATCGGGGTTGCATTTCCATCTTGAGAACTTGCATTTAGGGCAAATTTCAACATCATCCAAATCCTTCCTATACAATATGCATTCATTGGGACAAAGATGATTTTTTTCATATGATAGGTTTGTATCAAAATGATTTAGGCAAAGTGTTTTCTTTTGGTAATGCATCACTTAATAACTCTAACAACATTGAAAAACTTTTATCCATCCACCCATTTAGACATTTTAAGTGATATAAATGTACAAGGAATGACAGTTTTGTAAACTTCTTACAACTAGGATAAAGACTTTGGTTTGCCTCCCTTAACAACTTATAAAACTTATTTGAATTATTACCCTCTTCAAATTGTTGAACATTTGGTTCGGTCATGAATGTTTCAAAACCTCCATCCTCCATGTTCACATTTGTATCATCACTCTCATTAATTGCATGCATTGCAAATGCATCATGAATTAGTATATCCATATCATGATCAAATTCCTCTTCTACTTGAGATGTACCCAAAGAATTAGAAGAGCTAACTTGTTCACCATGAAAGATCCAAGTAACATCCTTTTAGGAACCCATTACTAATGATGTGTTCATAAACATTCATTCAAGAGTGCCACTTGCAATTAACACATTTGGTACATGGGCATAAAACTTTTCCATCCTTGGATGATTTTTCAAATGCAAAATCCAAAAAATTTAGAATCCTTCTAATGTACTTCTCTTTATTGAGAGAGTTGTCATGTATCCAACTCTTATCCATTTGATAAAATAAACTATAAAAAAGTATAATGAAATAAACATAATAAATTGGTGCAACTATCCATGTATACTATTTCATAATTGGCTATTTTGATATAACAAGTGCAACTAATTCTCCTAAATATAACACTACTCTTGAATTTTAACAAGGTGTAAAACAATAATAGTATAAAATAAAAGAGTTTCATAAATGTTATAAAAGTCACTTTCAATCAATAAAAAACATAAAGATCAGAATCATCCTACCACTCTTCCATCAATAAACATATATAAACATTTCTAAATGCTCTTCAATCAATAAAAAAACAAAATGTGTATATATAGACACACACTTGTCACTCTTCAATGCTCACGCACTTCATTGGTTTGAGAACATAAAGATCAGAATCATCCTCAAATTCTACAAGAAATAGTAAAGGAATGTCAAATAGTAGTAAGTTATTAATTACTACATTTTAAAGGAATCTTTTTTTTTTCAATTAAATAGGCCAATACAAATATTAGCTTAATTAAATACAAAACAGTCCAATTTTAGAGAGTCAAATTACACATCTGATCAGAAACTAACAACCAATGTTATGTTAGCCAACAAGTGCAACCAGTGTAGCCAAAATTGAACAATGCTATTAGCAAACATATTAGCAATAACAAAGAATCATTGTAGCCAGGATTGTTTTAAGTCCATCAACAATCCAGCATCAATTATCTAAAATGCAGCAAAGGACAACAAGGAAAATAGATCCACAACTGATCAAGGAACCAACCATCATATCCAATTTAAGTAAGTGAAACATGTAAATTACTAAAGCATAGATGCAGCAGACAATAGAAATTAATAGTGTAGTTAAGCTTGAGAAATTAAACAATGCAATTAGTGCTCAAACATCACCAAAAATAATGTTTCAATACCAAGCTATTGCTACCCAATCCAGAGTTTGCTACAACAAAGCAACAACTAATCTAAAACAGAGCATGACTCATGCTGAGCAGTTTGGGAAAAACTAAAAGCACAACCCAACAGTAATAAGAAAAATAAAAATTGATCTAAACCAGCAATTGCCTTGTTTAATGCATCAAAACTGAGATATATAATGCTAACCAAAGGTGCAATCTAATTGGCACAACTTTAGCAGCAGCAAAAAGTTCATTAACTGCAGCAAATGACAACCAAAGTCCTAATCCCTAGCTGAATTGATGCAGCTAGAATAGCACCCAGTGCAGCTAGGATTTGACTACTACCAACCCTACAAAAGACTCCCAAAGCATAGCAGGCATATAATGGACAGAAGTAGCACAATAAATATTAATCATTCGTATAACATATAACTGATCCTAGCATCTTCTTAGATTTTACTTTCAAAAGATCAACTAAATACTAAAAAGATAATTAACAAAGTATTAGAACACCAAAATCCATCATGATAGAGGAAACTTCTACAAATAATCAGCACCAAAGTCAGTTTGCTCATAAGGTCCATTCAATTCTTATGCAAATGGAACTAATGCAAAGATAATAGAGAAAACAAAATCTTACAGTTGAGATTGGTGAGATTGAGTGTTTCTATGCCCTTCTAGGAACCTTCAAAATAAGGTTAAACCTATTGCAAAGCAAAATTTAAAATGCAATCAAAATCAATTGAGCAAAAAAAAAAATCCATATAAGAGAAAACAATTAGAATAAAAAAGTCATTGAAATTGGACCTAATTGAAATCAAAATCTGTAGAGTGATGTAGCGGAAGATAAAAAATAGAGATGCAGAACGTGAGTGATGCAATGAATCAACAAGAGAGAACAGAAATGAGCCTCACATTGTTGAGGGAGATCTATAGAAATATAGAAATATGATGTGGAGTTTGCAAAAATGCTCAATCTGTTTCACGGAGTAGAAAAACAACAATCACAAATGTTGGGCTTAGCACCAAAAGAGGGAAAGAAAGAGAAACCTCAAGACTCAGCTAACCAAAAACAATTTAAATTTTAAAAATAAAGAAAGAGATCTTACATGTTCCCAATCTATAGAGTGATGCAGGAGAAGTAAAAGAAGTAAAAGTCACAGCCAAACGCTTCCTCCTTCTCGCTATGCTAAACCCTTCCTCCTTCTTAGCACTTTACTCTTTTTCTTTTTCCTTTCTTAGTTTACTAGTTCCTGCTGCTAATATTTTATAATATTATTAATAATAATATTTATTTGTTGTCCTTTTTTTTTTTTAATAATCTGACTTCTATACTATTTTTAATATGATTATTTATTTTTAATCTAGATTCTATACTATTTTTTTTATATTAGTTGACTAATTGATAGTTTTTTGTAATAATTTATTTTTATTTTGGAGACTAATTTTATAAGTTAATTTGAATTTTTCTTGTAATGTTCGTAGGTAGATGTATTTTAAAAGTTTTACCTACATCAAATAGTCATAGGCACAAGTCTTTTAAAGTTTTACCTACACTATTTGTTTGTAGATAAAAATCTTTTTTAAATTATATTTTTATTATATTATTACAAAATTTTACCTACACTAAATATTTGTAGGTAAAAGTATTTTTTTAGTTTTACTTACAAAAAAATATACCCGTAGGTAAACGTTCCCGTAAGCATATGACTTTTTTCTTGTAATGTCCGTAGGTAGATGTATCTTAAAGGTTTTACCCACATTAAATAGTCATAGGTACAAGTTTTTAAAGTTTTACTTACACTATTTATTTGTAGGTAAAAGTATTTTTTAAATTGTATTTTTATTATATTATTATAAAAATTTTCCTACACTCAACATTTGTAGGTAAAAGTATTTTTTTAGCTTTACCTACAAAAAAATATACTCGTAGGTAAAAGTGCTTGTAGGCATATGGCTATTTTTTTTGTAGTGTACGAGTCAGTATGGTTCTGAAGAACTCCCCCACAAGTTCCCATTAAGCCCATCTGAGAAACAGAAGCGTCGTAGTTAAGGGTGATTTGTTGCAGCTAAGGGTGTTCCTAATACATGCCATCCCCATAGATGATGTTCAGAGTCTTGACAGGAAAATTCGATAATAAACTTTTGCATAAGGTGTATGTGGTTGCAAAAGCAATCGCTTTATGAAGAACATCCCTGGTGGACCAAGATTCATTATTAAAGATAGAATTATTCCTTCTAAACCACAATTGGTCTATGATGAAGGCAAATAAAACTCCCTAACGGAAGCCATGGGCCAATGACCTATCCATTAAATTCATTTGACTCCAACTGATCCAATCATCACAAGAGAAAAAGGCTGATCGCATGTTATTTCGAAGTGTAGGGTGCCAAACCATCTTACTATCATGACAATCACGAAATATGTGAAATAAGGTTTCTATCTCATTCTGGTAGACATGCCAATCTCCAGTAGTGCTAAAGAAAGTTGAGGAAGGGGATGGGTTTGTCCGATGCCCTGGACTTTAATCTGAGAGTCATTTGTGAGAGTAACAGAGGGCAAGGAGTTTGAAAAGGTTAAGGAAGAGAAAATAGATTAGTTACCAGTCATGTGATTAGAGGCACCAAAATCAAGTATCCAAGGTCTAGCAGAGAGACTGAGAAATAAAAGTCATAGGATTATCAAACTGAGCCACAACGGTAACAAGTGATGCAAGTTCGTTGGTTGCTCGAAGCTGAAGAAGCTCATTATATTTCGCAGTAGAGATAGTAATATCAAAAGCATAAGGGGTGACTATGGTCACATTAATTAATTGAGGTTGCACTCGAGCTTTTATCCAACATTTATCTTTAATATGAATAAAGATTCTGCAAAAGGTGCAACGATTGCTACGTCTGGGACCATTACCATGTCCTTCACCACGACCACCACGATGAGAGGAGTAAGAGACAAGGGCAGAGGAATCCCCGATAGATGTAGATGGGTGTTTAAAAGTATGCGAAGTGGAGATACACAACAGTTGTTCATGTACCATGTCATAGGTAGGAACTATAAGACTCAATAAAATTTGATTGCAGATTGCCTCAAGGTTTGGTGTAAGTCTAGCAAGAGTAACCACCATGAAGAACTACCCGTGTTGTTTGTAAAAGGTATCTGCATCACTAGTAAAAGGCATGAGAGTGGAATATTCTGCAATCAAGCGATCAAGTTTGCCAAGATATGTTTGCATGTCCATGTTCTCCAGCTTAATATTCATCAAGTTAGTGAGTACACTGTAAAAATGATGAACATCATTAGCATAAAATTTCTTGGCCTTGGTCTACACATTATAACAAGTGGTAAAAGCCTAGTATTGTGCTTGGAGGTTGGGGGCAAGAGAGAACCAAAGAATGCTACATAACGAGGCGTCAATTTGCATCCAATGTGATTGATTTGCGATGGGAATCGACACTGTCGGAGTGGTCAAGTGGGTAGCACAACCTTATCCTTGGAACCATCATTGAATAAAAGCAGCCCGTGTACTATAGTTCGCTGTCCTGGTTAATTTTTTGCACGAGATCAGTAGAGTAATAGTAAACGTCACTACAAGAGTTGCAGAAGTCACCTCAGGAGTCACAACCATGAGAGAACTTCACAATAAATGCCAAACAGAAGAATAGGAAGGTGCGTTATAATGAGGCGTACCTAGAGGAGTAGTCGATAGCAGGTGAGAATGCTAGAAAAAGTGATCATGCATTGATTTAGTGACAATGCATGGAGTATACATGCCGGAGAGTGGCGGTGCATCTAGTAGAAGATGGAGGTGGTTCCGGTGGGGTTTTGGTTGCTAGAGGGTGGCGACTTTGAGGGTGTGGTTGCACTGAGAAAAGGATTGGTTGGGGTGGTGAATAGCAACTTTGTAGAGATGCGATATCGTTCACGCACTATTCACAACACTTTGAAGGGAAAAAATTGAACTTAGCTCTGATACCATATTAGAATGATGTATTTACTGAATGAGTGTGGGAGAAAATCACACCTCATCTTTATTTATATTGAAGAAACCCTAAATAAGAGAATTAGTAATTGATTACATAATCAATAAATTACTGGTTATTAGGAGATAAAGAGATAAAGAGAAATAGTAACTACCAAGATAATATATATTCTAACAGTTTCCATAGAAGACTTTGCAAATCCTTTTCGGCCCTGCCCTTTTGTGCACTAATTTGAATAAACACTACTCTAGGATGTCAAAGTTAGAATCCACCAATGTATAGGCAAATTTAAGTGAGAAGATCCCATCTGCTGACTCTTTCCAGATTAACTTATAATTAATCGCAAATTTAAGTGAAAAGATCCAAAATGTTTTTAATAAAAATGCTTTGCTCTCGTGATGCTTCAACAAAAAGGATGAGATCATCCGCAAAGGCCAAGTGTGATAAGGGAGGTCCATGGTGACTCAAACAAATCGGCCGCTAGGTTCCTTGGTTGAGGGCTAGTGATATTAGTTGAAAAAGTTTTTCAATGCAAACAAATAAGTATGGGGATAAGGGATCTCCGTGACGAATAACCCCAGAGGGATTAAATTCTTCAAGAGCTTTACCGTTCCATAGGACCTTTATAGAAGCCGTTGAGATGTGAGGCCAAATTAAATCAACCACATCCTTCGACATCCCAATATCACGCAGAGTCTCACGAATGTATTCCCAACTTAATCTAACATAGGCATTTTCAAGATCAATTTTGATGGCCATCCATCCAACTCTTCCTTTCCTGCTCCTCATCAAGTGAAAAGTCTCTTGAGCCACTATAATGTTGTCACTACTCTGCCTGTGGGGAATGAAACTGGACTAGGTCGAGCCAACCAAGGAAGTCATATGTGGTATGATCCTTTGATAGAGGAGTTTGGTTATGGCTTTATAAACCATGTTATCTCATGTGCTACATTAACTTGGGACATCCCCACATTATGGGATATGGAGGCGATCAAGTTGAAGAGTTTTCTTGCCCAACATTGTCAAAGAGTGTGTCTAACCATTGACGCTTGGACTTCTATTCAAAATTTTAGCTATATGTGTTTGACTATCCATTTCATTGATAATAATTGGAAGCTGCATAAGAAGATTCTAAACTTTTGCCAAGTCACGGGCCATTCCAGAGAAATTATGGCTAAGTTTGTTGAGGGATGCTTGACTAATTGGGAGCTACACCGCATTTTAAGTTTTACTGTGGACAATGCCTCATCAAATTCTGTTGGGATTCAACATCTCAAAATGAGGCTAATGTCCTAGAACAACTTAGTTTTGAGCAGAAACTACATTCATATGCGTTGTTGTGTGCATATTCTAAACTTGATTGCAAATGAGTGTCTAGAAGAGATTAATACATTTATTCTGAGAATTCGGGTTGGAGTGAAGTACATAAGATCTTCTCCATCTAGATTGACCACATTTAAAAAGTGTGTTGAACAAGAGAATAATAAATACAAAGGTCTTGTCTACTTGGATGTTGAAACCAGGTGGAATTCAACATACTTGATGTTAGAGGCGGCTTTAAAACATCAAGAGGCATTTTCAGAACTTGTGTATGTTGATAACAAGTATGTTGATGAGTTGAAGAAAGGAGTGGGAAAAAGTGTGCCTACTCGTGAAGATTGGGACTTTGCTAGCTCAATTTTCCCTGTTTTGAAATTTTTTTATGAAGCTACTGTGTCTCTTTCCGATTCATCTTATGTGACCTCTAATAAGTACATTGTTGCAACTAGGGTCACGGCAGGACGGCAAAGAAAATCGATAGTATGGATCAGAGGAGTCACCACCATGTTTATTTCGGAGAACATTAGAAAAACTTGTTTTAGAAAAAAATGGTCTTTGAAACCATATTTGAGTTCGGAGTCCATTACGTGTAGGGAAGGTATTAGCACCCTACAATGTTCGTCATAAAGACGGTTACCTCTTAATTAAATAAGCAAAATCTTTATAACTTTTTAAATATTTATCTCACCAAAGCATTACTAGAAAAGAGTAATTTATTTTATGAAGATCAATTTTATTAAAGGAAAGAAGGAGATATACTATTTTTATTCTTTTTATTTTTAATTTAGGACTCTTGAGCTGTCGCAACTCATTTATCCTAAAAAGACACTTGAAAAAATTGACAGAGGTGTACACCCAAGTCAATTCATCTTTATTTTTTTTTAAATGATTTTAATTTAGACAACTATTAATAATTAAAAAAAAAAAAGTGCAACTTAGTAATATGGTGGTGTAAATAGAAGGCTGGCCTAAAACAAATATGTTACAATTTAGTAATACTGGAGGGTGTAAATAAAAGGCTGGCCCAAAACGCGAAAGCTATAATTTAGTAATATGGGAGGTGTAAACTGAAGTCTGGCCCAAAATGCAAAAAAAAAAAGGGCTCGAGGTTCTAATTCTCATTTAGCTACTTGGTTCATGAATGAACCCTAGGGCTCATGAGAGAGAAGAAAAAGGGGGAAAGGGGTGACAACGTGACTGGGTCGCGGTGTAAGGATCACACGGCGATGGGGTGGCGATTGGGTTCAAGGTCACGGGATGGCTTGGCGTTTGGGTGGTGCGAGGCTAGGCGAGTGAGGTGAGTGAGATCGCAATGGTGAACAGTGATAGGGTCGTGGTGGCAACGCGAGGGGGGGTCATGGTGGCTGAGGGTTTTCGGTGGTGGTTCCGGGGTGCCTAGGTGTATTTTTTCCTTTCTCTATTTCTCTTTTGCTTTCTTTGGATTCTTTTATCTGATTTTTGGTTTTCTGGTGATTTGGCTTTGTGGTTTAGATTTGGTTTGCCTTTGTCTCTGTCTCGATTCCCTATTGGAACTCAGAGTTACTGCTTATGTTCTGGTTCTCTATTTTGTTCATGGTTTTCTTTGTGGCTCTATTTGTGTTGGGTCTCTGTTTAGGATTGAAGGATTGAGCTCAATGATTCTGGTGTTCTTTGGTGTTTTGAATTTGTCTCTATTTGTCTCTGATCACGTGTTTATATCTGTATTTGGTATCCAGTCTCTAGCTCTGCTTATGATTGTGACTTGTTGATTAATTAAACATAGTACTTTTCTTTCCAGATTCATATCTTTTTATCATTTTTAAGCAAATAGATTCAAACAACAAATAGATTGCAAAATAGTATATTGCTTACAATCGAACATAGAAGAAAAGCTAATACATGATGAAGATTGAAAGATTGAAAGAAACCTGTTAGCCTTTGTTCTTGTTGTTCTTCCCTTTGTGCTCTACTTTCTAATTTTGATTTCTTTCTTTTCTCTTTGGTCTGTTGGTTCTTTGTTTTAGTATATGTTTCTTACTCTGTTTTTTTCTTCTTGTTGCTTCCTTTATTTCTTTTTGCCTTGAACTGATTTGACTTGTACTATTTTTAGATTTGTAAGCTATGTTGAAACTTCATTTCAATTTTGTAGTGTTGCAACAATTTGTAATAGCCTTGTGATAGAGGAACATGAAAGAAATGACAAAAGATTGGTTTTCTGTGTATCTTTCTTCTCTCTTTTTTCTTTCTCTCTTCTTTTTTGATGTGGCAAGCTACCACTTGTGAAATAATAATAATAATAATAATGACAATAATAATAATAATTAACAATTATAAAAGATAATTAAACGGACAAAATTGGGTGTTAGCATACATGTTAGAGGCATTTGGAATTGGAAGGAAGATCAATGAAGTGTGTAAGTCTATGGATGTGAGTATTAAGTCAATGGCTGAAAAAATGAAAAAAAAAAATACAAGAAGTATTGGGGAACTCCTGGCAGTTTAAACATGATATTATTGATTATTATAGTATTGGACCCTCGCCATAAATTGATTTTTGTAAATTGGCGGATTTCTCAAGTTTTTTATGATAGTTTGGCACCTCCAATACAAGAAAAACTATTTGCTTGTTTGAAATCTCTTTTTAATGAGTATAGTGGTGGAATGGAGGGGATGCAAAGTGAGTCACAAGAAACTCAACTTAATGATCGTTACGGCTATCCTCAATTTCTCCAATCAACTAGATCAAGTGGAGGTGGATGTAGTATTGATCGTTATGGTTATCATGAATTCCTCCAATCAAGTGGACCAATCAAAATTGAGTTAGATAAATACTTAGAAGAATCCTTAGAGATTGAGGCTTTGGATATTCTGAATTGGTGGAGATTAAATGCTGGACGATTTCCGATCCCTGCAAATATGGCAAGAGATGTGTTGGCTATACCTATCACCACTGTAGCTTCTGAGTTGGCATTTAGCATTGGAGGAAGAGTGCTTGATTCATACCGTAGTTCCCTACACCAAAAATGGTGGAAGCTATTATTTGCACTCAAGATTGGTTAAAGGGAGCACCTTCACTTGTGTTTACAAATGAGGAAATTGAGAATTTTGAGGAAGGTAAAAAAAAAAAATGCTTAATGTAGTATATTATGACCTAATAAATTATGAATTTTAAAATAACTAGATGTCTCTTTATTTTGCAGAAATGTGTTCCTCACAAGATCTTGCTTATGCTGCCTCACTTGGTCTGAATGAAGAGTGAAGATTGTTATTGTATGTTTCAATATGTGATGTTGAAACTTTCAAATATCCAAACCATATCCAAGTCTTGTAGGACAAATATGTCAGTCTTTATCGGTATTGACTCTAGTTTATGTTGTGTTTTTGGATTTATTACAAAAGACGTTTTCTAACCATAACAGAAATTCATTGCACCTTAAATTCTTTTTGGTTGTTACAAGAAATTAATCTCCTTTTAATTTCATTTTATGGCTATTAATTCCGTGTCCCCTCCTTCAATCTACCTACCACTCTTTACTACTATATACATCAGAGAAGAACATCTTCTCTTCATTTTCATTCTCTCCTCTTCTTGGGTTCTTGTTTGTTGCTAGTTTTGTAGCCTCAGAGCATCATCTAAGAAGTTCCTGTTGAATCCTGGGAACTTGTGTGGGTAACGCGGATAAGTTCTTAAGGACAGTGCATTACACGCCTTAGGAAGTTTTTGTTTTCAACTATTATTACAACAATCTTAAGAACTTAATGCTGAAAACAGAAATGGTGACATTTCTATCCCTATGATATTGCCACCCACCATTAACGAGATGTTGTTGCCATTGTTGGACGTTTGTCATTGGCTGGAGCGCATCACCGCATCGTTTCGCATGGTTGGGGTAGCGTTCATAGCTACCACTATGGGGAGAGACATCAATATTGACAAACCAACTCCGAAAAGGTACACTAAGAAAATTGATGATAATAAAATTAAGTTGGATCAAGGAAATTGTGATAACAGAATATGTGTTATAATTCATATTGATAATCTATTTTGTCCAAATAGCAAACAATTTTTTTTAAATAATGAATTGACCATCCTGTTGCTAATTAGATTTGGACTACCCTCTCATATTTATTATTATTAAACTTTGAGGATGAGAATAAGAAGTAATGGCCTATGTTGCTATGAGTAATTATTATAATTAGTGAATTATAATGTAGTTGATAAGATACAAATATGACCTTATTTTCAAAATTATGTGTATGTTGTATAAATTTTGGATTTAATATTTTTGTGAGGCATCATTTAAGAATGATGTAGGCAATTATGAATTATTGGGGAATCTCTCGATTGAGGAAAACAAATAATTTTATTGAGAGTTATAAAATATCTTTATGTGATTTAATGTGTTTTAAAAAGGTACATGTTAAATGTTTTGTAACATTAACTATTGATTGTGGTTTTAAAATACCATGCTTTATATGGAGAGAAAATGGAATGTTTGAGAACAAGAATGTGGAATCATGTTGAAATAGTTATAATAAGACTATTATTTTATACTATTATGAAAAAAAAATGGTTTTGGATTGGAAAATTTGTTGTAAGACCATTTTCCTTTAAATTGGAAAATAGTGGGGTTCCACTTTTATATATGTACTTGGGAATGGATCCCAAGGGGGTGGTAGATACGAGCCCACATACAACATATATGATTATTTTGTTATTTCTAGTCATGAAAAATTTAATGACTTTGTTTGATAATGATTTTATTATGATGTTGTTAGATGCATGTACACAAAATCTATAAATAGTGATTGTGTTATTTTGTAAATGGTGATTGTATTACTATATGTATATATGTGGATGACATGCTACTTTTTTGTACATGCATTCATATAGTTTTAAAACTAAATATTTTTTGCATCTAAAATGGATATGAAAAACATGCGAGAAACATGTGTAACATTGAGAATTAAAATCATAAGGAAGGGAGATAATATATTATTATCCCAAGTACATTATGTCAAGAAGCTTGTTAAGAAGTTTGGATATTATGACTTTCAGTCATTGAGTATCCCTTATGATGTTAATTCTCAATTAAAGAAAAATAGAGGAGAATCTATTGATTAAACTCGATATGCCAATATTTTTGGGAGCTTACTACATTTGATGAATTTCTCTAGACTAGATATCGCTTATGTAGTAGATAGATTGAGTAGATATACCCATAGTCCTATTGAGGACCATTGAGACGCACTTGTTAGACTCATAAGATACTTGAGAATTCTCTAGAACTGGTTGATTACGAGGCTTAGTGGTTGAGAAATCACTTAAGCAAACATTCTTTTAGAATATAAATTAAGAAATTATTTCTTTTGAAATAGTGCTTATTATTTTATATGTGAATTATACATTTTGGTACACAATTATATCTTCGAGGAAGTACTATTAAATATGGTACATGTGTTAAAGGTATCATAATAGATTTCTCACTATTACAATGACACTATGATGATAATTGAATCTCTCATTCATATATGAGAATAATTTTTTTAGATAATTAATTTTATTTTAAAAAATGTGGTCATTTGGAATTCAACCAAGTAGACCTATATAGTTTGATCTACTGTGGAGACTAAGCTTTGGCTTAATGGAATATGAGCTTGATTAACTAAGAAAATGTCTTAGCAAATGTGCCCCTTTTTTGGGAAAGTACATATTCTATGTGGTGTGATTGCTAAAAGGCAACAACAAGATCTTGTAATTAAAAAAATAAAAATAAAGAGATATTGTGGTAAAACAATTGCATAAAAGATGAAAATCTTTTGATTATCTGAAGTCATTAATGGATTCGACCGATCCTTTGACTTAAACCTAAAGAGGAAATTATTGAAACATCGAGGGAAATGAGACTTTATTAAGCCATTAGAAAACAAACAAGTGATGGTAACCCAACCTTCGTGATTGGAGATCCCATGAAAAAGGTTCATATGGGTAAAAACAAGTCACTTGTTAGTTCTGCTAGCACTTATATTGATTTCAATTAATTTCAGTCTTATTCTATGGTGTGGTGAAAGTGCTAGATGCTTCAAATATGGAGGTTAAGTTTATAATTAAGCTCTATGTGAATTTTGGAAAAGCTTAACATCTTATAAAACTTTTAATGATTTTTATATCCCTTATGGGTGGTGTATGATATTGTAGCATACACTTGATAAAAATCACCTATATGAGTGTCAAGTGGGGCTACTTGTATGAGACCTTGGCAGGATCTCTTGAGCACTCATGAGTAACCAAGCACGCGCATGGCTTAAAGGCGCAACATAGCGATTAACAGCAACTTGTGGGGGTGTATTGTGATTGGTAGATCACTAACATACAACAAGTGTATTTGGTTCATATAACTTGCTACACCAACTACACTGTGTGTTAAATACTACTAATCTAGGCCTGGTTCATATAGCTTGCTACACCAGGTCCGACGCAATACATCTCATGTGAACCTAGGAATTCTTTCTTCTATCCCTAAATGGTTTCTCAAATATTTTTTATTTTGTCTTTTGTAATAAGTGGGGGATTGTTGTGTTTTTGGATTTATTACAAAAGACATTTTCTAACTGTTATAGAAATTCATTGCACCTTAAATTCTTTTTGGTTGTTACAAGAAATTAATCTCCTTTTAATTTCATTTTATGGTTATTAATTTTGTGTCCCCTCCTTCAATCTACCTACCACTCTTCACTACTATATACACCAAAGAAGAACATCTTCTCTTCATTTTCATTCTCTCCTCTTCCTAGGTTCTTGTTTGTTGTTAGTTCTGTAGCCTCAGAGCATCATCTGAGAAGTTCCTGTTGAATCCTGGCGAACTTGCATGGGTAACGCGGATAAGTTCTTAAGGACAGTGCATTGCACGCCTTAGGAAGTTTCTGTTTTCAACTATTATTACAACAGTTTATTAGCGTGTTCTTGAAGTTTATTTTTATCTATTGTTGTTAACATAATCTGAGGGGGAAAATGAATAGTATTGTACTCAAAAAAGAAATTCAAAAGCAATTTGAAGACCATTTTTAATTATTTAATTTTGATGGCTTATGATTATTTAATGGTGTTAAATCCAAAATTTTGTTCTTATTCAATTTTCTCTCCCATAATCCCTTCCTGACAGTACAATTTTCACTCTATTGATTTTAAATTATAATCCAATTCTAAAAATTGGTTTTAAATCATAAATTATTTATAAAAAAAAAATAAAATTTTATGGTTTAAATTCATATTTTAAAATATCCAAACTAGATTTTAAAATCCATATCCATTTAAAATAGTTTAGATTTAAAATCCAAACCATTTAAATGGATATAGTTTGGATATCGATTGGATTTTAAAATATCCAATCCAATCCATGAATAGCCCTAACTGTCACTCTTAGGTTTTCCTTTTTCCTTTTTTATTTCTTTCTTCTTTGCTTTTTTATTTATTCTATTTTATTATATTTATTATCTATTTAAAAAAACAATAAGTTTTCTTTTATTAGTTATTATACTCATTTCTTTATTTCTTCTTTTTCAGTTTTTTCTTTTAACATATATTTTTTTTCATTTTAAGTTTTCCTTTTTTATATTTTTTAAAAATTTCATTTTTTTTATCAAATTTTAAAAACATTCTTCTTATTTTTTTTTATACTTTAAAAATTTTCATTTATTTTTTTCAAAATTTTAACAAATTATTCTTATTTTTTAATATTTTAAAAATTTCATTTTGTTTTCAAAGTTCAAGACATTATTCTTGTTTTTTAAAATTTTTATTTTATTTTTTAAAATTTCTAAGACATTACTCTTATTTTAAAATAAATTTCAAGACATTCATCTTGTTTTCTCTTACTGTGAAAATTTGCATTCTTTTTTTAAATTTTTAGGTCATTATTCTTTTTTTTTTTCAAATTTTTAAGACATTCCTCTCTTTTTTTTTCCACATTTTTCATTTTTGAAAAAAATTTTAAGATATTACTCTTATTTTTCATTTTTTTTTATATATTTTTCAAGATATTCCTTTTTTTTTAATATTTTAAATTTTCATTTTTTTTTCAAATGTTCAAGAAATTTCTCTTTTGCTTTTCATTTTTTTTTCTTCAAAACATTCCTTTTATTTTTTCATATTTTAAAAAATTTTCATTTTTTTATTTTGAACAAATTATCCTTGTTTTAAATATTTTTAAAATTTTAATTTTTTTAAAAGTTCAAAACATTACTCTTGTTTTTAATTTTTTTTCTTTAAATTTTGAAGACATTACTTTTTTTTTTTTTTTATTTTCAAGACATTCTTCTTATTTTTTATATTTTGAATTTTTTATTTTTTTTTTCCCAAATGTTTAAGACATTACTCTTGTATTTTAAATTTTTTTTATTTCAAATTTTCAAGACATTGTTTCTGTTTTTTAGAATTTTTTGAAAATAAATTATTTTTGTAAATTTTCAAGACATTAATCTTTTTTTTTATATACTTTTTAAAGTTTTCATTTTTTTTCTTCTAATTTTCAAGACATTCCTCTTATTTTAAGACATTATTATTGTTTTTTCATATTTAAAAAAAAAAATCAAAATTTGAACATATTACTCCTATTTTTTAAAATTTTTTAAAGACATTCCTTTTAAAAAACTTAAAGTTAATCTAATTATATTTAGTTTTCATAAGTAATTATATAAATTTATCATTTAATTAATATAATAATAACACATTTTTATACAATATTTAGCATATTATTTTTATAAATATCTCAAAAAAAATTAAATATCATATTGATAAAATTATAATAATATAATATAAATAAAAAAAAAGTAATTGTTATAACAAAAATGTAATATAAAAAAATAACTGTAAAATAAAGTGGGGTGGAAGAGGGAAGGAAATGTATGGAAAGCGAGAGTGTGAGACAAATGAAGGAAAGAAATAAAAAGAATTAAAAAAAAAAATAAAGCAAAAGAAGAAAGAATGCAAGAAAAGGGTGGGATGGAAAAAATGTGGAGAATTTTTTGACAAGAAAGAAGACGTGGTCTTATAAGTATAAAAATTTTCATAATATATAATATATAGAAGATTATAAAGTGTTTAATTTATAAAATTATATGACGGTGTCAAATGAAATAATAAAAAATTTAAATAGAAACTTAATTGTAATTATAGAAAGTTTACTCTTTAATTATAGAACTCATTAAATGATCTGCATGTTCTCGCTTAGCGCAACATGTCGAGTCTCTTTATTTCATTTTTAACTTAAATTTTTTTTTTTTAACTCCGTTGAGCGAGGATACGCGCTTAGCAAGATCTGCATAATTATGCAGATCCTGCTTAACGCAATCTTACGCACAGTGAGTAATGTGTTCGAGCCAAAGAACTGTTGAGCGCCGCCCTACGCTTAGCGACATTCTAAGTTGAGCCAAAACTGCGTTGAGCGACCTCACAACTCGAAATGAATTTGCGCTAAGCGCCTGTTCTAACTTAGTGAAAATTTCATTCGAACTAATAGTGCGCTAAGCTTGAGTAGGAGCTTAGCGAAACTTCACTTCGAATTGAGTGTTCGCTAAGCGTGAACATGAGCTTAGCGCAAAAATAGTTCGAGCCAATGTTGCGCTCAGCGAAGAGAAGCGCTAAGCGAACTATGCAGAGATTTATTGATGCCAAAAATTGATAAAATGAAGAGACAAACCTGGGTTGCCTCCCAGCTAGCGCTTCTTTAACGTCAATAGCTTGACGGTTGACAAGATCAAGGATCTTGTAGATGTATGATTGTTGTAAGCCTCTCAATTTCTCCACCATGATAGCCTTTGAGTCTTTGGCCATTCACCACCCAGCTTGTTTGTGGGTTTTTCGCTGATGGATCCATGATCTCAATTGCTCCGTAAGATTTGACATCTTTGATGGTGAAGGGACCGGACCACTTGGATTTCAATTTCTCAGGGAAAAGCCAGAGTCTTGAGTTAAATAGGAGCACTCGCTGCCCTATATGAAATTCCCTCTTCAGCAGCTTCTTATCATGATATCTCTTGGTTTTCTCTTTGTAGAGCTTTGAGGATTCATAGGCCTGAGTTCTCATTTCCTCTAGTTCTAATAACTGCAGCTTTCTCTTGTCGGCCGCCAATGTTGGATCAAAATTTAGCAATTTAATTGCCCACCAAGCTTTGTGAGCCATTTCCACTGGAAGGTGACAGGCCTTGCCATATACCATCTGAAATGGTGTAAGACCAATTGGAGTCTTCAATGTAGTCCTATAAGCCCAGAGGGAATCATCCAGCTTGTGTGCCCAATCCTTCCTTGATGCTGCCACTGTCTTTTCCAGGATTTTCTTGATTTCTCTATTGGAAACTTCTGCTTGGCCATTGGTTTGCGGATGATAGGGCGATACTACCTTGTGTCACACTTCATAATGTTGGAGGACTTTTGAAAGAGCTTCATTGCAGAAATGTGTTCCTCCATCACTTATCAAGATGCGAGGTACTCCAAACCTTGTGAAAATTTGTCGCTTTAGGAATTTGATGACGGTCTTGGCATCACTTTTCTGACATGCCATAGCCTCAACCCACTTGCTCACATAGTCTACGGCTACCAATATGTATTCATTTGAAAATGAAGGAGGGAGAGGGCCAACGAAGTCAATGCCCCAACAATCAAAAACCTCTACTTCAAGGATATTTTGGAGAGGCATTTCATGCCTTTTTGATATGCTCCCTATCCTTTGGCATTTATCACACGCTTGAGCATGTTCAAAAGCATCCTTGAACAAGGTTGGCCAGTAGAAGCCTGATTGAAGTACCTTGGCAGCTGTGACGTCCACCATTATAGTGACCTCCATAAGGTAAATTATGGCAATGCCATAGAATATTTTTGGCCTCTTCTTGTGGAACACATCGCCTTAGAAGTTGATCGGCCCCAATCCTAAACAGGAAGGGATCATCCCAGACATAGTAAGTGCAGTCCCTCAAGAATTTCTTCTTTTGATGCCAATTCATCCCTTCTGGCATCACATGGGCAGCTCTATAATTGGTGATGTCTACAAACCAAGGTCTCTCCTGCACCATCATGAGGAATTCATCAGGAAACTCCTCTCTGATCTCCAGTTCTTTGTTGGTGACTTCTTCGTTTATTAGGCGAGATAGATGGTCTGCAACTGAATTTTCGCTCCCCTTCTTGTCTTTGATCTCAATATCAAATTCTTGCAGAAGTAGCACCCATCAAATCAGTCTGGGTTTGGAGTCTGGCTTGGTGAGGAGATATTTTATGGCTGCATGGTCAGTATAAATAATCACCTTAGATCCTACCAAATAGGATCTAAACTTTCCCGAGCATATACTATGGCCAATGAGCTCTTTTTCGTGGTAGCGTAGTTGAGTTGAGTGTCATTGAGCACCTTGGAAGTGTAGTGGATGGAGTGAAAGACTTTGTTCCTCTGTTGTCCTAGAACAGCTCCTACTGCATAATCACTAGCGTCGCACATCAGCTCAAAATCTTGACTCCAATCAGCAGCAATTATCACTGCGGTGCAGAGATAAGCTTGTCCTTCAAGGCGTAAAAGGCGGTTAAGCATTCTGTGCTCATGCTGAATTTGACTTCTTTTGCTAACAAGGAGCTAAGTGGTCTGGCTATCTTGGAGAAGTCCTTAATGAATCTTCTGTAGAAGCCAGCATGACCAAGAAAACTCCTCACCCCTTTCACATTAGCTGGTGGTGGTAGCTTGGAAATCACATCAATCTTCACCTTGTCCACTTTGATTCCTCTTATTGAAATTTTGTGCCCAAGCACAATTCCCTCCTGAACCATGAAGTGACACTTCTCCCAATTCAACACCAAGTTACTCTCCTTACATTTTTTTAATACCAACTCCAGGTTGGAGAGACATAGGCCAAACGAAGCCCCAAAGACAGAAAAGTCGTCCATGAATACTTCAATGCATTTCTCTACCAAGTCGGCAAAGATAGCAAGCATGCAGCGCTGGAACGTGGCCGGAGCATTACATAATTCGAATGGCATTCTCCGGTAAGCAAAAACTCCAAAAGGGCAAGTGAAAGCAGTCTTCTCTTGGTCCTCCGGGTCTACTGCTATTTGATTATATCCAAAGTAGCCATCAAGAAAACAATAGTAAGCTTGCCCAGCTAACCTTTCTAGCATTTGGTCCATGAAAGGCAGGGGAAAATGGTATTTTCTTGTGGCGTCATTCAGCTTCCTGTAGTCTATACACATTCTCCATCCTATGACAGTCCGAGTGGGTATCAACTCGTTTTTATCATTGCGGATCACTATCATTCCGCCTTTCTTTGGCACTACTTGGACTGGACTCACCCAGCTATTGTCGGAGATGGGGTAAATCATCCCAGCCTCCAGAAGCTTCAGCACTTCCTTCCTCACTTCTTCCTTCATGGTGGGGTTGAGTCGCCTTTGAGGTTGTCGCACTGGCTTGTAGTCGGCTTCCATCATGATTTTGTGCATACAATAAGATGGACTAATTCCCTTGAGATCAGAGATATGCCAACCTATAGCTTCTTGATAACGCTTGAGAAGTTCCAATAGCTGCGTTTCTTCCTCAGAAGACAGAGAATTGTTGATGATTATAGGTTTGCCTTCCTCCTTATCCAAAAAAATGTATTTAAGATGAGAAGGTAAGGTCTTCAACTCAAGCTTGGGCCTCTCCGCCTTGTCATTCTTCAACTTTTCATAGATATTATCATTTGGAGGAATTTCTTTTAGCTTTTCCAAATGATGTCTATACTCTTGGACTTCATTTTCCTCCTCTATAGTAAGGCAGTCCATGGAATTAACCAGGACTCGCTCAAGAGGAGAGTGTAAAGTCAGCTGTTGAGTAGCTTTTACCACTTCCTCTTCATATGCATCAATGCGGAGGCAATCCTTGGTGTCATTCTGGTGGTGCATGGCTTCAAAGATGTTGAAGGTGACCTTTTGATCGGCCACGCTCAGCTGGAGATGTCCTTTCCCCATATCCACCACCACGTTTGCTGTCATCATAAATGGTCTTCCTAGAATTAAGGGCACCTCCTTATCCTCTTCCATGTCCATGATGACAAAATCAACAGGGAAGGTGAATTCTCCTACCTTAACTATGACATCCTCAATGACACCATGAGGATATTTGATGGAGCGATCTGCAAGTTGGAGAGTCATCCGAGTTGGTTTCAATTCCAAGTCTCCAATCCTCCGAAGCACTGAGAGTGGCATTAAATTGATGCTTGCACCTAAGTCAATTAGGGCTTTCCCTATGGAAATCTCTCCAATGGTGCAAGGAATTGTGAAACTACCCGGATCTTTGAGCTTCGGTTCTGGTGTGTCAAGGGCAGCGTCTTCTATGCATTTGCTTCTAGTCATTACAGCATTGCATTGTTCCTTTGGGTTCACCTCCGTGTTGGCAATGAATTTCCCATTGAATTTTTCGGCCACTTGATTGGCCAGCTGCCCCAATTGGACTTCTAAGTTCTTAATGGAGGCTTGAGTGCTCTTGTGGTTGGAAGCAGTCACATCTAAGAACTGTGCGAAAGAGTCTTCCAGCTTGTTTTGCCTCTCATACACAGAGGGTCCTTGATGCTGAGGTCTATTTGACGGGCCTCCTGAGTCCTTGTTATAGTTGTTACCGGGATGTGATTGCCATTCCCGGTTGTAGCTTCCACCTTGGTTTCCCCCTTGACCCTGATTGTACCCACTGTAATTACCTCCACGATTGTTGTTGTTGTTGGCCATGTAATTCATTTCTTCATGTGGTCCTTCTGAGGTCATACAAACACCGTTTTCATGGTCTCCTCCACATACTTGACAGCAGAAATTCCTTGGAGGAGGGTGTTGGTTGTGAAGACTCTTCAGTTGCTGTGGAAGGTTGCTCAGTTGCTTTGTAAGAGCCTCGATTTGCTGGGTTAAGATTTTGTTTTGAGCTAAAACGGCATCTTGAGAATGCAGCTCCAAAATGCCCTTCCTTGGAGGAATATGAGTCCTATCATGAGTGATAGAATGATCACCTGCAGCCATATTTTCAATCAGCGCTATGGCATCCTCCATGGTCTTCATCTTGACCTTCCCTCCGACCTGAAGCATCCAACAATTGCTTGGTATGGTTCTTAAACCCATCAATGAACATGATAATTTGTATTGGCTCCTCAAAGCCATGGGTTGGTGTCTTCCTTAGCAATCCTCTAAAGCGATCCCACGCTTCACCTAGAGATTCCTCAGCCCTTTGAGTGAAAGAGGAAATCTCTGTCTTCCCTTGTGCAGTCTTGGACTCCGAAAAGTATTTGTTGAGGAATTTAGCAACAATTTCATCCCAAGTCTGGAATGTGTTACCCTTGAAGGAATGGAGCCATTGCTTGGCATTTCCTGCCAGAGAGAATGAGAATAAATTGAGGCGAATGGCATGATTGGGAACCCCTGCCAGTTTAACCGTGTTGCAAATTTCCATATAGGTGGATAGATGAGCATAGGGGTCTTCATTAGGCAAGCCATTGAACACATTGGCTTGTATGAGCTGGATGAGAGAAGATGGATATGAGACACTTGCAGCTTGTACCTTTGGTCTGATGATACTCGTGAAGTGAGCCGGAATAGCAGGAGCCACATAGTCTTCCCAGAGTGCGTTTTTGTTGATTGTCTTCCATGATTGGTTCTTCGGCACGGGAAGGAATCTCAATGTGTGGTTGTGAGGAGGAAGAAGCTTTCTGAGTCGCTTGTCTTTCTCGTTTTCTTCTTGTGGCCTTGATCTTCCGACAGGTGTTTTCTATCTCCGAATCCAATGGGATTAGATCAGCTTCTGAACTCCTACCTCGCATACACTTCAAGTACTCGAAAGTAGGTTAGCAAGCACTCAAGAATGACAATTATGCAAAATTTTCTACTGCAAAATTATGCAGAATTTTCTAGATTATGCAGCAAGTTCTACCAAATCAGTGCTCCAAAATTATGCAGAATTTCTTGCTGAAAAATTATGCAACAAGTCCAATTATGCAGCAAAGCACATGCAGCAATGTATTTCCAGATTATGCAGCAATTGAAAGAAAGTTCTACCAAAATTATGCAGCAGAAGATATGTAGAACAGAGGCAGAGGCAGATTCTTTGAAATAACTAAATATAAACAAAGCATACAATGAATATAAACTAAGTAAAGTTATACAATAGACAAAATTGAACTAATGATTAAGATTGACATAATTACTAATCACCGAATACCATGAACAACTCCCCGGCAACGGTGCCAAATAACTTGATGGACTATTTTGGCAAGCGTACCAAATATCGCACAAGTAGTTTAAAAGAGAAGATCCCAGTATCGAATCCACAGGGAATTGTCCGTATTTGACTATTAGTAAAGTAATCAATTCCTAAACATTAGTTTGGTTTTTAAAGTTGGTTGTTCTTGAAACATCAATAATAACATAAATTTAACTAAACACTACAGTTAACACTAACCATAAACAATAAAAACGACAATGTTGATTCGGGACTATGATCGAACAGTTGGCGTGCTTGATTTTAGAATGGAATAATGGATATGTTGAGGATTTGGTTCAACCGGTTTGCTTCCCATGTAAACATATAAGATATATTCTCCATTCACATTAATAGTTTAGATTAACTTCGATCTAAAAGTGCTCAAAACGTGATCTCTCATCAAATCAAGCCTAACTGCTCAACCTCACTTCCGATGTCTCGATAAGTTCAGTTGAGTGGTTTGATGAAGCTTAGAGATCTTTGCGAAGCTAATGGAGTCTATCCTATGTCTAGAAATACACTCCATTAGAGTTCAAACTTAGTTCCAAGTTCAACAGCCATCTGTCAATGGCAAGTAAACTCTAAAACATGCATATATAACTGATCCAATCATATAACAAGAATAAAGATAGAGAAATGAACATTAAACTGAATATTTCAATGAATAGATATGAAGAATAGCGTTTACATGATCAGCACCTAGTTCCAAGTCCTCAACACTAATAGATTAGCCTCTCATTGTCATGAGAAGCCTTGAAAAGGTTACAAAATGGGATGAAGAGAACAGAGGAAAATAGAGAAAACAGAGGAAGCAGCTCAACCAAATCCACTAAAGTCTGAATGCTTCAAAATTATTCAAGTGCAGCTTATATAGTCAAAGTCTCGCTTAGCGCAACCTTCCGCTAAGCGTAGGACACTACATAATGCATCTCAGAACAGGTGTTCCGCTAAGTGTAATATTCCGCTAAGCACATATTTAGTTCGCAAGCAACTTCCGCTAAGCGAGTCTTCAGTTCAAATGAAAATGTCGCTTAGCGCAATATGGCGCTTAGCGTGTCATAGACCACCTAGCTCGCGTAGCTTGATGTTGCGCTCAGCGAGTGAAGCGTTGAGCGAGATATGTCTTCTTCTTGTATTCTCCCTTTACTTTGAATCTAGGCCTGCACACATAAATTAGAGTATATTTCTCACAAAATAACTTCCTAGGGTTAGAATTATCAAACTATACAAATCTATATTAAATGATTTCAAACTAAGCTAAAATTCTTGAGAAAGTTGGATAATCACTACAAAATCTGATGCAATATTTACGTATATAAAGCGATTATTAGCAACCTATGACGCGCTGAGCGCCATATTGCGCTAAGCGACATTTTCATTCGAACTGACGAATTGTTTAGCGAGACATCGCACTTAGCGGAAGTTGCTTTCGAACTAAATATGCGCTTAGCGAAAGATTGTGCTTAGCGAAACACCTGTTTTGAGATGCATTATGCAATGTCCTGCGCTTAGCGAAAAGTTGCAATAAGCGAGAATTTGACTATATAAGCTGCACTTGTAATAATTTTTGGATAATTATTCAGACTTGGTTAAAAGTTGGAGCTGCTTTCCTCTATTCTTCCCTTGTTTCCTCTATTCTCTTTCTTCCATTTTTGTAACCTTTTCAAAGCTTCTCATGACAATGAGAGGCTAATCTATTAGTGTTGGGGACTTGGAACTAGGTGCTGATCATGTAAACGCTTTTCTTCATATCTATTCATTGAAATATTCAGTTTAATGTTCATTTCTCTATCTTTATTCTTGTTATATGATTTGATCAGTTATATATGCATGTTTTAGAGTTTACCTACCATTGACAAATGCTGTTGAACTTGGAACTGAGTTTTAACTCTAATGGAGTGTATTTCTAGACATAGGATAGACTCCATTAGCTTCGCAAAGATCTCTAAGCCTCATCAAACCACTCAACTGAACTTGCCGAGACATCGAAAGTAAGGTTGAGCAGTTTAGGCTTGATTTGATGAGAGATCACATTTTGAGCACTTTTAGATCGAAGTTAATTTGAACTATTAATGTGAATGGAGAATATATCTTATATGTTTACATGGGAAGCAAACTGGTTGAACCAAATCCTCAACATGTCCATTATTCCATTCTAAAACTCAAGCATGCTAACTGTTCGATCATAGTCCTGAATCAACATTGTCGTTTTTATTGTTTATCGTTAGTGTTAACTGTAGTGTTTAGTTTAATTTCTGTTATTACTTATTTTTCACGAACAACCAACTTTTAAAACCAAACTAGTGTTTAGGAATTGATTATTTCACTAATAGTCAAATACGAACAATTCCCTGTGAATTCGATACACTGGGATCTTCCTTTTTAAACTACTTGTGCGATATTTGGTATGCTTGCCAAAATATTCCAACAGATATCAAAGCACGTAGACTTATTAATGAAATTAGGTATTTTATGTTCTTAGTTTTTGTTTTGTAGTGTGTTTATTTTTCCTACTCTTTCTATTTGTAATTTGTAAAATAAAAAATAAGGAATATCATGTCTTTTTCTCTTTTCCCAAATGAATTTATATTTAAAAGGTCACATATATCAACTAATAGTCATTTGATAAATGGTGGTAAGGATGCAAAATCACACATGTATCCCTTTAACTTTTAAAATCATCACATGTACCCCTGAACTTTTTAATACATTGCACATGCACCCTATGTTTAAAAGAAGATAAGGGCATTTTTGAGAAAAAATATATTATAAAAGTCATGTGTCAGTCACATGATATAAAAAGTTAACAAATTTAACTCTATTTTCAGTGGAGAGGGTGCAAGTGTAATGGGATACCAAAAGTTATGGGGTTTTGTGTAGGGGTAAAAAAAGGAGGAGATACATGTGTAATTGAAGCAAACCTCAGAGGGTGTTGTTGTAATTTGCTCTATTATTATTTATAGCCTATTGAGTCTTTGTAATTTCATCTTTGTATGTTAACAACCTGATTATGGATCCTTTACAACTTTGACCTTTTAACATTTAGACTATGTTAATAGATGATCATATAATTTTTTTTTTTTTTTTGTAGATTAGGAAACAAAAGACAAAAGCAAGAAAATAAATAAGGCACAAACGCCAAATATAGCCTAAGGAGGCTAGGATGCCATCAAGAGGTAACTTCCATTATAAGGGATTTTGGTTGCTATGAGAGCCCCAACCTACAAGAGTATATGCTACTTTGTTGGCTTCACGAGAGACATGTGAGATAGAGCACACCCATTCATAGTTTAACAATTCCCTTATCTGATAGAGGATGTCATTGTATTTGTGTGAACAAATTCGAGTCTCATTCCAATTACTCAAGAGGTTTGCAATATCTTGGTTGTCTGTTTCACATATCAGCCTACACACTCCTTGTTCCCAAGCTGCTGAGAGGCCATGCTTTAAAGCCAAAAGTTCAACCAATATATGATCACCTGATCCCATCCTACTAGAGAACCCAAAGGTCCATCTTCCTACCTCGTCCTTAATAACTCCACTGATGCCCATAAAGCCAGTGTTGGGTATATAGCTCCCGCCAACATTAAGTTTATGGAAGGATGTTGGCGGTAACGTCAAGGCGTTGGTGCAATTATGAATGTCTTGTGCATGGACTTTTACTAGCTCAACACATGTTACCTTGATCATGCGACACACATATATAATATTCCACATATCTTGTGAAAAGATGGTGTTATTTCTCCAATACCAAGCCCACCAAACCACTGACACGGGGAGGTGTAGGTCCTTGTGGTTCATAATTGCATTCACCCAAGACTTTACGTTGGAGTTGATTAGAATTGCCCTTGCTGATATGTCACTCCTTAACCAAAGTTCTTTAGAGTGGGGACAATCACAGAGGACATGTAGAATATCCTCTTCCTCTTTACTTGCAGAACATTGTAAACAAACTTCTGAAAGAGACAAGTGACAATCATATCTCTTTACATTAGTAGGGAGGGCGGAGTGAAGGACTTGTCAAAGAAGAAACCACATCTTTTCTGGGATTAATGACTTCTAGACCTTCTTCCAAGCTAGATCCTGTTAGGATCAGTCAGGTAACAAATCAAGAGGGGGGGGGGGGGGGGTGAATTGATTTAACGTAAAGTGACAGATTCTTTTTGTTTAAAAATTTTTTCACCACTGCTCTTGAGGTTTTATCAAAAATGTTTTCAGGGAATGTTAAAAAGATTGAATAAACCGAAAAACAACCTCAGCTTATGATAGTAATGATTTAGAACAAATATTCTGAATAAAGATCAAATACTAAATTGAAATAGATCAAGGGATAGAAAGATTAAGCCCGTTGATTTATACTGGTTCGATCATCCACCGATCTACATCCAGTTCTCCCTTTCACCAAGGGGTTCCACTATGAATTGATTACATACACCGTGCACATACAATTCACAACAAATCCTGATTTCACAACCTGAAACAGGAACCTAGACAATTGAATGTGAAAACACCATTCACCATCCAACTTCTAAAAAAACAATACTGAAAACAAAATTAGAAATACCATCTAATTTAAACACAATATTTAGGAACGAAATTCCCATAATGCTAAACAAACAAGATCAATGAAAAAGATTAAAGAACAAAAACACCTTGATGTGCTGATATAGCTGATATGAGATCAATTCAAGAAACTCCAATATGAGCAAATTTAGTAATCAAGAACAAATGTTGAATCACCTCAGTTCATGAAAGAATAATAGAGGGATATAGATGTATAGGCTCAGAGGTTTAATCTCAAATGGGTATAACAGTAAGTGCAAGATTGAGTTTTTCAGAGAACTCAAGAGATTAAGAGAATATGCAGAAGAAAGAAAGTTCAGAGCAATATCAAGTCTGAAAATCAAATCAAAGATTTGGATTTTGACAAATGAAAACAAGGAAAAGATATTGTGAAAGTTGGTTGTGTTTCTACATAGAATGATATTGGATCAAATATATAGGATGGGTCAAAAAGATTCGGAGTTAGTTAAGAAAAGAATAAGTCTTGGAGATCTTTTGAAATGATCGTTATACTAGATATAATCGATTGCATTAAGGTGTAATCGATTATCCCGTGTATCATAATATGATTTAAACTTGCTGTCAGCTATTGTAATCGATTACAACAACCTTGTAATTGATTGCAAACAAGACAAAGACAATTATGAATATTAGAGATCATCTGGTAATCGATTGCCACAAGATGGTAATCAATTGCCCATGAAACAGAACAATTTCTGAACCTTAAAGATTGTCTTGTAATCGATTGCAGCTCGATGGTAATCGATTGCAATGGATACAAAGCAATATCTGAAATCTGAAATTAGCATTGTAATCGATTGCAATGGTTGGTAATCGATTAACCCGATACCAGAGATGGTTTCAAAACTGATTTGGCCATCTAGTAATCGATTCCTAGTACTGATTTGGCCATCTGGTAATCGATTCCTACAACTTGTAATCGATTTCAATTACTCAGAATTAGTTTCTAAGTTGTAAATCATTTAGTGATGCTAGAGATAATAAAATAGAGCAAATTAAGCATCAAGCATGAATAAAAAAAAGGCTTAGTCTATAACAAACAATACAATGTCATCATCCATACATGTTATGACATAAAATAGAAAATCCTAGACTAAGAAAATGGAAAAGACTAAAGGTATGAGAATACCAAAAATCTAAAAGAAGAGACGAGGCGTCAATCTTCAAATCTAGGTATTGAAAAATGTCATTTGTTAGGCATAAGTAAGCTAAAGCAACTATGTAAGAGCCTGATGCATGTCCTACCCATGCGATGGAGTCTTGACTAAGAGGATTTAAGGGAATAGGTATGGCATGAACTCTCTAAATAATGTCTTAGGGGAGAGGCGTATAAAGGCAATCGCGATTCCAAGAGCCTTCCTACCAAAGCTCAATTAAGGATAACTGGGTATCAGATATGTGAACATAGGGCACCAAGCTAGCTATACCATTGGACCCAAGCCAGTCCGAGAAGAAGAATGAGGAAGTTTTGTCTCCAATTTTTGGCATGAAACCATCACGTAAACTTTTGCCATTTCACACATAGGATACACCTTTTGTGGTTGTAGTTGACAAGATACTCTTGTGTCCAAGATACTTGTGTCCAAGGAAAGGGACCCAAGGTTTGTCCGCAACTTGGAGGAGATTCCAAACAAGCTTTCCTAAGAGAGAAATACTAATGAGACGAGAGTCATGGAAACCAAGCCCATCATGCTACTTGGGTTTGATGAGATCTCTCTGGGCAATAATATTCCATCCTCTAGACTCACCATTTTTAGACCACATAAAGCGTCAACAACATTGATCAAGATGTTCTTACAAATAGATCGGGGAATCCAATAACTTTGCATAGCATAGATAGGGAGGGATGTGATGACTGATTAAATGAGGCACGTCTTCCTAGCTTTATTCAAAAGTCTCACCTTTCAAGATGCCACCTGAGATTGAACTACTTCAACCATATGGTGGAAGTTGTTAGAAAAGGCTCGTCTTGAGATCATATTATGCCCAAGATACTTTCCACAAGAACTAGCATGGTTAATGCTCAAGATGTGCTCCAATCTATCTACAAGATAAGTGTCCACATTTAGAGAGGAAATAAATTTGGATTTTTCCATATTTATTTTCAACCTAGAAGCCTCTCCAAATGAGTGAGAGTATTTTCCACTAGTTTGGCTTGATCTTCCATAGTGCTACAAAATAATAAAATGTCATCTACAAAAAGGAGATGAGATAGAGGGGGGTCACCTCTAGATAGATTAATTAGGCTCTAGTAGTTACTCTCAACAAGCTCATGGATTCTTAATGCCAACTTCTCCATGTAGAGAACAAATAAATAAGGATATAATGAATCCCCTTGGTGGAGACCTCGCTCAAGTGAAAAACCATATAATCTTGCACCATCCTAAAGGATAAAAAGGTTAGCACTAGTTACTCCCCACATAATCAAGCGAATAATACTAGGTGGGATGTTAAAGTTAGCCAATGTCTCTTGGAGAAAGCCCCATTTGACCCTATCATATGCCTTCTCTAGGTTAATTTTGATGGCCATAACTTTTGCTCTGCAATTTCAAATATAGTGAGTTGCTTCTTAAGTGAGGATGGTATTGTCCGTTGTCCCCCTTCCAGGATTAAAGCTTCCTTAGAAAGGCCCAATCAGATTTGTTAAGAAGGGGTGGAGTCTCGTAACCAACACCTTAGATATAATCTTGAAGGTGACATTGCAGAGACTAATGGGGTGAAATTGAAATTTCTTCATGTGCATTGGCTGGTCAACTTTTGGGATTAAAATAATCAAAGTTTCTAGGAGAGATGGATCAGCATGCCTTTCTTGAAAAGCATCATGGACCATGCGCCAAATACCTCTACCAACAACGAGCCAATATGTTTGAAGAAAAAAGGCTGAAAACCATATGGACTTGGAGCTTTGAACGACTTCATGCTCATTGTTGCTTGTCTGACTTAAGAGAGCATCAACTCCCTCCATGCAAAAGAGGGCATCCTAAGAAGGTGAAAGGAAGCAAGAAGAGCAATGTTATCAATTGCAAAAAGAGAAGTAAAGTACCTAGTAGCCTCTTGTTGGAGAGTAAGGGGATATGTGTTCCAGGACCCATCCTCTAAGAAGATACCATGATTTTTATCCCTCTTTTGATGAGCTAGAGTTTAAGCATGGAAGAATTTCGTGTTATGATCCCCAAAACGGACCCACTTCTCTCAAGACTTCTGATACCAAAGAAACTCTTCTTGGAGCAACACTTCATTATACTCATTCTGAAGCTTCTTTTCCAGCCTCCACGAGTTCTCTATTTACCTATTCTCAAGAGCCAACTGGAACCTTTTCAAATGGGCTTGAGTGGTGCGCTTCATACTAAGAATGTTTTCGAAGACCTCCCTATTGAATTTTAGGGCATCCTCTCTAACTTTTTGAAGGCTATGCATCACAAGAGGTGAACCCTTGTTCCAAGCACTATGCACCAAATGTTGGAAATCCCTATGAGTGGCCCACGCCGCCTTAAACCTGAAAAGGCGCTTGCCAAGTGTTTTGTAATGCAATACCCAGCATGTTTCCTGAACCAAGTGAATTTACTTCCAATTGCACCCATGTCCTTAAGAAAGCATGAGTCTATCATATCCGTAAATAGGAGGGAGTCAGACACAGAGAAGTGGCCACCAAGAACCTCAGAGGCCTTTGAAATCTCATTAAAGTCCCCAACCAACATTTAAGGGTAGGAAAAAGTATGATGGACGTGATATGGCTCCAAAGAGATGCTCGAGTGTGGCGCTAAGGACTAGCATATACCGCAATGCACATCCAAGTGTTGGTGTCTTTTGTAACCTAAAAAGTGATTGCTTATGAGAATGTGTCAATCACCATGGTATTAAAGTTCCTATTGCGCGCAACAAGAACCCAAATGCCTCATGCATGTTTGTTGGCTTCGACAATGTGGCCTAGCTCAAAGCCAAGAGAGTCCTAAAATTTCGACACGGAGGAGAAGTGACAATGTGTCTCCAAAAGGATGAAGATGGAGGGTTTAAAATCTCTAACTAGTTCACGAGTTCTATGATGCCCCTTAGAATTCACAACTCCACGAATATTCCATGCTATTATATTTAAATCCTTAAAGATGCACATCATAAGGAAACAAATATAATAAATGGGTGCGAAACACCATTAACATGTCATAATGGCCTCCAAAGATGGAGAGTGAATTACTTGGGTCGAGCCCTATAAACCTTGTTGGTGACTTGTATTAGGTGAACTTTTTATCTGGAGGCTTAGTGCAAATAGCCATGGAGTTATCTCCCTCCGCTAATTGTGCACCCTTATTATCTATCTCATGATTGAGGAAGAAACAAGCACCCCCTGCATGGGTTAAGTCATGGATCGTCTTCATTCCCCCACCCAACTCGCACGCGTTTGGGTTCTTGGTATTTTTGGATACTTTTGCATTCTGGATCAATTGGTGGATTGGAGTACCTATGGACGAGGAGGCCCCAACACATCCTACATGAGCATCACTTTTGGCACCATCACTCCTTGTTCTTTTTTTCTCACTACTTTATGGGTCCCATTGGGGTGCATTGCTATTATTCCCAATAAATTATGTTGCGGAATTATTATTTGGTCCATCAATCTTAGCATCAATAATGTTTTCTCTCTCATGTCCCACAATATTTTGTAAGATATTGAATTTGTTGCACTGCGCATTAAATGAGGAATTCATAATCCCATTATCCTGTTTAAAAATATTTTTTTGTGATAACGACTTTCGTTTATTCTTTGTAACAATTAATCAATCGCCATGTGGGGCCATGAGATTTTCTTAAGAGGATTGTGGTGAAGCATTAGGATCAATAGTCAACCCTAGTGCAAGTTGGGTCTCTGCCACCGTCAAATCTATGTGCATCATTAGGGGTTGATTCGTTGTTGCTGGTTGTGGTGATTCCATATGTTTTTGCAGATAGTTACATGCTAGATGTACATAACAACCACATGAGGCATAGAGTATATGGAGACCCTCATACTCCACATTATACCAACAACCATTCAAGCAAAATTTGTTGATGATAGGAACACTTAGATCGATCTCTACGCAGACATGCGCAAACCATCCTCGATCCATATTGAAGGTGTTAAGGTCCACCTTGATAGGTTTCCCTAGTGTTAAAGCAATGGTTAGTAGGACACTCTCCTCGTAAAACACCATTCCAAGGCTTGGAAAACGAACCCATACCAACGTCTTATCCACCTTAGCATCTAATGCAGAGAACTTAGGTTCCCATGGTCACCTCGTGAGATAATGGTCGAACAACATCCATGGGCCTTCGTTGATCACTTTCTCTATATTTGCTTCTAAGTTGAAGTTTACCATGAAGTAACCATTTGAAATATCTATGAGATCAAATCCTTCGTCTGGTTTCCAAATTTTTTTGATTTTTTCTCACATCAATATGAAATACAAGGTTTTCCCAAACAAATTTACTACCAAACATCTCTGCCAAGGATGACACAACAACTCAAGTGCCACAAGTGCCATGATGAATTTTGGAAATAGCATATTCCCACCTTCTAACTCTATCTTCATCACTCCATCAGTTAACAAGTCTTGGGCTTGTTGTTGCTGTGAAGGTCTACCCATAAGCTTTTCTTTGAATGATCATTTTAGTTTGAAAGGATCATCACCATCAAGTGGTTCTGATGACAAAGTCCCTTGGTGTAGCTGCATTCTCTGGGATGTTCATTCTACCATGTTAGGTTAAATGATGATCGTAGAATGATTACCTTTAGAGTGGAAAGGTAGTGGCTGCTTTTGATTTTGTTTTTTTAATAAACTGTTGAGTTATTTTTCAAATATTAATTATTGTTGTGATCCTTTTTTCTTTTATAGAATTATTGTGCTGATCCTTTTATGCTTCTTTAATTTTTTTATTTTTTTTTGTGTAATGGGATATAAAAAATATACGAGTACATTTTCTTTAACATACACTGAAAATAATCAATAAAAAAAATAGTTTTAGTAAATGATATGAAAAGTGGAGTCTTTCAGTTCTGTAATGTACAAACTACATGTAACAATATTCAACGTGTATTGTACTAAAAGTATTTATTATTAATAATAATATAATTTTATTGATGTTAGTCTATCCGATTTAATAATAATTCACTTTGCTTGAAAAGTTTTATCACATGTCATATTATGAGACAATGCATATCAAAGAACTCTTATATTGTTCTAATACAAAAAAAAATCAAGAAATTAAAAAATAAATTAATTTTTATTTTATTATAAATTAAATTTTATTAAAAAGTAAATTTATATTTTATAAAAATCAAATATCATTGAAATATAAAAAAATGTTTATAACTAATTTTATATATTTATTTTAATTTAAAAATAATTAACAATATTTAAAAAAAAAAGTCACTTTATTTTTGAGTAATTAATATGTATAAACTTAATAAGGATAAATTTGAATAAAAGTTGGAAGTCAAAATAAAAAAGGTTTTATAAATATATCATATCATTTTTTAACTATTTTTTAAAACTAATTTCTTTAATTAAAAAAGCACATCATCAAAATTCAAAATGATATGTCATAAGTTGAGAGACCGTCAAACTATACACCTCACCATTAACAAACCTCACTAAGAGTAAAAACCAAAAGAAAAAAATACATTAAATGGATGGAGATAAGTCAAAATAAACTTTAAGAGTTATAAACAAAAATCATGAATACTTTATTTTGTCCATTATTATTTTATATTTTTTTAAAATCTTAACAAAACATAGTTTGATGAGATTTTTAATCAACTCTACTTAGTGTGAAATAAATTCTATATCTAAATAAAATATGTATATAGATTTTTTTAACTTAATATTTTAAGTGGATTTGATCATATACATTAATATTGAAAGGTTGATAATATTTTAAAATTTGCATTGAATAATATTTTAAAAGACTTAATACATGACCAATATATGTTGTTTTAATATTCTAAAATGAAAAATTAATTTGTTTTTACTATTATTCATTGTTTTAAAATTGTTAAAAATATTTTTAGAATTTTTTTATTAGTTAATGAATGTGATATCTAATAGATTTTAACACAAATTGACGTGAATATAATATTGTACTAACTTTTAATTTTTTGAGTATGTGTTATTAAATTTACATTTTTTCATTCATTCACTTTTTTCTTATAGGATGTTAAATGAGTGATTTTCACAAAAGTCATTATAATGATTTTATTATTATTTTAATTTGAATGTTATCAGGTATGTTGATTTGTTTATATAAATTTCTTTGACACCGGGAGAGCAATATTGTTAAAATTAATTTTGTAGCTGTATTAAAAATTAATCACATTCTCCTTAAATTTTTTTATTAATAAATAAGTTTTATATCATAAGCATTTGAATTAATTTAATTTTCTTTTCCAATAATATAATAAATTAATAAATTTTTTAATATAATTCAATATTGTTAAAATTAATTTTGTACGTAGTGGTATTGAAATTTAATCACATTCAATCAACTTTCTTTATTTTTTTATTAATAAATAAGTATTATATTGTGAAAATTTAAATTTATTTTATATTTTTCTAATAATATAATAAAATTATTCATTTTATTTGATATATAATTAAAAAAAATCCTCCAAATTACCCGTGCATCACCCGAACACTACCTAGTTATATTGTATATAGTAGTTAGTATTAGTATTTACTTATTCTTTGTTTTATAATAATATTTTAATTTTATATTAAAAAATGTTGACAACATTGGTATAAAAAGTGTTTCCAAAACATTTTTTCTTTTTTCTATTAAAGTCAAGAATCTTTATGCAAATTTATTTATTTTTTTTAATTTTATATTTTAAAACAAATGTAATTCTATTGATTTTTAAATTCTTTTTATTAATATTTTTCTCAAAAATCCTTTATTTCATGCCATTCCTAATTTTAAATCCTAATTTTCATCGATAATTTCAATTTTTATTCTATGCTTAGTGCTAATAATTTGGCCCTAGCCCACGGGCCAGCCTTATCTAGCCCTCCTTCAAACCTCATTCTCTCTAGCTAATTTAAATAATGCCTAAAAATTACTCCAAGTTTTTAAATCCAAAATAGTGACGGCCAAGGCCAGGCCGTGGGGTTAATCCCTCTATTTCATCTTGATGCAAGAGACATGCGTAGGAATAGTTGTGTACATTTTTTTTTACAATGAGTATGATTTTGCAAAATGATATTTTTATTTTTTCTAAAATTGTGTTCTATAAAATATGTATCATTGTTATCTATTATTTTTCTTTGAACAAAAATTATTGTTTGTTATTCTCATATAAAAAAAGAGGGGAGTTAAGGGCATGGAGAAAAATTGAAATTAAAGATGAAAATTAAGGTTTAGAATTAAGAACAATAGAGATTAAAAAAGGTCTTTTGAGAAAAATAAAAATAATTCTTTTTAAAAAAATAATAGGATTAAATTGTCTTTTAAAATTTTATAATAAAAAAAATAAAAAAATAAAAAATTTATAGAAAGTTCTCTAGACTTTAATAGTAAAAAGAAGAAAATTAATATTGAATGTGTAATGTCACAAGATAAACCATATGTCACTATATGATAGAAGGAAAAATACCGGTGTATACTATCCACAATATACACCTAAAATCATTTGTTTATTATTTTGTGATGAAAATCTAGATATTAATTTGAAAATTGAGAGAGACTTAATTCAAATCAAAATTACACATGATGTTTAGATTTATAACGAATTTTGAAATAAATATTACTTATTTATGCAAGAAATAAAATAGAAGAGTAAAATTAATTAATTGTATTTTAAGTATGTAAATATGTAATTTTATATTTTTAAGAATCTTATAATGGCAAAATATATTTTTAATCTTCGAATGATTGAAGGTTTTGTTTTTAGTTTCTAAATTATTGTTTGACTGGTCTTGATTAAGTATGGTCTGTTCATGCACAGACAGCGTTTGGCTTAACAAACACATTCTAAATTAAAAGACACGGTCTGTTCTAGCCTTAGACATCGTCTGGCTTAGCTTCAGACATCGTCTAGTTTAACAAACACATTCTTAATTAAAAGACATGGTTTGTTCTAGTCTTAGATATCGTTTGGCTTAGCATCAGACATCGTCTGGCCTTGCATCAGACATCATCTAGCCTTGAGACTTTGCATGATCCGTTAAGAGCTTATTTTAGTCTGTTTATAAGTAATTATAGTGCGTGACTTAATTATCATCAGCTATGAGACAGTTCAGACGAAAGTAAGAGTTAGAGAGATTATACCATTGTTTGTTCTTACTTTATTTCTTGAAATCACTTAATTTGAAATCATTAGTTGATCAAATATTATCACATTTGTTATCATCAAAACCTATCAAGGTATTAGGGGTTAGACATCATCAAATGTCTTGGTTTTAACAAATCTTCATCAGATTGGCAAACTATATCAGAGCTTAAATATTCTTTTACTTCTCCAAGAATTAGAGAAAGAACAAAATCATTAACACATTCAACACATTCAAGAGTTGGAGCAAGAATTTCCCTTTCTTTAAAGAAATAAGAATTGTTCATGTTCTTTATAATCTTAGGATATACAAACTCTACTAATGAAAGTAAAAGATCCTTAGAATTTGTAATCAATAGGTCTTTTGGTATTTCAATATCACTTTCACCATCTTCATTTGCATATATATTACCATCTCCAACTTGAAGGATCCAATCTGCAAATTGTTTGATTTCATTAGAATCTTTGAGGGAACTTACAGTACCTAATCTTATGTTTGTGTTAAGTCTGAAAACTTTACATTGCTTCCATATTGATGATGAATTAATTGTTGCTCCAACAATATCATGCCTTGAACCTTTCCTAATCACAGGCAATATTTGTCTAAAATCACCCCCAATACAATAGCTTTTTCTCCAAATGGTTTATTGATATTGTCCTCAGATTCAAATCTCATCAAATCTCTCAAGGTACGATCAAGAACCTCAAAACAAAATTTATTCAACATTGGCACTTCATCCCATATTATCAATTTTGTGTTAAACAAAAGTTCTACTCTTAGAGTTCCTTGTTTTATGTTGCAAGTTGATACTTCATTGGTAATCAAAGGAATATAAAAGGTTGAATTGGTTGTTTTACCTCCAGGTAATAACAAAGAAGCAATTCCACTTGAAGTAACATTGAGAACAATCAATCCTTTAGATCTAATGGCAACAGATAAAGTTTTCCACAGAAAAGTTTTTCCAATTCCACCATATCCATACAAAAAGAAAAAATCACCAGCTTCTGAAAAGACAACATTAACAATTTCTTCATAAACAGTTTTCTGCTCTGATGTTAACAACTTCAATAATTCTCTATGCTCTTCTACTAAAGTAGTTGTATCATAATTTAATTCATCAACAATCAACTTAATTTGAAATTTAGACATGCTTGAAAAGTTTGGATATGGCAAGGAACCACAGTCTTTCAATGACTTCCCATTCAATCTGAGCAATTTTTCTAACTCAATGAGGCAAAGATTTTACAATTCAGCATCTTTTATTTGAATATCTGGAATCAAAATTGTAATTTGTTATATTATTAATGTATAAATTGTCAAAATAATAACATATGTTGGAAAAATAAAAATTAAAGAATTACTTGTCAAATTCAAAGTCTTCATTCTTTCATAAATAATTCCATCGGATAAGAATTTCCACGTTGATTCCCAAATAATATTTGGCTTTGACATTGAATTCAAAATCAACAATGTAACAAAAAGTTTTCTTAATTGGTTCCCAGAAGCCAGTTCACTTGCTTCCTTTATAGCATCAATAAACTCTTTATCATCTGCTAACAGTCCCAATGCATAACACGCATCTTTAGAGGTTGCATAATTTATGCCATTCACAGTCTTGAAAGTATCAAAGTCAATGCAACCCTTTTGCATTGTCAACAAAATCCTAAAGTAATAAAGTTAACCACTTTCAGGAGGTACATAATTAATTCTTCCAATTGAGTAACCTTTTTGCCTAGGCTTCCACCTTTTTTCTTGTCCAAGATAGACAAATTTAGTAGGAAACTTTGAATAGGTTAAATTTTTACCCTCCTTAAATTGTTTATTAGCTTCAAACCATGCAAAAAACATTGTGTAAATGTCCTCATTCCTTCTCAGAACAACATCAATTCTTTCATACTCATTGAAAAGAATATTTTGTTCATCAGGAAGATGAAATATTAGTCTCTGAACAGGTGGCCACTTGAGATGAATGTCAAAGGCTAAAATTCTCCATACAGCCTCACATGGAGAAAGGTATCTACAATCATAGTATTGTTTGATCTCATTTACTGAATTAGGATCTTCATTGGAAATTTCAATGGTAGCTTGGTCAGGGCCTTTATTAACATATTTAAACAAATATTTGATGGCATTTGATGTATTACAGTATTCTACATTAATATGCTCTGCATACCTCATTAGAAGTTGAGGATTGTAAGGAACAATGTTCCTATTATCCAATATTACTCCTTTTTTTTTTTTTCAATAGAAAGGCTAGAATCGGTTTGTTTATACTGTGATAACCTTGATCATCAATTGTTGTTGATTGATGAAATGTTTTTGGATAGAACTTCGAACACTTTCCATCTTTCATGCAAGGAGAGTTTAAATGAGAAATTATACATGGACCATGAATCATATAAGTAGAAACCACTTTAGCTAATCGCGGATATAACATTGGATCAGGTAACTTAGTAGATATGATCTTGTCAATATCATCTCCGATTTTTAATTTTCTTTCATCGTTCAACCACAATAGGATATGTGCGTGGGGAAGACCTCTCTTTTGAAACTCAATTTTATACATTCCTAAACAATAAAAAAAATCAATAAATAATTTAAAACATAAAATAATAAAAAGGATAATAAACCTAAAACAAAATTTTAATTGAAACTACATAAAAAAATATTAATAACATAAAGAAAACTTACCTACATCAACTCTTCCAAAAATTTCATCTTTTTTGAAATCTGACATCATTTGATCTAATTTCATTTTGAAAACTCGACATACAATATCAGGTCTATCAGTGGCCTTCATACCTTTAATCGAAACAACTTTGTGTATCTCTCTCCAATTTGAGTTACATGTGATTGTGATGAAAAGATCTAGATATCCAAATCTTTTGCATATAGCCATAGCATCTTAACAGTTATTAAACATGTATCTCATTCCTCTTGTAAAAGATGTCGGTAATGTGATCTGTTTTCCCACAAAAGATGGATTAGTTTCTCCTTTATACACTACTTCCTGTAAACCACTGAGAACATCACTTCTAATGATCTTTTGGTTTAATTTTACCCACTGCAACCTTTGAGCCTCGATCATTGTGTAACAATCAACCAAAAATTGTTGAAACAATATATGGGCATTTACAATATTACCATATTCATTATCCCAGTCTTGAATTCTAAAAGCAATAAACTCAGGTAAAGAAATTCTAACTCTTTTACAATGTTGGTTATGAGAATCTCTTATAGGAATATCCTCTCGAAATCCATCTTCACCATATGGAAACAATAACGGATATTGAAGTGGAATAAAGGCTGTATGGGTCTCATGTAGTCTAATTAAATCGCCAGAACTTTTCTTCACCATGATATCTCTACTAGTATCCATGTTGCATAGATCACTTATAATTAGAGCAGCTACTTCATCTGAAGCAAGAAGATTGTATATTCTTGCATTTGATGAATGATTCCTATATAACCTTAAGCAAAAATTCAAAGAATCATCATGGGTAACAAAATCTCTAACCCTTCTAAAATTTTGAGCTAACACGTTGTTATCATCAATCATTGTTGTCAAATCTTGGACTAATGAGTTATCAAAAGATTCTTTTTTTCCCTTTTTAATCTACAAAGAAAAAAAAATCATAAATATTAAAATAAAATCAACAATATAAATTATAAGTATCATAACTATATATATTACTGGTCATACCTAAAATGGTGAAGCCTATTTTCCAATTCATTTTTTGTATCATATATATAGAGCTGAGCAAATTTTGGCAAAACACCTTGATGAGGCAACAAACTTCCCATGCGATGATAATTTTGATCATTAAGGATAAACAGTGGAGGACCTCTCCCATCATTTATTGAATTATTTATCTTCCTGCCTATTGATGTGAATGAAAACATATTATTGTAAGCCCTTATATTTTCCTTGAAATGATTGTTCGTGTGGTCTTGACCCGTTATTAAGGTAAACAATAAATTAGGAGGCTTTTGGAGAAATGGAAGTTGAACCTTTCCTTTCATACAATCAGATAGTTAAATTTAAGTTCTTATTATGTACATATGAGGCAATATTAAAATCATGATCAAAGAAAGAGTTATTATAAACCACATATATCAAATTACCTGAATAACTGGTTAGGCTAGCTTTGCTTGTGGCATGACATTCTTGATCTAAGTTAAATTTTAATGTATGTCTCGATTGCAAAACATTGAAGGATTGTTTGACGACTTTAACACAATGATATGAGGAAGAACTTGATGCTTCCAATAGTGATGGGTTGCTAGAAGATATGCTTGCATTATTTAAACATAATTCTTAGTACTCGTAACCTATGCAAAGAGAAATGGTAAAATATCTTAATTACATTTTATAAAACTTTCCATTATTTTATTTATATGTACACGAAAAAAAATTCATTAACTAACATGAATCTAGTGACCAATGCATTTCTTGCTTAGTTACTTGTTGAGTACCACACTCTTGCTTAGTTACTTGTTGAGTACCACACTCTGTAGAATTATGAATAGCAACAACCTGAATTTCATTGATAGCACCAAAATTTCTCTTTTTGGTTGTTATCGGGGTAGGTGCATTGCTTTTAGATTGACGTTGATTACTTATATTAACTACATTTTCATTATCTATTACACATTAAAAATGTTAACAATGTTTATAGTTCATAGGACAATTCAAAAATTTTTAAAAATAGCTTATAATTATTATATACTATACCAATAGACAAATGAGATAAAGGTATTCTATGCCGACGAAGTTGTCTCCTATTCTTGTAAAGCTGTGACCCCAATGATGGGTCCAAATTTTCATCTGAAAAAAGATAATGCATAACTTTTAACATTTATGTGGCAACGCATAAAATAATTACACTTCAAGTTATTAATTAAATTACAAAATGCTGTTAAATTGACGCATACCTCTTGCTGTCCCCTTTCTATTGTTGTATTTTTGGTTCATTATCCTCCTCCTCCTTAGTCTTGCATTGAAGGAAACTTTAGCCTAATCAAAAGGATCCATTTTTACGGCTTAAATATAAACATATAAAGCACATTATTAAGAAGCACAATCTAATATGTTAAAATCAGACGTGAATATATGTATCAGTCATTAAACATGGTCTACTTATCAATATAGACAGAGTATATATGCACAAATCTGAATTTATCTTGCTGACAGTTTTCCTTCTCATAATAGTTTCATTGTAACCATTCACTTTGTAGAACCTTTTATGCATCTTTATGTATATTGTCATTGTCTTTCAAAATAAAATAAAAGGAAGGGTTAAAAATAAAATAATTTTAACATATATAGTTATATTAATATGATGTAAAAGTAATTATGCTTTTTGTGTCAAACGTAGACACATTAAGTGAATTCTAATATGAAGTAGTAAAATACTTTTTGTATCATTTTAATATATTATTTTTATTTTTTGAAACATAGTTTATAATCAAATACATGATTTGCTATATATTCCTTTTTTATTTCTATCTAAATCCATCTGCTCATACCTACCGGTACCAAGCTATGAGCACCACTTCTCACCATTGTGTCAGAGAAACAAAATTACAACCAAAAGTGAATAGAAAGAATAAAACTAAGTTTATATAATATACCTCAATTACCCAGTTGCTCAAATGAAGTCATTTTGATCCTTGTACCTTGAAAGCCTCTTTAAGATGCATCACTTTCCTAAACAAAAGAAGTTTCTAAACAAAAGAGAAAACAAAATTAACTAATTAGCTTCTTGTTGTTGTATTATAATGAGAATCTTTGCAAAAATCCAATATTAATAATTTATATTTTTATTAAATAAATGCATGCTATATAACCAACACTTTCCAAATTAAATTCAAATCTTTCAAATCAATTGAGATAACTGAGACTAAAAAAAGAATGAAATAAAAAAAAACCAAACGGAACATAAAAAAAAATTAAACGGAACATACAAAAAAATTAAAAGAAAAGAAAAGACCAAATATCAAATGTCAAATATCAAATAAAGATCTAATAGTATCTTAAAAAAATTATACATTTTTTTTTTATCTAATTTTATTTTTTAGTGTACAATTTATGATGCCTGTATTTGTTAATTTTATGCAAAAGTTTATGACAATTGTCTAGATGTTGACTTTTGTTTATTTTATGCAAAAGTCTATGAAAACTTTATGTAAAAGCTTATGACATTTGCAGCCAATTTGCAGAAGCACAACTTTTCTTATTTTTATATTATAATAGTCTGTCACTAATTGTCATTTTTTTCTTTTTTTAATTTTAAATATGAAGGTATGTGAGAGAAGACAAAGGAAAAAAACATATTAGTAAAGTGTCATCCTTTATACACAGCTCTTTGTAAACCATTTGATTCTAATTGATTAATGTGCAAAGCCATGTATGAAGTGCTAGTAAAAGAAAAAAATTCAGAATTAAATAACCTAAAAGTGAGAGAAGACAAAGCAAAAAAATATGTATTAGCTAAAATGCAAAAAGACAGATGCAAGTGCCAATTTGAGAATGGGATGTTTTCAAGCTTGTTTTGGTTTGTTCAAGAAAAAGAAAGTGTCCAAAGAGATTATACAGAGATATAGTTGAAGATCAAGTAAACCCAAAAACCCCATCTTGAAGCTTTTTGATCATGGGTTTTCCATGCTTTTGTTCTTATTTTATATCATTCAGGAACAACATTATTGTTTATATTGCAGTAAGTTTATTAGTTTAATGGATAATGATTCTCTTGCATTTTACAAAAATATGGAAACAATGAAGCTCTAAAATCCTCTCTCAAGCAAAGATCCAAATAATCAAGTTGTATTATGCAAATTAGCTACTAATTGATAAACATGTTGGTGAGTAATGCTATGAAACCAAGTAGAATACAATTACCTTAATAATTATAGATTGCAAGCTAAGTTGGCCAGGTGCATCTGAAAAAGGAGAGCTGGAGTGAGAGAGCAAAGTAAAAAGAGAAATAAAGTTGGCTTTTTTCAGTTCTGGAAAAGATAAAAATCAATTGAAACTAAAATTTTTTTTTTTTGGCTAATATAGGAGAGATGGTGAGGTTGATTGAAAACACTAAAAAAAACAAATAAAATATAAATAGGCTAGGGAATAGGGAGTAGGATAAAGAGCAGAATGTTGTTGTCAAGAGAAGATATAGGCTAATTCAAAAAATGAAAAGTCAATTAAAATAAAATAAAAAATTAAATGCACTAAAATACAAATGTTGTCCAAGAAAGGTTTCTAAATTTATATAGCATGGATGTTTCTTTTCATGAAATATTTATAATATTGTTCATTTACTAATAAATAAAATCATAAAGTTTCAATATTATGTGTACATATACTAAAATACAAATGTTTCATTTTTTTCTTAAAAATAATTCACTATACTAAAGAATTAATAAATTAAAATCATACAACAATGTAATAATTAAATTATATCTTAGTTAAATATTTTATAATAATATAAAAGTCACAATCACAAAGTTATTTAAATTATTCTTCCTTTATTTTTTTAACATATTCTATTATTAGTTGTAATTCTTATATATATATATATATATATATATATCACTTTTTATTTTATAAATCACTTCATTTATTTTACTTTTATTCAAATTATTAAATTCTTGTTGAGAACACAAGAATTAATAAATAAATATATGATGATAAATAAAATTTATGTGGAATATGTGTGTGTGTGTGTGTGTTTTGAAATTGTTATTAATCAAACCATTGGCTTAGTGGTTAGTATTCTAGCATTTGAAAACTATAGATTTGTGAGTTTGAATCCTAGCTTTGCCAAAATTCACCAAACTTTTTATTTAAATTAATTAATTAGACTAAAGGGTAATTGATTAGAGTTCCATTTAGCATAGTTTTGACATGTTTTATACCTCATTTTGACCATTTTAGTTGAATTTTGTGAGATTGGGTCATTTTGGGTCCAAGTGTCTAAAATTGTTATTTGTCATGTTTTATTGATGTTTTTGACACTATCCCTTGTGAAACCCATAACTTTTGACAAAAATATTTGATTTTGATGATTCTTATCTTTTGTAAAAGATAAGGAGGAGATCTACAATTTTGTGTCTCACAAGGATTAGCTAATTCGGAAGTTTCAAGGGTCAAATTTGGGATTTAATGTTATAGTCCTGCACTTGTAATAGTTTCACGTTTTAGTTTGTAACTAGGGACCATTTGGTAATTGTAATTGGTCAAGGTAGCTTTTATTTAGTGGGTTTCAGACCTTGGGGGGGGGGAGGGGGGGACCACGGTTATGGCCTTTTGTTTTTAGTTTTTCCCCTTTTGCAAGACAACATTACACTACACAACACTACTACATTGAATAAAAATTTCACCTTTGCTCTCTTCTTTGTCTTCTCTTTTCTTTTCTCTTTTCTCTTCTCTTCTTTTCCCCTTCTCCCTCATCAATTTCGTGCATCCCCTTTGCAGCCACCATGAAGATCTTCATGGAGGGCTAAATCCCCTTTGCAACCCAAGAATCATGTGCTTGTGGGTAAATATGAGTTCCTTTACTCTCAATTTCGAATTTTGCTCATGAAAACCCTTTTCCCCCTTTTTCTAATTTTCAATTTCCTTGTTTAATGTATGATAACGATTAGAATAGGGAATTTAAATTTGAATTTGGGTCAATTACAATCGATTGATTGTGATTTAATACGATATGTGCTTGAATTTGGGAAAACTAAGAATGCGATAGTAATCCAGATTTTTTTGAATAAATGTAAGGTGATTACCTTAAATTTCGTATTGTTGGGAATTTCATGAGTATAAATTTGACTTATCCTTGTTGGAACTGTGATTATTTTCCCATAAGCATAGGTTCTTGAGCTGTATCTCTTTGATTCTGTTTTCGTTTATTAGTTAGAAAGTTGTTCTGTTGCTTAATTTCTGAAAATCACACAAAATTCCCCCTATTTTGAATTGAATGCAAGGTGTTTGATGAATTGTATCTTTGAGAAAATGACCTGAGTTAGCCTTATATTGCAAAATTTATTGGGGAACTTAGTGGCTTTTGACGGCGTGTTTGGTGCGCTCCGTCAAAACTGGCGTCGTTGCCAGGGATACAATTTAACAGTTCCTTATTTCAATTCTTGTAATTAGTTTTATTTTGGTTTTCAGTTTTAGTTCTTAATTCTATTTCAGTTTTTGCAATTTTGTTTCAGCCTCGTGCATCTCTGTTTCAGCCTTGTGCAATTTGGTGTGCTTTGATTTTGTGCAATTGTGCAATTCCTGTTCCAATTTGCACATCTCTGTTTTAGCTTGTGCATTTTGTGTTTCAGTTTGCAATTTAGTTTCATTCACTTATGCAATTTTTTATTTTGTAGAGTAGTGCTCTGTTTTGGTAGTTAATTCATATCATTAATTATGTTTCTAGTTCCTCTTGTCGGTTTTGTTGTTGCATTATTATAGGTAATTCAGGATTCGACAAAATTTTCACTAACTCGAATTGGGTTGAATTTTGGTGTCCAAGGTTTATCCCCCATTTTGAGCAAGAGCATTCCTTTAATGGGATTGGGTGCAGGCTAAAATTTCCAAATTCCTTCTCTAAGTGTTGTTTTTTATTTTTTATTTTTATTTATTTTTGAATTTGTTTTTGATTTTCAGGATTTTTAAAAATCACCGAAAAATTAAAGAAATTCTAAAATCATTTTTAAACTTTTTCTATGGTGTTTGGTAGTTTTTTTTTTTATAAATCATTTTTATAGCTTTTGCAATTTCTAGGTCAATTTAGCTCATTTCATCTTGTTTTTACTATTCATCCCGTTTTTACTATTCACTTGTTGTTTCTTCAATTATGCATGACTAGGTCTACTCTAGGTAGTTTTTATTCATTTGATCCTGAAATAGATAGAACATTTCATAGGTTGAATAAGTATGGTAGTAATAGTGTAGCTGATCACCATAGGGTAGTTGACTTAAGTAGTGTAGAAGTTGATAGTTTTAGTGTTAGTTCTGTTTCTAATTTTGTTGATTCTGAACTTGGTACTGTTTTTACTTATCCTTATTCTGACTTCATGGCTGACCATCAACATCAAGAAAGAACTTTGAGGGAGTTGGTTGCACTTGACATTGGTTTCCAACCTTTGTGCATCCAATATCTTGAAATTGATGTTGACTGTGAGCTCAAGTCTGGATTAATCCATTTGTTGCCCAAGTTTCATGGTCTTGCAAGTGAAGATCCTCATAAACATCTGAAGGAGTTTCATGTGGTTTGTTCCACTATGAAACCAAATGGTGTGCCTGAAGACTACATTAAGCTAAAGGCTTTTCCTTTCTCTTTGGTGGACTCTGCCAAGGATTGGTTGTACTTCAACCTAGTTCTTGTTAGAAGCTGGAATGATTTGAAGAGGCAATTCTTGGAGAAATTCTTCCTTACCTCTAGAACTGGGACAATTAGAAAAGATATCAGTGGCATTAGACAACTCTCTAGAGAGACTTTGTATGAGTACTAGGAGAGATTCAACAAGCTGTGTGCAAGCTGTCCTAATCATCGCATTAGTGAACAACTCCTCATCCAATATTTCTATGAAGGATTGATTCCCATGGAGAGAGGCATGGTTGATGTTGCTAGTTGAGGAGCTTTGATAGACAAGACCCCAGTTGCTGCTAGACAATTATTTTCCAACATGCTAGAGAATTCTCAACAGTTTACCATTAGAGTCTCATCCGCTGTTAGAGTTCATCAAGTCACCACTGATTCTACTCATAGGCTAGAAAACAAGGTCTCAGAGCTTACTTCCCTTCTAAGACAACTAGCCATTGGCCAACAGCAACAAGTTTAGGCAGTCAACCATCATGGGTGTGGCATTTGCACTTCAATAGAACACCCTACAGATGCATGTCCTACTCTTCAAGCGACTGAAGATGTTGTTGGAATCAACACTGGCTAATAGTATAGACCACCTCAGCAAAAATATGATCCTTATTCTTTTACATACAATGAGGGATGGAAGGATCACCCTAACTTGAGATATAGTCCTGGTCCTGTGCGGCAGCAACCACCATATGCAGGGCAACCCCAACAAAGATACCAACAACCTAGTTCGAGTGGTAGATACTAGCCACCTCCATTGAGACAACAGCAAGCTCCTCCTGTTCAACAATCCCCTCCTTCTACAGGACCTTCATTGGAAGATTTGGTGAAGTAGATGGCCACAAGCAATGTTCAGTTCCAACAGAATGTGAGTGCAAGCATCCAGGATTTGCAAACTTAGATTGGCCAACTAGCCACCACTATGAGCCACTTGCAGTCACAAGGCTCAAGCAATATTTCTTCCTAAGCAGTCCCCCCTCCCAATCGGAATGTGAGTGCCACAACTTTGAGGGGAGGCAAGGAGCTGAACTCTCATGTATTGGATTCAAGACCTCCGAGGACTAGTGATGATGATGATGATGCTACAATAAGCTCTCAAAAGCCAAGTGGTGTGGATGTAACTATTCCACAAAAGACTCCTCCTCTACCTTTTCCATCTAGAGTGGCTCAACCCAAGAGATTGGAGCTAGATAGTGAGTTGATGGAGACCTTCAGAAAGGTTGAGATCAACATTCCTCTCCTTGATGACATCAAGCAAATTTCAAAGTATGCAAAGTTTCTCAAGGAGTTGTACACGTACAAGAGGAATTTGAGGAGTGACAAGCAAGTCAAGATGGAAAGAAATGGATTTGCACTCATTTAGAGCACAAATGTTTCTGCCATTCTACAGTCTCCCATGCCTTAGAAGTGCAAGGATCTATGCACTTTCACCATCCCATGCACCATAGGCGATTGCACATCTGTAGATGCTATGTTGGATTTGAGTGCCCCATTCAATGTCATGCCTTCATTTGTGTACAGATCATTGAATCTTGGGGATTTGAAGCCAACCACTATGGTCATTCAATTGGAAAATTGGAGCACTGTGCAACCACTTGGAGTCTTGGAGGATGTGCTTGTCCAGGTCGACAAGTTAATTTTCCCTACAGACTTCTACATTTTGGACATGGAGTATAAGTCTTCCATTCATGGCTCCACTTTGATTCTGGGTAGACCTTTCTTGATGACAGCCTGGACGAAGATTGATGTGCATGTAGGAACACTCTCCATGGAGTTTAGTGATGATGTGGTGTAGTTTAACATTTTTGATGCCATGCAGCATTCAATAGAGAACCATTCTCTTTTCTATTTAGATGTGATTGATTATATGGTTGTTAACTGCATGGATTTTCCTTTTGATTTGAAGGAACTAGCTAAGTTTGTTGATTTTGATTGTGGCTGTAATTATGCATCTGTTTGTGCCATTTGTGTAGAGATCGAAGTTGCTATTGCTGCGAGTGTAGACTCAGTGATGGATGATAATGTTGCTATTATAGATGTTGTGCTGACTGATATCATGGTGGCTGTAAGCAAGCCCCCTTTGCCCTCCATTGTGCAGCCACCAGCATTGGAGTTGAAGCCCTTGCCGGATCATATGAAGTATGCCTATTTAGAGGCAGATGCCCAACTTCTTGTGATCATTTCAAGCACTCTCTAGCCTGACCAAGAGGAGAAGTTGATGATAGTCTTGAGAGATCATAGGAGAGCCATTGGGTGGAAGCTAGCTGACCTCCTTGGAATTAATCTAGCCATCTGCATGCATAAAATTTTGTTAGAGGAGGAATTTAAGCCAATGAGACAATCATAGAGACATCTCAATCCTACAATCCAAGACGTGGTAAAGAAAGAGGCCATGAAGTTGCTAGTAGTAGGGATCATTTATCCCATCTCAGATAGCAAGTGGGTTAGTCTTGTTCAAGTAGTCCCTAAGAGGTATGGCATGACTATAGTGAAGAACCAAGACAATGAGTTGGTTCTAACTAGATTGCAGAACAGTTGGAGAGTATGCATAGACTATAGAAGACTGTTCTTGGCCACTTGCAAAGACCACTATCCTCTTCCATTCATTGATCAGGTCTTGGAGAGACTAGCAGGGAAGACCCATTATTGCTTCCTAGATGGATTTTCAGGCTACATGCAGATTCACATGGCATTAGAGGACCAACACAAGACCACATTCATCTATCCATCTAGCACTTATGCTTACTCCAAGATGCCATTCGACTTATGCAACACCCCAGGCACCTTTTAGAGGTGCATGATGAGCATTTTTTCTGATTTACTTCAGAGTTGCATGGAGGTGTTTATGGATGATTTTACTATTTATGGTTCCTCATTTGATACATGCTTAAAGAGCTTGATTAGTGTTTTGAATAGGTGCCTTGAGACTAACCTTGTGCTAAATTTTGAAAAATGTCATTTTATGGTATTTGAAGGGACAGTCTTAGGTCACCTAGTGTCAAGCAAGGGTCTTGAGGTCGATAAGGACAAGATAGATGTCATTTCTTTGCTCCCTTACCTCGTGTCTATGCAGAAAGTTCATTCTTTTCTTGTACATGCAGGTTTCTATAGAAGGTTCGTCTAGGATTTCAACAAAATTTCCTTGCCCCTATCTAACTTGCTTCAGAAGGATGTGGAGTTTCTCTTTGACCAGTCATGTCAGGATGCCTTCCTGAATCTAAAGAAGAAGCTCACCACAACTCCCATCATCCAACCACCTAATTGGGACCTTCCATTCGAGCTCACGTGTGATGCTTCCAATTTTGCACTTGGGCGGTCTTAGCTAAGTGAGTGAGCAAACTTTCACATGTCATAGCCTATACCTCTCGTACCTTGGATGTCGTGCAGGTTAATTATACCACCACAGAGAAAGAGTTTTTAGTTGTGGTATTTGCACTAGACAAGTTTCGTTCATACCTATTGGGCTCCAAGGTCACTATCTTCTCTGATCATTCGACTTTGAGATACCTATTGAAGAAGCTTGATGTCAAACCAAGATTGATCAGGTGGATGCTTCTTCTTCAAGAGTTTGACATAGAGATCAGAGACAAGAGTGGAGCAAAAAACTTGGTGGCTGATCATCTGAGCAGGATTGAGAGAGACCCTGAGTCTCTTCCTATCAAGGATGATTTCCCTAATGAGCACTTGATGGCGGTGGAGACACATGGATCTATACCATGGTTTGTTGATATTGTGAATTACTTGGTTGTTGGTGTTTTACCTCCACAAGCATCTCGGAATCAAATTACTAGGTTGAAGAGTGATGCCAAGTATTATGTGTGGGACGATCCTTATTTGTGGAGATTTGGTAGTGACTAAGTGATTCGCAGATGCATACCAGATCAGGACATCCAATCAGTCCTATATTTTTTTCATGCATCCTTTGTGGGAGGACACTATGGACCACACTGGACTGCAAGGAAGGTGTTGGACTTTGGATTCTACTGGCCCACCATTTTTAGAGATGCTTGGGAGGTTGCCTCAACCTGTGAGCAGTGTTAGAGAGCGGGAGTAGCCATCACCCGTAGGCATGAGATGCCTCAGCAACCCATCCTCTTTTGCGAGGTCTTTGATGTTTAAGGTATTGATTTTATGGGACCTTTTCCTCCTTCTTTTGGCTATTCTTATGTTTTGCTTGTTGTGGATTATGTCTCCAAGTGGGTGGAGGCTAAGGCCACTAAGACTAATGACTCTCGAGTTGTTGTAGATTCTGTGTCAGGTCTAACATTTTTTGGAAGTTTGGTGTTCCTAAAGCCATCATTAGTGACCAGGGGACCCACTTTTGCAACAAGACCATGGCGGCTTTGCTTCATAAGTATGGGGTTGTGCATAGAGTTGCCACAGCTTATCATCCCCAAACTAATGGGCAAGCCAAGGTTTTCAACAAAGAGATAAAGTAGATTTTGTAGAAGTTGGTGCACCCCAATAGGAAGGATTGGAGAAAAAGTTCTTGAGGATGCTCTATGGGCTTACAAGACAGCTTACCAGGCACCAATTGGAATGTCTCCTTATCGAACTGTATTTGGTAAGGGTTGTCATCTAACTATGGAGATTGAGCATCATGCATATTGGGCTGTGAAGAGTACCAACCTAGGAGTTGACCAAGCAGGACTTGAGAGAAAGTTTCAATTGCAAGAGCTTGAGGAGCTCCACTTGGAGGCCTATGAGAATTCCAAGAACTACAAGGAGAAGGTGAAGCACTTCCATGACAGCATGATTCTGAGGAAGGACTTCAAAGTGGGCCAGATGGTGCTTTTGTTTAACTCTCACTTGAAGCTCATAGCTGGCAAGCTTCATTCTAGATGGGATGGACCATATGTTGTTACTAATGTGTTTCCCTATGGAATTGTGGAGATCGAAGATGAAGCTACAAGCAAGATTTGGAAGGTCAATGGTCACCAAGTGAAAGAGTTCCATGAGAATCCTAGAGTGGAGGAGAGTGTGGAGGACCTTTCTTTGGTCAAACCCACCTTTCTAGAAGTGCAAGTCTTTGCACCTTGATGTGCCTTCTTACCTTACTTTATACTTGTTCTTTTCCTCTTGATTGATTTACTTTCTTTGAGGACAATGTGTGATTTAAGTGTGGGGGTGTAGGTTTTGAGTGTTTTTTTGCTGTTTTGGAATTTTTGTTGTTTAGTGGGTTTTCCATTAGATTCTTGATTTGCTTGATTGTGAGAAGTTGTATCATTCTTGGTTGAGAGGTTTCATGACTTGATTTGGATACACTTTTGCATCTTTAGTTTCATGAGTATACTTGGAAATTTTGATTGTGAACTCATTTGTGATAGATTGCTTACCTTTGTGAGTTTGACCTTTGTGTGATTGCACTCATGCTGATAGTTACTCTAGATTTTTTCTTGTCTCTTGTTGATGTTCTTGTTGCACATGCATTACTGAGATGATTTAGGCCTTCTTTCTTTTAGCTACTAGCCAAATAGACCACCTTGCCTACTTTCCACTTGTTTCCCCCTTTGTGCCATTTGCCCTTTGTTTATTTTTGTAGCCATTACAAGCCTTGGCCTGAAAAACCATGATTCACCCTTTCCTTAAGGATCTGAGGAGCTTTGGAATTGTGTTGGAAATGGTTCATAATAAATGTGGGAGGGTGTGTCTCAAGTTTTTGTGCTTTAAACCATGAATTTTGATTTTTGAGTAAGAGGTTGGTTAAGTTGAAAATTTTGATCTTAGGAAGTGAGAAAAATGCATATACATTCACATATGCAACAAAGAAAAAAAGAGAAACAAAAAACAAAAAATGATGAAAAAAAATGAGGAAGAAAAAAAATAGAAACATAAAAAACAATGGAGAAAAGGAGAAAATTGAAGTGGTTTTGATTCTGTTGGTTTGGGATACTTTCTTGTGCTTATTTATTCATTCCCCATTGCTCCTCTTTTCTCTTTAGTTTTTAGCCTAAAAATCCTTCTCTCATCCACCCTTCGCCTTTGCCTCTGCCTCATTACATCCCTTAATAAAGCCCTCTTGATCTTTAATTGCATGTGTTTCAAGTATGGAAATTAGGGACTTGCCAAGATTTGGGTGTGCTATTTGCATGATGTATTGAGGGTAGACACAAACCCATACACATGAGAGTTCATTTCATATCATCATATCTTGTGAGTGTGTATCTTGAGAGGATTCTATCACTTTTGATTCATTTTCTATTTTTCATTGTCTCTTGTTTGCTTTGGGTGTTGGAAGTGTGTTCATTAATTGTTTGATCCCTTGATTCTTATAGTGTTTGTCTTCTATCTCACTTTTGTGTAGTTTTGGGATTCATTGGAAAGTGATCTTTGTTTTGCTTTTGTTCTTGAGTATCTTTTGCTCTTGGTTCAATAATTTAGTTTTGTCTAGGAGTGCAATTGTTCAAGTGTGGGGGTATTTGATAGAGTGTATTTTAGCATAGTCTAGACATGCTTTATACCTCATTTTGATCATTTTAACTGAGTTTTGTGAGATTGGGTCATTTTGGGTCCAAGTGTCTAAAATTGCTATTTGTCATGTTTTATTGATATTTTTGAAACTATCCCTTGTGCAGCCCATAACCTTTGACAATAATGTTCCATTTTGATGATTCTTGTCTTGTTTGAAAGATAAGGAGGAGATCTACAATTTTGTGTCTCACAAGGATTGGCTAATTCAGACGTTTCAGGGGTCAAATTTGGGATTCAATGTTACGGTCTTGCACTTGTAATAGTTCTGTGTTTTAGTTTGTAACTAGGGACCATTTGGTAATTGTAATTGGTCAAGGTAGCTTTTATTTAGTGGGTTTAAGACCCTTGTGGGGGGGGCCGGGGGGACCACGATTTTGGCCTTTTGTTTTTAGCTTTTCCCCTTTTGCAAGACAACATTACACTACACAACACTACTACATTGAATAAAAATTTCACCTTTGCTCTCTTTTCTTTTCTCTTTTCTCTTCTCTTCTTTTCCCCTTCTCCATCATCAATTTCGTGCAGCCCCTTTGTAGCCACCATGAAGATCTTCATGGAGGGCTAAATCCCCTTTGCAACCCAAGAATCATGTGCTTGTGGGTAAATATGAGTTCCTCTATACATGAATTTTAATGTATGATAATGATTAGATTAAGGAATTAAAATCTGAATTTGGGTCAATTACAATTGATTGATTGTGATTTAATACAATACGTTCTTGAATTTGGGAAAATTAGGAATGTGATAGTAATCTGGATTTTTTCGAATAAATGTAAGGTGATTATGAATTTGACTTATCCTTATTGGAACTATGATTATTTCCCCATAAGTATAGGTTCTTGAGTTGTATCTCTTTGATTTTGTTTTTGTTTATTGGTTGGAAAGTTGTTTTGTTGCTTTAATTTCTGAAAATCACAAAAAATCCCCCCTATTTTGAATTGAATGCAAGATGTTTGATGAATTGTATCTTTGAGAAAATGACTTGAGTTAGCCTTATATTGCAAAATTTATTGGGGAACTTAATGGCTTTTGACGGCGTATTTGGCGCACTTCGTCAGTAACTTAGGAATAAAAAGGGGTAATTGTGTCATTAATAAAAAAAACTTAACTAATTAATTTTAATTAAATAATTAATAATTGTAATAAAAAAGAGTCAGCTCAAAGTCAACGATCAACGCCTTTACATTGAAGTTTGGACCAAAAGTACTTGACTTTGAAAGTAGGGATCAAAATTGTAGATTTGTAAGGCTCCGTTTGATTAGAAAAATTTGGGGGACTAGACAGGACAAAAAAAATTGTATCTTGTTTAATTTCCTAAATAAATATGGTACATAACAAAAAAGAAATCAGAGGACGGAACAATTTGTCCAACAAAACAAGTATACAAAAGACAAATTTATCCTTACTATTTTTCGCACAACTCTCTCATTCTCTTTGCAGGCACGCACACGATTGTATGTTTCTGCAATCTCACCTTTCTTGAACGAAAAATAACACATTGTTGTTGTTGTTCTTCTTCTATTTATTCACATATATTCTACACTCCACAATCGTGCTTTCCTCCTCTCTATTCATATATTTTTTTCTCTAGGCTTTCGTGGAGGCTACGAAAACTTGATTCACGTTTGAGAGTCCTACAATCTTCTGTTTTATTCTATATTTGTTAAGGTTCCATTTTGTATCAAACTAATGAATTTCTTATCTTTAAAGCATTTTTTAATTTAAATTTCTAGAAAAACGAAATTATTTTACAACGTTTTCACAAATACAATCATATTGATTATGCAATGAGGATTGATTTTCTAATTTTGTACTCTTTGGCTCCCTTTGTTGTAATTATTCATCAAATCTTTATATCCACTAAAAGGTTTTGTTCTTATATTAGGTGTCCCATTTTTTAAATGGTAACCTTGTAATAATGTAATCCTCCATTATTTTTTTTATGGAATAATTCTCCATTAATTATTTTAATGGAAATAAGTTACAATCTAATTACAATAAATTTAAAAGGATAATTTTATAAATTTATCTGTTGGTGCATCAAACAATATACGAAATAAAAAGCTGTCATGTGAGATGAATAATTGTCCTGTCCTAATCTCATTGTCTTGTATCACATGAAAAAAAAATGGAGCCTAAGTGTTTGTTGTTGTTGTTGTGTTTGTAAGTTATTAGTATAAAATTCATGAGCTTAGAGTAGTCTAAATCTTAGTAGTTTGCACCTGAGATCAGGTATAAAAAATTGGACTGACATGGCCGGTTGGACCAGGAATTAGTGGTTGATCTGATTTGGTTTTGATGTTGGATCGATTACACAATTGGATCAATTTTATCTAGTGTGACCCAGCTGGATTTACGATTAAACCATTAACCCCACTACTAACCTGGTCCGAATTACTTTAAAAAAAAGTGCCACAAAACGACGTCTTTTTGCCTCAGCCGAAAATAGAAACAACCCTCTCATTCGTCACTTCTTCTCCTTGCCTCCTGTTAGTTCATCGTTGCCCTACATCACATTCGTCTCCCACAGTCCCACTCTCCCTTCTTCGTGCTCGTTGCCAATCGTGCTGCCCTCGACACGGTGCCCTCCGTTCTGCTGTTCCTGCTCGCGTGTGCACCCTCCGCCATGTTCTCCCTTCGTCGCGCTTGCCCTCCATGGCTCTACCACGTTTTGTCTCCGCTCCCCCAACGCTCTCCCTCCAACACGTTCTATCTCTGTCGTGCCTCGCCATGCCAAGCCTTGCCCTCTGACCACCAAGCACAACCCTTTGCCACGCCTCAGCTAATTTATTTGAAGTTGTGTATCAATGTATCAGTGTTTAGTGTGTCTCTGTTGTTTCTAATCTTGATCTTGTTGAGTTTGTTGTTCTATGTGAGTCTGGTGTTCTCTGTTTAATATGAGTAGTTATTGTTATTTTGTTTGTGATTGTTATAGAGAATTAAAGATGACATCTAATGAAGTAGTTATGGTTTGTAAGCTTTATTATATGATTTTGATGTTTGAGTTTGAATTCATTTGAAGTCTATGTTATGAGATTTTGTGTAATTATATAAATTTCTAAATAAATATTTTTTAGGACATTTTCAAATCTTGAGAGTTGAGATAAGTATAAAAATTATATTTTTTTTAATACAAACCGGATCATGCATTGGTTCGACCATTAACCCAGTACCTCCTCACCGGTTTGGTTTTTAAAACCTTGCTTGAGACTAGTTATTTTATAATCAATAGTATCTGTGGGAAGGATCAAACACTTTAGAACTTAGTTAGAGTTAAAGTGGTCAATTAAAGAGCACAATTCCTATCTCTTAAAATGATTCAAGTTCTAAAATAATCAGATTGAGATATTTAGACTCAATAATCTCTAAATTTTATTCTTGTACTTCTAGTATATCTAAGTTAAATTACAAACACACCAAATGTTGTTGTAACAATTTCTATTGTTTGCTTTGTTAGCTTTATCCTCTAAATTAATTGTTACAACTATTTCTAATATTTTAATATAATTATCTTGTTTCTAAATTTATTTGGGTTCTTTGTTGTTTTTCCTTGGTCTCTGTATGCTTATCATTGGATTTGGATTTGGGGTTTGAGGGTGAGTAATTTTGTTTTGGGTTAAATGGAAAAAAAAAGAAGTGAAATGGCTCTATTTCGGGGTTGAGGTGTTTCGACTCTATTTTGGGGGTGATCAATAAATTTTGGTCTTCATGATACATGATATTGCAGATGGCTTAATAGAGCAAGCACACAAAATTTATTTAATTTAAAACTTGATTATGATTGGTTTTGTTAACTGTAGTTTTTCCTTGTATCTATATGATTGAAACAACAGTTGCATTCAAAACTTGATTGTTATCTGTTTTGCTTGTTTGTTCTGTTTCCCCTTATTTTACATGTGTGGCATCAAATATAAGACCACTGAAGCTTTACAAAAAGCATATCAAAAGGAAACATAGATACTGAGAAGGCAACAACAATAAGAATATATACTTTAAATTATAGTTATTAGTGTTTAGACAAAAAAAAGAAGATAATAGTTACCTATTGTATGCCAACTTCAAGCTTCAGGTAAACTCTTATTACATTCTCACTCTCAACTCTCTCAATACTCACTATCGTATTCTTTCTATCTTTGTCCCCAAAATTCCTCCTCCAATCTCTCTGTTCCCCCCCCCCCCCCCCCCCCGCCTCGTTTCTCTGATGGAGCCATCTCAATTCATTTTTTATTATTTTTTTGAAATGCTTTATTGACTTTGGTGATGTGTTTGCAAGAGAAGTTGGAAAATTGTGGCATTCGTGTAGGGGAGGCTTGAAAATGGTGACTTTCTTGTTGAAAAATTTGAAAATGGAGGAAGGCCTAGGAGGGTGTAGGTTGTAGTGTTGTAGAGTAGGAGGCAGTAGGATACACTACCTGGGAATTTTGACCATGGAGGAAGGTGTAGGTGGTGCTATAGGGTGCTGCAGAGTAGGAAATAAAGAACTCTCTCTTTGCTGTGCAAGTTGTCAAGTGGTGTGAATGTGGTACAATCTTGGAGACAACAGCTGCTTGATGTTGTAGGACATCAATTTGAAATTCTCTTTTTTTTTTTTGTAAGGCTGAATTGCAATTGTAATGCTTTGCTTCCTTTTTGTTTTCTACTGAATTTTGTATTGGCTGTGTTGCAACTTTCCTTTGCTAAATTTGGTGTGTTGAATTTTTTTGTATTGACCTTGTAACAATCATCAATTCCACTTGCATAAAATATATAAAAAAAGGTTTCTTGTCCAACATATTATTTTTATTCTATTCTACTTCTTTCTTTCTTTCTTTTTTATTATTTTAAATGTGGAATAACACAAATTGGGAAATTTTAACAATTATAGTAAAAATAAAACAGAGTGAGACAAAATAAAATTAATCAAGTCAGAAAAAATTGGGTGTTGATAGTTGCCCCTCTTTACTTAGATTTTGCCAAATTTCATGTTATTGTTAAAATATAAGTAAAGAAAAGAAAACCCAATTTTGTTCAGGGACTTAGATGGTATAGGAACTCTCAGAATAATGAAAACAAAGATTGTGTAAATACCCTGTATGTAGTGAGTATGAATACCCGAGATGTTCAAGGTTTGGATACCCTATATGCGGTGGGTGTGAATACCCAAGATGTAAAAGCAATGGGTGCGAGGAATCGGAACATAAAAGCAATGGGTGCAGGGACTCGGAACATAAAAGCAATGGTTGTGGGGACCCAGAATGTAAAAACAATGGGCACGAGGACTTGGAATGAAAAAGTAGTGGGCGTGAGGACCCAGAATGTAAAATCTATGGGCGCAAGGACTCGAAACATAAAAGCAATGGGCGCAGGGACTTGAAATGTAAAAATAGTGAGCGTGGGGTCCTAGAATGAAAATGTAGTGGGTGTGGGGACCTAGAATGTAAAAGCTATGAGCACGGGGACCCAAAACATAAAAGTAATGGGTGCGGGGACTCAGAATGTAATAACTATGGGTGCGTGGACTCGGAACATAAAAGCAATGGGCACAGGGACCAAGAACCTAAAAGCTAAAATACATAAGAGCACACTAGAAAGGGGGGAGGGGGGATTTGAATAGTGGGTTAGAAAACTTTTCACAAAGAATATTAGTTCGCAAGTTGCCTTTAGAGATATATGAAAGTTTAAATAAGCAAATATATCCTTTCAAGGCAAAGCTTTTAGAAACCATTTGAAAGTGCACAGTGTGTAAGATGAACAAATTTAAACACAAGACAACAAAGGTAGAAAACTTTTTTTATATTGGTTCACTCAAATTGAGCTATGTCCAGTTCTCCTTTAACAACCGTTAAAGGGTTCCACTATAATCAACTAATTACAAAACAAGTATTCTTCATTGCCACTCATAGCTACAAGTATTCTCTATGCCACTACTGATAACTAGTATTCTAAACAACTACTGGTTACAAGTATAAATTTCCCCCTGAGATTATACTTCCCAAGTATTCTTTGATCACTAAGCCACTCTTGGCATTCCATTCAAATACAGAATATGATTCAAATAGCTCTCAAAGAGAGGATATGAAAATAGATTTGAGTCTAAAGGAGTTTTTCTTTTCTCTAAGCTCTCTTTTCTCATAAGTATTGGCTTTTCTTGCTTTTGCTTGTGCTTGCTCGTTCAAATTAGTTTGGCTTGGATTCATTTTTACTTCTCGTTGCATGGAGGCATCTATTTATAGTAGAGGTTCGTGAATTTGAATGTTGGAGAAGAAAGGTTTTCGTTGTCTCATATTAGAGTGTTGAAGTTGCTTTAGCTAAGCTTGATTTGATAGGAACAGGTTCCTATCTTGTCATAGCTTGCTTTTAGCTTTAGGCGTGCTTCTCAAAGCTAATTAGCCTTTTGTTGTACCTGCATAACTTCACACTATTCGAGACATGCAAGCAGTCATACGAGGAATAAAAGAAGGTTATTTAGAATATCTTCCTTTCTTTCTATAATAGACAGTGTTCTTAAAGTCAAGAGATGATAACTAATCACATATTCCTTAGCACGTGAATCAGCTCATGGTCTGGTCCAACACAGACATGGTCTGGTCTAACTATGCATGGTTTGGTTCAACTATCACATAGTCTGGTCCTAGTTCCATACATGGTCTGGTTCAACACTTATGCATAGTTTAGTCCATGACTTATATCATCTGGTCCAAGACTTCACATAGTCTGTTCCAAGACTATTACATGGTCTAGTCTGAGACTTTGCGTAGTCTATTCCAAGACTACTACATGGTTTGTTCTAAGACCTATACCATTTGTTCTAATGACCTTCACATGGTCTGTTCCGATACATAACTTAGTCCAATTAGAAGCACTTTGGATGTTTGATATATTATTAAGGTGTAATCAAACAGTAAAAGTAATAGAGGGAGATGGAGAGATTATACCATTGTCTGTGTTCATTTTGATTCCCTGAAATTACTCAATTTCAAATCATTAGTTGATCACATATTATCACATTTGTTATCATCAAAACCCATCAAAGGATTAGGGGCTAGACATCATCCAATGTCTTGGTTCTAACAATCTTCACCTTTTTGATGATGACAACACATGTTATAATTTTGATTAACAGACAATAAATTACAGAGAATAATATATCAGAGTACAGATTATTTCATGTCAATTATTTATGTGCAGTTATAAACATGATGAACTCCCCCTAAGTCTATCATGCATATGTAAATGACTGTTCAAAGCATGAAATAATTAAAGAGGATAACAGTAGACAATATATGAAAGTAAAGGAAATTAGTGAACTAATCATTGTTTTATTAATAAGCATTGTCTGGGTCAAAAATTTTCTATATATCTCTTTCTCCCCCTTTTTCATCAACAAAAAGAATGAAGAGAAGAGTAGAAAATGCCATCACAGTCAAGGTTGAGAAGGCGGGGTTGACTATTTAGAAGATGATTCTCTAACTTTTGATGGAGCAATTGATGTAGGAGGATCTTATGTTGGCGGTGGCGGTGGTGTTGGAGGTGCAGCAATTGGTGGAGCTAGAAGAGCAACAAGAGATACATTGAATGCAATAGTTACTTCCTTGATAATGCTGGCTCAATGCTCTTCCATCTTGGCATCAATCCGGGCAGCAATTTTAGATTCCAACTTGGCTTCCAGCTTAGCTTCCAATGCAGTTTCAAGAGCAACCAAGTCAATTTGAGGGTTTGACTAGGTTGCAACATTTAGTGGCACAGCTGCAATTGGGGTGCTTGACTGGGATTGTGTAGACACCAAATCTGTACACTCTTGGGTTGGATGTGATTCTGCAAACTTTTCATCCAAGTTTATAGCTTGCGCTGTAGGAAGTGCAGCAGCCTAAGCTGCCTCAGCCTCTTGCTTCAGGCAGGGCTAACTCCCTGAGCCTTCTTTCTTCAGCTTCCTTGACCTCCTTCTCCTTGGCTAAAGCTTGGAGTCTCCTTTCCTCTTCTTGAGTTGCTAGCATAACTTTGAGTTTGGTAGCTTCTTCTAATTGTCTAGCTTCTTCAGTTGCTTCAACAGCAGCTGCTATCAATGCTTGTGCAACCTTGTATTCAACAAAATGATCAACAAGCATCTGTTTAGCTTGAGCCTTGTCTTTAGGTGTATGTGGAGTCAGCAATGTGGGAATAGCTAGTGTTTGACACGTGAATGAAGCTGCTGGAGGAAGAAGTGCCTTCACCAACAGTTTCAATCTTCTCTTTTTCATCATGGGAGAGATTGGATGAACCTATGGTGTGGAGCATGCTATATATCACGTTTTGCTAGTAGATGCCAACATCAGATTTTGTGTTCTCTTTAGGAAATGCATGCTTTTGTTGAGGAAGATGCTCAATGTCAAGAATGTTCTGTTGAAGATTGTCTGCTTTCATAATCTGCTTCCCCTTCAGCTTGTTGGGGTTGACAGTTTGTAGCCTGGGTACTATACAGTCTAGAGCGACGCGTATATTAGTTTCTTCTCGGATGTGTAGGCTTGGAGGATACAACTGTCTGGCCAGTGAACTTTGAAACTTCAGCAAACATAAGGCTCTGCATTCTGCACAATTGGCCTTGAAAGTTGGACAACTTGGAGAAACCCCTCGTGTAATTAACCAAAAGGGTTTGACTAAGACTCTTGGTCTCGAAAGTCTTCATAGTGCATCACGATGCATTGTGCGGACTGTGGCAGCCAACTTTGCTTATCTTCCACTGTCATAGGCTCTGGCACAACTGGTTTAGTAGAGAAGTAGTCCAATCTCTCTCTTACACACATGTACTAGTGTGCAATCTCATGTACCAATTGACGCATGAGAAGGATGGTAGAGGCATATTCTTCCTCTTGCAATCTTCTTGCAAGGTCAGCATCATCTTCTACATCTTGTAGAAGGGTTGTATTACGAAGTGGCCTTTGAAAGGGAATAATAACTTGGTTTATCTGTAGAGGAGGGAGCTTGATCACTTGTGCTACCCTTGGTTCCTCAGTTGTTTGCTCTGCTGATGGCTCAATTTGAGTCTCTTCTTTGTATGCTGCAGACTCAACATTTTCTCCCACATAATACAACGAGAATCTCTGCATCATCTTCTGATGCCATGAGCCAGTTGGAGGAGGTGGAGGAGGAGTGTCTTCTCTGAAGCATGAGAGCTTGTTGGTTCCATCAATGTTGAATGGTTTGTTGTTCTAGGATGGAGTAAAAGATGCTTTAGGAGAGGATGTGATGATTTGCTCCTCTTGATCAAATCTAGACAAGATGTTGACAGACTTAGTGTGGTGATAGGAAACCATTGCGTCTGTCATCTCAAGTATGGTGATAAGTGAGGGGGATTGGTATGGTGGGATGGTAGTGTTTGATGTAGTTTGTGGTAAGGTTGCTGGAGCAACAGTTCAAGTTGATGGTCTAGATTGTGTTGTAGACTGAATAGTGAGTTCAGTCTGTTGTGTGATTATCTATCTAGTGGGGGTAGACATAAGATTTTCTTCTGTTTGAACAATGAGTTCAGACAGTGGCCTTTGCTTGGTCTATGCATGGGCATAAGACTATGCAACTATTGTTTGATTTTCTATGGTCTGTGTAGGTGACATAGATGATAGAGGTTCAATAGACAATGCGTCTGTTATGGCTTCTGTTTGGGCTAGAGGGGGTGTTGTCTGAGGAATGTTCTTCTTTAAACGCTTATGGGTGGATCGTGGATAAGTGGGAAGAGTGAAGGTAGAAGATGGGATACCTGGATTGGTGAAAGAGGGATTGGATGCCAACCCAGGCATATCGTCTTCCAACACGACTTTCCAATATTTGCTATGTCCTCCAAAGACATTAAAGGTTCATCAGACGGTCTAGCAACACCTTTGCCTTTCTGTTGAGCCTTGGTCTTGATCCTTACTGTGGGTGGTCTAGCATAGAGCTAGCATCATCAAGGAAATGACAATTGCCTTCAATACCTCCATAGTTGCTACTCTTAATCCACGACCTACTACTACTCAAGCTCCAACATCGCCACCAGAAGATCCTTCTTCTACAAATGCTCCATGAGAAGCTAGAGAATCCTCAACCAAGCAGTCAACCCCACCTTCCAACCCATGACTGTGATGGCATTTTCTAATCCATCCTCCACTCTTTTTGTTAATGACAAAGGGGGAGAGAATTTTGGAAGTATAAAGTTTCCAGACAATGCTTGAGTTTCTTTAATGAAAATAGTGATTGGTTCACTAATTTTTACTCAATTCAATTATTGTCTATTATTATCCACCTTAATTATTTCATGTCATTATCTGTCATATGCATATGCATGATAGACTCAGGGTGAGTTCATCATGTTAATAACTGTACATATTTATTTGACATGAAATAATTTACACTCTGATATATAAATGTCTGTGATTTATTGTCTGTTAATCAAAATTATAACATATGTTGTGGTAGAATTCTTTTGGCAAGTGTACCAAATTTGTCAAGTAATACAACAGACAAAGTTCGAGGATCGTATCCACAAAGATTTGCTAGTATTAAACTATCAATCTAATATTATATCTAAGCGAATATTAATTTGATGAAGATAAAGATAAAGATAATGTGCAAAATAAAAAGTAATCAATAAACTAAGATTAAGATAAAAGATGTGATTTAAATTTAAAAAGATAAAAGATAAGATTTGTAATCAAGAGTAAAAAAAATGTTGGGGCATTGGTTGCACTAGACTTCCGATCAATGTAATTGTATAGATTTTCTCTATTCAAAATTCATACACATTGTTCCCTAACCTATAATGATACTTTAGTCGTGATGTCTCACATGAAAAAGTCTAAGTTGCTTAACTTAAATCCTAATTCCTTAGCAAGTCAAGCTAAGCAACTTGGTGAAGAACGGAGGTTCATGAAAAGGCTAATAGACACTACTCTATGTCTAGCAATAGAGTCTATTAGGGACCTCTTACAGTTTGTAGTTTAAAAGTATTTTCCAATAACAATTAAAGCTATAAACACATGCAATTATAGTAGGCCTAACTATAAAATAAGAATTTAAGAGTAGAAAGAAGAACAAACAATGGAATAACACATTGTTTCCTAACCTATAATGATACTTTAACTGTGATGTCTCACATGAAAAAGTCTAAGTTGCTTAACTCAACTCCTAATTCCTTAGCAAGTCAAGCTAAACAACTTGATGAAGAGTGGAGGTTCATGAAAAGCCTAATAGACGCTAACCTATGTCTAGCAATAGAGTCTATTAGGAACCTTTTTCAGTTTATAGTTTAAAAGTATTTTCCAATAATGATTAAAGCTATAAAACATGCAATTATAGTAGGCCTAACTATAAAACAAGAATTTAAGAGTAGAAAGAAGAACAAACAATGGAATAAAACTGAATAGATATATAGATGAATTACATGAAGAGTCGTCTAGTTCACCAAACCCCCAACAATGAGAAAATTAGCTCCCTATAGACATGAGGAACGAAAAAGAAATTAAAGAAAAAGTGTTTGGTGTTTGGAAGAATAAAACAATTTCACTCTTAAGCTCCAGCCTTCAGTAGCGTAGAACACTCTCTTCCCAAGTGTGTCAATCCTATGAGTAACAACAACGGTTATCATGTTGTCATCATCAAATGTCTGACCCCTAATACTTTGATGATGTCTAACCCCTAATACTTTGATAAGTTTTGTAACAAATGTGATAATATTTGATCAACTAATGATTTCAGACTAAGTGATTTCAGTAAATCAAAGTGAGAACAAACAATGGTATAATCACTCAAACTCTTACTTACGTCTTAACTGTCTAATTACTCGTAACAATTAATCAAGCAATATAATTTCTTCTAATCGGACTAAAATAAGCTCTGGAATAGACCTTGCTAAGTTCATAAGATCAGACGGTACAATCTTGGAAAGACTCATGCAAAGTCTAAGACCAGAGCATACAACAGTCTCGAACAGACTATGTGAAGTCTTGGGACAGACAACACAAGTTTAGGACTAGACTATGCATATGTACTAGACTAGACCATGTATGGAACATAGTCAGACAATGCATAGTCAAGAAACGCAATGATTAAGTCAGGCTAGACAATGTCTGAAGCTATGCCAAACGATGTCTAAAGCTAGGCCAGACCATGTCTTTCATTCCAGACCATGCCTAGTCAGATTAGACTATGTTTGTTAAGCCAGACGCTGTTTGTGCAGGAACAAACCATGGTTAGTCATATCAGACTATGTTTGTTAAGGCAGACACTATCTGTGCAGGAACAAACCATGGTTAGTCAGACTAGATTGTGTTTGTTAAGCCAGATGCTTTCTGTGTAGGAACAAAACTTGATCTGTCATATGTGCTTTATAATTAATTCTTTACACAAATAAAGGCACTGTTGTTATAGAAAGAAAGGGAGATACTTTTTTATCTTACTTTCTTCTATTCCTCGTATTTGCTTGCATGTCTCGAATTGTGTGAAGTGTGTAGGTACAACCAAAAGACTAATCAGCATTGAGATGTACACCTTAAGCTAAAACCCAACTGTGACAAAGATAGAAACCTGCTCCAGTCACATCAAGCACAATCAAAGCAACTTCAACACTCTTTTGTGAGACAATGAAAACCTATCTTCTCCAACGTTCAAATCCATGAAGCTCACTATATAAAGACACTTCCATGCAACAAGAAGAAAAAGGATGATAGATGATGAAATGCTAATGAACTGAAACAAACTCATTCAAAGCAATTTGTACAGCAAGCAAAGCACTTTGAGAAAAACCCAGTGAGAGACACGAGCTGAGAGAAAAGAGAATACCCATCCTCTACAAGCTCACACAGATTCAACACTTGTTCATATCCTCTCTCTGAGAGTTATCTGAATCTTATACATTTTTGTATAGAAAGCCAGGAGTGGCTTAGTGATAAAAGAATACTTGGGAAGTATAGTCTCAGGGGGAGATTCATACTTGTAACTAGAAGTGGTTTAGAATACTTATAGCCAGTAGTGGCATAGAGAATACTTGTAGCTAGAAGTGGCAATGAAGAATACTTGTTTTGTAATTAGTTGATTATAATGGAACCCTTTAATAGTTGTTAAAGGAGAACTAGACGTAGCTCAGGTTGAGTGAACTAGTATAAAACCAAGCTTTCACTTGCTATCTTGTGATTACATATATTCATCTTGTCTATTGTGCTCTTTTGGAAAGGTTTTCTAAACTTTGCTTTGCAAGGATATATTTGCTGGTTTAAACTTACATATATCCAAGAAAACAATTTGTGATAAATTTATTTTGAAGTTCATCGTGAGATACAATGTAATTGCCCTGATTTTGAGAATTAGGACTAGCAGAGTTGGGTTTTTCCTAATTCTATACTTGTGTGTTAATTATTTTAAAAGTTTGATTGTATTTCCTTAAACTAAATAAAACAAGATTTCTAACCATGTATCACAATATATTTTAAGAGTTTAATTGATAATTTTAAAATGCAACATTTTATGAAGTAGAGAAACAAAGCCCTATTTTTATAAAGCTGAAATAGGGCAGTGTTTAAGAAATTTATAGGGGATGATAGAGAAAATTTTTTAAACTAATTATATCTTGTTTTAAAGATAATTATGTTATCTTTAATTGGTAAAAAGTTTCATGTATTTTGGATTTTAGAAGGCTTATAAAAGTATAAATCATTGGACCAAGGTCTGATGACAATTAAATCTGTCTTGACTTCACCACAAGTATTCATGTGTAAAGTGATTTCTATTTGTAATTTTATTAAGCTAAAGTGTTTATATGTGTGAATTGGGAATGATATCAATTTTTTTGAATCTTTGAAATGTTGAACCCTAGGTCAATGATTTAATATGATGGGCATGTTACATATTGTGTGAGCGGTTAATATGATGTGAAATTGTCACGAGCCCAGAAATTGTGTTAGGCTTGTTGGTGTGAAATTGTGTGATGACTGATGTGTAGTAGTCACAAGAACTTGAATAGAAATTCTTATGATATATGTATGTATATAAATATATTTATAGATATATAAATATGAATTTGTGTAAGGGTTAATATGATGCATCAAATGTGTGTGCGAAAACATGAGTACGTGGTGATAATGACCGTGTGACATGAGACACGGGCATGTGGACATGAGTATGCAGTGGAACGCTAGAAAGGCGAGATGCAGAACATCGTATAGGGTCGTAGTTGGGTTTTTGTTAAAATTGAGGGACATGGGCGATTGGCAGTGTCCACACCGAGGGTGTGGGAGGACAAGGTCCTCAAATTATTATGTTTTTGGGTCGAGAGTGGGTCTTAGGCTCATTTGCCAAGTCATCGTCGTCTGTACCATGTGTAACAAAAACCCTACAGTGACGGAGAGCACAATATCCTAGTGGGGAACGTGTTGAGGTGTTGATCCTCCAGAGGTTGGATGATGACAAATTGGTACCTGGGAAATAATTGCATGAATCCAATGATCCTTGGGGGTGCGGCGCTAGGTTGGACAAGTTAGGCCCATTCTAGACTTAGCGACCCTAACTACATGCGAGACATTTTCAGTTGGTGAGAGCCTTACCATTGTACCATGGCAAAAGGTGTACTCCCTTCAGTCATCCTTAAATCCTCAAAATGCGTAAGACTACTAAGTTCTAGGAGTTCCGGTGGCAGCTAGCTAGTAAATGATGTATTTCAGAGGCTGACTTTAGACATGTTTAGGATGCGAGTGGGATCTGGTAGACAACCACTGTGTTATGGTTGATATGTATTTGTGTGTGACCTTGAATAGTCTTGTTATGTGTTGTTTTGACGAATCAAGAAGGATTCACCCTTACGTTTAACTGTAGGTTCAAATGGCACCCCCTGCAGGGATAGTGAAGATCTCGTCGTCCTCATCTCCGACACCAAGACCATCATCATCATCACCTTATGTTGTTGCATATCTATTGGGTATAATTATATGTATAAGTTGGGTTATAGAGGTGACTGCTTTGAATCTAGGTTTCATTTCACGTACTTGGGTGGGTAGGCCTAGATTCATATATACATTTTGTCTATTATGTCTATTTTATTTTATCCTTTGAAGTGTATGCTTATTTATTCTTTCGAGATAAGGATTCATATTTTAAATCGGACGCAACGCTTTTTCATAATATTTTATCCATTTTTTTAGAAATAAAGGAAAGTATTTAAAAGTTTTAAAATTTTCGTAAATTCCTATCATTTTTATAAATTTATTATGTCCTCATAAGAGTTTTATGCAAATAAATTAATTACTTTTTTTGTAATTATAATCAATGGTTTAATTTCAAAATTATAATTTAGGGTATTAAACTCCCTTTTTTATTCCATCGTAACTTTATGAGTTGAAGCTAGGTCTTCATTTAATTGTTTCTCACTTTGGGCCTTGCTTTCATACTCAGCAACCACCCATTTCAACTGTTGCTTCAAGTCATCTCCGAGTACTTTTCTTAGTTATCTTGGATTCTTCATATGCCCTCTTCCATTGCAAAGCATCAACCCTGGCTTCATCCCGCTCTCTTCTTTGTATTGCTAGCTCAGTGTTAGCAGCATCTAAACAACTTTTTGTATTCATTCTTCTCTTCTTCTACCCTAACCCTCTTATTAGCTTGTACGACAGATTGCATCCCTTGCATACTCTCTCTTTGTGCTGCCTAGCATTCTTAATGAGCTTTTGCCAATTCCTTCTTCAAACGTTATTTTTCTTATTTAGATTATGCCAATGATATCTTTAGTCCTTCTATTTCCTCTGGACTTATGAGGGGTTCCTTTGACATGTCTTCAACAATCAGAGCTGAACCCTTGAAGAGTAACTAGATCTCTTGAACCCTTTCCTCCAACCATTGGCTATAGCTTTTGCCTGTCACCCAACTTCTATTGCGTAGCCATTCTTATTTTTGAACAACTTGATTCTAGGCCTACCTGACCTTACAAAGCATTCCCAAATCTTGATTTAGTTCATAGACAACAAAAGGAGTCACTGCCCCTTCAGTTTGAGGATTTTTTTTATCTGATAGACAAATTGTCTTAAAGCCAAAATCGGATTGTAATTGATGCAGCCTTTGGTTCCCATAAGTGGTACATTAGGGAAGTCCCCACAATGAAGGATTATGTCAATTCTTTCTAGAGCTTTTAAGCACCAAGATATTGTCCTCCTGTTAAGATTTATAATGTCATGAGCCCAATCATGTTTGTTTCTAATCCCTACCCAGCTGACCTTCATGTGAGTTGTGAACCATATGTACAACACGTGCAAGCAACAAATGATGATTCCGTTTTCTTTTCGTGGCGCAGGCTAAGGGCGTGATATGTATCTACTAGGATGGCTGACATTGTATTTTTACCTCTATGGTTATAGGCCAAAAAGACATCGTTTGCTACAAAATCTATAAAATGTTCAACACTAGGGAAAAGAACAATCCCATAAATGATGAGAGCAAATATATCTATGAACACATCCCATTGATCATTTTTTGCCAAATGTTGTGCATGTTCCTCTAAAAGCTTCCTTGGGAAACCATCAATACCCCCCTAACCCCTTTTGTTTCTTTCTTTCTTGCTAATGTCCTCACATCAAGCTTCAAGGCTGTAGCAATTATTTCTAATGAAGGATAATTCCCCATGTATAAATAAGGCCCTTCACTCCCTAGAGGATACCCCAATATCTGTTCAAACTCTTCTAGTGTCGGGGCTAATTGGAAGTCTTGAAAAGTGAAGCACCTTAAAGGAGGATCATAGAATTGTGCCAAGGCAAAGAGGGCACATTCTTGCACATTTACTTCTAGCAAGTCAAGAATGTTTTCATATTTCTTAACAAAAGTTTGACACTTGATGACTTTTAACTTATTACCGAGGCCCTTCAAACTCTTCACATAAGGGATTTTAACTTTTAATTGCAAAGTCTTCCTTAAGTTTGATCCCATGTTTCTTTGAAAAAGTGTTCAAACGAGATTTCATGCCCTTATGATTCCTTACAATCTAAAAATGAATACCATGAGGGTTTTATCCTTTTCCTCATAGATGGCAAAATTGCATGATGCTTGTTTTTTAGGCTTAATTGCAATTTTCATCCCTTTGGTTTTCTGAAATGGTGATTTTCATCCCCCAGTTTTAAAAGTGAACAATTGGGTCCTCCTAGTTTCAAAAATGCACAAATTTGATCCCTCCATCTATTTTAAAAGAGTTGACCGTTAGTTTTAATGTTGACTTTGTCTACTTAATATTTTTGAATTAACAATAATGACCCATATTTTTTTTGAATTAATAATAATGGCCCAACACTCTTCTCCTCCTCTCCAGAATCCTAATTTTTTCCCTGTTCTGAAGTTTTCTCTCCTCTTCTCCTCCAAGACCCAACGACCCCGCATCCCTTCTCCTCTCCTCTTTTCCTCCCTTTCAGTGTTCATTGCGTGAGCCATCGATGTTGAAGGAGAAGGTGTCACGGAGGTAACATGAGGCGAGGTCACACGTCGCAGAAGTCTCGTAGTGGTCACACGAAGGAATGGTAAGTCTTTTCTGTTTCCACAATCATATTTTGAATATATCATTAATATTTAGGATTTGTTCAAGAAAAAAAATTAATAACTAGGATACTAATAATTTCCTAGATAGTAGGCCTAAGGCAATTGTCTCATTTGCCTTGCAGTTCACACGATCTTGTAGTTTGGGTACATAGCTTAAATTAGTAAAATACTTTTTTTTTTAAAAAGTTATTTTTTATAATCTAAAAATTTACAACTCTTGAATATTTATTAACAATTTATTTTGTTTTCTTTCAATTATTTTACAATCTTTTATCATCCAAAAGTTGGTATTTTTTTGTATCTGAATTAAATTAATTATTTTCAAATCACTTCAACAAATTTATCTAAATAAAAATCCATTATAACACTAACTCTCTCAAATGCTTCCCATTTCCATTTCTAAAAAAAATAAAATTGGTTGATTCATTTCTCCCATTCTTTTTTTCTTCAATCACTTTAATTTTTGTTGTCAATGCAAATTTAATTAAAAAAAATTAAATTCAATGCTTGTCAATTTATATGGCTTCGTAATTCGTGTAACAATATTAAACTATTCGTTCACTCATTTTCTCTCCAATTCGGACGGATTGATTTTTTTAGTGGCGTCTACATCTTTTTTCTTTTCTTTCTAGCTTTCTTGTTAACAAGGTTGTGTGAACGGCAAGGCAAATGAGACAATTGTCTTAGGCCTACTATCTAGGAAATTATTAGTATCCTAGTTATTAATTTTTTTTTCTTGAACAAATCCTAAATATTAATTATATATTTAGAATTTGATTGTGGAAATGGAAAAGACTTACCATTCCTCCGCGTGACCACTGTGAGACTTTTGCGACATGCGACCTCCATGATACCTTCTCCTTCAACCTCGATGGCTCATGCAACGAACACTGAAAGGGAGGAGAAGAGGAGAGGAGAAAGGATGTGGGGTCGTTGGGTCTTGGAGGAGAAGAGGAGAGGAGACTTCAGAACAGTGAGGGAAAAATTTTAGGATTTTGGAGAGGAGAAGAGTGTTGGGCCATTATTATTAATTCAAAAAATATGGGTCATGATAGAGTGTATTTTAGCATAGTCTATAGTTGCATTTAGCATAGTCTAGACATGTTTTATACCTCATTTTGACCATTTTGGCTGAGTTTTGTGAGATTGGGTCATTTTAGGCCCAAGTGTCAAAAATTGCTATTTGTCATGTTTTATTGATGCTTTTGACATTGTCTCTTGTGAAGCCTATAACTTTTGACAAAGGTCTCCAATTTTTATGATTCTTGTCTTGTTTGAAAGATAAGGAGGACATATACAATTTCGTGTCTCACAAGAATTGGCTAATTCTTACGTTTAAGGGCTCAAATTTGGGATTCCATGTTACGGTCCTGCACTTATAATAATTTCGCGTTTTAGTTTGTAACTAGGGACCATTTTGGTAATTGTAATTGGTCAAGGTAGCTTTTATTTAGTGGGTTTAGATCTTGGGGGAACCACATTTTTGGCATTTTATTTTTAGCTTTTCCCCTTTTGCAAGACAACAATAACACTACACAACACTACTTATTTAATAAAAAATTCACCTTCGCTCTCCTCTCTCTCTTCTCCTTTCTCTTCCCTATCTCCTTCATAAATTTCGTGCAGCCCCTTGCAGCCACCATGAGGATCTTCATGGAGGGCTAAATCCCCTTTGCAACCCAAGAATCAGGTGCTTGTGGGTAAATATAAGTTCCTCTATTCTCAATTTTGAATTTTGCTCAAAAAAATCCTTTTCCCCCTTTTTCTAATTCTCAATTTCTTTGTTTAATATATGATAATGATTAGATTAGGGAATTGAAATCTGAATTTGGGTCAATTACAATCGATTGATTGTGATTTAATACAATACATGCTTAAATTTGGGAAAACTAGGAATGCGATAGTAATTTGGATTTTTTCGAATGAATTGTAAGGTGATTGCCTTAAATTTCGTATTGTTGGGAATTTCATGAGTATGAATTTGACTTATCCTTGTTGGAGCTGTGATTATTTCTCCATAACCATAGGTTCTTGAGTTGTATCTCTTTGATTCTGTTTTTGTTTATTGTTTAGAAAGTTGTTCTGTTGCTTTAATTTCTGAAAATCACACAAAATCCCCCTATTTTGAATTCAATGCAAGGTGTTTGATGAATTGTATCTTTGAGAAAATGACTTGAGTTAGCCTTATATTGCAAAATTTATTGGGGAACTTAGTTGCTTTTGACGGTGTCTTCGACGCGCTCCGTCAAAACTGGCGCTGTTGTTGGGGATACAATTTATCAGTTCCTTATTTCAATTCTTGTAACTAGTTTATGTTGGTTTTGAGTTTTAGTTTTTTATTCCATTTCAGTTTTTGCATTTTTGTTTCAGCCTTGTGCAATTTGGTGTGTTTTGATTTTGTGCAATTGTGCCATTCAGTTTCAATTTGCACATCCCTGTTTCAGCTTGTGCATTCTCTGTCTTAGTTTGCAATTTAGTTTCATTCACTTATGCAATTTTTGATTTTGTAGAGTAGTGCTATGTTTTGGTAGTTAATTCATATCACTAATTATGTTTCAAGTTTTCCTTGTCGGTTTTGTTCTCGCATTGTTGTAGGTACTTGAGGATTTGGAAAATTTTTCATTGACTTGGATTGGGCTGAATTTTGGTATCCAAGGTTTATCCCCCATTTTGAGCCAAGAGCAGTCCCCGCGGGAACTAGGTGAACATTAAAATTGCCAAGTTCCTTCTCTAAGTGCAGTTCATGAAGTCACCACTGATTCTGCTCACAAGCTAGAAAACAAGGTCTTAGAGCTTACTTCCCTTGTCAGACAACTAGCCATTGGCCAACAGTAGCAGGTTCAGGCAGTCAACCATCATGGGTGTGGCATTTGCACTTCAATAGAACACCCTACAAATGCATGTCCTATTCTTCAAGAGACTAAAGATGTTGCTGGAATCAACACTGGCCAACAGTATAGACCACCTCATCAAAAATATGATCCTTATTCTTCTACATACAATGAGGGATGGAAGGATCACCCTAACTTGAGATATGGTCCTGGTCTTGTGCGGCAACAACCACCATATGCAGGGCAACCCCAACAGAGATACCAATAGCCTAGTTTAGGTGGTAGATACCAGCCACCTCCATTGAGACAATAGCAAGCTCCTCCTATTCAAGAATCCCTTCCTTCTTGTAGGACCTTCATTGGAAGATTTGGTGAAGCAGATGGCCACAAGCTGAAATACACAAGAACACACTAGAAGGGGGGTTGAATAGTGGGTTTAAAACTTTTTCGTAAATACTATTAGTTCACAAGTTGCCTTCTTGGATATATGTTAGTTTAAATCAGCAAATATATCCTTGCAAGGCAAAGCTTAGAAAGTCTTTCCAAAAGAGCACAGTGAGTAAGATAAATATATGTAATCACAAGACAGCAGATGAGAGCTTGTTTTTATACTGGTTCACTCAACCTGAGCTACGTCCAGTTCTCCTTTAACAATTGTTAAAGGGTTCCACTATAATCAACTGATTACAAAACAAGTATTCTTCACTACCACTTCTGGCTACAAGTATTCTTTATGCCACTCCTGGCTACAAGTATTCTAAACCACTTCTAGTTATAAGTATGAATCTCCCCTTGAGATTATACTTCCCAAGTATTCTTTTATCACTAAGCCACTCCTGGCTTTCTATACAAATATGTATAAGATTCAGACAACTCTCAAAGAGAGGATATAAACAAATGTTGAATCTACGTGAGCTTGTAGAGGATGGATATTCTTTTTCTCTCAGCTCGTGTTTGAGACCTTGTCTCAGAATGCTTTCTCTAGCTGTCTAGATTGATTTTTGTTATTTTGTTCTCGTTCATTAGTCTTCTCGTTTCATGGAGGCATCCTTATAAAGTGAGCTTCATGAATTTGAACATTGGAGAAGACTTCTTTCTGTTGTCTCACACAATGGAGTGTTAAAGTAGCTTTGACTGTACTTGATGTGACAGGAGCAAGTTTTTGTCTCTGTTACAATTGTCTTTTAGTTAAAAGTGTACATTCCAATGCTGATTAGTTCTTTTGGATGTACCTACACACTTCACATAATATGAGACATATAAGCAATACGAGGAATTAAAGAAGGTAACATCAAAGAGAGTCTGCCTTTCTTTCTATTGTAGCAGTGCCTATATTTGAGTAAAGAATTAATTATAAAGCACATATTCCTCAGCACATATGATAGATTATGTTCTGTTCCTGCACAAACAAAGTTTGGCTTAACAGACATAGTCTAGTCTTAATTAAGTATGGTCTGTTCGTGCACAGACAACGTCTGGCTTAACAAACATTCTGAATTAGAAGACATGGTCTGTTCTAGCCTTAGACATCGTCTGGCTCAGCTTCAGACATCGTCTAGCATAACAAACACATTCTTAATTAAAAGACATGGTCTGTTCTAGCCTTAGACAATGTCTAGCTTAGCATTAGACACCGTCTGGCTTAGCATTAGACATCATCTAGCATTGCATCAGACATCGTCTGGCCTAGCCTTAGACATCGCCTAGCCTTGCATCGGACATTGTCTAGTTTGGCCTCAAACATTGTCTAGCCTTGCATCAGACATCGTCTAGTTTGGCCTTAGACATTGTCTGGCCTTGAGACTTTGCATGATCTATTAAGAGCTTATTTTAGTTTGTTTATAAGCAATTCTAGTGCTAGATTTAACCATTATAAGTTATTAGACAGTAAGAGCATAGGTTTTAAGTTGAGAGAATTTACCATTGTCTGTTCTTACTTTCATTTCCTGAAATCACTTAACTAAAATCATTAGTTGACCAAATATTATCACATTTGTTATCATTAAAATCTATCAAGGTATTAGGGGTTAGACATCATCAAATGTCTTGGTTCTAACACAAGCAACATTTAGTTCCAACAGAATGTGAGTGCAAGCATCCAGGATTTGCAGACTCAGATTGGCCACCATTGTGAACCACTTGCAGTCACAAGGCTCAAGCAATATTCCTTCCCAAGCAATCCCCCCTCCCAATCGAAATGTGAGGGCCATGACTTTGAGGGGAGGCAAGGAGCTGAAATCTCATGTAGTGGATTCAGGACCTCAAAAGACTAGTGATGATACTCTTACAACAAGCTCTCAGAAGCCAAGTGGTGTGGATGCAATTGTTCCACAAAAGACTCCTCTTCTACCTTTTCCATCCAGAGCGGCTCAACCCAAGAGATTGGAGCTAGATAGTGAGTTAATAGAGACCTTCAAAAAGGTTGAGATCAACATTCCTCTCCTTGATGCCATCAAGCAAATTCCGAAGTATGCAAAGTTTCTCAAGGAGTTGTGCACGTACAAAAGGAATCTGAGGAGTGACAAGCAAGTGAAGATGGGAAGAAATGGATCTACACTCATTCAAAGCACAAATGTTTCTTCAATTCTACAGTCTCCCATGCCTTAAAAGTGCAAGGATCCAGACACTTTCATCATCCCATGCCCCAAAGGCGATTGCACATTTGCAGATGCTATGCTGGATTTGGGTGCCTCAATCAATGTCATGCCTTCATCTGTGTACATATCATTGAAGCTTGGGGATTTGAAGCCAACCACTGTGGTCATTCAGTTGGAAAATTGAAGCATTGCACAGCCACTTGGAGTGTTGGAGGATGTGCTTGTCTAGGTCGACAAGTTGATTTTCCCTACAGACTTCTACATTTTGGACATGGAGGATGAGTCTTCCATTCATGGCTCCACTTTGATTCTGGGCAGACCCTTCTTGATGACAACTAGGACGAAGATTGACATGCATGTAGGAACACTCTCCATGGAGTTTAGTGATGATGTGAAGAAATGGATCTGCACTCATTCAGAGCACAAATGTTTCCGCCATTCTACAGTCTCCCATGCCTCAAGAAGTGCAAGGATCCAGGCACTTTCACCGTCCCATGCACCATAGGTGATTGCACATTTTCAAATGCTATGCTGGATTTGGGTGCCTCAATCAACGTCATGCCTTCATCTATGTACAGATCATTAAAGCTTGAGGATTTGAAGCCAACCACTGTGGTCATTCAATTGGCAAACCGGAGCATTGCGTAGCCACTTGGAGTCTTAGATGATGTGCTCGTCCAGGTTAACAAGTTGATTTTCCCTACAGACTTCTGCATTTTGGACATGGAGGATGAGTCTTCCATTCATAGGTCCACTTTGATTTTGGGTAGACCCTTCTTGATGACAGCTCGGACGAAGATTGACGTGCATGTAGGAACGCTCTCCATGGAGTTTGGTGATGATGTGGTGCAATTTAACATTTTTGATGCCATGAAGCACCCAATAGAGAACCATTCTCTTTTCTGTTTAGATGTGATTGATTATATGGTTGATAGCTGCATGGATTTTGCCATCTTATTTGAAGCAACTAGCTGAGTTTACTGATTTTGGTTGTGGCTGTAATGATGCGTTTGTTTATGCCATTTGTGCAGAGATCAAAGTTGCTATTGCTGCGAGTGTAGACTCAATAGTGGATGATAATGTTGCCATTCTAGATGTCGTGTTGGCTAATATCATGGTGGCTGCAAGCAAGCCCCCTTTGCCCTCCATTGTGCAATCACCAACCTTGGAGCTGAAGCCCTTGCTGGATCATCTGAAGTATGCCTATTTAGTGGCAAATGCCCAACTCCCTATGATCATTTCAAGCACTCTCCAGCCTGACCAAGAGGAGAAGTTGATGGCAGTCTTGAGAGATCATAGGAGAGCCATTGGGTGGACGCTAGCTGACCTCCCTGGAATTAATCCAACCATCTGCATGCACAGAATTTTGTTAGAGGAGGAATACAAGCCAGTGAGACAACCATAGAGACATCTCAATCCTACCATCCAGGATGTGGTAAAGAAAGAGGTCATGAAGTTGCTAGCGGCAGGGATCATTTATCCCATCTTAGATAGCAAGTGGGTTAGTCCTGTTTAGGTTGTCCCTAAGAAGTCTAGCATGACTATGGTGAAAAACCAGGACAATGAGTTGGTTCCGACTAGAGTGCAGAACAGTTGGAGAGTATGCATAGACTATAGGAGACTCAACCTGGCCACTTGTAAAGACCACTATCCTCTTCCATTCATTGATCAGGTCTTGGAGAGACTAGTAGGGAAGACCCACTATTGCTTCTTAGATGGATTTACAGGCTACATGCAGATTCACATTGCACCAGAGGACCAACACAAGACCACATTCACCTATCCATTTGGCACTTATGCCTACTCCAAGATGCCATTTGGCCTATGCAATGCCTCGGGCACCTTTTAGAGGTGCATGGAAAGCATTTTTTCTGATTTACTTAAGAGTTGCATGGAGGTGTTTATGGATGATTTTACTATTTATGGTTCTTCATTTTATACATGCTTAGAGAGCTTGGTTAGAGTTTTAAATAGGTGCCTTGAGACTAACCTTGTATTGAATTTTGAAAAATGTCATTTTATGGTATCTGAGGGGATAGTCTTGGGTCACCTAGTGTTTAGTAGAGGTCTTGAGGTTGATAAGGCCAAGATAGATGTCATTTCTTCTCCCCTTTACCCCGTGTCTGTGCGGGAAGTTCGTTCTTTTCTTGGACATGCAGGTTTCTATAGAAGGTTCATCCAGGAGTTCAACAAAACTGCCTTGCCCCTGTCCAACTTGCTTAAGAAGGATGTGGAGTTTCTCTTTGACCAGTCATGTCAGGATGCTTTCCTGAATCTGAAGAAGAAGCTCACCACAGCTCTCATCATCCAGCCACCTAATTGGGACCTTCCATTTGAGCTCATGTGTGATGCTTCCAATTTTGCACTTGGGGCGGTCTTAGCTCAGCGAGTGGGCAAGCTTTCACATGTCATATCCTATGCCTCTTGCACCTTGGATGTCGTGCAGGTTAATTATACCACTATAGAGAAAGAGCTTTTAGCTGTGGTATTTGCACTAGACAAGTTTCGTTCATACTTGTTGGGCTCCAAGGTCATTGTCTTCTCTGACCATGCAACTTTAAGATACCTGTTGAAGAAGCCTAATGCCAAACCAAGATTGATCAGTTGGATGCTTCTTCTTCAAGAGTTTGACATAGAGATTAGAGACAAGAGTGGAGCAGAAAACTTGGTGGCTGATCATCTGAGCAAGATTGAGAGAGACCCTAAGTCTCTTCCTATCAAGGATGATTTCCCTAATAAGCACTTGATGGCGGTGGAGACACATGGATCTACACCATGGTTTGCTGATATTGTGAATTACTTGATTGCTGGTGTTTTACCCCCACAGGCATCTCGGAATCAAATTGCTAGGTTGAAGAGTGATGCCAAGTATTATGTGTGGAATGATCCTTATCTGTGGAGATTTTGTAGTGATTAGGTGATTCGCAGATGCATACCAAATTAGGACATCCAGTCAGTCTTATATTTTTGTCATGCATCTTCTGTGGGAGGACACAATGGATCACACTGAACTGCAAGGAACCATTTTCAGAGATGCTTGGGAGGTCGCCTCGACTTGTGAGTAGTGTTAGAAAGCGGGAGTAGCCATCACCCGAAGGCATGAGATGCCTCAACAACCCATCCTCTTTTGTGAGGTCTTTGATGTTTGGGGTATTGATTTCATAGGACCTTTTCCTCCTTCTTTTGGCTTTTCTTATGTTTTGCTTGTTGTGGACTATGTCTACAAATGGGTGGAGGCTAAGGCCACTAAGACTAATGACTCTCAAGTTGTTCTGGATTTTTCCAGGTCTAACATCTTTGGCAGGTTTGGTGTGCCTAAAGCCATCATTAGTGACCAAGGGACCTACTTTTGCAACAAGACCATGGCGGCTTTGCTTCATAAGTATGGGGTTGTGCATAGAGTTGCCACAACTTATCATCCCTAAACTAATGGGCAAGCCAACGTTTTCAATAGAGAGATAAAGTAGATTTTGCAGAAGCTAGTGCACTCTAACAGGAAGGATTAAAGCAAAGTTCTTGAGGATGCTCTATGGGTTCATAGGATAGCTTATCGAGCACCAATTGGAATGTCTCCTTATCAAACTGTCTTTGGTAAGGGTTGTCATCTGCTTGTGGAGATTGAGCATCGTGCATATTGGGCTGTGAAGAGTACCAACCTAGCATTTGACCAAGCGGGACTTGAGAGAAAATTTCAATTGCAAGAGCTTGAGGAGCTCCGCTTGGAGGCCTATGAGAATTCAAAGAACTACAAGGAGAAGGTGAAGCGCTTCCATGACAGCATGATTCTGAGGAAGGCCTTCAAAGTGGGCCAGAAGGTGCTTTTGTTTAACTTTCACCTGAAGCTCATAGCTGGTAAGCTTTGTTCTAGATGGGATGGACCTTATGTTGTTACTAATGTGTTTCCGTATGGAACCGTGGAGATCAAAGATGAAGCTATAGGCAAGATTTGGAAAGTCAATGGTCACTAAGTGAAGGAGTTCCATGAGAATCCTAGAGTGGAGGAGAGTGTGGAGGACTTTCTTTGGTCAAGCCCACTTTTCCAGAAGTGCAGGTCTTTGCACCTTGATGTGCCCTCTTGCCTTACTTTACACTTGTTCTTTTGCTCTTGATTGATTTATTTTCATTGAGGACATTGTGTGATTTAAGTGTGGGGGTAAGGGTTTTGAGTTTGAGTTTTTTTTATTGTTTTGGAACTTTTGCTGTTTAGTAGGTGTGTTTGCATGCTTTTCATTAGATTCTTGATTCGCTTGATTGTGAGAAGTTGCATCATTCTTGGTTGAGAGGTTTCATGACTTGATTTGGATACACTTTTGCATCTTTAGATTTATGAGTAGACTTGGAAATTTTGATTGTGATAGATTGCTTACCTTTGTGAGTTTGCCCTTTGTGTGATTGCACTCATGTTGATAGTTACTCTAAATTTTTTCTTGTCTCTTCTTGATGTTTCTTGTTGCACATGCATTATTGAGATGATTTGGGCCTTCTTTCTTTTAGCTACTAGCCAAATAGACCACCTTGCCTACTTTCCACTTGTTTCCCCCTTTGTGCCATTTTCCCATTGTTTCTTTTTGTAGCCCATTACAAGCCTTAGCTTGAAAAACCATGGTTCACCGCTTTCCTTAGGGATTGGAGGAGCTTTAGAATTGTTTTGGGAATGGTTCATAATAAGTGTGGGAGGTGTCTCAAGTTTTTGTACTCTAAATCATGAATTTTGATTTTCGAGTAAAAGGTTGGTTAAGTTCACAATTTTGATCTTGGGAAGTGAGAAAAATACATATACATTCACACATATGCAGCAAAAAGAAAAAAAGAATGAAAAAAAAGAAAAAAAAAGAGAAAAAGAAATAGAAACATAGAAAAAAAAATGGAGAAAAGGAGAAAATTGAAGTGTTTTTGATTCTTTGGTTTGGGATTGGGATACTCTTCTTATGCTTATTGATTCATTCCTCATTGCTCCTCTTTTCTCTTTTGTTTTAGCCTAAAATCCTTCTCTCACCCACCCTTCACCTTTGCCTCATTACGTCCCTTAATAAAGCCCTTTTGATCTTTAATTGCATGTGTTTCAAGTATGGAAATTAGGGACTTGCCAAGATTTGGGTGTGCTTTTTACATGATGTGTTGAGAGTAGACACAAGCCCACACACATGAGAGTTCATTTCATATCATCTATCTTGTGAGTGTGTATCTTGAGAGGATTCTATCACTTTTGATTCATTTTCTATTTTTCCTTGTCTCTTGTTTGCTTTGGGTGTTGGAAGTGTGTTCATTAATTGTTTGATCCCTTGATTCTTGGAGTGTTTGTCTTCTATCTCATTTTTTTGCATTTTTGGGATTCATTAGAAAGTGATCTTTGTTTTGCTTTTGTTCTTGAGTATCTTTTTCTCTTGGTTCAATAATTTAGTTTTGCCTAGGAGTGCAATTGTTCAAGTGTGGGGGTATTTGATAGATTGTATTTTAACTTAGTCTAGAGTTGCATTTAGCATAGTCTAGACATGTTCTATACCTCATTTTGACCATTTTAGCTGAATTTTTTGAGATTGGGTCATTTTAGGCTCAAGTGTCAAAAATTGCTATTTGTCACGTTTTATTGATGCTTTTGACACTATATCTTGTGAAGCCTATAACTTTTGACAAAGATCTCTGATTTTGATGATTCTTATCTTTTTTAAAAGTTAAGGAGGAGATCTATAATTTCGTGTCTCATAAGGATTGTCTAATTCGGACGTTTCAGGGGTAAAATTTGGGATTCAATGTTACAGTCTTGCACTTGTAATAATTTCGCATTTTAGTTTGTAACTAAGGACCATTTTGGTAATTGTAATTGGTCAAGGTAGCTTTTATTTAGTGGGTTCCGACCTTGTTTGGGGGACCACGTTTTTGGCATTTTGTTTTTAGCTTTTCCCCTTTTGCAAGACAACAATAACACTACACAACACTACTCATTGAATAAAAATTTCACCTTTGCTCTCCTCTCTCTCTTCTCCTTTCTCTTCTCTTTTCTCTTCTCTTCTTTTCCCTATCTCCTTCATAAATTTCGTGCAGCCCCTTGCAGCCACCATGAGGATCTTCATGGAGGGCTAAATCCCCTTTACAACCTAAGAATCAGGTGCTTGTGGGTAAATATGAGTTCCTCTATTCTCAATTTTGAATTTTGCTCATTAACACCCTTTTCCCCCTTTTTCTAATTCTCAATTTCCTTGTTTAATGTATGAGAATGATTAAATTAGGGAATTGAAATCTGAATTTGGGTCAATTAATATGATACGTGCTTGAATTTGGGAAAACTAGGAATGCGATAGTAATTCGGATTTTTCCGAATGAATGTAAGGTGATTGCCTTAAATTTCATATTGTTGAGAATTTCATGAGTATGAATTTGACTTATCCTTGTTGGAACTGTGATTATTTCTCCATAAGCATAGGTTCTTGAGTTGTATCTCTTTGATTCTATTTTTGTTTATTGTTTAGAAAGTTGTTCTGTTGCTTTAATTTCTGAAAATCACACAAAATCCCCCTATTTTGAATCCAATGCAAGATGTTTGATGAATTGTATCTTTGAGAAAATGACCTGAGTTAGCCTTATATTGCAAAATTTATTGGGGAACTTAGTTGCTTTTGACAACGTGTTCAACGCGCTCCGTCAGGCCATTATTATTAATTCAAAAAAATATGGGTCATTATTGTTAATTCAAAAATATTAAGTAGGCAAAGTCAACGTTAAAACTAACGGTCAACTCTTTAAAATAAACGAAGGGATCAAATTTATGCGTTTTTGAAACCAGGAGGACTCAGTTGTTCACTTTTAAAACTGGGAGATGAAAATCGCCATTTCAAAAATCAGAGGGATGAAAATTTCAATTAAGCCTTTTTTTTATGTGGGAAATGCTTTTCTATCATGCCATAATTTCTTTATTCCTCTTTTGTTTTTTCATTAGATAGACAAAATGGAATGTGTGTTGTTTGTTATGAGATGAAATGATGGATAATGAAAAAAAAATAAAAATAAAAAAATTTGAATTCCACCCTTTTCTACATGTGATATGATATTTGAAATGTAGAGATAAGGTATTTAAAAAAGAGTAAACACATTTTCAAATATTAAATAACCTACATACAATAAAAATCCCAAAATGATTTAAAACAAATGAAAAAAAAAAAGAAAAGAAAATAGGCAAGGTGAGATAAAGTGTACTAAAAAATTAAAAATATTTTTCTTAATTAATTATGATAGGTCTGACTCTCAAAAGGTCCCTAGTGGAGTCATCATTTGTCACAATCAAGGTCACAACGAGATGGCGAAAAAATTAATAAACAAATCAAATGAGTCGCCACCAACGTTTATTAAGGAAAACATCGAAAAAATAATTTTAGAAAAGAAAATGGTCTTTGGAACCAAATTTGAGTTCGAGAGTCCATTATGCATAGGGAAGGTATTAGTACCCTACAACATCCGTCACAAAAACGGTTACCTTTATTTAATCAAGCAAATCCTTTATAACTTTTAGACATTTATCTCACCAAAACATTACTAGAAAGCCAAATTTATTTTGTTATGAGGATTAATTTTTATTATAAAAAAGAAGGAGAAATATTATTTATATTTATATTTTTTTTATTATTTTTATTTTTATTTAAAATTCTTAAGTTGTCGCAACTCATTCATCCTAAAATGTGAAGAATTGACAGAGGTGTACACCTAAGCCAATCCATTTTAATTTATTTTAATGGTGTGATAAGTCCTAAAAAGAATATTGTCTTATAAATTATTCTCCAAAGTGATTTACTATATATAACAAAACTTGACAAAATGAAAAGCAAGTAATGAAAGTTTATTATGAATCTTACACACATGATGGGGTTCCACTTGATTAGAATGACTTACTCATTTTTATCTTTGATTTATTTTCTTTATTTGGCTTAACATAAAAAAGAGAACAACATTTTAATCAGATTAGACAAAAAGAATTCAAGACTATACACATGAGGCCCAAGTTTGTCTGCTGAACCTCACCTAGCCCAATAGTTAACTAGGTCTCTCTAAATTTTATTGCATCCAACTAAAATTAGAAACCTAGGAGCAGTAATGCACAAGAGAAGAAAAGAGGAAAAAAGTTATTGTGCATGCCGTTGTCATTGGCGCTTAAGGAAGCAAGGTAATCAATTTGGTTTAGGTTCTTTGTTGTTTTTCTTTGGTATCTGTTTGCTTATATAGATTTGGATTTGGGGTTTGAGGGTGAGCAATTTTGTTTTGGGTTAAATGAAAAAAAAAAAAAAGTGCAATGGCTTTGTTTTGGGGTTTAGGTGTTTCAACTTTGTTTTGGGGATGATTAACAAATTCTGGTCTTAGTGATACATGATATTGCAAATGGCTTAATAAAACAAGCACACACAATTTATTTAATTTAAAACTTGATTATAATTGGTTTGGTAACTGTAGTTTTTCCTTATATCTACATGATTGAAACAATAGTTGCATTCAAAACTTGATTGTTATCTGTTTTGCTTGTTTGTTCTATTTGCCCTTGTTTTACATGTGTGGCATCAAATATAAGACCAACGAAGCTTTACACAAAGCATATCAAAAGGAAACATAAGTACTGAGAAGGCAACAACAATAGGAATATATACTTTAAATTAAGTTATCAATGTTTAGATAGAAAAAAATAATAATTACCTATTGTATGCCAACTTCAAGCTTCCTATAAACTCTTATTACATTCTCACTCTCAACTCTCTCAATACTCACTATCATATTCTTTCTATCTTTCTCCCAAAATTCCTCATCCTATCTTTCTGTCCCCCTCACCCCCTCGCCTTCTCTAATGGAACCATCTCAATTTATAGGCAAAAAGATTCATTTTTTTTTATTATTTTGTTGAAATGCTTTATTGACATTGGTGATATGTTTGCAGGAGAATTTGGAAAATTGTGGCATTGGTGCAGGGGAGGCTTGAAATTGGAGACCTACTTGTTGAAAAATTTGAAAATGGAGGAAGGCCTAGGATGGTGTAGGTTGCAGTGCTGCAAAGTAGGAGGCAGTAGGATGCACTACCTGAGAATTTTGACCATGGAGGAAGGTGTAGGTGGTGCTATAGGGTGCTGCAAAGTAGGAAATAAAGAACTCTTTCTTTGCTATGCAAGTTGTCAAGTGGTGTGAATGTGGTATAATCTTGGAGATAGCAACTGCTTGATGTTGCAAGAGACCAATTTGAAATTCTCTTCTTTTTTTTTTTTGTAAGGCTGAATTGCAATTGTATTGCTTTGCTTCCTTTATGCTTTCTATTGAATTTTGTATTGGTTGTTTAGCAACTTTCCTTTGCTGAATTTGCTGTATTGAATTTTTTTGTATTGGCCTTGTAACAATCATCAATTCCACCTATATAGAATATAAAAAATGGTTTCTTGTCCAACATATTATTTTTATTCTATTCTGCTCTTTCTTTTCTTTAATGTGGAGTAACACAAATTGGGAAATTTTAACAATTGTAGTAAAAATAAAATAGAGTGAAACAAAATAAAATTAATCGATCCAGACAAAATTAGGTGTTGATACATACTCCTGTTGAAGTTAACCCTTAATCCAGAAACTAACTCAAAGCTTCTGAGTATACACTTCAAAGTCAGCACAATATCCAAACTTGGTTCACCAAAGAACAATGTGTCATTTGCAAATTGCAGCAATGATATCCGCATCTCCCCATACCCCACTATAGCCCCCGAAAAGAGTCCTGGAGAACATGTGAACTGCATCAAACCACCAAAAGCATCTGCAACATGTAGTAATAAAAAGGGTGCTAATGGATCACCCTATCTTAACCCCTTTAAATGTTAAACTCCTTCATTGGTCTTCCATTGACAAGTATCGACATAGTAAAGGATTCCATGCAACCTTTAATCCATTTTATCCATTTTGAAGAAAAACCCATCCTTCCCATCATATATTACAAGAATTTCCACCTTACCGAGTCATACGCCTCTCAAAATCAGCCTTAAAATTAAAACTTGATCTTTTCCTACTTTTAGCATCCTAAATGACTTTGGTTGCCACCACGACGCCATTCAATATATTCCAACCTCCCACAAAATCCATTTGTGAATCATCAATGAGCTTATGCATTACCTTCTTAAGTCTCAGGGATAGAACTTTTGCCACAATCTTGTAAATGCACCCTACAAGAGATATCGATCGATAGTCTCCAAGGCCGTGTGGATTATCTTTTTTGGGGATCAATGCAATAAAGGTAGCCTTGGAACCTCTAGGGAAGATCCCATTTCTGTGCAAGTCCACCAAAACTCTCATAATATCTTATTTCAAGGTTTCCTAGCAAGATTTGAGGAACGTAAAATTGAACCCGTTAGGTCTAGGACTTTTATCCCCATCTCATTCCCAATTAGAAAACTTCACCTCTTCTTCTGATAACTCCTTGGTGCGCACAACATTATCTTTTATATCAAGCGACTTGAACTAGACGCCATCTAATTCCACATTCATCCCTCTCGGTTCCTCATACTTTTTCTCAAAGAATTGCTTCACCTCTGCTTTAATCTTGGCTGAATCTTCTTCCCACCTCCCCTCAATTGATAAGCCTTTAATACTATTGCTTCATCTTCTCCAATTAACAGCTGAAAGAAAGTAACTAGTGTTTGCATCTCCCTCACAAAGCAATTTAACTCTAGATTTCTAGTGCATGATCAATTCGAGTTTCTTAGAAACATCCCAAATCTCGCCCAAACTATGACTTCTTTATAGAATCTCCTGAGTTGAAAATCCTTCAGCCACATCCTTATTATCCCTCAAACCAATCTATTTCATAAGTTCATTCCTCTTATCTACCAACCTACCAAAGTGTTCCTTTTGCCAATTCCACAAGTCATTCTTCAATTTTTTAAGCTTCTCCTCTAACACACATGTCCCCCAACCCTCCACCAAATAAAACGAGTACCATTGATTGACTAATTGCTTGAAACCCGATTGTCTAAGAGAAATATTTGTTGTTCGGAATGGTTTAGTCCCCTAGTCTTAATTGGTATGTTTGAGTACTAGTGGACAATGATAAGAGATATTACGACCCAACACAAATTGTGTTGCACCAGGCCACGGTTCAAGTCAATCTAAATTCATCAAGAACCTATCAATTTTACTCGTTCCACGTCCACCCCCAAGAAACAGGTGAAGCTCTTCCCTACATTGCGTAGCTTCATTAGATCAACTGGCTCAATAAACTCATTTAATTTTACAATCTCCTAGCCATTTTGTGATGGAGATCCATTCCTACTTCGCCTCTCTACACATGCTATAATAGCGTTAAAGTCACCTACCATGCAACAAGCACCCCCAACCAACTCCGTTTTCAATTCCTTCATTCTATCCCAAAGAGCGCACTTCTCCTATAATACATATGAAGAGTGTATATTAACAATATTTAGAACTGTATCCTTCTCTTTCAATCTACCACGAACACATAAGAAGCCTACATCATCTATAACTCTTTCCACCATAAGTTGACCTTGCCCCCAGTTTATTAGCAAGCCTCTTGTCATATTGACTGTCAAGCTCTCCCTCCATTCCGCAAGATGATCTCCCCAGAAAAATTGGAAAATTGCATCAAACAATTTATCTAGTTTTATTTCTTGGAATAGCATAACATCAACCCCCTAATGTTGGATAACTTTCCTCAGAATCATTCATTTCACCCTACCCCCCATACCCCTAATATTGTAACACAAGACTTTCATAACAAAGCTATATCCACCCTACCATCTACCTCCTCTTCTACTAAAACTGGTTTTGTTGGGTCTCTATTCTCCATATTAAATAGTGTTTCAATTACCTTAACATGTTCCTCTTTGAAAGTAGTGCCTATGGCCTCACATCTTCTTCTTACTTTCATGACTTCATCATTTTCATTCCCAGCCATATTGCTACCCCCCTTTTCTGACGATTAACCACCCTATGTGATGAGCCTTTACTACCAGCATTTTTGCTACACGAGTGTTGCTTAAAGACTGGTGTTGAATATGTTTTTCTATCTCTCTCACATAGACTTTCTCTAGGTCCACTATTGCACCCTCCCGCTTCTTCCACCATGTTCCCCTTCTTGCCTCCCTCTTTAGCCTTCACTTTTGCACATGACTGCATCAAACCCCAACTATGGTGTTGCTTGATCTTAAACAGAGTGATCAGTGCTTTGGCCATACCTAACTTCAAGTATATTGGCTTTTTCCTCCCCTTAAATCCATTATCCCTCTTACACCAACTTGTATCCCTTTTCGTCTCTAGCTCCATGGGTGCAGCTGAACAACTCAAAATGGTGTGACAAGTACACACCCCTACGAGTGGATCTGTGGGTTGGGACAAGTGTTAACCCAAACGATCCCCTTGACTACTTTTATCATCTCCTCTTGCCTCCCCTTCAATAACAGGTTGAGATTGAATAAGGTTTTCATTTTCCTTTAATGAGCTTAAGGCCAAGCTCAATCCCTCTCCCTCTTGTCTCCCCTTAGTAGCCTTTAGGCTTAATGGTATTTGGCCCATATCAGTAGTAAGTAGATCTGTATAGCAACAAACATCATCCAAATCACACATCTCCAGATCCATTTTTTGAATCATTAACCCTCCTCCCTATTTTATGTAAGCTATTGGCCTCTTCCAATTGATCATTCTTCTCCCATTGTGATCACCCTCCTATCTTAATAGAATCAGATCCTATTTTTTGCAAATCCTTGGCTACCCTCATCAATATCTGGCCAAGTTTTATATTTCTCATTTGTCCGCTGGTTTTGTGCATGTTTTCCGAATTTCCATGTTCAACCCCACAGATAACCACACCTTTCCTTTTTTGGTCACCACTACTAGTTGCTACTGATCAACAATCATTATCAATACTGAGATTGGTCTTCCTAATCTCCAACCATTGTCCATCGCCCTTTAGATCCTCCAAATTCGATGGGAAAAAATTGCCCTCCTTAGTACTGTGGAACCAGGACGCTTCCTCCATAATTGATTCCATATCACCAATTTGAGTACCTTCATAACATGATAATTCCTCCACAATTCGCACCCTGCATATTCTATCATCAATTAGGACTTGTTTATATTGTTGAATTAGATCCGTGTAAGAGGTTCTAATCAAGACTCTAGCAAATTCTAAGGCATCCGATTTCACCATTTCTTGAGTTGTCTGGATGTAGGTAGCAACTATCCCCACAACCTTACGAAAGCAATCACTGTTCCAGAAGTTGAGGGTAAACCATAGCACCTAACCTAGGCAAGCCTATTATTCGATACTGCAAGAGGACTCCAAGATTCAACTGAGACGAACAACTTTGATAGTCACCCCTCCTCCCCTTCAAGTATGTCAACAAGGTTGTCTTCAACTTCCCTCGATAATAGCACCATGTCATCCCCTAAGTATCGCACTCTTATAGTAACGTAACCCTCCACCATAAAAGCCTCTTGTACATCAACCATTTTTTGTGGTTCATGTAATTGGTTGATTAAGCACTTCTTTAGCCATTCCACTTGTGATTCCTCGACTTTGATCACCATTCCTTTATGTCTCTACTTCCACTATCGTTGATAAAACTTCGATCGCCATACTTGGTTTGGTTTGTTGTACTCTTGTTGTACCACTTGTGCATACGAAATGACAGTTGTGAGACACTCTATTTAGGATTGGTAGCTTCCTCTTTTGACCACTCCCCCAAGGTTCATAATCACCAACACCAATTCTTTTTGTAGTTCTTTTGTCCCTTCCAAACCTAGGTGCATTCACCCACAACTTCCTATTATCGATGAGGATATGATCTAGTTTAGCCCCAAATGATTCCATGTTTGTCACGGCTTTGAATCTAACAAAGCCATAACGCAAGCCATTCCGAGTTCTTTTGTTTGCTATGAATAGATCTCTCACTATCCCCCACCTCTTAAAGACACTCCACATTTGTGCCTCACCGTAGTCATCCGGAAAGTTGGAGAAAAAATATGGAGTTAGGTCCCTCGGATAACCAATACTATGAGTTGGTCTTGCCAATGTTTCCCCCCTACCCGATGTCACTCTCTCTCTCTCTCTCTCATATTCATATTTTGTTTCTTTTTCTCTTTCTTATTTTTTAATTTTTCTTTTTACGTTTTTCTTTTTTTTTCTTTGATGTTCTTTTTTCCTTTTTACGTATTCTCTTTCTCTTTCTTGCTTCTTTTTTAATTTTGATGTTTTTTATTTTTATAGTTTATAGTATTATGATAAAAAAAATGAATTATATATATTATTATTAAACCATTATATTGTTATTATAGAGTAATATTATTATTACAATAGTAAGTATTTATTTTTGGGTAACAATTATATTAAGATTTTTATCCTCTTCTCTATTTTGCTATCAAAATTAAAATTTATATAAAAATTGTTTATGCTAGAAAAATATAATTCTAGCCTTTCTTAATTGCTGTAATATTTTAGTCTTTTATTTTACTATCAAGTATTATTTTTTTACTATTCTCACTTAACCTTTTCTATCTCATCCGTTTCAAATGCTATTTCTTTTTTTATTTATGTTTTTGTCTTTTTTTTTCTTTTATGTTTTTTTTCCTTTTTATGTATTCTCTTTTTTTTTGTATAATTTATTATAATATGATCAAATAAATTTATATGTATTATACATATTATAAATTCATTACCACTACTATTACATTGTTATAACCTAATGATATTATAAATACTAGCAGAAACATAGGCATGGATTTTAATGTCATTATTGCATTTTTTATTACATTAATTTGATATAAAAAAATGTATGTATTTTTATTTTACATTTTTTATTTTGCTAAATTATAGTAGTATTATGTTTGTGTGTGTCTGTTTTTCTATTTTGTAGTCACATTTTTTTTATATTGAAATAAATATATGATTTTAAAAATTTATTAATTTTGAATTAACACATTTATAGTTTCATGAAAAAATGAATTAAGTGATAGTCTTGGAACTTCATAATTTTTGGAGTAGAAGTCCACATGCTTGTTTCATATTCAATGAGTTTTTTGGTTAAAAGTATCCACTCAATTACATATTCCTCTTATATATAACTCTTCATATCTAATAAGTTTTTTTTTTAAAATAAATAATGAATTATGAAGTCAAATATTAAAATTCAACATTTATAATAAACAATGACATCAACGTATAAATGAGTGACTAATGTGGGTTGAAATTAGATTTTTAAATATTTTGTCCATCTGAATTTTAGGACATAGATTAACCATTTTATAAGTTATCTCATCAAAACTTATAACCTTTTGTCATGTTAACAAACTATTCCGATAAATGATATGTATTAGAGTACAATATAGAGACAGTTTAAGCAAAATCAATGGGTCGAATTAAAAGTATGCAATCAAACATACATATTCAAGAAACAAATGCTAAAACTACAAAAAGAAACAATTTGTTGTTATTTCTCACAAAACCTATGAGGAAAAGAAACTCAATGAATAAAATCCCAAAAAAAGTTATCCCATGAGTGAATTGGAAACCAAGGAGAAAAAATAGAAAAAGACTAAGGTGAGAAGATATGAATTCCAAGTGCTGAATGACTTTTGTTTATTATATCTAACATTGTTTTTTCTTGCTCTTTAACTTAGATTGACGAGTTCATAATTTTTTTTCTCTTTTTGAAAATTTGCATACACTTTCTTCAACTTGAAAATTTGCACCTAAACTTGAACAATTTCAAACAAATAGATACGTTAGCAACTTTGAAGAGTAAAATAAAATAAAAAAGATAACTCAAAATTATTATAATATCATTCAAAAATGATTTATTGTCTGATCTAAGAATAAAAGTTTCTACGGAGAAAAAAAAAACATAAATTTAAACTTGATTAATGACTTTTAAAAAAAATAGAAGAACTATTCAAATAATATATACCTTTCAAAATAAATTTGAGAAAACAAACGCAAATCCTTAAGAAATCTTCACAAGCAACATGTTCGCCTTTCATTCACATTCAACTTGGTTGATTTGACTTGGATCCCTTCATCACCGGTATACCTTGTAAGTCATAACCCTTCAATTTTTCATCACGTCATTCACTAATGAACATCGAGGAAATAAAGCCATTAATAAATGAAAAACACATTCAAATTAAACAATTATACATGCTTAAGTAAAAGAAAGTATTTATACATAGTGTATTCACATGAGATAGCAAAAAAAAAGTTATTATCAACACTATCATGTTAAAATAGAAGAAAGTCATGCTGGAAGATGACAGACCTAGACTGACCATAACCCCCTCTTCCATCAATCCAGGTATCATTATCCCTACCTTCACACTTTCTACTCACCCTTGCTCAACCCACAAACGTCTAAGGAAGAATATTCCTCAGACTACACCATCTCTAGCCTAAACAGAAGCCACAACATACACATTGTTTATTGAACCTCTATCATCTGTGTCACCTACACAGACCATAGTAAGCCAGACAATAGCTGCATAGTCTAATGCCCAAGCACAAACTAAGCAAAGGCCATTGTCTGAACCCACTGTTCAAACAAAAGATACACTTAAGTCTGCTCCCATTGGATAGACAATCACCCAACAGATTGAACCCATTGTTCAGTCTGAGACACAATTTGAACCCACAACTTAGACTATTGTTCCAACAACATCTCCATCAACACCACTAGACACAACCATTCCTCCTCACAATCACCATCTCTTGTCACTATTCCGGAGATGACAAATGCAGCGATCTCCTACCACCACTCTGTGTCTGTCAACATCTCCTCCAGGTCTGATGTAGATGAGGAGTTAGTAATACTGTCTCCTGAAGCGTCTGCTACTCCATCTTAAGACAACAAACCATCCAACCTTGATGGAACCACTCCTCTGTCAAGATTTAGAGAAGACACTCCTCCTCCTCCTCCTCCCTCAAGCTCCTGGCATCAAAAGATGATGCAGAGATTCTCCCTATATTATGTGGGATAGAATGATAAGTCTGCTACATACAAAGAAGAGACTTAGATGGAGCCATCTGCAAAGCATGTGAATGAAGGTGCTCACAAGGAAGCTAAGGTGTTGAAGCTTCCTCCTCTATAGATAGATCAAGGGATCATTCCCTATCAGAGGCCAATCCGCAACACCACTCTTCTAGATGCTACACAAGATGATGCTGATCTTGCAAAGAGATTGCAAGAAGAAGAGTATGCCTCTACCATTCCTCTCATGAAACAACTGGTGCATGAGATTGCAAATTGGTACAATTGTGTACGAGAGGGAATGGACTACTTCACAGAAGAACTAACAGAAGAAAAGAAGCAGAAGCTGGAAGCCACTATTAGAACAATGCATCATGATGCTATGCGTCGCCTATTGAGACCAAGGGTCTCTATTAGATCTCCTCAGCTGATTACACGAGGAGTAGCTCCAAGTCATCCTACCTTCAAGGTAGAGTGAACTAAATATAGGGCTCTGTGTCAGCTGAAGTTTCAAGGCACATCCCCCAGATAGTTATATCCTTCAAGCCTACACATCAATGAAGAGACCAACATACGAGTTGCTCTAGGTCGTATAGTACCCGAGCTACCAACTATCAACCCCAACAAGCTGAAGGGGAAGAAGATTGTAATAGCAGACAATCTTCCACAGCACATACCAGACATTGAGCCTCTGCCTCAACTAGTAAGAGCACTACTAGAAGAAAATACTAAATTAGATGCTAGAATCTATTGGCAAAATGTGATGAGCAACATGCTCCCCACCACAAGGTCATCCAATCTTTCTGATGAAGAAAAGCTGAAGATTGACACTGTTGGTGAAGACACCTCTTCCTCCGACAGCTTCATTCATGTGTCAGACACTATGGTTGTGCCCACACTACTAACCCCTTACACCCTTACAAATGAAGTTGAAGCCAAGAGAATGCTGGTTAAGTATAAGGCTGCTTAGGCTTTGATAGCTACAACAATTGAAGCAATTAAGGCAACAACAAAAGAAGCAAGAATACTAGAAGAGGCTGCATACTGAGAGCCATGCTAGCAGCTCAAGAAGAGGACAGAAGACTCAAGGCTCTGGCCAAAGAGCAAAAGGCCAAGGAAGATGAAGATGCAAGGAGGCTCAGGGAATTAACCCTGAAGCATGAGGCTGGGGCAACTCAAGCTACTGCACTTGCTACTGAGCAAGCTATAAACTTGGCTGAAAAGTCTATAGAATCTACACCAACCCAACAGTGCACTGATTTGGTCTCTAGTCAATCAAGATCGAGCACACCAATTGTAGCCATACCACTCAAAGTTGCAGCACAATCAAACAGCCAACCTAACACAACAGCTCTTGAAACTACATTGGAATCCAAGTTGGGATCAAGAATATTTGCTAAAGTTGTTGCCTAGGTTGATGCTCAAATCAATACCAAATTAGAAGAACATAAAGCCAGCATCATTAAGGAAATGACCATTTCCTTCAACACATCAATAGTTGCTCTCCTTGTTCTACGTACTACTACACCTCCTACTCCACCACCGCTAACTGAAGATCCTCCTACAACAACTGCTCCATCAAAAGCTGGAGAATCCTCAACCAAACAGTCAACCCCACCTTCCAAACCTTGACTGTGATGGCATTTTCTACTCCATTCTCCACTCTTTTTATTAATGACAGAGGGGGAGAGACTTTTGGATGTATAGAAATTTAATTTCAGACAATGCTTAATGTAACATCCGATTTTCAAGAGCTAGTTTATTATAATTGATTGTATCTTATCTTTATGTGCTTGAGTGTTTGTTGCTGTGTTTGTAAGTTATTAGTATAAGATTTATGAACTTAGAGTAATTTAAGTCTTAGTGGGGTGCACCTAAAGTTAGTTATTTTATAATGACTAATATCCGTGACAAAAATTGAACACTTTAGAACTTAGTTAGAGCTAAAGTGGTCAATTAAAGAGCACAATTCATATCTCTTAAAATGATTCAAGTTCTAAATAATCAAATTGAGATATTCGACTAGTCTCGATAATCTCTAAATTTTACTATGTAATTCTAATTTTTCTAAATTAAATTACAAAGTCACCAAATGTTGCTGTAGCAATTTCTATTATTTACTTTGTTAGATTTATTGTCTAAATTAATTGTTACAGCTATTTCTAATATTTTAAAATAATTTACCTTGTTCCTAAATTTATTTGGAATTATACCACTACATCCTAAATTATTCCATTATTCTCATTATTTATTCCAATTGGTTAATTTTATTAAACCAACCAATTCTTTGATTTATGTTTTATAACCCCTAATTAAATTATTTTTCTTAAATCCTTCTTACTTTGCAAGCTTAAGAATGAGGCCAGCCACCTACGTGTTACCACCCAAGAGATAAAACTTTACGCTTACCTTTCACAAACCCAATCTTTGATTCCCATTTTCTTCCATTTGCTCCTCCTCGATCAGCAGTAACAAACTCCTCTCTTTTCTTTTCCGCTTGGTACAAAGCCAACAAGCATGGGTTGCATGAACCCTCACCTTGCTCTATCGTGAACAACACTCAAGGTATCAACTTTCCTCTCCAGTAGCCTTAGTTCTCTCACCCATGAACCCATTCTCTCTCAAATCTTTCTATTTTCCCCAAATACCTATTTTCCCTTTTTGCATGTAGTGAATGGTTTTGATTTCACCTTCGTAATCTTTATTGCAAACCCCCTTCAAGGTTCTGAGCACATTTTCGTTTTTGAATTTAACTCACAAATTCAGATTCCTCTTTTGAAACCCAAATTCTAATCATGCTCTTTAACTGGTCAATTTTTAGTTTTCATTTTGCTCTCTATATAGGGAATTACGACAATCAAGGGTCAGCGTCTACATGCAAGCAATAACGAGCAACTTTCTCAAAGAATCTCAACAAAGCCTCAGGTAAGGAGGGGAGTGAGGGGTAGCATATAAAATAGCAGTAGGAGAGAGTTAGGAACTCTCCACTCCTAACATTCTTCGATGTCAATGCTATTGAGTCACCGATTGACTCGTAATATGATAAATTGGGATTTTCTATTATGCTTGTATTTGTGTGTTTCTATAATGTGATGTTTAAATTGGTATGATTGAGAGATTCTAAATATTCCCTATAGATTGGTGAACCCCAATTTCATGAGCCATTAGCATAACTACCCAAATAATGCATTTTTGGCTTGGATAGATTATGCATGCTTGAGTTAGTGAAATTAATTTCGTATGAGATTCGTTTCAAATATGATCCTTGTAGTAAAAGGAATTTAAATACTTTATATTTGGTAGCTTGTGATTGAATTGAAGTTAGATATAATGTTGATGTAAAAGTTCACATGTGTAATGAGTTTAATCCTTTGAATCTTTGTGTTTGTGTGATCCTTGTGAATCTAATAGGAGAAGTCTATGAAATGGATGATCGTTATGCTTATTGATTTATTCTTAATCTTTTCTAGTAAGTCAAGAAAGTGTATCCAAGTATTTGATTATGGCCACCAAATTAGAATCAAGAATTCTATTTGTTTTACCTATTTAAGTGTATAATGACTGTTTCTGTACCAAGCCATGCTTTTAAATACTGGGTGGCATGAGGAAAATTGGAACTAGCAATATTCTAAAACATTCGAAAAATTTTCTCAGTATCTCTGTAACATTTTCTAAGTTGGTTCAAAATTATTAATCTATTTTTTTCCAAAGTTAGTTCTAGCTTCAACTTGGCAGGTCCTTACACTTTAGTTTTCAATAAAAATAATGATTGGTTCACTAATTTTTTTTATATCCTTATTTGTCTGTTATCTTGCTTTCAATTATTTCATGATTTGAACTGTCATTTGCATATGCACGATAAACTCAGGGGGAGTTCATCATATTAATAATTGCACATCATTAACTAACATGAAATATATGCACTCTAATATATAATTCTCTGTGATTTATTGTTTGTTAATCAAAATTATAACATGTGTTGTCATACAGTCTTGGAACAAACCATCCTAAGTCTTGGAAAGAATCATGCAAAATCTAGGACTAGACCATACAACACTCTCGGGACAGACTATGTGAAGTCTTGGGATAGACAATACAAGTCTAGGACCAGACCATTTATGGAACACGGTCAGACAACACGCACTCAAGACGGCCATGATTGAGTTAGGCCAGACGATGTCTGAAGCTAGGCTAGACCATGTCTGAAGCAAGGCTAGACCATGTCTGTCATTCCAGACCATGCATAGTTAAATCAGACTATATCTATTAAGCTAGACGTTGTCTGTGCTGGAACAAAACATGATCTGTCATATGTGCTGAAGAGTATGTGCTTTATAATTAATTCTTTACACTACAAGAGGCATTGTTGGTTACAGAAAGAAAGGGAGATACTCTTTGAACTTACTTTCTTCTATTCCTCGTATTGTTTGCATGTCTCGAATTGTGTGAAGTGTGTAGGTACAACCAAAAGGCTAATCAGCATTGAGATGCATACCTAAAGCTGAAAGCAAGCTGTGACAAAGATAGGAACCTACTCCTATCACATCAAGCTTAGCTAAAGCAATTTCAACACTCCTTTGTGAGACAACGGAAACCTATCTTCTCCAACGTTCAAATCCATGAAGCTCGTTATATAAAGATGCTTCCATGCAACGAGAAGACAAAGGAACTGAAACAGAACTATCCAAAAGCAAACTGAACAGCAAGCAAAGCACCTTGAGAAAAAGCTAAAGCCTAGTGTGAAACACGAGCTGAGAGAAAAGAGAATACTTATCTTCTACAAGCTCATACAAATTCAACACTTGTTCATATCCTCTCTTTGAGAGTTATCTGAATCTTATACATATTTGTATAAAAAGCCAGGAGTGGCTTAGTGACCAAAGAATACTTAGGAAGTAATCTCAAGGGGAGATTCATACTTGTAATCAGTAGTGGCATAGAGAATACTTGTAACTAGAAGTGGCAGTGAAGAATACTTGTTTTATAATCAGTTGATTATACTGGAACCCTTTAATAGTTGTTAAAGGAGAAATGGACGTAGCTCGGTTGAGTGAACCAATATAAAAACAAGCTTTTATTTGTTGTCTTGTGATTACATCTATTCATCTTGCATACTATGCTCTTTTGAAAAGGTTTTCAAAGCTTTGCCTTGCAAGGATATATTTGCTAGTTTAAACATACATATATCTAAGAAGACACTATTCAACCCACTGTGAACTAATAGTGTTTGCAAAAAAGTTTTCTAACCCACTATTCAACACCCCCCCCCCCCCCAACCCCTCCCTTTAGTGTATTCTTGTGTATTTCAGATTGAGGGGAGATGCATAGAAGTTCGCATTTAAGCATTCCAATTCAAAATTTCACATGTTTTGTGACCCTCTGTTCATCTTTCGTGGCATCAACAAATCATAAAAAAATTGGTTTCAATTTTGATCTCCATAGTAAACTTTTGAGAAAAAAAAATGAGAAGTGAAATGCAAAAACCAAAGTTCATAAATAAATCCCACATATTAAAACTTATCATCAATAGATCACATAAAGCATCAAGGGAGAAAAAGAGAAAACTGATTGTGTAACTGCACACTCTCCATGTCAAAGACAATGAAAATGTGAATGGAAGTGAGAATGAGTTAATAGCAACCGTTTTGTAGACTTTGAAGGAAAAAAATGCAAGGAACCACAATAGAGAGAGTGTGCAATTACCACTATATTTTTGCGGTTATTGATTTGTTTGCAGCAATTCTTGTTCCTTGACGACTCTATATCCATTCAATTTTTTGTGAATACATTTTTTCCCTATTCTATCCTAATTATCTACTGTTATGGATAATAAGAAAAAATAATAAAACAATAAATAATTAAAAGCCAAAATTTACCTCGGATGAACAATATGTAGGGGTGTCAAAACGGGCCCAGGCTTGTCAAGCTGACCCGCTAGCCCATGAAAAATGGCAAGGTAGGGTGGGGGTGCCAACCCACTTGGCCCACCTCACCCACAAATAGGAGATTTTATTAGGTTTTTTTTTTAATTTTGTTATGTTTGTAACTGTCTAGGTTTTGGTTATTTGTCTTCAAATATTTATTTTTATAAACAAGCTTAGCTAATTAAATTTCTTAACTCTTATAAACTTCAAAACAAATTTTTTTGTGCTAAAAAAATATTCAAGACAAAATCATTGTCCAAATTAAACTACACCTCCTTTCAAAAAAAAATAATTAAACTACACCAAGAAAAGATAACAAAATTACACAAACAAAACATTTATATAATAATCTCTTTTATTTTAATTTTTTTTTTACTTTTTTTTTTTTTAATTTTGGCAAGCCAAGGCCTCTAGCCCATGTTGGTCATGGGCGAGCCAGCCCGACCCAACCCATTTTTGGTGGGCCGAGCTCAAACGGGCTGATCCGGCCCACTTTGACACCCCTAATAATGTGTATGAAGCTACTTCCTTTGTCTCAACAAGTCCAGTCCAATAGAATAAAAGGAAACAAAATTTATTTACTTAAGGAAAAAAGGAAGACATGGTAATATTGAGAGCACACTTATTAATTACAAAGCCAACAATTAAAAGTCGCACAATAATAAAAAGAAAAATAAATATTAATAAAGTGATAAATGCAATCTTGAAAAGTTAAGTGAGAAATACTTGCATAAAAAGGTTGTGTACATCTAATTGTCTACCTTTTCGCATTGCCTGAAACAAAAATTCTTATCAGATCAAAAGTTGCACAATAATAAAAAAGAAAAAAATATATTAATAAAGTAATAAATGTAATCTTCAAAAGTGAAGTGAGAAATACTTGCATAAGAACCTTCTTGTACACAGGAAACAAAATAGCTTATTATCATAAGTAATGTATTGTAATGGAATGAGAAAAATTATAAAGCCAATATGTGTAAGATCATGGAGAAGTGACAAATAATAAAGAACACTTTATCGTACAAATAGTCTATTAAAGAAGAATTTGAAAGGGAAGAGAGAAAACTCAAACTCTAGATTGTATTATAGTGTGTTTTACCTATGTTTATATGATATTGGAGAGTGGTGGTTGGTTTATTTCGATCAGCAACTTCCTTTGCTATGAAATCACTAATCCTTGCATTCATATTCTTCGTTGAATCCACCATCGATTAATTCTACACACTAACAATGGTGCAGAATAGGAGAACAAAAACTGAAAAAATTGTAGAGAAGTTGAAAATAAAGAGGGAAAGTGAATAAAAAATGAAAGAGTGGAGACTAGTTATAATGGGTGGTTATCTTTTTTTTTTTTATGAATAATGGGTGGTTATCTTAGTGAGTACAATTTGAGAAAAAGGGAGAGAGATTAAAACTCTGAGCAGTTACATGATATATGGCAATAGAATCAGTTATCATGTTTTTAATTCAGTATTTTTATTTATTTATTTAGAAGAATGAGCTAATAGCAACCATTTTGTAGACTTTGAAGGAAAAAAATGCAAGGAACCACGATGGAGGGAGTGTGTAGTTACCAATATATTTTTTGTGATTACTGATTTGTTTGCAACAATTCTTGTTCCTTGATGACTTTGTATCCATTCAATTTTTTGTGAATGCATTTTTCCCCTATTCTATCCTTTAATTATCTATTGTTAAAGATAATAAAATTTACCTCTGATGAACAATATGTATGAAGCTACTTCCTTTGTCTCAGCAAGTCCAACCAATAGAATGTATGTAACCATGATGGAGAGAGTATGTTTATTTTAATATATTAAGGGTATAAACGTCTCCTAAAAGTGGAGACGAAAGAACAATTACCTAAAATGATATTGCCTTTATCTATTGTTATACATTTTATCTTTTAATCAATTAACAAAGATAAGAGGTTTTATTATAATTGAGAGACAAATATGTCCACCAAAATGTGGAGACCAAAAGCAGTTATACAAAATGGTATCCCCTTTATCTATTGGAATAGATTAAAAATTAAATAACTACCCTAAAACTCCACGATTCTCTTCTTAGAGTGGTCATGGTTGAAGGCTTATGTGGTGGGTTTTCGGCTACACTTTTTGTTTTAGGGAATGTGTTTGGTTCTGATTAATTGTGGTTGTGGGGAGGTGAAGCAATTTAATGTTGTAGTGCCGGTGTTGCTGTTGTTAGCACAACTTCTTATTTAATTGCTTGTGCCATATAGGCTTTAGCTGTCTAGTATAGTACTGCTGGATTTTGTTGGTGTATCCTGGCATATGCTATTTTCTACATGTTTAGTATATTCTAGGATTCACTTTAAGGGTATGATTGTGGAGGTGCTTCGTGGCTTTTTGGCTTGTTCCCACACTATTTGCTTTTTGCTGTTGAGCACCTTTGGTGCATTGTTATTCTTATCCCATAATATATATATATATATATATATATATATACACAATTTTGCCGCCAAAAACAAAAACTCAATGAGAACCACGATTGACTCCTCCCCAACGGCAACGCATCACCTTCCTCCTCGAGACACCTTTTCATTTCCAACCAATGTAAGAACAAGCAAAAAGAAGGTATCTTGTTGTGCATGGACAAAGCATGATATGGGTTTGTGAGAGGAGAGGGTGGAAGCGTACGATGGTGTGGTCACAAATTTGGGTTCGTGGAAGGAAGTAGCAGCGTGCAATAGTGTGGTTCGCTGATTTGAGTTCGTGGAGGGGGACAACATGCATTTATGTAGGGGTCACAAATCTGGGTTCATGGAATGAGATGGCAGCACGTGGTTGTGTTGCTCACAGATCTAGGTTCATGGAAGGGAAGAGCGACGGTGTGTGGTTGTGGTCGTAGATCTAGGTTGTGGGAAGGGAGGTGACAACACATGATGATGGGTTGGTTGATGCAAATGTCTGAATATAGCAGTGAAATCCATGGTTATGGAGGTTTGTGGATGAAGATGTAGGTTAGGAAAGAAGGTGAAAGACTTAGGTGGAAGGAGATATATTTTTTAATTAAAATAAAATAAAATAAAGAGAACAGAACTTAAACATTTTTAACAGAAAATTACAAAAAGTATCAAAATGAAAATTTTTAAAACTTTAAGTACCACAATGAAACTTTTAAAATGTTATGTACCAAAGTGCAAAAATTGTAAAACTTAGTAGACCAAAAGTGACATTAAACCTAAAAGTTATAGGAGAGCTCAAAAAAATAAAAAAAAACATACTATTATGCTTTTTAATGAGAAAAATTCTAAATTATTTTATTACAAATATAAATATTTATAATCTTTAAAATATATTAAATGAGAAAAAATATTAAAAAAGGAAATAAGTAGCAATATATTATTTGATGAGAATAAAGGTAGTGCACAGATAATGTAACAAAGTCTAAATATTGAAGTTCAATTGACGGTCTTGAACTAAATTTGAACAATTTTAATAACTTAAAGTCCAAATTAAGATTATAATAATGTAAAATGGCACAACATGTATTCTAGATTTAACGTCATTACGAAAATTAGCAGTTAGATACTAAATTGGAGCATTTTAAATAAATTGGGGACCAAATTAATTTTATTTAAAACTTGAGAACCAAAACGGACAATTAATTAAAACTTTGGAATTAAAATGAGCATTAAGCCAAGCTGAACAAAATTTTTTGTATCATATTAACCATAATTCTCATTTATGTTTTAATGAAACTAGTTTGTAACCATGCATATGCATGGGTGGGTTAATTGTCGGTCAACATAAGTGACATGAAGTTAACTTTGGAAAACAACTCACCCAGAAGTATATGTAACCTAACCTAACTTAAATTTACCAATATAATTTATTCTCTCAATGAACCATGACTCATGAGTAGCATTTAGCAAAATAAATCCAACAAATATAGACATGTTGTCCAAGTGTGATTGATTTTGTGAAACTTTTGCCTAGTTTTGGTGAATTATGAAGAGAACGTATATTTTCACATCAACTAACTCTTGCCAAGCGTGAATGATAACTATGGGACACAAAAACAATTATATACTTGAAGCACTCCCATTAAAGAAAGATTAAATTTGAGTAGATGCAATTTTAGGACCATGATATGCACATTATTCCCACCCAATCACAGTCTTTTCTAAGATGATGTTGTAGTCAAACTTTAGCAGACAAAATAGTCCATTTGTAGAATAAGGACCTAAACAAAAGCAACCATTTTATCCATGTTCATTTAAATAATAACAAGAGTTAAGCATAAATATAATTTCATTTAAGTTGTTCTTGTGTGTATGAGAAAGTTTTTCAAATGAGGGTGAAAGATAGAAGGATAGACGAAAGCATTAAAGGATAGATGAGAAAACATTCTTGGAACTTCCAACATCTTCTTTATAAGCATCTTGCTTGCTTGTAAAACATAAATAACACATAATAATATATGAAAATCAATGAGATGAATCAGTGAGTAGTCAAGCCAAAAAAACATAATGAGATGCTTAGATTAATTTTACCCTCATTTGAAATTATATTTATATACACAAAAACAACTTAATTTAACATCAATACAGTTAGACGACATCAATGAATTATATACCTATAAATAGTGAACATGGTAACAGTGTATCCTAACTAAATTGACTTCAAGTCTGCAACAATTAAACATGAGTAATAGAAGAAAAATAAAACTAAAGAGGGGGGAAAATGCCAACAATAATAGAATCCAAAGAAAACAAAAATACCAAAAGAAAAAGTAGAAAGATTGTCCACACCACAATGGTAAAGGAAAAGACCTGAAATGTACCATTTTAAATGAAACTTGCTTTCAACAAACAACATCAGATAAAAGAACAAAATTTATCCAAATGCTTTTCTTAGTTTATTTTTATTATCTCACACTTAGAATTGTTTCACCTATGAATCTAACATGTCAATACATTGCTTTTCTTTGCTTTCATCCTTATGTTTGCTTATCTATGCTCCTACAATAAAGACTGAAACAAATATGAGAAACTTAAAAGAAAAAAAAAAGAATGGAAAGAAAATAATAAGAACAACTATCATCAACATGAAAAACTCACCATAAAAAAGAATTTAAGGTAGTACACTGTTAGGCAATCATAATGGTACATTTATGTAACTTTTAAAATAAATTTATAAAAGTCAAGTTATCCTAAATGGAGGGTTATTATAAAACTCTTGTACACTATCAATGAATTTCCTTTAAACTCTAAAAAAAACCATTACCCAATTGCAATGAGGAAATATGTTCTAAGAATGAAAATGCTAACATCCTAACAGTCATGATCTATACATAACCCAATGCCAAAGGGAAATGAAAATGTTTATATCTCAAAATAAAATCTAATAAATTTTTTACGCATTTATCGGTCAAACTATTTTTTTTACGCATCCATTGGTCAAACTAATCTTTGTGATAAAATCAGTGTATAGAAATGAAAAGAAGAGAATCAAGCCAAGTATACCTCAAATAAGAGAAACCTTGTCAATAATCTAGCAAACTCACTACATATGTTTTCTGCATCATGTATGGAACCTTTCACTGGACTACAACCAAAATAGAGTTAATATTAAAATTGACATAAGTATAATAGACACTGGAAGCTTGAAGAAAATATTTAGAATAATGAATCAGGTGTGTTTTAATAGAAAAAAAAAAAAAGAAGAAATAGAAGACACTGGAATCTTGAATAAAATATTTAGAATAATGATTCAAGTGGAATTGCAAAGCAAAAACATTCTACAACCATGGTCATACAATGACAGCAAGTGGAATAGCAAATAGGATGCCAAAAGATTTGATGAAACATATATCTATTAAATAAAGTATAACAGTAAGTGGAATAACAAATAGGATGCCAAAAGATTTGATGAAACATATATCTATTAAGCAAAGTATAATAGACAACTTAAAAAAGATAATCAATATATATTTGACTTCGTGAGTCATTGTCGAAAGAATTGATAGTGGGGGAAATTAAAAGTAAATTAATAGTAAAGAATGGATAAACATTCAAAAGGCCAATGAACAAATTCATTTAAGTCTATACTAATTAATCCATTTTTATTTTAAAATTTAAGAAGATTGTAAATTAACAGGAAACAAACAATAAACCATCAAAGTCATTGATACCCCAAATAAAATTAACCTCCTACAACTATGTTCATAGAATGAAAACAACTGAAATAGCAAATAGGATGGCAAAAGATTTGATGAAACATTCTTTCGTAACAAGTTCCTTCTTATCAATGAGAGATCTTAAAGTTACACATGACTTCAATCACAAAAATAAAGAAGCTATTATTTATACAAATATATACAAAGATAAAAAAAAATATAGAACAAACTTTAAACTTATCAAAAAACTAAAAAATTTAATATAATATTCATAAGAAAAAATATTTAGAAAGGATTGAATTTAAAAATAGAGATGAGTAAAAAAATAAAAATTAAAAAAACACTTAATTCTATTTACAGATTCTTCTTCTTTTACATGTTCCATTTTGTGCAACATTCCATTGAAAAAAAAAAATGTTACTTGTTGGACGAAGAAAATAATAATAAAAAAAGCACACCCACTTGGTTCTCTTTCTCTCTTGTGACCATGTTATCTCTGTTGCTCAACCAAAAACAAATGAAAACTGAGAAACTTAAAAAAAATTAAAATTAACAAAAGAAGAAGATTTTTGTGATTAACTTGGAAATTTTACATAGGTGGTGTAGGAAACGATGTCAACACAACTCAAAGTGGTGATAGGACGCAAAATGACTACTTAGGGTTCACACCAGGCTAGATTTTTTTTTTTTTTTTAATTTCTTTAGGGGAAAAGTAAGGGAGATGATAAGGAACATTTTTAACCGGCTAAATCTTTCGATTTACAGTAGCAACGATAGAATCAGTGTTGGGTGTTGGAGAAGAGAAAATGGAAAGAAAGGTTCATGGTAGAACCGAGAAAGGAGAGAAAACAAATGAGGAAGAAGAAGAGTTTCAAAACATTTTTTTTTTATATCTTTCAAATTTTAAATAGCAAAAAAATCAATTGAGCAAGAAACAAAATGTGAGAGGACAAAATTATCCTTATTTTGGACAGTTGTCAATAGTATAAAGACTCTAAAATGGTAATTTTTGTAGCTCTTATTTTTTTATCCATAAGAATCAAATACAATACCATAGGGGGTTTACAATTTTCACGCATCCTACTCAACCAACTAAGTTAGACTCCCTTGGTGGTAGTTCTTATTTTGATTATATAGAAAGTAGAAAAAGTAGATTTAAAGTGCGCACATGTATAGATAAAACCGCATATTTTGATTGTGATTTATATGAAATTTAAAACCTTAAAAAATAAGGTTAATATATGTTTTTTGCCCCCTAAGATATTGGAAAGTTCCATTTTAGTCCCTATAAAAAATTTTGTTTGTTTTAAGTGCCTGCATTTTTGTAATGTGTTGTTTTTTGGTTTGGAGCTTGGTTCGGATAATCAAACCTATGTGTTTGATACATTTTTTTCAACACCTCCACTTTATTTCTTTCACTTCCACTTTGCTTATTTGCTTATTGCACCTTCACTTTGCTTATTTCACCTCTACGTTTTTAATTTTTAATTTTTTTTTAACTTTTTTAATTTTTTTTAAATTATATGACCAATCGTGGTTAGATGCTTTTATGATATATTTTTAATTATGAACATAAAAATATTAGTAAAATTCAATTATTTTTTTAACAAAAAATAATAGATGAAAATCCGAATGGAATAGGTATTACAAGTTTTTTTTTTTATAGGAGAGACTATCAAATGTGTCTAGAGAATTTTTTTCGTATATAATTTGTTTTTTAAATAAATAAATTAAGAATTAAAAAAATAATAAAATTAAAAAGAAATAAGAAAAAATTAAAAATGTAGAGATGAAATAAGCAAAGTGGGAGGTACAATAAGCAAAATGAGAGTGTAAGAAATAAAGTAGGAGGTGCTTGAAGAAAAATGTATCAAACATATAAATTTTACAATTAGAACCAAATTTCGAACTAAAAAGTAGCGCATTACAAAAATGCAATGACGAAAAATAGACAAAAAATTCTATATGGACTAAAACTAAGCTTTTCAATATTTACAAGGACAAAAAACAAATATTGACCATGATTGGTCATATAATTAAAAAAAAATAATAACCACAAACACTTCGCCTTTGCCATTGTTGTACCAAGCAACCACAAATAGAAGAAATTTGTTTATCATCAATTGATCAGACTAGGGGTGTTTACAGGTACGAATAACCCGCAAACCCAACCCAACCCGACCCAACCCAGTTTGAGCGGGTTAATAGAGTGTTTGGATCAGACCCAACCCAATCCAATCTTAACCTGATGACTTATGAGTTAGATAACGGGTTCTGTTGTATTAACCCATAACTCACCCAATCCAACCCAAACTACATATAATAATAATAATAACAAAACAAAAAACCTACTCTCGTCTTTCGGACTCTCGGTCACTCAACACTTCAGCCTCACTCACTCAACCTACCTCCCTCACTTTGCTATTTGTTTTCAATTCATTTTGTATCAATGTTATTTGAAATTTCTCAACTATATTAACTTAAGTGAACTTTGTTATTTGGATTGATAACAATTTTATTTTGAACTTTTCGGATTAGGTGAATTAAGGAGAATTCTGATTCATAGAGAATTCTTCTTTGTAACTTTATAACAATTTTATTTCTCAACAATTAAGTTTGAAAGTGTTAATATATCTAGCTTATTCAAGGAAAAGTCTCTAGAGAAAAGACTATTTACGAGCTTTGGGCAAAGCTTAAAAGTTGGTACATGACAAAATCTCTCCATAATCATCTCTATCTAAGGAAACAATTATATACCATGCAAATGCATGAAAGTGAGTCCATTCATATACATATTGACAATTTCAACCAAATTGTTCTTAGTTTGAAAAATATTGATGTTGCGGTGGATGAGGAGGACCAAGTTCTTCTTCTTCTTAGTCCTTTGCCGAGAGCTTATGAAAAAATTGTAGACACAATAATTTTTGTTGAAAATCAAATTAATATTCTAATTCTATTCATAATTGTAGTTTATATGAACATAATATCTTATTTATAGAAAACAAAATATCCTCTTTTTATCTACCATTAATGTAATTAACCTATATAAAAACATGCACCCGGTGTTTACTCTGATACACGGTTTACACTCAATGATCCCTATTTCTCCTATTTTAACCATTTTCAATAGAAATTCATTATCAATGGAGGAAGTGGGAATAGTCTTACAATCTTGAGAATTAAAAAGAAGAATTATCGATTCGTATAGTGATACTAGCTTAGGTGAAGGTTTAATGGTAGGAGGAATGACGAAAGAAAGGAAAAATAGTTTCCAAAGAAGGCAACTCAAGTCACACAAGCAGAGCAAGCGAGAAAAATAGAAGGATTCATTCAAGTCCTTTAGAGAATATACTTTTATTCTGTTATTCTTAATAATGGATTCATAGAGAATTCTTCTTTGTAGCTTTATAACAATTTTATTTCTCAACAATTAAGTTTGAAAGTGTTATTATATCTAGCTTATTTTGTGCATTAATATATGATCATGTTCATTTGTGATTGAAAATGATTTTTGTTCTAAAAAAATGAACAAAATTTGAAAATCTATTCTGATTTTTTTAGCAAATTTTAATTTATTTATTTTTTAAAAAATACATCACTAACCCGATGATCCAACCTATTCATGATTGAGTTGGGTTGGATTGGGTTGGGATTAAAAATAAAATCATGCAAACCCAACCCAACCCAACCCACTAAAAATTGATTGGGTTGGGTTAAGAATTTATGCAAATCTAGCCCAACCCAACCGGCAAACACTTCTAGATCACACAACAATGAGTCAAGATCTTTTGTGATCGACACAAAGCAACCACAAATTAAGTGCAAGCTGATAACCACCGTCCACCGTAAATATGAGCCAAACATCAAATTCATACCAAACAATAGGTTGATGATCATTGTCCTGTGTAGAGAATAAATGAATAAAGGATTCTTGGTACAACAATGGCGTTATAGTTTATGGCATCATGATAGATTTGTGTTTATGATAGGGGAGCCATGGCTACCCAAGCTTTTGAAAATATTATATTTAGGCTTAATAGTCAAATAGATCATTTTATTTGTTTTTGATATTCAATTGGGTTTTCTTATTAGTTGGGTATTCAACTAGATAATTTTATTTGTAAAAAATGTCTATTTTGGTCATTTTGTTTGTAAAAATTATTCCGAAGTTGAAGAACCATTCTGAGCACAACAAACACCACTGTTTCTGATTTGGCTCAATTTTAATGTCCAAAATTTATCAACCATTTTGAGCACAAAAAACTTCTCTGTTTCGGATTTGGATCAATTATCATATCCCAAGTTGAAGAACTTTTCTGAGCACAAGAAACTTCACTGTTTTAGATTTGTATTAATTATCGTATGCTAAGTTGAAGAACCATTCTGAGCACAACAAACTTCATTGTTTCGGATTTGGTTCAATTTTGATGTCCATACTTTATCAACCATTCAGAGCACAAAAAAGTTGACTGTTTCGGATTTGGCTTAATTTTCGTATCCAAAGTTGAAAAACCATTATGATCATAAAAAAGTTCACTATTTCAGATTTGGCACAATTTTCGTATCCAAAGTTGAAGAACCATTTTCAGAAAGAAAAAAGATCTTTGTTTCGGATTTGGCTCAATTTTGTTATGCAAACTTTATCAACCATTCTAAGCACAAAAAAACTTCACTGTTTCGGATTTGGCTCAATTTTCAATTTGGCTCAATGTTGGTATTCAACGTTGAAGAACCATTCTGAGCACAAAAAAGTTCACTGTTTCAAATTTGGATCAATTATCGTATCCCAAGTTGAAAAACCATTATGAGCACAAGAAACATCACTATTTCGGATTTGGATCAGTTAGCGTATCTTAAGTTGAAGAACCATTATGAGCACAACAAACTACACTATTTCAGATTTGGTTCAATTTTGATGTCCATACTTTATTAATCATTCTGAGCACAAAAAACTTCACTGTTTAGGATTTGGCTCAATTTTGATGTCCAAACATTATCAACCATTCTGAGCACAACAAAGTTGATCGTTTCGGATTTGACTCAATTTTCATATCCAAAGTTGAAAAACCATTATGATCACAAAAAAGTTCACTATTTCGCATTTGGCTCAATTTTGATGTCCAAACTTTATCAACCATGCTGAGCACAAAAAAGTTCACTGTTTCGAATTTGTATCAATTTTCGTATCCCAAGTTGAAAAACCATTCTAAGCACAACGAATTTCACTGTTCCAGATTTGGCTCAATTTTGATGTTCAAACTTTATCAACTATTCTTAGCACAAAAATGTTGACTGTTTCGAATTTGGCTCAATTTTCGTATCCAAAGTTGAAAAACCATTATAAGCACCAAAAAAGTTCACTGTTTTACATTTGGCTCAATTTTGATTTCCAAACTTTATTAGCCATCCTAAGCACAAAAAAATTCACTGTTAAGGGTTTTGATCAATTATCATATCCCATGTTGAAGAACCATTTTGAGCACAAAAAAGTTGACTATTTTGGATTTGGCTCAATTTTTGTATCCGAAGTTGAAGAACCATTCTGAGCACAACAAACACCACTGTTTCAGACTTGGCTCAATTTTAATTTCCAAAATTTATCAACCATTCTGAGCACAAGAAACTTCATTGTTTCGGATTTGGATCAGTTAGCGTATCCTAAGTTGAAGAACCATTTTGAGCACAACAAACTACACTATTTCGGATTTGGTTCAATTTTGATGTCCATACTTTATTAACCATTCTGAGCACAAAAAACTTCACTGTTTAGGATTTGGCTCAATTTTGATGTCCAAACATTATCAACCATTCTGAGCACAACAAACTACATTATTTCAGATTTGGCACAATTTCCGTATCCAAAGTTGAAGAATCATTTTTAGAAGGAAAAAAGTTCTTTGTTTCGGATTTGGCTCAATTTTGTTGTGCAAACTTTATCAACCATTCTGAGCACAAAAAAACTTCACTGTTTCGGATTTGGCTCAACTTTCGTATCCAAAGTTGAAGAACCATTTTCAGAACAAAAAAGTTCACTATTTCGGATTTGGCTCAATTTTCATGTGCAAAATTTATCAACCATTCTGAGCACAAAAAAAGTTAACTGTTTCGGATTTGTCTCAATTTTGATGTTGAAACTTTATCAACCATTCTAAGCACAAAAAACTTCACTGTTTCGGATTTGGCTCAATTTTTGTATCCAAAGTTGAAGAACCATTCTGAGCACAAGAAAGTTCACTATTTCGGATTTGGCTCAATTTTGATGACCAAACATTTTCAACCATTCTGAGCACAAAAAACTTCACTGTTTCGGATTTGGCTCAATTGTCGTATGCAAATATGAAGAACCATTTTCATAACAAAAAAGTTCATTGTTTCGGATTTGACTCAATTTTGATGTGCAAACTTTATCAACCATTCTGAGCACAAAAAAACTTCACTATTTTGGATTTCGCTCAATTTTCGTATCCAAAGTTGAAAAAGCATTCTGAGCACAAAAAAGTTCATTGTTTCAGATTTGTCTCAATTTTGATGTCGAAACTTTATCAATCATTCTGAGCACAAAAAACTTCATTGTTTTAGATTTGGCTCAATTTTCATATCCAAAGTTGAAGACCCATTTCGAACGCAAATAAGTTCATTGTTTCGGATTTGGCTGAATTTTGATGTGCAAACTTTTTCAACCATTTTGAGGATAAAAAACTTCATTGTTTCGGATTTGACTCAATTTTCGTACTCAAAGTTGAAGAACCATTTTCAGAACAAAAAAATTCACTGTCTCGGATTTGGCTCAATTTTTATGTGCAAACTTTATCAACCATTCTGAGTACAAAACACTTCACTGTTACGAATTCGGCTCAATTTTGATGACCAAACTTTATCAACCATTCTCAGCACAAAAAACTTGAATGTTTCGGATTTGGCTCAATTTTGATGTCCAATCTTTATCAACCATTCTAAGCACAAAAAACTTCACTGTGTCGGATTTGGCTTAATTTTTGTATCCAAAGTTGAAGAACCATTCTGAGCACCAAAAAGTTGATTGTTTCAAGATTGAGCTCAATTTTGATATCCAAAGTTGAAGAACCATTCTGACCATAAAAAACATCACTGTTTCGGATTTGCCTCAATTTTGATGTTCACACACTAAGCACAAAAAACATCACCGTTTCGGATTTGGCTCAGTTTTGGTATCCAAAGTTGAAGAAATATCCCGAACGCAAAAAATGTTCACTATTTCGAGTTTGACTCAATTTTGATGTCCAAACTTTATCAACCATTCTGAGCACAAACAACATCACTGTTTCGGATTTGGCACAGTTTTGATGTCCAACTTTATCAACCATCCTGACCACAACAAACATCACCGTTATGGATTTGCCTCAATTTTTGTATCCAAAGCTGAAGACCCATTCCGAACGCAAATAAGTTCACTATTTCAAATTTGGCTGAATTTTGATGTGCAAACTTTCTCAACCATTCTAAGAACAAAAAACATCACTGTTTCAGATTTGGCACAGTTTTGATGTCCAACTTTATCAACCATTCTGACCACAACAAACATCACCCTTTCAGATTTGCCTCAATTTTCGTATCCAAAGTTGAAGACCCATTTCGAACGCAAATAAGTTCATTGTTTCGGATTTGGCTGAATTTTGATGTGCAAACTTTCTCAACCATTTTGAGCACAAAAAACATCACTGTTTCAAATTTGGCACAGTTTTGATGTCCAACTTTATCAACCATTCTGACCACAGCAAAACATCACCCTTTCGAATTTGCCTCAATTTTCGTATCCAAAGTTGAAGACCCATTTCGAACGCAAATAAGTTCATTGTCTTGGATTTGGCTGAATTTTGATGTGCAAACTTTCTCAACCATTCTGAGCACAAAAACATCACTGTTTTGGATTTGGCACAGTTTTGGTGTCCAACTTTATCAACCATTCTGACCACAAAAAACATTACCCTTTCGGATTTGCCTCAATTTTCGTATCCATAGTTGAAGACCCATTCTGAACACAAATAAGTTCACTGTTTCGGATTTGGCTCAATTTTGATGTGCAAACTTTCTCAACCACTCTGAGCACAAAAAACATCACCATTTCGGATTTGGCTTGATTTTCGTATCCAAAGTTGAAGAACCATCCCGAACGCAGAAAAGCTCACTGTTTCGGATTTGACTCATTTTTTATGTCCAAACTTTATCCACCATTTTGAGCACCAAAACGTTCACTGTCTCAGAATTGGCTCAATTTTGATGTCCAAACTTTATCAACGATTCTGAGCACAAAGAACTTCACTGTTTCTGATTTGGCTCAATTTTGGCATCCAAGGTTGAAGAACTATTCTGAGCACAAGAAACTTCACTGTTTCAGATTTGGCTCAATTTTGACGTCCAAAGTTTATGAACCACTCTGAGTACTAAAACTTTCACTGTTTCGGATTTGGTTCAATTTTGATGTCCAAAGTTTATGAACCACTTCAAGCACAAAGTAGTTCACTATTTCAGATTTGGCATAATTTGGATGTCCAAAGTTTATCAACAATTCTGAGCACAAGAAACTTTAATGTTTTGGATTTGGCTCAACTTTGATGCCCAAAGTTCATGATCCATTCTAATAAAAAAAGAACTTCACTGTTTCGAATTTGGCTCAATTTTGATGTCCAAAGTTTATTGACCTCTACACCTATTTTAGTTTTGCCCAACCCTAGTGAACCCTTTGTGGTGTATTGGGCTGTGTCCAAGATGGGTTTAGGAGGAGTGCTTATGTAGGTATGTAAGGTGGTATAGCTTATGCCTCTAGGCAACTTAAGACCCACAAAAGGAACTACCCTACTCATGATATGGAGTTGGTTGCAATTGTGTTTACATTAAGGTTGTGGAGACATTAGTGGTATGGTTCTAAGTTTGAGGTCATTAGTGACTACAAAGAGTCTTAAGTGTCTATTTAGAGTTTTAATAAAAGAGTTTTCAAAGATATGTTGTTGAAGGAATAATCTAATACAAACTCAACGAAAAAAAAATTTTAATTAGAGCAATTTAAAACAATGATAAAGATCAATGTTGTAATAAAGAGATGAAAGGAAAGTGAAAATAGCCTGAAGATTTATATTGGTTCAATCATACCACCAATCTACATCTAGTTCTTCCTCACTACGAGGAATTCCACTATGAAAAGAGTTACAAACACCATGCACACACAATTCATAGAAAATCCTAATTTGCAATCTGAATAGGAACCTAAACGGAATGTGAAACACCACCACCATTCGCGTTTTACCTTTAGAAAATACTTTCCTAGAAACAAAGATTAGGAATAACCTTTTCCTAATACATCACAACATTTAGGAATCCTCTTCCTACAATGCCAAACGAATAAAATCAAAAGAAAATATTCAAAGAATGAAAACACTTGAAAAGTGTTGATATAGCTAATATAGAGATCAATTGAAAAACTCCAATGTGAGTGGATGTAGTAGGTAAATATCAGATTCCAAACACCTTAGTGCATAGATGAACAAGAAAGAAACTCTCTTTTCTCAAAAAAGGATTTAGTTGTATGGGCTCAAAGGAATGATCTCAAAAGGATATAGTTGTGTAAGCAATGAGAGTTTTCTGAAACTAAGTGAAAACAAAAGGTGTAGAACCAAAGAAACTGTTCTGAGAGAATTATCTAATCTGGAGAAAATCAAATCATTGATTTGGATGTGACTATATGAGAATGTGAGAAAAGATAATGAGAATAAGGTCTCTCTCTGCACAAAATGACTTGGGTTCAAATATATATGTTAGGTCAAAAAGATTCGAAGGTAGTTAGAAAAAGATCAGATCTTGGAAATCTTTCAAATTGACCGTTATACCAGTTATAATTGATTGTTCACAAGTGTAATCGATTATCTCGTGTATCAAAAGATGATTTATACTAACTGTCATCCATTGTAATTGATTGCAGGAAAGTGGTAATCAATTGCAATTGAGATAGAGCCAATTATGAGTATCAGAAATTGAATTGTAATTGATTGCAAAAAGATGGTAATCGATTGCAATTAAAATAGAGCAATTTCTGAGATTTGAAAACACCATTGTAATCGATTGGCACTTGTGGTAATCAATTAACCCGATACTAGAGATGGTTCTAAAAGGAGTTTGGCCATCTGGTAATCAATTCCAAGTATGTGTAATCAATTGCAAGGCTCAGAATATGTTCTATAAGATAGCAAATCATCTTTTGATGCTAGAGATAGAAGATAAAAAGATTGCAAGCATCCTAGCATATATGTCTAACTTAGTCTAAAACAAACAATACAAAGCCATCATCCATACATGTTATGGCTTAAAAACAAAAGGGACTAAGACAAACAAACGAAAAAAGACTTAAGGTATGAAGATACCAAAAATCTAGATGCAGAGGCGTCAATCTTCAAACATGAGGCAACAAAAGTGGTTAGAATACCTTAAGGATTATGATTTCAAGCTTAGTTATCATCTAGGTAAAGCCAATGTAGAGGTTGATGCTGTGAGTAGGAAATAATTGCATGTGTCAACTTTAATAGTTAGAGGGTTGGACCTTAGAGCAATTTAGGGACTTGAGCCTCATGTGTTAGGTGACCCTTGGGAGTCTGATGTTGGGCATGTTGAAAGTTATTAGTGGCTTGTTAGATGACATTAAAGAAGGTCAAAGTGTGGATCCATTCTTAGTTAGCCAACTAGAAGCCATAATCCAAGGGAAAGATAGTAGTTTCAATTGGGGAATTGATGGAGTTTTGAGACTACAAGATAGGATATGTGTACCTTGTGTACCAGAGCTTGGGAGGTTGATTCTTGAGGAAGGCCATAAGAGTCGGTTGAGTGTTCACCCTGGAGCCATAAAGATGTATTGGGATCTCAAGAAGATGTTTTGGTGGCCTAGTATGAAGAAGGAAGTGGTTGAGTCTATGCATTCCTACTTAGATTATTAGAAAGCTAAGATAAAACACTAGAAACTTGGAGGCAAGTTACAACCTTTAGATGTTCCTAAGTGGAAATGGGATAGTATCTCCATGGACTTTGTGGTGAGTTTTTTGAAACTCCCAGAGGTTTGGATTCAATTTGGGTTATAGTGGACAAATTGACCAAATCTGTTCACTTTATTCCAATCAACGTATGGTATAGCTTACAGAAATTGATCAACTTGTATGTTAGTGATATTGTGAGGTTGCATGGAGTGCTATCTAGTATAGTTCTAATATAGATCACAGGTCTACCTCTAGGTTTTGGTATAGCTTATACAAAGCTTTGGGAACCAAGCTTAGATTGAGTTCAACATACCATCCATAGACGGACAGTCAGACTGAGTGAACCATCCAATCCTTAGAGGATCTCTTGAGAGCTTGTGCATTAAAGGAGAGTGGAAGTTTGGATAGATTTTTACCCCTTATAGAGTTTACCTATAATAAAAGTTACCATTCTAGTTTTGGGGTGGCACCTTATGAAGCTTTGTTTGGGAGGAGGTGTAGGACACCTTTGTGTTGGTTTGATACTGGTGATAGGATAGTGTTAGGACCTAATGTAGTGAAGCAAACTACTAAGAAGGTCAAGATGATCTAGGAGAGGATGAGAGCGACTCGAAGTAGCAGAAACGCTATCATGATAAGAGAAGGAAAGACCTTAAGTTCAAAGTGGGTGATCATGTATTCTTGAAATCACTCCATGGACTAAGGTTGGTCGTACTTTGAAGTCTCGTAAACTCACTCCTCGTTTCAACACTATGGAGGCAACATGGTAAGCAACTTGACAAATTTCTTCCAATGAAACGATGAATGAGTTTACAAGACTTCAAAGTACAACCAACCACAGTATCTTTCAAACCTCCATAGTGTCTTTCATGTGTCTTAGTCTCTGTTTAAGAAATATGTTTATGATCCTTCACATGTAGTTGAGTTAGACGATGTGCAAGTAAGGGATCACTTGACTTATGAGGCATTACCTTTTTAATCCCTTTGAATAATTAATAATTTTTAGTTAATATATAATTAAATTAATAACTATATTAATCATAAATATTAATTAATAATCAATTAGGGGACCAAAATTGCCAATACTTAAAACTAGAGGACCAAAATTGCCAATTTAAAAATAGGGGAACCAAAATCATAGATTTGAGAAACTAGGAAGACCAAAATTGTAATTTAGCCTTATAACAACATGTTTTAAAGGGTTCCCTTCTTCATATTCTATCTTTGCCAATTTTTCTTTGAAAAGGTCCATTGTGGGTCTCACAAGAACTACCTCCTTATTCTTCATAACCACATCTCTAAAGGACGGACGTTGAGGTTGTACTACAGTACCTCCACCATCATACCTCCGCCATCATGTGGTTCGTTGATTGTGCCCAAAGTGTCATATGACTTGTAGAGAACCCGAAAGCTTGAGCCATTTTCCCTATAAATACTCAAATAACCAAATATTAAAATTTTCTCCGAATATACATATTTTAATTTTTATTACTTGAAATGCCCCCTCTCACATTATTTACTCAAGTTGCCCTTGACATTATGCATGGTGTGAATTGGGGTATGCCAACCCGAGTTCACAACTTTTTTTAATAATGACTTGAATTTGTAGTTTCCATAATCAAATTCTAACTCATTTATTTTCTATTATTTTCATTTTTAATAATGCTTTTTATTATCAAAGTTAATAATAATATACAATAACATTAGATTATTAATATATTAACTTAATGTATTAAAAATGTATGTAAGTAATATAATTAACTATTAAATTTCTAAAATATATAACAATAATTAAATATAATTTTAAAGTGTCCTATTTAAATAATAAAACAATAAATATTTGAAGAATAAATTTAATTATTTAAAAAATAATACATAATATTATTCATACATACACCTATTAATAATGATTTAAAAATGAAAATTTATCTTATTCAAATTTAATAGGGGGAGATGTTTTGTATACATTTTATTTATTGATTTCCAAATTTTGATAAAAGTAAATTTGTAGAAAGTTTAATTTTTTTATTATTAGTAGAATAATACAAATTAGTTTAAATTTTAATTACCAAAATTGTCTGAATTCAAGTGTGGTTGCTATTCACATCGATCGATCATTAGAACAAACAAACACTTTTTTTTTTATGTTCTCAAACGTAGTTGCAAAAACCATGTTTACTAACGTCATAGACATAATTATGCTCACAAGACCAGAATTCACAAGACCCTTGGTATAAAAGTAAAATACAATGAGAATTACATATCTATAATTTACTCTATTTATTATTTTGAATTTACTTAAGAGTATAAAAATTAGAATCCTAGACCTGATTATCTTTCTAACTATTTTCAATTTGCTTTTGAAATTATTTTCATACAAGTAATTGAACAACGTATATTTACTCAAAATTAAAAGAGTAATATCAGTAGAATAAACAACTACAACAATTTGCATTCATATAAGAAGATTGTAAGGCCAAACAACAGAAATGATTTTACAATAAAAAGAAATAATACTGATTTAGTCTCTATTGTTTATTTTTTGTGCTCAATTGGATCTTAATATTATTTGTCTAGTCAATTAAGTCATATTATTTATTTTTTATATTTAATTGAGTCCTGATATTATTTGTGTAGTCAATTGGTGATGTTTTTACTTAATTGGATCCTAATATTTGTTAAAAATATCAATTGAGTCTTGTTTGTCAACTCCTTTAAGGGGATGATGTTAAAGAAAATGTAAAACAAAACCCAATTAAGCATTTTTAACAAATATTACAATCCAATTAAACACAAAAAATAAATAACGAAACCTAATTGATTAGACAAATAATATCATGACTCAATTTAATAAAAACAAACACATAACAAGACCTAAATGGATATTAAGCCTAAAAAGAAATAGTTTTTCTCTTTTATCTTCTTACTTCTATATTTATAAAAAAAAAAAATTAAAAAAATCAATTTATTGCTTCTACCTCTTCTATCTTAAAAGTGACTTATCAACATGAATGGGAAACCGTGGTAACTATATAAAATAAAAAATGTTATTGTTAGTGGGTAGTTGTCCACAATTTCAAAAAAAAACTTATCATTATTTATTTATATTTTTTTCTTTAAAGTAAAATAGAATAAAAGTACTCAGATATTTTTATTATCTCTTTGAGCATGCATTTCATATATTAAGTTCTACTTCTATTTAAGATGACATAACAAAAATATGAGACACTTTCCAAGTAGGAAATCCAAGATGTCTCAGTTGTTGAAAATGCTACCATCCCATCTTTTCACAAGCTAGTTTATCAATTATAACTTCACTCACCACTACATTTAATATATAACTTTTAACATAAATGAATATCTTATATAAAAGCATCCACACATAACAAAATTAATCAATAGAAGGATTACAGAGTCAAAGGGAAAAGCACAATAATAAAAATAAGGTACTAGAAATGTACAATAAAAAACAAAGATGGCACAAGAAAACAAATGGCAACTAGCACGATAAAGAAATTTTCAAATGAATCCAATGCAAGTTATCAATTAAACACACACCCACAACAACTTAAATAGAGGATAAAAGATTTAGAAGTTTCCTTACCATTATAACTGGAAATCCTTAAATGTGAAAGTTAAAAGAAAAGGCTTTAGGCCTCCAATTCTTCTTTTCCTTTGACCCACAGTGTCTGAACAGTTCCCTCTTCCTCACCGACGTCGTCACCCTCCTCCTCACTAGCATGCCACCACACTCCTCCTCGCTACGTGTCGTCACGAGCAAAGGAGGGCCAACGGAGGAAAAGAGAAAGGGAAAAGTGAAGAAGAGTGGAAATGGAAGAACACAACCTTGTGAGAGGGTTTTAGAGAAGGGATTTTCAGAATTTTGTTTTCCTTTTTGCAACCCAGCCTCTCTACTATAGGGACACCCCCTTTGCTCTCATAATTTATAATAACTCAAAAAAGTACACCTAAACACATAATAAGACCATCACAAACATTGATTCTAAACATTAAAATTAAATTTAGTTTTCCTTAGTAATTTAATTAAATCACTTTAATGAAAACACAATGTTACATTTTACATCCTCATAAAATTGGAAATGTTGAAGGTGTTGTGGGCAACTCCAAAGTTAAAGAAGATGGGTTTGAAAATTTGTGGTAATTTTCAAGTAATTTTTAACGATTTTTAACCTCCTAAAATTGTTAAAATAAAGTCAATGCCATAAATAAGGGAGTGACATGTAAAATGAGAGTGACACATGGGTACATAGCGAAGGTAGAGGTTAGAAAAAACCTGGAATCCTAATGCAATACCCATAACTATAATTTATAGAATATACTATAAAGTAATGAAAACCCAATTAGCCCCTAGGGCATTGCAATTATCCCCTATTGATGAGACGACCCTCCTATTAGTAAACCTAGAAAAGGTAAGTGCATCAGTTCCAAAGACCTTAAAACATAAAGAAATAACCAGTGGGTTAAAATGGAGATTGGAAGATCTCTTAGACCCAGAAGACCTTGTACCTACCATGCTGGACAGCATAGTAGAATATAACTCAGGGGCAGTAGAAGTTAGTTTCACACCTTTATTAAGAACTAATTCTTTAAGAATACCAGAATCACCTTTTCCTAGTATGGCTAGACGATCGGTGGATCGATCTAACTTTTCCATACCAAAAAGCCTAAATTTTAGAGGGATAAGAACAGATCCAACTATACCTGTCCCAAAATATGAAGAAGAACAACCTCCCCCTTCAATACAATTTGAGTCAGCTAGAACTCACAATTCACCAACTCCGTCAGAATTTAGTCAATTAAATATGATAAGAACTTTCCAAATAAATAAAAAATTATTGAGAAAATAATTCCTTAGTAAAGAAAACAAGAAAAGGAGAGACTGGTTCTTTGCAACCTTTTCGCAACAAGAATTAGCAAATTATAGAGAAGATTACTATAGAAACTTAGAAGCACTTCAGACTCAAATACCGTTCTTTGAGTGGTTTAAACAAAATTGTCTAGATAAACTCTATAAAAATGATTAAAAGTGCTAAAAGAAGTTGGAAAACTATTAAAGGAACCATTGACAAAGAAATTCCTCCTTTAGAAGAAATTAGCTTTACTAACATTGAAAGTAATGAGGTAACTACTTCTCCCTTTAAAATGATTAGTGTAGATAGAATCAAAAACAAAAATCCAACTTTAAAAGATATTAAAAATTTGCACCAACAACTAAATTATACAAATCAAATATTACATCAAGTAGCCTCAGAAGTAATAATTAGGTCAAGAAAACCTAATAAAAGCTCTTCTAATGGTATAACATCCCCCTCAAAACTAGAGCACTCATTAACCAAACCATTTAAATTTTCAGAAGCTGAGCTTAAAGAATTGAAAATAGGAAAAGAAACCGACTTAGCTCTAGAAGAGATAAACAAAAATTAGATCAGCTAAAATTATCTAAAATCAACACTTTAACTAAAAAACCTAAGAAGATCGCACAAGAAAATAAAACTGTGATACCTTTAAAAGATAAGATTATAACTATAGTAAAAGAAGATGAACATGAATTAATACCCCCTTCAGATAAAATTTTAAAGTTAAGGAAAAAACCAGGTAAAACGCTTTACCCCAGTGCCAACAACTAGAAATTTCTATCAAAGGCCAACTCTCCCAGACATTCAATTTGAAGAATGGGAATTGGATACTCCTTCAACATTTGATGGATCAGGAATCACTGAGTGGAATATTGATGGTATGACCAACCATCAAATTCTACAAAAAACCAATAAAATGGCAATGGCCGCCTCAGCCTATAGGGTAAAAAATACTGAGGAACAAACTATAAAATTAATAATAGCTGGTTTTACAAGAATTCTCAAGGGTTGGTGGGACAACTACCTAACCCCTGAACAGAAAATATATATCTCTACGGCTGTTAAGAGAGAAGGAGACAGGGCCATACCTATAATGGTAGAAACTCTAATTATAGCAATAATTCAAAATTTTATTGGAGACACTAAACTTTTCAATGAAAGGACTTCAACGCTGTTACATAATTTAAGATGTCCTACCTTAGGAGATTTTAGATGGTATACAGATAATTTTATGGCAATGGTTCTTACCAGAGAAGATTGTAAAGAACCATTTTGGAAAGAAAAGTTTATTGCAGGACTTCCTCAAGTCTTTGCAACCAAAGTAAAAGATTAGATTTAGAATATCCTAATTTATCTATCCATGAATTAACATATGGGAGAATAGCGTCTGTGGTTAAAAACACAGGCCTAGAACTTTGTAATAACTTAAAACTAGAAAATAGAATAAAATGAAATGAAGCTAATGGGGTTAAAGAACTAGGTAACTTCTGCACCCAATACAGGTATGAAAAACCTTCTCCTCCCTCCTCTACTAAAAGAAAACAATTTAAGAAACAACACTATTATAAGTCAGACAGAACAACCTCTTTTAGAAAAAGAAAATTCTCAAGAAAACCTAAATATTCAGCAGAAAAATCCAAGGAACCATATAAATCAAAAATAATCTGCTACAAATGTGGAAGAGTAGGACACTTGAAAAAGGATTGTAGAGTTAAACAAAAAATTAATGAATTAAATATGAGTGAGGAATTAAGAGAACAAATTGCTAAAATTCTACTAGAAGACTTAGATAGTGAGTCAGAAGAAGTTCAAAATCTTAGTGATATCGAAAACACAAGTACTAGTTCTGAAGAGGACGAAAGTTGTGAAAATTGTGATTCTAACACTTGTCAGTGCCAGTTTCAAATAAATATGATTAAGAGTGACACAAGATTATCTTTAGAAATGATTGATAAGATCCCAAATGAAGAAGAAAGAATGAAATACTTAATAAAAAAAAAAAAATATATATATATATATATGCTTCTAGAGCAAAAAGAAGAAGGAAGTAGTAAGAACCAGAATAATTTTCAAGGTTATGACTTTGCAAAGATATTAAAACAAGCTGAACATCAAAATAAAAAGGTCACTATACAAGATCTATAAAAAGAAATAAAAGATTTAAAAGAAGAAAATAAATCAATAAGATTAGACCTTCAAGAACTAAAAGGTTAGGTACTTGAGGAAACCAGCAGTCAATCCACTCAAAATTCCGATAGAGAAGATGAAGAAATCACAACGGTAAACATGATTAAAACACTACAACAGAAATGGCATGTTAAAATCGCTCTAAAAATAGGAAACACATTTCACAAAGATTTTACAGCGTTAGTAGATTCTAGTGTTGATCTAAACTACATTAGAGAAGGATTAATTCCTACTAAATATTATGAAAAAACACAGCAAAAACTATTCATGGCTAATAACTCTAATTTACAAGTCTAGTTTAAATTACCAACTGCAAGTATTTGTAATAAGGGAAGATGTTTCAAAAATACATTTATTCTATCAAAAGATATATCAGAGGAAATGATTTTAGGAACTCCATTCCTTACACAAATCTACCCCTTTGAAGTATCCAAGGAAGGAATTAAAACAAATGAACTAATGTTCAAATTCATAAAAACACCCAAGCGAAAAAGCATCTTAAAAATAAATGAAACCGATTTTCTTAATAAAATTGAAAATAAATCAAATCAAATAACCTTCTTAAAGCAAGAAATTCTCTATAAACGAATAGATGAACAATTAAAGACAGAAAAGGTAAAAACCCAATTTAAAGAATTAACTGAAATCTTTTCCAAAGAAGTCTGTGCGGAGGTCCCAACCGCCTTCTGGAAAAGAAACTCGTTTATGGTAAGTTTACTTTATGAGGAAGACTTTCATGAAAGTAAAATTCCCACAAAAGCTCATCCAGTTCAAATGAACAAAGAAACCCTTGAATACTGTAAGAAAGAAATCCAGGGTTTCCTTGATAAAGGACTTATTAGGCCTAGTAAGTCCTCATGGAGTTGTGCGGCGTTTTATGTACAAAACGCTTCAGAATTAGAAAGAGGCGAGCCTAGAATGGTTATTAATTATAAACCACTCAATAATGCGCTAAAATGGATTAGGTGCCCCTTACCCAATAAAAGAGATTTAATTGGAAGACTTCATCAAGCCACTATCTTCTCTAAGTTCGATATGAAATCCGGGTACTATCAAATCAAGGTTAAAGAAGAAGATAAATAGAAGACCGCATTTACAGTTCCATTTGGTCACTACGAATGGAATGTGATACCTATGGGACTTAAAAATGCCCCATCAGAATTTCAAAACATAATGAACTCAATCATAAATCCCTATTTAGACTTTGCTTTAATCTATTTAGATGATGTGTTAATCTACTCCTCTTCGGTGGAACAACACGTAAAAAACTTAAATACCTTTAAAAATATAATTAAAGCAAATGAAATTGTATTATATGAAAAGAAAATGAAAATAGCCCAAACTAAGATAAGATTTCTAGGGCATGAAATAAATCAAGGCACAATAACTCCAATAGCTAGAAGCATTGAGTTTGCTAGTAAATTTCCAAATGAAATAAGAGATAAAACTCAGTTACAAAGGTTCTTAGGATGCCTAAACTATGTAGCTGATTTCATTCCCCATATTAGAATTATTTGTAAACCTTTATTTAATAGGCTTAAGAAAAACCCCAAGCCTTGGACCCTTGAATTGACTAAGACAGTTATCAAGGTAAAATCTCTAGTAAAAACCCTTCCTTGTCTAGGAATACCCCAACCAGATGCCTTTATGATAGTCGAAACCGATGTCTCAGAGGTCAGATTCGGAGGAATCCTTAAACAAAAATACCCCCAATCTAAAGAACAAATAATTCATTTTCATTCGGGGGCGTGGAGTGAAACCCAGATTAAATATAGCACTATAAAAAAGGAAATTTTATCTATAGTGCTATGTATTACAAAATTTCAAAGTGACTTAGTCAATAAAGAATTTTTATTAAGGGTAGACTATAAGTCTGCAAAAGAAATTTTGGAAAAAGATGTTCAAAACATCGTTTCAAAACAAATATTTGCTAGATGGCAAAGTCCTTTATCTTGTTTTGATTTCAAAATTGAATTTATAAAAGGAAAACATAATTATATCCCTGATTTTCTAACACGAAAATTTTCACAGGGTCAGACCCCCAAACATGAGGCCTTCGGCCCCTTCGTCCGCCCTGTCCCTTGATGATTTGGCCCCTTCCTTCTCCAAGGTGGCAACCAATAAATCCTTACATAACCTAAAAGTCCTTCCTAAATCCCTAAATGCTCCTTCCTCTTCCAATAGGTTTTCCCCATTAATTCCTGCTCAGAAAAACCAAATTATTGATAATCCTCAAAAAACCGAAATTCATAAACCTTTAGATCAACACATAAAAGAGTCATGTCAAAGGATAATTTCCATAGAGTCTGAATTTGATCAAATGACACCTACAGATATTCTAGCTGAATTCTCTCCTAAAGGATGGGGATGGATGCCAAAAGACCAAGATCTAAAAAAGAACAAAAGGTTTTATCAACTCATCTTGTTAGATACTGGATTTGCTTAAATAACTCCAGAAAAAGACAAAAGGGATCCTTCTATCGTTAATTATTCAAAATTAAAAATCTTAAAGGTTCTCATCTTGACGGATTGGAACCAAAACCCAATTACTGAAAAGAGGTTTTCTCGACCTTTTGACCCTCCTACCTTTAATTATTTTGGTTATCAAGAAGCATGGCTCAAGATCCTTCTTGAACCTAACCCTCGCCATTCTTGGTACATTACCTTTAAATATGCCCTTCCAGCCAAAATTCTGACCTGGTTTCAAGACTGGTTTCTGCTTGTAGGGCCTGTAAAAGCCATTTTACTTACCAAGGTAGTCTCAATATATGAAAACTATAAAAAGTTAACTCCCAAATTACCAGTACATGAAAAATTAATTAGCTTTTACTCAATAATGGGGGTAAGCTGGTTAATGCAACATCTCTATGAATTCCACCAGCATAATTCAACTCCTTATCTAAAGGCTTTATGCCGCAGGGTAAAAGTTTTTTGGTGGAAGAAATTCGAAGTTAAATTTTTGGAAGATAAGTTTTCTCATTGGAAGACTGGAAAATCATTCCTTCCCCCTACTCCTGAAAAGAAGGCACTCCAGCATCCTACAATATCTTTACAACTAGCAAGAAAATTCAAAGAAGAGAAAAGGCAACACCTTTTGGTAGCCTTGTCTTCTCTAGACTCGGATGAATGGCAGGATGTCTTAGAAGGAGAAACCCAATGCAGTAATTCGCATTTGAATAATGAGGATGACTGCTTTGAAATTCAAGAAATTGTAGACTTGGACTAACCGTGACTAGGATCCAAGACAACATTAAAAATAATTGATGAAGAAGCTCCTGGCAAAATAATAGGGGCAGTGAACATAGTAACTAAAACAGTTGATCATATTGGCAATATTATCGTATATACCAAAAAAATACCAATTCGGCTACCCAACCAGAGGTAGCTGGCAAACTTTTCCATCAAAGGTCTTCTTTAAAAGAAATAATAGGGCCCACAATGTCACTTCTGTCTTCACAAAACAACAAAGGCGATGCTCAGATAAATGCTTTTGAATTATAGATTGAAATCTGTCTAAAAAATCTGTGTCTAGATTGGATTTCAATAAATTGTAATTTATAATTTTGGCATCCGCCTATGGTTGCCATGTTATAAATAGGTGAATTGAAGAGTTGAGAGACACAGCTCTCCTGAGCCTTAAACTCTCTTCTCCCTCTCTACCATTTTGTAACCTTTAAAAGCTCTTTCTCTTGTAAGTCTGTCTCTTTCAATAAATGTTTTGTCAATACCAATGAACTGCTTAAATAACTATTGCTTTTTATTTGTTATCCTTACCCTTACCTTTTGCCATATCTGGTATTATATATATATATATAAATTAATTAACATAAAATTGTGTAAAAAATAAAATTAATTAATGTATGTCATTATTATATTAATTAGTGCATAGACCCACGAGTTGATTTTTTCTATGAAATTTAATAAACTTTTAAATTTATCTTTAATAATATATAAATAAATTTATATAACTAATTTAAAATATTACATATGAATTTTGTATTAATAAATTATTTAAAAATATCTATAATTACTAACTTAAGACTAATTATTCTCCGTTTAAAAAATAAATTATAATAATTAGAAATTTAAAAAATTAAAAATTTCACTATAACAAAGTTTAAACAATTAAATTTAATAAATAGTTTCATTATTTAATATTAACTATTATAAGTTTCAAAAAGCACTTATAGCATTTTTGTAATTTTAAAATTTTAATGAAAACATTATTTCAACTTTTAATAAATAAAACTATTAAATCTTAATTTAACTATTTTATTTTAATAATTTCCAATATTAAAAAAAAGCATTTGTAATATTATTTAAAATTTAATATCTCATAAAAGTATTCATAACTATTTTTAATTTTTCTTTAATTTGAATTTATTTTTATATATTCTCAATTATTAAATTTCAATAAAGCATTTTATAAATGTCTAAAAGTATAAATTTTCTAGAAATAATTTTTTTTTCATAGCTAAAGCTAGTACAACTAAAAATAATTATTCAAACCCATTTTTCTTAGTGTAAAAAAAAACTATTTATAATATTCTGTAAAGTATTAAAAATAAAAAATTGTAATAATTTATTATCTATATTAAAAATTTATTATTAAATAATATTTTTACATGAATATTAAAATAATCATTATTATTGATAATAAGTTATTATGTATTATAAAAACAATTATCAAAACTTAATAAACATAGTTATATTACTTTTTCAAATGATTTTTATATTTAAATGTTAATAAAAAAAAGGTAATGTGTAAGTTTTTAAAAGTAAATCATACATCATAAATAAAAATGTAAAAAAATTAAATAATTATAATATAAAACTAAATAGGAAAATTGAAATAAATAATAACTTTTAAACAATCAATAGGAGGGAAATGACATTTTGTTGTGAAAAAAAAAAAAAAAACATCATTTCAAAAGATATATAACCTTCATTAAAATTGTTAATTGACTTGAAAGAGTTTTATCCTGAATTTTTACTTTGTTGATCTTTAATTGTAAATTTTAATAGAAACAAAATGTTCCGTTATATTTTATTAATTACACAGTGATTAGAATATATTTATTGATGTTTTTTTAACTTTTGTAATTTATTTTTATGGTTGTTTTAATATACTTGAAAGTTAAAATTACTAATATCACCATTAACTTTTGGAAAAAAAAATTATACCAATGTATATTACTTTAAGTAATAAATGATGATTAAGACTAAATTATACTATTAAATTATCTAAAATTAGGTGAATTTGTTATCATGGCTGGCCCTGGCCGTGGGAAGGAAGGGAAACTGTTCAAGGCTCATTATTTTTTGGGCCAAAAAAAACTATAATTTTAATATTTTAATAAAAAAAATTATATTTTAATTAGTTTTATTAAAATAATGTAATTTGATTTTTTTATCTATTATTCCCTCATTCATCATTAATTATTTCTCACGCATCAGTAATTTAAATGAGAATAGGGGTTAATCAGCTATAGTATCTCCATAATTTTATTTTTTTTATAAAGGATGTAAAGCTTAATTTTCTCCCTTTATATTTAAAAAAAAAAATCTTCAACGTGTAAAAGCTGATTTGTTACAACTAATAGTTAAAAAATTGATTATATTTTTCATATTTTGTGCAACGGATATAAATTTATTATCTATAAAAAGAGATGATGAAAATTAAAAGAATATTACATTAAATTACTTCACTATAAGAAAATCGTTGTTTTCCGATGTATTTATCGACAGATATATATCCATCGATAATTCTAACTTACTGACAAACATTACCAACAAAAATGCATCAATTGAGAAAAATATGATTTCCGACGGAAACTTATTTGTATGTAAAATTGTTATGTACAGATGGATGTTATTGACAAAAAGAATTCATCTGTAAAATGTTTGTTTTTACTGTTGTTATCGATGGATTTATTCTGTCGATATTAATAAAAAAATTAATTTTTAATGTACATATTTTTTATGATTAGCATAGATAGTATGTGTTTCTTTTTTACAAAAAAAAAAATTAAAAGTACATGTTAAAAAATAGTATTAAATATTTTTATTAAGATATTATAATTACCAAGTATGAAAAAGTAGTGTAGCTTTCTTAGAAGTGAAGAAAGATTGAAGATGAATAGGTCACTGGTTTCATCTGCCTCGTAACATACACATTTTGGTTTTGAATGGGTTGTTGATGATGCACAAACCCTAAATCCATATACAAGTTTCAAAAAGTTTCTTAGCCTCCATCTTTTGCGAGCAACAACAAAGGGACTCACTCTCCTTCGTCTCTTCCTCCTCTGCCTCAGTTACAAGTTTTCACTCTCCCATCTTTTGCGAGCAGCAACCAAGGGACTCACTCTCCTTTGTCTCCATTCTCTTCGATACTCCAAATCCAATTAAATTTCAGGTACTTTTTTAACCCTCTCAATTCCAATCTTCATTTCTTTTTCTTTTATTAGTAAATAAATTTGTGCTTTGTAAATTGATAATCGTTGTTGCGCGCTGCATATTATATTAATTTCGTTGTGTATTATGTGACACTTTGTTTGTTACTGTTACCATTGCACACTATGTGTTTGATGAAAAGCTTGAATGACTTTGTAGTTTGTATTAGACTAGGTCTCCTAGCAACTAGCATGTGGTTTTTGATTGTTTAAGAATTATGAAATGTGAATCAAGTTTGGATGCAATGCATTTGTCATGACTCGTGATGCTTCATCACAACTTTCATTTCAATTTTAATGTATGTAATTTTTCTTATTCTTTTCAAGTTAGTTAAATTAAGATGTTGTTATGTGTAAAAAGTTAGAAGTGTGAGCCTTGGCATAGTGATAAGGTTGCTGCCATAGTGATAAGTTAGAAAGTGAAGTTACAAGTTGCATCTGAACAAGGAAAACAAAACCATGAATTGAACAATTTATATGCATGAACAGTGGATGGATCATATACTACTTGATGAGGATGATGATACTATTTAGAATATTTTTGAGTATAGTGCGTCTACTTTGTGGTATTATAATATACATCTTCTTTAATTTTTAATTTTTATCTTTTATCTAATGGCTTAGTTACTATGAGACTTGTTCTACTGTTAGCCTTGAGCATCCAAAATCATAATCCTCCATATATTAACCGAGTAGAATATAACATGTCATGGCTATGTTAATATTAATTGTATGCAATATAAATTAATTAATTGCAGCAGTGTATGAATTTTTTGGTTTTTTGAAAGAACATTATGCTAAGTTGTATGCAAAATGCACTATCTTATACATTTTGTGCCTCCTCTAGAAGACTTTTATTACTTTTTCCCCCTCACTATATTTAAAATATTCTTTAATGAACACACATTTCAAATTTGTTTTATAGAAATATTGTTTGGATGACTTAAGCTATGCATTAATGTATGAGACAACCAAGTTGGCTTATCGGGTTTTAGAAGATGATGTCACACGTGCTCCTAATCAGGTGTTTGCCATTGCTCCTACTTTATACACTATTTCTTTGCTCTGCTACTTAAAAATGGAATTTGGCTTTTTCATGCAAGATATGTTAGATTAATTCTCCTTTACTCTCAATTTATTTCTGCATTCTATTATTGTGCTATAACCACTTAAATCCTGCCTTTTACGGTTGAAATCTTCACTCTTGCTCCACATAGATGGAACAAATCTAGTAGCGAAAGATATTGGGCATCAGGTACAATAAACCTCAACTCTAACAACTTCTTAATAAACACAAAAGAAGGGTATGATGAGAGTGGTTTTGCTACTTTACATGTGTAAATAAAATTATTTAATAGTTACTATGAGACTTGTTCTACTATGGGACCCACTCAAATTGTGTGTCTCTAGTGCACTATCATTGTTTGCTTTGCACTTTCTATGATCTTTCATATACATAAGCAATTCTTTATTACTTCTCAGACCTTAGCATCATTTATTTTTTCATGACTTTGTTTATGTATTTTTGATAGCCAATTTGACCATGTAGATTGGGATATTTGATTCCAAAAAGTATCATTAATTTTTCATTTTTATAATTTATAATTTATAATTTTTGTTTTAATTTTTTATTTTTCATTTTTCATTCTTATAAATCCTTATCTTCTATTCATAATGAAAAATAAATTCTTATTGGAATAGTTTGTTTTGCTATATATAGACTACTTGTTGGAATAGTTTATTTTGCTATATAGCTCTTAATCTATTATTGTCTTCCATTGACATTGTCAGTATTCTTTACTCTTGTAGTTTGAGATTTTCACTACTTCATCGCTACATTGAACGTTGTTACTTGTTAGAGCATTGCTACCAAAGTAAGTCATCTATTATAAGTTAGATTTACTTTACTCTTGCAGTTTGAGATTTTAATATCTTATAACATATGAAAATTTAGAAATTAATTATATTTTTTTCCTTTTAAGTTAATTGAAGTCCTTAGTTTCTTTACGATATTAGCTATAGCATCTCTTCGAATTAATTATAATTTAAAGGATGAATTCAACACTCCCATAACGTTATTTGCATCTACGATATTAAGGTGAGAATAGCTAATGCCAAACTTTTTTCTTATGTAAGAGCATAAGCAAATTATAACTCTTGTAAGCTAATATTTAGAATAGTTTCTAATATGCAAGTCTTCAAATTCTATTAATACACAGAACATGGATTATCTTCCTTCCAATCATGATTGGATGTATGATAGGTGTTATAGTGGTAGAGGAGCTTTGAAAGAGTCTTTTGTATTAGGGGTTGAAGAGTTTGTTAGCAAAGCCTGCCAGCAGGACTGTTATCATGATGATGGGGGGATTAGATGTCCGTGCAATAAATGTGATTGTACAAAGATTTTGGAGGATCGAGTTGTTAAGGTTTACCTTTACAAACATGGGTTCAAGCCTAATTATCATATTTGGATTGATCACGGTGAAGAAAGTTTGCATGTTGATGATGGTTTCATGGGTCCTTCAAGAAGAGGTGTAGATTTGGCCCAAGGTGACCAATTTATGTCAATGCAAGACATGGTGTGTGATGCTTTTAGGTAACATGAGTCATTTGAAGAGCCAGAGTCAAATACCATGGAAGAGCCTCTGAATGAAGAGACTCAAAATTTTTATAATTTAATGTTGGAGGAAAATAAATCGTTGTATGAAGGGGCAACAGACTCAAAATTATCAATTTGTGTGAGGCTTTTAGCTTGCAAGTCCAATTGGAATATTCCTGACCAGTGCTTAGACTTCATTTCGAAAATGCTTTTGGATGTAACACCCATAAAAAGCGGTTTGCCTAAAAACTATTATGATGCCAAGAGATTAGTATCAAAGTTGGGATTCAAGTCTAAGAGGATTGATTGTTGTGTGGACGGATGCATGCTTTATTATGACAATGAGTACGACAAAAATGATGGAGTGCTAACTGAATGCAGAATTTGTCAAAAGCCAAGGTATCGTGATCACACTATAGGAACGAGTAATAAGAAACTAGTTCCTAATAAGGCAATGTTTTATTTGCCTATAATTCCAAGGTTATAAAGAATGTTTGCATCGATGCAAACTGCGTCAAAAATGACGTGGCACTATCAGAATAAGAGAACTTTGAGTGTGTTATGCCATCCATTTGATGGTGAAGCCTGGAAACACTTTGATCAGGTACATCCAGATTTTGTCATTGAACCATGCAATGTGCGTCTTGGTTTATGCTTTGATGGATTTAACCCACATATTCAAGGGTCATCTGAACCTTATTCTTGTTGGCCAATAATTATCACCCCATACAATCTTCCTCCAGAAATTTGCATGTCGAAACCATATATGTTTTTAAGTTGTCTCGTACTAGGTCCACATAATCCGAAGGCTAGTATTGATGTTTATTTAGAGCCTTTGATTGACGATTTGAAAAGGTTGTGGAGTGGTGGTGCTTTGACTTATATATTTCAAGGAAACAAAATTCCATGATGAGGGCAGCTTTAATGTGGACTATTAATGACTTTCCAGCTTATGGTATGTTGTCTGGTTGGGGAACTTCTGGTAAAATGGCATGTCCGCATTGCATGGAGGATACAAGAGCCTTTTGGTTACAATATGGGGGGGAAAATTCTTGGTTTGGCTCCCATTGTAGGTTTTTAGACAGCGAACATACTTCTAGGAGGAATAAGAATGCCTTCATGAAAGGGAAAATTGACATGGATGATCCATCAACTAGGTTAACACCTAGTCAAATTTGGCAAACAGTTGAGAATTTGCCAAAAGTCATAGAAAATGGCATGTCTACAATATAGGGATATGGGCAATGGCATAACTGGTAAAAAAGAAGTATCTTTTGGGATCTTCCATACTGGAAAGATAATTTGCTGAGACACAATCTTGATGTTATGCACAGTGAGAAAAATTTCTTTGATAACATATTCAACACTGTGATGAATGTAAGTGGCAAGATGAAAGACAAAGAAAAGGCCAGGATGGACATTTCTTTGTATTGAAATCAAAAAGACTTGTTGTTGAAGCCATTAGATAATGGAAAGTTCTTAATGCCAAAAGCAATTTACACTTTAACTCTAGAGCAAATAAAATTAGTTTGTCTCTGGATGAAAGAACTTAGGATACCTGATGGTTATTCTTCCAACTTGGCAAGATGTGCCAATGTAAAAAAGGGAAGGGTGCATGGAATGAAAAGTCATAATTGTCATATATTTATGGAATGTTTACTTCCTAGTGCATTCAGTTCATTACCGGTGCATGTTTTAAATCCACTTACTGAAATAAGTCATTTTTTCAAAGAATTGTGCTCAACAACATTGACGCAAGATGATCTGAGTAAGATGGAACAAAATATTCCAATCATTCTATGCAAGTTGGAGAGAATATTTCCCCTAAGATTCTTTAATTCAATGGAACATCTCCCTATTCATTTAGCATATGAAGCTAGACTTGGGGGTCCGGCTCAATATAGGTGGATGTATCCATTTGAAAGGTAATAGAATTATACTTTAATTTTCAAAAAATTAATTTGTTTTTATCTATAAATCATCGCTTAATTATTAAATTTTATAGATTCATGAGTGTGTCCAAATGATCCGTGAAAAATAAGGCAAGGGTTGAAGGATCAATTTGCACGTCATACTTACACCGTGAAACTACTCATTTTTGTTCTCATTATTTCAACAACTTCATGTTGTCACCACGGAATGTTAGAAATGAATTGGAAATTGGAAGTCCAAGGAGTCCATCAACTTTATCAGTCTTTGAGAAGCTTGATCGTCATTTTGGCAAGGAGTTGATTCACTGGTTCATCGATAAAGAGTTGATTTCAGCCCATGTTCATGTGTTAATCAACTGCACCGAAGTTAAACCTTACCTTGAGTAAGCGCATTTTAGAAGAATTATTTTGATTATTATATATATGTAAGCATTTTTCTTGACCCTTCAAATGATACATTTAGACAGTTCATTCTTGTAATCTCAATCAATAAGTGAATCGGATGCTTCTAATTGTATATATGCAAATTTTCCTTCATGGTTCAAGGAACAAGTATGTATCTTAAAAAATATTTGTTTATCCATTAATTAAATGTTAAATAAAATATAAGTTATCATGTGTTTTACATTCGTATGTTTACAGTGAGCCTTTAAATGTCAGAAATCAACACTTAAGAGATTTAGCGTTACGTCCTATGAGTAGTGTTAAGGAATGGCACACGTTCTTTGTCAATGGGTACAAATTCCACACTCATGCATGGACCTAGGGAAAAAAACCATAAATAGTAGGGTTCACGTAAAGGGCATTACAAAAGGAGGTGAAGATGATTTCTATGGTGTCATTCAACACATATATGAGTTAGAGTACAATACTTCAACCTCTCCTAAGAAAGTAGTGTTGTTTTATTGTGACTGGTTTGATCGAAAAAGTAAAGGTATAAGAGTGAATCAAAAATATGGTACTGTGGATATTCATATGGGTAGAAGATATGGACAATATGATCCGTTTATCATTGCACACAATGTAAGGCAAGTGTATTATGTCCTGTATCCAACATCACGAATAGACAAACGTGGTTGGTGTGTTGCAATTAAAACAAAGCCAAGAGGTCGCATAGAATCTAATGAAAAACAAGATGATGTGCCTTACCAAGTAGATGAAATAACACATGTCAATGAAGTTATTGTAGTCGAACTAGTTCCTGGGTTGCAAGATGAAGAAGCTAATCCCGAAGAAGTGGACATGCCTGAGAGATCAACAAATCAAGAGGAAGTGGATGAAGAGGAATATGATTTGATAGAGGCTAATAATGTGGAAAGGGGAATTGAGGATGACTTTGAAATTGATGATTAGGATTAGGCAAATTCAAAATGTGTTATTGAAATTATAATTTTGTTATGAACTTTAATTTGAAGTTAATTGAACGAATTTTTACCATGGTATCATATAGGCATTTAGTTGACTTTTAATTTTAATTTATTCTACTTTATTTCATTAAATTATTACCATGGTATCATATAAAATTTATTATTGGTAATGCTTTTTTTTTCTTTATATAGACATGTCATCAGGAGGTAAAGGAAAATGGAAGAAACGTTATGAGATTAAACAATTGTTACATATTGCCAAACAACCATTCCCAACAGCTTCAACATCCACACCATTTCAAGCATTTGCTACTTCCACACCATCACCAACAACTGCTACATCCACACCATTTCAAGCATTTGTTACATCCACACCAATTTCAACAGTTTCTAGTTCCACCCCTTCCCAAGTTGTTGCACCCACACCCACGCCATCCCCTCTTGTTGCACCTACACCCACACCATCCACTTGAGTTAATGATGTCCCTCTTCATCAGAATGTGGAGCACGTGTCACATTTAGATGAAGCAGATCCACCACTTGGTGATCTTGAGATAATTCAACCTGCTAGTGAAGGGTAGGAATTAATTATAATTTTAATAGTTATCATTGTATATATAGATCAATTCAATATCTTTGAATTTTTTATGACTTTCTTTTATATTTAGATTTATTCCATCCAAGATTGCATTAAAGGCTATCACATGGACCATTAAACAGCAGTTTCAAGAGCCTTGGGCTACATGGGGAGCAATTCCTAAGAGCAATCGCGAGATTTTCTTCCAACGTTTTAAGGTAAAGTATTCATTGATCTATTGTATGTTTTCATTTGTTTGTTAGCATTAAGTTGATAAGTGTGACATGGGTGTGTCATTTTTAATAGATTATGTTGTGATCTGTTTTTCTTATGGCCTTATTAGTTATTATCATAAACAATTGTATGGTTATTGGTATTTGGAACTATCTCACTTTGGGCTCCAAAGATTACTTAGTTTACTTTCATGTATTCATATGTAAGGAGTTGAAGGATCTTAACCTATTTTTCTGTCTTGAGTTTTGCCTTTGTCTTGAGTTTGTTGGGTTGGTGAGACTAAGACTAAGTACTGTGGACATAATGAAGAGTATAGTTTTAGATTAGGATAGATTCTTAATATTAATTAGATGTAAATATATATAACATGAACATTAATATTGCTTTCAAAATATAGCATATATAGTTAGCTATATGACATTCAACATGAATTCCTTCTCTTACTAGCTAGATTTTGAAGTTGAGTTAAACTAAGTCAAATTTGGATTAGAGATTTACTTGATATTCATAGATATATCTTATTAACTATTCATTTTCTCATAAAAAGAAGGGTAACATAGAGACCTGAGCATGATACTCAAGTCAAGAAAAATTTCCACGCAAAAGCTTCTCACAGACTTTTCAGAGATGTTTAGGGAAGCTCGAAGAGATGGTAAGAAGTCATACTGGATTGGAGATAGAGTGTGGAACGGTCTATTAAAACAATGGAACTTACGAAAGTATCATAATAAGTGTTCACAAGCACAAAAAAACCAAGCATCCGAAAAAGGTGGATGTTTGCACACAAGTGGCTCCATCAGTGTGCAAGATCACTCAATACGCATGGTATATACATTAAACACTTAATACTTCTATATTATTAATTTAACACAATATACAATATATGTATGTATTATGTTTATTTATAATGTTTTTGTTTATAGTTAAAGGAGTTTGGTCAGCAAGTTCATGTCGATGAGGTCTTTCAGCAAATTCATTTACAGAAGGATACGGGTCAGTTTGTTGATGAAAGATCTAAACGAACATATGTGAGTTCTTTATCTTATATTTTTTTAATTTTTTTAATGTTTAGTTTATTTATAAAATAATGTCTATGTTGATAGGAATATTTTGAGGCAATATTTTCTCAAGTTAGGTTTGATGCTGCATCTTTAGTTGGTCAAACACATTATGCCCCCATAAGCCCTATTGAAGAAGCAAGACTTAGGAATCGTTGTTGGTTAAATGCTACGGTGGAATGAATAAGGGACGCTTATATGGTACAAGAGGCTTTGGAAGTTCATTCTTGAGTGGAAACACTTTTATTGACACATCTTCTAACCAATTTCATGGTAAAAAAGAACAGATTATCCAATTGAGACAAGAAATTCGTCAAATAAATACTAAATTGGACACTTTTGTGAATGCTGTCATACCATTCTTACCATCAGCATTAGCAACAATGACACAAAATATGATGTAGCAAGAAGGTAACCAACAGCAACAAGATAGCAACCAACAAGAGTAAGATAGCAACCAGCAACAAGAAAATGACAACCAACAAAAGTTGACGAATTCTCCAGGATATGCTGATTATTAGGTTGTGTTCTAATGGTTTATTATATTTGTTCATTTTCTAGAATTACTTCTTTTGTTCAAACTTTATTAAGCTTGTTGAATTTCTGGAGTAATTTTTGTTATAAAACTCTGTTATGTTTTTTATCTCAACTTTGTTATATTTGTTAAAATTCTAGAATAACTTGTTTGATTGATCTATCTAATTAGTAAGACTGTTCAAAATTTGAATATATTAAATAAAAAACAACAAGTAATAAACTAATTAAATTTTATCGACAAATTTATCCATCACAAATCTGTAAAAATTATCATTACAATTAATGGTTTTATCTACAAAAAATTTCAATGAAAACTTCTGTCGATAATATCAAAGGTTTTATTTGTAGATATTTTCGATGGAAACTTCTGTCGATAATATTAATGTTTTTATTTACTGATATTTCCAACAAAAAAATCAGTCAGTATGATATACAAAATTTACCCATAAAAAATTATCTGTCGAAAAATATAAACAATATATTTCAATGAATTTATCTGTCAAAAATTACCGACAGATATTATTGATGCATACAATTGTTGAAAATTACTGACAGAATTATTAATCTGTCGGAAACTATTAGCTACGTCATTTTTACCGACAGATATTGTTTTGTTGATAATGTATCGGTAAAAAATGATTACCGACGGATATGGCTTATTATCGACAGATTTTGTCTGTCAGAAATTAGCGTTTTTCTTGTAGTGCTTTACTTGTTTGCAATTGATTTATTATTAAAATAAAACTAAGGTCAATTGATATGTATATCACTCTTGTAAATCTTTATTTATATTTATAGTTAAATTTAATTATGTAACTGAGTCCAATTCAATATTTATTGATTTTATATTAATTTGTTAATTTATATATTTACAGCATTTTAATGTAGCTATTAGAATTAGCAAACATATGAACCAAGTATTCAACTTCGACTTCTATTTTAAGGTGCTATTGTTCTTTGTGTATTAGTTTTATAAGTTACATGTTTTTTTTTTTTTCTTGTGTTAATTGATTATTTAATTTATCTTTTATAATATATTTCCTTTAAAACATTTATCTAGAAGTGAAAAGAGAAATAAGAGAAAATGTGAAGAAGAATTAATATAATCACAACAATGAGCTCTTGATAAATTTATTTTTAAAGTAGGTTCTGATGAAAATTTGGATGAATCAAATGAAAATTTGTATAATGAAAATCATGTAATTGAGAATGATGATGATGTTAATGATTCAAGTAAACTTAATGATGTGTCCAATGAAATTTTAATATTGAAATTGTTTACATTGACAAAGAACAATCAATTTATCATTTAGATATTTATGATCCTAAAAATTGGGGTAATCTTGATAACAAACAAATAAATATTTTAATTGAAAATTGACCTATTAAAGAAATGGATCTTACTTTTCCTTAACATTTCTATACATTTTTCATATGCATGCTTTTCTAGAAAGTTGAGTAATGGTGAAACTAGTATGTTATTCTAGAAAGTTAAGTAATGGTGAGACTAGTGATAGAAAGTTGTTGATTTATTTCAAATATGTTGTTGACAAAGTATATTATTTTTGTTGTAAGTTGTTTAAATCTAATAATAAAAAAAATTCATTAACAAATGAGGCTCCTTAACAATGATTTCACTTTAGGCCCATAAAATATCAAGACCGGGACTGTTTGTTATTATTACTATAATGATTAAAATTATAATTAATAGAAAACTAATTATGTTTATTATATGGTGATAATTATTAAGATTGTTATCATTTAAAATAAAAATTAGTATCAATTTTATCTATAAAATTAATAAATATTTTTTGAAAAGTAATTTTAGAAGTTAAATATTTAACAAATTATAAAGGAAAAAAAGTCTAACACCCCATTCAATAATTCTCCTGGATCCGTTCATGCATAGCCGCATAGGTATGAGAATCAATCAGTCATCTAGGCAAAAGAAAGTAGTATATTTCAATTTTGCCGAAATCCAAACAACATTTCTAATTTTATGATGACCAAAAATATATTTTAACCTAATAATAATAAATGAATAAATAAAAAGTAATTTTCTAGTGTAATTCTTAAAAATACATAAATTAAAAGTAGAAATAATAAAATTATAAAAAAATAAGTAAAAATTTTAAAGAAGGTTTCTCAAATTAAGTCCTATAATTACGTTCATACTATAGAAATTCGGATTTTACAATAGTTATTGATGGTATCTAATCAAATTTAACGAACATAATTATATTTAATAAAATATTAAGTTACTTAATATACAATTGTAGTTAAATATTAATTTTGATATTTTTTTATAATAAATAGTAACATTAAATATTATATTACTACTTATGTTCAAGTTTATTATTTTTTAAATTAGTTACTTGAAATCTATTTCACAAATAATATTAATTAAAAGTAATTATTTTATACATATTTAGTTACGTTTAAAATAATTCATAATATTTTATTTTAATGTCAAATGGCAGATTCATTTTTAGATCCAATTTTCAGACATAATAAATTTAAATTATTCATGGAACATGAATACTCTACTCATACTCGGACTCGGATAAGGAACTTGGAAAACAAAAAAAACATTATAAAATATATATATCAAACTAATTTTATTTTCTTTGATTTCATCATTGCCTATTACATGTTAAGTGCTGTGTTTCAATAGGGACAATGTTGAAATAAGCGCATCAAGCACTTATTAACATGGGAACATACATATGCAAAATTCTACATTATTGCATGAACCACTTCCATATCTTCCATGTTTTTTGGAGCAATCAGAATTACACTTATTTTTTTCACAGTTATCCTTGTAAAGTGTTTCTCGGCAAGTAGCTCCTGCTTCTATCACCTTCAATGGACCTTCATTTTCTGTGTCACACGCATACACAAATTATTTATTATTTATTATTAAACCATAAATCTAAAGCTCATGAACTTATTTAAAAGCAAAACAATTCTAAAAAATGACACTTTAAATTTGTGACTGGATTAAATAAGTGAAAACTAAAACATACCGATTCCAATAGAAAGAACCACAAGAACAATCAAAACAAAAGTGATAGGTTTCATCTTAATTTGATTCTTAGAAAATATACTCCTTGATTCAATTCAATCTATACATACACTCACCCACACACACATATATACACACACCTACCACACATACATATAGAAAATACTCCTTGTTTCAATTCAATCTATACAAATCTTTTTATTCCTTCTTTGACGGTTATCTTTTATTATTAATTAATACATTTTTATTTGGCTGCAATTATTATTAATTAATACTAATAAAATGTATATTGTTCTTTAAATATTAATTAATAATATTTTACCGTTATCTTTAAATATAGTTCATCAACATTTAATGTTCTTTAGGATTTATATTTATTTATAATATATTTAATAATCTTTTATCTTTTTATTCCTTCTTTATTTTACGTTATCTTTTAATTTTGTTATTTGCATTTGTTTAACTTTAAATTAATATAGAAGAAAATAGAAAAAATATCTTCAACAACCATGAAAGTATATTTATAAATTTGACATCTAATTGAATTACAGAAATCTAAAATCTCCTTTATGAATCTTAAGATATCCATTTTCCGTATTCCGATTTGAATTGATGCTCATAACCTTCATTTTAGACTATTACTATAAAAACTGACTAATTTTTTTTATACGCTAAATTAAAACTTTGAAAAAAATTCTATTAATACTAATAAAATATTAAAATATGTATAGCTAAAAGTATTTAATGTTTTTTAAATATTAATTATAATATTATACAGTTATCTTTTATTATGTTATTGTTGAACCTGTGACTCAGTTGATCTAGCTGGTTGGACCGATTGACCTAGTTGGAACGGTTGATCTAATTGGTCAAATCGGTTTGACTCGTTACACAAGAAAATATTAAATTCTAATTAAAAATACAAAATCAATGGAGGCATGGATCAAACCCAAACATTAAAATTGAAACTAATGTTACTTAACCACTAGAATACAAATAATATATAATATTTATTTATATTTGAATATTAAATATTATAATAGTGTAATATACTATGCAAGTAAACATAAGTACATAGTATTTTTTATTCTTATTATAATTTTATTATTCATATTTATTATTATTAAATGTTAATGAATAGTTCTTATATAATTTTTTATTTAAAACTTTATTATATCAATGAATTTAAATTTAAAGAATGAATTTGTGATGTATTTTTTTTAATTTTTTGCAAGACAAAGTATACTTTTTTTAATTTTTTTTAATAAGGATCAAGTCATGTGATTTAACCAGTGACTCACTAGTTTGACCATTGATCCAACTATCCAATACCTTAACTAGTTCGATTATCGATTAGGTTTTTAAAATCCTGATTAATACTAATAATATATATGATAAATAATAATAAATGATAACGATAAAATGTTATAAATTAATATTAATATTTAAATAACATTAAATGCTCAAGAGCTATATATATATATATATATATATAATTTTTTTTCAACAATCATTTATGACAATTTAAAATATTTTGGACTAAAATAATTTTTATTTTTTATTTAAAATAATATTTTAAGGAGATTATAGTAATTTAATACTTAATTAAGAAAATATATTTTCTCTTTCTTCATATATGATAATTTATTTCGAAAGAAAATAATTGTAATTTTGGTCCTTCTGTTAATTTTGAGGCTTTTTTTAACCGTTAATTAGTTAATTTTTTTACTAATGATATAATTACCTTTTTCTATTCCTAATATACCATTTGATTTAAGTAGTTATTTTAAATAAAAAATTATGTGAATTTTGACAAAGCTAGGATTCAAACCTAGCTCTCTTTAGTTTTTAAAAGTTAAAATAACCACTAAACCAATGATCTTATTAATAATTATTATGGAACATTTATATATATAAATATTTCACATAAATTTTATTTATTATCATATATTTATTTATTATTTCTTGTGTTCTCAATAAGAATTTAATATTTTGAATAAAAGTAAAATAAATGGAGTGATTTATAAAATAAGAAGTGAAATATAAAAAAAAAATTATAACCAATAATAGGAGATGTTAAAATATAAAGGAAGAATAAATTAAATAAATTTTAATAATATTAAAAATTAATTAAATAAAATTTTATAAACTTAAAATTTGTATATAATAAATATTTTTAATTTTTTTCAATATAGACTGGTCATGCGAGTCAACTAGTGATTGAACAATGACCTAGTAACCTAATGTCTTGACCGGTTTAATCATTGGTTTGAATTTTAAAACTATGACAGAGAGACGTCAAGAGAGACACCGAAGTTATTTAAATTATTCCTCATTTATTTTTTAACATCTCCTATTATTAGTTGTAAATTTTTTTTATATATATTTCACTTTTTATTTTATAAATCATTCCCTTTATTTTATTTTATTCAAATTACTAAATTCTTATTAAGAATACAATAAACAATAATTAAATATACGATAATAAATATATATGATGATTATTAATTAGATAATTAGTTTAGTGGTTATTCTAACATTTAAAGACTAAAGAGAGCTAGGTTTGAATCTTAGTTTTGCCAAAATTTACTTAATTTCTTTATTTAAATTAACTAATTAAATCAAAGGATAATTATGCCATTAGTAAAAAAATTAACTAATTAATTTTATTTAAAAAATTATTAATTACAATAAAAAAAGTCAACATTAAAGATAACAGTCAAATGCTCAAAATTAACGGAAGAAGTGTTTGATTTTGAAAATTAACGAAAGAAGTGTTTGATTTTGAAAGTAAGAGATTAAAATTGTGGATTTTAAATTAGGGGATCAAAATTACGGATTTGGAAAAGTAAGAGTATCAAAATTGTAATTAAGCCTTAATTTTAATAAACCCATTTATGTATTCCGATTTGAATTGATCATTAGGACCTTCATTTTATATTATTACTATAAAAATTGATTAATTATTTTTTATAGGCTAAAACTTTGAAAACATTTCTATTGATGCTAATAAAATATATATAGCTCAAAGCATTTAATGTTCTTTAAATATTAATTTATAATATTATACAATTATCTTATTAGGATACCAAAATTGTCAATTTTTGAAATTAGGAGACCAAAATTACAATTAAATCTATTTAATACATAAAAAAAAAATAGAGCAAATTACAGCAACACCCTCTAAGGTTTGCTTCAATTACACGTGTACCCCCTCCTTTTTTATCCCTACACAAAACCCCTTGACTTTTGGTATCCCATTACACTTGCACCCCCTCCACTGTTAACAAAGTTAACTCTATTAACTTTTTATGTCACGTGACTGGCACATGATTTTTATAATATTTTTTTTCTCAAAAATGCCCTTATCTTCTTTTTCAAAACATAGGGGGTGCATTTGCAATGTATTAAAAAGTTCAAGGGGTACATGTGATGATTTTAAAAGTTAAGGGGATACATGTGTGATGTGTTTAAAATTAAGGGGGTACATGTGTAATGTGTTTAAAATTCAAGGGGGTATATGTGTAATGAGATTAAAAGGTCAAGGGATATGTGAATCATGAGTTAAAAAAGTCGGGGATACATGTTTTAGAATGTTAAAAGCATCAATATCCTTCTTCCTTTGGAGAAGAAGAATAATTCTCTCCCTTTGAAAGGTAGCACACGAAATCGAGGAAGAACAACCCTTCTTTTCTCTTTAGAAAAACAGTAGCATGAAATAGAGGAAGAGAAACCCTTCTCTCCCCTATAGAAAAAGAACGTTGAAACAGAGAAAGAGGAAAAGGAAGAGAAACCCTTCTCTCCCCTTTAGAAAAAGAACGTTGAAACAACGAAGGAAGAAGAAAAGGAAGAGAAACTCTTCTCCCCCCTTAAAAAAAAGAACGTTTTCTTTTTGAGTAACTTAATTAGAAGGATAATTACGGCATTTTAAATAAATCAATTAAAATTAAATATAAATTCATTTAAAAATTAACAGCAACTTAACACCGTTAAAGTAGGGAATGCCAAAGTAATGGTAAAAAAAAGGAGGGGATGTACATATAATTGAAGCAAACCAAACGGGGTGTTGCTGTAATTTGCTCAAAAAATTATATAATTCATAAGCATTTAATGTTATTTAAAGATTTATATTAATTTATAATATATTTAATACTATTTTGACTTTTTATTTGTTCTTTATTATACGGTTATATATTATTACTATTTAAAACTAATAAATTATATATATTAATTATGAGTATTTTAAATTCAAGAAAGGATTAAAGTATAAAGGCTAAAATATCTTTTTCATCTCCTTAAGATTGAAGATATTCGGATTTAGTCCAGCAAAATTTCTAATACTTTTTTCATCCTAAAAAAATTAAAATATGTGAGATTTTTGTCCAAAGAAAGATTCAATGTTCGAACCTAAGTCTAAATCTACATGTTTGTTGATGTAGAATGTTACTTCTAGGGGGATGACAATGATATTCGTATTTAAAAAAAGTATTAGTCCAGGATTTCATACTCGTGTGGATAATAACTTTAATTCTCATTCTCATATTCGTTAAGTACCTATATATGTGTACTTGTACTTGTGATCCTCACTTTACTTATGTATAAAGTTAAGGCTTAATTACACTTTTGATCTCCTACTTTAAAAAATTCAAGATTTTGGTCCTCTTAGTTTCTAATTTGTAATTTTGGTCCCCCTATTTTTAAAATTTTAAAATTTTGGTTCAATCGTTAAATTGAAACGGTTGACTATCAAATTTAACGTTAACTTTTTTAAAAAAAATTAAATTTTACCTATTTTTTTTACTAATCACAAAAAAAAATAAAAATTGAGTCACTTTTAAATTAAAAAAGTAATTTTGTGATCAGTAAAAAAATAAATAATTTTTTTCAAAAAAGAAAAAATGTTTACCTATTTTTTTACTAAAAAATTAACTTAATTAAATTTAAATACCTAATTTTAAATTAATTACAAAATAAAAATTATAATAACTGAGTCAATTTTAAATTAAAATAAATTGTGACTAGTAAAATAAATAGGTATTTTTTTTTAAATGAAAAGAAAAATCAATGTTAAATTTAATGGTCAATTGTTGCAATTTAATAGTTGAACCAAAATTGCAAGATTTATAGAGGATCAAAATTGTGAATTAGAAACTAAGGAGATCAAAATCATGAATTTGTAAAAATAGGAGACCAAAAGTGCAATTAAACCTAAGGTTAATAAATCAATAAAAAAAACAATTTAAGGGCATGTTTGAAAGGCTTTTCAATTTTTATTTTTAAAAACTATTTTTAGAACAATTTTTAAAATGAGAAAATTTTTTTGGTATTTAAAAATTACTACTAAAGAAAATAAATTTAGAAGATGTGAGACTTGTACACATTACTACAAAAAAGGGCTTCCAAGACGGTTCTGGAAGCCCTTTCAAGACAATTCCTAGACATCTTTGATAAGAACGTCATTAAAGGGGTACCCTTTCAAGACGGTTAATAATTTAACCGTCTTGAAAGGGTGATTCAACTGTCTTTAAAGACTGTTATTTCAAGACAGTTTTTCAGTATTAGTCTTTTAAGATCCCCCTTTCAAGACGGTTATGTTTACAACCGTCTTTAAAGATTCCCCTTTCAAGATGGTTGAATTATTAATTGTCTTTAAATATCCACCTTTCAAGACAGTTATGAAAATAATAGTCTTTAAAGACCCCCATTTCATGACAGTTGTGGTTTAAACTATCTTTAAAAAGCCCCTGTTTCAAGATGGTTAATGCCAAAACCGTCTTAGAAGAGCCCCCTTTAAAGACGGTTATTTCCATAACTGTCTTAAAAGGGTATTGTTTTTTTTTTTAATGCATTCTGTTTATGCTTTAACAAAACCTGTAGATTGAAAACTATTTTGAACAATATATAAATAGACACAACAAATATAAATTCAATGAAAATATATAAAGTTATAGTCAAATGTTTAAAATTTGTCCAACAATATAAGACAATACCACATATTAAACATTGTATGTTAATGTACTACACTATACTAAATAGATAAGAAGATAACACCTATACTAAACATTGTATGTTAATACTACACTAAGCATTTTATACTAAGTATCACAAATACTTAAAACATATGATGCCAACATGATGCGAATTTCTTTAAGTCTGGTCGGCTCAATTGGGTATTTATCTTCAAAGAACTGCAACAAATAATAAATACTTCATGTAATTATGTTGTCAAAAGTAAATAAATATTGTATTACCTTTGTCCAACTCTCTATAAAACGTCCTTTTATTATGGTTTCCATCCAGTGCATGACATAATAGCCACACTCAGTGTTTCTGGTTTGTACATTACACTAATTGAAATATATATTTTAATTATTTACCCCCACATATATTATACAAAGTAACAACATGTAGTTTGATAAATTCAAATTTCTCTAAAAATTACTTACTGGTAAAACGATCCAATCAGGTTTTGTTTTGTCTTTTTTGCCCTTATTCAATTTCTTTACAACACTAGTTAAAAGAAAAAACAAGATATATCAACTTTGAATGAAAAAAATGTTCTAATAAGGAATGAATATATAATAAAGCTTACCTTTGATAGATGGATTTGAATTGTGGTCACCTTTCCTTTGCACGAAACAAAACAACATCACATTATTGGCCTTAGGACAGATGACTACCATTTGCTAGTGTTGACTGAATTTGAGAATAGTTAGTTATGACGTATACACATTATCTAGATTTACTTATATAATTATTACTTACCCATCTAGGTAAGGTGCCATGTAAATCTCTTTGCCTGATTCCCACATCCAACTTTCTATGTAACTTTCAACTTCAACTTTGTTGCATCCAGCTTTCTAAATACTTTGAGGTTCAAGGAAACCATACACATAATTCAAGTCTAGATCCATCATTGTCTTATGCGTAAACCTATGGTTTTGTAAATAAATTAAATTTGTAAATGAAGTACAATGAATTTAATTAAATTGACAATTGTATAATAGAGATGTTTAAACATCGGTTGCCCACAACAAGATCTAGGAGATCATTGTAGGTGATGTACAACGGCAAGTGGTGGCGGTTTAAACAAAAATGGTTGCATCCCACGACAACTCAAATGGCTTATCATAGTATGACTCACTCACTACAATCAATCTATGCAAGACACCATCATTGTCTTTTTTTTTTTTTTTTCTTTTCTTCTGAGGCCGATTTTTGTGGTTCTTGACAATCCTACACAATCAATATACACAATTTAATTATGTTAAGAAATATATGTAAATAAAATACTAATTGAAATAATACCTCTTTTGTCCTCTTCACAAGTCTCCTCGCCCAAGCGAGGAAAGTGTTTAATGCTTGTCCCACTAATTGAACCTCTTTCGTAGGAATAGGTACTAGAGCATTAACATCGAGAACCTTTTGAATCTCAACCTTCAATATTTGATTCGTCAAACGTATAAGGTGTACGGTTGTTGCACCCTCATACACTTTCCCATGGGCCACTAGGCGAAGAGGTTGCTCATCTACATATAGCCTACATTGTTTTGACATCTCGGTATGAGGACCATCTGCAAAGGGATCATTGATATTAGCAGCACAACTTCCCTTTGTGCTAACATGTGCACCAGAAGGACTTGTGTCAGGGTGCACAAAAGGAAATGGTTGTTGGGAACCACCTTCAGACTGCATTTGGCTAAACCTACTGATCACTTCCTTAGTCACCTGGGTTGTGATTTGTTGTGTTAGTATAGCCAATTGTTGTGCGTTGAACGAACCAGAAAATTGAGAGTTTCTCAAGCATGGTCCCCCAATATTGGTTGATGGTGACATCATGTCTAGCGGTATGCACACGACCAAGATGCTCAGATCGCATTAGGGCAGTAGTTAGATATCCATACATCTACTAGCAACAAAAGTCCCCCGAGATGATTGCTCTTTTAGGGAATCCTACAACCAAGTTAGGGATACATTCATCAAATTTTATACTTATTAACTATATTTAAATGAAAAATAAATTAACATATAATCCTTTCAACAATCTTGCGCACAGCTTCTGATGTCATTTCCCCAGATCGTTTTGTCCGAGCCATCTTCCATTTAAGATGTCGGGAAGGAGGAGATGGAGGGTCAATAATAGAATCACTTCTAGATAATAGTGATTGCTCTTCTAATTGCTTTTGTTTTTCTTTCATCAACTGCTCAATAAGATGGTCATAACCACCTTGAGACAATATATGAGGGATATTATTTATTTGCTAAATCTTCTTAGCTTTGTTTCTAGTTTTCTATAAAAAAAAATAAAAATAGAATCAATACAACAATATACATGAAACTAAAACAAAAAATTTGTTTTACAAAAAAAAAAAAAAAGCAACTACAACTAACTTGCCATTCATCAGTTACTCGAATTTTAACAAATTTCTTCCATGTATCCTCCTCTATACCATATTTCTTACATGGAGTGTAATCAATCCCCTCAAAATCTTTCTTTTTCTCATAAATGTAGTCTCTAGTCAGGGAGGACTTAAATGATCTTCATCTTGTTCCCACTGATTGCATGATCTTCCTCTTGCATTGAGATGCATTTGGAATATCAAAATATGACTACATAAAAAGACACAATAAAACATTAGTCAATAACAAGATAAATAAAAGATGAATTATTAATAAAAAAAAATGATAAATTAGTTGAAATACCAAAATGTCATTCCATATCAAGTTCTTTTCACATTCTGGAACATCTTCCCATGTAGGATATAATATAGAAAGCTTCTCTCTAGCAATTACCCTCAAGTAGGTCCTCAATTTCTTTCCCAACGGACTTGAAACTTGACCATTTTCAACATCAACAACCACATGTAGCTTCTCTCCCCTCATTCTTTTCACGGTTAATTCCCTTAATCGTGTGGCACTTCTAGCCCTGTACATCGACTTTGACTTTTGATGGACTATTTTGGCAAGCGTACCAAATATCGCACAAGTAGTTTAAAAGGGAAGATCCCAGTATCGAATCCACAGAGAATTGTCCGTATTTGACTATCAGTAAAGTAATCAATTCCTAAACATTAGTTTGGAATTGTCATGAGAAGCTTTGAAAAGGTTACAAAAATGGAGGAAAGAGAACAGAGGGAACAGGGGAAAATAGAGGAAGCAGCTCAACAAAATCCACCAAAGTCTGAATGCTTCAAAATTATTACAAGTGCAGCTTATATAGTCGAAGTCTCGCTTAGCGCAACCTTCCGCTAAGCACAGGACACTACATAATGCATCTCAGAACAGGTGTTCCGCTAAGCGCATATTCAATTCGAAAGCAACTTCCGCTAAGCGCTATGTCCCGCTAAGCGAGTATTCAGTTTGAATGCAAATGTCGCTTAGCGCAATATGGCGCTCAACGTGTCATAGATCGCCTAGCTCGCGTAGCTTGATGTTGCGCTCAGCGAGTGAAGCGCTGAGCAAGATGTGTCGCTTAGCGAGGTCTGTCTTCTTCTTGTATTCTTCCTTTACTGTTGAATCTAGGTCTACACACATAACTTAGAGTATATTTCTCACAAAATAACTTCCTAGGGTTAGAATTATCAAACTATACAAATCTATATTAAATGATTTCAAACTAAGCTAAAATTCCTGAGAATATTGGATAATCACTACAAAATATGATGCAATATTTACGTATATAAAGCGATTATCAACTTTACAGGAGATTCAATAGGAGGAGGGGGGACTCAGTGGTGAATCCATCTACATGTCCAAAGAATTAAAAAAAGAAAGTTAATTAATGTTGTATTATATATACAAGCTTAGTAATGAATGTAAAAGACTTTCAATACAAATTATATGTTTAAAATAATAAAAACATTACACTTGTTAAATGCTTTCAAGTAGGATTATTCTCCCATAACCCTTCATTGTGATCATCGCGATTTGCATGCACTTCATCTTCTTCATCTTCTTCAATGATAGTATTCATATGTGTGGATAAATAAAGACTCCCACAAATATCAAGTGCTAAATCATCTTTTTCATGACAAACACCAATAGTTCTTTGCTGTAAAACCACTGACCACCTCGCATCACATGGATCTTAGACATAAAACACTTGTTTTGTTTGTTCAACCATGATGAAAGACTCATTTTTATAAGCTACCTTTTTAAGGTCTACTAAAGTAAAACCGAAATCATCGATCCGCACACCAATATTGCTATCAAATTACCATACGTAAGAAAATAGTTAATAGTACAAAGTAAAGCCACACGCATTTTAAAAGTCTCTTTATGATTACCATCAAACACATCAACCCCTTCCTCCCACAACATTAACAAGTCTTCAATCAGGGGACTTAGATAAGCATTGATGTCATTCCCTGGTTGTCTTGGGCCAGAAATCATCATTGACAACATAACGTATTTTCGCTTCATGCATAACCAAGGAGGCAGGTTGTATATTACTAGCAACACAGGCCATAAACTATGGTTAGTGTTCATGTTACCAAAAGGATTCATTCCATTTGTAGCAAGTCTAAGCCTAAGGTTCCTAGCCTCCTTCCTAAAATCGGGAAACAAATGATTAATTTTCTCCTATTAGGGAGAATCAGTTGGATGGCGAAGCATTCCATCAGAGATTCTCTCATTTGCATGCCATATTAGGTTTTTTGCATCATCCATATTAGCAAACAGACGCTTGAACCTTGGAATGATTGGAAGATACCATAACACCTTGGCTGGTCTGCGTTTCTTTGAGGTTTGGTCATTGTCATCCTTCACTTTGTACTGTGACACCCCACACTTAGGACATTTTAGCATGTCTACAAACTCATTTCTATACAAGATGCAATCATTTGGACATGCATATATTTTGTTGTACTCCATACCCACGAGACACAAAATCTTCTTTGTCTCATATGATTCTTTGGCAACGTGTTACCTACTAGAAGCATATTTTTCAACACGACAAACAATCCATTGAAACTTTGATCACTCCACCCATATTTTGCCTTCAAATTGATCAAACTTAAAACTGCTAACAACGGTGTCAACTTAGTAGCACATCCTGGATACAAATGCGTCTTTGAATCACAATCCAATGTATCATACAACGGTGCATGTGCTTGCTAAAAAGACTCTTGGCCAACGTCACGAATCATTTCCTCTATCATATCTTCCATTTCTTCCTCAACCTCTTTTGTCTCAGACCCACTTGCCATGTGTGTTGATTCACCATGTCATATCCATTTTGTATAACTCAAAAGAATTCCATCACAAAGTAGATGTTCTCATATGTCTTTCACTATATGTTGTCTTCCATTCAAGCACTTATAACACATGGACAATAATATTTCCCATTGACATCCTTACAAGATTGTTGAGCAAATTTCAAAAACTCTTCAACACTGATGTGTCATTATTTTCTCCTATTTCTTACCCCTTTCTGTCATCATTTTAATTACTGATTAGCCTTAATTGTCAAATTAATTATGCATTTTTATCATTTGGGCCGTTTTGACTAATTCTGTATTTTAATTTGATTTCAGGAGAATTATAAGCAATTGGGCTTGGATCTGGAATTGGGCTGAACCATTTTGGGCTTGAAGAGAGGAGACTGTTTTAGTTTTATGTGTCGTCCAGTTTTATTTTATTTTATTGCTGTATTTTGTAATTGGGCCGTATCAGGTTTTTATGGGCCCAAAATCAGATTAGTAACCTAGGGTTTTGTGTAAGTGACTTTCGAGGGAGACTGAATTTAAGCCCCATCCGTCACAGAAAAGGGGGCTGTCAGGTTTAGTTCGTTTTTTCACTATTGAGAAAAGGGTTTCACGTCCCCAGCATGCTATTGTTCATGTAGAGCAGCGTTTTTGTTCATTCTCTGCTTCTGTTTCCATTTTCGCTCTTCATTGTTGGTTCGTTTTCAGTTTCCATTCCCAGTTTCGTTTTTGTCTTCTATTCTTGTTTTCGTTTCTGTTTTGCATTTTGCTATTTACGTTTCCAGTTGCTGTTTAATTTGAATGGAAGGTTAAATTTTCAGTGTTGTTTTCTCTTGAGGACTAAGCACTAGCTCTCTTTGAGGTTTTGTTATTAATGTTAATTTCTGATCAGTTTTTCCCCTTCACCAATTATTCTGTGATGGACCTGTGAGAGGAATTAATTGGTGTATGTGTTGCTTAATCACATAATGAAAACCTTGTATTAATTTTCGCTTAGTAAATTAATTCCGGGTTGGACTAAGTGGCTGAATTGATTAGGGATAGATTCTCGTAACCTAGGATAAGAGGCTTGCTTTTGAATCAAGGGGAAACAACACGTTTTAGTTCTGTTATTAACGTTTGTTTGATCACTGTTCACTGGGAGACGACCTAGGATCACTTCCTAGTACTGCATTTAATTGTTTTTATTTGGTTTGGGTATGGCCTCGATCAAATTTGGCGCCGTTGCCGGGGAGCAGTGGTTCCAATCAAGGGTTCATAATTGTGTTTGTGTTTGTGTTTTGTGGTTGTGTGTTTCCCTGCAGCAAGTTCAGCAAATGAAACTTCAATCCAATGGAACAGTAACTATGCATTGTATTGCTCTGTTTCTGTTCTATGTTTGAACTTCAATTTGCTGCTGTTGTGAGGATTTATTTCCACTAGTCCTCTGTTTTTGCTGTGAATAGTGTCGAACTTTTCTAATTAATTGTTGATTTTTGTTTTGGTAGCTAGAGTTGTCCTTTTTGGCTGATTTTTTTTGTGGTAGTTTCTTTTGATCCATATTTTGTGTGAAAAATACCAAAAAGCACTTGGTGTGGCTGAATTTGAGAGATACAAAAATATTGGGAATTTATGTTAAGCAAAACTCAAAACGGTCATAACTTTTGCTCCAGGTATCAGAATGAGTATTATTATATATGAATTTTGGGTAGAATTGAATTTCCCATGCAGCCCAACTGCTAAAGTCGTTGCAGGTTCTCAGAATTCCAAAAAAGAGGCTGTTTACTAAGTTTTTTTTTTATTTTTTAAGTATTATTGCCCTATTTTTTTCAAACTTTGAATTTTTAGTTTATATAGTTAGACTTTGAATTTTTGTCTGATATTTTCTGTGCTATCTTTTTAGGATTTTAGGGAGTTACTCACAAAATTTCAGCTCATTTGGATGTTGTTTGAGTATAGTTCCAGTTTTACCCCTAATTGTGCTTGTTTAGAAAATACATGATTTGCTGCATATAGTGCATGACTAGGGGAAATCCGGATAATCTACTACCTTTTGATCCTGAAATAGATAGGACCTTTCATAGATTAGGTAGGCATAGTGAGCATATAGATAGTCTTAGTGTAAACAACTCTGAGCATTCTGTTTCAATTTCTGAGCGTTCTGATTCTGAGCATTCTACTACTGATATTCATTCTGAGAACATGGCCCAACCTCCACCTCGTGAGAGGACACTTAGGGAGATGGCTGTGCCTGATTTCACTTATGAAAGCTTGTGCATTCAATACCCTGATGAGGATGTCCCATATGTTCTCAAGACTGGACTGATACATTTGCTTCCTAAGTTTCATGGCCATGCAGGTGAGGATCCGCATAAACATCTGAAGGAATTTCACATAGTATGTTCAACCATGAAGCCTCCTGATGTCCAAGAAGATCATATCTTTCTGAAGGCTTTTCCTCACTCTCTGGAGGGAGTGGCAAAGGATTGGCTATACTACCTTGCTCCCAGGTCTATCACTGGTTGGAATGACCTCAAGAGGATGTTCTTGGGGAAATTCTTTCCTGCATCCAGAACCACTGCAATCAGAAAAGACATTTCAGGCATCAGGCAACTTAGTGGAGAGAGCTTGTATGAGTACTGGGAGAGGTTTAAGAAATTGTGTGCAAGCTGCCCTCACCACCAGATCTCTGAGCAACTGTTGCTCCAGTATTTTTATGAAGGTCTAAATAGCATTGAAAGGAGCATGATTGATGCTGCTAGTGGTGGAGCTCTTGGTGATATGACCCCTGCAGAGGCTAGAAACTTGATTGAGAAGATGGCCTCCAACTCCCAACAATTCAGTGCAAGAAATGATGCTATTGTCATTAGGGGAGTCCATGATGTGGCCACGGATTCATCTCCATCTGCTGAAAATAGAAAGCTTGAGGGAAAACTTGATGCCTTGGTCAACCTAGTAACTCAGCTTGCCATAAATCGAAATGCAGATTCGCACTATTATCGTTGCAAGAGTCTGTGGCCTATGCTCTTCTGCTGATCACCATACAGATCTCTGTCCTTCTCTGCAGCAATCTGGAGTCAATGAGCAACCTGAAGCCTATGCTGCAAACATTTATAATAGACCACCTCAGTAGCAAAACCAGCAACAGCAGAATAATTATGATCTTTCAAGCAACAGATACAATCTGGGTTGGAGGAATCATCCAAATCTGAGATGGACAAATCCTCCACAATACCAGCAACAACAACCTGCCCCTCCTCCATTCCAGAATGCTGCTGGTCCAAGCAAGCCATATGTTCCCCCTCCAATGCAACAGCAACAACAAAGACAGCAAGCATCTGAGGCTCCTTCTCAACCCTCCTTAGAGGAGCTAGTGAGGCAGATGACTCTTCAAAATATGCAGTTCCAACAAGAGACCAGAGCCTCCATTTAGAGTCTGACAAATCAGATGGGGCAGATGGCTACTCAGTTGAACCAAGCACAGTCCCAAAATTCTGATAAATTACCCTCTCAGACTATCCAGAATCCGAAAAATGTGAGTGCCATCACTTTGAGGTCAGGCAAGAAAATTGATGCACCTGCACCTGCACCACCTGCACCTGCACCTGCACCGACCAAGAGGAGGAGCAGCCACTTGGTAGCAGGAAAATTCCATGCAGGTGGATCTTCTTCCAAAGCACTGATTTGCAGCAGCCTATCCCCCTTCCATTCCCACCTAGAGCAATTCCAAACAAAAAGATGGAAGAAGTGGATAGGGAGATCCTGGATACCTTCAGGAAAGTGGAGGTAAACATACCTGCTTGATGCCATCAAACAAATTCCCAGATATGCAAAATTTCTGAAGGAGTCTGTGCACCCACAAGAGGAAGATGAAGGGTAATGAGAGAATCGGCATGGGCAGAAATGTGTATCGCACTCATAGGTAAATCTGTTCCTCATATTCCCGAGAAATGTAAGGACCAGTGTACTTTCTGTATACCTTGCATTATTGGGAACAACAAATTTGAAAATGCCATGCTAGATCTAGGAGCATCAATTAATGTTATGCCTCTGTCCATTTTCAAATCTTTATCTCTTGGACCTTTGCAACCTACGGGTGTGGTGATTCAATTGGCAAATAGAAGTGTTGCTCACCCTACGGGTTTCATAGAGGATGTGTTGGTTCGGGTTGGCGAAATTATTTTTCCCTGCTGATTTTTATGTTCTTGATATGGAAGAGGGATTCTCCCATGGATCTGTCCCAATTATTTTAGGCAGGCCATTTTTGAAAACAGCCCGAACCAAGATAGATGTTTATGTTGGCACATTGTCTATGGAATTTGGTGATATTGTTGTCCATTTTAACATTCTTGATGCCATGAAACATCCATCTGAGGATCATTCTGTCTTTCGTCTTTGAGATACTTGATCGGATTGTTGATGACTATATGCTTGATTCTAATTCTCTTCATGTTAGGAAGCACCCATTTTCATCTGATATGCATACTTGTCATTCCTCATGCATTGAATCTGAATCTGAATCTGAGTTTGAATTTGATCCTGTATCTGATTTTTGTGCTGAGAGTAAATTTGAATTTCAATCTGGTCTTAATTTGGATTTTATAGAGTCAGAATGCACTAACCATGTTGCAGGAAGTACATATACATCTGACTTACAGGTTGAGGTACAGGCTGTGGAACCCATTCTTTCCCCTTCTCTGGTTCCTTTTGATATACAGCCACCACCCACACCAGAGCTGAAACCATTACCAGAAAACCTCAAGTATGCTTACTTGGAGGATGAGGAGAAATTGCTTGTGATTATTTCTACCTCCCTTGATGCTGTTCAAGAGGAGAAGTTGTTGCAAGTGCTTAGAAAGCATAAGAAAGCCATCGGTTGGACCTTGGCAGACATTCCTGGTATTAGCCCATCCACTTGCATGCATAGGATACTTTTAAAGGATGGAGCCAAACCAGTGAGACAACCACAGAGGAGACTCAACCCAGTCATTTTAGATGTAGTAAAGAAAGAGGTGACCAAGCTTCTGCAAGCTGGGATCATCTACCCCATTTCTGACAGTCGGTGGGTGAGTCCGGTCCAAGTGGTTCCAAAGAAGACAGGCCTCATTGTTGTAAAGAATGAGAGGGATGAGCTGATTCCCACCCAGAGGTCTTGAATAGTTGGAGGGTCTGCATTGACTACGGGAGGCTGAATCGAGGCAACAAGAAAAGATCACTTCCCACTCCCATTCATTGATCAGATGCTTGAGTGAGTGGCAGGTAAATCCCATTATTGCTTTCTTGATGGATTTTCTGGATATTTTCAAATTCACATTGCCCCTGAGGATCAAGAAAAAACCACATTCACCTACCCCTTTGGCACTTTTGCCTATAGGAGGATGCCTTTCGGCCTATGCAACGCCCCTGGTACCTTCCAGCGGTGTATGCTTAGCATTTTCAGTGACTTTTTAGAGAGTTGCATAGAGGTGTTTATGGATGATTTTACTGTTTATGGATCCTCTTTTGATGCCTGTTTGGATAGTCTGGATAGAGTTCTTAATAGATGCATTGAAACTAACCTTGTTCTGAATTTTGAAAAATGTCACTTCATGGTTGAACAAGGTATAGTTTTAGGGCATATCATTTCCGATAAGGGCATAGAGGTAGACCCCTGCCAAGATAGCTGTTATTTCACAATTGCCTTACCCCTCTTGCGTGCGAGAGGTTCGTTCTTTTCTTGGCCATGCGGGGGTTTTACTGGGCGCTTTATCAAAGATTTTAGTAAGGTGGCCCTTCCACTATCCAACTTGCTGCAAAAGGATGTGGACTTTAACTTTGATGACAGGTGCAAGAAGGCTTTTGATTGCCTTAAGCAAGCCCTAACTACCACCCCCCATTATTCGGGCACCCGATTGGACAGCTCCATTTGAGTTGATGTGTGATGCATCTAACTATGCATTGGGGGCTGTCCTTGCTCAGAGGATTGACAAACTTCCCAGGGTGATTTACTATGCTTCCAGGACTTTAGATGCTGCCCAAGAAAACTACACCACCACTGAGAAAGAGCTTCTGGCTATTGTTTTTGCTCTTGATAAATTTAGATCATATTTGCTTGGCACTCGTGTTATTGTCTATACTGACCATGCAGCTCTAAAGTATCTATTAAAGAAGGCTGAGTCAAAGCCTAGATTGATCAGGTGGATGCTCTAGCTCCAAGAGTTTGATTTGGACATCCGTGACAGGAGTGGAGCTCAGAATTTGGTGGCCGACCATCTCAGCAGGATTGAGAGACCTGAGGAAGCAGATGCTTTGCCTATCCAGCATTGTTTTCCTGATGAAAATTTGTTGACTGTTTCTATTTCTTCCCTCACCCCTTGGTTTGCAAACATTGTTAACTATTTAGTTGCTTCGTTTTTCCTCCCTTAGCATCTAGAGCTCGGATTGATAAAATTAAGAGTGATGCTAAGCATTATATTTGGGATGACCCCTATCTCGTGGAAGTTGTGTAGTGACCAGGTTATCGGGAGATGTATTCCCGACCATGAGATTGACTCGGTCCTGCAGATTCTGTCATTCTTCCGCACTCTGGTGGCCATCTTGGTATTCGAGAGGACAGCTCGCAAGGTGCTTGATTGTGGATTTTACTGGCCCACCATCTTTAAGGATGCATGGAGGATTTGTAGCACTTGTGAGCCTTGTCGAGAGCGGGAGGATCCCTTTCTTGGAGACAGCAGATGCCTCGGCAGCCCATGTTTGTTACGTGAGGTGTTTGATGTCCGGGGTATTGATTTTATGGGTCCCTTTCCTGTTTCTTTTGGTTTTTCCTATATTCTCCTTGCTTTGTTGATTATGTTTCAAAGTGGGTGGAAGCTAAAGCCACAGAACTAATGATGCTAGGGTCGTTGTGGATTTTGTTAGGTCTAACTGTTTTTTTGCGGGTTTGGAGTACCCAGAGCCATTGTTAGTGATCAAGGCACCCATTTTTGTAACAGATCCATGCAAGGCTTTGCTCAAGAAATATGGGGTTGTTCATAGGGTTTCTACACCCTACCACCCCCAAACTAATGGGCAGGCTGAAATTTCAAACAGGGAGATTAAGAGGATCTTGGAGAAGATTGTGCAGCCGAACAGAAAAGATTGGAGCACCAGGCTGGATGATGCTCTTTGGGCACATAGGACTGCTTACAAAGCACCCATAGGGATGTCTCCTTATCGGGTTGTCTTTGGCAAGGCATGTCATCTTCCTGTAGAGATAGAGCACCGTGCCTATTGGGCTGTGAAGACCTGCAACTTCTCTATTGATCGAGTGGAGAGGAAAGAAAGTTGCAACTGAATGAACTTGATGAGATCCGCCTTGAGGCCTATGAGAACTCAAAGTTCTACAAGGAGAAAACCAAGAAGTTCCATGATAGCTTGATAGCTAGGAAGGACTTCGTGGTTGGGCAAAAAGTGTTGTTGTATAACTCTGCACTCGGTCTCATGGGTGGTAAGCTTAGGTCTAAGTGGATTGGTCCTTTTGTTGTGACTAATGTTTTTTCTTATGGTGCAGTTGAGATCAAAAGTGAATCCACAGATAAAACTTTCAAAGTTAATGGCCACCGGCTGAAGCCATTCCTCACAAATCCTTCTTTGGTGGATGTGGTGGTGGAGGAGGCTTCCTTGCTTGACCCTGCTTCTCCCCCATCATGACTTAGGGAGTCTTCTTTTTTCTCCTTCCTTCTCTACTTTTGTTTCACATGTCCAATTCCATTGGTTGCTTTGTTTTCTTGATCTTATGATTGCGCTACATTGAGGACAATGTGTGATTTAAGTGTGGGGGGGGAGACTATTCTTTGTTTAGGATTTTTAAGTTTGTCTGTTTTATGTTTTGTGTACAACATTGCATGCTTTTCTTTGATTTCTAGGTTTTGTATAGGTTATGGGCACATTCTTCACATTTTATGGATTGAAATCTTTGTTTTTCTGTATATGTCAAGTTAGTTTTGAAGTTGATCCTTGTTTTTTGTGCATGTCAAGCTAGTTCTAAAGTTTGAGAGGTTGAATTGAGTGATAGATTTACCCTTGGTGAGATTTTGAGCCATCAGCATCTATTTTATTCTGTGTGTTTTGCCCCATTGATTGCTTGCACAATGGCCTTGGCTTGGCTCTTTTTGGTACTTCTTGCACATGCATGTTTGGAGATGATTTAGGCATTCTTGTTCTTATAAGCCTCTAGCCAAATAAGCCTACCTTGAATTAATTCCTTTGATAGCCCCTTTGAGCCTATGTTCCCCTTTCTTTGTTTTGAAGCTCAGTACAAGCCTTAAGTGAAAAACCATGATCACCCTACCCTTAAGGAATTTTGGAGCTTTGGAATTGTTTTGGGAATAAGTGTGGGGGGGGTATGTTTCATTGGATGATGTATTTTTGGCCATGCTTAATGTTTGATGATGTATGTTTCAGTAAAAAAAAAAAAAAAAAAAAAAAAAAAAAAGAAAAGAAAAAGAAAAGAAAAGGAAAAGATTGAAGTTGAATAATAGTGGACTTGTTTTTGGACTTGTTTGAGGATTTGGTTGATATTATTGATATTAGAGGTTTTGAGTTTGCTTTTTATGCTTAATTTTGACTTATTCCCCATTGCTCCTCTATTCCCTTGGGTTTTAGTCACTTATCCCATATATTTTCTCACCTTGTCCCTGGCCCCATTACAACCTTAAAAGACCTTTTGATCCTTTTGTGCATGTGTATTGGTTGTTAATTCTAGAGGCTTGCCAAGTCTATGTGGTGTTTGTTTTTCATGGGTGCTCTGAGAGTAAACAGTAGCCTAGACACTTGAGAGATTGAGTGCATATATCTTGTGAGGCTTTATCACTTTTGATTTACCTCTTGGGCAGATTAACTTGCTTGCCATGTTTGAAATGTTTGGATAACTTTCTTGACTGTCTTGACTCTTTAACTCTTGTTGTGTTGGATGTTGCCTATTCCTTTCATTCCTTTGGATTCATTGAAAAGTATGTAAATGTTTTTGTGTTTCTCTCTCTCTTTGATGTCTCTGGATTTGTTCTTTGCTCTGTTTCATGATTTTGCCCAGGGGTGCAAAAGGCTAAGTGTGGGGGAATTTGATGTGTCATTATTTTCTCCTATTTCTTACCCCTTTCTGTCATCATTTTAATTACTGATTAGCCTTAATTGTCAAATTAATTATACAGTTTTATCATTTGGGCCGTTTTGACTAATTCTGTATTTTAATTTGATTTCAGGAGAATTATAAGCAATTAGGCTTGGATCTGGAATTGGGCTGAACCATTTTGGGCTTGAAGAGAGGAGACTGTTTTAGTTTTATGTGTCGTCCAGTTTTATTTTATTTTATTGTCTTGTATTTTGTAATTGGGCCGCATCGGTTTTTATGGGCCCAAAATCAGATTAGTAACCTAGGGTTTTGTGTAAGTGACTTTCGAGGGAGACAGAATTTAAGCCCCAGCCGTCACAGAAAAGGGGGCTGTTAGGCTTAGTTCATTTTTTTCACTATTGAGAAAAGGGTTTCACGTCCCCAACATGCTACTGTTCATGTAGAGCAGCGTTTTTGTTCATTCTCTGCTTCTGTTTCCATTTTCGCTCTTCATTGTTGGTTCGTTTTCAGTTTCCATTCCCAGTTTCGTTTTTGTCTTCTATTCTTGTTTTCGTTTTCTGTTTTGCATTTTGCTATTTACGTTTCGATTCTTTGTTTAATTTGAATGGAAGGTTAAATTTTCAGTGTTGTTTTCTCTTGAGGACTAAGCACTAGCTCTCTTTGAGGTTTTGTTATTAATATTAATTTTCGATCAGTTTTCCCCTTCACCAATTATTCTCGTGATGGACCTGTGAGAGGAATTAATTGGTGTATGTGTTGCTTAATCACATAATGAAAACCTTGTATTAATTTTCGCTTAGTAAATTAATTCGGGTTGGACTAAGTGGCTGAATTGATTAGGGATAGATTCTCGTAACCTAGGATAAGAGGCTTGCTTTTGAATCAAGGGAAAACAACACGTTTTAGTTCTCGTTATTTTTAATTCAAGTTGCTTCTTGTTTAAATTATTAAAGCAAAGAAACCCCCCCCCCATTTGCTACTTTGTTTTATTGTTGTTTAGTGTTATGAACGTTTGTTTGATCACTGCTCACTGGGAGACGACCTAGGATCACTTCCTAGTACTGCATTTAATTGTTTTTATTTGGTTTGGGTACGGCCTCGATCAAACACCTTTCTCATATTCCCTAGTGATTCAAATTGCGGTCATCCAACTTCGATCCATTTGTCCTATTTTGTTATACAGACAAAGCAATATTATGCATGCATGTCCGTATTAATCCAAGATTAAATACAACAATTAATCCAAACTATCTGTATTAATCATTGTATTCAACCTCGAACATGAAACTAAGGTTCACTAATAATCATAGAGTCTCCTTTGTATTTTTGCAAATGGTTTAGCCATGTACATTACAAACTTTGTAATTACTATAAGAATTTAAACTTTTTCAAATCAAACGATACACAACAATAGATGTAAAAGCACAAACCATTACAATATTATCAAATAATTCAATAACACATACCTCTCTGAAGAAGCACTTCAAATGGTGAATATGCTGCAATGATTGGCAAAGGTATAGAAGAAGCAAAAGCTACTCCAAATTTTTCTGCATGAAAGTGTATTAGAGAGGTATATAATCTAATTTTATAATAAATTTTACTATTAACTTAATTTTATATCATAAACATTCAAACATAAATTACATTAATCAAAAATCAAATTTACAAAATTAATTTCATTCAAAATCAACTTTTATAATTTTCATCCAAATACAAAGTTAATCATAATAATTATAAGAATTATGTGAGCAACTCTTATTAAATATGTTCTTAGATTAGGTTGAAACTAAACTAGGTGGTGGATCATTGTCAACTCTTAATAATTATTGAAACTAAAATGAAGCACCCTATTTAAGAAAATAAACATAAACTTATCAATCCAATCATTGATAAAATAAACGGGGCTAAAAGCCCGAAACAAAGTGACTATGAGAAAGACTCACTTTCTTTTTTATTGGGTCAGCCTTAACCTTTGGATTAAAATCTGTTTTTTTAAGTTTATGTTTCAACAATTTTAAATGTTCACACATCAATCTTCAAACACTAGTGCCTAGTACTATGTTGTCGAGTTTCCTTCTATAAAGCTAACAGGGATTCACTTTTGTCTTTATAGCTTCTCAGTATAGCAATTTGGATATTTTAAGTATTATATTAATAATAGTTCATGGTTAATATTAAGAAAACAACTAAAATAACAAATTGGATATCAACATGATTTTTGGTTGTGAAAGGAAAACATGCGCTGATTAAAACAATTAAAATAATAGTTTTGGCCTCTTTTTATACATCATTGTGTGATGATTCTGCCACCATTTCACAATAAAAAAATGTGTAGAGCCTCCAATACCAATAATAAGTTCATAACTTCTCTCATATCTTCACAAAGGCTGCTTAGCTATTAAAAAATATTTTTTTAATTAAAATAAAAGTTATTGCATCATTAGATAGATAAAAACAGAGTTACTAAAAATTAGTTAAAAAATCATGTTAATTATTACCATTAGAATGCAAAAACTAGAAAATATTATTAATTTTATTAAAATGAAGATTTCTTAATATATATTGTAATTAAATCAAAATCTGTCAATCAGACAAGTTTTACATTAACTAGCTACATAACTATAACTATAGAATAAAACCAAAATCTAATTTAGAACCAAGCCATGAACTTGATTCATAAAATAAAAAGAAGAACCCTATTCTATATCAGAAACTGCTTGATATCTATTGGTCCCCAAATCTGTTTCCTTCGCCTTTCTTACTGTAATTTCTATATAGGTTGGTTTAGAATTTTCAATTTCCCCAGGACCATCAACTCTGCCTAGCCTATTCCTTCAATATTATTCCAAAATTACCTAGCTACATAACTATAGAATAAAACCAAAATCTAATTTAGAACCAAGCCATGAACTTGATTCATAAAATAAAAAGAAGAACCCTATTCTATATCAGAAACTGCTTGATATCTATTGGTCCCCAAATCTGTTTCCTTCGCCTTTCTTACTGTAATTTCTATATATGATTGCTTTACCATTTCTCTTCCTTTAAGTCATTATTCCAAAATTACCTGAGTCTACATTAGATGCATTCTCATTTTTTTTCTTTAGAAAATTTAGTTTTGAAATGTATTAAACATTTTTCTGAAAAATTAGTTACAAAAGATTGAAAGGTGACTGGTGTGACATATTGCTTGCAAACATGGGTGATAGAGAAGAAAGGACCCGTGTTTGTAGCCATGTCAACTCCATTGGCTCTTATTATTACAATCTTTGCCTCTGTAGCAGTGTTGGGTGAGATAATCAATTTGGGAAGGTATGTATAACATTTCTTCCACTAATAGTTTTTCCAAAGTTTAATGGCTATTTATAATAAATTGGAAATTGATCATTCATTAAGTTTTACTCTAACTCTGTCTAATTGCTTCATGCACAAGACACTTCCCATATGTTATGTGTTTTGTGCTGGAATATAATTAATCAATATCTAAAAGTACATGTGATCCAGAATATTAGTCGATCTCCTTTAAATTTATTATTACTAATTAATTAATTATTAATTGAATGATTATATTGCTTTGATCAGTGTTCTAGGAGGGCTGGTATTGATTCTAAGATTGTACAGTGTATTGTGGGGAAAGAGCAGAGAGCACATGCCAAAAGCCACATTAGACGTGGAGCAAGCATTTAGAGCAATAAGAGAACCTCATATAAGATTGAAGCTTGACAATTACTACTATTGTTTTAGAATACTACTGTTTTAGAATTCATGGGTTAAATAAACAATTACTCACTTAGACAAACCATCAAACACTTAATATGCAAATAACAAAATTGAATCAAAATTCCTCAAAAACATGAATTATAACTCATCTTCATAAAATAAACAAAATAGAAAAGTTTAATTGGAGTTACACTAACCTCTCGCGGTGGACAATGGTGGCAAATGACGATGGTGAGAGAGTGACGGCAAAGGGTGGCGAGAGTAAGGGCTGGTGCAAGTTGTGAGAGCGACGACGCGTGCAGAATGTGGGAGCAGCAACGGTGTGCGAGATTAGCGAAGGTGCCAACAACAGTGTGTGAGAGCTACCACGACGTCAGTGCTGGTGTGCAAAAGAGAGTGAGGAAGAAGGTGAGGAGAGAAAATGCAAAGGCACCAAGGAGAATGTTGTGTGCGAAGAGAATGGGCAGAGCACACGAAGAGGTGAGTGTATAATCAGAGCGCGCGAAGAGGATGAGTGTATAATTAAACCTAGGTGGAGGGAGATTCGAAGATGGTTTTATAAAAACCGTCTTGGAAGCTAGCTCTTCTAAGACGGTTATAATTTAATTGTCTTAGAAGGGGGATGCTTTAAAGATAGTTTGTTACCAACCGTCTTGGAATAGTACTCTTCGAAGATGGTCCTATGAAACCGTCTTAAAGGGGTATTCTTTTAAAACAGTTACTTATTAACCGTCTTTAATTTGATAACATTATTTACAAAATTGCCACCGTGTCGGTTACCAAGACAGTTTTAACTGAACCGTCTTGGATAAGCTGACTTAGAAGATAGTTTTTGTACTAGTGACATGGAAAAGATGAGACTTATGTGAGAAAGATAAAATGAAATATGTGAGACTTGTGTGTAAAATTATTAGCAAAAGATGTGGGATTCTATGAAAAGAGAAAATAAAAGATGTAGGACTTTATGAAAAGAGAAACTAAAAAAATAAAACACAAAAAACTTGTTTTGGTTTTTTAGTTTTAAAAGCTAAAATAGAAAACATTTTTTAAAAACAATTTTTAAAATTTGATTAACCAAACAAGTTTGATAGTTTTATAATTTTTTAAAGGGTAAAGTATGAAATTGGTCCCTCAACTTTTTCACATTTTTGGTTTTGGTCCATCAACTTTTTGTTGACTGGTCTTGATCCTTCAACTTCCATTTTATTTGGGTTTTAGTCTTTCTGTCCAAATGCTCTGTTAAGTGTTGATGTGGCACATAATTTTAAGGGTAAAGTATGAAATTGGTCCTTTATTTTTTTCACATTTCTAGTTTTGGTTCCTCAACTTTCATTCTATTTGAGGTTTCGGTCATTTCGTCATATGCTCCGTTAAGTTCATCCTCTCCATCGAGCCTCCTCCCTCCATAAAAAATTCTCACTGTTAGACCTGCCCTCCTCCGTCGAACCCCTCCCCTTTGCCAAACCAGACCCCCACTACAAACCCCATCCCCTCCATTGACGTCGAACACCATCTAGGAGATCTGTGATTAGTGTCGCGCCACCTCGACCACCGCCACCTACGTCACTGTCATTCCACCTACACCATCGTTACCTCGCATTGTAGTGCGGAGGAGGTCGTAGTTGCCTGGGAAACTCTCATGTTCACATCCAAACAACAGTGAATCGTGTCGCTTATGAGTTGCGAGAAAATTTGTTTCGTTCTTGTAGCTTAGACAATGAAATCAAGCATAAAAACATGTATTTTGATTGTCTACCCATGGGAAACAAAACCCCTCATTGAACAATGAATGAGCAATTTGGGAAAGTCAAAATCGACTTGCGAAGGGTGCCCAAAATCAACGGTGGAGGAATAGTTTGGAAATTAGGGATTTAGGAAGAAAAAAAAAAATTACATGCCACGTCAACACTTTTAATAGAGCATTTGGACGAAATGATTAAAACCCAAAAGAAATGAAAGTTGAAAGACCAAGACCAGTCAACAAAAAGTTGAGGGACTAAAAACAGAAATTGGAAAAGTTGAAGTATCAGTTTCATATTTTACCCTAAAAATTATGTGTCACGTCAACACTTAACAAAACATTTGGACGGAAGAACTAAAACCTTAATGGAATGAAAGTTGAAGGACCAAGACCAGTCAACAAAAAGTTGAGGGACCAAAACTAAAAATGTGGAAAAGTTGAGGGACCAATTTCATACTTTACCATTTTTAAAAATTCAAAATTGTTTTTAAAAACTAAAATCAAGCAGGTTTTTAACTCTCAAAATGAGCACAACTCTTTTATTACTTTGATGGAAATCTTTGAAGATAATTTTGTATTTCAATTTAGGGATAAATATAAATAAACACATAATTACTATGTATATTGGTATAAGATTACAAGTCATGTTATATTAAAAAGTGCTCAAATTTTCTAAATATAGAAAATTTTTGTGTTTGGAAATCTCTAATGATTAAATAAACCAATATTTTACCATGATTGAAATTTTAGAGAGATTGAAAATTTACTCTTAAAATAATTAAAAGTATACACACGCAATATTAAAAAAAGGCAAGGGTAACGTTGGTCCATTTTTTTAACTAAAATCATAGTTTGTGTACAAGTAAAATTTCAACATTCCAATTAGGTTGACACCTTCATATTCTACTAGAATCTAGTTGAATATTATTATAAGAAAAAAGAGAAGGAGAAGGAATAACCAATACAATAACAAAACTTGGAGGAAAAAATAGCATAAATGAAAGTTAATTTTATTAGTTGATATTTGATAAAAGAGCAAATTACAACAACACCCCTTGAGGTTTGCTTCAATTACACATCTACCCCCTCCTTTTTTTACCATTACTTTGGCACCCCTTGCTTTAAGGGTGTTAAGTTGTTGTTAGTTTTTTAAATGAATTTATATTTAAGTTTAATTGATTTGTTTAAAATCCCATAACTATCCTTATACTTAAGTGACCCAAAAAAGAGAACGGTTCCTTTTCCTTTGTTTCGTGCTACTATTTTTGTTTTTCTAAAGGGGAGAGAATGGTTGCTCTTCCTCTATTTCATGCTATTGTTCTTCCAAAGGGGAGGGAACTATTTCTTTTCTTCTGATTCGTACTATTGTTTTTCTAAAAGGGAGAGAAGGTTTCGTGCTAGTGTTCTTCCAAAGGGGAGAAATCTTCCTCTGTTTCGTGCTACTATTCTTCTAAAGGAGAGAGAAGGGTTGTTCTTCCTCTATTTCGTGCTACTGTTCTTCTAAAAGGGAGAGAAGGGTTGCTATTCCTCTATTTCGTGTTAGAACCAAGACATTTGATGATGTTTGACCCCTAATACCTTGATAGGTTTTGATGATAACAAATGTAATAATATTTGATCAACTAATAATTTGAGACTAAGTGATTTCAGGAAATCAAAATAAGAATAGACAATGGTAAAATCTCTCAACTCAAATCCTACGCTCTAACTATCTGAGAACTTATAATAGTTAAATTTAGCATTGAAATTGGCTATAAATAGATTTAAATAAGTTCTTAACTGATTATGCTATGTCCCCAAGCGTCAGATGATGTCTGAAGCCAAGGCCAGACGATGTCTGATGCCAAGCGCCAGACGATGTCTGAAGCCAAGCGTTAGACGATGTCTGAAGCCAAGGCCAGACGATGTCTGAAGCCAAGCGCTAAACAATGTCTGATGCCTAGTGCTAGACAATGTCTAAGGCTAGAACAGACCATGTCTTTTAATTAAGAATGTGTTTGTTAAGCCAAACGATGTTTAAGGCTAGAACAGACCATGTCTTGTCAATAAGAATGTGTTTGTTAAAGCTAGACGCTATCTGTGCACGAACAGACCATACTTAATTAAGACCAAACAATGTTTGTTAAGCCAGACTTTGTCTATGCAGGAACAAAACATAATCTGTCATATGTGTTGAGGAATACATGCTTTATAATTAATTCTTTACTCAAATAAATGCATTGTTGCAACAAAAACAAAGGGAGATACCCTTTGACATTACTTTCTTCGATTCCTCGTGTTACTTGCATGTCTCGTATTATATAAAGTGTGTAGGTATAGCCAAAAGAACCAATCAGCATTGGGATGCACACTTTTAGCTAAAAGACAAACTGTAACAGAGATAGAAACCTGCTTCCGTCAGATAAAGCACAGTCAAAGCTACTTCAACACTCTATTATGTGAGACAACGGAAAGAGCTCTTCTCCAATGTTCAAATTCATGAAGCCCACTTTATAAGGAAGCCTCTATGAAACAAAACAAAAAAAAAAAGCTAGAAAGAGATGAACGATTGAACGTGATTTGAGAGAAACAGAACACCCATCCTCTACAAGCTCACGTAGATTCAACATTTGATTATATCCTCTCCTTGAGAGTTATCTGAATCTTATACATTTTTGTATAGAAAGCCAGGAGTGGCTTAGTGATAAAGAATACATGGGAAGTATAATCTTAGGGGGAGATTAATACTTGTAACCAGAAGTGGTTTAGAATACTTGTAGCCAATAGTGGCATAGAGAATACTTGTAGCCAAAAGTGGCAGTGAAGAATACTTGTTTTGTAATCAGTTGATTATAGTGGAACCCTTTAACAGTTGTTAAAGGAGAACTGGACGTAGCTCAGGTTGAGTGAACTAGTATAAAAACTAGTTCTTATCTGTTGTCTTGTGTTTACAAATATCTATCTTGCTCACTGTGCTCTTTTGAAAAGATTTACTAAGTTTTTCCTTGCAAGGATATACCCAAGAGGGCAATTTGTGAACTAACAGTATTTGCGAAAAGTTTTAAACTCACTATTCAACCCCCCCCCCCCTTCTAATGTGTTCTTATGTATTTCAGTTGGTATCAAAGCACGGTCTCTGATAACTATCTTCACAGATACAAAGCTAAAGATCCTACATAAGGATGGAGAAGGGTTTACACAAACCTCCAATCTTCAAGGGTGAAAACTTCACATATTGGAGACAAAGAATGGAGACATACTTTGAATCATGTCATATAGATATGTTGGATGTCGTAGAAAATGGAGATTATATTCCAGTTGATGATAATGAAGCTGAGATCCCAAAAGAACAATGGACTAAGACACGGAAGAACAGATTTGTCCTCAACTCCAGAGCAAGAAATGCAATACACACATGCATCTTAGAAACTGAGCACAGGAAGATAAGCCAGTTCAAATCTGCCAAAGACACATGGGACACATTCATAATAACCTATGAAGGGTCCTAATAGGTAAAAAGAAACAAGGTAAGTGTTCTTACTAGAGAATATGAACTCTTTGCTATGGAAGAAGATGAAACCATAGCCAATATATTGTCTAGATTCCAAACTATTTTAAATGAGCTTCGAAACCTTGATAAAAGTTTCAAAAATTTCAAGCATGTTGACAAAATTCTTCACAGCTTGCCCAGACAATGGAGACCTCAGGTCACAGCCATTAGAGCTTCCAAAGATCTAGATTATATGCCTCTCGAAGAGCTAGTGGGAATTCTAATGCTGCATGAGCAAGAAATGCAAGGAGATGCCAAATTGAAAAAGGGCAAGTCTCTGGCTCTGAAAGCTCACAAGCTAAATCAAACAACACCCAAGGAGTCATCTTCATCAAAAAGTCAGTCCTCTAGACCATCCAAAAGACACACCACCAAGGCTCTAAAGGCAGAAGTGTCAAAAGTAAAGTCCACTTCCTCAAGTGAAGAAGAATTAGAAGATGATGATGAGCTATCCTTCATCTCAAGAAAAATCCACAAGATGTGGAAAAAGAAAGGTGGATCGAGATGGAAAAACTACAATAAGAAATACTTAGCAGACTGTGAGAAGAAAGAGAAAAGTCCCATCGTCTGCTACGAGTGTAAGAAGCCTGGACACTTCAAGTCAGAATGTCCTAAGCTCAGCAAGGGAAAAGAAAAGATCAACAAAAGATTTCCCAAGAAAAAGAAAGGACTAATGTCCACATGGGAAGATCTAGATGACTCAACAGATGAAGAAAATTTTGAAGCATTAGATGAAGAAGCTAATCTTTGTTTGATGGTAGATGCAACCTCCATATCATCTCCGCGTCTGATAATGAGAACACACCAGACAACACCCACTTTGCGTCTGCGTCTAAAGCTTCAAATGATGAAGAACAAGAGGTAGATCTTAATGATCTTATTTCTCTTTAGGAAGCTTATCAAGAACTTCTCTCTAATTCATCTATTCTTTCAAAAGCCTATTTATCTATGAAAAAGAAATTAAGAAAACTTTCAAAAGAGCATGAAGAACTTGGGTCTTCTTTCATTGAGCTATCTGATAAATGTTCTACATTAATCACAACCAGTAATGCTCTAACAGATGATTTTCAAAAACTAACCATTGATCACCAATGCCTAATTAAGAGCAAAAGTGAACTCTGGATAGAAAAGGAACAACATAGAAGGCAATTGAATGAATTGATTAAGGAAATTGATGAATTAAACAAGGTAAGAGCCTTGAGCAAAGATGAAGCTGAAATTGCTCAATTACGCAAAGAAGCTGCATCTCTCAAGAGTACTCTAAGCAAATTTGTCAGTGGGTCTGAAAATTTAAAGAAATTCTTTCATACAATAGACATCCAAATGACAAATCTGGCCTTGGATTCACAGGAAAGAAAGAAGCAACCAAAAGGAAAGCTTCCTTTAATGGACCACACTTTGAGAATGGACATGTAAAGTCCAAAAGCAAGAAATTGCCTACAAGAAGCAAGTCATTTGCTTCTAAGACTAACACCAAAGGACCCAAAAGAATATGGGTACCTAAAAACAAAATAATTCCTGTTGCAGATGTCCTTGATGGCAGGAAAGAAACACCAATCATGGTACTTGGACAGTGGCTGCTCACATCACATGACGAGCGCAAGGTCTATGTTCTTAGACCTAACACCAATGCATGGTGGTACAATCACTTTCGGAGGTAATCAGAAAGGGAGAATCAGGGGTACTGGTAAGATAGGTATTCCTCCTAGTCTCTCTATTGAGAATGTGTTATTTGTTGAAGGGCTAAAACACAATTTATTGAGCATAAGTCAATTTTGCGACAATGGATATGATGTTTCCTTCAACAAGGAATCATGCATAGTCAGAGACTCTAAAGGTTCATATCTCTTCTCTGCAAAGAGACAAGGCAATCTTTATAAGATCAATCTTGGTGAACTAAAGGATCAAAATGTATCATGTTTACTGTCTGTCAAAGAAAGTCACTGGTTATGGCATAAGAAGCTTGGCCATGCAAGTTTGAGATTAATCTCAAAATTGCAAAGATATAGCCTCGTAAGAGGATTGCCAACAATGTCATATAAGGATAACTTACTTTGTGAGCATGTCAGAAAGGGAAACAAGTGAAAACATAATTTAAAAGTAAAAACACTGTTTCCACTTCCAGACCATTAGAACTATTACATATTGATCTCTTTGGCCCAACAAGGACAACCTTTCTTAGAGGGAAAAGATATGGACTAGTAATAGTTGATGACTATTCTAGATGGACATGGGTTATACTCCTCACTCACAAGGATGAGGCTTTTAAGGAATTCTATAAATTCTACAAACGTGTTCAAAATGAAAAAGGAGTATGTATAACTTTTATCAAGAAGTGACCATGAAGGAGAGTTTGAAAATGAAAGTTTTCAGAGGTTCAGTGAAGAGAATGAAATTCTTCACAACTTCTCAACAACTAGAACACCACAGCAAAATGGTGTTGTTGAGAGGAAGAATAGGTCATTACAAGAAATGGTCAGAACCATGTTGAATGATAACTTGACTCCTAAGCACTTCTGGGCAGAAGCTGTAAATACTTCCTGTTATTTGCAAAATAGAATTTATATTAGGCCTATTATTAAAAAGACTCCATATGAACTGTGAAAAGAAAAGAAACCCAACATATCATACTTCCATCCCTTTGGATGTCAATGTTTCATTCTTAAAATAAAAGAGAATTTGGGTAAGTTTGATTCAAAGTATGATACAGGCATCTTACTTGGATATTCTGAAACATCCAAGGCATATAGAGTGTTTAACTCTAGAACCAAAGTTGTTGAAGAAGCCATTCATGTAAGATTTAATGACACTCAACCTAATAGGAAACTATCAGAGTTAAATGACTCATTTGCAGATATCAAACTAAAAGATGCAATAACAAAGACCAAACCATTGTCTGACACAACATCGTCTACTCCTACATCGTCTACTACCAGATCGTCTGTTCGCTACCAGACCATCTCAGATGATGATGAAGTCAGAGAACCACAAAGCAGCAACAGAATGATGATCAAGAACCATCCTCCTCCAATAAAAACAAGATCATCCTTCCAACAAACAGCTCTATTGTTTGAGATAGAACCCAAGCACATTGATGATGCCATGGAAGATGAAAGCTAGGTCCAAGCAATGAAAGAGGAGCTAGATCAATTTCAAAAGAATGATGTTTGGAAACTTGTGAAGCTACTAGACAACAAGGAAGCTATTGGTGCTAAGTGGGTCTTCAGAAACAAACTAGATGAGAATGACTGAGTTTGAAATGAGCATGATGGGAGAACTAAAATTCTTCCTAGGATTGCAGATCAAGTAGACCGATAAAGGAATCTTCATACACCAGACCAAGTATGTGAAAGAACTCTTGAAAAAGTTCAAAATGGATGATGCTAAAATTATGAAGACTCCAATGCATCCAACAACATCACTTGGACCTGATGAAGATTCAAAGAAAGTAGATGTCACTCAGTTCAAAGGAATGATTGGGTCACTACTCTACTTGACTGCATCCAGACCAGATATAATGTTCAGTGTCTACCTCTGCTCTAGATTTCAGTCTTGACCCAAGGGAAGTGCATCTATTTGTTGTTAAAAGAATTTTTAGATATTTAATTGGAACTTCTAATCTTGGTCTTTGGTTTAAAAGACAGAAAGAGTATAAGTTGACAAGCTATTGTGATGCTGACTATGTTGGAGACAAAATTGAAAGAAAAAGCACCAGTGGAGGCTGCCACTTCATAGGAGGCAACATGGTGTCATGGCTCAACAAGAAGCAATGAACAATAGCACTATCAACAGCAGAAGCTGAATACATCTCAGTTGCAAGTTGCTGCTCTCAAATATTGTGGATCAAGAATCAACTTGAAGACTGCAACATATTCGAGAGTAACATTCCTATCTTCTGTGATAATATTGCTGCTATATCTCTTTCTAAAAATCCTACCATGCACTCTAGAGCCAAGCATATAGAGATAAAACATTATTTCATAAGAGACCATGTTCAGAAGGGGACCATTAATTTGGAATTTGTCAAGATAGACGATCAACTTGCTGATATTTTTACAAAACCCTTACTGAAGACAGACTGACCTTTTTGAGAGAAAAGATTGGGATGGTCTGGGTGAATTAATGTTTTATCACTGTCTACTATTCACTAGTAGAACTAAGGACACATCGTCTGGTGTGATACTTAAGTGAGGCATGTGCATGTCATGTGTTTTGCGCTCAAAATATGAGCCAGACCATGTGATTTTTTTTAAACCGTTTTGTAAATTAAGCATTCATTTGATTCTGAGTCATAAAAGCCCAAAACGCACATTCAAGTCTGTCATAAATGTGTCGTTTCAATCATTTCCTAACCGTACTGATGTGTCATTATTTTCTCCTATTTCTTACCCCTTTCTATCATCATTTTAATTACTGATTAGCCTTAATTGTCAAATTAATTATGCAGTTTTATCATTTGGGCCTTTTTGATTAATTCTGTATTTTAATTTGATTTCAGGAGAATTATAAGCAATTGGGCTTGGATCTGGAATTGGGCTGAACCAGTTTGGGCTTGAAGAGAGGAGACTGTTTTAGTTTTATTTGTCGTCCAGTTTTATTTTATTTCATTTACTGCTGTATTTTGTAATTGGGCCGCATCAGATTTTTATGGGCCCAAATCAGATTAGTAGCCTAGGGTTTTGTGCAAGTGACTTTTAGTGAGACAAATTTAAGGCCCAGCCGTCATGGAGAGGAGGCTGTTAAGTTTTAGTTTCATTTTTTTACTGTTGAGAAAAGGGGTTCACGTCCCCAGCATGCTTCTGTTGATGTAGAGCAAAGTTTCCTTCATTTTCTGTTTTTCCAGCTTCGTTTTCAATTGCAATTTCATTTTTCTACTTCTGTTTCCATTTTCGTTCTTCATTATTGGTTCGTGTTCAGTTTCCATTTCCAGTTTTGTTTTTGTTCTGCATTTTGTCCCCTGTTTCGTTTTCAGTTTGCTATTTACGTTTCCAGTTGCTGTTTAATTTGAATGGAGGGTTAAATTTCCAGTGTTGTTTTCTCTTGAGGACTAAGCACTAGCTCTCTTTGAGGTTTTGTTATTAATGTTAATTTCTGATCAGTTTTTCCCCTTCACTAATTATTCTGTAATGGACCAGTGAGAGGAATTAATTGGTGTATGTGTTGCTTAATCACATAATGAAAACCTTGTATTAATTTTCGCTTAGTAAATTAATTCCGGGTTGGATTAAGTGGTTAAATTGATTAGGGATAGATTCTCGTAACCTAGGATAAGAGGCTTGCTTTTGAATCAAGGGGAAACAACACGTTTTAGTTTTGTTATTTTTAATTCAAGTTGCTTGCTGTTTAAATTATTAAAACAAAGAACCCCCCCATTTGTTACTGTTTTATTATTGTTAAGTGTTATGAACGTTTGTTTGATCACTGCTCACTGGGAGACGACCTAGGATCACTTCCTAGTTACTGCATTTAATTGTTTTTATAGCCTATTGTTGCCAAACGTATTCCCTAAGCTTCCGAAACCTCTCATCTCTCTCACCCATTTTCTCTACAACCAAGAACCTCTAGAAACCCTAAACACAAACCCTCGCCATGGCCAAACGTAATCTGATCAAGGGCTCTTCCTCCTTTCAACTACTTGCCTCACCCTCAACCTCTCAAGCTTCTAATGAGCGTCCTACAGACGTAATGCCTAAGTCTACCATTGACACCAACAGTTCGGCGTCCAACATTGACCCCAAGGTCGTGAAAGAACGAAGACTCCTTGACATAGAGAACATTCTAATCAAGCCACGAGGTTCCTACACTGGGAACATTCACGTGGAGTACTACATTGACATACCTTACCTTGAGGAACATGGTCTTAACATCTCAAGGTACTTCAAGTTCGCTAGGATCAGGGGTTACTTCAATGATCACCAGAAGATCGCCCCTAGACTCATTAGAGAGTTCTGGACAAATGCTACAATCAAAGGAAACGAGGTTCTCAACAACGTCTTTGGGTGTGAAGTTACAATCTCTCCCTCCTCCATTGCTCAAGCAATAGGGTGCAAACTGCATTCAAACTACTTCATAGAGGCATGGAACAAAGACCTTGAGAAAGGTATAGTAGAAAGGTTCATTCTTGGACCTAACTACAAGGTGGCCAAGGACGTCAAGAAGTTGCACCCAGCCAACTTCCCACCTCTGACCAAGTTGATGCTGAACATTGTCAACAAGACCATCTTGCACAAGATAGGGTCAAGAGATCATGTATTAGCTCTACACAGGTTCATCCTCTACTACATCATCAGAGGGATTCCATTCAACCTTTCACACATGCTATTCTACAACCTGATTAGCCACATTCAATGCCTATCAACCTCTGTGGCAACATACTATACAGCTCTGTTAAATAAGATCCTCTAGGATGCTCTTTGCTACAACAGACTGTACACATAAATCCAATCAGGAAATCTGGATGAGTTGGAGTATGTGAGGTGGAAGGCCCATTCGTTCAATAGAGGATACTGACCTCCTCAAGTCTGCTTAAGTTGAACATGGGATTTGAAATAACCAAGGGATCACCTGCAAGGTTCCCTGTACTGACTAATGATGATGAAAACGAAGGTCAGAAGAAGAAAAAGATTCAGAAAAAGAAAGGTGGAAAAGGAAAAAGCCTGGTGATTTATGATGAGGCTGCATCCATCCAACCCTTAGCATGTAAGATGAGGAGGCTTGTTGTTGCGGACCAGTTGACAGTCTAGACAACACGCAAGACTGCAACACAGTCTGCTGCAGAGCCACCAGCCAAGAAAGGAAAGCTAACAATCCAATAAGCACCACCCAGACCACCCACTCAAAGGGTCAAGTCTCGAGCCCAACAAAAGGGTAAGGGTGCTGCCAGAATGATTGCTGAACCTTAAGTGTCTCTGAAGGAGGTAGCAGACATTGGTCTACAAGCTATCAAAGTTGTTGAGACTAAAGAAGAAGACTCAGACAAGGACTAGTCTTTAAGAGACCCAAAAGATCACTCAATGCACAACAGACCACTAAGTCAAAGGGACTGACCATCAGACCACCCAGCACCATAGCCAGGAAGCTGACTGTGAAGAGAAAAATGGTGTTGGAAGAAGACACATCGGGACAGACAACCACCAATCCAGGCATTACTTTACCTGCATTTACTCTTCCCACTCACCCTCGCTCTACATACAAACGTCCAAGGAAGAATATTCCTCAGACGATCCTAGTCTTAGCCCAAACACAAGCCACAACAGACACACCATTTGTTGAACCTCTATCGTTTGTATCACCTACACAGACCATAGTAAACCAAATAGTAGTTGCACAGTCTGATGCCCAAGCATAGACTATGCAAGAGCCATTGTCTAAACCCACTGTTCAGACAAAAGATAAACCTACGTCTGCCCCTACTGGACAGACGATCACCCAACAAACTAAACCCATTGTTCATTCTAAGACAAGTCTGATCCCACAACTCAGATTGTTGTACCAACAACATCCCCACAAACTCCACCAGACACTACCATTCCTCCCTACCAATCTCCCTCTTCAGTGACAATCCCGGAGATGTTAGATGTAGTGGTTTCCTACCACCACACTGAGTTTGTAATCATCTCGTCTAGGTCAGATGAAGAGATAGTTGCTCTATTTCCTAAAGCGTCTACTATTCCCTCATGGGACAACAGACCATTCAGTCTGGACGACAACACTCCTCTGTCCAGATTCAGAGAAGACACTCCTCCTCCTCCCTCTGACTCCTGGCATCAGAAGATGATGCAACGCTTCTCCTTGTGCTATGTGGGAGAAAATGCTGAGTCTGCAGCGTATAGAGAAGAGACTCAACTAGAGCCAGTTGCAGATAACTCAATTGTTGTTGTTGTCAAAGAAGCACCACTGAAAAAGCTTTTTCCTTTGTAGATCGATCAAGGAATCATCCCTTACCAAAGGCCAATTCACAACTCTCACCTTTTGGACTCTATTGAAGATGATGCACATCTAGCTAGAAGGCTACAGTAGGAAAGAATATGCCTCTGCCATCCCTCTGATGCGTCAATTAATGCATGAGATTGCATACTGGTACAACTGCATGAGAAAGGGATTGGACTACTTTACAGTGGAACCAACCCTACCAATTGAGCTAACAGAAGATGAGAAGAAGCAACTGGAGGCCACTGTCAGAACAATGCATCGTGATGCATTGTACTATCTGTCAAGACCAAGGGTTTCTATTCGACCTCCCCGGCTGATTACACAAGGAGTTGCTCCCAACCATCCAACCTTCCAGGTCACGTGTGCTGAATACAAGGCTCTATGTCACTTGAAGTTTTAAGGCACAACCCCAGACAGTTGTATCCACCTAGCTTGCATATCTCTGAAGACACTGATATACGTGTTGCTCCAGACCATATAATCACCAAACTCCCAACTATCAACCCCAACAAATTGAAGGGGAAGAAGATTGCACGAGTAGACAATCTTCCATAGCACATACCAAACATTGAGCCATTGCCTTAACAGGAGCATATTCTGCCATCGGAAAACAATGAGTAGATGCTGGCATTTACTGGTAGACTGTGATGAGTAATATGCTTCACACCACAAGGTCATCCAATCTTTTAGATGAAAAGAAGCAAAAGATTGACATTGTAGGTGAAAGCTCCTCCTCCTCCAGTAGTTTCATTCACGTGTCAGACACAGTAGTTGTGCCCACTCTATTGACCCGTCACACCCCTGGAGATGAAGAGGAAGCTAAGAGGATGCTTGTTGAATACTATGATGAGTACAAAGTTGCTCAAGCACTAATAGCTGCAGCTAAAGCATCAGAAGAAGCAGCTAAAGAAGCAAGAATCCTAGAAGAGGCTGCTAGACTAAGAGTTATGTTAGTTGCTCTAGAAGAGGAGCAACAACTTCATAATCTAGCTCAAGAAAACAAAGCCAAGGAAGAAAACAAGAAAAAGCTTAGGGAGTTGGCCTTGAAGCAAGAGGCTGAGGTAGCTGCACTGCTACTAAGCAAGTTGTAGACTTGGTTGAAAAGTCTACAGAATACCAGCCCAAGAGTGCACTGATCTAGTGTCCACTCAGTCCAGGTCCAGCACTCCAATTGCAGCTTTGCCATTAAATGCTGCAGCATAGTCAGACCCTCTACTTGACTTGGCTGCCCTTGAATCTGCATTGGAAACTAAATTGGGATCAAGACTCTTTGCTGAGGTTGCTACTCAAGTTGAAGCTCAACTGAATGCCAAATTGGAAGAGCAAAGAGCTAGTATCATCAAGGAGGTAACCCTTGCCTTCAATGCCTCCATACCTGCCATTCTGACTCCCAGACCTGCAACTACTCAAGCTCCACCACCGTCGTTAGAAGATCCTCCGACAACAGAAGCTCCATCAAAAGTTGGAGAATCCTCAACCAAACAATCAACCCCATCTTCCAAACCATGACTGTGATGGCATTTTCTACTCCATCCTCCACCTTTTTGTTTATGACAAAGGGGGAGAGAATTTTGGATGTATAGAATTTACAAACAATGCTTAATAAAATAGTGATTGGTTCACTAATTTTTATACATCTCAATTCACTGTTTATTTTTATCCGCTTTAACTATTTCATACTTTAATCTGTCATATGCATCTGCATGATAGACTTAGGGGGAGTTCATCATGTTAATAACTACGCATACTTAACTGCCATGAAATAATTCACACTCTAATACATACATGTTTGTGATTCACTGTCTGTTAAGTCAAAATTATAACATGTGTTGTCATCATCAAAAAGGGGGAGATTGTTAGAACCAAGACATTTGATGATGTCTGACCCCTAATACCTTGATAGGTTTTGATGATAACAAATGTAATAATATTTGATCAATTGATAATTTGAGACTAAGTGATTTTAGGAAATCAACGTAAGAATAGACAATGGTAAAATCTCTCAACTCAAATCCTACGCTCTAACTATTTGAGAACTTATAATGGTTAAATTTAGCACTGAAATTGGCTATAAATAGATTTAAATAAGTTCTCAACTGATTATGTTATGTCCCCAAGCCAGACAATGTCTGATGCCAAGGCCAGACGATGTCTGATGCAAGGCCAAATGATGTTTAATGCCTAGCGCTAGATGATGTCTAAGGCTAGAATAGACCATGTCTTTTAATTAAGAATGTGTTTGTTAAGCCAGACGATGTCTAAGGCTATAACAGACCATGTCTTATCAATAAGAATGTGTTTGTTAAAGCTAGACGTTGTCTATGCACGAACAGACCATACTTAATCAAGACCAGATTATGTTTGTTAAGCCAGACTTTGTCTATGCAGGAACAGAACATAATCTGTCATGTGTGTTGAGGAATACGTGCTTTATAATTAATTCTTTACTCAAATAAAGGCACTGTTGCAACAAAAACAAAGGGAGATACCCTTTGACATTACTTTCTTCAATTCCTCGTATTACTTGCATGTCTCGTATTATATAAAGTGTGTAGGTATAGCCAAAAGAACCAATCAACAATGGGATGCACACTTTTAGCTAAAAGACAAACTATAATAGAGACAGAGAAACCTGCTCCCGTCAAATAAAGCATAGTCAAAGCTACTTCAACACTCTACTGTGTGAGACAATGGAAAGAAGTCTTCTCCAACGTTCAAATTCATGAAGCCCACTTTATAAGGAAGCCTCTATGAAACGAAAAAAAAAGCTAGAAAGAGATGAACAATTGAACGTGAACTGTATAATGAAATAAATCTAGACAGCGAGAGAAAGCATTTGAGAGCAAGTCTTGAACGCGAGCTGAGTAAATAGAACATCCATCCTCTACAAGCTCATGCAGATTCAACATTTGATTATATCATCTCCTTGAGAGTTATTTGAATCTTATACATTTTTGTATAGAAATCCAGAAGTGGCTTAGTGATAAAAGAATACATGGGAAGTATAATCTCAGGGGGAGATTCATACTTGTAACCAGAAATGGTTTAGAATACTTGTAACCAGTAGTGGCATAGAGAATACTTGTAGCCAGAAGTGGCAGTGAAGAATACTTGTTTTGTAATTAGTTGATTATATTGGAATTCTTTCACAGTTGTTAAAGGAGAACTGGATGTAGCTCAGGTTGAGTGAACTAGTATAAAAACAAGCTCTTATTTGCTATCTTGTGTTTACAAATATCTATCTTGCTCACTGTGCTCTTTTGAAAAGATTTACTAAGCTTTGTCTTGCAAGGATATATTTGTTGTTTTAAACTAACATATATCTAAGAGGGCAATTTGTGAACTAACAATATTTGCAAAAAGTTTTAAACCCACTATTCAAACCCCCTCCCCCCTTCTAGTGTGTTCTTGTGTATTTCATTTCATGCTATTGTTCTTCCAAAGGGGAGAAAATTGTTTCTCTTCCTCTGTTTTGTGCTAATGTTTTTCCAAAGGGAAGAGAATTGTTCCTCTTCCTCTGTTTCATGTTATTGTTCTTCCAAATGAGGGATATTTTTCTTGTATAAGTTCTATGTTTCGTGCTCGACGACCATGTTTGCAATGAATTTTAACCTCAATAACGACTATGTCCATGGCAACGATGATCTCATCTGCGGCTCGCAATTCTACAACGACATAAAACGAATATAAGGGAATCTTTGAGAAAAAAATATTATAAAAATCATGTGCTAGTCACATGACATAAAAAGTTAATAGAGTTAATTCCGTTTTTAGTTGAGGGGGTGCAACTGTAATAGAATACCAAAAGTTAAGGGATTTTGTGTAGGGATAAAAAAATGAGAGAGTACATGTGTAATTGAAACAAATTTCAGATAGTATTGCTATAATTTACTCTTGATAAAATGATAGAACTTGATAAATATTTCGTTATTTTGTTCTTTTTTAATTTTGGATTAAGTTTATTTTTACTCCTACACTTTTTTAAATTTATGGTTTTGGATCCTAAAATTTTGGAAGACTAGGCAAGGTCCTAGGCTTATTTTATGTCCAATATTTTAGTATTTTTATCTAATTTGACAGTCAAATTAACGCGATCCTAAATTTATTATGATTCGATTTTTGCCAGTTATAAACTGTCAGAATTCATTTATATTAAACTAGAGTATCAATTTAAAATTTATCATAAAAAAAATATCAATTTAAAAATTCCCTCTAAATAAAAAAAAAGTGTATCTAAGGATTTTAAAAATCAAACCGAACCAGTTAAGGTACTGGGTCATTGGATCAATGGTCAAATTAGTAGGTCACTAATTAAAGTGCATGACCCGATCCTTATTAAAAAAAAATTAAAAAACTTATACATTGTCTTACAAAAAGTTAAAAAGAATACATCACAAATTAATATAATTTCACAAATTCATTCTTTAAATTTAAATTCATTGATATAATAAAGTTTTAAATAAAAAATTATATAAAAACTATTCATTAGCATTTAATAATAGTAAATATGAATAATAAAATTATAATAAAAATAAAAAATACCATGTACATATGTTTACTTACACAGTATATTACACTATTATAATATTTAATATTCAAATATAAATAAATATTATATATCATTTTTAATAACATAATTAAGTATTATGTTTAGTAGTTCTAGTTTCAATTTTTATGTTTGGGTTTGATCTCTATCTTCATTGATTTTGTATTTTTTAATTAAAATTTAATATTTATTTGTGTAACGGGTCAAACTGGTTCGACCAATCGGGTCAACTAGTTCAACCAACTAGGTCAATCAGGTCACATCGGTTCAACAATGCAAACACTCCAATTTTGGAACTGATCTAAACCGACTACTGATTTTTGGTCGGATCGACCTGGTTTTTTATACCATGCGTGTATCCCCCAAAAAATCAAATCAAAAGATCCAAACATTTTTTAAATTTGTTCTTGCATATTGGAACCCATTTTTGATCTATTTCCCTTTACTCTCCTCTATTCCATTGAGTGGATGCAAGATTTGCGAAATCCAGAGGCAAACAGTAAGTTGTTCCCTTTGCGCACGTCTCTCTGCGGCCAGATGTTCACTGCTGCCACTGACGTCTTCTTCGCAGACCTCCAGCGCCCTCTTCCCCACTTCGTGGATCTCTGTCGCCCTCTTCGTTGTTGCTTCCATCAATACTCTTTCACGGACCCTCATCGTTGTGGCCTTGTGGGCAAACAAATTTGGGTTTTTGTTCTATTATCATAGTAGTTTGTATTTTTTTAATTAATTTGATTTTATCATTGTATTGATTTTTTAATGTGTATCCTTTATTAAAATTGATTTCCATGTGCAATATGATATTTTTCCAATTATAATTTGTGATATGATTTTATGGGTTGTAAAACGATTTGGATGAAGTTTAATTATTCTATTTTTAGTTGATTAGAATGAAGCAATTTGTGATGGCTAACAACTGTTTGAAATAGTTCCAAATGGTCAAAGTAAACGGAAATGACAAATATTGGATATGAAAAATTTTAAGAATAAAAAACATATTTTATTTTTAATTTTTATATTATAAATTTTACTTCTCATTTTTATATAAGAATAATTTTATATAATATTCTCTTTGCTATTCTATGTTACATAATTTTTGTGTTACTACTATAATATAATAAATAGTTTTATTGGTTAGTAAAATTATTGTTACATAATTATTTAGTGTTATTAAAATGTACTAATTTCCTGACCCGTGTGATGCAAATTTTATTTGTGAAGTGTTTTGATAACAAATAATAATTCATAGAGAGTTCATATTTGTTTTAAAAAAAAAACATCTAAAGTTTATAAAATAAAAATTGATGACATTTTGTTTATTTGACCTTTCACTTATTTTTTTTTATAAATAAATAACAAATTGGTAATAAATTACTCAAATAATTAAAATACACAAAGACACTAGAAGGTGGTTAAATAGTGGGTTAGTAAAATACTTAACAAATTTTCACAACAAGTAAGTTTTAGAAAGATATTGTTTGATTGTAGATATATGTGTCATTCTGGCTTACAGGTATTTTCTACGTCATTATTGACTACAAGTATCAATTTCCTTCTGAAATTATACTTCCTAAATATTTTTTAATCACTAAGCCATGAATTTCTATTCAAATGAATGAATAAGATTCAGCAACTCTCAAAGAGAGGATATATAAAGTGTGAATCTTTAAGAGCTTAGAAGGATCTAAGTGTGTTTTTCTCTCAACTCTAGCTTTCTCTTAAGACTTTGTAGTTTGTGCTTTTTGATTCTATCAGAATGTTCATAGTTGAGCTCTAGTGTTCTCTTATATTTGTTATCTTCTTCTGAGTATGGAAGCTTCTATTTATAGGAAAGTTTCATGGATTTGAATGTTGAAAGCTTTTTGGATATGTTGTGAGATTGTTGAGTGTTGAAGTAGTTTTACTTGTGAGTTAGTTGAAGAGGAGACTGTTCTGTCACTTCATTGCTCTACTATAGCTTTTCATAAGCCTACTCTGTTGTGCTTTTTCTGATAAAAGATGCTTTTAGTTGTACCTATTCAAACTTCAACAACATCGAGACTAACATATAGAAATATGAGGAATATGTGAAAAGTTATGCAATTGATATCTTCCTCTCTTTTTGTTAAGTGATAACATATTTAAAGTCTTAGTATAAAGTTGATTAAGTTTTTTATTTGTTTGGACCAATGCAGGTTCATCTAACGAAAAGATCGAGTCCGTTTATTTTGTTAGAATCAAGACATTTGATGATATCTGACTCCTAATCTTCAACACTCTTTTGTGAGACAACGAAAACTTATCTTCTCCAACGTTCAAATCCACGAAGCTCACTCTATAAAGACGCTTCCATGCAACAAGAAGACTGATGAACAAACATAAAATTATTCAAATCTATCTGTAAAGCAAGTAAAGCACTTTGAGAAAAAGCCAAGAAACACGAGCTGAGAGAAAAGAGAATACCCATCCTCTACAAGCTCACGTAGATTCAACACTTGTTCATATCCTTTCTCTAAGAGTTATATGATTCTTATACTATTTGTATAGAAAGCCAAGAGTGGCTTAGTGATAAAAGAATACTTGGGAAGTATAATCTCAAGGGGAGATTCATACTTATAACCAGAAGTGGTTTAGAATACTAGTAGCCAGTAGTGGCATAGAGAATACTTGTATCCAAAAGTGGCAATGAAGAATACTTGTTTTGTAATCAATTGATTATAGTGGAACCCTTTAACAATTGTTAAAGGAGAATTGGACATAACTCGGTTGAGTGAACCAGTATAAAAACAAACTCTCACTTGTTGTTTTGTGATTACATATACTTATCTTGCCTGCTGTGATCTTTTTGAAAAGGTTTTCAAAGCTTTGCTTTGCAAGGATATATTTGCTTATTTAAATTTACATATATCCAAGAAGGAAAATTGTGAACTAATAATATTTATGAAAATTTTTTTAACCCACTATTCAACCCCCTCTTTCTAGTGTGTTCTTGTGTATTTCGTGTTTGACAATACTTTGTTCGTTTGTACATTGAAGCTTAAGTCCCTTTGTACCCTGGAACTAAGTTCGTATGTACATTGGAACTTAAGTCCGTCTTTATAAGGAAATTTGGTCCGTCTGATGACAAAACCATTTTCTGTCTAGTCACTCATAAAGGATCGATCGTCTGTTGAGTAGTGATTTGGATGCTAAATTATATTAAAAATACTTTTAGACGTATAAGAGTGAGAGATAAAGTGATTATACCGTTCATATATTGCTATTTTTGGTTCCTTGAAACTTCTCAAGAGTGAGCTATCAGTTTGATAAATATTATCACAATTTGTTATCATCAAAATTAATCAAACGATCAGGGGTTCGGCATCATACAATGTCTTGGTTCTAACAATCTCCCCATTTTTTTTATGATGACAACATATGTTATAATTTTGATAAATAGGGATACAAATCATACACATAAATTTGATCTAAGTAAATATATATCATGTTAGTCTATGTATGAACAAATATTAACATGAAGAACTCCCCTTGAGTTAATCATGCATATGAATGATGACATATATATAACAATATAAAAGTGGAAAAAGATAGAATCAGAGAAACCCTTCACTGATATTTTAATGAATGTGAAAAAATAGACAAGTGTTTCAACAATTGAGTGAGTTCATAACATCCAAAATCTATAACTTGTTCTCTCCCTTTGTCACCAACAAAAGAAGAAGAGAAAATAAAGAAATGGAGTGTGGCACATCATTGTCAAGGTCGAGGAGGGTTCTTTGGTGGTGGCTTTGACACTTCAACAGCAACAAATGATCTATGAGATGGGGTAGCAATGGGAGTGTCTATGGGTGGAGCAATTGAAGCAAGAGAAGCAACAACATCAAGTGTTGGATTGAGGAGAAGTGCAAGAAGCATAGACCAAATGGATTTGGTGATAGTCAATGTTATCTGATCAATGTTGTTGGAGATTTTGAAATTCATTTCCTAAATTAACTTTGAATGCATTTTAGCCATAAAGTGCTTCATCTCATCACAAGTTACTGGTGTAGAACTAGACTTACTACCACTTGCAACATTGATTGGATCAACCCTTGGAGGAGAGTTGGATCTTGTAGGTGGAATGATGAGATCCTAACAAGTTTATTCTAGCTACGACTCAGTTGTTTTCTCAATAATTTCATCAACAACAGCAACCATAGCTTCATCCATAGTAGCTTTAGCCTGTGCTATGTTAGCTACTTCTTAAGCCAATTTAGATTCTTTTGCCTAGAAGAGCTCTTGTGTCAGTTCAAATTCTCTTGCAATAGCTTGTCTTGTAGCATGTTCATCACATAAAGTTGCATGATACTCGACAAATAAGGCTCTTGCCGTGGCTTCATCACCAAGTGTATGTGGAGTGGTGACTATTGGAACTACCATTGTATCATTGATGTGGTAGACACTGGAAGGTTGGGAGTAGCCTGTCTCAATCTTCTCCTTTTCTGCTTCTAACAAGGAGGAAGATCTAGTTGATGGAAGAAGAGAGTACATGTACTCTTACCAATATTTTCATGCGTCCAACTCCAAGAACGTGCGTTGATGAAGTCAGGCATTCCAATCAACCTTCTTGGATAGGCTTTCAAACACCACATGAGCCTTAGGAGGCAAGTGTGGTCTACTGTGAAGGGGATCCTTCAACTTGTTTGGGTTTATTATGGGTAGCCTTGGGGCAATATGGTCAAGATATACCAACAATTTGGTCTTCTCGTTGATGTGAAGTTTTGGAGGATAGAATGTCAAAGTGCTTGAGGTTGCATGGCTAAGATGCCTAGCAGATGAAAGTCCTTGGCAAACAAAAGATAGCTTGGGTTTGTAGGACTTAGAGGTCACAAACACAAACACATGGGTCTTATTTTGAAAAACGGATGAGTAAGCTTTGATAAAAGCTTTGGGTCATTCTCACTGATCAGCAGTGCCAGTAAATGATTTGCATATTCCTCAACACTAGAAACAGTTGAAGTGGATGCCTTAGTTTGATCTTCAAAGGTAATAGTGAGTTGATGAGCTAATTTCTTCACAAACTTGGTGATTGCTGCAAATTCTTCTACTTATAGTGTTGCAACAAGAATTGCATCCTGAGCTTTAGTTGATTTAGTACCTTCAAGACAAAGGGGCTTGATGAAGGGTATCACACCCAAGTACTGGCCTCAGCAGAGTTGGTCTAATCACTCAGCTAATGGCTATTTCTTTAGAAGCTGTGTAGATAGGATCACCAATCCTTGTCCATGTTGTATCTTGCCACATCAGATCATCATTTGGGAGTTCTTTATAAACTGTAGAGGGAGTATGAATATACTCATTGTATCTCTCCCATGGAGGTGTGGACACTGTTTGTACAAGTCTTCATGTGTATCTCTCCCTAGCTTCATTCATAGAGTGGAGGACCTTTCTTTGATCAAGCCCACCTTTTCAGAAGTGAAGATCTTTGCACCTTGATGTTCCCTCTTACCTTACTTTACACTTGTTCTTTTGTCTTGATTGATTTACTTTCATTGAGGACAATGTATGATTTATGTGTGGGAGTGTGGGTTTTGAGTTTTTTTTTTTAAGTTTTTTTTGTTGTTTAGTAGGTGTGTTTGCATGCTTTTCATTAGATTCTTGATTTGCTCGATTGTGAGAAATTGCATCATTCTTGGTTGAGAGGTTTCATGGCTTGATTTGGATACACTTTTGTATCTTTAGTTTTATGAGTAGACTTGAAATTTTTGATTGTGAATTCATTTGTGATAGATTGCTTATCTTTATGAGTTTTGACCTTTGTGTGATTGCACTCATGTTGATAGTTACTCTAGATTTTTTCTTGTCTCTTTTTTATGTTTCTTGTTACACATGCATTATTAAGATGATTTAGGCCTTCTTTCTTTTAGCTACTAGCCAAATAGACCCACCTTGCCTACTTTCTACTTGTTTCCCCCTTTGTGCCATTTGCCCTTGTTTCTTTTTGTAGCTCATTACAAGCCTTGGCCTGAAAAACCATGATTCATCCCTTTCCTTAGGAATTTGAGGAGCTTTGGAATTGTTTTAGGAATGGTTCATAAATAAGTGTGGGAGGATGTCTCAAGTTTTTGTGCTCTAAACCATTAATTTTGATTTTTGAGTAAGTGGTTGGTTAAGTTGACAATTTTGATCTTGGGAAGTGAGAAAAATATAGACACATATATAGCAAAGAAAAAAAAGATAAAAAAAAGGGAAAAAAGAGAAGAAGAAAAGAAATAGAAACATAGAAAAAAAATGGAGAAAAGGAGAGAATTGAAGTGGTTTTGATTCTTTGGTTTGGGATACTCTTCTTATGTTTATTGATTCATTCCCCATTGCTCCTCTTTTCTCTTTGGTTTTTAGCCTAAAATTCCTTCTCTCATCCACCCTTCACCTTTGCCCTATTACATCCCTTAATAAAGTCCTTTTGATCTTTAGTTGCATGTGTTTCAAGTATGGAAATTAGGAACTTGCCAAGATTTGGGTGTGTTGTTTGCATGATGTATTGAGAGTAAACACAAGTCCATACACATGGGAGTTCATTTCATATCATCATATCATGTGAGTGTGTATCTTGAGAGGATTCTATCACTTTTAGTTCATTTTCTATTTTTCCTTGTTTCTCGTTTACTTTGGGTGTTGGAAGTGTGTTCATTAATTGTTTGATCCCTTGATTTTTAGGTGTTTGTCTTCTTTCTCACTTTTTTTACAGTTTTGGGATTCATTGGAAAGTGGTCTTGTTTTGCTTTTGTTCCTGAGTATCTTTTTCCTCTTTTAATTTTGGCTCAATAATTTAGTTTTGCCTAAGAGTGCAATTGTTGAAGTGTGAGGGTATTTGATAGAGTGTATTTTAGCATAGTCGAGAGTTGAATTTGACATATTTAGACATGTTTTTATACCTCATTTTGACCCTTTTAGCTGAATTTTATGAGATTTAGTTGTTTTTGGTCCAAGTGTCTAATATTGCTATTTGTCACGTTTTATTGATGCTTTTGACACTGTCCCTTGTGAAGCCCATAACATTTGACACAGATCTCCATTTTTTTAATGATTTTTGTCTTGTTTGAAAGCTAAGGAGGAGATACAAAATTTTGTTTCTCACAAGGATTGACCAATTCGGACTTTCCAGGAGTTAAATCAAGGATTCAATGTTTTAGCTATGCACTTTATAATTTTGTTTTAGTTTGTAATTAAGGACCCTTTGATAATTTCAATTAGTTAATGTAGGATTTTATTTAGTGGGTTTCAATCCTCCTTTGGAGGCCCACAGTTTTTAGTCCATCATATATATAGTTTTCCCCCTAAAAGAAGATACACTACTTCATTTTATAAATTTTTAGCTTTAGAATTCAAAGTGCCCTCTTCTCTCTCCTCTCTTTTCTTCTCTTTTCTCCCATTTCTTCTTCATTTTCGTGCATACCCATTGGAGCTCCAATGAAGATCTTCATGGAGGGCTAAATCTGTTTGCAACCCAAGGATCATGTGCTTGTGGGTAAATATGAGATCATCTATTCTCAATTTCAAATTATGCTCATGAATCCCATTTTTCCCATTTTTCTAATTTTCAATTTCCTTGTTTAATGTATGATAATGATTAGATTAGGGAATTGAAATCTTAATTTGAGTCAATTGCAATCGATTGATTGTGATTTAATACAAACATGTGTGAGTTTGGGAAAATTATGAATGCGATAATAATCTGAATTTTTCTAAATCAATGCGAGGTTATTGTCTTAAATTTTGTATTTCAATGAGCATGAATTTGATTTATACTTGCTAGAACTATGATTATTTCTCCATAAGCCTAGATTCTTGAGTTGTATCTCTTTGATTTTGTTTTCGTTTATTAAATTAAGTTGCTCTATTTGCTTAATTTTCTGAAAATCACACAAAATCCCCCTTTGTTTTGAATTGAATGCAAGGTGTTTGATGAATTGTATCCTTGAGAAGATGACTTGAGTTGACCTTATATTGCAAAATTTATTGGGGAACTTAGTTGATTTTGACGGTGTGTTCAACGCATACTCGTCAACCTTCATCTATGAGAATGCCAAGATCTATCTTCTTTAGGCTTAACATGCCCAAAACCCTTTGTGTGAAAATGAAGCCATGTTCCTTAACATGGTCTATCTCTCCATCCGTGTTAAGACCACAAAGTAGTAAAACATAGACGTTCTATTCCCAAAGGATCTTGTTGACGAGTGTTGAATAGTTGGTTTTGGTTGTTGGAGATAGAGCCTGGATGTTTTTGACCAATTTCATAAACAGTATGTATAGGAGATTGAATGGGATTCTTTCCACTAGGTGGTTCAGGACAAACCTATGCAGTGCAAACATGTTGTCTCGAGAACCAACCTTGTGGAGGATGGTCTTGTTGACAATGTCTTGGAAGATCTTTGCCAATGGAATGAAGTTCGACACTTCTAGATTTTTACCAATGTGATCCTTAATGAGGACCAAAAAGTGCCCTTTCAAGTGTACCACCGTTCTCCATCCACACATCCCAATCTTCTAAGTAATAGTTGGGTGCAACTCACATCCTATTGTTTGAGCAATGGTCGTGGGACAGATGATGACATTGATGAAAAGAACGATACTCATCAACAGGTTGTTCTTGAAAGTGGCATTTCTCTAAAACTATCAAATCATTTTTGGATATATCTTTTGTGGACTGTTGAAGTAGCCTCAAACTCCAACTAGTTTCAAATACTTCTTAATATTTAGTCCTCTATCCTCAAAGAATTTAAGGTCTATGTAGTACTCCACATTGATGGAGCCTGTATTATTTCCTTACGGAGAGATGACAATCACTTTCCTTGAGATGAGAATCTAGCTTTCGTTTGACTCCATGGATTCTACTATCTTTGGAATGTTAAGAGAGACAGGGCATTCTAGGTCAAGGTTTGAATCTCAAGGTGTAGAGGAGGATGCTTTTTGGTTAAAGGTGGAACCTTTGGTCATTTTCTAGATTTAGGGTTTAAGTGTTTGAAGAGAGAGAAGAGAGAATGCAAGGGGTTTTTGGAATCGTAGAGAGCAAGTTTTGAAACGTGGGTGAAGAGGTTATAAAAACGTATTGAATACACTTTAATGGGATTTGAAAGGTTAAGGGAATGTCTTTGAAACATGCATTAAATGGCATTAAAGATGTCGTTTTGAGGGTGACCTAACGACTCTTCAAATACTCAAAGCACTTGAGTTTTCAAAGACACATGTCATCTATCCATACGTTGGACTCAAAAGCACATGTGATGCACATGCTATCACTAATTGAGCAATAGGAGATTAGTCTTTTGATCAATAAATGACTACAAACGGAAATAAAATATTAGTCTACAAAGATCATCCCAATCTTTTCTTGCAAAGATATTAGTCTTTCTTCGATAAGAGATTTTGTAAAAATATCAGCAAGCTGATCATTTTTATGTGTTTAGCTCAAGAATGCATGATGAGGAAGAGTAGTACTCTCAAATCCAGGTGGTTGTTTCACATAAACTTCTTCTTTAATTATACCCTTGAGGAATGCACTTTTTACATCCATTTGATAGAGTTTCATATTTCTATTAGAAGAAAATAAAAGTAAAATGCGTATAGCCTCTATTCTAGCTATATGAGCGTATGTCTCCTTATAATCTATACCTTCCTGTTGTGAGTAACCTTTAGCCACTAATCTAGCTTTGTTTCTCACAACCTTACCATTCTCATGTAACTTATTTATGATTTTTTGAATACCAATTTAGCACCAACAACTTCTATATTGTTTGGCAGTTCTACAAGCTTCCAAACATCATTCTTTTGGAATTGATCAAGTTCCTCTTGCATGGCTTGAACCTATCTTTCGTCTTCCATGGCATCATCAATGTGCCTTGGTTCTATCTTTGCTAGAAGAGTTGTTTGTTAAAAGGATGATCTTATTCTGACTTTATCTTCTCTATCTCCAATGATTTAAGATGGTGGATGATTCTTTGTCAACAACCAATTTCTTCTATAAGGTTCTCTAATTTCTTTGTATGTTGTGATAGATTGATATTGAGTAAACAGAGAGGGTTCTTCAACAGATGGAGTCAGTCTTGTTCTGGTCAATCCTTCATCTAATCTGATATCTGCAAAAGATTCTTCTAACTCTGATAATTCCTTATCAAGTTTAGTGTTGTTAAACTTCAAATGGATTGCTTCTTCCACACATTTGATTTTAGCGTTAAACACTCTATAAGTCTTAAATGTTGTAGAATATCCAAGTAATGTTCCAATATCATACTTAGAGTCAAACTTAAATTATTTTTAGTGTTTAAAATAAAACATCAATATCCAAAGGGATGGAAGTATGATATATTTGGTTTTCTTCCCTTCCACAATTCATAGGGAGTCAAGAAGTGTTTACAACTTCAACCCAAAAGTGTTTAGGAGTTGAGTTATCATTCAACAAGGTTTTAGCCATTTCTTGCAATTACTTGTTCTTCCTCTCAACGACACCATTTAGCTAAGATGTTCTAGGTGTTGAGAAGGCATGAAAAATTCCATTTTCTTCACTAAACTTTTTGAAAACATCTGATTTCGATCTCTCATCCATGATCACTTTTGATTGAAGTTATTCACACACCTTTTTCATTTTGAACTAATTTATAGAATTTGTAAAATACCTTAAAAGCCTCACCCTTGTGAGTTATGAATAATACCCAAGTCCATCTAGAATAATCATCTACTATGACAAGTCCATATCTCTTCCCTCTAGTGGAGACAATTCTTGTTGGACCAAACAGATCAATATGTAACAATTTTAATGGTCTAGAGGTGGAAACAATTTTTTTTTCTTTTAAAAGAGTTTTTCACTTGTTTCCCTTTTGACAGGCCTCACAAAGTAAATCATCTTTGTATGACATTGTTAGCAATCCTCTTATGAGGTTATGTCTTTGCAGTTTTGAGATTAATCTCAAACTTGCATGTCCAAGCCTTTTATGCCATACCCAATGATTTTCTTTGACAGAGATTAAGCATGATACATTTTAATATTTCAATTTAAGTTTAATCTTATAAAGATTGTCTTGTCTCTTAGAAAAGAAGAGATGAGAACCTGTAAAGTCTTTGATTATGCATGCATCTTTGTTGAAGGACACACCATATCTACTATCACAAAATTGACTTATGCTTAGTAGATTGTGTTTCAGTCCATCAACAAATAAAATATTTTGAATAAAGAGGTTAGGTGAGATACCTGTTCTACCTGTTCCTTTAATCTGACCCTTTTGATTCCCTCTAAAAGTGACTATACCACCATGCATGGGTGTCAGGTTTAAGAACATATACTATTGAGTTATGGTGATCTCTTGTTGGGTTGAAGGAAAAAAAACACTTGGATTGAACCCATTATGAAGGTAATTCTCAACCATAAGGACATTACCTACTACATGCTTGATTTCTACAAGGAAATGGTGATAGACCCACATATGCCCATCATTACTTGGTTCCTAATCTAAAGGATGAAGGTTGAATACCTAATGCTCACATACATCCTTTCTTAGTTTGTCTTACCACGAGGGAGCAATCATGTGCAACTATTTGATGATGATCTACTGTCGATGTTCTTAATGAAGAAAGAATTTAAGGTTGGTTGGGTGTTTGATGTCACCAACCACATGTTAAAGATAAGGTGCTTGAATGAGTTCAAGGTCTCCTATGCCATGTTGGTATCAAGGATCCTAAATCACTTTGGAGTCAAGCCCGATGATGTGGTGACTGACTTTGCTAGCTCAGAGTTTGAGCTGTCATCTAAGCATCTCAAGCAAATGGGATTGATTCTTACTGATGCTAAATGGGAACACAAAGATGGTAACGTAGTCATTGAAGAAGCACCATAAAATGAGCTCGTGGTTGGTTCATTTAGTTTGCAAGTTAAAGATAAAGCCTTCACTATGACACCTTTTGAAGCTACAATGATGAAAAATCTTGATTCCATCATGCTTAGTCAACAAGAGCTCACTTGCACCTAAAAGAAATATTACAAGGAGCTTAAGAACTACTTTGAAGTCATCTCTGAGTGCCTCGATGCAATGGGTGCTTCATACAACGATGACATTCAAGAGGATTGATCCTCCATGTTTTGATGAGAATAAACGTTCTCATCTGTTATGTTAATTTAGACAGTTAAGATTAGAACACTCATTTAAAAATTAATATACACCTCACTTGACTGGATTGAAATCTCTAAAAGATTTACCAAATATCCAAAAGATTTATTTCATCACATCCTAAATGAGACATCCTCCATGCTTCGTACAATCTAGAATATCTATTCTCATTCTCACATAAAAATTTTAGGTGTAGTAAAGAGGGGAAGGAGAATGTTTTTTTTTTAAATGAAGTAGATTTTTTTTTAATCCTTACCGTCTAATTTAATCTAAGGGGTGAGAATGTCTGTTCTCATTCTCACATAAAAATGCAGTTCTCATACGAGTCGCCCCATATGTGACAACCTAAAATTGAATGCATGTTTTATGTACCAATGCTATAATTTATTGGACAACGGGATATATATATATATATATTTATACCAAACCAAAATGATTTCCATAAACAATTATAATCCCCTTTTTGAGAAATTAATACGTAACAATAAATATCCAAGCGTTTTTGAATAACTTCTATGCGAAATTTAAATAAACCATACATTGTCGGTACAATATCCAATAATAACATAGATAGAAATAGTATAAGCATTTCCTAACTAGAATACCACAAAAGCACTAACATGAGTACATTAAACATAAGTACATTTGTTGGAATACGTTAGTCCTAATTATATCGCCCAAAAGCTAAAATATGAGTACTAATTAGTTAGATTACATAGATGCGAAAAACCAAAAGTGAACCCTAGTCTAATCCAAAACAAAATACACCAAGGTATAAACTAGGGCTTAGAGCAACCATCTATGTATAGTCAACCTGTGACCTATACACCCCAACTCCCCTAACGACATCCTAAGAAGAACCTTCAGAAGGGTCCTCCTTAGGGTCTTCCTCTGGTTCCTCCTCCTCCTCCTCTGTGCCAACCATCGTGTCACACAAGCGTAGGACACTTGTGGGTGAAGCAAGCAAGGACATGATCTCCTCATACTCCACATTGCTTATCTCAATGTCCCCCAAATAGCTTGGTGGTGAAGTCGGAGATGGTGGTGGAGTGTCGATGTCATGGTAGTAGCCAAGTGCTCGGTCTTAATACAAGATGACAGGTAGTCTCAAAAACATAGGGTGGCGATAAGGTCCAAATTTCGCAGATGAGAGCCCAATGCGAATCCATCCCACAAACACGTCTTGGCTCCAAAAGACGTTGTGGGACCAATACCCTCAAATGGTCTCAATCTAAATCCGGACCCATAGTGCCTGGTCTTGATCCATCGTGATCTGAAATAAAGTGTAAGGAGTGAGTTTTCTACTCCTCCTAAAAACCAACAATCAAACGACCTTTCAGCCACATACACAAATAACATCCACACTACAGTGGTACACTCATGATCTCATTGAAAACCTATGCGTTTCTACACAAACATAGTAGTCTTACACTTTAGGTGGATGACTGCTGGGAGTACACCCCTCTCATCATTGGTTGACAGGGTTCTCACCAACTAAAAATGCATTGCGCTTAGTCAAGGTCACTAAGCCGGTTACATGACCTAAAGTCACAACCTAGCGCCATACCCCCTAGGACACCATGCTTGCGACCATTTCTCAAATACCTCTCTATAGTCATCCACACTTTGAGAATTGATTCCTCAACAACGTTTCCCTCAATAGGGATTGCATTTCCAATGGGTTGTGCACTTCCCACTATTGCGAGCACTGCACGATGGTCCACTAAGTGCCTCATGAACTTCTCGTCCACAACACTAACATGTCTCCCTCACTACACTAAGTGAGTAACTGTTGTCACCTCGTCATCACCACACTCGCAGTAGGAAATATTAATGCACATCCCATTCCAGTTGGTTCCTCTGACCAACTCTCACCGAGAATGCCTTTCTCGTAAAACATGTCATTGACATTGTGATCACATCCAAACACATCAGTTTCACTTGTACTGACGTCGAAGGAAATCCTTTCCTTTCGCGTCTCACTAAACACACCAAACAAAGCAATGCGTGCATTAAGGTAGAACATCCTCTCATACTTGTATTTCCAACAATTCATGTCATATTCATTAAGTAATTCAAGCGGAAAATACTAGTACAAGAATTATTTGGCATACTTACAAAACTCATAATATCATGAAATTTGGCACAGATACTATCCATTACCCTTATTTCGACTCATAAATTTTTAAATTGAAAATTTTAAGTATAAATATTTTATTTAATTTAAAAAGTGTTTCTAGGCCAACTCAAGAATCCATGGTTTTCTATTTATTAACCTAAGTAAAAATAGTCCTTTTTACAAATCCTTGCACAAGTAGATTTCCATAGGTCTCATGTAACACATATATTTTTCAGAATTTTAAAACATTCATAAGGTTCCTTTTTGAATTAAATAGTCCTCAACACTCAACAACATGATTTAGAAAAATAACCATTTATAATTATGAAAACCTTTACGAAAATTCAGGAAAAAATATCACATACCATAAATCACTATTAGTACCTACTTAAATTTATCATAAATTAAAATGCACAAAATATAATTTTAACCATCCAAAAACCCTACTGAGTGACTACACTTAGTTTTACTAATTAATTCTTGAAAAAATACCTAGAGGCTTTCTAAAATTCCAAATAAAATCATGAACGTTACCAATGATTTATTAAACAAAATGTTGTTTCCATATTTCTTTAAAAGTGCCTCTAAATAATTTCCAAGGACAAAACAACCCCAAACTCAACTATTTTCTAAATCAAAGATTTACCTTTTAAAAATAGTTCCTTAACTCCAAAAATTCTGAAAGGTTTTCCATAGCATCTAGAGGTATCGTAGAGTACCTAGATGGTCTCTCAACACTATAACAAGGCACGAAAAAATTTTAAAAAATGGAAACACAGTTTCAGCCCTAAATACCGAAATGACCATTTTTATCCAAAACAAGTATTTCAAAGAAATTTCATTACCAAATTAGTTCAATAATCTCAATGCAATAGTGAAAATCAACAAGAAAGCATGGTTTAAGATTGGAATGGCATAACTCCTCCATACCTTAATTTCTAGAGTTTCAAAATGCACAAAATGGAGCTTAGATTGAAGCTTGTATTCTCCTCTATTACATACTAGAATTTAAACGGTGGATTTAGGCTAATGAAATCAGAAAATTAGAGAGAAGGGCAGAAGTTTTAGAGAGAAGATGGAGAGTTTCAAGAGCAAGGCACCAAGAAGGAATGCTTTTTTTTAACTAAGGCTTGCTTTTCTCTCTCCCTCCACATAAGGTAAACATTCATGTTATAGAATTGCAGCTGGGAAACTAGGGCCGACAGTCCTTCAATTTTGTGCATAGATCCCTTAGGAAAAATAGGTTGGGTCAATCAAAGCCCATTAGCTTTAGGGTTAGGTTTTTGGGCCTGGGTCAAGCTTTTTTTTGTGTTTTTCGCCATCTGTGTTCCAAAGGTTCCCAAAACTAACCGTCAACTTAAAAATCATCATAATTAAATTTTCTATGCTTTAAAATCATTAAAATACCATTTCCAAATGAAAAAAAATGGTAAGAATTGCACTGCAAGCCATTTTCATGGAAATTGCAAAAATGGTTCGACCAAAATCGAAATCAAATTTTTATAAGCAAAAACACAAATAAAGCATACAATCAACATTAAAATTGTAATTACCAACCTTCGAGAACATTAAAATGTTAATTACGCACATAGACGAATAAAAATTACTAAATGTACCTCCCCTCTACAATTAACAATTTAGTGTAAATTTTTTAGGTGTTACACCATATATATATATATATATATATATATATTGCTTCTTAACCAATCTGTGAATGAGAATATTTTTGAGATAGGTACATAAGCCACCTAAGGAAGATCACATGATTTTTGGTTTTTCCAAAAAGGGGGAGACTAGAGATTCAAGTCTTCATTTGGTTTTTGGTATTTGTATAATAGAGTGCCTTTTCTTTTTCAAGCCAAAACACATATAGGTGTTGGCTATATATTGATTGCTTTAGATTATGCTTTGCATGATATCTTCATTTGTTTTGAGCCTTGATCTTTATCTCATTCACTTAATAGTTATTGCAAGTGTTGTTGAATGTCGATTAATGTATAAGGGATTGCATGGTGTTTGCAAACTTATATGTAAATTGAAATTCATTAACTTTGCCATGTTTTTTGATAGGTGTTTAGTTTACCTATTTCATAAGTAAAATACATAGCCTTTTTGTTAGAACCAAGACATTTGATGATGTCTGACCCTTAATACCTTGATAGGTTTTTGTGATAATATTTGATCAACTAATGATTTCAGACTAAGTGATTTCAGGAAATAAAGTGAGAACAGACAATGGTATAATCACTCTAACTCTCACTTTCATCTGAACTGTCTAATAATTGATAAATGATTAAATCATGCACTATAAATGCTTGTAATCAGACTAAAATAAAGCTCTCAAGAGGACTATGAATATCTTGGAAGGACTCATGCAAAGTCTATAGACCAAACCATACAAACGGTCTCAGATAGACTCTATGAAGTCTTGGGACAAACAGCACGAGTCTTGGACCAGATTATGCATATGCACTGGACCAGACCATGTATGGAACATGGTCAAACAATGCATAGCTAAGTCAAACGATGTCTAAGGCTAGAACAGACCATGTCTTTCACTCCAAATTATGTCTGTTAAGCTAGACATTGTTTGTACATGAATAGACCATAGTAAGACAATGTCTATCTATGTCTGTTAAGCTAGGCATTGTCTGTGTAGGAACAAAATGAAGTCTGTCACATATGCTGAGGAATACGTGCTTTATAATTAATTCTCTACACAAATAAAGGCACTACTGTAACAGAAAGAAAGGGAGATACTCTTTGACATTGCTTTCTTTGATTCCTCGTATTCCTTGTATGTTTCGAACTATGTAAAGTATGTAGGTACAACTAAAAGACAAATCAGCATCGAGATGCACACCTTATGTTAAAAGCTAATTGTGACAGAGACAGAAACCTGCTATTGTCACATCAAACACAGTCAAAGCTACTTCAACACTCTACTGTGAGACAACGGAGATAAGTCTTCTCAAACGTTCAAATTCACGAAACTCAAAATATAAGGATGCTTCCATGCAACGAGAAGGCTAATGAACTAGAACAGAATAACTAAAATCAATTTAGACAACAAGCAGAAGCACTCTGAGAAAAAGCCTTAAACACGAGCTGAGAGAAAAAGAGAAAACCATCCTCTACAAGCTCATATAGATTCAACAATTGTTCTTATCCTCTCTTTGAGAGCTATTTGAATCTTATACATATTTGTATAGAAAGCCAGGAGTGGCTTAGTGACAAAAGAATACTTGGGAAGTATAATCTCAGGGGGAGATTTATACTTGTAACTAGAAGTGGTCTAGAATACTTGTAACCAATAGTGACATAGAGAATACTTGTAGCCAGAAGTGACAGTGAAGAATACTTATTTTGTAATCAGTTGATTATAGTGGAACCCTTTAACAATTGTTAAGGAGAACTGGACGTAGCTCAGGTTGAGTGAACCAGTATAAAACAAGCTCTCATTTGTTGTTGTGATTACATATATTTATCTTACCTACTGTGCTTTTTTGGAAAGTCTTTTAAAGCATTGTCTTGCAAGGATATATTTGTTGAACTAATAGTATTTGCGAAAAAGTTTGAACTCACTATTCAACCCCCCCTTTCTAGTGTGTTCTTGTGTATTTCACTTTGTCTTCCCTTGATGGGCAACTTGAGTAAGCTGTTAGTTTTCGTTCACCCTTTTTGCCTTTTTGCAGGATAATGATGATAATAAGGAGAAACGAGGAAGAAACCCATTGTAACACTCTATTGGAGGAGATTGTACTCATTATCCATTATCCACTCTGAGAACTTGAGTTGTTATCTATGGAAAGGAGCAACTAAGTTTTCCACTGTTGTAAGGGGATGAATGTAACCACTACTACATTCTTAATGTATCTGTGATATTTTTAATGTATGAATTCCACTTTCTATATTTTGGTTAGCATCTTATTCCTTGCTTAATGCTTGTTGTAAATTGATGACTTATAACATGATTTTAGGATACTACCTTGGTTGGAAAACAAGGATTATTATCTTGAACTGAATATAAATGTCCAATAAACTAGGGGTGTGAGGGATCAAAACTTGGTTTATCGGTAATCACGTGAGATAATAAATCGGGGGTGTGGGGGATTGAAACTTGGTTTGTTTGAATCACATTATCACTAGTTTTACTGTTAGTTTCTTTGTTAAGAGGTGAGAGCCTTAGGAAAGAAACTTAGTTCCTCTATGTGCAAGGGATTGGCACAGAGGATAGTTTAGTTGGCTGATTTTAACTGGTAAATGTAGAGGGAATTTATACAGAACATTCATTCTCAAGAGTATTAGCTTTGGTGAAACTCAACCCCCTTACAGCATCACTTCACAATTTATCACAACTATATCACTGCTGCTTGCTACTATTACTGTTATTTTCTAAAATTCTTGAGGAACATTCAAATTTGTCCTTGGTTGAGAACATCAACCCTCATCATTTACAATTGGTTTTTGTTTTTAACTGCTTTCTGTTCCTTTATTTATAGTTTAGAACAATAGAAAGTCTTGGTTATTTATATTGCACTAGTTCTCGTGGAAAACAATACTTGGACTTGTCCATTTTACTACTTGATATGATTTGGTGCACTTGCCAACAATTAGTAATTAAGCATTTTTTTATTTCTGATACAAAAAATCAATTACAACATTCTATGCAATTGATTACAATGCTTTTTACAAATATCAGAAATTTGGTCTGACAAAAGTGTGCAATCAATTACAATTAAGAACAAGCATAAGGACTAACTTCTATGTGTCGAGATACTCACAAGTCACAACTATATCTACACAGATAAGGTGTATTAGTTCTAAAACTTCAATCTTTTTATTTTCTTCTTTTGTTCTAAGATAGGTTTTCCTAGGTTGTTGCATGAGGAGTGATATGTTTTTACTATCATGTGTAAATCTTTTTTTAGGTTGTGAACAAGATTAATTTGTGTTTTCTGCATGTGTTTATGTGGTTGTAAGCTTTGCAAACCATAGTGGAAATTCTCAAGGGATTGAGAAAATTGGATGTAGATCAGGTAATGAACGAACTAGTATAAACTTTTGTGTCTTCTTTCTCTATCTCTCTTCATCTTTTTATTGCATTCTTGTTTAATTTATGAAAAATCCATTTGAAAAACCTTTGCAAAACAAGATTGTTTTAATTTACTTTTCTTTATTCTAATACAAAATAAAATACCATTAAAATCATTTGATAATGGCTAATAAACTTATAACTAATATAGTTTGTTTAGTTTTGTAAATAAAACTACAGTGTTTTTTAGATAAACTTATATCTAATAATTAATTCAGTAATTAAGATTATTTGTAATCATAAACAATGTATGAAGATTATATCATCAAAATGGATAATTAACAAAAAAAAAAAAAACGGACTAATATATTTGTAAAATAACGGACACATAAATAAGTAGAAATAGCCTTAATTAACCAGGTAAGAAAATAAGTGATAAAGAGAGTAATATATTAGTTAAATAACAAAAGAAAAATCATAAATTTTAAAATAAAAATATTAGACAAATAATTAATAATATAAATATTTTAAAATACTACACATTATTTTCTGTCTAGTTAGTATTAGAAGAAATCACAAAAAAAAAAGTGATATTGATTAATGAAAAAGTTGACTAATCTTTTTTTAGCCAAAAAGTCGACTAATCTTCAATTCAAGTTAAAATAAATAAGTAGAAATAATCTTGTTAAGTAAAAAAAAAAGTGATAAAACATCAAAATAAAAATATCCGATAATGAAAGAGCGGATGCATGTAATAAAGAATTGACTACTTCATGTGAATAGACAAATACAATAACTAAGTATTCCATGGTAAAATGTTCTTGAAAAAAAAAAAATATATGTAACAAATGTGGTTGAACTATTTGTAGACGGAAAATTCTTTTATGTTTCATACTTTAAAGTTTTTCATTGCCTTATATCAAAAGATTATATAGAAAGGTATTAATGGATATTAATTGTAATAATGCATGTATCTCATAATTTATAATTTTTTCCTATAAAGAAGGATGCAAATTTTTTAATTGACAAATTAAAAGACAAAAGAAAATCATTTAATTAGTAAATTCAATATAAAATCAATTTATTAATTAAGTCACATAAATATAAGTAAAAAAATGTTTAGTAAATTTTTTTAATCATGTTTACTCCCACATTACGAAACAATATATCTAATGAAACTTAATATACCATAGGGATATCAAAAAATGGAAGACTCACTACAAGAAAAATGTTGATTTTTGACAGATATTTACCGATGGATATTTATCTGTCGATAATTCAATGTTATCAACAAAAGAATATCAATTTGAAAAAGAGATTTTTGAAGGATGTTTTCAACAAAAAGTTATTTGTATGTAATATTTTTATATACCGATGGATTTTACTAACAAGAAAATTCATCCAATGTTTATTTTTCATCCAATGTTTATTTTTTTTTTATTGTTTTTACCGATAGATTAAGTCTATGGATAATAATAAAATTTATAACATATAATATTAAACTTGAAACACAAATCAGAATGGTGGAATGCTACAAAACCCTACCTATCTCATTAAATGTTGTCTAGCCCGCCAAGAAAACCCTAATTCGCAGTCGTGGAAGAAGCATAGATTCAACTCCCCATTTCATTGCTTGGTTATTTAGATCTAAGTTTTGTTATGACTAAAATAGAGATGGGTGAAGAAGGGAAGATGGTTGTTCCAGAGTCGTTGTTGAAGAAGCAGAAGAGGGAGGAGGAATGGGCGTTGGCAAAGAAGTAAGAACTTGATGCTGCCAAGAAAAATAGAGCTCAGAGTCCAAACTCATCTACAACAGAGCTAAGCAGTACTCTAAGGAGTACGATCACCAAGTACATTCACCCTCTTATCATAATTCCCTTTTCTTTTCTTTTTTATATATAGGAGGAGTTAATTCGCTTGAAACGTGAGGCCAAGCTAAAAGGTGGGTTCTATGTGGATCCAGAGGCTAAGCTCTTGTTTATAATTCGCATTTGTGGGTGTGTTCCTTCTATATTACGAGTTTCAAATTTTGGAAGGGTCGTGTTTCTCTGCTTCTGCTTCAGTTTCAACTTCGAGAAGTGGTGATTGGGACATCAAGTTGTTCCTTCACTGTTTTTGGTATGGCATTCATCAAATTTTTCATTTCTTTATGAATTTACGTTTCTCGCATTCTCTATTTGATTTGAGTGACCTCATTTTCAGTTAGGGTTTTGATGAATTTGACCTAAATTCCATGGATGAGCTTGGAATTTTTAATTTCTTCATATTCCCACTCCATTAAGGAGTAGAGTATAAAAATGAGAGTGTAGTAGATTACTATCACTCTATCATTATCTTTTCTTTTTTATTTATTCATCTTAAAACTTGTTTAATAGTCTTAATTAATTAATATACTACTTATAATCATCCAACTATTTTGTACTTTGGATGTATAGGTTTCATATGGTGTCAGAGTTTGACGACTCAAAGAGGAGTTGTAGGAGGAGATTGGCGGGCCATAACGAGTGTAGAAGAAAGAACTCTCACCTTTCTATTGATGATAGAAATTCTTCTAGACAAGGTAATTAAATTATTGCTCATTACATGATCTCTTTTTAGAAATAACAATGAATGCTTTAAAGAACAAATCAATAGGTAAAGACTTATTTGTGTTGCTTAAGTTGTTATCATCTTTTACACTTTGTGCGTGTACCCTTCCACTCATAATTGATAATGTTTTAAAAAACTCAATCCTAGTATCATTCAAACTTTTCAAACTTTTGGTGCTTTCTTGATTGGTAAAATTGACAATGGCTATGGTTGCATGTTCATTACTTGTTTCATTTTCCTGTCATTAGAAACAGATATCCTAAATTATAATCATCGAAATGGATGATGTATAATACTAAAAGTTTTAAATAGTTTCATCAAAGGGACTATAATCTCTGGAATATGTTACACTAGTCATACAAATAACTATTTCAATTATAGAGAGAGACTCTAACTTAAGCATGCATCTACATGTTTAGAGAATAACAATGAAAACTTGTTTCTTCTGGTGACGGCTCTAACTTTCCTATTGCCATTATTTTATCTTCTTTCTTACTCTTCTTCTCTTTTCTTATTTTCATTTACTCCTATTTTTCTTAGCATATTTACTCTTTTAGTGTATCTTTGTTTTTCTTTTAATATCATTTTTATTATTAATTATTTTTGTTTTCTGGATCAAAAATCACGATGTCTCACAACTTAATTAGGAACTAATTTTTCTTGTGGCATGTTCCGTGTATCTTTTAAGGCTATTATTATTATAAAAGATAGTAAATATATTATATATGACCATAACATAAGTGATTGGATGTAATTTGACATCTTTTTAGCAAGCGAGTATGCTTTAGAAGATAAGTGCAATAATAATTATTAATTAAAAAGTTAATAATTGAGATTATAATTAACTTTATATTTTATTATGTGTATTTGATCTCAAATCTTAACTAATATATAGAGTTCTTTGATAGTATAATACTAATAGTCTAATACCCATAATTATAACCGATTTTATTTTTTATAATTAGTTATCTATCTCATTTGCTAGGTAAAATTGTCACAATCATTATACATAATTCTTATAGTAGCCATTAAATTCCAATTCAATCACTATCCAAGCTTCCCTCACAAGTCAAAACGCAAGTCTATATAAAAAGTTAAAACCCCAACATCTCTAGACAAAATTTTGAAAAAATGGACTAACAAACCCAAAAGAACAAAATACAATTAAAAAACTTTGTGCCATGTTATAATGTTTATGTTCCAGCAAGTCCCTTGGATATTAGTTTGATTTGATTTGATTTTTCATATAGTGTACAACAAAGGAAGGTGAAAGTGATGCTGAAAATTTAATTGGCTACAGAATTAAAGTTTGGTGGCCTTTGGATAAGAAGTAAGTTCTTGTATTAAATCTTCAGCGATAAGTTGTAGAAGCAAAATAGTATATGACCACCATTTTTGTTTAAAGACACAAGGAAAAACATGTTTTTAATTTTTTATTTTTTAGTGATGTTAGAAGCATTTTGACTACATTCTCTATAGATGACTCATGGGTTTCGCTACTTCCTTTAATTGACTGCACCTTTCTCACTTTGCCTATTTCTAAAGTTTTTCATATTGCATCTATTCTAATTAACTGCTTTAAATTTATGACGGGCTCTGGATTAATTGTTATTGTATGGCTTTCTTTAGTTTAACCATGGAAACAAATTTCTAAAATCCCTAATTTCTTCTCGTTTTCCTAGGATTCTTAATTAAAGTTCCATGTGTTGATGTACTGAAGATTATATGAAGGCACTATTAAGTCTTATGACTCTTTCAAGAGGAAACATGTGGTAAGCTTACACTCTGAATTTGTACAAAGTTATTATGGCTGCTAACTTACAATTCTAACACAATTGTACTTGGCATGTCATCTGGAAGATATTATATGGAGATGGGGATGTAGAAGTGCTTGATTTGGAAAAGGAGCGATAGGAGCCTATTGACAACAAACCTACTAAGGTCTCCAATTTTCCATTAGTCTTATTTCTTTCTCTGAAGCATTTTTGTTGTTTCTACTAAAAGATATCAAATATCTTCGAAGTTTGAAGTTTGATTCATTTTTATGTTATGAATTTTTTAGAAGCTAAAGCCTTAAAAACTCCCTCTTCCCAGGAAGTGTAAGTATTTTCTTTACAAATTAATTTTAGTTTAGTTATATTTGGAGGAATATGTTTTACTATACATCTGACTATGAAAATTTTCATAATATTTTTTGATAAGTTGAATGTTCATTTGCTTTAAGTGTGGTGTGTGTTTTATTTTCTAGCTTAATTAGATGTCTTGTATAGTTTTACCCATTCTTAATGTGCTATCTTCCTTTCGTGGATTGTTATTGTGTTACAGGTCAATTGGGAAGAACTAGTGGTTTAGCAAGTAAAAAGACAAAAAAAATGTTAGTAGAAAAATGAGATTCTATTTACATTTATGATTTTATTCAGTATTCTATCATTATAACTCATCATTTTGGTGTTTAGAGTTAATGGCAAGAAATCTTCTAGCAAGCATGTAAAACATGGAAGAAAAGGTGCCTCAAAAATTAATTCTCATCATGAAGATGCCAAAGAGAGTTCTGAGTTATCAAACCCTAAAGATACCATTATATCTAAACCTAAGACTAACTCAGGTAATGTAATTTAAAAGATATGATGCATATATAGATTGTCATTTACATCTCCTAATTGATTACATGTGATGATGTTTGTGTATTTATGCAAATTTGTGTATTAGATTTAATGCTTCATGACTGTTTGTGTGTATTTATGCAAAGTTGTATTCTTAACACTAGAGTCTTAAGGGTTGATATTAACAAAAAAAAATCATTTAATTATGGTGCTAATGTTTTAACTTCAATTTTTCCAATCTATTTTTCATGCCATGATCATTGAGAAGTATTTTGTGAAATGGTTATTGGTTATGTGGTTCCTCATTACTATGTAAGACTTGTTTCTTTTTCGTTTTCTATCTTTTTTTTTTAATTGTTTAATTTTCTATTCTAGGTGGTTCTAATGCAGAACAGGGTGAAAGTTCTAATGTAATTATAACCAAGTAGAAGAAATCTAAGAAAGAAAAATATTTAATATCAATGAATTTTATCTACGGATAATTCTAAAAAAAAATCCATCAATATTATTAACAAATGTTATCAATGGAAAATTATCCATTGAAAATTACAGACAAAATATTTCTACAAACTTATTTGTCGAAATTATAGATATTACTAGTGAATATTGTTATAAAAAATTACCCACGAAATAACATCCATTGAAAATTGTTACCTATACCACTTTTACTAACAAATATTGTTTCATTGATAATCCATCGATAAAAGATGATTATCAATGATTATGGCTCATTATCGATGAATTTTGACCATAAAAAATTAATGTTTTTCTTATAGTGACTAGATGTGATATTTTAAATTCAAATTTTAGAATAAAAAAATTGACTACTTGTGAATATAATAAATTGTGATATAAATAAAAAATAAAAATAATATAATTAAAAAAATCATAATAAAATATGATTGAAAATATTATTTTTTGACGGAATAAATTTGTTGTGTTTCATATTTTTAAAGTTTCTATGACAACTAAAACCAAACTTTAAAAATTCTTAATCAATAAATGATTTATGAAATTAATTGAATAATTAAATAACATGAGTTTTACACTTTTACTAAAGAATGTATACTTTGTTTAATCTATTTAATTTGGTTACTCTAAAGAATGGATATATCATTTATAGAAAAAGATAATAAAAATATTAACATTAACATAATAAAAACTAGGAATTAACCAATGTTGATAGTAAAATATCTATAAGAAAATAAAATCTAGCAATATTTAAAAGTAGATAGCAATTCAATGATTTGGTCCCTTTTTAACAACTTTTTGCATCTTTGAGGTTCAACCTTGAGATTCATTATCTTCAAAAAAAGTGTTGATATTTTAATTACAAATTATTCTTGTATAATTGAAATATCAATTATGATTCCTTAGGAAGAAATAAGTGTAAATTGAAGATATTAAAGAGAATGAATAATTTGCCATATGCAATTAATAAATATTTTTAGGAACTTTTGTTACAAAATTTTATAGTAATCAGTTAATCAGTTTGCCTCCATAGTCTAATTTTAGATCAAATGTTAATTTTATTTTTATTAACCATTTAAGGAATATTCTTTAATTTTGTTTAAATTAAATTAATATTTATTTAATTAAAATGAAACATGAAGGTACAAAGGTAATTATAAATATGACTGATTTTTATTTAATGTTATATACAACAAAATTAATTTTTTTAGCTTTTAATAAATGATTTGAAAGTACTGATATTTTAATTGAAATGAACTAACACTCAAATAGTAATATCAATAATAATGATGGTGTTTTTTTACTGGGTACAAATCATGGAGAGGTATAGTATTTTACCAATTAATATTGCTACTATAAACACAATGATTTTCCAAAAACATAAATAAATCAAAACACAGTGCTTAAAAAATTAAAAGTATAATATTTTAATATTAACAGTGTACTTTAATTTAATTTTCAAACAAAAATGTATTTATTGATTTCTTAATTATTAGTTTTATGATAGTACTAATACTGATAGATAATAAAACTAATACTACAATTATAATTGTCTCATAGTGACATTCTATTATAATAGGATATTATCTATTAAAATATAATATTGAAAATTAGTTACATAACTGACATTTTTCAATATTCATTTTTAATATATAGAAGACTTAATGTCATTTTTAATCCATTAAGTTTCACATTTTTTTTCGTTTTGATATATAATATTTTAAAAGTTTTATTTTGATATTTTTAAAATATGTTTTAATCATATTTTGGTACATAAAATTTTAAAAGTTTTATTTTGGTACTTTAAACTATCTTTTAATCCTATTTTAGTACATTTAAACAAATTTCATTAAAAGGTTTAATACCGTAAAAACTTAAATTTTGAAAATAATTAATTTAAGATAGTGATGGCTAAAAATCGTTAATATCTTTATTTTATTTAAAAAAATAAAAATCATCTTCAATCTCCTTCTCCTTTATTTATCGTCACTATCTTTAACCTCCTCTCCTCCCTCAGCCTCTGCAACCCCAGGTACGTTGCCGCCCCTCTCCCTCCACCACTTAAACCATGACGTTGATCGTCTTCATCACTATGCATATTACTATCATAAGCAAACACCACAACTACATTCAGCTTCTTTTTTCTCACAATTCTGTTCAAAAATAACCAATCGTAAGCAAGTCATTAATTATGATGCATTTTCACTATATTATGTGATTATGTCTCGTGCACTAACAAAAACAATATTCCACAAAGCTTCTGCACTTAACACAATAATAATTGAGTAAAACAGTAAACCTCAAAGCATGAAGTTGCATTCGAGACTCGAGTTTATGCTTAGCTTCCCACGAATTCAGCATTTGCTATTTAAAGCCAACGTGGATCGGCCTCCACCATGATCCATACTAGATTGTAGGGCACCAGCATCAACGCGTGCATCACACCGATCAAGTGCAGAGTCTGGAACATGTGCACATGCGTCAGCGTCACGACGATCACTGTCCTAGGGTTTTTCACTCCGAACAGCAACCTCTGCTCTCTGCACCCTCTCGATTATGCGGTGAGTCTTCATCACCTCCACGGGATCCAAATGCAGCCACGAGCAGATTCGAATCCCGTCCTGCCCGACCGCCACGCGACTCACCATCACCACCACCATGTGGTTCGTCGCCACCATAGGCACGACTTGCCGAGCTGCAATTTTTGAAGCACTCTGGAATGGAGCGGTGTAGAGGCTCTTGGAGAAAAGGAAGAAGAAGACGAGGTGAGAGAAGCCCAGGGTGTTTCGCTTTCGCATGGGATTTGACAGTGTCGTTTTGATGGAGGAAGAGGTTTTAAAAGGGTGTGGAGCATGGTGTTAAAAGGGTGGAGAGGGGTTTTCACGATGATGAAGCATGAGGGGAAGGTGGGGTTTGCCTCTTGCAGCGGAGAGGGATGGTTCTCGCAGGAGCTATCGACGCTGGGGTGTTGCTTTGGTGTGGTAGAGAGTGTAGTGGTGGCGGATTTGAAGGTGGGGATGTGTGAAGTGAAAGGTGGGGATGATGGGGTGAGGATTGGCGAAGTGTGTGTGGGGATTTTGAGGGTTGTGAATTGGAGGTACTTTAGCCTTGAAGATGCAGAGAGAGGAGAAGGAGATAGAAGATGATGATTTTTATTTTTTAAAATAAAATAAAGATAGTGATGAATTTTAGATGTTATTATCTTAACTCTAACGGTGTTAAACCTTTTAACATAAATTTTTTAAATGTATCAAAATATGATCAAAAGATAGTTTAAAGTATCAAAATGAAATTTTTAAAATATTATGTACCAAAGCGTAAAAATTAAAAAACCTAATGTATTAAAAGTGACATTAAGCCTACATAGAATTAGGTATTTAATACAATTTTAATTTTATAAGATTATTTACATAATCACATGTTCAATATAAAAAAATGTGTCAAGAAAAACGTGTAACCTGGTTTTGCATCAACCACCTCTATGCACTAATCACAATAAAATTTAGTTCTAGCAGCATGTTCAACCTTTTTCCAACATTTGGAGCATGAGTCAAAATACCATTATTTATGATAGTCAACAGAGTAATGTAGGTTTTTTTTCCTCTAATTTTTTCAGTTTTTTTGTTTTTGCTCTTCGGACTATATTAAGTTTGGTTTTAATCTTCAAACTTTTATTTCGTCGTGAGTTTTAGTCATTTTTATTCATGTTCCATTAAATACCTTCTTTTTTTTACACATTTTAATTAACTTTTTGGCATGTGTACATTTTTAATAATTTTTTTTTAATTTCTCCATTTTTTAATTGAAAAAAAAATATACACGTGGATTAATTATGCTTTTTTTTTAAATTAACTTTTTATAATTGTCAATACACGTGTATATTTTTTAATTTTATTTAAATTGATTTCATTTTTTCCAATTAAAAAAATTAGAAATTTAAAAATAAATAAAAATTATTAAAAAATGTTATTAAAAATGTATACATGCTAGAAAGTTAATTAAAATGTAATAAAAAAAATATTTAACGGAGTATGGATGAAAATGACTAAAATCCACGATGGAATAAATGTTTGTGGACTAAAACCAAACTTAAAAGTTAGAACTTTATATGCTAGGTTGATTGATTCGTTTGTTTATCCTTTATCTCTAGGATCACTAAATGATTTGTTATCTTAGAAACTTATTCTAAGAATTACAATCGATTACACACACTAGAAATCGATTATCAGATGGCCCAAACCTTTTTAGAACCATCTCTAGTATCAGGTTAATCGATTACAATGTTATTTTCAAATTTCAGAAACTACTATGTTTCAATTGTAATTGATTACCATCTAGTTGCAATCGATTACAATCCTGTTTTTGAAACTCAGAATTGGCTCTATCTCTATTACAATCGATTACTCTTAGTCTGCAATCGATTACAGTGTATAACAGATAGCTCAAATCTTTTACTAATACACGGGATAATCGATTACACCTGTGTTCAATCAATTATATCTGGTATAACGGTCATTTTGAAAGATTTATAAGATTTGTTATTTTCTTAACCAACTTCGAATCTTTCTAACCTAGTATATTTTTCTGAGCCTAGAACATTTCTAAGAGAGAGATTAGTATTCACAATATCTTTTCTATCTTTCACTCACTTGCAAAATCCAAATCTTTTGATTTGTTTCTCAGATTTTACATTTCTCAAAATGCTGATCTTGGTTCTACACTTGTGATATCTTGAGTTTCTGAAAACTCATTTTGCTTTTATTGCTATATCATCTTGAGATCTCTAAACCCATACACTGTTATATCTCTATTTCGTTCTTTCATGAACTGGGATTATTCACACTTTGTTCTTGACTGTTATACACACTTAAAAAGGAGTTCTTCAAATGATCTTTACATCAGAATTGATCTGCAGATTAAGGTGTATTCGTTCTTGATCTTTTTCTATGGATCTTGTTTGTTTTGGATTGTAGCAAATTCATTCCTAGATGCTATGTTGAAATTAGAATTGTGTTTCTAATTTTGTTTCTAGAATTATATTATTCTAGTGGTTGAAATTGGATGATGAATGGTGTTTTCACATTTAGTTTTTAGGTTCTTGTTTCAGGTTATGAAATTAGAATTTGCTGTAAATTGTGTGTGCATGGTATATGTAATCAAATTCATAGTGGAACCCCTTGGTGAAAGGGAGAATTGGATGTAGATCAATGGTTGATCGAACTAGTATAAAATCTGCAATCTATCTTTTCTCTATCCCTTCATCTCTTTCAATTTCAGATTTGATTCTCTGAAAATGTTTTGCTAAAACTTCAAGAGAAGTGGTGAAAAGTTTACTATTTTGAAAAAGTATCTAAAATTTTATTTAGCATCAATTCACCCCCCCCCCCCCCCTCTTGATGTGATCGGTTGATCCCAACAGTCTGGCCTGACAAACATGGTTTGGTCTAGTTTCAGACATCGTCTGGCCTGATAGATATGGTATGGTCTAGCTTCAAACATCGTCTGGCTTGACTACTAGTTGTCTAATCCTTGTTCCATACATATGCATAGTTTGGTCCTAAACTTATATCATTTGGTCCATGACTTCACATAATCTATTCATAGACTTATTGTATGGTTTGCTTTAAGACTACTCGTAAGTCCTTCCAAGACATCGCATGGTCTGTTCCATAGCTTATTTTAATATGATTAAAAGCATTTTGGGTGCTTGATGATTTGTTAATAGTTATCAGACAGTTAAAGTGTAAGTGAGAGTTTGAGTGATTATACCATTGTTTTTTTCTCACTTTGATTTCTTGAAATCACTTAATCATAAATCATTAGTTGATCAAATACTATCACATTTGTTATCATCAAAACTTATCAAAGAATTAGGGGTTAGACATCATCAAATGTCTTGGTTCTAACAAAAGCAAGGGGGGAGAAAGTAGCATGAACCCAATTATATATATTTTGGCATGAACCAAATCAAAATTTGGAAGTAACATGTAATTTGTCATGTGGAACAGAGTAAAGACCATTTTATCTTTAAAGAAACATAAAGTAAATGGAAATTTTTAATTAATACATCAAGAAATGACAAATGGGACATCAAATCCACAAAAATCAAAAGCAAGGTTCCTAACTCTAGTCTCTGATTGCTAAAATTCATTCACTTTAGTCCTTTTTAAATTCATTCATATTATGTAGATATATTTCATCTATTAGATGGAAGTTAGATAGAAGTCATGAAATTGGTAAATGACTTTTACAGCTTAATCTCCCAGTCATAGAGGTAGAGGGATGGTAATTCATGGAGTTGTGCATTTTAGAACAAGATCAACACAGTCAACAACATATTAGCAAGGTATGGGGAAATTAACAAATCAACACTTACTTGTTACTAAGAACCAAAACTAGAAGGATAAATTAAACCAAAGGGTAACACCTTAATACATTTTCTATAGTTTCAAAACTCACAAAAACTTTTCTTTTATAGATTGAAAATCCCTAAACAATAAACACATACCCTCTTAAACAAAAACAACAAAGGTAACCAAAGTCCAAATGGAAATGACGAAGTGAGACTGAGATGAAAATATCTTCACAAAGACCCCCTTAAACGAAAACGATGAAGATGGAGGTAACCAATTTGAGAAGAGATTGAACAAAAACACAATTGCATAGTGTGCATCTATGCGATTGCAGCCCCAACATTATGTGTAGTGAGAGATGAGAGTTTGTGATTGGATATATACAGTTACTAAGGACCAAATTGTTTTAGAAAAACAGTTTGAGGTGCTTAAACTCGAATCGGTTCGGTTCGGTTGGTAACCAATTCAATCCAAATCAGTTTAAATGCACATCCCTAATGTTATGTTTAAATAACACAAAATAATGTCACATCTGCCCACAATTAAGAACACCTTTGCTTTCAAGAATATCCCATTTTTCTCCCTTCACCAATTCAGAAAGATACCCAAGGGGATAAAAATTGGCGGTCATCATTTGAATAATCACATTGACCTATAAAATCCATAAATTAAAAATTAAGATTGATCAAATAAATAAAATACATTAAAAAAATTTGTGCATAATACTTATTTTTCATACAATGTCCATGATGGTATGACATTGACTTTTGATTGAGTCATCTTTCAAGTACAAATCTAAATGGTATATGTGGTTCACCTTCAAACTCATGACCATTAAATACTAATGACCACAGAAATCCTCAATTGATACATATATCTATGAACAAACAAAACATTTTTAAAATATTGAACACAAATATAGTAAGTATAATTGGAAATAAAAAATTAAATAAATCTTAGGGTCAATTTTATGTTGTACAAATTTCAATGCATTGTGCGGCTTCATGAATTCTTTGCAGTAATCTTGAATTAAATCTTCTATTGTTGCTCCTTCAACAACAAGCTTGAAAAAAAAATACAATTAGCTTTGGTACAATATGAGCCAATAATAAGTACATGTACACATAAATGAAAGATTAAAGTAAATATTAATACCACATATTGTGAAGGAATGCACCATGTTGTTTTCTCTGTAGTGTAATCTTGCATGATTGAGGTTTTTATTGCCACCAACTTCACTATCTTTTCACCAAAAAAAAACTTCACTATTTGATGTCCAACAACATAAATTCATCAAACTCGAAATCTAAAATAATAATATTGTCACTAATTAAAATACCATGCATTTGACTTTGTTTCTTGGGATGAAGCACTAGATGTCTTGTCTAGTTACCTCAGTGTATCCCATTTTGCATAATACTTCGCTATAATAGTTTTATAAAAAATAACTATTAACTATTAATTTCAAAAAAATTTATTTAATACAAAAAGGGTAGATTTGAAGTTCAATTATAAAATAATATTTTGATTTGTAATTAGGGACAAAAATATATGTAGCTATCTTCACTTGGTCATGTGTTAACCCCATATCGGATGTTGGGTGGAACATGGACTTAAATGTTTGTATGAAAAAGTATTCTAAAGATGTCCACAATATACAATTTTAAATATTTAATGTGTATAATAATAAAATAGTAATTGTAACAATTATTATAATTGTATATTTTTTTACCACTGGAAAAATACAACCAACAACATATTGACCCTCCATTTCTTTTACAACAAAATGGCTTTCATCTATGGTAGTTTAGTTAGTCATTTGACTTTTGTGATCTAAATTATTTGATGAATCTTGCACTATCTTTGATGTATTTTCGTGGGAGGTATCTATGTAGGACAAGTTAGGTATACGGGTACATTGTTTGGTGTTTCATATGTGGGTTGAGACGTTGGACCCTACAAAAAACCAATAAAGAGATTAAAAATAAAATTATTGTATACTAAATTATTTTATTAGTTTGTAATTGAATGAAACAATCAAAATAAAAATCGTTTGTTTAATTCCAATTTGGAAAGACGTGTTTGCATTCTTATAAATTACATCCTTAGAGGCACCTTCATTAACATAGTCTTCTTGACACATTTATTTTGAGTCATAGGGAACACTTCTTACTTGTTCTACATAAATTCCTTTATCACTGACCTTCCGTCTACTTGACTTGGTCTTCTATTCAATCAATTTTTTGGTAATCTTAATACCTTTTGTTTCGCACTACTTCATTGACTTCGATGGAGATCAAGTATATATTCTTTTAGACATTGACTTTTCTCTTGCTACATCATCTTTTATACATTCCATTGTTGAATTTTTTTCCAACCGTTTTCTAGAGCCAACAACATTAACTTTTTGACATTTAGAATTTTGACTTTGAGCTTCTAAGTTTGCAATCTTCCATACCAGAATGTCTTGTTTTTTCTCTACTTCATCAAATCGATGGTTGAAATCCTACATGGTTGGAATTTACATATTGTCTACTATTATATATGCCATTTTTTTCCTTTTTAAAAATTTCTTAAATGTCTCATAATTATATATTATAAATGTATACATCTTAAGACCACATTTACCAACCTCGATAATGTTGTGTATCTCAAGTGTGGCTAAATATATGGCATCCATAGTTGCTTGTAGTCGATTCTCTTCTCTTGAGTTTACTCCCTACAAGATATTCACTTATCAGAGTTACTGCCAACACTAATATCATTTTTCATGGTGATAATATTAAAAATAATAATAATTCATTTTGGGTTAACTTAATTAAAATGATTATTAAAGAAAAATGAAAAGTCAGACTTTTGTTAAGCCAAGGTGAGAGACACTCCCATTAGCATTTATGGTAACATTCTTTAACTCTCTTGTCCTGCATTCAATGCTACCAAATTGACATTACTATATATAATATACAAAATAAAATAAAGTTGAACAATTTATTATGTATTCTATATAAGACAAATGATTTGGCAGACAAACCCAAGAACATTTGAATTGGTGTCCAAGCTCTCAATGTCAGATCTAGCTTCAAATTTTGTGTTTTTGTTCGATAGTTAACCCTCCATGTCACTATGAAGTCAAAGTGATGAATAAAGTGTGGCTTCATGTTAAAATGTAGTTGTTCCAATTGTCCTGACAACAACTCAATTTGCATTTCAAGTGCTATTTTGTCGATGTTTGACCTATTCACTTCATCCTCCAGATCCTTCACCTTTTTTTTTTTTTTTATAAAACTCTTATATACCTTTGTGGTTATAGTAGTTAAAGTCGCGTATTTTTTTTCCCTTGAACTTCAACACATGTGAAACTAAATTAGCAGCAATTTATTCTTTTGCATCACACACATTAGTGACGAAGTTGCTTAAGGAAAAAAGTTTGCCAATGTTAGTGGCTTTAAGAGTACCAACATACCTGGAAAATTTGTTTCATCAATGTCTTTCAGATCATAAAATGTGTATGTTGGCTAAGGATATTTCAACATGACACAAAGTTGGAACAGAAGATCTATCAATGCATGACAAAGACATCAGATTTGCAGTTATCTGCCATGATTATGTTTGTGTTTTCTGTCATTAAAAGTAAGCTTTAAACAACATGCATAATGACAATAAGCCAATGACAAATTTCTATATGATTTCATTAAGTTGGAAAATTCCCTAAATGAGACAGACCAATCCGCTCAACCAACTAAAACTAGTGATTGACTACTTCAACTTATGTATGAAGGTCGTACATTAACAATTAAGGTATATCATGAGCGACACATCTATTAGGATTTTTTATTTCAATTTTACTGAGAACAAAAAATAGCATTAATTTATTGTTAATAATACAAGAACATTTATTTTTTTTCAATATTTTCATTTTTATATCTTTAAGTATCATTGCAAAGAACCCCTCTTAGTTTCCTATAATAAAATAATAATTAAATAAGTAATATTTTAAAAAATTTGGCCCTAAAAAGTTACTTTAGTCTTGTTGAAGTTGCTTGCAATTTAACCCATACTAACCCACTCACATACCATGGTTTTTTTTCCTGAGATATGTACCCATATAAACTAACTCACAAACATTCACTCACGTTCTTTTGAGCTACATATTACAATCTACAAGGTTTGTGGAACGAGAGCATTTGCAGCGTGCCTGGACGATAACTTAATATTCTACAGGTTTTTTTTTTATTATTTTTGGAATTATTAACTTATGTTATCATTCTATATCTTAACTTAAGTTTCATGCATTTACACAAATTTATCATTGAGTGGACTCATGAAGTCATATTTTTTTGGATTTTTTGGTTGGACAAAATATGTTTTTAGTCCTTAGGGAGCATTTTCTCTTTTAGTCCCTAATGTGTCATTTGACCAGTCTTAATCCCTAAAGTATTTTTCCGTTTCTATTTTGGTCCTTCTGCCAGTTAACTATATTAGTGAATTATTTGGTTCTGATAGATGTCATGTGTCTTATTAATTAACTAACACGTAACTGATAGAGGGACTAAAAGTGAAACGGAAAAATACTTCAAGAACCAAGACCAGTCAAATGAAACATGAGGGACTAAAAACGAAAATGTTCAATATTTTAGAAACCAAAAACATATTTTTCCCTTTTTTGGTTTAACGAAGAGAACCCATGGATCCAAACTCATCAAAGACATATTTCGAAGTGGTTATGCATAAAGGGGAGGTAATTGAAGGAAAAACCATTCAACAAAATGAAACATTGTATTCAAATCCACTAAAAACAAGTGTATTTTATATTCTACTGACCATTTTTTTCCACGACTAAATTTTATGCAAACAAAAGTTAAGCTACCAATATTTTTCTACAAAAAATGGGGTCATGAACTAAAGGATAGCGTTGTCTTCCATGATTTTCGTGGCAACTCCTTTAAGGTTGACATTTTGTTAAAAAAATGATGAGAAGGTGGTGCCCTATTTGGATAAAGGTATCAATCATATTACAAGCATGTATTGCATCGACAACAATTGTCTCGCTTATATGAGCTATGATGGGAAAAGCAACTTCAAAACGCTTGTGTCAAAAACTCCATCTCCAAAAAACCAACCAAGGAACAACATTGTTTTGTCTCAAACTATAGTTTCAATAGCCCTTCGTCAAAGAAGGATGGTTGTTGAATGAAAAAAGATTATAACCTGAAACATGTTATTTAATGGGATTCCAATGGTTAATTTTTTTAATCATGGAATTCAAGTTTTTTTTTTACAAATCTTTAAGTTAATTTGTATATTTTTCATTTAGAAATTATTTTATTTAATTTTTATTTGGTGTAGGACATTCCACATGATGTTATTCAATATGAATATTCCTATCATCCTACCCTGGTCCTAGTTGTTTTGCCAGATGGCATACCAACTAAATGGAACATTTTAGTGTGTCCAGTTCATGCTAAATTTGGAAATGGATGGTATGAATTTGTTGGGTCATAAGAGTTTCGTGTCGGTGACAAGGTAAAGTTTGAAAAGGTTCAAGGTGAAGATACAATCTATGTCTCACTGTCGAACACTTACGTAATTTTATGTTTATTAAATAAAGAAAAGGTTTTGAGTTGGAGATTATATAATCCTAAACATCCCTAATACTATTTTATGAATAGGGACTAATCATTAGTGGGCATGCAATTTCGCTAATTTTCAAGAGGAATGTAATGTTGGTATTGGTAATACATGGTAATGAATGGACTCAAGAAATATAATTTATTTGGACTACAAGCATGCACTAGGGAGCTTTTTAACAAGTTGTCAATTGTTAATTCCTGTATGTTATTTATTTATTTATATGTAACCTTGATGTTATTATCTTGAGCATATGATTGACTAGTTTTAGACATTATGCATGTATATTTAATTTAATGACAACTACAAATTTTATCCTATTGTGTTTAAGTGTTTTTTTTTATCTAAAAATATAAAATCAAGTATTAAATTTAATCAAAACTCTAAAAATATTTATTTTCATCTAATATAAATACTTACACAATATGCTTAATATATATCGATTATGTTTTACATTTTTTTTAGCCTCTGAAACCCTTATATAGTCACATTCATAGTGATACAGTGCAACGAAAATAGTCTATAGTGCTACGGTGTGTCAAAAATATATATTGATTCAAGTATACAAATAGACCGAACTTTCATTTCATGGCAGTGTATACTAAACAACTGTGAATCAATTTCTAGGTCCATAATTAAAATTTTGAATTCTTTTTCCACGAGAAATCAAACATTAAAAATTATTTAAAATCAATTTTAAATTTAGAATCAATCCTCTAACGTTAAAACCAAACATACACTAATTCATTCTTCCCTTAAAAAAAATATAATTCATTGTATTTAAATGGATTTTAAAAACATAATTAATAGGATATTTTTTTTAAAAAAATAAGATAAACGAAGATGTCATTATTTATTATAAATTCATAAAAAAATATATCTATAATATATGAAATTAATCAATAATATTTGTAATCAATGTTGAGTTTAATTGATGATATATATATATATATATATATATATATATATAATTATTTTATCATCAATATATATATAAAATTGTCCCCCCCACCCCCCACCCAATGAAGCTGGCTCCGTCCCTTGACTAAGCTATGTCATTTTGTCCCATGTTTGGCATGGCAAATTTTGTAACCAAACACGCTATCAAATATTAATTAAAATGTACTCAAAAGGACATATAAGAAGAGAAAATATTTTTTTTTATTGTATTTTGGTTTCTCCCACGTCAGTTGTGTGTGTATATATATTATATTAATATTATTACACTATCTCCTCACCAAATATAAAACACTTACTCTATTAATTTCTTGCCATATACGTTAGTGATTACATCATTCACAACACGGGTGTCATTTGGATTTGCAAAATTTTTTTGCTATGACATTTGCTTTCCCTTATTGTAGTAAATTTTGACTAACGGGTTAGCTCATTTTCGTCAAATGACAACCCCTTTTCTCCTTTTAGTTCCCTAGATTATCACTGTGCATGACATATGTCTTTATTCAATTCAATTCAGTTTGCATGCACGGTTTATATTGAACATAAAGGAAAATAGTAGTTGTATTTGAACGAGCAGGTTGAATGACTCAATTGGTATTTTTTTTCTGACGTGATATTTCGTATGGAATAGCAATATAAAAACATTAAAATTTAAATTCATAATATAATTAAATCATTAATTTACCTCCTTATATATTGTATATGTTTCAACAAAATATGGTGCAATGCAAAGGTACAGATCTTTTGTTTAATCTCATAGTATATTCTTGCAATGGAACCAATTTCTAAGGACACAGACTTTGAGGTTATTTTGCATATGGATGAAGTAACGATTACACTATCATGAACTATGATTTCATTTCTTTTACTACAAATTTTTAATTTTAGTTTTCTTTCAAAAATATGTTCTATGTGATGCTTTACTTCATAAGAGTTAGCCCCATTTTTTTCATTGAAAAAGAAGATCAAGCCACCAAGATGGTTTATTTCGAAATGGACACATTGTTAAGATATTTTGGCAAGTATACCAAATATCGCGCAAGTAGTATAAAAGGGAAGATTCTAGTATCGAATCCACAGGGAATTGTCTATATTAGCTACTAGTAAAGTGGTCAATTCCTAAACACTAATTTGATTTTAGAAGTTTATTTGTTTTGTAGAACATAAATAACAACAGAAATTAAATTAAACACTACTAAGATAACAAGTAAACTAAATAACAAAACAAGAAAGTTGATTTGGAACAATGATCGAATGGTTGGTGTGCGTGAATGTGAAACGATGATTATGGATATGTTGATACGAAAACCCTTGATGGAATTTTGAAGCAAGCTATTTTAGGGCACAAAATCAGACTACGCTTGGACAACGTCGTATCTCGTAGCCCAGAACTTCGATTGCGGCGATTCCAAATTGAGGTGAACACTCACATTCTGAACTACGAAAACGACTCAAGAAACGCTAAAATTGGACACATAAAATGTGATATATGGGCTAGAGAAATTCGAGCAGTAATTACCAAATTGAAATTAAAATGTGAATTTAGAGATGAAACAGTGAAGAGGAACAAGAGGGTTACTGGTTTTAGGGCGCCACAAAGTAATTACCAAATTGAAATTAAAACGCGAATTTAGAGATGAAACAGTGAAGAGGAACAAGAGGGTTACTGGTTTTAGGGCTCCACAAACCTGGGTTTGATAAGCCAAAAGAAAGATCGCCACAAGAATGTCAATTCTTGATAAGATCAAAGGTTCAAGCAAGAACCTTAGTAGAGAGCTTTTCTCACAACAAGTCTGAAAAAAAACATATGATTCGTTGCCTTTCTGATTAATCTCCAATTGTTTTAATACATTTCAGCTTAGGAGTTTATGCACTAGATTTAAGCAAAAAAAAAAAAACAAAACTCTTAAGGAGAAGTGTTTCTGACATGTAGTAGCGGTTAAGAATAACAAATCCTCCTAAAAAGACTTGGGTTCTAATCTTGCTGTAGCCAATATATTTATTATTATTTTTTTTATACAACCACACACTAAAAAGAAAATAACCCCAAAAGCAAATTAAAAGTCTTGTTATTCAGATTGGCTCTTCTCACTCCAAGTGGGCTATGCATGTCAAAACTTTATTCTCTAAGTGTTGGGCTTCAGCAGATTGTCGGGCCTCTAATAGATTAGTCACCACTTGTTGAAGAGCTTCCTTCGCTTTCCTAGCTCTTACCCTTGTCATGGGTCCCCCAAGTCCTCCAAGTGCTTCGTTTTCTTTGTCCCTATCTGTGTTCTCATCATCCCCTCCCTCTTGAAGAGGATTTGTCCTCAAATCCAAGGCCTCATCACCTGCATCAAAAAGAGACAAATCAGAAACATTAAAAGTGGCACTTGTATTATATTCACCAGGCAAATCAATCTTGTAAGCATTGTCATTTATTCTCTCCAACACTTGAAAAGGACCATCCCCTCTAGGTTGGAGTTTGGACTTCCTTTGTTCAGGGAACCTTTCTTTTCTCATGTGTACCCAAACCCAATCACCAAGTTTGAATACAACTCTCCGTCTTCCCTTATTAGCTTGCTTGGCATAACTCAATTTTCTTTTCAATTTGAATTTTCACACGCTCATGCAGTTTCCTCACATAGTTAGCCTTAGCCCATACATCCTTATGCTTAAAAACATAAATATTAGGCATAGGCAATAAATCAAGTGGTGTCATAGGATTAAATCCATACACAATTTCAAATGGTGAACAATTAGTTGTACTATGGACAGCCCTATTATATGCAAATTCTACATGAGGTAAACATTCTTCCCAAGATTTAAAATTTTTCTTTAAAATAGTTCTCAGCAAAGTGCCTAAAGTTCTATTCACTACCTCAGTTTGCCCATCAGTTTGTGGGTGACAAGTAGTAGAGAAAAGTAACTTAGTACCAAGCTTACCCCACAACGTTTTCCAAAAATGACTTAGGAACTTGGTGTCCCTATCACTCACAATGCTTCTAGGCAGTCCATGGAGTCTCACCACTTCCTTGAAAAATAAGTCAGCTACATGGCAAGCATCATCAACCTTTTTACAAGGTATAAAATGCGCCATTTTTGAGAACTTGTCAACAACCACAAAAATAGAATCCTTGTCATTCTTTGTTCTAGGCAACCCTAAAACAAAGTTCATAGATATATCAATCCAAGGAAAATCAGGAACAAGAAAAGGAGTATATAAACCATGTGGCATCACCTTTGATTTTGCCTTTTTACAAACAATGCAATGCTCACAATATTTATGCACATCATGTTTCATATGGGGCCAATAGAAATGCTCATGCAATGTTTCTAAAGTCTTTTGTACCCCAAAATGCCCCATCAAACCACCTTCATGTGTCTCTCTCACCAACAAATTCCCTATGGAACACTTAGGCACACACAATCTTTTCTCCTTAAACAGATAATCATTATGCCTATAGTAACCATTTTGAGATACTTTTTCACAAGCAGCATATATCTCAAAAAATTCAGCATCATGCAAATACATTTCTCTCAAAGGCTCAAGTCCAAAAATTTTGGTTTGAAGAGTAGAAAGTAATGCATGCCTTCTAGATAATGCATCAGCAACAATATTCCCTTTCCCCTTTTTATGTTTTATGACATATCCATTTTGCATGCCTCTTGTTCAGCTTGCCTTGTCCTTTCAAATATTTAAGGGATTCATGATCACTATGAATGACAAATTCTTTGGGCAAAAGATAATGCTGCCAAGTTCTCAAAGCACGCACTAAGGCATACAACTCCTTATCATAAGTGGAATAGTTTAGGGCAGCCCCATTTAACTTCTCACTAAAATAAGCAATTGGATGCCCCTCTTGCATCAAAATAGCCCCAATACCCACATTAGATGCATCACATTCAATTTCAAAAGATTTTGCAAAATTTGGTAATGCAAGAATGGAGGCATTAGTTAATTGATGCTTAAGTGCAACAAACGCTTGTTCTTGTTTTTCACCCCACTTGAAGCCAACATGCTTTTTAACTATTTCATTAAGAGGTGCAGCCAAGGTACTAAAGTCCATAACAAACCTCCTATAGAAACTAGCTAAACCATGAAAGCTCCTAACTTCACTCACGATTTTTGGTGTAGGCCACTCTTGGATGGCCTTAACCTTTTCCGCATCTACCTGTACTCCCTTAGCACTCACAACAAATCCCAGAAATATAACATGATTGATCCGCTGTCGCGCATGGATCAAAACGAGTGATTTTGAAAATATAGTTACGGTAACGACAACTCGAGTATCGTTCTCAAGGATTCTTGTATTATTATTAATCAATGCAGTAACGATTAATGAGGGGTTTCGATTACGATTTCAAGAAAAAGGGATTAAAATAAATTGTGATTATCGAATAAGCTAAAGCGAATCAACCTACTGTATTGACTTCCGACTTATCATTGATCCCTATAAATTCCAATTCCCTAAACGGGTCTGATCCTATTCGACTATAATAACCACTGACAAGCGCAATGGAAATTATACGACGTATGTTCCTGAATTCCAGATTAAGCAAACGGATTAAAAACTATTGTGAATTAAGCAAACGCAATTTGATCAAACGCGATAATGCAAAAGCTACGTTAACGCGAAATTGATTCAAGATCAAATAATCAATCGAATTTAAGAATTATATCCTATAACAACAATCAAATTAAGCAAATAATTGAGATTATTGGAATAAATCAAAGGAAACAAATTGATATGGAATTTATAAAAGAACCTCAAAGTGGAATCCGATTACAGTAGATCGATTCTTCGGAAATTAGTTCTCCATCACGATTGCTCAAAACTTTCAAAATAATTTTGTGAACAGTGAATGAGTGAACAGTGCCAGCCCTAGAGTTTTAACAGAATAAGGGTTTCACTAACAATCCGAACTGGGTCAGAAAATACAAACCAAGCCCATAAAATTGACCCAAAACAAATTATTTCCTAAGGTCTGCAACTTCAACGAATTATTCAAGCCTTCTACAATCCGAATCAGCTTCTAACTCCAACATGAAAGTTGTAGCTCATTCTCTTAGATTTCCAACGAATATTAGAACGCCTCAATCCGATTCCTGTAGCTCCAGTTATGAATTTTCCATTGAAAACTGCTAATGCTGAAAATAAAATAAAGCTAGAAACAAACTTAAATATGAAAACACACTAAAATGGTGAAACTAATGAAATAAACTAAGGAAATGCCTAAGAATAACAGTAGAAGAATGTGCATGAAGATGCACTAATCAATGATCAGTGCAAAAATTCATTTTTCAAGATTTGCAAATAATTTTTCTTTTCTAAGCACATTCAAGACAACACTCACATGTTCAATATGCAAATCAAGACTAGTGCTATAAATCAGAATATCATCAAAATACACCACAACAAACTTGCCTAAAAATTCCCTTAAGACATGGTTCATTAATCTCATAAAAGTGTTTGGGGCATTAGTTAGCCCAAAGGGCATCACCAGCCACTCATATAAACCATACTTAGTTTTAAAGGCAGTTTTCCATTCATCCCCTTCCCTTATCCTAATTTGATGATACCCACTTTTTAAATCAATTTTAGAAAATATGCAAGCACCATGTAACTCATCAAGAAGATCAGGCAATGAAGCTCCAGGGACAAGGTCAATGTGATGCCCAATTCCCCTCAAAGGTGGTAATCCCATTGGAACCTCCTTTGGAAACACATCCTTGTATTCCTGCAAAAGAAATTCAACACTAGCAGGGACAACAATTTCATTAGAGTTATTAGCAACATGCATATTATTTTTGCAATACAACAAGTACAATGGCTTGTTGGTGAGCAGCATCCTCTTCACCTCACTCTTTTTTGCTAGACAACTCATTTTGCTCTCAAGTGTTTCACTCCTTCCCACAAGTGTTTCACTCTTTTTCTTTCCACTCTTTTTATGTGTTTCACTCATTTCTCTTTTCTCTTGCACTCTCTTTTCTCTTAATTTTACTTGGTCCTCACACACCTCTCTAGGAGATAATGGTTTGAGAGTAATTTTCTTCTCATTGTGCATGAAAGAAATTTTATTTGTGAACCCATCATGAATTGCCTTGGTATCATATTGCCATGGCCTCCCTAAGAGGATATGGGTTGCCTCCATTGGGACCACATCACACAATACCTTTTCACTATATTGTCCTATGGAAAGGCACACCTCCACTTGCTTGCTGACGATCATCTCCCCATCTTCACTAAGCCATTGAAGTTTGTATGGCCTAGGATGCGGTTTAGCCTCCAAATTTAATTTGGATACTAATCTAGAGCTAGCCACATTAGTACAACTTCCACGATCAACTATCAACGAACAAAGTTTCCCATTGATTGAACATCTAGTGTGAAAAATGTTCTCTCTTTGGGAATGATCTAGGGCTTGCATCTGACTTTCCATCAACTAGTCACCCCCCAGTGCTTCCGCTTCTATTTCTTCCTCTTCCTCTTCCTCTTCTTCACTGGTTGAAGACTCACCGGTGATTTCTCCATTCTCCTTCAGGACCATTGTTCTCTTAGTTGGACACTCGGAGGCATAGTGCCCTCTTCCCAAACACCAAGCATTTTACATCTCTAGACTTGGTTTTTGGAGGTGATGCATGAGACCTCATTGGTGACTTTCTGTGTGAGGAAGCCATTGCTGGACTAGATGAAGAAGATCCTTTATCACTCTTGGACCTATCCCTCCAATGGTTGTTGTTAAAATTGGAAGAACTTTTTTCCATGGCCCCTTTTCTTTTGAGTTGTTGTTCTACTAGTACAGCTTTGTGAAATAAATCTTCCAACTCAATATACTCTTGCAGCTCAACAACATCTCTAATTTCATTGTTCAACCCACCCAAAAACTAAGCCATAGTTACTTCATTGTCTTCATTAATTTTGGCCCGAATCATAGTCACTTCCATGTCTTTGAAATACTCTTCAACACTCTTGTTGCCTTTATTTAATTTCTGAAGTTTCAGTTGCAAATCTCTGTTGTAACTAGTTGGTACATATCTCTTCCTCATGATGCTCCTCATCTCAGCCCAAGTGTCTACCAATGGTTCTTCATTTCTCAGCCTCTCCCTTTGATACTTGTTCCACCAAATAAGCGCATAATAAAAAAATTCAGCTGTTGCCATCTAAACCTTCTGCTCCTTGGTGTAATTGTTACAAGAAAACACATGCTCAATCTTCAGCTCCCACTCTAAATATGCCTCGAGGTCTCCTTTTCCTTTGAAAGGTAGGATGTTCAGCTTGATCCCTTCAAGTCTATTTTGTCTTTGCTCACCGTCATTATCTCTTCTTCTATAATTTCTCCTTCCATCTCCAAGTAGGCCAACCTTCATTATGAGGACCTTGATTCTACAACAATTCTATTCTTGCATACATCTCCTCGCAGTGCTCTCTCAAGCATTCTTTGCATTTGAGCAGTGAGAGCATCAATTAGCAGTCTATTTGCTCCATCATGAGGAGGAGGCGGGCCATCACCACCTGTTCCTAACATAGTCAAAACAACAGTAACAAATAGATAATATGAAAATAGGACCTCACCACTCTTCTCACGTGTTTACACTCTTAAGATGAACACTCGTGTATATCACTCTTGATGGCTTTTTTTTTTTATGATGTATCTCTCTTGCCTTTTACCACTCTCTCCCTCACTTAAAGTTCTTACTTGAATCAACCAATCTATTTCAAGAACCACTTTCACAAGGCGAACAGAGTTTTAACACAAGTAGTAAAGAACAATTTGACCACTAACACTCACAAGAATGACAAAACAAGAGATACTATGAAGAAAACAAAACAACCAAGACACTTTTAAGTTTAGGATAGCAAAATAACAAAAACAAAAAAACCCACAAATTAGGCTCAAGAAACTGGAACTGATTATATGATATTTAAGTCCTCTATGTCCAGAATTCAACAAGGCAACAATTCAAATAAACTAAACACCAATTCACAATTACTCCATCTTCACTTCCTCTTTTTTTTTTAAACCTTGTTGTAGAATTTTTTTTCTTTTTTTTGTGTTGATGCAGAAAATAGTGAAACAAAATAATTCAACACCAGTTGCAGAACCAGGGCACAACAAAAACAAGTAATTTGGAAACAGGTGCACAAAAATAGGAAAAAATGAAATTGACGCACTAAATCAGGATTAACAGAAATTGATGCACAACATACTAGAATTAACGCAATCAAACTAGAATCCAAACATTAATATGAAATGGATTTTGAATCAAGCTCTGATTACCAAATGATACGAAACCCCTTGATGGAATTTTGAAGCAAGTTGTTTTAGGGCACAAAATCAGACTATGCTTGGACAACGTCGTATCTCGCAGCCCAGAACTCCGATTGCGGCGATTCCAAATCGAGGTGAACACTCATGTTCTAAATTACGAAAATGACTCAAGAAATGCTAAAATTGGACACGTAAAACGTGAGATATGGGCCAGAGAAATTCGAGCAATAATTACCAAATTGAAATTAAAACGTGAATTCAAAGATGAAACAGTGAAGAGGAACAAGAGGGTTATTGGTTTTAGGGCACCACAAACCTGGGTTTGATAAGCCAAAAGAAAGATCGCCACAAGAATGTCAATTCTTGATAAGATCAAAGGTTCAAGCAAGAACCCTAGCAAGGAGCTTTTCTCACAACAAAGTCCGAAAAAAACCATATGATTCATTGTCTTTCTGATTAATCTCCAATTGTTTTAATACATTTCAGCTTAGGAGTTTATGCACTAGACTTAAGCAAACAAAAGAATAAAACAAAACTCTTAAGGACAAGCTTTTTCACATGTAGTAGTGGTTAAGAATAACAAATCCTCCTAAAAAGACTTGGGTTCTAATCTTGCTTTGTAGCCAATATATTTATTATTATTTTTTTATATAGCCACACACTAAAAAGAAAATAACCCCAAAAGCAAATTAAAAGTCTTGTTATTCAGATTGGCTCTTCTCACTCCAAGTGGGCTATGCATGTCAAAACTTTATTCTCCAAGTGTTGGGCTTCAGCAGATTGCTCGGGCTTCTAATAGATTAGTCACCACTTGTTGAAGAGCTTCCTTCGCTTTCCTAGCTCTTGCCCTTGTCATGGGTCCCCCAAGTGCTCCAAGTGCCTCATTTTCTTTGTCCCTATCTGTGTTCTCATCATCCCTTCCCTCTTGAAGAGGATTTGTCCTCAAATCCAAGACCTCATCACCTGCATCAAAAAGAGACAAATCAGAAACATTAAAAGTGACACTTATATTATATAATCTTGTAAGCATTGTCATTTATCCTCTCCAACACTTGAAAAGGACCTCCCCTCTAGGTTGGAGTTTGGACTTCCTTTGTTCAGGGAAACACCTATTGCAAGTTTAATAACTATTGTGTTACATTCCATTATGTTGGTAGTAATACCTTCAACATGGTTGTTCGCGAGATAACTTCACCAAGTCGAGAACAACACAACAATATGACGCCTACACTAGGTTCGGTAGCACCATTGGCCATTCAAAATGTGAAAAACATCTTAAGGTGGGAGAAGATAATGATATTGAACGTCATCTATTATGAGCAGGTCATGGTGAGATACCTTATTGTTTTTTTAAGGTTGCTATTTGTCGTAGTTAATAACTTTGTTTTGGGTGGCTTTTTTGTTTTGCATGCTTAAATGATAAACTAATGTAGGTCATCCTAAGTAAAGTTAGTGTATTTGAATATGTTAGGATCAGCAGGTTTCAATCAAGAGCAGGGGGGGGGGGTGAATTGATACAACGTAAAATGATAGATTCTTTTTCCAAATAAAAGCTTTTCACCACTGCTCTTGAGGTTTTAATAAAAATGTTTTTCAAAGAATGTGATATTGATTGAATAAACTAGAAAAAAAACAATCTCAGCTTATGATAGAATTGATTAGAACAAATAAACTTGATAAAGATCAAAATCTAAATTGAAATAGATGAAGGGATAGAGAGATTTGAGCCTGTTGATTTATACTGGTTCGATCAACTACCGATCTACATCCAGTTCTCCCTTTCACCAAGGGGTTCCACTATGAATTTGATTACATACACCATGCACACACAATTCACAACAAATCCTAATTTCATAACCTGAAACAGGAACCTAGAAAACTGAATGTGAAAACACCATTCACCATCCAATTTCTAAACACTAGAACAACACAATTCTAGAAACAAAATTAAAAACACAATCTAATTTCAACACAGCATTTAGGAACGAATTTCCTACAATGCAAATCAAACAAGATCAATAGAAAAAGATTCAAGAACGAAAACAACTTAATGTGCTGATCAATCTTGATGTAAGAATCAATTGAGGAACTCCAATGTGAGTAAGTTTAGCAATCAAGAACAAGTCATGAATCACCTTAGTTCATGAAAGAACAAGAGAGGAATATAGTTGTATGGGTTCAGAGGATTAATCTCAAAATGATTTAGCAAGTAAGAACAAGAATGAGTTTTTCTGAAACTCAAGAGATTTGTTAATGTGCAGAAGAAAGAAAGAGAATGTTCAAAGCAATATCAAATCTGAAAATCAAATCAAAAGATTTGGATTTTGACAATTGAAGGAATGAAAAGATATTGTGAAAGTTGGTCTCTCTACAAAGGATGCTATGGGTTCAAATATATAGGATGGGTCAAAAAGATTCAGAGTTAGTTAGACAAAGAATGAATCTTGGAGATCTTTCAAAATGGCCGTTATACCATATATAATCGATTGCAATTAAGGTGTAATCGATTATCCCATGTATCAGAATATGATTTAAACTTGCTGTCATCTATTGTAATCGATTGTAACACACTTGTAATCAATTGCAAATGAGACAGAGCCAATTCTGAGTTTCAAAGATGGTCTTGTAATCGATTGCAAATTGAAATAGGACAATTTCTGAAATCTGAAAACAATATTGTAATCGATTGCAACAATTGGTAATCGATTAACCTGATACCAGAGATGATTCAAAAATGATTTGGCCATCTGATAATCGATTCCCACAATGTGTAATCGATTACAATTCTCATAATAGGTTTCTAAGAAGTAGATCATCTGATGATGCTAGAGATAAAGATAACAAAGCAAATAAAAAACATCTAGCATGTAAAAAGTAGCTTAGTCTATAACAACAATACAATGTCATCATCCATACATGTTATGACATAAAGTAGAAAACACTAGACTAAAAGAATGGAGAAGACTTAAGGTATAAAGATACCAAAAATTTAAAAGAAGAAGCGTCACTCTTCAGAATATTCTGGTAATCCATCTTTTGTCCCTACAATTTTACCTAATCGATTTGAAAGAGTTTCAAATCTAATGGTACCCTCATCAAGGAAAATTTGACAAAGGTTGGTATCAATTTGTTAGGACATATAATCTTCAAGTTGGGGATGTGGCCAATTTGAAAAGGTCCACAATGAAAATACATTTTATTTGTCAATTAAAAAGACTTAAGTCAAAGTAAGTTTACATCAACCACAGTATTTCATTTTCATAAATTATGTATTCTTTAATCATTCTTTTGTTGAAAATGAATGTTGTATTTTTTTGTTTTAACATTCGTTTTATGCAACCACAGTAGGACAATGGCTTGTTGTTGGTGAATTGCTACATGTAATAACTAAATAGGTTATACAAATCTTTTACCATGGAGTAGTTGAAATGTTTAGATTGTTCTATCACTATTTATTTTCCATGCTTTCTATCTATATATGTATCTTCATAATAGATGATCCTTGTTAAGAAGTTATTATGTTCATATTATGTATGGGTTCGATCCTTGTTAAGAACGTATTATGTTTTAATTATGTTCTAAGTAGAAACCCAATAGTGAGTCCTAAGGATTTCACGTATGTAAATGTAGGTTTGTGACTATATGCTTCAAGTTTGGACATTAAAGTTAAAGTCACTCTAGTTGATTTTGTTGGAAACCCCTTTTGTGAATATGTTCCTTTAAAATTATGCTATTAATAATTTTAAAACAAACTAGTAATAATTGTACAATAGTTTATTAAAATTTTATAATTCGTCTAATATACATGTTGTATGCTTTTCATGAATTGTAAAAATTTTGAGCACAAAAATGGGGTTTGTTATTAAAAACAAAAAAAAATGGCTATGAACAAAAATAAATTCACCCTTAATATCATGCTATTGTAAAATACTAGGATGATAACCCATGTATACGGGTTTGTTTGTTTTCAAATATGTTTATAAAAGTTGTTATGTATTAATATATATAATTAATGATTGTGATTATAGATATTTCATAAAAACAAATAATGTGATGTAATATGATAGAAAGTTGGCTATCATATTTAATGGATAAAACCAAATTTATATATATAAAAAAATGATAGCTTAAATCACAAAAAATTTAGTGTTTGTGGAAAAAACATTTGCTTTATTTTTTCAATGTTGCTTTCTACGAGGCTTGCCTCCTCTAATGCTCATTTTTTTAATATAAAATATTTATTGTTGAGACAAATTTAGTGCTTCTGCAATTTTTCTATTTTGACGAATAGTTTACTGCTCTTTTTCTTTATACATGTTATTTGAGTTATCAATTTAAATAAAATTTGATTTTTTTTTCCTTTAATAGGTAAGATGGGAACGCGAGTTGAGAGAGAAAATTTAGGAATGTGGTTTGCGCGAGAAAATGTAGGAACGTGTGTTATGAGAGGAAAACAATGTAACAATTTTGTTTTTTAAATTTGAGGATTTTTTACATAGTTTGTTTTCATCTAAAAGAAGTTTTGTGTGAATGACAACCAAGAATCTGAATAACTAAATCAAGGAGAAACAAGATCAATAGGTTAGAAGTTATGGGCATAACAACAAATTATGCAACTTTTTTATGTGTATTATAGCTGATAGATACAAACAAATTATAGTCTTAGTAAGATTCCCCTTAATCTTAACCAGAAAAGAATGAAATAGTTAAAAACATATCAAATCGGAAGTTACATGCGTTTATGTCACTCCAGTAATAACGTTTTGTTAAGTTGTTACTTATTGGTGCAATAAATAAAAAGTCAGCAATTGCCCCCTCTTGTTCAATTAAAGTGCTTATGTCCTTGTTGTCTTCGTTACTCTGTTAGTGGCAGTTGCTTTGTGTCAAAACTAAATCAAACACCTAACAAAGAGCAATAAAAGTTATTTTAGTACTTTCTTTTGATAACCCCTGAATTGCTTGTATAAGCTAGTTCAAAGGAACCTTAAAGGTATCAAACTCAGTTATATTAGTAGTGTAGCATGCCAATAAAGAAATCAAGAGTAAAGATTGAACCCAAATGTAAAAAGAAATGAAATTAATAAAAGCTTAAATCAAGTATCCTTAACTACAATTTCATAAAACTCACACTAAATATACTGACCAACAAAATTAAACAACCAAAATTGACCATTTTGTGATATTTACAAGTCAAGAAGGTGAATTTCTTGGATAGAGAAGTTCTTTAGATGTGAAACTTAGGATATCATGTAACAAATAACACTAAAATGAACCTTTTTTTTTTTCCTTTTAAGTTTCCTATATGTTACAAAAAAGACTTGAGTATTATTTTGGGAAATTTCCTGAACCAGTGTCATCTAAACATTTTTCTACACTAGTACCATTTGAAATTGTATTTTTTAAATTTGGTGACATCCAAACAATAGAGGCAACTAGACAATCACCAAACACAAACTTACCCATATTAATATGTGCAATACCCAACACACCACCAATGTTTTCAGTATCATCCTCAAAATCTAAACCACTTGCCAAAAATTACCTTTGTTGTTATTTACCTTGGTATTTTAAATAAAAACATTTCAACTAAAACTTTCAATGTATCTTGCTTTTTTTTTTTTTTATTAGAGAATGAATGTATCCTACTTTGATTTATTACTATTAAAGTTATTCTGTTTTATGGATTTCTCATATCATAGTAGTCTTACAAGTATAGTTGTTGTTCACACCCAAAAAACTTTGAGTTCAATATCCTCAACACAAGGGCACCTATTTATTTTAAAACCATTTTGTTGAGTAATTGTTGTTGTGTACATATTATAATTAAAATGTTATTTTATTAAACTAATTAAAGTGAATTATGATTGTTTTAAAATTTAAATATCAAACTATATAATATAATGATCACGTATAATTCAACATATCTATTTGCAAAGGACTACAACTAAATGCGGATAATTTATCAAGAGTCAACAAAAATAATGAGCCAAAGGTCTAATACAAATTACTCTCTATACCAATATAACACTAGGCTTTCAAATTTGTTATAAAATCATTTTTTAAAAAATTTAAAAATAAATTAGACTTAAAAAAGTAAATCATTCTTTAGACAACTAAAATATATTTTAAATTAAAATCAAGTACAACTAAACTATTACCTTATAAACTACATATTGGTTCTAGAGTTGGAAGAAGAAATCTATTCATCATCAAAAAGCATTCTGAACTCATCATCCAAAAAACTATCACAAACCTTCAAAGGTGGGTACTTAATCTCCATACCTGATATAGACAATATCTTGACGAAACCTTCAGTCTTAGACGTGAAGTTGATACTTAAAACATATGGCTCAATTATTTTGTAAAATTGAAGCAAATGATGCAATTCATTGGCAAGATATACATAGCCACCATTAAACTTAACTTTAATCCAAAATATGTTGAATTTGCTATCTTTCAAACAAAATTCTTCAATATATTGATTGCAAATGAAGAGTCTATATGACAGAGAGTACGAAAGCCTAATCCTAAATTGCATAGTTTAATAATATAATAATAATAATATCTACGATACATATTAACTAAATTGCATAGTTTACTAACAATCCGAACTGGGTCAGAAAATACAAACCAAGCCCATAAAATTGACCCAAAACAAATTATTTCCTAAGGTCTGCAACTTCAACGAATTATTCAAGCCTTCTACAATCCGAATCAGCTTCTAACTCCAACATGAAAGTTGTAGCTCATTCTCTTAGATTTCCAACGAATATTAGAACGCCTCAATCCGATTCCTGTAGCTCCAGTTATGAATTTTCCATTGAAAACTGCTAATGCTGAAAATAAAATAAAGCTAGAAACAAACTTAAATATGAAAACACACTAAAATGGTGAAACTAATGAAATAAACTAAGGAAATGCCTAAGAATAACAGTAGAAGAATGTGCATGAAGATGCACTAATCAATGATCAGTGCAAAAATTCATTTTTCAAGATTTGCAAATAATTTTTCTTTTCTAAGCACATTCAAGACAACACTCACATGTTCAATATGCAAATCAAGACTAGTGCTATAAATCAGAATATCATCAAAATACACCACAACAAACTTGCCTAAAAATTCCCTTAAGACATGGTTCATTAATCTCATAAAAGTGTTTGGGGCATTAGTTAGCCCAAAGGGCATCACCAGCCACTCATATAAACCATACTTAGTTTTAAAGGCAGTTTTCCATTCATCCCCTTCCCTTATCCTAATTTGATGATACCCACTTTTTAAATCAATTTTAGAAAATATGCAAGCACCATGTAACTCATCAAGAAGATCAGGCAATGAAGCTCCAGGGACAAGGTCAATGTGATGCCCAATTCCCCTCAAAGGTGGTAATCCCATTGGAACCTCCTTTGGAAACACATCCTTGTATTCCTGCAAAAGAAATTCAACACTAGCAGGGACAACAATTTCATTAGAGTTATTAGCAACATGCATATTATTTTTGCAATACAACAAGTACAATGGCTTGTTGGTGAGCAGCATCCTCTTCACCTCACTCTTTTTTGCTAGACAACTCATTTTGCTCTCAAGTGTTTCACTCCTTCCCACAAGTGTTTCACTCTTTTTCTTTCCACTCTTTTTATGTGTTTCACTCATTTCTCTTTTCTCTTGCACTCTCTTTTCTCTTAATTTTACTTGGTCCTCACACACCTCTCTAGGAGATAATGGTTTGAGAGTAATTTTCTTCTCATTGTGCATGAAAGAAATTTTATTTGTGAACCCATCATGAATTGCCTTGGTATCATATTGCCATGGCCTCCCTAAGAGGATATGGGTTGCCTCCATTGGGACCACATCACACAATACCTTTTCACTATATTGTCCTATGGAAAGGCACACCTCCACTTGCTTGCTGACGATCATCTCCCCATCTTCACTAAGCCATTGAAGTTTGTATGGCCTAGGATGCGGTTTAGCCTCCAAATTTAATTTGGATACTAATCTAGAGCTAGCCACATTAGTACAGCTTCCACGATCAACTATCAACGAACAAAGTTTCCCATTGATTGAACATCTAGTGTGAAAAATGTTCTCTCTTTGGGAATGATCTAGGGCTTGCATCTGACTTTCCATCAACTAGTCACCCCCCAGTGCTTCCGCTTCTATTTCTTCCTCTTCCTCTTCCTCTTCTTCACTGGTTGAAGACTCACTGGTGATTTCTCCATTCTCCTTCAGGACCATTGTTCTCTTAGTTGGACACTCGGAGGCATAGTGCCCTCTTCCCAAACACCTGAAGCATTTTACATCTCTAGACTTGGTTTTTGGAGGTGATGCATGAGACCTCATTGGTGACTTTCTGTGTGAGGAAGCCATTGCTGGACTAGATGAAGAAGATCCTTTATCACTCTTGGACCTATCCCTCCAATGGTTGTTGTTAAAATTGGAAGAACTTTTTTCCATGGCCCCTTTTCTTTTGAGTTGTTGTTCTACTAGTACAGCTTTGTGAAATAAATCTTCCAACTCAATATACTCTTGCAGCTCAACAACATCTCTAATTTCATTGTTCAACCCACCCAAAAACTAAGCCATAGTTACTTCATTGTCTTCATTAATTTTGGCCCGAATCATAGTCACTTCCATGTCTTTGAAATACTCTTCAACACTCTTGTTGCCTTTATTTAATTTTCTGAAGTTTCAGTTGCAAATCTCTGTTGTAACTAGTTGGTACATATCTCTTCCTCATGATGCTCCTCATCTCAGCCCAAGTGTCTACCAATGGTTCTTCATTTCTCAGCCTCTCCCTTTGATACTTGTTCCACCAAATAAGCGCATAATAAAAAAATTCAGCTGTTGCCATCTAAACCTTCTGCTCCTTGGTGTAATTGTTACAAGAAAACACATGCTCAATCTTCAGCTCCCACTCTAAATATGCCTCGAGGTCTCCTTTTCCTTTGAAAGGTAGGATGTTCAGCTTGATCCCTTCAAGTCTATTTTGTCTTTGCTCACCGTCATTATCTCTTCTTCTATAATTTCTCCTTCCATCTCCAGTAGGCCAACCTTCATTATGAGGACCTTGATTCTACAACAATTCTATTCTTGCATACATCTCCTCAGAGTGCTCTCTCAGCATTCTTTGCATTTGAGCAGTGAGAGCATCAATTAGCAGTCTATTTGCTCCATCATGAGGAGGAGGCGGGCCATCACCACCTGTTCCTAACATAGTCAAAACAACAGTAACAAATAGATAATATGAAAATAGGACCTCACCACTCTTCTCACGTGTTTACACTCTTAAGATGAACACTCGTGTATATCACTCTTGATGGCTTTTTTTTTATGATGTATCTCTCTTGCCTTTTACCACTCTCTCCCTCACTTAAAGTTCTTACTTGAATCAACCAATCTATTTCAAGAACCACTTTCACAAGGCGAACAGAGTTTTAACACAAGTAGTAAAGAACAATTTGACCACTAACACTCACAAGAATGACAAAACAAGAGATACTATGAAGAAAACAAAACAACCAAGACACTTTTAAGTTTAGGATAGCAAAATAACAAAAACAAAAAAACCCACAAATTAGGCTCAAGAAACTGGAACTGATTATATGATATTTAAGTCCTCTATGTCCAGAATTCAACAAGGCAACAATTCAAATAAACTAAACACCAATTCACAATTACTCCATCTTCACTTCCTCTTTTTTTTTTTTAAACCTTGTTGTAGAATTTTTTTTTCTTTTTTTTGTGTTGATGCAGAAAATAGTGAAACAAAATAATTCAACACCAGTTGCAGAAACAGTGGCACAACAAAAACAAGTAATTTGGAAACAGTGCACAAAAATAGGAAAAAATGAAATTGACGCACTAAATCGGGATTAACGAAATTGATGCACAACATACTAGAATTAACGCAATCAAACTAGAATCCAAACATTAATATGAAATGGATTTTGAATCAAGCTCTGATTACCAAATGATACGAAACCCCTTGATGGAATTTTGAAGCAAGTTGTTTTAGGGCACAAAATCAGACTATGCTTGGACAACGTCGTATCTCGCAGCCCAGAACTCCGATTGCGGCGATTCCAAATCGAGGTGAACACTCATGTTCTAAATTACGAAAATGACTCAAGAAATGCTAAAATTGGACACGTAAAACGTGAGATATGGGCCAGAGAAATTCGAGCAATAATTACCAAATTGAAATTAAAACGTGAATTCAAAGATGAAACAGTGAAGAGGAACAAGAGGGTTATTGGTTTTAGGGCACCACAAACCTGGGTTTGATAAGCCAAAAGAAAGATCGCCACAAGAATGTCAATTCTTGATAAGATCAAAGGTTCAAGCAAGAACCCTAGCAAGGAGCTTTTCTCACAACAAGTCTGAAAAAAACCATATGATTCATTGTCTTTCTGATTAATCTCCAATTGTTTTAATACATTTCAGCTTAGGAGTTTATGCACTAGACTTAAGCAAACAAAAGAATAAAACAAAACTCTTAAGGACAAGCTTTTTCACATGTAGTAGTGGTTAAGAATAACAAATCCTCCTAAAAAGACTTGGGTTCTAATCTTGCTGTAGCCAATATATTTATTATTATTTTTTTATATAGCCACACACTAAAAAGAAAATAACCCCAAAAGCAAATTAAAAGTCTTGTTATTCAGATTGGCTCTTCTCACTCCAAGTGGGCTATGCATGTCAAAACTTTATTCTCCAAGTGTTGGGCTTCAGCAGATTGTCGGGCTTCTAATAGATTAGTCACCACTTGTTGAAGAGCTTCCTTCGCTTTCCTAGCTCTTGCCCTTGTCATGGGTCCCCCAAGTGCTCCAAGTGCCTCATTTTCTTTGTCCCTATCTGTGTTCTCATCATCCCTTCCCTCTTGAAGAGGATTTGTCCTCAAATCCAAGACCTCATCACCTGCATCAAAAAGAGACAAATCAGAAACATTAAAAGTGACACTTATATTATATAATCTTGTAAGCATTGTCATTTATCCTCTCCAACACTTGAAAAGGACCTCCCCTCTAGGTTGGAGTTTGGACTTCCTTTGTTCAGGGAAACACCTATTGCAAGTTTAATAACTATTGTGTTACATTCCATTATGTTGGTAGTAATACCTTCAACATGGTTGTTCGCGAGATAACTTCACCAAGTCGAGAACAACACAACAATATGACGCCTACACTAGGTTCGGTAGCACCATTGGCCATTCAAAATGTGAAAAACATCTTAAGGTGGGAGAAGATAATGATATTGAACGTCATCTATTATGAGCAGGTCATGGTGAGATACCTTATTGTTTTTTTAAGGTTGCTATTTGTCGTAGTTAATAACTTTGTTTTGGGTGGCTTTTTTGTTTTGCATGCTTAAATGATAAACTAATGTAGGTCATCCTAAGTAAAGTTAGTGTATTTGAATATGTTAGGATCAGCAGGTTTCAATCAAGAGCAGGGGGGGTGAATTGATACAACGTAAAATGATAGATTCTTTTTCCAAATAAAAGCTTTTCACCACTGCTCTTGAGGTTTTAATAAAAATGTTTTTCAAAGAATGTGATATTGATTGAATAAACTAGAAAAAAAACAATCTCAGCTTATGATAGAATTGATTAGAACAAATAAACTTGATAAAGATCAAAATCTAAATTGAAATAGATGAAGGGATAGAGAGATTTGAGCCTTTGTTGATTTATACTTGGTTCGATCAACTACCGATCTACATCCAGTTCTCCCTTTCACCAAGGGGTTCCACTATGAATTTGATTACATACACCATGCACACACAATTCACAACAAATCCTAATTTCATAACCTGAAACAGGAACCTAGAAAACTGAATGTGAAAACACCATTCACCATCCAATTTCTAAACACTAGAACAACACAATTCTAGAAACAAAATTAAAAACACAATCTAATTTCAACACAGCATTTAGGAACGAATTTCCTACAATGCAAATCAAACAAGATCAATAGAAAAAGATTCAAGAACGAAAACAACTTAATGTGCTGATCAATCTTGATGTAAGAATCAATTGAGGAACTCCAATGTGAGTAAGTTTAGCAATCAAGAACAAGTCATGAATCACCTTAGTTCATGAAAGAACAAGAGAGGAATATAGTTGTATGGGTTCAGAGGATTAATCTCAAAATGATTTAGCAGTAAGAACAAGAATGAGTTTTTCTGAAACTCAAGAGATTTGTTAATGTGCAGAAGAAAGAAAGAGAATGTTCAAAGCAATATCAAATCTGAAAATCAAATCAAAAGATTTGGATTTTGACAATTGAAGGAATGAAAAGATATTGTGAAAGTTGGTCTCTCTACAAAGGATGCTATGGGTTCAAATATATAGGATGGGTCAAAAAGATTCAGAGTTAGTTAGACAAAGAATGAATCTTGGAGATCTTTCAAAATGGCCGTTATACCATATATAATCGATTGCAATTAAGGTGTAATCGATTATCCCATGTATCAGAATATGATTTAAACTTGCTGTCATCTATTGTAATCGATTGTAACACACTTGTAATCAATTGCAAATGAGACAGAGCCAATTCTGAGTTTCAAAGATGGTCTTGTAATCGATTGCAAATTGAAATAGGACAATTTCTGAAATCTGAAAACAATATTGTAATCGATTGCAACAATTGGTAATCGATTAACCTGATACCAGAGATGATTCAAAAATGATTTGGTACCATCGATAATCGATTCCCACAATGTGTAATCGATTACAATTCTCATAATAGGTTTCTAAGAAGTAGATCATCTGATGATGCTAGAGATAAAGATAACAAAGCAAATAAAAAACATCTAGCATGTAAAAAGTAGCTTAGTCTATAACAACAATACAATGTCATCATCCATACATGTTATGACATAAAGTAGAAAACACTAGACTAAAAGAATGGAGAAGACTTAAGGTATAAAGATACCAAAAATTTAAAAGAAGAAGCGTCACTCTTGGGAATATTCTCGGTAATCCATCTTTTGTCCCTACAATTTTACCTAATCGATTTGAAAGAGTTTCAAATCTAATGGTACCCTCATCAAGGAAAATTTGACAAAGGTTGGTATCAATTTGTTAGGACATATAATCTTCAAGTTGGGGATGTGGCCAATTTGAAAAGGTCCACAATGAAAATACATTTTATTTGTCAATTAAAAAGACTTAAGTCAAAGTAAGTTTACATCAACCACAGTATTTCATTTTCATAAATTATGTATTCTTTAATCATTCTTTTGTTGAAAATGAATGTTGTATTTTTTTGTTTTAACATTCGTTTTATGCAACCACAGTAGGACAATGGCTTGTTGTTGGTGAATTGCTACATGTAATAACTAAATAGGTTATACAAATCTTTTACCATGGAGTAGTTGAAATGTTTAGATTGTTCTATCACTATTTATTTTCCATGCTTTCTATCTATATATGTATCTTCATAATAGATGATCCTTGTTAAGAAGTTATTATGTTCATATTATGTATGGGTTCGATCCTTGTTAAGAACGTATTATGTTTTAATTATGTTCTAAGTAGAAACCCAATAGTGAGTCCTAAGGATTTCACGTATGTAAATGTAGGTTTGTGACTATATGCTTCAAGTTTGGACATTAAAGTTAAAGTCACTCTAGTTGATTTTGTTGGAAACCCCTTTTGTGAATATGTTCCTTTAAAATTATGCTATTAATAATTTTAAAACAAACTAGTAATAATTGTACAATAGTTTATTAAAATTTTATAATTCGTCTAATATACATGTTGTATGCTTTTCATGAATTGTAAAAATTTTGAGCACAAAAATGGGGTTTGTTATTAAAAACAAAAAAAAATGGCTATGAACAAAAATAAATTCACCCTTAATATCATGCTATTGTAAAATACTAGGATGATAACCCATGTATACGGGTTTGTTTGTTTTCAAATATGTTTATAAAAGTTGTTATGTATTAATATATATAATTAATGATTGTGATTATAGATATTTCATAAAAACAAATAATGTGATGTAATATGATAGAAAGTTGGCTATCATATTTAATGGATAAAACCAAATTTATATATATAAAAAAATGATAGCTTAAATCACAAAAAAATTTAGTGTTTGTGGAAAAAACATTTGCTTTATTTTTTTCAATGTTGCTTTCTACGAGGCTTGCCTCCTCTAATGCTCATTTTTTTAATATAAAATATTTATTGTTGAGACAAATTTAGTGCTTCTGCAATTTTTCTATTTTGACGAATAGTTTACTGCTCTTTTTCTTTATACATGTTATTTGAGTTATCAATTTAAATAAAATTTGATTTTTTTTTCCTTTAATAGGTAAGATGGGAACGCGAGTTGAGAGAGAAAATTTAGGAATGTGGTTTGCGCGAGAAAATGTAGGAACGTGTGTTATGAGAGGAAAACAATGTAACAATTTTGTTTTTTAAATTTGAGGATTTTTTACATAGTTTGTTTTCATCTAAAAGAAGTTTTGTGTGAATGACAACCAAGAATCTGAATAACTAAATCAAGGAGAAACAAGATCAATAGGTTAGAAGTTATGGGCATAACAACAAATTATGCAACTTTTTTATGTGTATTATAGCTGATAGATACAAACAAATTATAGTCTTAGTAAGATTCCCCTTAATCTTAACCAGAAAAGAATGAAATAGTTAAAAACATATCAAATCGGAAGTTACATGCGTTTATGTCACTCCAGTAATAACGTTTTGTTAAGTTGTTACTTATTGGTGCAATAAATAAAAAGTCAGCAATTGCCCCCTCTTGTTCAATTAAAGTGCTTATGTCCTTGTTGTCTTCGTTACTCTGTTAGTGGCAGTTGCTTTGTGTCAAAACTAAATCAAACACCTAACAAAGAGCAATAAAAGTTATTTTAGTACTTTCTTTTGATAACCCCTGAATTGCTTGTATAAGCTAGTTCAAAGGAACCTTAAAGGTATCAAACTCAGTTATATTAGTAGTGTAGCATGCCAATAAAGAAATCAAGAGTAAAGATTGAACCCAAATGTAAAAAGAAATGAAATTAATAAAAGCTTAAATCAAGTATCCTTAACTACAATTTCATAAAACTCACACTAAATATACTGACCAACAAAATTAAACAACCAAAATTGACCATTTTGTGATATTTACAAGTCAAGAAGGTGAATTTCTTGGATAGAGAAGTTCTTTAGATGTGAAACTTAGGATATCATGTAACAAATAACACTAAAATGAACCTTTTTTTTTTTCCTTTTAAGTTTCCTATATGTTACAAAAAAGACTTGAGTATTATTTTGGGAAATTTCCTGAACCAGTGTCATCTAAACATTTTTCTACACTAGTACCATTTGAAATTGTATTTTTTAAATTTGGTGACATCCAAACAATAGAGGCAACTAGACAATCACCAAACACAAACTTACCCATATTAATATGTGCAATACCCAACACACCACCAATGTTTTCAGTATCATCCTCAAAATCTAAACCACTTGCCAAAAATTACCTTTGTTGTTATTTACCTTGGTATTTTAAATAAAAACATTTCAACTAAAACTTTCAATGTATCTTGCTTTTTTTTTTTTATTAGAGAATGAATGTATCCTACTTTGATTTATTACTATTAAAGTTATTCTGTTTTATGGATTTCTCATATCATAGTAGTCTTACAAGTATAGTTGTTGTTCACACCCAAAAAACTTTGAGTTCAATATCCTCAACACAAGGGCACCTATTTATTTTAAAACCATTTTGTTGAGTAATTGTTGTTGTGTACATATTATAATTAAAATGTTATTTTATTAAACTAATTAAAGTGAATTATGATTGTTTTAAAATTTAAATATCAAACTATATAATATAATGATCACGTATAATTCAACATATCTATTTGCAAAGGACTACAACTAAATGCGGATAATTTATCAAGAGTCAACAAAAATAATGAGCCAAAGGTCTAATACAAATTACTCTCTATACCAATATAACACTAGGCTTTCAAATTTGTTATAAAATCATTTTTTAAAAAATTTAAAAATAAATTAGACTTAAAAAAGTAAATCATTCTTTAGACAACTAAAATATATTTTAAATTAAAATCAAGTACAACTAAACTATTACCTTATAAACTACATATTGGTTCTAGAGTTGGAAGAAGAAATCTATTCATCATCAAAAAGCATTCTGAACTCATCATCCAAAAAACTATCACAAACCTTCAAAGGTGGGTACTTAATCTCCATACCTGATATAGACAATATCTTGACGAAACCTTCAGTCTTAGACGTGAAGTTGATACTTAAAACATATGGCTCAATTATTTTGTAAAATTGAAGCAAATGATGCAATTCATTGGCAAGATATACATAGCCACCATTAAACTTAACTTTAATCCAAAATATGTTGAATTTGCTATCTTTCAAACAAAATTCTTCAATATATTGATTGCAAATGAAGAGTCTATATGACAGAGAGTACGAAAGCCTAATCCTAAATTGCATAGTTTAATAATATAATAATAATAATATCTACGATACATATTAATTAAATAACATAAAATGCGTACTTATCAATTACTCTTAGTGTTAAAATTGATATTAGCACTAACAGTATCAGCACAAACAGTCACAACTTTAGCCTCTGTTTTGACCTATATAAAATGATTAATGTTTAATTAAATTAAAATAACATGGAAACATGGGTAAATAAATTAAAAGGTTTTATCATATCATCTATATCAACTCAAACTACTGATACATATAACATTAAGCATTACATAAAAGAATATAAAATCAATAAATCAAATTAAGCAATGGTTATTATTAACATACTCATTATTTATTCATTCTCAAACCCCATAATACAAATGTTATAGAAACATACAAATACCACATATAATAGATAGAATGAAAAAACCTTTAGTATTGGAAGAGTATTATGATAGCATATGATCTTTTTGAATTTTAGTTGGGTTTTGCATTGTTTCCAAACAGATTTCGAAGCTGTATTGGACTCATCACTTGATCTTTCATGAATCAAAATGGGAGTGGCAGGAGACTTATGCAATCCAACATATGTTCCAACCCTAAGGCATGCAAGACGTGGGCTTCTACGAAGACTCACCATCTCATCCGTAAACTCTTTGTTGATAGATCCTCTGTGTTTACTCATTTTTTGGAAAAAAAAAATACTAATACTAATCTGATAGTAATACAAAATGATCACATGTATTTATAATAATAACAATAATGTGAAACGATACAATACACCGATAGGTCTTCAAATTTGCATTCTTTCAATTCACTTGCCCCATGTTCATATCAATTCAATGACAAACTTAAAAGGATTGAAAACTATTCAAATCAATTCTTGTGTAGTGTGTGATAAATTAAAAAAATGAGTAGACAAGCATACGAACCAAATAAATTTTAAAATAAACCTTAATTATAACCATCAAAATCCATAATATAAATAAGAGATAGTAAATTACTAATTTGAATTTATAAAGACAAACACGAATTATACAGTTACATAAAATATCAAGTTTGAAAAGGTAACATAAAAATTAGAACACAAATAAACCTTACATCAGAGAGGGTCACTATTTGCATGGCTCATTTGATTGTAACACACAACTTTACATGTGGTGTGGGAGGTTCATAACAATTATGTTGAATCCAATAATTTCTCAATCACACGAATTTCAATTGGTGGCTGCATCTAGAGGATTAGTCCAAATGAGTAAAAATCTTACATCAGAGCTTAAAGGCAAGCTAATTTAGCCCTTTAACTCATTGAGGGAGTAACAAGTAGTCACACAACATTCATAGGAGAGGATAAAAACACGTAGCTCAAATATCCCTCCTTTTGTTTGTTGAAATAATCCTAAAATCACTATCAATAACATTCATTTTGACTTCGTAGTTGCATCATCAAGATTAGGCTGCCAGATAAAAACAAAAGCAATACAAGATGACAAATATGATATGCATTATGCTTAAGAGGGAGGACAAGCAAAGTTTTTTGGTTTAGATAACAAAAAAATATAAAAACAAGGAATGCCCAATTGACTAAAAAACTTACATTAGAGCTTAAGGGCAACCAAATTTCACCCTTTAACTAACTGAAGGAACAACAAGCAATAACACAACATTCAAAAAAATGGCCTCAAATATCCCTAATTTTTTTAAATAATCCTAAAATATCTATCAATAACTTTCATTTCATCAACATTGAATGAATACAAAATAACACATTAATTCACATAAATTTATCTAAAACATAATTTCACACCAAATCACCAACTAATTCATGAAACAAAATTCAGATTCTAGAGGAAATAAAAATGAGAATCAACAATAAAACGCTTCTATATGAAAAAATTATAGCATACCCCGAGCTACACTACTTTCCACGCTAGTGCCTCTAGCCCCATTGGCTTCCCACTCAAAACCTAAACTAGTAATCAAACTTTGAAGATTAAAGTCTCTATCTTGGTTTTTGGTATCTTTCATATCTCTTTATCTTGTCTTATTTTTTAGATTACTTTATTTTCTATTAAGCCAAAACATGTATGAATGTTGGCTTTGTATTGCTTATTTTAGACTAATTCTATATGTGCTTTGATTAGTTTTTTTACTTGGAATCTATGATAAACTCTTATCTTTGCATCTCAAGTTGATTTTGTGATGAGTTTACATTTTTTAGTATTACAATCGATTACAAGATCATGTAGTTGATTAAAAATGAGCACATCTGTATTAGATTGCTTACTATCATCGAGACAATCGATTACAATAAAGCATATCTGTATTAGATTACTCAAAATCATTAGGTTAATCGATTACCCAATATGGCAATCAATTACCAGCACTTTGATTTGTTAGAACCAAGACATGTGATGATGTCTGACCCCTAATACCTCGATAGGTTTTGATGATAACAAATGTGATAATATTTGTGCTTTCAGGAAATCTAAGTGAGAACAGACAATGGTATGATCACTCTAACTCTCACTTTTGTCCTAACTATCTAAAAACGGGTAATGATTGAATCACACATTATAAATACTTCTAATTAGACTAAGATAAGCTCTCGAATAGACCAAGCTAAGCCAAACGATGTCTGATGCCAGACCAGACCATGTCTAGTAAGCCAGATGATGTCTGCGATAATCCAGACTAAGTCTGTATTAGATCTAATGAACGTACTGAGGAATATGCACTACTTTTATATATGACTATCATTTACTAATGCACAGCCTGTAACGAAAAAAGAGGTAGATACTCTGAGTTACTTTCTTCTATTCCTCGTATGTATGCTTGCATGTCTCGAATTGTGTGAAGTGTGTAGGAACGACCAAAGCACTAATCAGCATTGGGATGCACACCTTAAGCTAAAAGTCAACTATGACAGAAACAAAAACCTGCTCCAATCACATCAAGCATAGTCAAGGCTACTTCAACACTCTTCTGTAAGACAACGGAAACAAATCTTCTCCAACGTTCAAATCCATGAAGCTCTCTATATAAGGATGCTTCCATGCAACGAGAAGACTAATGAACCAAAAATGAAATCATTCAAATCAATCTGAAAAGCAAACAAAGTACGTTTGAGAAAAATCAAGTGGGAAACTCGAGCTAAGAGAAAAGAGAACATCCATCTTCTACAAGCTCAAACAAATTCAATACTAGTTTACATCCTCTCCTCGAGAGTTATTTGAATCTTATATATATTTGTATAGAAAGCCAAGAGTGGCTTAGTGATAAAAGAATACTTGGGAAGTATAATCTTAGGGGGAGATTCATACTTGTAACCAGAAGTGGTTTAGAATACTTGTAGCCAATAGTGGCAAGAGAATACTTGTAGCTAGAAGTGGCAATGAATAATACTTGTTTTGTAATCAGTTGATTATAGTGGAACCCTTTAACAGTTGTTAAAGGAGAACTGGACATAGCTCAAGTTGAGTGAACCAGTATAAAACAAGCTTTCATTTGTTGTCTTATGATTACATATATTTATCTTGCCTACTATGCTCCCTTGAAAAGATTTTCAAAGCTTTGTCTTGCAATGATATATTTGCTGATTTAAACTTACATATATTCAAAAAGACAACTTGTGAACTAATAATATTTTCAAAAAGTTTTTAACCCACTATTCAACCCCCTTCTAGTGTGTTCTTGTATATTTCATGGTTTTACTCAGAATTGGCTCTGTCTTGAAAGTAATCAATTACCAGCTTTGTGCAATCGATTACATTTAGTGACAACAACTCAGAATCAATTTTAGATTCACAGGACAAACGATTATTAATGATTGCAATTGATTACAACTATTATAACTGTCATTTTGTTAGATGTCTTAACTGATTCATTATCGTATCTTTATTCTAACTTTCATGACTCATATATAACCTTTGTATCCCACTTTTCTAGAGAAAGAGAGAACCTATTTTCATTCCAATTTGCATTAACCTCAATTCGCATCTTTCACCAAATCTTTGATATTCCATTAATGAGAGTTCATTTATGAAAATAGCTCTCCTTTGAATCAACACCTGCATATTTGGTTTCAGCCAATATAGAGATCAATTTTGTTTTGCATCTTTCACATATTTTGTATTGAAATCATAAATACCTTTGTTAGCTAGAAGAACCTTTCAAGATTGATTACATTTCTCTTCAGCTACACATGCAAGCATAAGGTGCGTTCGTTCAGATCTTTTACTACTATATATGCACTCTTAGGTGTATTCATTCCATAATCTTTCATTTTTTCAATTTGTTTGATTGAAATTTTGTTTGATAGGATAGAATTTCCTAGTTTTTTTTTTATGATTTGTGATAAGTTTTCACATTCATGTTTAAAATCTTGTTCAGGTTGTGAACAAGTGTAGATTGTTGTGATTTTGTATGTTCATGTATTTGTAACCTCTGCAAAAATCATAGTGGAATTCCTCAGTGTGAGGAACAATTGGATGTAGACCAGGTTGAGGTCGAACCAATATAAAAACCCAACTCAAGTATTTTAATCCCTAAACTCTATTTCAGTTTTTTGCTTATATTCATTTGTGAATCAATTTGTAACAAGAACATTCATATTGTGCTTTTTGTTTTGTATTCCTACTAATAACATAGTTGTTCAAAACTCTTTGTGAAAAACTTTAAGAAAATGATGGAAAAGTTTTTAATCTGTAAAGAGTAACTCAATGTTTTTAAGAATCAATTCACCCCCCCCCCCCCCTCCCCTTCCTTGATGAAACCGACTATTCCATCAAACATAAATCGAATTAGGTCATTAACTTCGAATAATGACAATTCACACACACACATGTTAGAACCAAAACATGTGATGATGTCTGAGCCCTAATACTTTGATAAGTTTTGATGATAACAAATGTGATAATATTTGATCAACTAATGATTTCAGACTAAGTGATTTCAGGAAATCTAAGTGAGAACAGCAATGATATAATCACTCAAACTTTCTCTTATATCTTAACTATCTAATTACTCGTAAAAAATAATCAAGCATTATAACTGCTTCTAATCAGACTAAAATAAGCTCTGGAACAGACCTTGCTAAGTTCATAAGGCCAAACGATGTCTAAAGCCAGACCAGACCATGTTTGTTAGGCGAAACAATGTCTAAAGCCAAACCATGTCTGTGTTAATCCAAACTAAGTCTATATTGGATCTGGTGAATGTACTAAGGAATTGCATTGCTTTTATATATGACTATCATTTAATAATTCATAGTCTGTAACAAAAAGAGAGGTAGATACTCTGAGTTACTTTCTTCTATTCCTCGTATGTATGCTTGTATGTCTTGAAATGTGTGAAGTTTGCAGGTATAGCTAAAAAGTCTAACAACTTTGAGAAGCAAACCTAAAAGCTAGAAACCAGCTGTGACAAGATAGGAAACTATTCCTATCAAATCAAACTCTGCAAAAGCAACTTCAACACTCAATTGTGAGACAACGGACTTCTATCTTCTCCAACGTTCAAATCCATGAAGCCCACTATATAAGAATGCTTCCATGCAACAAGAAGAAGATGATGAAAATGCTAATGAACCAAAAATGAACTCATTCAAAGCAATCTATATAGCAAGAAAAGCACATTTGAGAAAAACCCAGTGAGAAACACGAGTTGAGAGAAAAGAGAATATCCATCTTCTACAAGCTCACATAGATTCAATACTTGTTTATATCCTCTCTTTGAGAGCTTTTTGAATCTTATGCATATTTGTATAGAAAGCCAGGAGTGGCTTAGTGATAAAAGAATACTTGGGAAGTATAATCTCAGGGGGAGATTCATACTTGTAACTAAAAGTGGTTTAGAATACTTGTATCTAGTAGTGACATAGAGAATACTTGTAGCCAGAAGTGGCAGTGAAGAATACTTGTTTTTGTAATCAGTTGATTATAGTGGAACCCTTTTAACAGTTGTTAAAGGAGAATTAAACGTAGCTCAGGTTGAGTGAACCAATATAAAAACAAGCTCTCATTTGTTGTCTTGTGATTACATATATTTGTCTTGCCTACTGTGCTCTTTTGAAAATGTTTTCAAAGCTTTGCCTTGCAAGGATATATTTGCTAATTTAAACTTACATATATCCAAGAAGGCAACTTGTGAACTAATAATAGTTATGAAAAGTTTTTAACCCACTATTCAATCCCCCTTTCTAATGTGTTCTTGTGTATTTCAACACACACAATAAATTGAACTAACCAACTTACAAAGATCCATGAAGGTTTGGGGTTTACAAACCAAATAGATGCTTTTTGATCCCTCTATTAACAGTGGATTGTTTGGTAGGACGGCGAATCTCTATGGTTGCTCTGCATATGAACTTCATTAATGATGCAATTTTTCCCTAAACCTATACAAAAAAAAAATTACAGTGAGACCTATTTCTTGTTTTCATACGAGGGACTAAGTTACAAAATGTCAAGCAATTGAACACTCAAGTCTCAAATCTCTCTCATTCAATATGATATTAATATATCTAATAGTTGAAAAGGGTGGTCCACCCATGGACCACCTATTAGATGGTCCACCAAAGATTCCACCCTTTGAAGAGTTATGAAAAAACAAAATTACAAGAAAACATGAGGGATACAGCTTATGCCAACCTAGTTGGGATTAGTAGGACCTTTTAGCACTTAGCCTAGCTTCATTAAAAAAAAATACTTTGAAGAGTTTAATTTTCAAATCAATGTAAAAAAATATTATAAGGCTAATTAATAAAATGGTCAGTAGTACTCATGCGATGGCAAGTCATTTGAATTATGTGAATGGAAATAACAATATCTTTTTCAAAATTAGATTTTACAATTTAGGTATTATAAATTAAAGTTTTATTGTAAATATCGAGATGTTGTCATATGGATAAATAGTATTTATTGATTAGCGATCAATTAAGACTATAATGTATTTATCTATGAATAGGGATAGCAATATGGACCCGGACCCTACGATCACCTGTAAGAATATCCTTCGTGGATAGGGTAATTATCTGCACATTGGAGTTGGGAGAGGAGGGATGGGGACAGACATTTATCGACAAAATTTCACGGGGATGGTGGTACGAGTAAGGGTACTATGGTAATTTATTATTTAAATTATTTAATTACAATCGTTTTATCATCTATTGGTAATTTTGGTATTCTTGGTCAAATTTTAATTTCTATTGGCATTATTGGATGAAAGCAATGTATAAACTAGGGATATAAGTGTTTGCAAGTATATGAAAAAATTGATTTGGATGATAAGGTTAAATTATTATATCTATTTGTATTTTATTTTTAATTTATAATATATAATTATAAACTAATTCTCTCCAAAAAAAAATTATAAACTAATTAGTTTCAATATATGGGGATTGAAGTTGCTACCTGTATAGATATGGGGTCAGGGACGGGTGTTTTTTTTCAAACGCAGATATGAGGACGAGTAGTATAAGAAGGAAATCAAATGAATGAAGAATTATTGTAGTCTTTGTTTTCCTTTTTATTCTAGATTAAGTTATCTTTACCCTAGTTTTAGGTTTGTAACACTTTTTCACCTCAAAAGCTTTCAATCTAAGCTTGACTTCCATAAGTTCCTACCTTTTGAAACCCTTAGTCTTCCTCTCAATAAACTCGCGGCTTCCCCTACGCATTTTGCTCCTATTTTGTTTTGTGTGTTTTTGTTCATACTTCAATTCTTTGAGAAGTCTATATATATTATCTTCAATTTCTCCTATATTTAAAAGTTAATAGTATTATTTTAAGAATTAATGTAACTTTCAAATCATTAAATTTGACATGTTTTACATTTTGATCCATAATATTTTCATATTATTTTCTTACTTTAAATTATGTTTTTAACACATTTTGATCAATTTAAAAACATTACATTTTTTTGTTGAATATTTAAAAACATAACTTAAAGTACAAAAATGTGTAAAAAAAAATATAATTTAAAATATGAAAAGACATTTTTTTTAACATTATGGATCAAAATGTAAAAAATGAGAAATTTAATGAAGTAAAATTGACATTAAGCCTTGTTTTAATGCTTGGTTGGTAGAGACTATTGCTTAGTGTTTTAATCAATGCTTTAAAAATTGGATAGACCCATTCCAATGGGAACGACGGGCTAGCCGAGTCGATCTAGTCATCAAATTGTACATGCAATCAAATCGACGCAACCCAATTCTACTCACTCAACCCAAACAATTTTTCTAGTTCAACAGCAAGAAAAGCAACAGTGGACTCAACCACTGGGCTAAATACTATTTGATTATTTATTGTTGATAAGTTTAGTATTTATATTATATTATACTATGTTTACATTCGAATATAACTCAAAAAACACTCTCACGGTCCCACCATTATCAATAAATATTATATTTTTTTTATGGGATATATATTATAATATATATATATATATATATATATATATATATATATATGTGTGTAATAGAATTTAATATTAACAAGAATTACACCCAAAATTATTTGAAACCAAGACCTATAGCAAAAATTACCAATAAGCTAGAGATTATTAATTAATATATTAACATATGTAATATTTATAATATACAAGGAAGGATCAAGTTAAACCAGCAATAATTCTTTTAAAGTTACACTTCATTCTTACTATTTATTTTTTAAGATCTAATGGTTGTAATAAGTTATTAATCTTAACCATTAGTTCTTAAAAAAATGAATGGTAAAGATGAAATGTAATTCTCTTAGAGAGTTACTAGTGTAATTTGATCTATCTGCATAAGATATATATATATATATATATATATATATATATAAAAGTCAATATAATTAAATTCTTATTATAATCTTATTGTTATATACTTATTGTAATCTTATTGCTTTATTAGTCTATATTTTGTAAACACTACGTGTTAATGAGAATTTCTATTTAGTTATTGTTAGAATTTCAAGAATGAATATGAATTTGAACTTAAAAATGAATTTGTGAAATTATATTAATTTGTAATGCATTTTTTAAGGTATGAAATAAAAATTTATTATTTGTGTAAGTTCGGGTCATCTAGTTCAATTAATGACTCACTAGTTCGACCATTGACTTAGTGATCCAGTGTCTTGATCGGATCGATCACCAATTCAATTTTTAAAACTATAATTTTACTTGATGAAATTGATGAAGCAAATGTGTTCCAAAAGGTATTATTTTTTTAATGATAAGGATCTATGGAGGCACCCCCTTTAATAAATAAAATATTAATAAAGGAAAATTTATTAAAAACAATAGATTTTTAAATCAGTATTTATTTAATTTTCTTCCCGTGGTAAATGATATTCTAGTTTTATACATGAAATTAATAATAAATATTTGATTTTGGAGAAAAACGCTCTACCCTCTCTCCTTTGAGAGATGGCAACACGTTCGACAACCCTACCCTAGAGCTGCTTAGCTCTGCCCAACGCCCAGCCGTCACACCCTTCTACCCCCCTCCATGCTACCTCTCACCTTAGTCGCCACCAATCCTTTGCTGCAACCCTAAAAAACACTTGCACCATTTTGCTCAGCCAATTTTCTCCGCCTTGCATCAAAGGAGATGACCCACCGTCAAAATTCCAGAGGAGGAGTATATCTCTAGCTTGGCTGAGTGCAAGCACAGCCTTCATGGCCGGTTGATCCTTCGTAAGGGTTCCACACCCCCTAGGACTCATGATTTGAAGGAGAAACTACTCAAGATTTGGCATACACTGAACAACTGGAAATTGATCTCCCTAAGCCACAGATTCTTTGAGGTAGAGCATGACCATGTTGTAACAGAGCACACTGAAACAGGGCACCATGGCCATGCTGAAACAGAGCACAACCATGCTAAAGCGAAACACGCCCATGGTGATGCAGAGCATGGCTGTGCTGGTGGTGAAGAGGAATTTGTCACCAACTCCCCTGTTTTGGATGCGGGGGGCAGAGCATTCGAATTCCTTTGCCTTTGGTTACAAGATTCGATGTCATGAGGCATGAGCAAATGAGGATTCTGAACAACATTCATCAAACAAAGAGGAACCATTCCAACTGGTGGTTTCCAAATCCATAAAGAAAAATAACTCCAAGAGGCACCATGGTACAGCAGGTAACACTGAGGGAGAGATACCATATAACCTCTACAGAGATGAAAGCCCTCAAGATAAGGGTGAGGATACCATAGTTAATAAGGGTGGGAATGAGGATTAGGGAAATCAAGCAACAGAGGATGTTGTTCATGATGTAGAAGATTCTACACATATTAGTTTAAAGACACCAATTTCGGATGTTGATGATGTTTCTTCAGAGGTTCCTCATACTACTTCAACTGTTGCATCTCAGAATCCCAGCCCTAGCGTAAGAAATTGGGTAGAGGAATTATATGAAGTGTGACGACCTAAAACTGAATGCACAGTTTACGTGCCAAATGCTATAATTTATTGGAAAACTGAACGTATTTTCTTATACTAAAAAGATTTCCACAACAATTAAAAACCCATTCTCAAGAAATAAAAATAATAATAATACACCTCCAAGCATTTTCAAATGACTTCTGCACGGAATGTAAATAAACCATACATTGTCGGTAAAATATCCAATAGTCACATAGATGGAAATAGTATACATACTTCCTAACTAGAATATCACAAAAGCACTAACATGAGTATGTTAAACCTAAGTACATTTGGTGGAATACGTTAGTCCCAATTACATCTCCCATAAACTAAAATATGAGTACCATTAGTTACATTACATAGATGTTGAAAAACCAAAAGTGAACCCTAGACTAATCCAAAACAAAATACACCAAGGTATAAACTAGGGCTCAGAGCAGCCATCTATGTATAGTCAACCTACGACCTATACACCCCAACTCCCCTATCAACATCCTAAGAAGAACCTTCAGAAGGCTCCTCCTTTGGGTCTTCCTAAGGGTTTTCCTCCGAGTCTTCCTCAGGGTCTTCCTCAGGATCCTCCTCTGGTTCCTCTTCCTCTTACTCTATGCCCACCATTGTGTCACACAAGCGCAAGACACTTATGGGTGAAGCAAGCAAGGACATGATCTCCTCATACTCTGCGTCACTCATCTCCATGTCCCCCAAATAACTTGGTAGTGAAACCAGAGATGGTGGTGGAGTGTCGGTGTCACGGTAATAGCCAGGTGCTCGATCTTGATACAGAATGACAAGTAGTTTCAAAAACACGGGGCAGCGATAAGGTCTAAATTTCGTAGACGAGAGCCCAATGCAAATCCATCCCACAAACACGTCTTGGCTCCAATAGACGTCATGGGACCAATACCCTCGGATGGTCTCAATCCAAATCCAGACCCACGGTGCCTGGTCCTGATCCATGTGATCTGAAACAAAGTGTAAGGAGTGAGTTTTTCACTCCTCCTAAAACCAACAATCAAATGGCCTTTCGGCCACATACACAAACAACATCCACACCGCAATGGTACACTCACAATCTCATTGAAAACCTATGCGTTTCTACACTTGTATAACTTCTCAAACAACTTGGGCCCACTGCCACTAGAACTCCACAAACACAGTGGTCTTACACTTTAGGTGGATGACTGTTAGGAGTACACCCTTTTCGACATTGGTTGACAGGGCTCTCACCAACTGAAAATGCATCACGTTTAGTCGAGATCACTGAGTCGGTTACATGACCCAAAGCCACAACCCAGCGTCATACCCCCTAGGACACCATGCCTACGACCATTTCTCAAATACCATTCTGTGATCATCCACACTCTGAGGATTAATTCCTCAACCACATTTCTGACGGAGCGTGTCGAACACATCGTCAAAAGCAACTAAGTTCCCCAATAAATTTTGTAATATAAGGTTAACTCAGGTCATTTTCTCAAAGATACAATTCATCAAACACCTTGCATTCAATTCAAAATAGGGGAGATTTTGTGTGATTTTCATAAATTAAAGCAACAAAACAACTTTCTAAACAATAAATGAAAACAAAATCAAAGAGATACAACTCAAGAACCTATGCTTGGAGAAATAATCATAGTTCCAATAAGGATAAGCCAAATTCATACTCATAAAATTCCCAACAATACGAAATTTAAGGCAATCACCTTACATTCATTCAGAAAAATCCGAATTACTATCGCATTCCTAGTTTTCCCAAATTCAAGCACGTATCGAATTAAATCATAATCAATTGATTGTAATTGACCCAAATTCATATTTTAATTCCCTAATCTAATAATTATCATACATTAAACAAGGAAATTGAAAATTAGAATAAGGGGGAATAGGGTTTTCATGAGCAAAATTCAAAATTGAGAATAGAGGAACTCATATTTACCCACAAGCACATGATTGTTGGGTTGCAAAGGGGATTTAGCCCTCCATGAAGATCCTCATGGTGGCTGCAAGGGGCTACACGAAATTTATGAAGGAGAAAGGGAAAAGAAGAGAAGAGAAGAGAGAAGAGAGCAAAGGTGTAATTTTTATTGAATGTGTAGTGTTGTGTTGTGTAATGTTGTCTTGCAAAAGGGGAAAAGCTTAAACAAAAAGCCAAAACAGTGGTCCCCCCCCCCCCCCCCCACAAGGTCTGAACCCATTAAATAAAAGCTATCTTGACCAATTACAATTACCAAATGATCCCTAGTTACAAACTAAAACGCGAAATTATTACAAGTGTAGGACCGTAACATTGAATCCCAAGACAATCTTTATGAGACACGAAATTTTATATCTCCTCCTTAGCTTTCAATCAAGACAAGAATCATCAAAATCGAAGACCTGTGTCAAAAGTTATGGTCTGCACAAGGGACAGCGTCAAAAGCATCAATAAAACGTGACAAATAGCAATTTTTGCAATTTTTGACACTTGAGCCCAAAATGACCCAATCTCACAAAACTCAGCTAAAATGGTCAAAATGAGGTGTAAAACATGTCTAGACTATGCTAAATGCAACTCTAGACTATGCTAAAATACACTCTATCAAATACCTCCACACTTGAACAATTGCACTCCTGGGCAAAACTAAATTATTAAACCAAGAGCAAATGATACTCAAGAACAAAAGCAAAAAAAAGATCACTTTCCAATGAATCTCAAAACTGAAAAAAAGTGAGATAGAAGACAAACACTCCAAGAATCAAGGGATCAAACAATTAATGAACACACTTCCAACACCCAAAGCAAACAAGAGACAAGGAAAAATAGAAAATGAATCAAAAGTGATAGAATCTTCTCAAGATACACTCACATGATATGATGATATGAAATGAGCTCTCATGTGTGTGGGCTTGTGTCTACTCTCAACACATCATGCAAAAAGCACACCTAAATCTTGGCAAGTCCCGAATTTCCATACTTGAAACACATGCAATTAAAGATCAAAAGAGCTTTATTAAGGGATGTAATGAGGTAGAGGTGAAGGATGGATGAGAGAAGGATTTTTAGGCTAAAAACCAAAGAGAAAAGAGGAGCAATGGGGAATGAATCAATAAGCATAAGAAAAGTATCACAAACCAAGGAATCAAAACCACTTCAATTTTCCCATTTTCTTTTTGTTTTTCTATATTTTTTTTCTTTTTCTTTCTCATTTTTTTTCATTTTTGTTTTCTTTTTCTTTTTCTTTTTTTCTTTGCTGCATATATGTGAATGTATATGTATTTTTTTCACTTCCTAAGATCAAAAGTGAGAACTTAACCAACCACTTACTCAAAAATCAAAATCCATGGTTTAGAACACAAAACTTGAGACACCCTCCCACACTTATTATGAATCATTCCCAAAACAATTCCAAAGCTCAAATCCCTAAGGAAAGGGTTGAATCATGGTTTTTCAGGCCAAGGCTTGTAATAGACTACAAAAAGAAACAATGGGAAAATGGCACAAAGGGGGAAACAAATGGAAAGTAGGCAAGGTGGGTCTATTTTGCTAGTAGCTAAAAGAAAGAAGGTCTAAATCATCTCAATAATGCATGTGCAACAAGAAACATCAAAAAGAGACAAGACAAAATTCAGAGTAACTATCAACATGAGTGTAATCACATAAAGGGCAAACTCACAAAGGTAAGCAATCTATCACAAATGAGTTCACAATCAAAATTTCCAAGTCTACTGATAAAACTAAAGATGCAAAAGTGTATCCAAATCAAGTCATGAAACCTCTCAACCAAGAATGATGCAACTTCTCACAATCAAGCAAATCAAAAATCTAATGGAAAGCATGCAAACACACCCACTAAACAGCAAAAGTTCCAAAATAGCAAAAAAAACTCAAACTCAAAACCCTCACCCCCACACTTAAATCACACATTGTCCTCAATGAAAGTAAATCAATCAAGAGCAAAAGAACAAGTGTAAAGTAAGGTAAGAGGGCACATCAAGGTGCAAAGACCTGCACTTCTGGGAAAGTGGGCTTGACCAAAGAAAGGTCCTCCACACTCTCCTCCACTCTAGGATTCTCATGGAACTCCTTCACTTGGTGACCATTGAACTTCCAAATCTTGCCTATAGTTTCATCTTTGATCTCCACGTTCCATAAGGAAACACATTAGTAACAACATAAGGTCCATCCCATCTAGAACAAAGCTTGCCAGCTATGAGCTTCAGGTGAGAGTTAAACAAAAGCACCTTCTGGCCCACTTTGAAGTCCTTCCTCAAAATCATGCTATCATGGAAGCGCTTCACCTTCTCCTTGTAGTTCTTGGAATTCTCATATACTACTCTAATCCATTGTAAGGGTCATACTTTTAAGTCTAAGTCCAATGGTTTATTTACTCCTATCTCATTACGTTAGTTCGTTATCAAATTCTCACTCTTAATATTAATTTGTTCATTAATTTCTTAATGAACTCATTTATTAATTAAGACACGTCTTAATCTTACAAATGCACTCCATCGGAGTCCATTTGCTCCCCACAAAGACTCACCAATCCTATTAACCAATCACACGAATATAACCAACCCCAGTAGTTGGTGCCTAGGGTTCACACTCCCCAGATCTCAGATGCTATGCATGATTCACAAGGAATATTTAATCACATATCAATATCACATAATACACAATAACCAAAGGTATTCTCCTTTTAAGGTAGGACATCCCCTCCTACTTGTATTTCCAACAAATCATGTCATATTCATCAAACAATTCAAGCGAAAACTATTAGCACAAGAATTATTTGACATACTTACAGAACTCATAATATCATGAAATTTGGCACAAAAATACTCTCCATAACCCTTATTTATACTCATAAATTTTTAATTTGAAAATTATAAGTATAAATATTTTATTTAATTTAAAAAGTATTTTTGGACTAACTCAAGAATCCATGGTTTTCTATTTATTTACCTAAGTAAAAATAGTCATTTTTACAAATCCTTGCATAGGGAGATCTCCATATGTCTCATGTAACACATATATATTTTTCAGAATTTTAAAACATTCATAAGGTTCCTTTTTGAATTAAATAGTCCTTAACACTCAACCACATGATTTGGACAAAATAACCATTAATAATTATGAAAACCTTCAATAAAATTCAGGAAAACATATCACATACCATAAATCACTAGTAGTACCTATTTTAAATTTATCAGAAATTAAAATGCACAATATAATTTTAACCACTCAAAAACCCTACTGAGTGACTACACTCAGTTTTACTAATTAATTCTTGAAAAAATACCTAAAGGCTTTTTAAAATTCCAAATAAAATCATGGACGTTTTCAATTATTTATGAAACAACATGGTCTTTACAAATTTCTTCAAAAGTGTCTCTAACTAATTTCCAAGGATGAAACAACCCTAAACTCAACTATTTTCTAAATCAAATATTTGCCTTTTAAAAATAGTTCCTCAACTCTAAAAATTCTGAAAATTTTCCCATAGCAGAGGTATCCTAGAGTACCCATATTGTCTCTCAACACTATAACATGGCACGAAAAAATTCAAAAAAATGGAAACAGTTTCAACCCTAAATACCTAAATGACCATTTTTCATCCAAAACAAGTATTTCAATGCAATTTCATCACCAAATCAGTTCAATAAGCTCGATGCAACAGTGAAAATCAACAAGAAAGCATGGTTTAAGGTGGGAATGGAATAACTGCTCCATACCTTAATTTCTAAAGTTTCAAAATGCATAAAATGGAACTTAGATTGAAGCTTGTTTTCTCCTCTATTACATACTAGAATTTAAACGGTGGATTTAGACTGATGAATGACAGTTGTATTTTACTGAAAAGAAAGAAAAAAGAAACAAGATAAATGTGGGGGAGACTAGGCCAAGACTCATAGAAAGAAAACATTAAACAACATGGGGGGACTAGGTCAAAACCCATGATTAAAACCAATGCTAACAAAGCAACTTAGTGAGCCTATGATGTAGTGCTATCTCGAAAATTGTAAGTCTTCTCACGCACTTTCACACCTTTTTTCTTCTTTTTCTGAGATTGATCCTCGATTCCTATCATGCTCATGGAGGGGGATTCTTGGTCGGCTATATCATACTCCCTATTAAGGAAATATGAGATAGGCCTCATGTTTGCTTGAACTTGAGGGTGTAGCTTAGGAAATCTAGCCTCCTCTTCATGTAACACCCAAAAAATTTACACTAAATTGCTATTTGTAGAGGGGGGTGCACTTAGTAATTTTTATTCGTTGTGTGCGTAATTAACATTTAATGTTCCTAGAGGATGGTAATTACAATTTTAATGTTTATTGTATGCTTTATTTGTGTTTTCACTTATAAAAAATTGATTTCAGTTTTAGTCGAATCGTTTTCGTGATTTCCGTGAAAATGGCCCGCAGTACAATTTTTATCTTTTTTTTTTATTTGGAAATGGTATTTTAATGATTTTAAAGCATAGAAAATTTAATTAGAATGATTTTTAAGTGGACGGCTAGTTTTGAGAACCTAAGGGAGCTGTGCACGAAATTGAGGGACTGCAGACCCAATTGCCCAGTTGCATTGCTATAACATGAATCTTTGCCTTATATGGAGGGAGAGAGAAAAGCAAGCCTTAGTTCAAAAAAAGCATTCCTTCTTGGTGCCTTGTTGTATGAAGACAAAGGCAATACCAACATCATTTCTTACTTTGATGCTGATTGGGAAGGATCACCATCAGATAGGAAATCCACCTCTGGATATTGTGTTCTTATTGGAGGGAATATGAGACACTACAGCCACTAAAATAATATGTGATAATGAAGCTATCATTCACATAGCATCGAACCCAATGTTCCATGAATGAACCAAACACATAGAGATAGATTGTCACTTTGTGAGAGAGAAGGTACTCTCAAGAGAAATTACCACTAATTTTGTCAATTCTAAAGATCAACTTGCAGACATGTTCACTAAGTCTCTCACAAGTCCCAAGGTTAACTACATTTGTAACAAGCTTGGCTCATATGACATATATGCTCCAACTTGAGGGAGGTGTTAGAATATATATTATCTTGGTAGTTATTATCCTTATATTATCTTGGTAGTTATTATCTTTATATTATCTTGTTAGTTATTATTTCTCTTTATTTTTTTATGATGCAATCAATTATTGAGGGTTTCTTCAATATAAATAGAGATATGAGGTGTGGTTTTCTCTAACATATATTCAATAAAATACATCATTCTAATATAATCAATCTCCATGTGAAATATTATTATCTCTTTTTTAGAAAAAAAATTAATAAAAAAAATATAAATTGAAAAAAAAGTAATGTAGTGTCATTTAATAATTTTACTAGCTTGGTTAAATAAAATTTTCCCTAATAGGTGAAATAAACCTAATTTTTTTGCTTAACTAGCAAATAGCATAGTACTACATATTGATGGTATATTCATTTTGTATCTCATACTTAACATAAACCTCCTTTCTAGTGTAAGATAATAATCATTCCAGAATATTTGTTTAATGAAAATGATTGGATTATTGTCAAGTACTCACTTGTCCAATTTCCATTTATCATTTGTTAGTATCTAAGAATTATTGTAATTTTTTTAAGATTATAATTTTTATTTTACATTATTTTCAATAAACTTTATCATCTACTTTAAATAAATAAATAAAAAGATGATTTTTAAATTTGTCCCGTTGTTATTGTTTTATGATGTTTTTGAGTTATTATTGTGATTATCTTATGAATATAAAAAATTTTAAGATTAAATGTGACAAATCTAAATGGGTTCAATTTCAATAAATATCATTTTAAATTTAAATCAGTTATTTAGTATTAATTTCATTTTTTTAACTATATTTTTTTTTTAAATATTAGTTTCAGATCTTAAAATTCAAAAAGAAATTATGCTTTTTAAATAATATTTGATAATAATAATAAAAAATTAAAAAAGTGAAATGAGGTAATTTAAATTTATTAATTTAATTATCCTAAAATTATAATGTTTGTTATTATCTTAGGATTATAGTAATTGTTTTAAGATTATAACATTTGTTTTTTTGTTAGTTTGATTTCATTTAGGTTTATTAATTTTATTTTATATTATATTATTTTTACTAAACTTTATCATTTAATATAAATAAAATATGATTTTCAAAAATTTTCCTGTTATTATTATTTTATGAAAATTTTAAGTTATTATTGTAATTATCTTATTAATATAACAAATTTAATTATTATGAATATAACAAATTTAAAGATTAAATGTAACAAGTCTAAATGGATTTAAATTTAAATCAATTATTTTATATTAATTTTGTTTTTTTTAACTATATTTTTTTAAAAAAATATTGGTGTGAGATTTTAAAATTTAAAAAGAAATTATGGTTTTTAAATAATAATTGACAATAAAAAAAACTGAAAAAAGTGTAATGGGGTATTTTAAATTGATTAATGTAATTATCTTAAAATTATAATGTTTGTTATTATCTTTGGATTATTGTAATTGTTTTAAGATTATAATATTTGTTGTTTTGTAAGTTTGATTTCATTTAGGGTTGTAATTTTTATTTCATATTATTTTCAATAAAATTTATCATCTAATAGAAATAAAAAATGATTTTGAAATCATATATTTATCGACAAATTGATTATTATTTTGAAATTATATATTTATTAGTAAATAGATTACATAAAATTTCAATATAAATATTTGTGTAGCCATTTTTATTATTTTTTTTTGTCTAGGTCAATTACATGTTTTGGTCATAGGTGTATTTAACCTAAAAAGAGTATAAAATTATTTTACACTAATAATGTATGAGTATTAAACTCTTTATTTTAATACAACCTTTTGTAAAATATTTAAATAAATATTTTTATTTTGTTAAAAATTAAATAATATATATTTTTAAATAATATTCGAGCACATGTTATTCAACTTATACTTTACATATTTCAAGTTTTAATTTTAAAAAAAGTCATGATTAAAGTATTTGTCTAAATTTTCTAATAAACACTATTTTTTTATAAATTAAAATTATAACTTTAAAAAAAATACAATAAAAAATATTTTTTAGGTATATATTATTTTAAAAAAATTAAATTATATAACAATCATTAAAAAAACTCGTCTATGCCTAGCATAGGTTACTACACTATCTATCTATTATCTATTCTAAAAAAAGATTTTGCCACGTTACTAGATATCACGTGGCAGCCCCATATTAATTCTACATTTAATTATGTTAAATAAAAAAAATATTTTTAACAAATTAACCTATTCAATTTTTAAAATAATTTTAATATTATTATTAAAATTATTTATCTATATCTACTAACATAGTTAGTTATAAATTCAAATATCATCATTGTCCTATTGTCTATATATTCATGTTTTCTCCTTCCATCCTTTCTAGGTTTTCTATTTTTCTTCTTCTACTCTCCTATTTTTCTACATTCTTTTCTATTTTTCTTTTTTTTTCTTCTATTTTTTTCATTTCCTGTTTCTTCTACATTCTTTTATTTCTTTCACTCCTCAACTGCACCTATATATTCATTTTTTACTCTCCATGCAGTAGGTTTTTTTTCTATGATCATTCTTTTCAGGTTGCATGTATATTAATTTTTTTTTCTTTCGCTACCAGCCTACCATCGATAGGATCAAGGTTTCTTCTTCATTTTTTCTCCTATATTTTTTCTTTTTTTCTAATTCATATTTTGCATTCTCTTTTCTTTTTGTTTCAACAAGGAATTCCTAAAGTCAATGATGGACATCCTACGCAACAACAATGACAAACCTTACCAATGACATTGTGGTTTCATGTTACGAGTTATCAACCATTACTAGTCCCGATCCTCACATTTTAGGGGCCTGAGGAAAAATCATAATTAAGGGACCCTTACATAGAAATATTATAAAATTTAAATATGTATTCAATAAAAGATAAAAAATAATTAATAAAAAAAAGTACGTCTTATTAAAATGTTGTGAATAAACTTTTAACAATTCTTTAAGAAGATGTATTACAATTTATTTTTCAATAAACTCCTATGCTATCTTTTATCGTCAACAAATTATTTTCTATGAAATTGTCATGCATATCACCTACAAAACAAAACACACAAATGATCATAAAAAATGGTTTCTTCTAGCATTTTCAGATGCAAAATCATTAATAATAACATCAACATCAATATTCACCAACATATCCTTCTCAATAAATAAAATTGCCAAACCATTCAACCTTTCCTATGACATTGAAGATCTCATGTAAGTTTTTATTAATTTTAGTTTTGAAAAACTTCTTACAGTTGATGCAACAGTCATAGACAGTTAATAAAATTCTATAAGCAATTGAGACATTTGGATAACAATATGCAGCTTTGATAAACTCAAGAATTTCAATAGTTGACATTAAGTCATTAGGCAAAGTCATTTTCAACACTTTCAATTCAGAGAAAAAATCATCTAAATCAATATCCGATAAATTGTCATGAGAAAAGGTAGAGTGAACTTTAACACAACATTCTCTCAATTTATTATCATTTAATAATTTTAACTTCTTTGAATTAAACAAAAATCCAAAAATACTTTCAAATATATTTAATTGTTCAAATCTATCCTTTTAAAGAAGTAATTGCCATAAATGTTTTCTAGGAAATATATTATAAAAGATAAATTAAATAGTCAATTAATACAAGACAAAAAACACAATAGCTTATAAAATTAATACACAAAGAACAATAACATATGGAAGTAGAGGTCGAAGTTGAATACTCAGTCCACACGTTTGCTAATTCCAATAGCTAAATTAGAACACTATAAACATATAAATTAATATAAAATCAATAAATATTGAATTTGACTCAATTACATAATTAACTTTAACTATAAATATATATAAGTATTCACAAGTGAGAGTAATATACATACTAATTGACATTAATTTCATTCCAATAACAAATCAATTCCAAACAAATTGAACCGTTGGACTCCGAACCTCCTCACTCCCTCCTGGAAAGACTCAGAGTGTAGTAGAAAGAAAGAAGAAGTTTATAAATGTATATCACGTAAAGTAATTTAATGTAATCTTCTTTTAATTTTTATCATCTCTTTATGTAGATAATAAATTTATATCCATTACACAAAAATATGGAAAATATAATCAGTTTTTTAACTATTGGTGGTAACAAATCGGTTTTTACACGTTGAAGATTTTTTTAAAAAAATATAATGGAAGAAAATTAAGCTTTATAGCCATTTGTTAGTGCTTTAAAGATAAAATATTTTGTTAACTCCTATTCCCATTTAAATTGTTGATGTGTGAGAGATAATTAAGGATAAATGGGAGAATAATAGATACAGAAAAAAAAATCAGATTACATTTTTTTTTAAATAAAAATAATTAAATTTTTTTAACTAAAATATTAAAAAAAAATTGAGGCCCCCAAAATTAGTGGGCCCTAGGCGGTGGCCCTTCTTGCCCACCCCCCAGGGCCGACCCTGACCATCACTATATCAACAATTGAGATACTGAAAGATCTTTTGTTAATTTGATTTGTTTAGGATTATAATGTTTACTAATGTAATTATAATATTTTTTCTTTTGTTAGTTTGATTTTGTCTAAGATTATCATTTTTATTTTATATTATTGTCCCATTGTTATTATTTTATGGCGTTTTTATGTTATTATTGTAATTATCTTATGAATATAACAAATATAAAGATTAAATGTAACAAGTCTAAATGGATTTAAATTTAAATAAATATCAATTATTTGGTATTACTTTCACTTTTCTAACTACATTTTTTTTATAAAAAAATATTAGTTTGAGATCTTAAAATTCAAAAAGAAATTATGCTTTTAATTAATAGTTGATAATTAAAAAATGAAAAAAAATTGAAATGAGGTAGTTTAAATTGATTAATATAAATATCTTAAAATTATAATGTTTGTTATTATTTTAGGATTATCGTAATTGTTTTAAGATTATAATATTTATTCTTTTGTTAGTTTGATTTCGTTTAGAGTTATAATTTTTATTTTATATTATTTTCAATAAACTTCAACATCTAATTTAAATAAAAAATTATTTTCAAATTTTTCCGATTGTTATTATTTTATGACACTTTTAAGTTATTATTGTAATTTTCTTATGAATATAACAAATTTAAATATTAAATGTAACAAGTCTTAATGGATTTAAATTTAAATAAATATCAATTTAAATTTAAATCAATTATTTAGTATTAATTTCATTTTTTTAACTACATTTTGTTTTTTTTTTAAATAATATTAGTTTGAAATCTTAAAATTCAAAAAGAAATTATGGTTTTTAAATAATAATTTTTTTTACATAGGTTGCAGTCCACCAAAGTCTTAGGAGAAGGGTCATGGAGAACCCAACAGAGTTGGAAATCCCGTGACTCCCCATCATGGACAAAGGCAACTGTAATTTATTGAAAAGAAAAAAAAAATAAACAATATAAATGTGGGGGGACTAGACCATGACCCACAAAAAGAAAACATTAAACAACATTGGGGGACTAGACCAAAACTCATGATTAAAATCAATGCTAACAAAGTAACTTAGTGAGTTTGTGATCTAGTGCTATCTACGCACTTTCACTCCTTTTTTCTTCTTCTTTTTCTAAGGTTAATCCTCCATTCCATCATGCTCATGGAGGGGGATTCTTAGTCAGCTATATAATCCTCCTTGTTAAGGAAATACGAGATAAGCCTCATGTCTGCTTGAACCTGAGGGTGTAGCTTAGGGAATCTAGCCTCCTCTTCATATAATTCCTCTGCCCAATTTCTTACCCGTCTAGTGTTAGGGCTGAGATTCTGAGAGGCAACAGTTGGAACCTCTGAAGAAACATCATTAGCATTCGAAATTAGTGTCTTTAAACTAATTTGCATAGAATCTTTCACTTCATGAACAACATTCTTTGTTTAAATTGATTAATGTAATTATCTTAAAATTATAATGTTTGTTATTATCTTAGGATAGATTATTGTAATTGTAATTGTATTAAGATTATAATATTTGTTAGTTTGATTTCATTTAAGGTTATAATTTTTATTTAACATTATTTTCAATAAACTTTATAAAAAATAATTTTTAAATTTGTCTCGTGTTATTATTTTATGACACTTTTAAATTATTATTGTAATTATCTTATGAATCTAATAAATTTAAAGATTAAATGTAACAAGTTTAAATAGATTTATATATTTATCTACGAATATATTATTATTTTGAAATTATATATTTATTAGTAAATAGATTATTATTTTTAAAAAAAAATATAAACTTCCAATATAAATAACAAGCACATGCACAGACTATAGCATTCCAATTTTCATACCAATTTTATACCTTCTCAATTTCAAATTATACAATGGTGCTTAATTTTGACTCTATTGTAAGTATAAACATGAAAAATAGTCCAAAGATACGGAGGTTTCAAATTAGAGTTCTTCGAGAGCCTTAACTTCAAGAATTCAAAACAAATGGATTTTATAGAGATGGTGGTAATGGATGACAAGGTATTTTTTTTATATTATTTCATTTATGTAAATTATAAATACAAGGCCACAAATCATCCATATAGGCTTTATTTTAAATCAATTACCTCAATTATTTTCAAATTTGTCCTATTGTTATTATTTTATGACACTTTCAAGTTATTATTGTTATTATATTATGAATATAAAAAATTTAAAATTAATTGTAATAAGTTTAATTGGATTTAAATTTAAATAAATATCAATTTAAATTTAAATAAATTATTTGGTATTAATTTCATTTTTTTAACTAGATTTTGTTTTATTTAAAAAAAAATATTAGTTTGAGATCTTAAAATTCAAAAAGAAATTATAGTTTTTAAATAATAGTTGATAATAAAAAAAATTGAAAAAAGTGTAATGAGGTAGTTTAAATTGATTAATGTAATTATCTTTAAATTATAATATTTGTTGTTATCTTAGGATTTTTGTAATTGTTTTAAGATTATAATATTTGTTCTTGTTAGTTTGATTTCATTTAAGGTTATAATTTTTATTTTATATTATTTTTAATAAATTTTATCATCTAATTTAAATAAAAAATTATTTTTAAATTTGTCCTGTTGTTATTATTTCATGACACTTTTAAGTTATTATTATAATTATCTTATGAATATAACAAATTTAAATATTAAATGTAACAAGTCTAAATGGATTTAAATTTAAATATATATCAATTTAAATTTAAATCAATTATTTGGTATTAATTTATTTATTTTTTAACTATATTTTGTTTTATTTTAAAAAATATTAGTTTGAGATCTTAAAATTTGAAAAGAAATTATGATTTTTAAATAATAGTTGATAAAAAAAAATTGAAAAAAGTGTAATGAGGTAGTTTAAATGAATTAATGTAATTATTTTAAAATTATAATATTTTTTATTATCTTAGAATTATTGTAATTTTTTAAGATTATAATATTTGTTCTTTTGTTAGTTTGATTTGATTTAGGGTTATAATTTTTATTTTACATTATTTTTAATAAAATTTATCATCTAATTTAAATAAAAAAATAATTTTCATTTATCTACGAATAGATTATTATTTTGAAAAATATAAACTTTCAATATAAATATTTTTGTAGCCATTTTTGTTAACTTTTTTTGTTTAGTTCAACTACATGTCTTGGTCAAAGGTGTAATTAACTTGAAAAGATTATTTTATACTATTAATGTATGAGCATTAAACCCTTTTTTTTAATATAAAAATTTTTAAAATATTTAAATAAATATTTTTATAAACTAAAATTGTAACTTAAAAAATAATTACTATAAAAAAATATTTTTAGGTATATATTGTTTTAAAAAAATAAAATTATATAACAATCATTAAACTAATATTATTATTAAAATTATTTGATATTACTTATTCATGTTTTAAATACAAGATAATATTATATATCTATATTATATAGAAATTTTCTTTATGTTATACTAAAAGACTTTATTGGTACAATTCACAAGGCTCGAATTCGAGACTTTGCTTAAAGGAACCAAGTCATATATATATATATTAAATCATTGCATTTTTATGATTTAATTTAATGTCATTTAAAAATATTTTAAAATTTAAAATTAGAAAAAAAATATGTACAAATATATATTTTTGAAATAGTAACTAACAATTTTTAGTGAATAAGGATGGGTGGAGGACAGGTGAATGAATGAGCACCAAATAAATATAAAATTTTGTTTATGATGAAAATCATAGACAAAAAGAGATGAGAGTGGAAATAATGACGAGGACTAGTAATGAACGGACACAAAATAACATACTCATTCTTATCTTATTCGATTATCATGTCTACTTTGTTGTCATACATATTTACAATCATCATCATCATCATATATATTTTTTGTTTAAAATAATTAAATATTTAAATACGATTAAAATATATTTTATCTTTTAATTATTATTATTTTTTATTTTAATTTTATTTTCTAAATTAAAAAGAACTTTAATTCTTTACACGTATTTGTTAAGTATCAGTGCCTAGTTTTTTCCTAAAAAAAAAATCCAAAAAGAATGAAGTCATTAAAAGGATCCATGATATCATGTTCTCTTGCCATTTGTCATCAACTCGTGCCAATGGAAGCCACCATTAGTAGCCCCTATGCATCATTTGCCATAGTGGGTTGGTGAAGTGACGCACTAAGTTAAAACACTTTTGTAGTTTTTGTCCACACCATTGTTTTCTTGTTTTTACACATTATAAAGGTACACTAATTTATAAGTAGATTTGTTTTTGTCGATTGATTGTTCCAATTAGTCTCAATCATAATCATAAGAACAATGTTATCTTAAAACCAAGTGTTCTAAAGAGAGGTTGTTCAATAAATATAAAAAAAAGATTTAAATGTGTTGTTAAAGATAAAATAATATCACATTATTTCATAATGAATATTTTATAAAAATCATCTAACTTATTATAAATAAAATATTATGATTATCTAACATTATAATGTATATATTTAAACTCTATAAAAAAAATGACTTAAAATATATTTTTAATCTCTTAAATTAAATGTTTATTTTTTTTAGTCATTCAAATGTGATCTATATTATTTTTAGTCCTTTTAACAGTTAAAGTCTGTAAAATTTATATACCTTATTTGATAATTTTTTTTTTTTTTACAGAAGGACTAAAAATAATATTTATCATATTCAAAATAAAAATAAAATAATTTGAATGATTAAAAAAAACTTTATAATATTTAAACAATTAAAAACATATTTAAGCAAAAAAAAATTGCAAAATCCCATTTTAAAAGTCGAGCACCACTTAAAAAGTTCAAGCCACATAATGTTTTGTTGTATATATACCATATTATTGCTCTCATTATTTAAGTACTCTCAATCTCAATCTCACATTCACCACAACCACTTCACCCATCTCTCTCACCCCATTTTCTCGAATCTACACAAAATGTTCTTCCACAACACAAACTCCTTAGCACACTTTCTACTCCTAACTACAACGGTAGTTGGCATTGCAATGGGGGATGATAATTCATCAAAGGACAAACAGGAATGCACTTTGCAATTGGCAGGTTTAGCAACATGTCTAACCTATGTTGGAGGCCAAGCACAAGCTCCAACCCCAGATTGCTGCAGTGGCCTCAAGCAAGTGCTCAAGAACAACAAAAAGTGTTTGTGTGTTATTGTCAAAGATCGCAATGACCCTGACCTGGGTGGCTTACAGATTAATGTCACTTTGGCTTTGAACCTCCCAACAGCTTGCAATTCCCCTGTGAATGTGTCCAAGTGCCCTGGTAACATTTTCTTTCTAAGTACATAATTTTTAGTTACAGTCGGTTTACGTTCTCGTCCAATATCAAATCTTCATGATAAAATACAACCAAACATGTAGATTAACTTGTACAGGATTATTGAGGAATCTAGTTTAGTTGGTTGAACAAGTATGTGAGTTTTGTAAATCTCTATAATACTGTGTTTGATTCTTATGGATAAAAAAATTAATATAAGGTTTTTCAAGTTTAACCATAGTTCTAGAATTTGAATTTTGAGTATGAAAATGTGTTAAATACTTAAAGGAAAAGCTTTAACATTCATAGAGATCATATCCAACTTGAATACTTGAAGGGAAAGCTTTAACGTCCATAGAGATCATATCCAACTCGAATAGGATTGTTTTCCATGGAGGATGCTTGTGATTTGTACCAAAAAATTTTCATGATAAAATAAAATTGTTATTTTTACATTAATTAATTACTCTAAAAATCATACTAATAATGATTTTTGATTAGTTGAATTAGTAAAATTTAGCATGAAATTAAACACTTTAACCGGTTTAAAAAGATCATTTCTTTTGTCAAACTTCAAGAAAGAACAATTATATTTTGTGCTGGTTTCATATTTTCCTAGCAATTTCTAACTGATTTTTTACCATCATATAAAATAAGAATTTCTATTTTGTTGTCTATTTGCAGAGCTGCTGCACATGGATCCCAAATCACCAGAGGCTCAAGTTTTTTATCAATTGAAGAATGGCTCCAACAAAAATGGCACAAGTCCTGCACCAAGTCCTTCTGGTAATGAAATTCACATGAAACTTTGTTTTGTAATAAACTAACTTATTGTGGTTTTTCAATAAGAAAGTAATAAGCAAGTGTACTCATTATTATTACTACTGGTCGTAAGTCTCTATATTTGTTTATTTTAAATAAGAAAAAAACTAAATGATGAGAATATTGAGTAATTATACAAAAAGTAATTATAAAAAAGGCATTAAGATAACAATATATTTCAAGGACAAAAATATACATCAAAATATGGAGAGCAGAGTAGTTATCAAAATTGATATTATCTTTATCTATTATATAGATTAGTCTCTATAATTTAATATATTTTTTTCATCATTACAAAAAATATATATATATATATTCTTACAAATTATGTTTTTTTTTATGGTGGCTTTGAATAGTGAAAAAAATGTTATATAATTTGCATCAAAGATGAAAAATAAAACAAACATGATTTGTAAGGATTAAAAGAAAAAACATCTTTTGCAATGATGAAAAAAAAAAGTTACAAGAATTAAAAAAATATTTAAACCTTATAATTACTGTTATTACTCAAACAAGTGTCATTATTATGCACATGCAGTTGGAGCAAGTTCAAGCAACCACACAGCCAGTGCCAGTACCCCACAGAAGAATGATGCATTCAGCAAAGAGAAGACATCGTTTGGGTTAAGCGTTTGGGCCGCTGGGCTGCAGGTTTGGGCTTTTATTGGGCTTGTTTGCTAAATATTTTCACTTGGACGCCAATTTGAATAGGAGTAGTGTCTCTTCCAAATCTTTCTCTCTGTGCCACTGATGTTATTACTCACTCTAAAAATGTTCTCAGTATGGTTTAATTTATTTTTCTCCAAATTATTGTAAAACATGTGAGGAAAAGAATGGAAAATACCAAGTCATCTTTATCTTTATATTAATTGAAATAAAATTTTAGGCGGAAAACTCTTATACAATTGAGTTGAGGACAACTTTTTCACAGTATTTTTCTTGTTTTCACTCAAAAAAGGATAATTTGGTAATTAAATTATTTAGAAAATTAAGGATATTTCTATGACCAAATTCCTAATAGTAATATATTTAGGGTAAATACTTATTCGTCTTACCTGTTAATCTGTCACACAATTTGTTATTTTTTTTTATTTTTTCTTTCTATTTATTGTTTATTTTAATTTTAACATTTAACATTTATTTTGACCTATTATTTTTATTCATGTTCTAATTATTTTATTCATTATTTTTAACTTCAATTCTTATATTATTGTAATTTGCCACGTATTCTAATGTATTTTTTTCCACTTATTTCAACATTATTGATTATTTGAATGCAAATTATAACTTTTGTATCAACCAATAACTCATAAGATTGATAGCGTAATAAAATGTAAGTTTTTATTTTGTTCACATATAGGAAAACAATTTATTTAACAAAAGAATTTATGTTTTTTTCATCCATGCGTTCATTGATCCAAGACAAAAAGTTATGATAAATCTGTCGTTGCTTGAGTTCAACTCCTATAAATAAATAAAAATCGATTTCAAATTATACTAAATTCAAAAAATAAGTGAATTTAAAATATTTAAGAAACATAAAAAAAAAAAAAAGTAAACGTGCTACATATATGCACATATTTATAGCATTAATGGGGCAGTTAAATAGTAGTAAAAAGAATATGATGAGTGTTAGCACACTATTTATATCATTCTCTTTCTAACACTTTTATGTGATTGGTTGAAATGGATTAAAAATTAAGAAAGAATATTTATAAAAATGATATATGAAATTTATCAAAATTAACAATTTTAATTAAATGTCAACCAATTAAAGGAGAGTGTTTAAAAGAGTATTCAGGAACATTTCTCATTAGACAGTTAATGAGTAATTGAGTAAATGATTTAAGATTTTATTATGGATCAATAAGAAATAATAGGGATTTCTAATTCATTAGGTTATTGTTGGGCTATTTTCTACTCGATAAATTTTTGGATACAGAAAAAATTTAACACAAATTATTTTTCAAAGGGTGTATTGAATTAAGATTTTAAAAGATTATTTTAGCATAAAAAAAATCTTGTGGATTTTTAAAATTTTATAGGAATATAAAAAATTTTAAGATTTTTTTAAAAAGACTTTTATGATTAAAATTTTGTAGTTTGGATTTAATGGATTTAAAATATAAAATTTAAAATAACTTCACAGATTTATAAGATTTGAAAGTACTCTATGAATTTCTAAAAAAAAAGAAAAACATTCAAAACTATTGAACACAAACTAATAAGAGTGTGTCTAAAAATATCATTGAACATTAAGTTATCATGAGTTGAACTCTCCCATCTACTAAGAACGACATAATTTCAAATCAAAATTACATTTTGAGATATATTTTTCACAAATTTTCATAAAGTGATAGCGAAAAATAATAACAAAACATTAGTTAAAAATATAAAATGTTTCATTTAACCCACAAAATCAATATTGTCATCAAAATATAAACAAAATAATTTAACAAAAAAGATATTAATTATTTGCTTAACTTGAAAAATATCCAAAATAAACATTATTCCAGTGACATATGAGTAGATTTGGGATTTATTTTATAGCATCTCAAATATTTTTTTTTGTTTTTTCTATTAAGTTGTATATTTTTTCAAAATTGACTACAATAGTTTAGAAAGGTCTTTTAAAATTTTAACTTGATTGTTTACCTTGATTGAGTTAGAACTTCCTCAAAACTCAAATCTACTTCTCTTACAAAGATTTTCATTTCATTAGAAATTTATAAACCTAAAGGGGAATGAGATGGTGAACTACATTGATCCGGTGACGTAGAGTTGTTAGGTGATTCGTAGTGATTTGAAGTATAAACACATCACTATTAGAATCATATGAAAAGTCTCACCTTGAAATAGAAAAACGTGTAAAAAAAAGTCTGTGATGAGACAGAAAAGTCTCTCGAGGTTGGATGAGATTATTTACTAAGTTTGGTATTTATTTGATTAATTAAAAAATCCATAAAATCCAATTAAAAAAATAATCCTTTGAAATCTTTATGATTCTGAATAACAAATGATTATTTTTAAGTTATTCAAAATCTCAATCAAATACCACAAGACTTTATGTCCCTCTAAAAAAAATCTTGATAATCTTAATTGAATACCATCATATTGTTTTTTTTTTATCATTTAACAATTCTGATTGAATATCCAAGACATTTTTACAAAAAAAAAAAAAACAAATCTTTAAAATCCTAGACAATCTTAATCTAATACACCCCTTTGTATAGTTTGAATTTAAAAGTATTTTACACCTATTTCAATATAAATTTGACAGATACAAATAAAATGAAAATAAAAATAAAAATCCTAATTCTTTGACAAAAATAATTTTGTCTGAGCATACTTTTTAATCCAAAAATACAATATATATATATATATATATATATATATATATATATATATATGGAATGTTTTACGAATTTTAAGAAACATTCTGTTAAACATTAGTTTACAAATTCAAAAAGTAGAAGCTTGCTGGAAGAGTGCTATGCGATTACCAAGTTAAATTAAACCTATTTTTGCAATCAGAAAAACAACGTCCAATGAAAAGATTTTAAACAGATGACCAGGATCTCATTCATTGACATTTAAATATCAAGAGACAAGAATCCTTCTACAAATATTTTTAAGAGAATAAAATATATAAAACAATTAAATAAAGTAAAATATTCTAAAAATTATTTTTTTTAATAACTAATTTATAAAAGTCTTATATAGTTTAAAAGAAGATATAATACTTTTTTTTTTTTTACTAATTGACTATTTATAATTTTAATTTTTTTTATAAGAAAAATAAAATAATGTATCAAAACTTACTTGTATCTTACGGTCACTTTCACTTTCAGATCTAGCTACTTGTCTAGCTACTAGTATATATTTCCCATCAAAGTAGAAGTTTTCAAACTTTTATCATGCTTTTCTACTTCTAGAAGCTTCCCTCCATTGTACATCACGATCAGTTCACTTCACTCTATTCATCTCTTAATTTGTTTTTAATTATTGTTAGGATATGAAGAAGTAAAACTTAGCTTAAAGTAGTTTATACTTTATAGGCCATTACTTTTTTTTTTCAATTCCTAGCCTCATAGCTATTAGCTAGGATAACTTTTTCCTAGCATTGTGTCATGATCAACAACTTATTTATATATATAATATTAATAACTTTGACTTTGAATCAAGATTCACAAATTAACTGTTCTCTTAATTTCGCTATCAGTCTTATTTGATGCTAATGTTTGCAGGGAGGGAACTATATTTAGATTTACATTGTAGGGGCCAAGTGTCCATTATAAAATTTTAAAATTATCTAACTAGTATATAAACGTTAAATTTCTTACATAATATTTATAAGGAAAGAATGGTGAGATATGTCAATGTAATACGACCTCTATTTTGTAATTCAATCATAAATTCTATTTATATTATTTATATTGGTGGGTAGGAAGTGAGGCGTATTGACTAACTAGATAAGGTTAATAAGTAGTTAATTTTTACCATTTGTTAACTCACCTAGTTAGTTTATTGTTATCCTTCTAAATCATGTATATATACCAACTTTTCTATAGCTGTAACTAATTTCTTTAGCACTGAAATCAGATTCACATTCTATTGTTCTTTATTGTTTCTTCTCTTTCCCTCTTTTTTCTCTTCTCTAAATTCATCATCACCCATGGAGGCTCAATGTTTCATTATAGTATCAGAGCTCTTCAATTGAAGAGCTCTACTGTGCATCACCCTTCTTTCATCTTCTTTTTGATCTGTGCATTTTCCCCTTTCTTTGCGAGAATCAATTATGAGTGTAGAAATTGACGAAACCCTAAATGTCCATAGTCCATTTTACCTTCATCCAAGCGAGAATCCAACTACTACACTGGTTTCTCTTACTCTCGATCTAACAAATTACAACTCATGGAGCCGTTCAATGATAACGACACTGAGCGTGAAGAACAAGGTTCAGTTTGTAGACGGAACTCTCTCGGAACCCTCAATGTCAAGCTCACTACATCCAATGTGGAAGAGATGCAACAATATGGTAATTTTGTGGCTCGTACACTCAGTTTCAACTTCAATTAGACAGAGCATACTATGGATGGACAACGCAATCAACATATGGAAAGATCTCAAATCGCGATACTCTCAAGGGGATTTGCTTCAAATTTCGAATTTGTAACAAGAAACTTCAGCTATACAGCAAGGTGATGCATTTATCACTGATTATTTTACTAAGCTGAGAATAATATGGGATGAGCTTGAGAGTTATAGACCTAACCCTATATGTACCTGTGTACCTAAATGTTCTTGTGAAGCTTTGTCTAATGCCTTTGATAGAAAGGTACAAGATCAAGTTATGCAATTTTTAAGGGGATTACGTGACCAATATACTCATGTTAGATCTAATATTTTGATGATGGATCCTCTGCCTCAAATTTCAAAGGTTTTCTCTTATGTTGTGCAACAAGAGAGGCAATTTTTAAGTACAAATGTGCTTGGAAATTTACACATTGAACCTAAAGGAACTATGATAAATGCTGCTAGTTCAAGTTTAGGTGGAGGTTATTCTAATTCAAGTGGAATTCATTCTTGTACTTATTGTGGGAAGTCTGGACACACCATTAACATGTGTTACAAAAACACGATTTTCCTCCCTCTAGAAATGGTCGAGGAGGAGGAAGAGGAATACCAAGTTAAGCGAGAGGAATGCCAACTCAAGGAAGAGGCACCAAAATATGCACTTATTGTAGGCGAAATGGTCACACTGTTGATGTTGGTTATCGAAAGCATGGATTCCCTCTTGGACATAGGCTTAACAATGGTCAAGGAGCTGCCATTAACAGCACTATCACAGATATAGAGAACAATGGAACTGAAGCTCATTTGCAATCAATAGAGAACCAGGACATTCGTTTTACTCCACATCAATATCAAGCCTTGCTAGCCTTAATACAACAGCCAAGCACTGGAACCTCAACCACTACTACACATGTCAACCAAATTGGTACTATTTTTTCTAATTTTGTCATCAATAGTAGACTTGTCATAGGCAATATTAGTAAACTTTCTAGTGCTACCTGGATATTAGATTTAGGAGCTTCTAATCATGTCTCATCATCCTTAGCTTTATATTCTTCATACAAGAAAATCACTCCTATTACTGTTAAGCTTCCCACAAGTCAGCAAGTCATAGCCACACATTTAGGAATAGTCAAATTTTTAGAAACCTTTTAACTTAGTGATGTCCTTTACTTGCCCAGTTTCACTCTTAACCTTATTTCAATTTCTAAACTTACTTCTTCATTAGGTTGTAAGCTGACCTTTTCTTCAAATAAATGCTCTATACAGGATGTGAGCATCTTGAAGATGATTGGTACAATTGTAGTTGATGTGGCTAATGGTTTATACAAATTAGCAGGATCTTTTACCAGTGCAATCAACCATAACCAAAATAACCTTACTATTGTAGCCCTTTCCCTTTCATGTAATAAAATGCCAATAGACTTATGGCACTTTCGTTTAGGTCATCCTTCACATGACAGGTTTCATGTCATGAAACAATGTTAAGCTTCAATTTTCAATAATAAATCTTTTGTATGTGATACCTGCCATCATGCTAAGCAAAGAAAATTACCATTTCCTAGTAGCAATTCTCATGCATCTAATCCTTTTCTTTTACTGCATGTTGACATTTGGGGGCCCTGTGCCATTAATTCTATGCATGGACATAAGTATTTTCTTACTATAGTGGATGATAACACTAGTTTTGTTTGGGTTATTCCTATGTGCTCAAAAGCTGAAACACAAAACCATTTAAAAGATTTTGTTACTCTTGTTGAAAAACAATTTGATGCTACTATAAAAACCATTCGTAGTAGAATTTATCATGCACCAATTTTATGCCTCAAAAGGTATCATTCATCAAACCACTTGTGTTGAAACACCTCAACAAAATGGTATTGTTGAACGAAAACACCAACACTTACTAAATATCACTCGTGCATTACTCTTTCAATCTCACTTACCTTCAATTTTTTGGTCTTTTGCTTTAATTCATGTTGCACAACTCATTAATTGTTTACCAACCCCTTTTCTTAAAAATACATCACCATATCAACAGCTTTACCATAAACCATATGACATTTCCCTTTTAAAAATATTTGGTTGCTTGTGCTACATTAGCACCCTCACTGCCAATAGAAAGAAACTTGATTCGCATGCCTTTACTTGTGTTTTTCTTGGTCTCCAACCCAACACCAAGGGCTATATCACCCTTAACCTACAAACCCGTGCCATAACTACATCTCGAAATGTCATATTTTATGAAGATTGTTTCCCCTTTCTAGATCTTCAACCTTCTTCCCTTACATCTTTTTCCTACCCTTTTACAGTTACCCATACACATACATATACTAATGAAACTCACAACACTCACCCTAATCTGTCTCCTAACAGTAACCCCTCAATTGATTCACCCTCACTAATTTCCCAACCTTCCCCTACTCCACCCAATATCACTCTCCGTCGATCTGATCGCGCAAAACAAAGACCTACTCATTACAATGATTTTTAGACTTCATTCACATCAACTACTACTATCACCTCTTCATCCTCAGGTATCATACAATTTGTTCCATTATCAAGTATCACACATTCTCTCTATCCTTTATCTAGTGTCCTTTCTTATCATAAATTGTCACCCCATTATCGTAGTTTTGTTTTGTCCATAAATGCTATTTCTGAACCCAAGTCCTACACTGAGACTTCTAAGCATGACTATTGGCTTAATGCCATGCAAGAAGAAATATTTGCTCTGGAGAAAAATAACACTTGGGTCCTCACAGATTTACCTTTACATAAATCTGCAATAGGGTGTCGTTGGGTGTATAAAGTCAAATATCGTGTAGATGGTTCTATAGAAAGATATAAGGCTCAGTTGGTAGCCAAAGGGTACACACAACTGGAAGGTCTTGATTTTTTAGACACTTTCTCTCCAGTAGCTAAATAACCTCTGTTAGATTGTTACTAGCCCTTGCTACCATGAACAATTGGCACCTTAAGCAACTCGATGTCAATACTGCGTTTTTACATGGAGAACTTCATGAAGAGGTCTATATGCAACTCCCTCCTGGTCTCAGTTCATGTTCTCCAGGCAAAGTCTACCGGTTACAATGGTCCCTTTATGGACTTAAACAGGTCAGTCGTCAATGGTTTGAATGTCTCTCTTCATTCTTATCCTCTCATGGTTATACACAATCAAATTCTGATCATTCTCTTTTTTTGAAGAAAAATGGCATTTCATTCACTACATTATTGGTATATGTTGATGATGTTGTTCTCATTGGAAATGACTCCTTAGAAATTCACTCTATCACTCAACACCTGGATACTATTTTCAAAATTAAAGACCTAGGTGATCTGAAATTTTTTATGGGCTTTGAAGTTGCTCGTAGCAAATCAAGCATTAATATTTCTCAGTGTAAATATGCTCTCGATATCCTCTCTGATTCTAGATTATTAGCTTCTAAACCAGTCAGCACACTTGTCGATTATGGCACCAAATTACACAGTGAATCTAGCTCCCTATTATCCAACTCTGATGCCCCATCTTTTGGTCGATTAATTGGTCGACTTATTTATCTTACAAACACCCGTCCAAACATCACCTATGTCGTTCAACACCTCAGTCAATTCGTTTCTCATCCTACAACAACTCATCAACAAGCTGCCTTTAGAATTCTTTGTTACATTAAGGGGGCACCTAGATTGGGTCTCTTTTTTCCTACTTCAAATATTGCTCAACTGAAAGCTTTCAGTGACTTTGACTAGGTAGGGTGCATAGACACTCATCGCTCAACCATGGGTTTTTCTGTTTATCTTAGATCTTCCTTAATTTCTTAGAAATCCAAGAAACAAGCCACGGTATCTCGCAGTTCATCTGAAGCCAAGTATCGTGCACTCGCAAGTACCACAATGGCTCACTTTTCTCCTTGAAGACTTTGGCATTTCTTTTATCCATCCTGCACTTTTATATTGTGACAGCAAATCTGCTCTTCACATAGCAGCCAATCCAATTTTCCACGAAAGAACCAAGCATATTGAAATAGATTGTCATATAGTTCGCACTAAGCTCAGCTCTGGTCTTCTGAAACTACTACCCATCAGATCTTCCCTCCAAATTGCTGATATCTTTACCAAGGCCCTTGCTCTTGTTTTTCAGTTTATGCATTCCAAGTTGGGAATGTTTGACATCCATTCCTCAGCTTGAGGGGGCATATTGACTAACTAGATAGGTTAATAAGTAGTTAATTTTTTCTGTTTGTTAACTCACCTAATTAGTTTACTGTTACCCTTCTAAATCATGTATATATACCAACTTTTCTATAGCTGTAACTAATTTCTTCAGCACTGAAATCAGATTCACATTTTATTGTTCTCTATTATTTCTTCTCTTTCCCTCTTTTTCTCTTCTCTAAATTCATCATCACCCATGGAGGCTCAATGTTTCATTAAGGTGTCTCTTTATATTATTAAATAGTAGATAATGATAAAAAAAAATTAATTATTAATATTTATATTATTTAAGGGTATAATAGATATATAAAAGTGGAGTTCAAAAGCATTTAATTTTGATACTATCCCCTTCATTATTGTTTTATATTATATAAGTCAATTAACTTTTATAAAATTATTTTAAAAGTCATTCAAACAATGAGTTGTAATTTTTTCTATCAATAGTGAGTTGTGATTTAAAATTATTTTACATTGTTGATGCATTAAACTCTATTTATAATTTTATTTTCAAACTAATACAAGAACATATAATAGAGAACAATGAAAAATTAATAAAACTAGTGTCTATGTTAATCATGTTTTTATTTATGAAAAACCTATTAATTATATTCTAAAAAATAACTAAATTAAAATAAATTATATTACTGAAACAATGATAAAAAAAAAAAAAAAAAACACAAAGATGACACTAAAAAAAAAATATAAGAAGAATACTAACAGGTTGAGAAAATATTTGTTGTGTATCAAAATTTCAGCTATCAATTTCTAATATAGCATTCATAAGAAATAGTTCGTCCGAAGACAAGCTAAAATAAATAATAATTGAATAATTTATCTAAAAAGAGAAAAAAGATAATTAAGGAAATCAAATATTTGTCAAAAATATATAATTTTTTTAATGACACTTATATATCATTATTTCCTTTATATATATATATATATATATATATATATATATATATATATTAAAAATTAGTTAGTTTTTAAATTATAAGCACTTCATTTAGTTGCACAGAGATTTCAAAAACTTTCAATTAATGGACTCATTATTATCCCAGTTTGCACTATCATTATCAGAGGGTCGAATATACATTATCAATTATGTTTGGCAGCAGCATATCCGTCAACAAATTATGAATTTAATTTGCAAAATCAATATTCACTTTTGCAAGAATTTCGAACACAAGCCACAACAGTAAATAAATAAATAATCCGTCCCTGAAATGATTGTCTTTTGTTGTTTTCATGTCATGTTGTTCACTTTCATCATCGTCAAGTTATGAATAATGTATTTTAATATGGGGTAAAATATGTTTTTTTTTTTTTTATATTTAACATTTTTATTTAACATTTTTAATGTTTTATTTATTTGATTGGTATTGATTTATAAAGTATTTTTTTATTTTCTGTTTTCTTTCTTCTTTAGTCAATTTTATTAATGTGTCTGTTTTGCACCTCAATAGCTTATTAGATGGTAACATATGTCATGTTGTTCACGTGATTTTTTTTTAAAATTAATTTTTTTTAAATAAAACACATGTCACTTAATTAATGAGATACATAATATCTATTAAAGTCAGATCATTCATTGACGAAGGAACCAACAAACAAACGAAAAAATACTTTAGTATCAAGGCCTGTAAAATAAAACATTAGAAAATGAAAAATATTCAATACTTATTTTTGTCATGAAAATGATGGTTAAGTCTCTTTCTTTTCCCAGCTTTCACAACTTTAATCCTTAAAAGTTAAGACTACATTAATTCTACGTGACACGAAAGAATAATATTGTTGTATGAGTCTATTTGCATATAAGGGTAGAAGTACTTCTGATAATTTTTCTACTAAAAAATACTATATATTTTTAGTAGAAAAACTCTTGGGAAAGTAATTCCAATTTATATTCAAAGAGATTCTATGTAATTTAAAAAAAAAAAAAAACACTTTTGCTATTATTCACCAATGTTTTTTAAATTAGATTTTGGTAAATCAACTGGTACATTTTTTTAATTTACCTAATTAATATATACGAGGAGAGATCAAGTTATACTCCATCTTATTCATTTATTTTCTTTAGATCTAATGGTGATTATGAATCATTAATCTTAACCATTAGATCTTAAAAAATGAATTATCAAGATGAAGTTTAAGTGTGTAACTCTTTTAGAGTTATTTTCATTGTAATTTAATCCCTCTTAAGAGTTATTCATGTATTTTGACATATAAGAAAAAATGGTTTTAACAACCAATTAATCTATCTTTAATTTTCTTATATTAGTCTCTAAATCCATCAAAGACTAATTTAAAAACTAATTTCATAAGTAGTTAAAATGTTGGTGGCTAATTTTTTAAACTAATTTAGATACTATTTCGAAAACCAATTAAGTGATAATTTTTATAAAATCCACTTTAGTAACTAATTTAATGACATTAGAAATTAGAAACTAATTTAGAGACTAACTATTTTCTAATCTAAAATGATCTCTAAATTAATTATTGTTGTAATTGAAAATTTTAGTTTCTAAATCAATTAATATTTAATAAATTTCTTATAGTCACAGAAGAAATATATAAATATATTGAATTGAAATTGTATTTTCTGATTTATTTTAGCAAGTGGCAAAATCTTTTCACAACAATAGTGATCAATTGATAAAGTTATGAAAAACTAAGAATCATCGTTGAGAGAAAATCTATTAATATAGAATCTAATGAGCCTCCATTTGTCTATATCACCAACCAAGAGGGGGTACTAACTTGATCTAGAACCATTGATTATGGTGACTGTTACCGCAGGATGGTGACAAATAAGAAGTTGAAAGAAATCCTTAAGTTCAAAGACATTATTTCAAAATATTATGAGTTATAAGATTTACTTACTTAATAGTAGAAACCTAAAAGGGAGATTAGAGAGAAAGAGATTGTGAATTCAAATTCATAATCACTAAGACACCGATATAAACTAGGTTTAATTGCATTTTTATTATCCCAATTTTATTTTTTTTGCAATTTTGGTCCCAATTATTTTTATTACTTTTGGTCTCATAAAATTAATTCTTTTTAATAATTTTGATAATTCTATTAACAAAATAATATAAAAGTGTTTTGAAATTAAGTTAAAAACTAACTCAACACTATTTTTAACATGTCTTATTTTGAAATTACATTTCATAATCATAAATCGAAAACGAATAACTATCTTGAACAGATCTTAATTAATATACCGTTGTCACCACCACCACCACACTTAACACATTAAGAAACACATATTAACATAGTTAACGTCTAAAACTAACCATCAACACAAAAAAAAATTAATAAAGATATCAAAATCGCTAAAAAAATTAATTTTGGGACAAAAATGATAACAAAAAATTGAGGACCAAAATTGTAAAAAATAAAATTTTGGAACAAAAAATTACCATTAACCCTATAAACTAACAATTACCACTGGCCGGTAAAATAATTATTTAAAAATACTGTCTAGATCTTTAAGAAGTTTTTTTTTTTAGGTAGAATGGTTGTTACTAAGTCCAAATTGGGAGGTGAAAAACTGTGTACGGAGAAGAAAAGAAGGGAGTTACTAAAAATGGATAAAGACATGGGCAGATAAGGATTGATTTTAGGTGCAACAACGATCAAGTTAGGATTTGACAATTCAATTAGACTATGATGTCCTTCAATGCACAAAGACAAAAAAGGAAGGGTACATAAATGAGAACACCTCCACTTGAAGCTCTTACTAAGTTTGAACAAGAAGGAAGATGATAAGATTGCTCAAGAATAGGGACCCTACTGAAGAACATAGGAACAAACTAAATCTCCACTTTGATGCTAATCTCATTGCAAATGAACATCCCAAGTTGATAAAAAAAAAAAAAACAAAGAAAAGAAAAAAGAACGGTTCCTAAAAGACTTCCTAGGTTGATAGGACAGTCTAGATTACTACCTTTACCCCCATTAAATAATTGAATCAAAATTTTCAGAAAAAGGCTCCTGTTTGTTATCTAAAATTCAATTTTTAATTATTGATATTTTTTTTCATGTTTAATTAACTTTGATCAAAGATACCAATATTCTTTTCCAAGCCACTTCCGACTCAACCGCAAATACTTTTATATAGTGGCATTTTCAAGCTAATCATTCAAGTATTCTTTTAGTCAAAGATTTTTCAGGCTTTTACAAATCTCATCAAATGGTTCTCTTTTATAGCGTTTAGAAAGATCAAAATCTTATTTTCAATTTGAATATAAGATTGGATAAAAGATATGTAGAAAAATATGAGATGAGAGGATTTAATAAGGATAAGATATGATATCTTTAAAAGTGGTTGTTAGATTGGATATAGTAGTAATCGATTATCCCATACAAGATGATTCTGAGTTATTATTATTAATTGTAATCGATTGCATCAGCTTGTAATGTTGGTTATTTTGATTCACCAAATAAAATAACCAAATGAACATAGAATATCACATTACGTCTGTTTATTAGAGAAGGGGTTTTAGGAATACCTGATTCCATAAAATAATTCTAATTGAGACGTAGTAGAAGCTTTATTGATCAAGGACTATTGGTTCAATGATTTTCCTCAACCAAATCTCCTTGCTCCTTATGGGACATTCATTTTCTCTTCAAATGGGGAGAGAAGAAAACCGTTTCTGATTTGGTATATTGGAGACCATAATCGTGTTTTATGTTTTTAATCCATTAGAGTTCTCATTATGCCCCAATGAGTAAAACTAGTAATCCACTTATTAATTCGATATTATTGTCTGTTGGCAATCTAGGGTCTCTTTAAATTAGATCACTTAAATTAAGCCTCTCTAAATGTAAATAACTAATATAAATGTTATAAATTAATATTTAGTCCATATTAATAAATTAGGAATAAATAAATTCCTAACAATCTCCCATAACCTTAGACATTTATACTACAAAGTTCTTTTGATGCGTAACTGTACATTATTCACTTTTAAATTCTGATTTAACAATCTGGTCCATCTCCTATAACAACAAGGAACTACTGCGATTTTCGTCACAAACTCAATGTGACTAAGCCACAATAATTACCATTGTTACTAATACTTGATGACATAGATCAAATATGGATAAGTGGTATGAAAATAACATGTCATGTGATCTAAATCATGTTTATTTTTAATTAGTTCAAACTTTATTCTTTATAGAGATCAATCTAAATGTAACAAAAAAATTGCATATAAAACATAACACGAGTTCATAATAACATGATGAACATCAACTTTATTTATGCAGAAAATCCAAACAACAAAAATGTTTGAAAACCATAAGATATAGAACATAAGCAAGACTCCTATTAAACTAAGGTACTATCAAGAATTACACCCATATGAGTAATATGCTCATGAAAAACTTTAGGTACCAAACCTTTAGTAAGTGAATCAGCTAGCATGAAATGAGTCCCTATATGTTCTATACAAATCTGTTTATTCTGAACTCTTTCCTTAACAAACAGAAACTTGATGTCAATGAATTTTGATTTGGTTGCACTCCTACTACTGTTGGAGTAATGAACTACTGAGTTATTGTCACAGTAAATTTTCAATAGTCTTTTAATGTGATCGACCACTCGTAGACTAGTGACAAAGTTTCGCAGTCATATTCCATGATTGGATGCCTCAAAACAAACAACAAACTTTGCAGCCATGGTCGAAGGAGTTATCAAAGTCTGTTTAACAGACTTCCAAGAGATAGCTCCTCCACCCAACATAAATATGTATCCACATGTGGAGCGTTTGCTATCTTGACATCCAGCAAAATCAAAGTTTAAGTACCTAATGATCTTTAGATGATCAAACTTTTGATAGGTAAGCATGTAACCTTTTGTTCTCTTTAAGTAACACATCATGCATTTTGCTGTTTTCCAGTGTTGTATTCTAAGATTACTCAAGTATCTACCCAAGACTCTCACGACAAATGTTATGTCGAGACGAGTACAAACTTAAGTGTACATCAGACTTCTCACAATTGATGAGTAGAGAATCTTTTGTATCTCAATTCTTTCAAGGTCATTACTAGGGCATTGTTTGAGACTGAATTTGTCTCCTTTAGCTATAGGGGTATCTCTTGGATTACTATCTTTCATGCTAAATCTTTCTAGAACCTTATCGATGTAACTCTATTATGACAGCCTTAGGATACCTTGAGAGCAATCTCTTAGTATCTTGATGCCTAACACAAAAAAGGCTTCCCTAAGATTTTCATTTCGAAATTTTTTGTTAGAAATCTCTTGGTCTCATGTAAGAAACCTATATCGCTGCTAGCAAACAGTATATCATCAACATCTAATACCAAGAATATGTATTTACTCCCACTGAACTTATGATACATACAATCATCAACCACATTCACCTCAAAACCATATGAGGTAATGACTTGATAGAACTTGTAATACCATTGACGAGAAGCCTGTTTGAGACCATAGATGGATTTCCTTAGTTTGCACACCATAGACTTTTGGTCACCTGACACAAAGTTTTCTAGTTGCACCATATAAATTATTTCTTTAATGTTACCATTTAGAAACACAGTCTTAACATCCATCTAATGTAGTTTTAGATCAAAATGAGCTACTAGTACCATTATTATCCTAAAAGAATCCTTTGAAGATACCGGAGAAAAGGTTTCTTTATAGTCAATGCCTTCCTTTTGAGTAAAGCCTTTAGCGACTAGACGAGCCTTATATCTCTCAATATTACCCTTTGAATCCTTCTTGGTTTTAACTATCCATTTACAACCAATAGGTTTCATACCTTTAGGTAATTCGACGAGATTCCAAACGTCATTGTCTTGCATAGACTTCATCTCATCCTTCATGGCATCAATCCATTTTTGAGAGTTAGAACTATGTACAACTTGATAGAAGTTGATTGGATCATCCTCTATTAAATCAACACCATCCTCCTGTTCTTGAAGAAAGATAATATAATCATCTGGGATTGCACTTCTCCTCTCTCTAATGGAACTTCTTAATGACACTTCTTGAGGTTGTTGAGGTTGCTCTATAGGTACTGGATAAAGAACCTCATTGTTGTCTTGTTCTAGAACAATGTTATCAACAACAATTTGAACATTGTCTTCTATTACTGGAGTGGTGTCTTGAGCAGTAATAGATATAAGGACTTGATCATTGTCAACGACAAGTTCTTCCTCAAAGAAAACATTCTTTATGTTCCCTTCCTTCCCAAACTCAACTTCCTCAAGAAATCTTGCATTTCCCGTTTCGAAAAATAATCTTGAAGTGGGATTGTAAAACTTATAACCTCGAGAGCATTTAGCATAGCCAACAAAATAGCAGCTAATCGTTCTAACATCCAGCTTTCTTTCATGTGGCTTATAAGGTCGTGCCTCAGTTGGACAACCCCAAATGTGCAAGTGCCTAATGCTTGGCTTTTTGTCAGTCCAAAGTTCATAAAGGGTTTTATTAACTGCTTTACTTGACACCTTATTAAGGATGCAAACTGTGGTCTTTAAGGCTTCTCCCCAAAGTGACTCTGGCAAAGATCTTGATATGACTCTGGCAAACATTTGTACCCCTCCTACCAAGAAAAGTTTGTGTCTCCCAACCTTCTCAATAGTGAAAATAGAGACGATAGTGGAAACAGCATTGCAAGCCCCAATGATGAGGGCAGATATGAGAGAAGCAATAGCACCAAAGCCAATGGTTTTAAACAAAACAAGGGCATAAAACGTGATAACATTCATGCCAGTGAGTTGTTGGAAGAAGGGAATGCTTATGGCAATTGTAAGTTGGGGCCTATATTGCCTTTTGAACATAGAGACCCAAGGGTGTTTTACAGCCTTGGAGGAATTGCTGGCCACCACAAGATCCTTAAACTCCTCATCGACATCGTTGATTCCATGAATTTTCTTTAGCTCATGCTTGGCCTAATCAACGAGACCTCGTTCAACCAAGGAGCTTGGTAAGTTGGGAAGAAATATTGCGCCTAGGATGATCATCACTGCAAGGGCTGCAACATAACCCAAGCTATAGCTCCACGCATCATCACCATTCATGGTTGTGGTGAAAAGGTAGTTTAGGAGATTCGCCACAAAGATGCCAATTGGAACATCATGTTTAGAGATCCTCTATAATTGTAGGGAGCAACCTCAGACATGTAGATTGGCACAAACTGCATAACATAACATCAATTGAATTAAAAATCACAAAGTAAGTATGAAAAATTAACTAATTAGAATTGAATTAGCTTACCTAGTTGGCACATCCAATTCCAAAGTCGAGTAGATGATGGCGAGTGAAATGACAATCAATCTTAATATGCTTTGTGCGCTCATGAAAGACCGAGTTGTATGCGATTTGAATGGCACTCTTGTTGTCACAAAACATAAAAGTAGGTCCAAAGAGAGAAACACCCATATCAAAAAGTAGCCAGCGTAACCAAACTATCTCTATAGTGGTAGAAGCCATAGCATGATACTCAACTTCTGTAGAAGAACGAGAGACAATGTCTTATTTCTTACTCTTCCAAGAGATAAGTGAGTCTCCTAGGAAGATGAAAAAACCTGTGGTAAACTTACGGTCAGTGGGATCACCAACCCAATTGGCATCAGAGTAAGCACACAGCTCCAAGGAAAAGGATGAAGGAAATAGAAGACTCTGAAATTGAGTGTCACAAATATACCTGAGAATGCGAAGAACAGCTCCCCAATGTACTGCAGTTGGAGAAACAACAAATTGACTAACAACATGCACAACATAAGCAATATCAAGTCTAGTGATAATGATATATACCAAGTTTCCAACTAACACACGATATGGTTCAACTTCAACTTTTGTACTTATTCTTTACACTTCAACTTAGTATGGCCAAATTCACATTGGTGAATCGATGCAACTACACGATTTGGCCAGTTATAGTTAGCAATGCGAATGTCACTCACTTAAAAAGTGGCTTCATGTTTAAAGGAGGAGAGTCTTACGCCATCTCCATACCAGCCAAGTGGAGAGGTTATTGATGGGGTTGTACCTTCTGCAAAACTAACTTAGACACAAAAGAAAATCTTATGTCATAGGTGATTGCAGCTCTAGCAAGGTGGAATGCAACAAAAAGGGCATGTGGCCAATGGTGAGGAAGGAATTGCTTTAGTTAGTCCCAATGGCATTATGACAATCCCAATTCAAGTTTTGAGGGTAGCTACAAATGATTTTAGTGAACTATACCTACTTGGAAATGGTGGTTTTGGCATTGGTTATAGAGGAGAGTCTCTTGATGGAACAATGGTTGCAGTTTAAAAGATGTTGGATGAGAGGAGAATAAATGAATTTACAGTTGAGATTAGAGTGCTTAGCAACAGTGTTATCAGACTCGAACCGATTACCGACTCGATCGAGGTATTGAGTCATTGGGTCAAGGGTCAACCCAATAAATCACTTGTTAACTCGCATGACTCAGTCTAATTATATAATAAATTTAAATAATATTCATAATTAACCTATACTATATATGTTAACATTATTACCTAAATAAAAAACAATGCAATATTATTATAATTATATTAATATAGTAATAGTTATATTCACACTAGTGTCTATGATAATATGATAATGTTATTGTAATTATAGTCATACATTTTAATTAATTAATTGTTAGTGTACATTGTACATAGAGTTGGGAACATGCACAGCGTAGTTCAACCAACGGACAGAGGATTGAGCAGTGTACCATTGTGTTGTGCTGATTTCATTTCCAAGATTTCAAAAGCCAATTAAAATTTAAAAATGGAATTCAAACAATTCGATTGGTTCTCTTCCCTTTATGTTTCAAACTTCAAAAGCTTCTCTTTTTGTTATTTTCTCTGTCGCAAATGTTTCTCTCTACTCCCATTTCATATTGTTGCCAAACATTAACAATAGTCATTGTTTATTACGCATCTCTTCTCCCTTATCTCATTTCACATTGTTGTCTTGTTAGACATCAACCATGGTGCCACTATCTTCATCTATACCCATACCATAACCCATCATTGCTACATCCTTGAGCGGATCTCTAAGGTATATAAAGAATAAAAAACTATGTGCAACCCAACTGATTTATTGCAAGTCGTGAGTCATTGGTTTTTGAGAAAAATCGTTTGAGTCATACTGATTCACATGCAAATCCGATCTGGTAAGCAACTCAAACCGTCCATATAATCGATTTTCAGGTCAAGTGGGTCAAACCACTAGGTCAAGCTGAGTCTTATAACACTACTTAGCAAGCTTCGACACCAAAATATGGTTAACCTCTTGGGATTTTGGTCAGATGAGAGTGAGAAACTATTGGTATACAATTCTATGCCTCAAGGGCCCTACATAAATATTTGGTTAATTGGAAATGTGAAGAGGTGGAACCCTTGCAATGAAAGACAAGAGTTGTTAATGCCTTGGATGGTTCTAGAGAGGTTGAATACTATCATGGTTTGATAGGAAAACTTTTGTGCATAAAGATCTTAAAATATCAAACATTTTGTTAGAAGAAAACATGTGTGCAAAAGTATTAGATTTTGGGTTAGTTTGACTTGTTCCTGAAAGAGAACACTCATGTGAAAATGAAAACATTTTTAAAACCTTTGACATAGAGCCACAAAGTATACATTCACTCGTTGCTTTACGACAAAGATTGATGTATATAGTTTTGGATGCATTCTCATTGAAATGATAATTGGAAGGAAATTAGTTGATGAGAAAAAATCATATGAGAAATACTACCATATTTCGTGGTTTGGTACGAAGCTACAAAAAGGGACAATGTTCATATAATTTCAAGATATAATTTTGAGACATCATTGACTCAATCATTGTTGGTGATGAAGAAAATATACATCATCAACATTGTTGTAGAGCTATTGTTGAATTATGTATAGAGGACCTCAATTAACTTTCTAATATGTGTCGATTAGTGAATATGTTATCACGTCTTGTTGAGAAGTACAAGCTTTCAAAAAAGTATATTGGTGAGATATATGAAGTTGGCGGTGATAATGGAGTTGACAATCATACATCATCGTCAACAAATGCACTCCCATTGTGTCACTATGTTAAAGGAAAAGGTATGTGTGCGCGTGCGCGTGTGCATGTGTTTGCATGTGTGATGCATACCAAAGTATTTTTTAAATGTACTAGTGTATATGTAAATACTATTGAAATATGGTATTATTAAACATACTTCATCCTTATATTTTTTGAATTATATAAGTGGCATCCTCATTTATTTAAATTAACAAAATCAATCTTTCTTATAAAAACAAAAAAACAAAATCAGTCTTTACTTTATTTATCTATGTTTTTAACTTCTCTCTCATTACAGCACCTTGGTTTAAGATAGCTCCTACTGTCAACAACCAAATTTAAAAACTTCTAATCACCTTTTGCACACAAGTTTCCAAAGGAGATTAGAAGTTTTTCAATTAGAAGTTTTTCAATTTTGTTTTATTCAAAAACCAAATGTTGCACTTTATTCATGACTCTTTAAAAATAAAGTGATTCTTTCTTCCTTTTTTTATTTTTAAGTATTGCAAAAATATACATTACCTTGGTACGAGAGGAACTTACAAGTTTTTCGAACGGATTGGCTTGGCCTCTTTTATGTTCAACCCATATTGGGTCAACCCGTTTAAATCAGACTAGTCCATTTTAACAACTCTATCCATTTGTCTCTTTTTGAGAATGATTTATAGCCAAAAGAATCAAACTATTCTTGCATATGACACATAAAGCCTAACCAAACTCGAACACACCAAATCAATAAGTAAAAAAATTAAAGGAGAGACTAAGGTTATGTTTGACAAAACTAACTAAAAAGTTAACTAGAAACTAAAAAAAGCTAGTTAGTAGCTAAAAGATGAAAATATTTATGTAAGTTTGTCATATTTATGTAAAACTCCTCAAAACAAATAAGAGGAATAATAGTATCCCATCAAATAGTATTTGCACTTAGAGGACCAAAACTCCAAAAATGCATTTAAGCATTTTTGTCAAGTATTTGCATAAGAAATAATAAAGTAATTATTTATTATTAAAATAATTTTTTAATTGAAAAATAAAAAAATAAAATGATACTTATATAATTTTAAAAAATTGTGTAGGGTAAATAACCTTCGTTTGAACTCCAATTAGAGTTGACTTTAACAAATCCCATATATAGGGGTTATGTCTTGAGGGGCAATGGCCTATTTTTTAATATATTTTACTTTCTATTTTAGAATTAAATAATAATATTTAAGTATTATCTAAAGGGGTTTGCTAATACGTACACACTCATTTTTTAGTATGAGCAGATTAGTAATGTGCACCAAAACTTTTGGACAAAAAAGTCATCAATCTTTTATTTTATTATTTTAATAAAATTCAAACCTAGACTATCTCAAGAGAAACTAAGGGCATCCCAATGATATTGGCAACCCCACAATATAAATAGATAAAAGAAATGACAATTATTGTTAGGGGACTAGGCCAAAACCCTATCAAGTTTAACAACCAAAAGTTTGGAAGCCCATAAAAATCACGGGAAAAATTAGCTGAAAGAAAACTAATGAGTTATCCCACCAAACAAAATCAGTTCTAGAATCTACTCCAAAGTTAGCAATTGTGTCAGCACATTGATTGCCTTCTCGAAAGATATGAGTGATGACTATATGCATTCTACTAGAGTTGAATCTCATACGATTACATCATCCTCTAAGACACCAAGGAATAAGTTCCGGTTTAAAAAAGGCATTTACCAGCAATTGAGAGTCGCATTCAATCCAAAGATTAGACCAACTACGAGCATAGGCTTGTTCAATCGCACAAACTTAATACTCACATTGCGAAAGCGAAGGTGATTTCCGGCATGCCATATAGCCCAAAATGAATGGAGAATTGCAGATTGGAGAAAATCCCAAAGCTGACCTTTGTGACAGGACTAAAGCACATTCAGGATCGAAAGCGAGGAGCTAAGATCAAGTTGTAATGACAATCTTTTATTTAAATCAACACAAATTAAAAGGATATTTGTGTAATTTACTAGAAAAATTAAACAGTAGCATTAAATATTTTAAAATTCAAATTCAAATTTATGATAAAAAAAATATCTAAAAAAGATTCACCAAACAAAAATCAAATCTGCAAAATCACCACCATCATTGGTACCGCCAAGACCGTTGCTACCGCTGCCAAGATCACCATTGTAGCCACCGCCTTAACCACTATCGCCACCACCACCATGATCGTCACCGCCTCTCCTGTCATGACTGTCGTTGCAATCGCCACTATCGCTGTAACGACCCAACTTCGTTACTTAAATATTATACTAAATTTTTTTTTTTTAAATAATATACAAGCCTTCACATAATATACATTATCATAACATAAAGGTCTTAAGAGTGACTTTACAAAACTTAGGTACATAAGTTCATACAATACCAAAATAGTCCCTACTAGAGGGCATCCCCAACGACATCAGTAATTACACACACGTCTTAAGCTAGTCCCTACTATACACATATACATAAGAGCACAACAAAAATGGGATCTTGTCCCCGCACGTATCATCTAAATCCACTTCACTCGGGAGATGCCTGAGATCTTACAACTACATCACTGTCTACTCCCATGTCAACCACACGATCATCGCAGTCAAACAACACAAATACAAACACAAAGCGCAAGGGTAAGCTTATTTATATAAAATAAACATAATTATATGAAGATTTAAACTAAAGATAGATTTAGTTTAACAAATAATTGAATAAATTAATGATCATAAGTCATGTAACTTTATTAAACAAAACCGTCTAAACTCACAGTTTCATTTTCAATTCACATTTAAATCTCAATTCACATTTCAATCTCAATTTGTAATTATATCATGTATGCCATGCTGACTCAACTCCAAGGAGATTTCTACAACTTTTGGACGGTCCCCAGAGGCCCCATCCCTTACCATGGTCTCACTCTCTGACCATTCAAGGAGTCCCTTGAGCTACCTTGTGGAGGATTTGTAGTTTTATCGAATATAGACAAGTGTTGGAATCGGCTTACCTCTATAAGGTTTGCATGACCATACGTCTATAGGGATTCGCCCACTTGTTTATTCTATAGGCCCATTCCCGTTAGCCACCACGAAAACCCCCAGCACTAGGTTGAGAGCCCACCTAGCACTCTCAACTTACGTGCCTACCCAAACGCACTGCCATCTAGGCATGATGCATACATGTGTATGCATAACCAACTACATAATACACTTTAGGTATGCAAACATTTATAAACTTTACTACCACAAGTCCCCCATGTTATAAATTCATCATTCATATACCTTCACACATAAAGAACCCATCTAGCAATTCTGTGAGCATGGTGAGACATTCAACACCATGAATTCTCATAATAATTACACCAACGATCCTCATGAACAATGAATTTCATAACATTAATAGAAAATTATACTTCTCCATTATAATACATAAAACAATTATATATATATATGTACTTGGGATTGATTATAAAACCCTTGAGAAAACATTTAGGATAAAATAAAACATTTTGAATTCATTTAGCCTAAGCTAGAAATTTAGCCTCAGCCAAAAATATAACTTAAGCTAGAAATCGTGGCTCCAACTAAATTTATACAGATCGAATTATTATCGAAATTCAACTCAGCTAAAAAATTTAACTTCAGCCAAATATTTAGCTCAAGCTAAACTTTTTAGCTTAGCTAAAACAACAGATCCTGCATTACGAGTTTTTCACAAAAAATTGAGTTTTAAGCCTATTAATGACTACCCAAATATCCAATTTCACAATAAACATGTCAATAATCAACTCTTAAGTTTCTAAACCCTAAACCCTAACAAAAGAACCTAAGATTTAAACCAAACAACTCAAAATCATCTTGAAACAAAGAAAAGGGGTAAGCTTCCCTTACCTTAGGAAGTGATTCAAAATCTTGAAGAAGAAGCTATGGAGGAAACTTGATGATCCAAGAATGACCTTACTCAATCTCTGGTATGAAACCAACTAGAGGGAACCTAGATCAACACCAAAACAAGCTTTCATCAAGATTTCATCTAACCCTCAAAATCTTAAACAATACTCATTGGAAAGCTTATTGATGGGAGATGAGGAAGGAACAAACAAATCAAGAAGAAGAAAGATACGAGCTTACCAACTCCACAACAATTTACAAAGTTTCAAAGAAGGATGCTCAAGTTGCCGATAATGATAAAGTTTCAATTTTTTGCCATGAGAGAAGGAAACAAATAAGAAAGAAGGAAACTGAAGGAGATAAGGGGAAGGAAGAAGTTTCCTATGTATAAGTTTGAGAAAGATTTAGGCTTTTGCTCTTTGCACTCCCTTCAACCTCTAACTACACACCCTTCATATTCTACAATTAATCTAAAATACAAGGCTCTAAAAACATAGCCCAAAATAGTCTAAGCCCGCTAAAACATATATACCAAAAACATAGAACTAACTAAGCATCTAACAAAACACCTAACCACTCATAAATAAATCACTTCATTTTATTTATTAGATCATTAAATAACAATTTAAATTTACTTTCTGTTACATTTTAAATCAATCACTTGCTCACGAAATTAAAAAAAGCTAACGTTACAATTGCCGTCGTCAACGATGGTGGTGGCGATTACGATGACGATCATGATAGGAGAGGTGATCAACGATGGTGGTGGTTACGACGACGGTCATGATAGGAGAGGTGGTGACAATGATGACGATGCTGCTGATAACAGTGGTGATGGCGGGAATAATAGACAAGGTGGTGGCTGCAACGGTGGTCAAGCCAGGTCTTTGGCAGTGGCAATGGCAGCCACAGTGATGGTAATGATTTTGTAGATTTAATTTTTAATTGGTAAATCTTTTAGAAATATTTTTATTATCTTAAATTTGAATTTGAATTTTATCCTTTTAATTTGTGTTGATTTAAATGAAAAATTAATGATTTTGTTGTCCAAAAATTTTGGTGCATATTGTTAATGTGTTTATACTAAAAAAAAATGCCTATTAGCAATCCCCTTATGTGAATATCTATCTTTGATTCTTAATCATGGATAAAACATTTTGTTACTTTATTACAATGGTACCCCTACTTTTGACGCAACAAAGGTTTTTTTCTTTTTTATTTTATTGTTTTATTGTTATTATTCGTGTTCCCGAATAGCAAGTTGGTTTCATGCTTTATTGTTATTGTTTCGATCTATAGTAATGCAATTACCACAATGTACTAAACAACACAGAATGCTTACCCACAAGCTTCAATAGATCGACTTTCAGCATCTTCAATTATTGCATTTTCAGAGACAGACTTAGAGACAAGCCTTGTGAGGAAGACAATGGCAAAATTGTCTTTAAATTTTATTAAAGTAGCATGTGCAACGCACATGTTGAATTTTTGTTAACGGAACAGAATCCAAACTGTAACGGAAGAGGGAATGCCATTGTAACCAAGAAACAAAGGTAAGGGGAGTTTCTGGAAGGATAATTTAGGGAGAGGATGTGTGTGTAATAAGTAACAAAAGTAGGGGAAGTTTGTGTAAGGATAATTCAGGCAGGGATGCGTGTGTAATAAATCTTAAATTGAGTGAAGATGAGTGTAATTTGCTTCTTCTTTTTTTTTTTTAACTTCTTATAATCTTTCAATCTGTTATTCTCCTCTTTATTAATTTCTAAATTAAATTTCAATATTTTTAAAAGAAATTATAAATAACTAAAAATATTCTTATATCATGATATATATTTATTTATTACGAATTTTAATATAATATAATTTTTATATTTAAAATTATTTATTTATTATAAATTCTAATCGTAATAAATAAACACAAATATTGTTCATTGCGTAAACTAAAATATTAGATTTTGTATTATAAATTAAAATACATTATTTTGATTACGAGACTCTAACTCTCTCCAAAAAAAAAAGACTCTAACTCTCTCAATTAAACTTAAATACCTTAAAAAATATAATTAAAGCAAATGGAATAGTTTTATTTGAAAAGAAAATGAAAATAGCTCAAACTAATATAAGATTTCTAGGGCATGAAATAAATCAAGGCACAATAACTCCAATAGCTAGAAGCATTGAGTTTGCTAGTAAATTTTCAAATGAAATAAGAGATAAAACTTAGTTACAAAGATTCTTAGGATGCCTAAACTATGTAGCTGATTTCATTCTCCATATTCGAATTATTTGTAAACCTTTATTTAATAAGTTTAAGAAAAACCCCAAACCCTGGACCCCTGAATTAACTAAGACAGTTATCAAAGTAAAATCTCTGGTAAAAACCCTTCCTTGTCTAGGAATACCCCAACCAGATGCTTTTATGATAGTCGAAACCGATGCCTCAGAGGTCGGATTCGAAGGAGTCCTTAAACAAAAATATCCCCAATCCAAAGAACAAATAATTCGTTTTCATTCAGGGGCGTGAAGTGAAACCCAGATTAAATATAGTACTGTAAGAAAGGAAATTTTATCTATAGTGCTATGTATCACAAAATTTCAAAGTGACTGCAAAAGAAATTTTGGAAAAAGACGTTCAAAACATCGTTTCAAAACAGATATTTGCTAGATGGCAAAGTCTTTTATCTTGTTTTGATTTCAAAGTTGAATTTATAAAAGAAAAACATAATTATATCCCTGATTTTCTAACTTGAGAATTTTTATAGGGTCAGACCCCCAAACATGAGGCCTTTGGCCCCTTCATCCGCCCTATCCCTTGATGATTTAGCCCCTTCCTTCTCCAAGGTGGCAGCCAATAAATCCCTAAATAACCTAAGAATCCTTCCTAAATCCCTAAATACTCCTTCCTCTTCCAATAGGTTTTCCCCATTAATTCCTCCTCAGAAAAGCCAAATTATTGATAATTCTCAAAACCTCGAAATTCATAAACCCTTAGATCAACACATAAAAGAGTCATGTCAAAGAATAATTTCCATAGAGCCTGAATTTGATCAAATGGCACCGACAGATATTCTGGCTAAATTCTCTCCTGAAGGATGGGGATGAATGCCAAAAGACCAAGATCTAAAGAAGAATAAAAAGTTTTATCAGCTCATCAGACGGATTTCAATCTAAAATTCAAAAGCATTTATCTAAACGCCGCCTTTGTCATTTTGTGAAGACAGAAGTGACATTGTGGGCCCTATTATTTCTTTTAAAGAAATCCTTTGTTGAAAAAGTCTTCCAGCTGCCTCTGGTTGGGTAGCCGAATTGGTATTTTCTTGGTATATACGATAGTATTGCCAAGATGATCAACTGTTGTAGTTACTATGTCCACTACCCCTATTATTTTGCCAGGAGCTTCTTCATCAATTACCTTTAATTTTGTCTTGGATCCTAGTCATGATTGATCCAAGTTTGCAATTTCTTGAATTCCAAAGCAGTCATCCTCATTATTTAAATACGAATTACTGCATTGGGTTTCTCCTTCTAAGACCTCCTGTTCTTCATCTGAGTCTAGAGAAGACAAGGCCGCCAACAAAAGTGTTGCCTTTTCTCTTCTTTAGATTTTCTTGCTAGTTGTAAAGACATTGCAGGATGCTGGAGTGCCTTCTTTTCATGATTAGGGGGAAGGAATGATTTTCCAGTCTTCCAATGAGAAAACTTATCTTCCAGAAATTTAACTTTGAATTTTTTCCACCAAAAAACTTTTACCCTGCGGCATAAAGCCTTCGGATAAGGAGCCGAATTATGCTGGTGGAATTCATAGAGATGCTGCATTAACCAGCTCACTCCCATTATTGAGCAAAAGCTAATTAACTTTTCATGTACTGGTAATTTGGGAGTTAACTTTTTATAATTTTCATATATTGAGACTACCCTGGTAGGTAGAATAGCTTTTACAGGCCCTACAAGCAGAAATCAGTCTTGAAACCAGGTCGGTATTTTGGCTGGAAGGGCATATTTAAAGGTAATGTACCAAGAATGGCGAGGGTTAGGTTCAAGAAGGATCTTGAGCCATGCTTCTTGATAATCAAAATAATTAAATGTAGGAGGGTCAAAAGGTCGAGAAAACCTCTTTTCAATAATTGGATTTTGGTTCCAATCCGTCAAGGTGAGAACCTTTAGGATTTTTAATTTTGAATAATTAATGACAGAAGGATCCCTTTTGTCTTTTTCTGGAATTATTTCAGCAGATCTGGTGTCTAACAAGATGAGCTGATAAAACTTTTTATTCTTCTTTAGATCTTGGTCTTTTGGCATCCATCCCCATCCTTCAGGAGAGAATTCATCCAGAATATTCGTCGGTGTCATTTGATCAAATTCAGGCTCTATGGAAATTATCCTTTGACATGACTCTTTTATGTGTTGATCTAAGAGTTTATGAATTTTGGGGTTTTGATAATTATCAATAATTTGGCTTTTCTGAGGAGGAATTAATGGGAAAAACCTATTGGAAGAGGAAGGAGTATTTAGGGATTTAGGAAGGATTCTTAGGTTATTTAGGGATTTATTGGCTGCCACCTTGGAGAAGGAAGGGGCCAAATCATCAAGGGACAGGGCAGATGAAGGGGCCGAAGGCCTCATGTTTGGGGGTCTGACCCTGTAAAAATTCTCGAGTTAGAAAATCAGGGATATAATTATGTTTTCCTTTTATAAATTCAACTTTGAAATCAAAACAAGATAAAAGACTTTGCCATCTAGCAAATATCTGTTTTGAAATGATGTTTTGAACGTCTTTTTCCAAAATTTCTTTTGCAAACTTACAGTCTATCCTTAATAAAAATTCTTTATTGACTAAGTCACTTTGAAATTTTGTGATACATAGCACTATAGATAAAATTTCCTTTTTTACAGTGCTATATTTAATCTGGGTTTCACTCCACGCCCCCAAATGAAAACGAATTATTTGTTCTTTGGATTGGGGATATTTTTGTTTAAGGACTCCTCCGAATCCGACCTCTGAGGCATCGGTTTCGACTATCATAAAAGCATCTGATTGGGGTATTCCTAGACAAGGAAGGGTTTTTACCAGAGATTTTACCTTGATAACTGTCTTAGTTAATTCAGGGGTCCAGGGTTTGGGGTTTTTCTTAAGCTTATTAAATAAAGGTTTACAAATAATTCGAATATGGGGAATGAAATCAGCTACATAGTTTAGGCATCCTAAGAATCTTTGTAACTGAGTTTTATCTCTTATTTCATTTGGAAATTTACTAGCAAACTCAATGCTTCTAGCTATTGGAGTTATTATGCCTTGATTTATTTCATGCCCTAGAAATCTTATCTTAGTTTGAGCTATTTTCATTTTCTTTTTAGATAAAACTATTTCATTTGCTTTAATTATATTTTTAAGGGTATTTAAGTTTTTTACGTGTTGTTCTACTGAAGAGGAGTAGATTAACACATCATCTAAATAGACTAAAGCAAAGTCTAAATAGGGATTTATGATTGAGTTCATAATGTTTTGAAATTCTGATGGGGCATTTTTAAGTCTCATAGGCATCAGATTCCATTCGTAATTACCAAATGGAACTGTAAATGCAGTCTTATATTTATCTTCTTCTTTAACCTTGATTTGATAGTACCTGAATTTCATATCAAACTTAGAGAAGATATATATATATTTTCATTTGGATGTGTAATCTGTCACTCGTTAAAATTTATCTCCCAACTATATTAATTTTTTTTAACAAAAAAAAAAACTCATTCTTTTGAACATGCATTTTTTTTTTGCCAATTAAAATTTATTAAAAATTATAATAATTAATAGATCTCACATCTTATGGATTTCGATTTTCAATCAATGGATATGTTTGGATATAAAAAAATATGAAAAAAATATTAGTTTCTCTATGAGTTAAAATTATTTTCTCTAATAATTTATTAATTAGTAAAAGTTCTCTCATGTAACTTATTTTAAAAGATATAGGACTTCTACAAATTAATTATTAAATAATATAATTTTAATTTCTTTAAAATTAATTTCATATTTTCTTTTTTTGTTTTTTTAGAAAAATTTCATATTTTCTTCCCCTAATCATTCTAAAGATATTTGTCCAATAAGAGATAATACTTTAGAAAGTGTGTTTTCTAACCCTCCTCACTATTTAAATTTTTTTAGAACTTTATTTGTATAATTGTTTTTCTTAATTTTTTATATATTTTATTTTATTTTTAATTAATCTTCAATGTTTTTTAAAATAATAATAATTAAAATTAGGAAATTAATTTAAAACATGAAACCAAAACTACAAGTCTTCTAAGCAATCACGTCTCAAGTATGCAAGAACAGCACGCAGTGCAGCCGCTGCTACGAAGACGTCAGGCCATTAGCACCAAATCGGCCACACTCTATTGGCCTTGCGGGGAACACTGTTGAAAGGAGGGACCGATGCAGAATTAAATTTCACGAGGGATCAATTATGTGTATGTCTGAGTAATTGCTGAAAAATGAAGTTGGGAACAAATAGATTTTTGCAAAAGTATTCTTATTTCTCTTTTTTTTTTTTTTTTTTTGAGTTGTTGGAATTTATTTTAAAATTCGTGAACAGAAAATTCAAAAATCATCAAAACATGTCCCATATAAATCTTTGAGTATTAATTTATACAAAATATTTTTAATTAAAGAAGTGCTTACCACACTTCTTTTCAATACTTTTATCATGATGGATTAAAATTTATGAAAAATTATTAATTTTTGTTTGTATAAGCTAAATGATACATGAAATAATTTATCAAAATTTATCATTTTATTTAAATAATCAACTATAAGAGAGTGTTTAAAAGAGAACATAAGATAAAGTGTTATTATTAATATTTTTCTTCTAATTATACATTTTTTTTTATAAGTGATTAATTAAGAATATGGGAAAAAAATTATAATAAATAATTTTGTTGACTTTTATAATAATTATTTTAAAAAAAAATCATATTAACAATAAGTTGTAATTGGATAACTTAGCCAAAACAATCCCACGTTAATTTATCCATATGCTTGCTCCATTGACAAAGTTATTAAAAAATGGTTTAATTATCAAATAAATTATAATTAAATCAATCTAAAGGGACACAAATGATATAAGAGTTTAATGTTTATAAATCATAAGTGTAAAATTATTTTATATCATTGAATAATTATTATTTTAATAACTTTTAAATTATTATTTTTTATTAAAATCAACTAGTTTAATGGAGAATTATTATTAACGGTGTGTAAAATTATTTTACACCATCTATGTATTAACCATTAACAGTTACATTATCATTCCAGGGGATCTAGCTTTGCTTATGTAATTAAATATAATGCAGTATATTAATTATAAAAAAAATAAAACTCAAAAAAGTTACGGGACCTTGTCCTTGTCCTTGTTCCTTGTGAATACATTCGTGATTCGCCCTGAACCATAAGAGAAATAAATATGAATCTGCAAAATGTAATCCTATCTTCAAGTGTAACTCGACACCACTATCAAACACTTAAATTAAGAGAGAAAAAAAAATTCATAAAATGCAAGGTTTAAATGGTGATGCATAAAATAATTTTATATTATGAATTAATCACCTTTTATTATTTATATTATTTTTAAAATAATTTTATAAAAATAAGTTAATTATATTTTTAGTTTTAAAATTTTTTTTAGTAATTTCAATTTTTAATGTTAAACTTTTGTTTGATTGGTTAAAATCTTTAAACTTTTTTTTTTTTTAGATTTTTGATCCATAAATTTTTGTTTGACATGTCAAAGTCTTTAAATTTTTTTAAAAATTAGTTTTTAGTCCTTAAACAAAAATTTAAACCTTATTTTTTTTATTTAATGGATTTTCAGGAACTAAAAGTTAAATTTTAAAAAGTTTAGAGATTAAAAACTTTAACAAAAAAAAGTTTGCAACTTTGACCGATTAAACAAATATTTAAGGATTAAAAATATAATTAATCCTATAAAAATTAATTAACTTAGATATAAAATATTATAGAATATTGTGATTACACTCCAATACTCCGTGTAAATACATCACTGCTAAACTCAAAAAAAAAAAATGTAACGTGTATCTGGACAACATGCATGATGAAGATGGAAGAATGGCAGTGGAGGTTAGTAAAGAGGCTTGGATTTTTGCCTAACGTGACCAAGGAAAGTGTGTCTCATGTTTTTTTAGAACTTTGAGGTGGTCCTCCTTATAATCGCATTCACGTCACAGGAATACTGTTGAAGCTTATGGTAACTGACATCATGCCAATGCCACACTACATGGTGAATCAATACTGTGTCATGATGCCAACTCAAAGCTACATGCATTGGGAAGAGGAACATGATTTGTGAATAATTAATTAATAGTAATATTTTGAATCACTTTTTTGTTTTTTTTAGTTGTGTTTAATGCTAATGTATCTCAGTTAAGAATATTTACGGTGTGATTTATTTCAATTTTTGGATAAAAAATTATTCAAACCAAACTTAAAATAAAGTTGTGATTCAATTTAATTTAATTTTAATATAAAATTAAATCCAAACCAAATAAAAATAATTTTTTATAATTTGGTTCAGTTTGACAATTTTTGTTTATTTATTTATTATCATAATTTAAATTATTTTAATTGAACTTATAATAATTACTATGTTATATTATTTTTTATTAAATTTTATTTTATATATTTTAGTTTAAAAAATATTATTTTTACTTCTATTTAGTATTATTATAAAATAATATTATCAATTTTTTTTAACATAATAATAATTCATCTTTCATTTGATATTTAATACTATTTATTAATATTAATATATGTTTTTGTAAGATATTAAAATAAAATATGTATTATATATTATAAATTTATTATAAAAAAAATATATTATAAATCACAAATGATCATAAAAAATTAAAATATTATTAGTTGGATAATACTAAACATCTAAAAATAAATTAATATAATTATAATATATAATTTAGTTTGATTTTTATAACAAGATCCAAAATCCAAACCAAATCGTAAAAAAATATACGATTTTTTAGATTTTTGGTTCATGTGATTTTTCGATTTAATTGATTTTTTTTTTTGTGGTTTGATTCATGAACACCTTTATCGTCAATATAAAATAGTTTTACATGGTCAATCAATCAAAACTCATTATTTTAATAATTTTTAAAATAATTTTATAAAAATCAATTGATATTAAATAAAGGATTACGATTGAGTGATGATGTAAAATTATTTTATACCGTTGATGATTTTTTTTTAAAATTGTTTTCAAAGTCAATTTTAAACCATGAGAAAGATAAAATCTTTTATATTTTGAAAGTAAAAAATAGAAATAGTTTACAAATATTTTCTGATTTTGCTTTGTCTTTGTCTCTCCCTAGGTAACAGAGACCGTGGGCAGCCACATGCAGCAGACGCTATGTATGGATGATGATAACAAGTGAAGATGAGAGAAATTGTCTATATAAAAAAAAAATTAAAAGAAGAATAAAACATGCTCTTAATTTTACTTTCTTTTTTTTAAGTATTATGATTGTATTTGTATAACTTTAGTCCTTTTTTTAAGTAATAGTACTTTTATTTTAACTAGGGGTAGAACCGTGTTTTGCATGGTTTTTATAAAAAAAAAAAAAAAATCAAAGTAGATGAAGTATACAACCAGTGCGTGTACCCGTATGTTATAGTTCAATATGTTTTCTTTGATTTATATATAGTTTTTTTTATTGTAATTTTTTTTTAAATCATTGATTCTTCCTTAAATAAGGTAAAAAAATAAAATAAAAAATGATTTACTTAAAACTAATTATAAACATTAAATTTTTTCATATAAATTTTTATTATTATTATTATAACATTGGATTAAAAAAAAATTGTCCTAATAATTTAAATATCAACGTGATTTTAAATAAATTATTCTTTCATATGAGTTGAGTATAAGTTTTCTACTTATATTTGCAAAAAAAAATAAAATTATTCCCTGTTAATTTTATTTGTATATAATTTAAAAAAAATTATAAAGAGTATTTGTATAATTTACTTTTTTTTTTTTTTAGCTCATATAAGAAAGAAAAGAACAATAATTTACTTATAAATTGAATATAGACATTAACTTTATTCATATAAAAAATTATAAAAAAAATATTAATATTATTATAGCATTGAATTTCAAAAATTATTTTCACCCTAATTGCTTAATTAGATGTTAATATATGATTTTTAAGTAAAAAAAAAAATTGTGATTTAGTGTAAAATTTGTTACTTGATATTGTAAAAATAAGTTATTTTCTGGGAATTTATTTTTCGTTTAGTTTCAAGAAATACCAAAGGATGCTCATGCAATTTATTTTTTATATATGGGAAAAATAAATGAACAATGATGTATTTAAAAATCGATTATAAATATTAATTTGATTATATTAAAATTTATAAAAAAAATATTATGATTATAACAATGAGTTAAGAAAAGTATTTTCATATACTAAGAATCCCAGCTCATAATATGCCTCTTGATTTTCCCTAAAGAATCCCAGCTCATAATATCTTGAAATTGCACGAGAATATATTAAAATTATCAATTTAAATATATAACAAATTTAAGATAAATTAATATATATCATTATTAAAATATTATTAAGAAATTTTTAAACCTAATTTTTACTTCTTATATAATATTAATTTTTTATCTTGATTAAATAATTTTGAAAAAAACATCAAAATTTAATACCACAAAAAAATATTATTAGAATTTTAAACACATTACATTTTTCTCTTCATTATATTATTTTCAACATATTATTTATTTTTCATATTTTTTAAAATAAAATAAATTTTCAAGATATTATTTTTTTAACTTTTACTTTTAAAAAAAAGAAATCGAAATATTACTCTCTTTTTCATTTTTTTTTCCAAATTTTTAAGATATTAATCTTGATTTTTCATATTTTTTAAAAAAATTTCAAGATATTACTCATATTTTTTTTCATATTTTTAAAAATATCAAGATATTTCACTTGTCTTTCATATTTTACCAACTTTTTTACAATTTTTCAAACATTCCTTTGTCTTTTTATATTTTAAAAAATTTCTAATGTTTTTAAAAAAAAATTCAAGAAATTCCTCTTGTTTTTTTATGTTCTAAATTTTTATTTTTTATTTTTTAATTTTCAAGATATTAATCTTGTTTTTTGATATTTTTAATTTTATTTTTAAATTCTCAATATATTATTCTTATTTTTTATATTTTTAAAAGTTTCATTTTTTTTAATTTATCAAGACATTTATCTTGTTTTTTTATATTTTTTTTTATAAAATTTGTAAGACATTCATCTTATTTTTTCATAATTTTAAGATTTATATTTTTTTCAAAATTTTCAAGATATTACTATTGTTTTTCATATTTTAAAATTTTTTATTTTTTATAAATTTACACACATTCTTCTTATTTTATATTTATATTTATATATATATATATATATATATATATATATATATTTCAAAATTTCAAGGCATTCTTTTTTTATTTTTCATATTTTAAAATTTTTTCATTTTTTTCAATTTTCAAGACATTAATCTTATTTTTTCACATTTTTTTTATTTATTTATTCAAATTTTAAAGATATTATTATTGTTTTTTCATAATTTTAAAAATTATATTTTTTTCAAATTTATCAAGACATGTATCGTACTAAATGATAGACACGTGTCTTCAAAAATATAAAAAATAACATTATTTTGTTACATATCTTTTTAACATAAATTTGTAAATTTTATTTTATATAGATATAAATTGATATGCTAATTAAGTCCTATAATTTTTTTTCGTCAACAGTTGGGTTTCTCTAACCCTGTGTTATCAATTTTTTAATGGTATAAATATTGATGTAGCAAAGTACTTGATTGTATGGTATAAATACTATCTTATAAAAATATTAAGATTAAATTGTAATTTTAGTTCATACTCTACAAATCTGATTTTGATACCCTACTTTTTTAAATATAACATTTGTTTCTCTAATTTTAAAAATGAGCAATTTTTGTCTATTTAATTTTAAAAATGAGTAATTTTTGTCTATTTGATTGATTATTAATTAATAATTATGATTAATATAGTTATTAAATTGATTATAAATTATCTAAATGTTACAATTAAACATAAGGGACATAGATTTTAACATTATGATTTTAATTTTTGACTTCTTTTAATTTAGTTAATAGGTCTGGGTCAAACAATGTCAAACATCTTTCTCTTAATTCAAATCATATTGGGTTAAATTGAGATTCAAATTAAGAGAAAATATAAACGTAGAAAAAATAATAAAAAATGCAAAAATCCTCAATAAAATATTCTATCAATTGTACGAAGTTGATCACAAATGCATAAAATACTAAAATTTAAAACGATCAATTCTATTATAATTTAAGTATAGTAATACAAAATAATTAGCTTAGTGACTTGTGTTAAACATGTACAAGTTGTTTTAGTTATTGATAATATTATTAATTAAAATATTAAATAATTTAAAATAAAATGTTTTAATATATATAATAAATTTTAAATATATAGAACAACATAATAATTAAAACAAATTGTTTATAATAATACGTGTTAAATATTTAAACATATTATAATTTAAAGTTATTTTAATATAGAATTTATGAAATGTGATAAAAAAAATTCATTAATTAATTTTTTTCAAAATTACTTAGTTTATTTTGATAAATAATTTAGAATTGTCTTATAATTTATTTATTCAACATTCTTTAAATAATTTCCATTCTAAATAAAGAATATATTTTTTTTCAGACTTTCAATAATTTAATTTCCATTATATTATTTAAAAAAAATTGGTTTTTTTTTATGTGTATCAAGGATATCTCTTACCGGATAATAATAATAATAATTAAAGAATATCATTTAATCTATTAAACAATAGAGACCATTAATTTAAATATACAATAAAAAAAAATTAAAGTTAAGTAAAGACCATTAAAGTTGAAATTTTGCTTTGGAAATCAAATAATTAATTTAAATATTTATATAGACTTCTTACAAATTATTTAATTTTTGATAATTATCTTATTTTTAAAATGTTTAGGTTTTTAACTTTTCATTTAAGAAAAAATATATATATATATATATATAAAAGTCAACTCTAATTACATACCTATATAAAAGTCATGTCTATTTTTGTACTACTAATAATAACTTAATAGCGTCATAAAATAATAATAACGGAATAAATTTGAAAATAATTTTTTATTTAAATTAAATGATAAAGTTTGTTGAAAATAATATAAAATAAAAATTATAACACCCTAAACAAAATCAAACTAACAAACTAACAAATATTATAATATTAATATAATTACATTAATTAATTTAAACTATCTTATTACACGGTTCTCAGGTTTTTTTTTTTACTACTATCAACTATTATTTAAAAATAATAATTTTTTTTTGAATTTAAAGATCTCAAACTAATTTTTAAAAAAAAATTAAGTTTAAAAAAACAAAATTAATACCAAATAACTTATTTAAATTTAAATCCATTTAAACTTGTTACATTTAATCTTTAACTTTATTATATTCATAACCTTTAAATTTATTATAATCATAAGATAATTAAAATAACAATAACTTAAAAACGTTGTAGAATAATAACAATCGAAAAAATTTGAAAGTCATTTTTTTTATTTTTAAAATCCAATTTAAAAAAACAAAACTATTATCAAATAATTGATTTAAATTTATCCATTTAGACTGTTACATTTCATTTTTAAATTTGTTATATTCATAAGATAATTATAAAAATAATAACTCAAAAGCGTCATAAAATAATAACAACGAGACAAATTTGAAAATAATTTTTTTATGAATATCAACTATTATTTAAAAATAATAATTTCATTTTGAATTTAAAGATCTCAAACTAATTTTTTTTAAAATCCAGTTAAAAAAATAAATTAATACCAAATAATTTATTTAAATTTAAATTGATATTTATTTAAATTTAAATTCATTTAGACTTGTTGCATTGAATCTTAAATTTTGTTATATTCATAATGTAATTACAATAATAATAACTTAAAAGCGTCATAAAATAATAATGGGAAAGTTTGAAAATTATTTTTTATTTAAATTAGATGATAAACTTTATTGAAAATAATACAAAATAAAAATTATAACCATAAATAAAATCAAACTAATAAAATAACAAATATTATACTCTTAAAATTATTACAATAAATCTTTTGCACAAAAAAAAAATAATTACAATAAATTTAAGATAATAACAAACATTATAATTTTAAGATAATTACATTAATCAATTTATACTAGTATTATTTAAAAACAAAAGTTTCTTTTGAATTTTAAGATTTCAAACTAATATTATTTTTAAAAAAAAATCTAGTTTAGAAAACAAAATTAATGTCAAATAATTGATTTAAATTTAAATTGATATTTATTTAAATTTAAATCTATTTAGACTTGTTACATTTAATATTTAAATTTGTTATATTTATAATATTAAAATTTGTTATATTCATAAGATAATTACAAAAATAAAAAATAAAAAAATTTAAAAGCATCATAAAATAATAATAATGAGTCAACAAATTTGAAAATAATTTTTTATTTACATTAGATGATAATTTTATTGAAAATAATATAAAATAAAATTTATAACCCTAATTGAAATCAAACAAACGAAATCAAACTAACAAAATAAAAAATATTATAATCTTAAAATAATTACAATAATCCTAAGATAATAACAAATATTATAATTTTAAGATAATTACATTAATTAATTTAAACTATCTCATTACACTTTTCTAAGTTTTTTATTATTATTATCAACTATTATTTAAAAATAATAATTTATTTTTGAATTCTAAGATCTCAAACTAATATTTTTTTAAAAAATTAATACCAAATAATTGATTTAAATTCAAATAGATATTTATTTAAATTTAAATCCATTTAAATTTGTTACATTTAATTTGTGGATTTTTTATATTCATAATGTATTTAAATTTGAAGAGAAAAAGAAAAGAAAAAACCGGCAACAAAAGTGATGCCAATTATTTAAAAAAATAATAAATTAAATTTTAAAGATAAGAAAAAATAAAATATCAAAATTTGATCTGAAAATTTGTTATACTAATGGAGTTATCTTATCAAAATTAAACAAACAATGTCTTGACATGATCTGATAGAAGAAAAACCAATTTAATCATGAGTGTTACTATTTAGCACGAAAACATTTTGAATGCTTTTAAAAAAATAATTATTATTGGAAAAATTAAAAAACAAATTGAAGTGTCATGGGAAAGAAAAAAAGTCAATACAAAGAGAATGAAAATACCTGATAATGTGAAGTGAAATTGTTACTCATTTGTATATTTATATAGACAGAAAATATTAGTTAGTTTGAATTTTCAAATTATTTTAAAAATTTAACATATTGATTTGTTAATATTATCTCGTATTTAAAACATGAATTAATAAAATCAAATAATTTTAATAAGAATATTAGTTTGAATATTTAAATTATTTTCAAAATTTAACAGATTAATTTGTTAATATTATTTTATTATTTAATATAAAAAAATATAGAATGAATATAGTGATGTCACGTAACATCTAGTAACGTTGTAAAACTTTTTTTATTTATAATATATAATAGATATAATAGATAATAGATAATAAATTGATGAAATAAAAAAAAAACATTTAATTAAGATTCAAACGAGATTCATCAATTTGTTACATTATAACTCTAAGAATAGGTTTACCTCGTTAGTAACCTTAGGAAGAATTATAATTACACACTATATTGAATTTGTGTTTAGTAATTTTTAATAGTTTTTCTTTTTCTAAAAATTCATAGATTTTTTTTAAAATCATACCAATTATTTTAAATTTCTTGAATTCATAATATGTTACAGATTCATTTAATCTAAATTAATCACACAAATATTTTTAAAAAATCTTAATATTCTTTATATTCCAACAAAGTTTTTTAAAATCTATAATACTTTTTTATAGCAAAATTATTTTCTAAAATCCTAATCCAATACCTCCTTACATTTTAAAAACAATATTTTTGATCTATGTATTTTAAAATATTATAAATTTTGTTACCAATAGACTTAGAATCATATTTCAAGAAATACATAAATTTAAAATCTACTACCTTAGGTATCATTTGACTTGACTTATTTTTAACTTATAAGTAACTTTTAAGTAAAAGTTAGGTCAAATACCAATTTGTAAAAGTTTCTTAAAATAAAAGTTACTTATTTTTAATGAAGAAAAATTAAAAATAAGGACCTTTATAATAAGTCACCCAAAGTTACTTATTTGAAGCTTATTTTTATGTCTATGTTTGAATCCCAACAAGGCTAATGATTAGTTTGTTAATTTTTGTTAGCGCGGGAGGGAGTCGAACCCAAGACCTCTCAATCTGATTATATTTTTAAAGTTATAACTAATAATAAGAAATGTTAAAAAATAAAGGAATAATAATTTAATTGTTATTAATCATACCATTAACTTGGTGGTTATTTTGATATTTGAAAATTAAAGAGGTGTAGATTTAAATTTTAACTTTGCCAAAATTCATCTAACTTTTTATTTAAATTAATTAATTAAATCAAATAATAACTTAAGGAATAAAAAAAAGATAATGATGTTATTTGTAAAAAAATAACTAATTAATTTTATTTAAATAATTATTAATTATATTAAAAAAAAGTCAACATTGCCTATGTCTCTAAACCGGATAAAAATGTTTGATTTTAAAAGTAGAGATCAAAATTATGGATTTAAAAATGTAGGGAATCAAAACTGTAATTAAGTTTAAAATAAAATTGAAAGTCATCTTATTTTTCAAATATTGAGATATTATTTTTTATTAATTTAAATAAGTTTTGAATTAATAAAAAATACTTAAATTTTAGTTTGAATTCCTAAAATATTTTTGTGTTGTTAAGAATTTTAAATAATTTTTAATATTTCTTTGTGTGACTTCTAATTATATAACATCATTTTAACCGCTTGCTTTGTGTCAGGTCATCCATATGAATTATTGACAAAATAATTAAAATTTTGTGAGAGATATGTAACAAGGCAAAAACATTCTAGGAACAAAAACCTTATTCAAGTATTTATTAATTTAATTTAATGTAATTTGGCTTGTTAGCTTCCTATATAAGTTGAAAAAGGGGGGAGCTAGCATTGTTCACCCGCCGCCTGAAACAAAAACGAGAAGAGTGCCTTCAGAGAGGGAAAGAAAAAAGGGTTCAACCATTTAGCATTTCGCATCAAACCCACTCAAAAACTCGAAACTCTCTTCTTCATTCTCTCTCTAACTCTCACTCTCACTCTCACATTCTTCTCCCATTCCTTCCCCTGATTCAGATTTCAACCCTTCAAATTTGCGCCACCGTCCCCCCTCTTTTTTTTGTGTATAACAGAAGCACCCCTCATTGCCGCTGAAGGTTTTCTCGCATACCCATCTTCTCTTTTATGTGTAAAGTTTCGTTCATTGTGATTTTTTTTGTCGTTTCTGTTTGGTTCTGCATGTGGGTCGTGTCTCTGCAATGTCACTGCCGTGTGTGTATTTTCGCCATCTCCTTCCCGTTTACGTGTGGTGTTTTTTGTTTTCTGTTGTTGGTTTCGTTGCTTCCGGTGGTTTTATGGGAAAGTGGTGGATATTGGGAAAAAGGGTCATTTAGAATTTCACTAACTGTGTTTGTGTTTGTGTTTGTATTTGTTTTTGTGTGTGTTTGTGTGGCTAATGTTGTTTTGTGTTGTGGTTACTGACATGTGGGAGTGTGTTTTTGCATGTGGTGTAGGAGAAGAAAAAACGAAAAAAAAGAGGGGTTTCGTTAGAGAGAAGAAAAAAAATGAAGTACGTGTTGGTGACAGGTGGTGTTGTGAGTGGACTTGGGAAAGGAGTAACTGCAAGCAGTATTGGAGTGCTCCTTCAGGCTTGTGGCTTTCGGGTTACTTCTATCAAGATTGGTATTGTTTCTTGTTCCACCCTTTTTGGATTTGATTTTTACACTCTTTTCTTAGAATACAGAAGAAAATGGAATGGTTCTGGTTGTTGCATTTGTTGTTTGAAACAAAATGAACTGGAATAGAATAGAACAGGATAAAAGGCTTCCTATTATAGAATCATTATTTTTTGTATATATGAGGTGAAGTTATACAAATATTTTTTATATTTATTTTGTTTTATTTTATTTTAAAATTTCCAAACAATGGAATGATAAGGTTATGAATCATCATTCCATCTTATTTTTTTTTCCATTTTGTGCATGTGTGGGAGTTTATTATTTTGTTTCTTGTTCCACCCTATTCGGATTTGACTCTTTTCTTATAAGGTAGAAGAAAAGGAATGGAATGAGAATGAGAATGGTTCTTCTTGTTGCATTTGTTGTTTGAAACAAAATGATCTGGAATAGAACAGGATAAAATGCTTCCTATTATGGGGTGAAGTTATATTTTTTTTTATATTTCTTTTGTTTTATTTTAAAATATCCAAACAATGGAGTGATGATATGAATCATCATTGCATCATTTTTTTGTTCTGTTCCATTTTTGTGCATGACTGCATGTGCGGGAATTGCTTTTTTTTTTTTTAATTTTAATTTTTATAAACAATCGTTTTTATAACAGCTTTTACAAAATAAGTGATTGCTTATTTAATATAATTTGAACATAACCTTAATAAGTTGGTGAATGGAAATGTAAACTTCTAGGGGGGAATTGAGGGAGATTGCCTTTTAATGTATCTATGTGGTATTATGGAAAGGACTAGCCTGTGCTTTTGGAGCTGATGGTAAAGGCTGTAAAATCTTGGTCTTCCTTTCTCTGATGTGAAACTAATCTTTTGATGTTATGCAAAATAATTCTAACTGTTTTTAATTATTCTAGTTGTGGTTTCAACTTTTCTATCTCTTGCAGATCCCTATCTGAACACTGATGCAGGGACAATGTCTCCTTTTGAGCATGGAGAAGTGTTTGTTTTAGATGATGGCGGTGAGGTAAATAGATTACTCATTACTTTGCCTTTTTTAAGGCCATGGGATGCGAGTTACGTGTTTCTCTGAAATTTTGATTGATTAATTTTTAACGACATGGCATCAGTCATTATCATGTGAATTTTCAATCCTGTGATTGGTTTCTGTTATAGGAACATGGTACCTTTTTATTCATGTCTTATTTTCAATTTTGGTTGAAGGTTGACCTTGATCTTGGAAACTATGAACGTTTCTTGGACCTCAAATTAACTCGTGACAATAATATCACAACTGGAAAAATATATCAGGTTGATACTTGATAAACTCTGTCTTTCTTCTTTTTAAACGTCTTATTTAATTAATTAATTATTTTCTTTTTGTAGATGTGTATGAATTTTAAGAGTTTTTTTTTGAATGCTTTTTTTAGTCTGTTATTGAAAAGGAGAGAAAAGGAGATTATCTTGGCAAGACTGTGCAGGTATATTTAGTTATTCTGGATTTTCCTCCAAATATATTTGTTATGGGTTGAATGTGTCTTGGTTCTGATTTCACCTTTGCTGTACCAATAGGTTGTTCCACACATTACTGATGCCATTCAAGAATGGATAGAGCGTGTGGCACAGATACCAGTTGATGGAAAAGAAGACCCTGCTGATGTTTGTGTCATTGAGTTGGGTGGAACTATTGGTAAATTAATATTTTTTTAGATAATTTTTTTATTAAGGTAGAATTTGATTTCTAATACCATTATAAAGTAGTGGGCTAGTGGCTGCAAATAGCATTGACTTTATCAGTATTGTGAAAATGCTAGAGCCTCTATACTATCAATATGTTAATTTAAAATGATTTTTGTTTAATGTAGGGGATATTGAGTCTATGCCTTTTATTGAAGCACTTGGCCAATTTTCATACCGTGTAGGTAATAATTGCCATGCTTGAGACCTCATATTCTACTGAATTATATCAACTAATTTCTGTTGGGTGTACTACCGCAAAGAGTCTCGCTTATCTTATTTTTTTTTGTTTTTCTAGGCCCTGGCAACTTCTGTTTAATTCATGTCAGCCTGGTACCTGTTCTCAATGTTGTTGGTGAACAGGTATAAATGAGATGAAACATTTTATTAGAAATAAATGATAAAAAAGTATTTAGACTTATTGGTGAACATAAAATGGATTTTTTTATTTTGTATTAGATATTAGATATATGTTTCACCATTAATAAATGAATGGGACTGTTATTGCATATTTTCAAATGGTATAACCAATTTAATATTGTCATTTATTTACTGAATATTTTAATATGCAGAAAACAAAACCAACTCAGCACAGTGTCCGCCAACTTAGAGGGTTAGGGTTGACCCCAAATCTTCTAGCTTGTCGCAGTTCAAAGGTATTTCTATGCTTTTTTTTTTTTACTTTTTCTTTTTATCTTGTTGGTTCCACATAATAATGATTGAAGATTTTTATTTTGTCCTTTTCAGGAACTTGATGAGAACGTCAAGGAAAAACTTTCTCAATTTTGTCATGTTCCGGTAATATAATATAAATGCTGATAATTTCCACCTTGCTTAACTTTGTAGCCTTGCATATATATTCTCAAATGAAACTTTTGTATCTGCAGTCATCAAGCATACTAACTCTCTACGATGTTCCAAATATTTGGCACATTCCTTTGCTATTAAGAGTAAGTAATTCTGTGGTATTTTATGAAACTGCTTTTTGTGGTTGTCTTTTAGTATTACTGGAACCTTGTTTATGAAGTTTTAGATTGTTTAGTTTGTGGGTTTAGTATCCTTTGGCCTAGGCAGTTTAATTGCATTGTTTTCCATTAGTTTAATTGCATTGTTTTCCATTAAGTGACGTGATTCATATAGTAACCATATTTTTTTCCTGTTGATATTCTTTTACCAATAGGATCAGAAGGCGCATGAGGCAATCCTGAAAACATTAAACTTGCAAGGGTTTGTTTGACTAACTTATTCTTGTTTTGGTGTACATCTTGATCATCCTGTTGTGCTGATGTAGTGATGTTTTGGGATTTTATTTTTAGTTATGTTATGGAAGTTACTTAAAGTAGTTCTGTCATTCCACTAATTGTTATGGTCCTTTTATTTGCAGTGTTGCTACTGAACCTAATTTTAAGGAATGGATTGCAACAACAAAAGTATATGACAAATTTCATGAATCAGTGAGTTACAATATTTTTTAATTTATGAATCTGGGTTCCAACTTCCAACATTCAACTCTCAATAGTGGCTAGTACTGAGCTCACAACTATTTTGTTTCTCACAGGTTAGAATTGCAATGGTGGGAAAATATACTAACCTTTCAGATGCATATCTTTCTGTACTGAAGGTACATTATATCTAATTTATTTTCATGTTTGGTAATAATACATAAAAACTCCCATTTCTTTTGCATTATTTTTAACTAGCTTTTTTAGTTAGTGCTTGAATTGATAATACAGACACTTCTAAAGTATTAATTTGGTCTTGTTCAATAACCTATATTCTGTTATTAGAGTTCAATATGGTTTATCATTTTTCGTGATTCTGTTTTCTCTAGCATAGATATATACTTAGGATGGCTGATCTGCAGTGATATAATCAGTAATGAGTATTTATGCCACTCTACAGTAATTATGCATGGAAACCTGGATTTTTGATGCAACTTTCAGGGTGACATGCAATGGTTGATGTAGATTAGGAATATTTTAATATGTTTAATTAAACTGGTGATTGTTTATGAAAGTGTGTGACCATACTGTTACTCTGAGTCTAGGGAAATGATTGGGTTGACTGTGATAAAGCAACACAATCTTGAGAAAATAAGAAAAAGTAGATTAGATGGGAAAAAATTATGATTTGCACTTCAAGTAAGCATTAGTTTAATCAGAATTGGTAGGGAGTTGTAACATCAAGACTAATTACACGTAAAAGACTGAATTTTTGTTCATCTGCCACTGCTAGTGTTTATTTCCTTTTGTCAGTGAGTCTTTCCCTTTCCCTATAAAAGAATGTGATGTTTGTAATGAGGATAAGCCAAGGTTCCATTCTTTACACCGATGATGTGGCACCATCTTAACCGTTGATATATGTTGAGATGGTGCCACGTCATCACTTAACCATCGGTAGGGACCCAAAACCAAAACCAAAACCAAAAAAAGAAAAATATTATAGGGACTCAAAACATAACAAAAATTTTATAAGGACCCAAATTAAAAAAGAGGTATTTTATAGGGATCCAAAACTTATTTAAGCCTATCTTATAAGATTGATATTGATGGCTTTGGTCATGGATTGTTGTTTTCACAATTCAAGTGATTTTGATATGAACCAACTCTAATTGATTTTAATGGCTGTGTTTTTCTGCAGGCACTTTTGCATGCTTCAGTTGCTTGCAATCATAAGCTTGTTGTGGATTTGGTTCCCGCTGAACATCTTGAAGATGATACCTCTAAAGAGGTGACTGATATTTCTATTGTTCTGCATGTCATGTAATGGTTGTGTTACTTTATGCCAAATCTCTTATGATTAATTTACACCTTGCAGGATCCTGATGCTTATAAGGCTGCTTGGGGTCTTTTGAAGGTTTTTTTTTTTTTTCCTTTCATTCTACTATTTGGACTTTTTTAGACTAAATGCATTTCTTTAGTTTTCTATCAATACTGCGGTGTCAAAAAAATCAATACTGTATTGATTTAATTTTAAGTGTGTTGAAATGTAGATTATCTCAAGTTGTTCCCTAAAAAAATTATGTTGCAGGGTGCTAATGGAATTCTAGTACCAGGAGGTTTTGGTGACAGAGGAGTGGAAGGAAAAATGGTTGCTGCCAAGTATGCACGAGAAAATAGCATTCCATTTCTTGGCATTTGCTTGGGGATGCAAATTGCTGTCATTGAGTTTTCAAGATCTGTTCTGGGTCTTCATGATGCTAATAGCACAGAATTTGATCCCAAAACCAAAAATCCTTGTGTCATATTTATGCCAGAAGTATATTTCCCGATATGCTCATTTTACTTTATTCATATTGTGATAATATTCTTGTAAAATTTAGTTAAGATGCTTTATAACTTTGTATTCTCTATCAATAGGGTTCAAAGACTCATATGGGGGGAACTATGCGTCTTGGTTCCAGGAGGACTTACTTTAATGCTGCTGACTGCAAATCGGCCAAGTTGTAAGGATTAAGATTAGAACTATTACACATGCTGGCCATCTTTTGAGGGATAACACTGATAAAGTTTCTCTAGTCTTAAGATTGTTTATGTGATTTTTTTTATAATCTTTGATCCAACATGGCAATACATCATCACTTGTATAATATTGATCTCCATCATACATTGATGATATATAACGCTATGATATTATGATTTGGAATTTTAAATAGGTATGGTAATGCAAGCTTTGTTGATGAGCGACATCGGCATAGATACGAGGTAAATTGTGTTTGCATGCATAAGCTTGCTTTTATGTGAAAAATGCAACATTGATTATTATGTACAATTAACTGAAATGCTGTACAGGTTAATCCTGATATGATATCACAACTTGAGACTGCTGGTCTATCTTTTGTTGGCAAAGATGAATCTGGGAAGCGCATGGAGGTTTGTCTTTGCTTGAAACCCTCATGGAACCAATCTTGAAATTGCCACAAATTATCAAATATATATTTCCTTTGTAGTTATATGTGAAAGTGAATTATACAAATGCAGATAGTTGAATTTTCTCCCCATCCTTTCTTCATTGGTGCTCAGTTTCATCCTGAGTTCAAGTCGAGACCAGGGAAACCTTCTCCATTATTCTTAGGTATTTTTCTAGTGTTACTTCATGTGTAATTTCATTTAAACTTGAAGTGTAATTTTGCCATCCAAAGTTGTTAGTGGTTCCTGTTATTTTTCTTCCATAGCTTATTATTGTTATGGTTGATGAACTCAAATTCTTGTTAGTGCTGAACCATGTGTTGGATTTAATGCATTGTTTGAGACTGTTGCCAACTAATCCCTACCGTATGAAATATTTATCTTGGGTGCTTGGAAATCTACATTTTTTAGTTGGAAGTTCCAAACTAGGTGGAGAAATCTACAAATTTGCTTCAATGACATTGTCAAATAGCTGTTTTGAGAAGAAGAAAAAAATGGTCTTTTGTTTTTTTACCTTGTTCCAAAATCTTCTATCTAGGTCACACCTTTGTAAACTCTTCAGAAGAGGGGGGTGGGGGACATCATTTGTTATATGCTATGTTTATGTTTATTTATGTTTTCTAGACCTGTAGAGCTCTTTGTGGTTTGGATGGCTGTCCAATTTAAGTAATAATTAATAAGCCAGCCTTAAACAATTTTTATGTCCTTCATAAATATCTGAATTTCTGATAAATTTTTATTTTTGTTGATGATATGACATTATTTCAACTGTTGATGTATGTTGGGAACTCATTTATTAAGGACTCAACAAAATTCTAGCATTTATCAGGGACCAAATAGTTATTTAAGCCAATTACTAATGATGTTGAGTACTACAATATGAACATGTTCTCACATTGTTGCATTGTATTGTTAGTTTATCATCTATGGTGCATGTTGTCTGAATGAATGCTTCATTGTGACAGGATTAATATCAGCAGCATGTGAGAGGACAGTTGTGCCTGCAAGCAAAGGGTGTGGCAAGTTAACAACAAATGGGATAGTACACTCAACAAATGGGATACACTCACATAATGGAAATGGGTTCAAATCTTCCAACAATAGTAGTTCCTTAAATGGTGTATATACAAGTACAACTACCAATGGGGTGGTGTGTGTTGATGGGAGGAGCTGTTTATCATAATCATCTGGGTCTTTTTATTTTTTATTTTGCTTACAAATGTGGGTTTTGATTTTCTCCAATGACAGTTTTGTCCACGGGATTTAGCTTGTACAGTTTTCTTACAGTGGACTTTTAGCTCATAAGGGGATTTGTCTCTCCAGCATATGAAGCAAATTGAGTCTTAGTAGCTTTTTTTTTTTTTGAGAAAAAAGGTTTATGCATCGTTGGTGTAAAATTATTTTATACCGTTAGTCAATCACAACCCTTCATTTATGATAAGATAGTTGACTTTTATAAAATTATTTTAAAAGTCATTAAAATGGTAGATTATGTGTCAAATATATAGTTATGGTTTTATTCTGTAGTGTTTGGATCAATGAGAGATAATCCTCTGTTCCATTATTTTCATCATGTGAAACGTTCCACACTTTGGATTTCTTGTGGGAAAGAACAAAAGTAGAGTAAAATGTGTGATAGGCTTTTATATTTTTGGTTAAATTTGTCCCTAGTTTTTGTATTTTAAAATCCATGAATTTGCTTTGACATTTTTGAAATTTGGTGGAATTATTTTCTCCTTAACTAAGTCTTGTTTTTCTAACAGGGAATGTTGACACGAATCGTGTGATATTAATAATTTTGGGTTTTTTTTTATGAATAAATTAGTATTTTTGATGAATAGTAATTTTAGGTTTAAATATGTTTTTATATCAATATTGTAGTTTATTTAAATTTTAAATTACTACCTATTTTGTCTTTTACGTTACTAGTTCTTTTTATATCATTTAATAGACTTTGGTTGATGGTAGATATTAAAATTAAATGCAATTATTTTTAGGTAGTAGCCCGTAAGATCTTTTTGTAAGGTTTAAATGTGTTTATAGAGTTTTTTTTATTTTTATCTTTCAAATTAAAAGTTATTTAAATATGATAAATACTATTTTTAGTCATTTAGTAAATTTTTTTTTTGTCAAACAAGGTAAATTAAATATTACTTGTTTAACAATTTGGATAGAAGGATTAAAATAACATGTTATATGTGAAGGATTAAAAAAAATAATTTAATTTTTAAGATTAAAAAATTAAACATCCAATTTTTTTAGGAAATGTCATGTGTAATTTGATAAAAGTTTTATGGTAGGTGTTGTAATTTGCACAATAATAATAAAAAAAAAGTGTAGTTTAGATAGTAAAATAAGCATGAGTTATATTATAGGTATAAAAAATATATTTAAACTTTAATTTTATTGTATTTTAGAAATGTGATGACTAAATTAATATTTTTGTTTGTTCAATGAAAAGTTTAGATTAGTTTAATCTTAAAATATGTCTTAAGGATTACATTACAGAGTGCTTAAGTACTTATAGATGATTGAGATGACCATGTTTGTGCCTAACGGCTTAGTATATGTAAGTGGTGTGGCATATAAGGAGAGGTTGATATGGTGTGGCATATAAGGAGAGGTTGATAGCATGACACTTGCTATTTACACACTCCTGTTTGCTAAGTACATTCCCATTTTTTCTATTTCCTTTTATTTTCCTATAATATCCCTTTTTAAACGTTATTTTGCATTCTAGGTATATCCCTCATTATCTTTTACACCCCTCCTTCACCCCCACCCCTTATTTTCTCTTCTCTTCATAAACCCCTCTCCTCCTTTGCACTCATGTTCTACCTTGTGCCTATGTTTCATGATTGCTTGTTTCTAACTTCTTTGTTTATCACAGGATGCCCTCAACCTCACTTATTCTACCCCCTTCTTTCCAAAAACATGATTTGCAGTTCTTTAACACGTTTCGTTCTTCCTCTCACTCAGGGATGGGTATGTTTCCAAACATAACTTTCCATACACCCATCATTTATATTGTTATTTTTAATTGGTATTTTATTCTGTGGATTTGTGATGGTCTCTCTTCCTTATTTGCTACACGGTACTCTCGAAATCATTAAATCCCAATAAAATGGTAACCCTAATAAGTCTTGAAATTGAGTGTCAATGTGTTTTGAGAATGACATACATATACCGGAGACATGTTTTTGGAATAATATATACACATACCAGAAATGTGTTTCCAGAATAACATATATGTATACCAAAAATGTCTTTTCGGAATCATGACATAGTTTCAAAAACACATTTCTAGTATATGTATATGTTATTCTGGAAACACGTTTCCGGTAATAATAAACCACACATTTGAGTCGCGTCATGGTTTTGCATTCAAGAGTCTCTCAATGCATTAAGTCGTAGTCTCCAATCAATAACGTGGTAGAACTATTAGGAATGCAATTAAAGAAATGAAGTCACCATCAAAACCAATAAAACCAATTCACTTAAGAGATGCTGCAACATGCAACCATTGACGTTGTAGAAAGAAAACACTTATTTGAATGTATTTAAAGAAGAGAAACCACCATCAAAACCTTTATATAAGATGTTAATGACCAATGTATGTATCTTGAAACGTAGTGTTAGTAAAAAAATGCATAATATTACATATAATACTAATGGAAAGCATAATATTATATAAAGAACATGGGATGAAGATGGATGCAAAATTAGGGAGCTAAAGAATAATGAAGATAAAATTTCAGAGAGAGGATTCAAAATTATAAAATAAGATTTTAGATAGGGTTCAAAAATAGAAAATAAGATTTTAGATATAATTCAAAAGTATGGTTTAAAGAAAGATAAAGATAAAATGAAAATAACACCTAACAAACATGGGGTGTAAGATAATGGTAAAATTGGTATAAAAATCTAAAATGGATGAAGGGGGTGTACTTGGCAAAAATGGGGGGTGTAAATAGAAAGTGTATGATAACATTGATAGCAACCCATTTGGTCCAATTGCATTGGTGGAAACCTAACCATTTGCATAGTCTTAATTCTTAATATTTTCAACGATTGCCATAGGCCTAGTAACCACAGGTCGAATAGGCTCCTTAGATAATGAATTAGAGAATGGTTGGACACACTACTCTAGAATGACTTATAGGAGGAGAAAATATAAAGAACAAAAATGAAATTAACTTTTCTAAAAGTTAAAGTTATCTTCTAGCTAATTTGTAGAAGTTCCATATCTTTTAGAATAAAGTACATGTGAGAGCTTCTAAGACCATATTTAGTGAGGGGTTCTTAAGCTAATTTTTTAGTTTAATAACCGTTCTTCTAAGAACTCCCACTATAGAGTCCTTCAAGTTCTCCACCCTGGAGGAACTGTTCTTGTTCAATAACCCTTAAGAACCTCTCCACTTAAAAAAAAATATTTTAATGACTAATTAACTAATTTGAGAGGGAAAAAACTAACAACAACAACCATCAGCAACAACCATCAGCAGTTTCACAGCAACCAACAACATTTCCACAACAACCAACAATAGCTCAATCAAAATAATTTTCCACAACAACCAACAACACAACCATCAGCAGTTCCATAAAAACCATAACATTTCCACAACAAACAACAACATCTCAATCAAAATAAGTTTCCTTCAAATCGAAAACACAAATGAACTAATTTTCCAACAACAAACAACAGTTCAATCAAAATAATTTTCCCCAAAATAAAAAACACAAACAATCTAATTTTCCAACAACCAACAGTTCAATCAAAATAATTTTCCCCCAAATTGAAAACACAAACAAACTAATCTACCCTCCAAATTGTCATTTTCTTACCTTGGTGACTCCTCGAGCATACTTCGTTGCGGCTTCGGGGTGGGGTGTGGTCACGGGTTGTGATGGGGCTTGGTGGGGATGGGTCGGGGAGGGTGGGGCATGATCGTGGATGGGCTTGGTGGGGTTGCGATGGCGGAGGGGCTCGGAGGGGCTTGGAGGGGGTGGAAGAAAAAGAAGAACGTGGAATGTTAGAACCAAGACATTTGATGATGTTTGACCCCTAATACCTTGATAGGTTTTGATGATAACAAATGTAATAATATTTGATCAACTGATAATTTGAGACTAAGTGATTTCAGGAAATCAAAGTAAGAATAGACAATGGTAAAATCTCTCAACTCAAATCCTACGCTTTAACTGTCTGAGAACTTATAATGGTTAAATTTAGCACTGAAATTGGCTATAAATAGATTTAAATAAGTTCTTAACTAGTTATGCTATGTCCCTAGGCCAGACGATGTTTGATGCCAAGCGCCAGACGATGTCTAAGGCTAGAACATACCATGTCTTTTAATTAAGAATGAGTTTGTTAAGCCAGACGATGTCTAAGGCTAGAACAGACCATGTCTTTTCAATAAGAATGCGTTTGTTAAAGCCAAACGTTGTCTGTGCACGAACAGATCATACTTAATCAAGCCGGACTATGTTTGTTAAGCCAGATTCTGTCTATGCAGGAATAGAATGTAAACTGTCATAAGTACTGAGGAATACGTGCTTTATAATTAATTCTTTATTCAAATAAAGGCACTGCTGCAACTGAAATAAAGGGAGATACCCTTTGACATTACTTTCTTTGATTCCTCGTATTACTTGCAAGTCTCGTACTATATAAAGTGTGTAGGTACAGCCAAAAGAACCAATTGGCATTGGGATGCACACTTTTAGCTAAAAGACACATTGTAACAGAGACAGAAACTTGCTCCCATCAGAAAAAGCACAGTCAAAGCTACTTCAACACTCTACTGTGTGAGACAACGGAAAGAAGTCTTTTCCAACGTTTAAATTCATGAAGTCCACTTTATAAGGAAGCCTTTATGAAACGAGAAAAAAAAGAGATGAAGGAGCTAGAAAGAGATCAATGAAAGAATGTGAACTGAATAATGAAAAAATCTAGACAGCAAGAGAAAGTATTTTGAGAACAAGTCTTGAACATGAGCTGAGAGAAATAGAACACCCATCCTCTACAAGCTCACGTAGATTCAACATTTGATTATATCCTCTCCTTGAGAGTTATTTGAATCTTATACATCTTTGTATAGAAAGCTAGGAGTGGTTTAGTGATAAAAGAATACTTAGGAAGTATAATCTCAGGGGGAGATTCATACTTGTAACCAGAAGTGGTTTAGAATACTTGTAGCCAGTAGTGGCAGTGAAGAATACTTGTTTTGTAATCAGTTGATTATAATGGAACCCTTTGACAGTTGTTAAAGGAGAACTGGACGTAGCTCAGGTTGAGTGAACTAGTATAAAAACAAGCTCTCATTTGTTGTCTTGTGTTTACAAATATTTATCTTGCTCACTGTGCTCTTTTTAAAAGATTTTCTAAGCTCCGCCTTGCAAGGATATATTTGTTGTTTTGAATTAACATATATCTAACAGGGCAATTTGTGAATTAATAGTATTTGCGAAAAGTTTTAAACCCACTATTCAACCCCCCTCCTTCTAGTGTGTTCTTGTGTATTTTAGTTGGTATCAGAGCACGGTCTCTGATAACTATCTTCACAGGTACAGAGCTAAAGATCCTACACAAGGATGGAGAAGAGTATACACAAACCTTCAATCTTCAAGGGTGAAAACTTCACATATTGGAGACAAAGAATGGAGACATACTTTGAATCATGTCATATAGACATGCTGGATGTCGTAGAAAATGGAGATTATATTCCAGTTGATGATAATGAAGTTGAGATCCCAAAAGAACAATGGATTGAGGCACAGAAGAACAAATTCGTCCTCAACTCCAGAGCAAGAAATGCAATACATGCATGCATCTCAGAAACTGAGCACAGAAAGATAAGCCAGTTCAAATCTACCAAAGACATATGGGACACATTCATAATAACCTATGAAGGGTCCTCACAGGTAAAAAGGAACAAGGTAATTGTTCTTACCAGAGAATATGAACTCTTTGCTATGGAAGAAGATGAAACCATAGCTAATATGTTGTATAGATTCCAAACTATTTTAAATGAGCTTCGAAACCTTGGTAAAAGTTTCAAAAATTTCGAGCATGTTGACAAAATTCTTCGCAGCTTGCCCAGACAATGGAGACCTCAGGTCACAGCCATTAGAGCTTCCAAAAATCTAGATTATATACCTCTTGAAGAGCTAGTGGGAATTCTAATGCTGCATGAGCAAGAACTGCAAGGAGATTCCAAATTGAAAAAGGGCAATCAGACAACACCACTAAACCATCCAAATGACACACCACCAAGGCTCTAAAGGCAGAAGAGTCAGAAGTAGAGTCCACTTCCTCAAGTGAAGAAGAATCAGAAGATGATGATGAGCTATCCCTCATCTCAAGAAAAATCCACAAGATGTGGAAAAAGAAAGGTGGATCGAGATGGAAAAACTGCAATAAGAAATTCTCAGCAAACCGTGAGAAGAGAAAAATCCCATTGTTTGCTACGGTGTAAGAAGCCTGGACATTTCAAGTAAGAATGTCCTAAGCTCAGCAAGGGAAAAGAAAAGGTCAATAGAAGATTTCCCAAGAAAAAGAAAGGATTGATGTCCACATGGGAAGATCTAGATGACTCAACAGATGAAGAAAATTCTGAAGCATTAGACGAAGAAGCTAATCTCTATCTGATGGCAAACGCAACCTCCACATTGTTTGCGTCTGATGATGAAAACACACCAGACAACACCCACTTTGCGTCTGCATCTGCAGCTTCAGATGATGAAGAACAAGAGGTAGACCTCAATGATCTTATTTCTCTTCAAGAAGCTTATCAAGAACTTCTCTCTAATTCATTTATTCTTTCAAAAGCCTATTTATTTATGAAAAAGAAATTAAGAAAACTTTCAAAAGAGCATGAAGAACTTGGATCTTCTTTTACTAAGCTATTTGATAAATGTTCTACATTAGTCACAGCCAGTAATGCTCTAACAGATGATTTTCGAAAACTAACCATTGATCACCAATGCTTAATTTAAAGCAAAAGTGAACTCTAGATAGAAAAGGAACATCATAGAAGGCAATTGAATGAATTGATTAAGGAAATTGATGAATTAAACAAGGTAAGAGCCTTGAGTAAAGATGAAGCTGAAATTGCTCAATTACGCAAAGAAGCTACATCTCTCAAGAGTATTCTAAGCAAATTTGTCAGTGGGTCTGAAAATTTAAAGAAAATTCTTTCATACAACAGACATCCAAATGACAAATCTGGCCTTGGATTCATAGGAAAGAAAGAAGCAACCAAGAAGAAAGCTTCTTCTAATGGACCACACTTTGAGAATGGACATGTAAAGTCCAAAAGCAAGAAATTGCCTACAAGAAGCAACTCATCTGCTTCTAAGACTAACACCAAAGGACCCAAAAGAATATGGGTACCTAAAAACAAAATAATTCCTGTTGTAGATGTTCTTGATGGCAGGAAAGAAACACCAATCATGGTACTTGGACAGTGGCTACTCACATCACATGACGGGTGCAAGGTCTATGTTCCTAGACTTGACACCAATGCATGGTGGTACAGTCACTTTCGGAGGTAATCAGAAAGGGAGAATCAGGGGTACTGGTAAGATAGGTATTCCTCCTAGTCTCTCTATTGAGAATGTGTTATTTGTTGAAGGGCTAAAAGACAATCTATTGAGCATAAGTCAATTTTGCGACAATGGATATGATGTTTCCTTCAACAAGGAATCATGCATAGTCAGAGACTCTAAAGGTTCACATCTCTTCTTTGCAAAGAGACAAGGCAATCTTTATAAGATCAATCTTGGTGAACTAAAGGATCAAAATGTATCATGTTTACTGTCTGTCAAAGAAAGTCACTAGTTATGGCATAAGAAGCTTGGCCATGCAAGTTTGAGATTAATCTCAAAATTGCAAAGATATAGCCTCGTAAGAGGATTGCCAACAATGTCATATAAGGATAACTTACTTTGTGAGGCATGTCAGAAAGGGAAACAAGTGAAAACATCTTTTAAAAGTAAAAACATTATTTCCACTTCCAGACCATTAGAACTGTTACATATTGATCTCTTTGGCCCAACAAGGACAACCTCTCTTAGAGGGAAAAGATATGGATTAGTAATAGTTGATGACTATTCTAGATGGACATGGGTTATACTCCTCACTCACAAGGATGAGACTTTTAAGGAATTCTATAAATTCTGCAAACGTGATCAAAATGAAAAAAGAGTATGTATAACTTCTATTAGAAGTGACCATGGAGGAGAGTTCGAAAATGAAAGTTTTCAGAGGTTCAGTGAAGAGAATGGAATTCTTCACAACTTCTCAACACCTAGAACACCACAACAAAATGGTGTTGTTGAGAGGAAGAATAGGTCATTACAAGAAATGGCTAGAACCATGTTGAATGATAACTTGACTCCTAAGCACTTCTGGGCAGAAGCTGTAAATACTTCCTGTTATTTGCAAAACAGAATTTATATTAGGCCTATTATTAAAAAGACTCCATATGAACTGTGGAAAGGAAAGAAACCCAACATATCATACTTCCATCCCTTTGGAATACTACATTGACATACCTTACCTTGAGGAACGTGGTCTTAACATCTCAAGGTACTTCGAGTTCGCTGGGATCAGGGGTTACTTCAATGATCGCTAGAAGATCGCCCTTGGACTCATTAGAGAGTTCTAGACAAATGCTACAATAAAAGGAAACGAGGTTGTCAACAACGTCTTTGGGTGTGAAGTTACGGTCTCTCCCTCCTCCATTGCTCAAGCAATAGGGTGCGAACTGCACTCAAACTACTTCACAGAGGCATGGGACAAAGACGTTGAAAAAGGTATAGTAGAAAGGTTCATTCTTGGGCCCAACTACGAGGTGGCCAAGGACGTCAAGAAGTTGCACCTAGCCAACTTCCCACCTTTGACTAAGTTGATGCTGAACATTGTCAACAAGACCATCTTGCACAAGATAGGGTCAAGAGATCATGTATCAGCTTTACACAGGTTCATCCTCTACCACATCATTAGAGGGATTCCATTCAACCTTCCACACACGCTATTCTACAACCTGATTAGCCACATTCAATGCCTATCAACTTTTGTGTCAACATACTACATAGTTCTGATAAACAAGATCCTCTAGGATGCTAGTTGCTACAACATATTATACACAGAAATCCAATCAAGAAATTTGGATGAGTTGGAGTATGTGGGAGTGGAAAGCCCATTCGTTCAACAGAGGATACTGACCCCCTCAAGTTTGCTTAAGTTGAACATGGGATTTGAAATAACCAAGGGATTACCTACAAGGTCCCTGTACTGACTGATGATGATGAAAATGAAGGTTAGAAGAATAAGAAGATTCAGAAAAAGAAGGGTGGAAAAGGAAAAAGCTTGGTGATTTATGATGAGGCTGCATCCATCCAACCCTTAGCAAGTAAGATGGGGAGACTTGTTGTTGCGGACCAGCAGATAGTCCGGACAACACGCAAGGCTGCAGCACAATCTACTGCAGAGCCACTAACCAAGAAGGGAAAGCAGACATTCCAAAAAGCACCACCTAGACCACCCACTTAAAGGGTCAAGTCTAGAGCCCAACTGAAGGGTAAGGGTGCTGCTAGAATCACTACTGAACCTCAAGTGTCTTTGAAGGAGGTAGCAGACATTGGTCTGCAAGCTGTCAAAGTTGCTGATGCTGAAGAAGAAGACTTAGATGAGGGACTAGTCTTCAAGAGACCTAGAAGATCACTCAGTGCACAACAGACCATTGAGTCAGAGGGATTGACCATCAGATCACCCAGCACCACAGTCAGGAAGCTGATGTGAAGAGAAAAATGGTGTTGGAAGAAGACACACCGGGACAGACAACCACCAATCCAGGTATTACTTTACCTGCATTTACTCTTCCTACTCATGCTCGGTCTACATACAAACATCTAAGGAAGAATATTCCTCAGACGATCCCAGTCTTAGCCCAAACACAAGCTAGATGTTGAACCTCTATCGTCAAATGCGTCTGTGTCACCTACACAAACCATATTAAACCAAATAGTTGCTGCACAGTTTGATGCCCAAGCACAGACTATGCAAGATCCACTGTCTGAACCCACTATTCAAACAGAAGATCAACCTGCGTCTGCCCCCACTAGACAGACGATCACCAATAGACTGAACCCACTATTTAGTCTGAGACATAGTCTGATCCCACAACTCAGACTATTGTACCAACAACATCCCCACAAACTCCACCAGACACTACCATTCCTCCCTACCAATCTCCCTCTCTAGTGACAATCCCGGAGATGTCAGACGCAGTAGTTTCCTACTACCACACTGAGTCTGTAATCATCTCGTCTGGGTTAGATGAAGAGATAGTTGCTCTATCTCTTGAAGCGTATGCTGTTCCCTCATGGGACAACAGACCATTCAGTTTGGACGACAACACTCCTTTGTCCAGATTATGAGAAGACACTCCTCCTCCTCCTCCCTCTAGCTCCTGGCATCAAAAGATGATGCAATGCTTCTCCTTGTGCTATGTGGGAGAAAATGTTGAGTCTGCAGCGTACAGAGAAGAGACTCAGCTGGAGCCAACTATAGAGGACTCAATTATTGTTGTTGCCAAGGAAGCACCATTTAAGAAGCTTCCTCCTCTACAGATCGATCAAGGAATCATCCCTTACAAGAGGCCAATTCACAACTCTCACCTTCTTGGACTCTGCTGAAGATGATGCACATCTAGCTAGAAGGCTACAACAGGAAGAATATGCCTCTGCCATCCCTTTGATGCGTCCATTAGTGCATGAGATTGCACACTAGTACAACTGCATGAGAAAGGGATTGGAATACTTTACAATGGAACTAGCCCTACCAGTTGAGCTAACAGAAGATGAGAAGAAGCAACTAGAGGCCACTGTTAGAATAATGCATCATGATGCATTATACTATCTGTTGAGACCAAGGGTCTCTATTCAACCTCCTCGGCTGATTACACGAGGAGTTGCTCCCAACCATCCAACCTTCCAGGCCACGTGTACTGAATACAAGGCTTTGTGTCACTTGAAGTTTCAAGGCACAACCCCCAAACAGTTGTATCCACCTAGCTTGCATATCTCTGAAGACACTGATATATGTGTTGCTCTAGACCGTATAGTCACTAGACTCCCAACTGTCAACCCCAACAAGTTGAAGAGGAAGAAGATTGCACAAGCAGACAATCTTCCATAGCACATACCAGACATTGAGCCATTGCCTCAACATGAGCATATTCTGCCACCGAAAAACAATGAAGTAGATGCTGGCATCTACTGGCAGATTATGATGAGTAATATGCTTCACACCATAGGGTCATCCAATCTTTCGGATGAAGAGAAGTAGAAGATTGACACTGTAGGTGAAGACTCCTCCTCCTCTAGCAGTTTCATTCACGTGTCAGACACAATGGTTGTGCCCACTTTATTGACCACTCACACCCCTAGAGATGAAGAGGAAGCTAAGAGGATGCTTGCTGAATACTATGATGAGTACAAAGCTGCTCAAGCACTGATAGCTGCAACTAAGGCAGCAGAAGAAGTAGTTGAAGAAGCAAGAATCCTAGAAGAGGTCGCTAGACTAAGAGCTATGTTAGCTGCTCAAGAAGAGGAGCAACGACTTCATAATCTGGCTTAAGAAAAGAAGGCCAAGGAAGAAAACGAGAAAAAGCTCAAGGAGTTGGCCTTAAAACAAGAGGCTGAGGCAGCTCAAGCTACTGCACTTACTGCTAAGCAAGTTGTAGACTTGGCTGAAAAGTTTGCAGAATCAACACCAGCCCAAGAGTGCACTGATCTAGTGTCCACTCAGTCTAGGTCCAACACTCCAATTGCAGCTCTGCCATTAAATGCTACAGCACAGCCAGACCCTCTACTTGACTTGGCTACCCTTGAATCTGCATTGGAAACTAAACTGGGATCAAGACTCTCTGCTGAGGTTGCTACTCAAGTCGAAGCTCAACTGAATGCCAAATTGGAAGAGTAAAGAGCTAGTATCATCAAGGAGGTAACCCTTGCCTTCAATGCCTCCATAACAGCCATTCTCACTCCTAGATCTGCAACAACTCAAGCTCCACCACCGCCATTAGAAGAACCTCCGGCAACAGAAGCTCCATCAGAAGCTGGAGAATCCTCAACCAAACAGTTAACCCCATCTTCCAAACCATGATTATGATGGAATTTTCTACTACATCCTCCACCTTTTTGTTTATGAAAAAGGGGGAGAGAATTTTGGATTTATAGAATTTATAGACGATGCTTAATAAAATAGTGATTGGTTCACTAATTTTTATACACCTCAATTCACTATTTATTTTTATTCGCTTTAATTATTTCATACTTTAATCTATCATATGCATCTGCATGATAGACTCAGGGGGAGTTCATCATGTTAATAACTCTGCATACTTAACTGCCATGAAATAATTTACACCCTGATACATACATGTCTGTGTTCATTGTTTGTTAAGTCAAAATTATAACATGTGTTGTCATCATAAAAAAGGGGGAGATTGTTAGAACCAAGACATTTGATGATGTCTGATCCCTAATACCTTGATAGGTTTTGATGATAACAAATGTAATAATATTTGATCAACTGATAATTTGAGACTAAGTGATTTTAGGAAATCAAAGTAAGAACAGACAATGGTAAAATCTCTCAACTCAAATCCTACGCTCTAACTGTCTGAGAACTTATAATGGTTAAATTTAGCACTGAAATTGGCTATAAACAAATTTAAATAAGTTCTTAATTGATTATGCTATGTCCCCAGGCCAGACGATGTCTGATGCCAAGCGCCAGACAATGTCTAAGGCTAGAACAGACCATGTCTTTTAATTAAGAATGAGTTTGTTAAGCCAGACGATGTCTAAGGCTAGAACAGACCATGTCTTTTCAATAAGAATGTGTTTGTTAAAGCCAGACCCTGTCTGTGCACGAATAGACCATACTTAATCAAGACCAGACTATGTTTGTTAAGCCAGACTCTGTCTATGCAGGAACAGAACGTAAACTGTCATAAGTACTGAGGAATACGTGCTTTATAATTAATTTTTTACTCAAATAAAGGCACTGCTGCAACTGAAACAAAGGAAGATACCCTTTGACATTACTTTCTTTGATTCCTCATATTACTTGCAAGTCTCGTACTATATAAAGTGTGTAGGTACAGTTAAAAGAACCAATCAGCATTGGGATGCACACTTTTAGCTAAAAGACACACTGTAATCAGAGACAGAAACCTGCTCCCGTCAGAAAAAGCATAGTCAAAGCTACTTCAACACTCTACTGTGTGAGACAATGGAAAGAAGTCTTCTCTAACGTTCAAATTCATGAAGGCCACTTTATAAGGAAGCCTCTATGAAACGAGAAAAAAAAAGAGACGAAGGAGCTAGAAAGAGATCAACAAAAGAACGTGAATTGAATAAGGAAAAAATCTAAACAGCAAGAGAAAGTATTCTAAGAGGAAGTCTTGAACATGAGCTGAGAGAAATAGAACACCCATCCTCTACAAGCTCACGTAGATTCAACATTTGATATATCCTCTCCTTGAGAGTTATTTGAATCTTATACATCTTTGTATAGAAAGCCAGGAGTGGCTTAGTGATAAAAGAATACTTGGGAAGTATAATCTTAGGGGGAGATTCATACTTGTAACCAGAAGTGGTTTAGAATACTTGTAGCCAGTAGTGGTAGTGAAGAATACTTGTTTTGTAATCAGTTGATTATAGTGGAACCCTTTGACTTGTTAAAGGAGAACTGGACGTAGCTCAGGTTGAGTGAACTAGTATAAAAACAAGCTCTCATTTGTTGTCTTGTGTTTATCTTGCTCACTGTGCTCTTTTGAAAAGATTTTCTAAGCTCTGCCTTGCAAGGATATATTTGCTGTTTTGAACTAACATATATCTAAGAGGGAAATTTGTGAACTAATAGTATTTGCGAAAGTTTTAAACCTACTATTCAAACACCCCCCCCCCCCTCCCCACTTCTAGTGTGTTCTTGTGTATTTCATGCCTTGCAAGGATATATTTACTGTTTTGAACCAACATATATCCAAGAGGGAAATTTGTGAACTAATAGTATTTGCGAAAAGTTTTAAACCCACTATTCAAGGTGGAAGAGTAAAGAAAAAATTGTACCATTACTATAGCTCCCTCACTCAGCACTCAGAATGAAGAATAAAGGGTTGACTCTATTACTCTGCATAACACAGAATAGCTCCCATCCTATGAAGAAGATACTGTTTCCTAAATAATTAATGATACTATTCCTTGACCCAATGCTCTCTACACAAAATTAATAAAAAATATTGTAAAAAAAATAGTCATAAAAATCCTATAAATTACCTAATTCATTACCACATTTTGCACACAACATCTCATTCTCATCTTTTTTCATTTTCAGTTCTTCATTTCTATAGTCATTGTAGTTTTCTTTCATTTTTCTTCAAATGGATCCAAATCAATTTAATTAGCAATGTTATTACAATATGCTTCAAAATAAAAAATTTCATCCTACCAATGAAAATTCTCAAAATCTTCATTTTTTTCCCATTTTCTCACCACCATCAATCAATTTTATACAAAATCATCAATACCCTTCAACTGAAAGTTCTCAAACTTTTCCTCCAATTCCCTTGCCACCCTTGAATTTTATTCAAACTTTACAATCTCCTTCTATTGAAAATTCTCAAAATTCTTAAACTTTTCCTTCAATGCCACCAAACAACTCCATCATGGTTCATAGGCCTCCAAAAAATCGTAGTGGTGCACAATCTTCCAATGATGAAGATGAAATAGAATTTCCACAATTTTCTACACAAATTGTTCTAGAAAATATTACACTCAAGGAAGGAGGAAGGAGTTCTAGAAAAAATAAATCATGAGTCATGTTTACAATTGAAAAAGACATATTTCTCATTGAATTATGGTTCAATGTTTCAAATGATTTAATTGTCGGTGTTAATCAAATTGGTAGGGGGTTTTTGGTTGAGAGTCACGAAAAATTACGACAACTTCCAAAAAAATCAATAGGAAAGAGGACTTGGTCAACTGAAATCTCAATGGCATAAAATAAATCTTGCCATTTGCCATTGAAAAATTCAAAGGCCACTACAAGCAAGCTGTTGCATTGAAGAAAAGCGGTCGCTTGGATAACGATGTTGTGGTTAATGCATTTATTATCTGATTTCAAGACGAACATTGCGAGTTTACTTTGGCGATTGCTAAAAGATCAACCTAAGTGGTTAGCTCAATTCAAAGAAAATGGTTCAAAAAGAACAAAGATTTCTTCTTCTGGGGCATACTCATTGTCTTCTAATCTAGAGACATCGATCCAAGATGATACAGTTAACACGCCATCTCAAATCCCCCTCTGAATGGGACAAAAGGCTGCAAAAGAAAAGAGGAAGAGCAAGGGAAAAGTGGTTGTTACGTCTTCTAAAAACGTTGACTTGTCTAACATAGAAAATTTTATATAGGAAAAAAATGATGTCAACAAAATCCTAGTAGAGGTAAAGAACACATAGAACATGGTGTTGTTGTACGACATCCTAGTTAAGGACACATCTAACATGTCTGAGAGTCAACTTCGAGACCACAAATTGTATTATACTTATATTAGGCGCAAGTTAGCTAATTAATCAACTATTATAGGCGCAAGTTATTTTAATGATTGTATGGCTATTTTAATTAGTCATTTTGTTGTAGTTTTATTTTTAATTAGTCAAATGTTGTAATTTTTTATTTTAATTTTAATTAGTCAAGTGTTGTAATTTTATTTTTATTTTTATTTTAATTAGTCACGTGTTGCAATTTTATTTTAATTCTTTGTTGTATTTTTTTTAGTATTGATATTTTGAAGTAGTCGTTGTAAAAGTAGCTGTTATAAACTAGCCGTTGGGAAAATAATTCTATATAATAGTTCAATCTACTTTGTTTCTTGCATATTCTCATCAAATTGTCAATCTTCTTCTCTTACTCTCTATCTTGCTTCTAAAATTCGTGTAATGGATCGAAACTCTAACTTTCATCGTCTTTGGAAACAAATTGTCAATGACCAACTTGAAGACAATATTGAAGAAGAAATCATGAGGTACTTGAGGTGCAACAAGTAGACAACACCGTTAGGCCCAGACAAACAAGAACAATGATAGATCGCAATCGTGAAGATGGTCACAGTCAATTATTCAATGACTATTTCTCGGAAACTCCTATATACACAGTCTCAATTTTGACAAAGGTTCTGAATGTGAAGGTATGTGTTCCTTCAAATTGTTAACGCTCTTGGTAATCATGATGAGTATTTTCAAATGAGAGTTGATGCAATTGGTAGAAAGGGTCTTTCACCATAGCAAAAGTGCACTGCTGCTATTCGTATATTGACATATGGATCACCACAGATAGTATCGATGAGTACGTTAGAATTGGCGAAAGCACTACAATTCAATGCTTGGAGAGATTTGTAAAGTGTGTCAACGAGATATTTGGCATGGAGTACTTGAGAATGTCCAACAACAATGACATTAACCACCTACTACAAATTGGGGAGGCACGTGGCTTTCCAGGTATGTTGGGTTCTATTGATTTCATACATTAGAAATGGAAAAATTGTCCAGTTGCATAGAAAGGTCAATTTTGTAGAGGTGATCAAAGCAAACCCACAATCATTCTTGAAGCTCTTGCATTACAAGACTTGTGGTTATGACATGCATTTTTTGGAGTTGCAGGTTCAAACAATGACATTAACGTGTTAAACCAATCTAATGTGTTTAACGACGTTTTGCAAGGACAAGCTCTTCTAGTGGAATTTATAATTAATAGAACCACATACAATATGGGGTATTATCTTGCAGATGGTATTTATATGGAGTGTGTCACATTTGTCAAGACCATTCCAATGCCATAAGGAGAAAAAACAAAATTATTTGCAAAATGTCAAGAATCAGCAAGAAAGGATATAAAACAAGCATTTGGTGTGCTTCAATCTTGATTCACAATTATACGTGGTGCATCGTGTGCTTGGCACATGGATACAATGAAATATATAATGTTGGCTTGCATTATCTTGCATAACATGTTTGTTGAAGATGAACGCAATACATATAATGACAATGTTGATTATGATGATGTAGACAACGAGATTTCAACAAATGAAGTGTCTTATGGTGTTCATCTTGGTTTTGTTGCATACTTGGAAAGGAGGCACCATATGCATACAAGATGTATTCATCAACAACTTCAAACAGATTTAGTAGAATATATTTAACAATCTTAATGATATGTATTTTTTTTTAGCAATAATGTTATGTATTTTTCTTCAATTGAAATTTTAGTCATAAATTAAAAATTAGAATTATTAGCATTTATATTTTTTTATATTGATTGTTTCATAATTAAAATTAATACAAATAATTATTTAAATTTATATTGAAATAATATTATAATAATTTAAAAAAGTGGGTCCATTGTGGAACCCACAAATATTAAGGTAAGAACCTAAAATGAATTAATTAAAGCAAATTTAGATGTAGGTTCTTGTTACTTAGGTGACATTGTGAGACCCACGTAAAATAGCTTAAGAACCTATTTTGGGTTCTACCACTAAAAATGCTCTAATAATTGACTAGGAGAAAACAATTTTAACCTCTAAAGAAACTTGATTTCATTTTTTCTTCATATATTTTTTCCTCAGAAGTAGTGTGTCTAAACATGTCCTTAGTCGATGCCTCCAACTGGTCTTGTTGACAACGTTCCTCCTCTATGGCCTTTTGAATCTCATTTACTACCATATGGGCTTAACAATGCCAGTTTAGTTAAACTTATGAAATAAATAATTATTTTAATAAAATAAGTACTTGTTTATTTTTGTAGTGTGTTGTTTGTCTGAATTGCTTGAACTTAAAATAAACAATTTTCTGCTTATTTATAAAAGTAAATCTAATTTGCTTATGAAATAATCACTTATCTATATGATAATCACTTATTTTATAAACACTTATTATATAATTTTATAATGTGTCCCAAGGTGTTTAGAGATTGGCAACATGATGTCATTCACTCCCATCTCGATCGATTGGCGAATAGTTGAAGGAATGGGTTGAGTCGTCCCAACTCCCAAGTGGAGCAATGTTTCACCCTTAATGTCCACATAATCTTCCAATATGAAATCAAGTATAAGGGGTGTAGCCACTATCAATTTTGACTAGATGACTTCTTAGAGATGGTTCCATCTTTTTCTTTCCAGATTTCAACTGCATACACCAACGATGATCAAGTGCAAAATGAAGGAAACTTAGAGCATCTTTAGTGGGTAGGATTTTGAGGAGATTTTAATGTTTTTTCGTGGGTCTTACAATATCACGTAAGCATAAGATCTCTTACATTTTAAGATCTCTTTTATGATTCTACCAAAGATGTTCTTAGTGATGTAACTAGGGTCCCATAGAGTGTGCTAAAATTATGTTGGTGTGAAATATGGTGTGCCTAACACTAGTCGAGTCACACTTTAGGAAGAGACTTTTTTTCTTGATCAGGTTTCTGGTCTACTCCAAAGAGCTTTTCAACAATTGTAAGTTTGTGATTTCTATGCCCTTCTACTCATATGTAAAGGAATGAAGTAAATAACTAATGCAAAGTGCATAAAAGTAAATAAAGGCAATAAAAGTAATGAAAGCAGCAAAGGAAATTGAAAATCTGGTCAAAAGAAGGTAAGTTCAATTGAATTTGGTAGTAGACCTTGATTACATCGTTTCCCCCTATTTTTAAGGATAACAACTGTTACAAGTCATTATTATAAGTTCCTAACCCACAACCCTAATTTTAGATAATGGACATTTCGCTTCCGCTTTCCCTATTCCTCCCATTTTGTCATCTATTGACTAAGTATAACATTTCTGTCATTCACTATTTATCAATTCAATGTTGTCAAACAATGTCAACAATGTCACATGCAAGAACCAGCCAAAAGGCTAAAACTAAGAACACATAGATGTTAGGTACCAATTTTACCAGTATAAATTACATTCATTTATTAATATATTTAGTATTTTTTTATGAGATAAATTGGTTATGAAATCCACAAATAAGTTGAAAAATCCACAATTTGGTTTTAAAAATCTTGTTGTGCGTCACGTAAATTGGTGTTCTGAGCGCATGAAAGCAGGGGTGGAGGGAGTGCTGTGCGGGATGAAAAAATAATGATCAAATTGACATATTTTAAATAATATGGAGATCAAATTAAAGTTTTAAAAAAAATTTTAAAAGTAAATTGAGTATTAAGTCATCATATTATTTATGAAATTTTATTAACAATTTTTTTAAATACATTAAATTAATGTAATATGTATTTTTGAAATTTATGAAAACAAGAATCCATTGAGTATATTAATTTAGTTGATTTTAATGATTTTTTTTTTACTATTATACCAATTATATCACTTTAATAATCATTAGTATTATGAACCACTATTAATAAAATTACAAATACTTATAGCATTTAATAAGTACAACTAATGAAAAGAAAAAAATAAATATTTCATAGAAATTCGAAAATACCTAATAAAGATAATCAAGATTTTCTTAAAAATTATATTACCAGTACAAGTGGGAGTATTTAACATTGAACACAAATATGATAATGGGTTGATTTGTTTAAATTTATTTAGTAAAATAATCACTTATGTTAATAAAATAAGCAATTATCTGTATTTTTAATATGTTTGTTTAAACTGCTTATGCTTAAAATAAGCCGTTTTCTGCTTATTTAAAGAAACAAATCCTATCTGCTTATGAAATAATCAATTATATGATAATTACTTATTTTATAAATATTTATTATAATTTTAAACAAACTGACTAATCTCCTCTAAAGTGAGAATAAAGTATATAATCTCAATTGTGGATGAGAATCTACACTTAATATTTTAACATATATTTATGCCTTTTAATGCATGTGTATGTATTATGTAGATTTTCTAAAATGAATTGCTCACTTCACTTTGGGAAGTTTAATTTCAATATGGAAGCTATCTTTTTCTCTCCCAGTTTATTGGTAATATTATAACTAATATTTATTTAATTTTTAAATAGATTATAATGTCAAAATTATAATTATTTATAAAGTATTAACTGATTTTTAAATTACAAAAAATTACAAATTTAGAAACCATCAATTCATTGATTAAATCGATAAAATTCAATATTCACAAGTTCTTAATCAAAGTAAAATGTCCCACAAATAGGTGCAATCTAAGCAACCCTTTTTGACTTCTTTATTCCATGTCAATATACTCCTACAATGCCACATCATAATTAAACCACCAATACACATTTTTAAATAATCTTTAAATGATCCTTAATGGTAAAAAAATATTTTTTTTAACGATAAGCAACCAAAGGTTGATATTAAACAACTCAACATGTTACATACTCAACATGTTACATAGATCTTCTCCAATGATTAAAAAAGTTAAGCAACAATGTCTAAATATAAACAACTCATTAAGTAACGAACGCTGAAAATGCTCTTAGATGCATTCTTCATTTTTCTCATACAAAACATGTGCGAATGGATTATCATTCCTGAGTCAAATAGAAATTTTGCAGGTCAACTAGCCATTAAAAAAGAGCACTCATACCAGTTGAGAGAAATCATCATTAAAGTAAACATAGCAGGTCTTAAGCCACAGCTGTTCATATCATGATACGAAATACAAGGCATAATATAAAGGGGATAATCAAATGCAGTTAAGTTTCATGAAAGATCTCAATGCTGATCTGGAGCAAAAGTCTCGATTTCATCACCTTCTGCTTCTTCTCCATAGGCAGATGTTCCTTGTGATTTTGCCATCTCCATAACTTCTCCAGGTGGTGGGTGGTCAAACTTGCAGGTTGCACCAAACTTGCATGTTCCAGTTTTCAAATAATATGGACAGATAACAGCACCCTGTCAACACATCATGCATGGTTTCAAATTTCAATATCACAGTTCCTTTGATAGAAATTTTGAGGTTAGTTAAGATTATGCTACTTAAAGCTATAACGTATATGATTATGGCCACAAGGACAAAATGCAGAAGGGCAAGTAGCTTGGACAAATCAATTATTAGAACAGTCACGTAATTTAATAATCAGCAGCCTGTTCTTGAGATTTGACTTGATAACCTACCACCAGATGCAATGTGCAACAATTCAAGTAAACTTGAAATAGATTGACATCAATCTAATTTTTTGAAAATGAAAACTAGTTATTGAAAGAATTTCACAGAAAATGAAGATAAAGCAACAATTTTGGAGTATGCATGTGAATAAGATTAAACATACCTCTCTTCTTGGTAATCCTGCAGGAGTGAGTTTAACAGTAGCCTGCTTTGACATTGATGGTGCTGAGCGATCAATTGGGTGATGGTACTTGCATCTTTCCCCAAATTTACACTCGCCAGTTTTCATATAAAACTACATGGTAAGCAATTGAATAGAAAATGTGAAGGAAATTAAATATTTTATGCAGAGGTTATGTAGGCATGAGAAGTTCAGCAATTAAAATAAGTTGTCATGAAGTTTTAATAACCTATTTGATGGTATTACTATTAAGGCTACCCTATCTTATTTAGTTTTTTTAATTGAACAGTCAGATCTTCAATTGAACCCTTAGCCCCTGAATTTTAAATTTAATATTAAATGAGCCAACAAATAAATGTGACAACTGATAAGTGCAAACCATTTCAAATACATATGTAGAAATCTAATATGACTGGAACATAAGGCAAGTGTTTGCTTACATCGCATTCAATCTGTCCAGGTCGCTGAGGATAGAGAGATTCTGCAATTCCCACCTGAGACTGGAAAACATGTCACATGCACAAGATGCATCAACTTTTGAGTAATTCATGACATCTAATGGAAGTGCAGTTTAGAGTTAATTTAAGAATGGCTACTTTTCTAAGCCAATAACACACTTCATTCTATTATGTCTTTTTACTGTTGATAAATGAGTTGTCTTGTCTAGAGCAGTCTCAACTTGTCCTCTTGCATCATTGAGGCGAAACAGCAAAAGAGGCCTCACCTCTAAAGGACCCAAACATTTACTTTTCTTTGCAAGAGAAACATATATCATATGCATAAAATGTACTAGATGAGCAACATCAAAACACTAGGAATAAGAATTTTAGGAGAACTAGGTAACTGTGAAGAAAGTGAAGTTAACAAACTATGCAGCACAAACTGAAAATGAGACTTGAGGCAAAAGCAAGAACATCAATAAAATAAAATAAAAAAAGAATAAAATCACAATTCCTACAAGGTTCAGGATATATATAATTAGACAAGAGAAAAACTATGAGAATAAAAAAAAAGTAGAAAGTACACATTTAACTACTTAATATTCATTCAGAATGAAAGAGATGCACATCTACATTACACAAATATTATTCTCATGTAAGAATATATCTAAGAAAATATTATTTTTGCTATGTTCCAACTTACAAACAATTCTTATCTATTCAAATCTATCATGCAACAGCTCTATGTTCCAGGTTTGACTGTATACAAGACTCGAGTATATAGGCTATTTATTGCATTTGTGAAATCTATATGTATCTAAACTGTACTTCCAACTCATAAAAATGAACTGTACTTCCTTTCATTATATGCCTGTGCTGATTTGGTTGATAACCAGAAACATACAACACACTCAGAAAACAAAACCAGAACCATCCCCTACCCCACAATAATGAGCATCAGGTGTTGGATAACATTATTAGCAATTTGCATGTAATTCTCTATGAAAATAAGTACAAGTAACAACTTCCACATTACCATTGGATTTGACAGCCTTGGGTCAAAAGCTTGATAAACAGAAACAGCTGGATTAAGAAGTCCGATATTCAGATTAGCAGCTGAGGATGGCAAAATAGAGGTGCCTAATCCAGCAATGGGTGGATTAATTGCTGCACCAAAGTATAATAATGTGAAATAATTGTTTAGGAAACAGGAAAATGTATGAACAATCAAGATATAGTATACATACCATTCCTGTCAGGATGATTGTAGCGGCAAGTGGCGCCATACTTGCAACTAATTCATATGAATGAAAAAAATCAAGGTAGTGTTTGGATGGAGCATTTTAAAAATTCAAGGTAATTAAAATTCTAGGCATTTGAATTACTAGAAATTGAATTCTCTTCATTTTATAAATGATTTGTTTGGATGAAACATTTGAATTACTAGAAATTGAATTCCCTTCAAAAAATAATATTCAAAAAATAATATTACATAATTTGTAAATTTATATATAGTTTTTAAACTTAAAAAATAATGTCCAAAAATATTTTTAAAAATATTACATAATTTGTAAATTTCCAAAAATAATACATGAGAGGAGAGAGAGGGAGAGGGAGAGAAAAGATGGATAATTTCAAATTCTCAACTTTTTTGAAGAATTTCAAATTCACTATTTTTAACTAACTAAAATACCATTTCAAAATGAGCACATTTCAATTTTTTCTTAAATACCCCATTCAAACAACTCATTTTATTTCAAAGAATTTGAATTAGCCTCTCCAAATAAATTAGTCTCTCCAAATGCCTTATCCAAACACACTCTAAGGATATTTAATTCAAATTTCAAAGAATACATGTTAAGATAAGCTTATTTTGGAGAAATAATCACCTTTTTTTTTTTTGCAGTTTCCTAAGAGAGCTTTGGTAAATTTATAATAAAATGACTATTTCTCTAAAATTAAGAAACCAATTGAACATAAATCAATGCTTACCTCCCAGTTTTCATGTAGAATGGACAATCTACTTCCCCCTGTCAGAAGAGAATTTACAGTAAAAACCCAGGCTTTAAAAGAAATGAAGGCAATAAACTAGCAGAGGAAAAAGTTGTCATCAGCTAGAAATTTATGGGTATCTTCTTATTGTTAGATTTCCACTTAAAACCAATTGACTCTAAGGGAAGTTGCCCAACAAATATATAAGCTGCACCCAGAGACTTGAAACAGGCGATGCGAGACTTCTTAACACCCCCTTCCATAGTTGCCTGCCAGAACTGGTGAGTCTATCGGAATAGGCGGTTTACCAAAATGGGCTATAGGCTTTGTTACCATGTTAGATTTCCACTTAAAACTAATTGGCATTAAGGGAAGTTGTCCAATAGATATATAAGTTGCACCCAGAGACTTGAGGCAGGCGATGTGGGACTTCCTAACACTTGTAATATATTTTTATATAGCATCTAAGTAAAAAAAGTAAAGATAACTACGGTCACCAGTTCAAAGCAGCATACATCCAGCAAATAATGAAATGAAATGGAAAACTCAAAAGAACATGGTACTAGATGAATTGGTCTGTCTTTTCTTCTATCAATAGAGATCGGATACCAAAGGAATTTAACAGAGAATCAATACCAGTCTTACTGGAAGCCCTTTGGTATTTTGCAACGATGGAGATATAAGAGACGTAATTGCCTGTGCATCTCCTGTTGCCCCTCCCATCATATAATTTGTCTGTGTCAGTGCAACAGTTTGACTCAAGTCGTCAGACAACTGGATCTGGATATCCTTGGGGTGATGGAATTTACAAGCAGCACCAAATTTGCATTTTCCAGTTTTCATGTAGAACTGCATAAATATAAAACATGAAGTAAGCCATAGATAAATAAAGTCTCATGTTAATAAAAAAATGTAAATAACTAACCGTGCAAGGGGGCTCAGATGGCCTCTCAGGTAAGCCAGAAGAAACATCAGCATTTTCAGAGGAAACCTGGGGATGATTAAATTTGCACTTTGAACCAAACTTGCATCTTTGAGTTTTCAGAAAGTACTGCAATGCATATCGGATTCAAAATGAATTAGAAAAATGCCCAAATAAATATACATATGAAGAAAAAAAAAAAGGAAGGAGCAAAATATTTGCAAATTCTACTCACCGGACAATCTGGTTCCCCTGGTCTCTCAGGAGGAGTTTCACTTGTAACAACATTTGGAACCTAAATCAAGTTTGAATAAACCATGTGCATCAAAACAAATTAGTAACCTTGTTCTACATTTAAGAACCAAATTGCTAGACTATAATATTTCACCTTTTGAGATCAAAACCCATTGCCAGCAGAAACAAAATAGAGAAGATAAGAATGGTAAGAAACGCAATATTTAACTCACTACATGAAATAACCGGAACAAAAGTGATCTTATCATACAAAATAGACAGCCCATGTAGGTTTAAAAAACACAATCTTTAACACACCTACCCTAAACTTCAAGGGGTACTAGATACTACTAGAACAAAATTGATTGACAGTGTAGTAAAAGATCATTCTGATACAGTTACACAGTTGAGTACATAGATTAATGCATAGACAAATGTATATTAAGTTGCCAAATTTCAAATGAGTGAAATAGCATCACTATCACCACAGCCCCCAAATCAGAAGCTCAGATACCAATTGACAATACTCAGAAATCAGAACATGTTCACTGAATTTAGAAGTAGAGAGAGCCTTCACCCCTGATATTATGGGATTATCAGCTCAGAATTGAGATCAAGGTAGATACAGATTTCCCGATATCACTCATTAGTTATTACCCTCTGACAGAACAAGGATATAAAAAGTAAAGTAACGAAAGATAATAAAGCATTTGAGGGTAGTAACCTCCCTTCCCAAAACTTAACACAATTCATACTTCTTTCTCCTCTCCACTCCTAACTCTCTTATAGCCTAACGGAATATCCCACTCTTTCCCCCCTCCACCTAGCATGTGGTCGGGGGACTATGTTCTCAACCCATCTTGTATTTTCCCTCATGTATCCTGCATAGGGGTGCCTAAGAAGAAAGTATGCAGTATGCACTAGAAATTTGGGAGGAAAGTCAGGAAATTACCTTGTATTGAGTTGTTCATTTCACATTTGTGGACATTCCCACAGTCCCACTAATCCCAAATAAGGGGGGGGCCACTATCAAATCCCAGGAAGTATGAAGACATGAGTCTAAATTATCTTACAGTTGAACAATTCTAAAAAGTAGAGATGTATCTCTTGTATCTATCTACTCGTTTTGTTAGTTCAAAAGACTAAGAAACATGTGTTTACTGAGTATCTCAGAAGTCCTCAAGTTAAATTTATATCAAGGTTCATGCATATGATGAACAAGTCAAGATGTGGCAATTAGCCATTAATCTTCAATATTATTAGTTTGTATATTGTAATACAAGAAAGTACTAGAATATTGTGGTAGTATTATAATTTATAATTTTATTCTATTATAATTAATAAATATTTCTATACAATGTGGCACACTGCATATATAGAAATAAAAGGGTTTTTACTACAAATGTAACTAAAATAAACATTGAAAAAAAATGGTTGAACTGGTATATAATGTTTAACTCTAAAATATAAAAGATAGAATCATAAGAATACATGTCACTGTATACAATTACCAATAGAAAATTTACTATACAATACATATAATTTTCATAGGCATAAAAAATAATAATAATAATAGTGATAATAATAGCAAGCAGTCACCTCTTTCCAATCCGGGATTCCACCCTCTGGAACCCAAACAGGATGGTCAAACTTGCAGCTATCTCCAAACTTACAGGTTCTTGTGAGCATATAGTGGGCACAATCCTTCTCTCCTGGCCTCTGTGGATATATGGACATAGTGGAAGCACTTTCATATCTAGTGCGCTTGGCCAGTGGGTTTGTAGAATACCAAGCTTCACTTTGCCCAATTGTACCCAAAATGGTTGGATGGTAGAGAGCTATAGTACATAATAGACGAGTATATACAAGAAAACCAAAGAAAATGTATAGTGTTACTTTATAAGTTTGACTAAGAAAATAATTTTTGACAAAAACATACGTTAGTAAATATAAAGAATATACTTTATATAAAAAAATGAGATGACTAATAAATTTCACTGAGATTGTACAAAAGCTATAAGTATACATTTATTGAAATTATATCAAAATAACGTAAAAATATATCAACCACACAACACGACATATTCCATTAAATACGTCAAGTAGTAACACTCTTCACCATTTGAAGCCAAAAAAGGTCAACCTCTGGGCCTTGTCAGTATAAGTAACAAGTCACACTCTCAAACAAAAAGAAAAAGCCAACCCTAGCACAATTTTTTCCCCCTCTTTAGCTACTATTATCGATGTTGTTCAATCACGTAACATGCATTCAATCATCACATCATCTATCCTATGCATATCTCCACTCACTCACTACACAAACCAGACACTAATCTGCATCATCCATCGTGATTCCAAAAAACATAAATCCATAACTAGCCTGTACGAACTACCAGAGTCATAAATCCACAATTAAATTCAACACGTATACTAAGAAGGCAGGAACACTAATAAATTGCTAAAACATAAAGAAAAAGAGAGTAAAAGTAAAACAACAACTCAACAACCAATAAACACTACACAGGGCACAACAATGCTATGATGTGCATCACATCCTCATCCTCATCCTTACCTAACATAGCATCTCATGAAATATAAACATGAATTACTCAGCCAATCTTGCTAGAAAACTGAACACAGCAAACATGTACTTCAAGAATTACAAGCACCACACATAAATTACACACAATAAGTGAAAATCTCAGTTACTTCATTTAAGAAGAATAAATAACCTAAACTCAGTTGCTCAGTCCCTGTTTGGTTCAACTCAGAAATAGATCAATTATTTATCAAAACCAATCTACCCAAACAATCACTTCTAAAGTTATAACCTAGAAAAAAGACGGATGGAAATTAAAATTAAAATTGATAAATAAATGAGGGAAAACGTAAAAAACTAACCGTCGGAGGAGCGTTTGAGGTCGAGAGCGGAAGCGGCGGCGGCGGCGGCAGGGGGCCAGGAGGAGAGGAAATTCGCGGCGGCGGTGGAAGAGGCGATTCGGGAGGTGACGCCGGGCGGGGCAATGTCGGCGTCGACGGCGGCAGCAAAACGGAGGGAAGCTGCGGCGGCGGCGGAGGCGGCGTCGGAGCGGTGGTGGTGGTGGGAGAGGAACATGGTGTCGGGGTCACGGAATGATCTGTAGTTGGTGGAAGGGCTGTAAGAGGAGGCAGCGTAGATGTGGTTTTCCATTATAATTTTAACGGAAAAACAAACGAGAAAACGATGTTACTTGCACTCACTCAACTCACTCAGTCACGAGAATAATGTTTTTGCTTTCATTGCCCTTTCTTTTTCATCCGAATAATCGCGCAGTCAAAGAGACTGAGAAAATGCATGTGAGTGAGATTTTGTGGCAACAATGGCATCATTAGTGGGGTTTTTATTTAGGTTCGGGAGAACGAACAAACAACTAAGAAGTATGAACTAACTACTACTCCTTTTCACCTTTTTTTTTTTTTTTTACTTATGCTTTTTTGTCTTCAGTTACATTACATCGTGTCAAAACGCAAAGTACTATTATTGTTAATTTATGATTAAATATAGTAGAATTTAATTAGACTTCTCTTAGGAGATGTATTCAATTCAATATATTGTCATTCTTAATAAATGTTTTAATTTTTATACTAGTTATTAAATATTTAATGGTGTAAAGTTCAGCTATATTCACATGTGAAAAATAATATATTTAATAAAAAATCAATGTTTAGTTTATGACCTAGTAACATCGTGTGTAATTGTTTTTGGATTAGTGAAAGAGATTAGTTTTCATCTAGTAAATTGAGAAACATAGATAGTATCTTTTATCCCAGACAAAAAAAAAACCTTATTTCACCATAAATGTATTAGAATACGTATAAGTTATGAATAATAGCTTCTACTTGATGCATGACAAAATGATATAAATATGAAACTAGACAAGCTCATAATGATCACATCCAGATGGAGTAAAATTACTTTTTGTAAAGAGTATTTATGGTCTTAAAAAAAAAGAATAAAATAGTTATCTTATTGTAATATAATTATTTTTTAATGAAAGGGGCAAAAAAGCCCCAAAATAGACTAGAAACAACAAGGAAACATGGTTGAAGATACATCCGCCGTAACATCATTCAACAAAAACCTAGGAACAAAATAAAAAATTCTAATTGTCTATTTAAGGACAAACCAAAGTTAGCAAGCCTGTTCTTCTCTTAAAGTGTGGGATCATTGAATAGATCCACTTTTTGTCATCAACTTAAAAATACTCTGGCACAAGCTTCTACATGGATGATTTCTTGAATAACCACTCTTCAAGAGATCAATGACCAATCGAGAATCTGACTCAACAATAAGCTTCTTAAATCCATGACTACAAGTTGCTCACATACCGGTTAGGATTGCCCAAAGCTCAACAGTAACACTAAGCAGAAGCCTATATTAACTGTTATAGCAAAAAGGACATGACCAAAAATCTAAAGGTGTGGGTGGAAGATCTGAAGGTGGTCAAAGTGGAAGTAAGAAAATTTTTCTTTGACAAATTTTGTGAATAGAGGTGGACTAGATAGAAAATGGATGGGGTGGCATTTAGCACCATATTGGAACAGCAAAATGCAATGCTTGTGCTAGATTTTACTGAAGTGGAAGTGAAGGAAGTGGTGTAGGGTTGTGGTAGCTCTAAGAGTTCAGGCTCAAACAAATTCAATTTTAGGTTTCTTAAGCAGTTTTGGCCAATTATCAAAAGGGATTTTCTGTGATTTTTGTTTGAATTTCATTTGAATGGCATTTTACCCAAAGCTAGTAATGCATCTTTTATCTCATTGATCCCTAAGATGGAGAACCTGCAAGCATTGGGGGACTTTAGGCCGATATCATTAGTTGGTTGTATAGCAACAAGGAGGAAAAGAGTAATGGGAGATGTCATTGACCAAAATCAGAGTGCCTTTGTGGGGGATAGAAACATGCTTCATAGTGTTCTTATCGCAAATGAAGTGGTGGAGGAGGCTAAGAGGAAGAAAAAGAAATGCCTAATTTCCAAGGTGGACTTCAAGAAAGCCTATGACTCGTAAATTGAGAATTTTTGTTGTATATGCTACATAGAATGGGCTTTTGTGAGAAATGGAACAAGTGGATTAGGGCATGTTTAGAATCAAATAAGGTGTCGGTCCTTGTGAATAGTAGTCCGTCAGAAGAGTTTTCTATGCAAAGGGGTATTAGACAAGGTGATCCGTTGGTACCATTTTTATTCACAATAATGGGGAAGCTCTCAATGGTCTAATGAGGGAAGCAAAAAAAAAAAGAGCTATTTAAAGGATTTATGGTGGGAAAGAACAATGTATTTATCAACCGACTGTAGTTCACGGATGACATACTATTTGTGGGGGAGGCTTTGGTGGAGAATGTCATAATAATCAAGAGCATGTTGACTTGAGTGGAGGAGACATTAGTTTGAGTGAGAATTACCTTTGGTCAATGGGATGCTTAGTGAGCTCAATGAATTGGTGCTTGTGACGGATGGAGGAGATAGAGGGTGGTGGGTAAGGGAATCAGCTGGGAAGTATTTTGTTGTTTTAGCCTATAAATAAATTAAGGGAAGCAACATAGATTACCAACTGGATGAGGTATGTACATCCATTTGGAAACTAGTTGTCCCACCTAAATTAACATATTTTGTGTGGAGAGTGATGTTTGATAGATTGCCAACAAGACAAAATCTGATGAGAAGAAATATTGAGATTGAAGAGGGAAATTACCTATGCCCCTTTTGTAGATTATGTGTAGAATCATGTGATCACCTACTGTTCAACTGCAATTATATTAGAGATATATGGGCATTGTGTTATGGATGGGTTCAACTTACATCTATTCTCCATGGGTCTACGTGAAATCACTTTTGGCAACATATGCATTATAATGTAAAAGATTTGAACTTAGATCACTTGAACATCATTTGGTGTGCAGTGGCATGTAGGGATGTTCGTAGTGCAGTTTGGTTTGGTTTTTGGATAAAAAGTCATCCGAACCAAATCTAAAATAAAGTTGCGGTTTGATTTGATTCGGTTTTTACATAACATCAAATCTGAACCAAACCAAACCAATTTTTTGTGGTTTGGTTTAGTTCGGTTTGGTAGTTTTTTTTTTTAATCTATTATCATAATTTAATTTTTCTTAATTAAATTTATATAATTATTATGTTATATTATTTTTTTTTATTAAAATTTGATTTACATATTTTAGTTTAAAAAATACTATTTTTACTTCTATTTAGCATTATTATAAAATGATATTACCAACTTTTTTTGTAACATAATAATAAATCATGTTTCACTTGATATTTAATGTTATTTAGTAATATTAATATATTTTTTTTTGTAAGATATGAAAGTAAAATATGTATCATATATTACAAATTTATTATAAAAAAAATATATTATAAATCACATATTATGATCATAAAAAATTAAAATATTGTTAGTTAGATAATACTAAACATCTAAAAGTAAATCAATATAATTATAGTATGCGGTTTGGTTCGATTTTTATAATAAGATCTAAAAACCGAACCAAACCGCAAAAAATATGCAGTTTTTGAGATTTTTGGTCCATGCGATTTTTCGGTTTAATTGATTTTCAATTTTTTTGGGCGGTTTCACGATTTAGTTCAGTTTGGTTCGATTTATGAACACCTCTAGTGGCATGGGGTATATGGAAGCATAGAAATTCTTGTATATTCAACAACAAGCAATTTGACAAATAGGAAATTATGTATGAAATAAATTTTACCTCATTGGCATGGATGAAAAACTTGGGCAAGAATTTCAACTACACATTTGATCAATGGATGAGCAATCAAAGGGCTTGTCTCATCGGTTGTTGAAGGAATATGTGAAGCCAGAAGGGATTTTAAACTATGTGCTTGGAACTACAGGGAGTAGATAAAAAATTAATTATAGGTAGTGAAATGAAAAACTTGGCAGAGGAAGCATTTATGAGGGTGATAGTGGTTAACATACATTTATGCATTGGTAGATGCATTAATTCATGGTAACCATTGCAAGTGCAAGGATGTAATTTATGTACCTAGTTATGTATGACTAGGTATTTATATCTACTAGTTTAGGTACTACTTATACCACTAGTATATTGATTTTTCCAAGCTAAAAAAAAAACAAAAAGAACATGACCACAATTATTATGCAAAACAACCCCCATTGTTGTCTTGTTTAAATGATTGTGAATTGTACTTTCACAATTCAACTTTAACCAATCTTGAGGTGTTTTTTATTTCAACTGATGCAAAGCTCGTCAGGATCCTTTAAAGAGCTGGCTAATAGCTTACCTTGATGGTTGATACTAAAAATATCTATTTGTCTCCAAACATGATTCACAATCTCCGTAGGATGACTAGAAATATTCTCGATGTTCCCTTTTATTTTGTTATACAAAATGATATCCAAAGCCACAACAAAAGTGACAAACCATATTTTTGTACGTGTTGGGAAGTGAGTTTTCCTCCATTTTGTTCTTGTTCATGCATATTTCATTGAAAAAACTCACATTTTATGATAAGTGTGTAACGAGAAGGCCCATAGGAGAATAAGAAAGGAAAAACCTAAAAAGAATGATTTGAAAAATATTTGGAACCTCTTGAATAAAAGCACAACCATGCTTTTTTCAAAACGACCATGCAAACTTAGCACAACTATGCGAAGGTCGTTCTCAATTTTTCACAAAAGGGGATTCAACGTCATTTTCGAGCATGACCATGCTTAGATGAGCGCGGTCGTGTTGATTTGATCTTAGGATACAAAATTCAAGTGCCCAACCTAATCAAAATGGTCATGATTCTTTCAGCATGGGCAGAGCTTCTTTCAAAAATTTATTCTTTATAAATAGAAGAAAAGAATGAGTTAAGCTAAAGCATTCTGAGATAGTTGCCAACGGAGCGAAAAACGTGAAGAAGATCTTGGGAATTTGTACTTGTAATTCTTTTCTTTTTCCCTTGCCTTCTTTATGTTGAGATTGTTTGTTATTCTACTTATTCCTATGGCTGACTAAACCTTTTTTTTTTCTAGGATTATGATGTAATTGCCTTTGATTAAGAGAAGTAAGTAATTGAAGAATAACTAGAATTTAAATTAAGTAGAAAATTGGGGGATTCAATTGCATGTTATAATCATAACTCTAGACTTTCTCGACTATCAAAATTCTCATACGGTTTCCACTTAATCTTTAAATTTTATTCTCTTGCAAGTAATTGAAAATCACTTTCCAACTCATTGATTAACCCAAATTGTTTAGTTTATTGCATTTTAAATTAATTGGAAACACAACTAGCCTTTAGGATACACATTTTTACACATAAAAAAGTTTGGGACCATAATCTACCATTGACATTAAGGAGGTGTGCAACCCTCCTAGCATAATGAGATACCACACAACTCTCATCTCTAGACAGTGACAAAAAAATATGATCAACACTTTCTAAATAAACACCACATTCCAAGCAAGAAGTCTCTGTGATTAAATGTCTAACATGCCTAACTTGGTTAGTCATTAGCCCATTCTTGTATATTTGTCCACAACAAATATCTTATGCCCTCCAGTCCTTCACAAGACCAAATACTTTTCAGATTTTGATCACTCTACAAATCATTAAAACTAGAAAACAGAGTTGTAAGTCGATCTCATTGAAATTACATTAGTCCCATTGCCAATGTTCCAACAAAAATTTCTCTAAACATGCCCCTAGCTATTACAAATCCATTTCCAAATATTATAGCAATTCTAGTGATATCGATGACTGGTAAGATGTCATCCCCACATTATACGTGTACATGAAAATATTCACCCATAAAATCTTCCTCCAAACCGAGGCAGGTGGGACTACAATGGTTTGTCTCTTGGAATAGTTTCTTGAAAAATGATTAGCTTCCCTCTTCAAAACTTCTTCATCATCACACCATATATTATCAACAAGAAAATATGTGACTTTATTCTTCCTCCTTATCAAAGTTTGGGTATGAAAGAACTTAGTGTTTTTATTACCAAATTCAACCCATTTTTCACGATACTTTTGGTACCATAACATCTCTTCTTGTGACTAAACCTTAGCATGTTGTTGTTCAAGCTCCCTCTCAAGCATAGCCATGCTTGAAGTGATTTTGACATCGAGCTATTTGTGGATACCCTTCAACTGACCCTCAATGTGTCTTTTGCGGCAAAAAATATTACCAAATATGTTAATGTTGAACTTGATTGAGTTATTTGCTACATGCTTCAACATGGCCAAAATATTAGTACTTGATTTTGTCCAAGCTTTGGTAACAACCTCACCATATTCTGGATGCATAGTCCATGCAGCTTGAAAGTGAAATGATTTCAAACACTTGGTTCGTGACTTGGAGCAGTAGACCATAATTGGGTTGTGGTTTGAGTTATCGAGGGAAGTAGCTTTACATGTACATTGGGGAACAATATCCTCCAATACGGAGCCATCATGCACTTGTCTAAACCCTTGTGCATATGTATACCATTTTGAATATTTCGCTGCCACGTGAAGACTCCCTTTATTGTATCCATATCCAACAGGTTACAATTATCAATGGTGATTCCAAATTCTACAGCTTTGGAGAGGATAAAATTGTCGCTTGAAACTTCATATGAATAATGAATTTCATTCATGTCTCCTATGACCAACCATAGGTCCACAATCATCCCTTCAAGAGTTGAAAGATACTGCGAGAAGCTTGAGTGGGAAACTGGGTTAGGAGAAGCATACACTACTAAACAAACCCATCTAATTCTACATCATTGGATAGAAAACATGATGCACTGAGAGGTGGAGTCCATGAGGGTGAATGTTAGGTCTGTAGTAGACGACATAACCTAAAAGCCACTGTGCCCTCTAGCTTCCTCAATGAACAAGGGTTTATAAACAATAGCCTCCCATTGTTTCTCCATCCTAGCAAAGGGAGCATGGGTTTCCAACAAAAGAATAAGCGAATGATTGAATCTCTTAGACATGTCCTTCATAAAGCAGGTGTGGACTCCTATGAGCGTGAGTTTCTATAGGCTTGTCTTTGGCAGGTGTGGACTCCTTCTTCTTAAAGATGCCTTTCCATTTGGACTTATTCACATTCTTAATAAGTTGTTGAATGGTCAAATTACTCTCATTTCTAGGTCTTTTATTTTTGAAAATAATCTTTTTGTTTTGGTTCCCTAATTGATTTTGATCCCTTGGGCCCATAGAAGCATTCATCCTTGTTTTTGTTTTTGGAAATGCTTTGTTGCAACCCCTGGAGTTGAGATTTAATTGACACATTACCATGATTAAGATTGGCTCTAGAAATGGCATGTGGATCAATAGTTCCCTTCTTTCCAGCATTACGACTACGTCTCTTAACTACCAATCAATCCCTATGCAATGATTCTCAGTTTTCATTCCCATTATGACTCACTATAATTTTTCCCATAATGTCCATTTGCGTAATTGTCGCGACAATATTATTTGATTTCATTGTTGTTGATGGTACTGTTGTAGCCGTTGTAGTAGTGGTGGTTCCGGTGACCTCCATGATAGGATTTGTTGTTGTTGTAGGCACCCCAACAACTTGATTGTGTACCTTGCAATCACGAGACAAGTGTCCATAGCGTCCTCATAGTGAGCAAATATGATGCAAGCCTTTGAACTCCACCATATACCAGTGACCTTGCAACCATACCTTGCTTACCACAAGCTTATGGAGATCAACTTTAACACAAACCCTTGCGTACCTTCCTCTTTGTGCATCAAGAGTATTATAGTCTACCCTGATAGGTCATCCAATCGCATAAGCTAGGGCCAAAAGAATGCTTTCATCGTAGAAGAAAAGATTAAACCCAAGGAAGTGGATCTATACCAGTGTTTTATCGATTGTAGCTTCTGGAGAAACAAATGTCGGAGTCCAAATCTGCATTGTCAAATAGTGATCAAATATCATCGGTGGAACACCCTCAATGGCTTTAGTTTTATCCATTTATGTTAAAGTTAGCTTTCGTTTTTCATATCCTCCCCAACCGATCCATCAAAACATTATAACCTACATGTTTGCCAAACAACTTCACCACCAGTGCGTCTTGCCAAGGGATGCATAAACCTTAAAAAAACTGAACTACCAATATGCACCAATGGTTTGAGAAGGTTGCCATCTTCAAACTCAGTTTTGCCAAATTATGTTGTAATCGATCCACTATATTACAGACCAGAGCCTTTTCTTTGTTACCCACAATTTTGTCACAAAAGGAAACAAGCTGACTTGTACTACTGTCTCCATCGTTGTCTGATGACTCATTACCAAAACCTATACCATAACTTCTAGAGAAAACAAGAAGGTGTTGCCATCTTCAAACTCAAATTTTCCAAATTATGTTGCAATAAATCCACTGTATTACAGATCGAAGCCTTCTCTTTGTTACCCATAACCTTGTCACAAAAGGAAACATGTTGACTAGTACTGCTACCTCCAATGCTGTTCGATGGCTCATTACTAGAACCTACACCACTTGCGGTACTTCTTGTTAGGATCAACCATGCACATCAAGAAAGGGGGGTGGGGGTGAATTGGTACTATATAAAGTTTCAGATTCTTTTTTACTAACAAAAAACTTTTCACCACCTCTCTTGAAGTTTTAACAAAACATTTTCAGAAATATGTTATTGAATGAATCAACCAATACAAACTCAACCATGACAGATTTTATTAGAACAATTGAGCTAATGATAAAGATCAAATTTGAATTAAAGAGATGAAGGGATAGAGAAATTGAGCCTGCAGATTTTATACGGTTCAATCAACCACCGATCTACATCCAATTCTTCCTTATAACAAGGAGTTCCACTATGAAATTGTTACATACACCATGCACACACATTTCACAGCAAATCTTGATTTCACAACTTGAAACAGGAACCTAAAACTGAATGTGAAAACACCATCAACATTCAATTTCAACCACTAGAACAATACACTTCTAGAAACAAGATTAGGAAAACCTTTCCTAATTCAACATAGCATTTAGGAATGCTCTTCCTAAAATGCAAATCAAACAAAATTAATAGAAAAAGATCAAGAATGAAAACACCTTAAAGTGTTGATAAATTTGATGTAAAGATCATTTGAAGAATTCCAATATGAGTAAGTACAGTAGACAAGATCAAATTCTAAATAACCTCAGTTCATAGAAGAACTTAGAGAGGATATAGCTGTATGGGCTTAAAGGTTTAATCTCAAAATGGGTATAGTAGTATGAGCAAGATGAGTTTTCAGAAACTCTAAAGAGATTAACATAGGTGCAGAAATAAAGAGGACTGTTATGAGAAATATCAAATCTGAGAAACAAATCAAAGGATTTGGATTTTGACAAGTGAATGAAAGATAGAAAAGATATTATGAATTCAGGTCTCTCTGCATGAAATGCTATGGGTTCAATATATAGGTTGGGTTAAAAAGATTTGGAGTGGGTTAGACAAAGATTAGATCTTGGAAATATTTCAAAATGATCGTTATACTAGATATAATCGATTGAACCTAGGTGTAATCGATTATCCCGTGTATCAGAAGATGATTTAAACTTATTGTCATCCATTGTAATCGATTGCAATTGAAATAGAGCAATTTCTGAAATCTAAAACCAGTATTGTAATCGATTGACACTTGTGGTAATCGATTAACCTGATACCAGAGATGGTTCAAAAAAAGTTTGGGCCATCTAGTAATCGATTCCCAATGTGTGTAATCGATTGCAATTCTTAGAATATATTCCTAAGAAAGCAAATCATCTTGTGATGCTAGAGATAGAAGAAAACAAAGCAAATGCAAACATCCTAGCATAAAGGTTCTAACTTAGTCTAAAACAAACAATACAAAGCCATCATCCATACATGTTATGGCTTAAATGAAAAAACTAGACTAAGATGAACGTAAAAGACTTAAGGTATAAAGATACTAAAAATCTAGATGGAGAGGCGTCAATCTTCACTTTTAGAGAAAATAAAACCCTGAGTAAATATAGTTATATTTGTGTATATATATATATATAGTCATTTTTATCTTACATGTGGTTAATAATAGAGATGAGATAGATGTTAAGGGGGGCACGTAGGGGCTTCCCTTTTGTCCTTAATAAATTAAAAAGTCATACTCACACTATCTATGGAATGTTACAAGTGACTCACTCACTTACTATTTCCCTCTTTCTTCCTCAAGTTTTTTTTTTCTCTTTCTCTCCATTTAGTCTACATACTGCTCCTAGCTTGGTTCTAATGAAAAAGTAACATTGCACGTCTGCACTCCAAGTTGTACCTTTTCTTCCATTTTTGTTCCTTCTCTCTTTGTAACTACCATCAATCAAAAGTAGTTAAAAACAAATCTTTTGATTATCTAACTACAATCCAATCTTTTGATTCTCTAACTACTAAAAGATTGTTATTTCTTGGAAGAAGAGTAGTTACTTGCGCAACACATGATAGAAATGTAAATTTGTGAATGATTAAAAACAAGAAAAGAAAAAAAGAAAAAGAGAAGAACAATAAGAGAAAAAAATGTAAATTTGGAGAAAAATTCTTGCTCACACCTGTATAGAACAATTACCCCTCTTCTCTTGTTTCTTATTTTTGCTGTATAAAACATAAATAGATATATTAAAAAAGTACAAAATGAATTATTTTAGACCTACAAAACACAAATTAAAGAAATGTTTACCTTCTTTTAATTCAGTGAGTCAAACTGACAACCATTGTGGTAAAGAAAAAGAAAATGTGACAGAAGCAAAAATGGAAAAGCATGTGAAAGTAAAAAAACATGTAAGAAAAGAGAGAATGAGAGAGAAGAAACATTAAAATTGGAAGAAGAAAGGGAAATTGACTAAAATCTTATATTTAAACTTGTTTGAATATTGAGTTATTATTTTTCATTTTAGAAAGTAACAAATGAATTTAAATAATTAAATTATTAGAGCATTTACAATGCACAATTGCTTACATGATTTGCTTATCTTAGTTTTGTGAGTGTTGCAAATCCACATAGATTAGTAATAATTATTAAACAACGATGCTTAAATAAGCAACCCAATATCATTTGCTTCAATGGTAAAAAAAATGATTAAGCAACATTGCTTAGAGTTAAGCAACTCATTTAACACTCCCAATGGAGATGCTCTTACAAAACTAAATTATTGAGAGTATCTTTATCATAGTAAATAAATGATTGAGAGTATCTTATTCATTTTATCCATTAGATAGTTTATTTATCAAAGTTTATTAATATAATGCATCAATTTATACAATTTGGTAGTTGTAAACCCTATATCACGCATGAAGTAGTTGCATGATATACTTCCTTTGGCATAGGTGGATCCTTGTGCAGACTTTATGTTCAAAATTTAATCCAATATATGTGTGTAAAAAAATAAATTTTTTCTTTTTTTTTTATTTTCAACACAAAATGTTGTTAACAATTTGATTGGTAAAAAACATTACATAAGGAAATTTCAATATCCCACTCAAATTAACATTCACCATAGAGAAAATCCAACAAACGTAAACAACAAAGTCTTAAAAAATCAAATAACCCGCTAAAGCAACATCATAAGAATCCAACTAATTATTACAAAATAAAGAACAAACTCACACTTTCTACTATATCGATCCAATTCAATTTTCAGGAATATCTATATATCGGTCGGGGTCACTCCATGACACAACTACACCATTTCTTCTTTAATTAGTTGAATTTCTATGCATGCTGAATCCCTTACCCCTTTATCATTTGAATCCATTGCTACTTTCAGCACTTTCAAACTCCTTGCAACTGATCGAAAATACAAATCATAATCATCATATATAATATATAGCAAAATTAATTAATAATTGAAGAGAAGTATTGAACCTGTCTTTGGGGAGAACTATTTAAATATAGCCTGTGGAAAATTGACTTGAGTCTTGTGATGGATATGTCAAATACATCCTCTGTAGCATTCTTAATAGTCATGTAAAATACAACACTCAAATCTAATAGTGTTATCATTTTTATCCTCTCAATTTGTGCAATAATACAACAACTAGTTAATTAGTACTCACTCCAAATTTTCTATATAAACATAAGTACAAAACTTAGAATTAATAAAATTGTGATAATAATATGGTTGAAAAGAAAATGTGAGATAAGAAATGATCAAATTAAGAGATGAAGGGCATGTAGGTGAACGTGGAATCAAATCATCATCTTGGTTTACATTATTATTATGGCATTTTCCAACCCAATCAAATCCAGTGTAGAGGGCTTCATGAAAGGCAGAAAAGGCATCTTTCACAATAATGTACCGCAATTTACCCTTCCTCTCAATGTAATCTCGTAGGAAACTCTTAACTTCTGCAGTGGCATTTGTTGTTGAAACAAAAATGAAGAAAGTTAACACAATATTGAAGACAAAAAGTATAAACACTATTGACATGCATGCAAATTAGTAGGTTAATTAATTGGAAGTTATAAGCAAATACTCAATCATTTGATAATCGTCGCATGAACGATCATCGGGTGTAATACTCTGATACTGAATTATGATATGACTACTAAGCCTGATCCTTCTATGAATCTCTAGCCTCTCAAAATCAGAAGCTACAATATATTTAAAGAAAATAAAAATATGGAAAAAATTGAATAAAATTAATTGAGGGCATTCATTCATGAATTATTAATTGATATGTGGTGAGATGCATGCATGCATGGTTGAAATTAAATTGAAATACCATTGATGTGAATAGTTTGTCAAAGCATTTGGCAGCAAGTGCAAAAGAGTGGCCTTGGCATAGGAGGCCAATTACGAGGACCCATTTTGATATAATTCCTAGTTGGCAGCGGTGAATTCTGCAGAAGATTAATACTGGAGCACCACCTGCTTTAGTGTGATGACTATTCTTCTCCATGGGTGATGGATTGATCTTCAATAATAATCGTATCATGATCCAGGAAGGGATATTTGCATTGATTATTATTATTATTATGGGAAGAAAACCCTAGTGGTCCTCATTCACTATTGGTGAAATTATCATTGCAGTACATGGAGGAGTAGTGATCTATGAAAGAAATTTGACCTTGTTGTTGTTGTTCAGTAGTTTGTAATTGGTAGTTGGGTATGGGTAAGTAGACAAGTGTAGGGTCCAGTTTGATATAGTTATCCGGTTCGATATAGTTATCCATAAGTAAGGGCTCTACTTCGATAAAGTTAAATGGATCTTCATGGTAGGATGATGAGTTGTTATTATCCATGGATTGCTGCTTTAATTTGGCGGGGAAATGAGTATTGTGGTGGTGCTAGTAGTGGTGCCAAAGAGATAGCGCTGCTACATTTGGTTGATGATTGGAAGTTAACAATAATATAAACTGTGAAATACATGTTTGAATGAGTTAGACTTATATTAAGGACTAAGAGGTACCACGACTAGTTATAATGGTTCGAAATATTTAAGCCTTTTCACTTTGTGGCTTTTCAAATCAACAATACTTATGAGTGACTTGACATGATGGAAAACATTTTATTTTAAAAATTTATTTGATTTTAGTATAATGTAATATCATGTAATAAAATAAAATAAAAATTGAAAATAATATAATATAACAATGGTTTTGATCTCTAAATTTTAGTATAATAAAATTCTAAAAGTTAGAAATTATAAATAAGTGTATGAAATTTTTAGTCGTTTCATCTAATTTACTAAGTTGAATTACTTACTTTTATATTGGTCCTTAAATATGTGAATGTTAATATTATCTTTTAAATCACACTTTTTTTTAATTATTTTTTAACTTAAAACTAATATGACTGATAAATTACAATTTTTTAGAGTTTTTTTTAAAATTTTAAAAGCTAATTTAGAAATGTTATACACTTTCATGAATATAGAATATAATAAAAAAAGTATTTTTGCTTTTGGGTTTTACCATTTTTACATGTGATTTATTTATTTTAATTATTGTCATAACATGATATGACTTCTTGAAGTTGAGTCCAAGTTTTTGGTTTTTAATAAATAATTCTTTACATCGGTTATATGATTTTTAACTAGGGCAAAATATTGTTTTCATCCCTAAAGTATGAGAGATTTTGTTATATTTTTCCTAATGTTTAAATTGACTAGTCTTTGTCCCTAATATTTCATTTCATTTTTTTTTTTTTTTATCTTAGAGTGTTTCGTTAGTTAGTCATTTGTCTCTTTGATGGGTGTTACGTGCTCATTAACTAAATGACTCAAAAATAACTTTTTTATTTTATTTCAACTCACCTCCTCTTGTCTCCATCTTTGTCAAAAAACCTATGTTATGTTAGGAGTGATACTAATAAGCACATTTGCCTTTTTTATTCCTGAAATTGAAATAATAAGCACTTTTTTTACCTACGGAAAAGTTTGTAATTGACAGCAACAATGCAACGGAACAAAAAGCCAAAGCAATCAATAAGTAGCGATTTATGAAGGAAGATGCATAGCAAACTGTTATGGGTTTAGAGAGGAAGACACAAGCAGGATTGATTGACTTGAATGAATGTCCGAAGTTACTCTCGTAATTTTAGAATTTTTAAAATGATTATACAAACATTAGCTACTATTTTTCTTGCCACAATGTCTTCTCTGCTTTTTGCTCATCATCAGGTCAAAAACTAATCTCATTTAATATTTTTAACCATCAAATATTTGCAATGGGAAACCACTCTTCAACTTTTGCTTCAAATGGGTCTCAATTCTTCGAACAACTTTAAGCATTGGTACTTTAGAAAGCAAGCACTTCATGATTGTTTGTTCATAATATACAAATAATTATTCAAATCTTTCACAATTAATTCAATATTAGTAGCTTAAATACAATGCAATCTAATCAAGTTTAAACTAGTTTGAATATTGAGTTATTATTTTTCATTTTAGAAAGTAACAAATGAATTTAAATAATTAAATGATTGTAGCATCTACAATGCATAGTTGCTTACATGACTTGCTTATCTTAGTTTTGTAGGCGTTGCAAATCCACATAGTAAGGGGAGTTCTTAATTTAATTTTGTGGATCCTACAATAATTGAAAAAATGTTATAGCACTCCCATGGGAGATGCCCTTACAAAATTAAATTATTGAGAGTATCTTTATCAAAGTAAATAAATGATTGAGAGTATCTTATTCATTTTATCCACTATATAGTTTATTTATTACAAACACATGAAGTAGTTGCATGATATACTTCCTTTGGCATAGGTGGATCCTTGTGTAGACTTTATGTTCAAAATTTAATACAATATATGTGGGTAAAAAAATATTTTTTTTTTTAAAAAAATTTCAACTCAAAATGATGTTACCAACTTGATTGGTAAAAAACATTATATAAGGAAATTTCAATATTCCACTCAAATTAACACTCACCATAGAGAAAATCCAACGAACGTACACAAGAAAGTCTTTAAAAATCAAATAACCCGCCAAAGCAACATCATATGAATCAAATTAGTTATTTCAAAATAAAAAACAAACTCACGCTTCTATCAATCCAATTAAATTCCTAGGAATATCAGGAATATCTATACCGGTTAGGGTCACTCCATGACATAACTGCACCATTTCTTGTTTAATTAATTGAATTTGTATGCATGTTGCATCCCTTACCCCTTTATCATTTGAATTCATTGCTACTTTCACCACTTTCAACCTCCTCGCAAGGGGTTGCAATTGATCGAAAAAACAAATCATAATCATCATATCTAGTATATAGCAAGATGAATTAATTAAAGAGAAGCACTGAACATGTCTTTGGGGTCAACTATCTAAACAAAGCTTGTCTTTGCAGCAAATTGACTTGAGTCTTGTGACGGATATGTCAAATACACCCTTTGCAGCCTTCTTAATAGTCATGTGAAATACAACACTCAAATCTTCCAATGTTATCATTTTTATCCTCTCACTCTGTGCAATAATACAACAACTAGTTAATTAGTACTCACTCAACTAATTCCAAAGAATAATATATACATAGATTAAAATAAAAAAAGTACGCATGCAAACTTTTAAGAAACTAACAAGAAAACAAGTAAAAAGTATATATAACATGTTCTTAGCGACTACGTTTAGGCTTTGGCTTTCTAGTCTTAGGCTTAGGTTCAGGCTCTTCCTCCACATTTACTATACACACATATATACAAAACTCAAAATTAATGAAATTGTGATAATAATATGGTTGAAAAGAAAACGTGATATGAGAAATGAGCAAATTAAGAGATGAAGGGCATGCAAGCGAACATGGAATCAAATCATCGTCTTGGTTGATGTTGTTATTAGGGCGTTTTCCAACCCAATCAAATCTGGTGCAAAGGGCTTCATAAAAGGTAGAAATGGCATCTTCCACAATAATGTACCCTAATTTACCCTTCCGCTCAATGTAATCTCTAAGGAAACTCTTAACTTCTAGAGTGCTTTTATTGTTGAAATTGAAATGAAGAAAGTTAACATAATATTGTAGACAACAAGTATAAATACTACTAACATGCATGCAAATTAGTAGGTTAATTAATTGGAAGTCATAAGTAATTATTGAATCATTGGATAATTGTCGAATGAACGATTAATGGCTGTAATACTCTTATTCTAAATTATGATATGGCTAATAAGCCCGATCTTTCCGTGAATCTCTAGCGTCTCAAAATTAGGACTTGCAAAATATTTAAAGAAAATAAAAATATGGAAAAAATTAAATAGAATTAATTGAGGGCATTCATTCAAGAATTATTAATTGATATGTGATGAGATGCATGCATGCATGCATGGTTGAAATTAAATTGAAATACCATTGGTGTGAATAGTTTGTCGGAGCACTTGGCAGCAAGTGCAAAAGAATGACCTTGGCATAGGAGGCCAATTACAAGGACATATTTTGATATAATTCCTAGTTGGTGGCGGCGGAATTTGCAGAAGATTAATATTGGATGCATCACTTGCTTCAGTGTGATGACTAATCAGTTCCTCTCCATGGGTGTTGGATTGATCTTCAATAATGATTCGTGAAGGGATATTTGCGCTGATTATTATTATTATTATTATTATTCTGGGAAGAAGACTCCAATGGTCCTCCTTCACTGCTGGTGAAATTATCGTTGCAGTATTGCATGGAGGAGTAGTGATCTGTGAAGGAAACATAACCTTGTTGCTGCGTTCAATTGTTTGTAATTGGTTATTGGGTATGGGTAAATAGACAAGTGCAGGGTTCGGTTCGATATAGTTATCTACAAGTAGGGGCTCCCCTTTGATAAAGTTAAATGGATCTTCATTGTAGGATGATGAGTTGTTATTATCCATGGATTGTTGCTTTAATTTGGCAGGGAAATGAGCATTGTGGTGGTGCTAGTAGCGGCGCCAAAGAGATAGCACCCTACATTTGGTTGGTGATTAGAAGTTAACAAGGATACAAACTATGAAAGACATGTCTAAATGAGTTGGAATTATATAAAGGACTAAGAGGTGGCATGACCAACTATAATGGTTCAAAATATTTAAGCCTCTTCACTTTGCGGCTTTTCAAAATCAACAATACTGACGAGTGACGTGATGGAAAACATTTTATTTTTAAAATTTATTTTATTTTATTATTGAAATATACAAGAACACACTAGAAGGGGGAGGGGGGTTGAATAGTGGGTTCAAAACTTTTCGCAAGTCCTATTAATTCACAAATTGCCTTTTTGGATATATGCTAGTTTAAAACAACCAATATATCCTTGCAAGGCAAAGCTTATAATATCTTTTCAAAAGAGCACAGTGAGCAAGATAAATATTTGTAAACACAAGATAGCAAATGAGAGCTTGTTTTTATACTGGTTCACTCAACTTGAGTTGTCTAGTTCTCCTTTAACAATTCTCAAAGGGTTCCACTATAATTAATTGATTACAAAATAAGTATTCTTCATTGCCACTTCTGGCTACAAGTATTCTTTATGCCACTCCTGGCTACAAGTATTCTAAACCACTTCTAGTTACAAGTATGAATCTCCCCCTAAGATTATACTTCCCAAGTATTCTTTTATCACTAAGCCACTCTTGGCTTTTTATACTAAAATGTATAAGATTCAGATAACTCTCAAGGAGAGGATATAATCAAATGTTGAATCTGCTGAGCTTGTAGAGGATGGGTGTTCTGTTTCTCTCAGCTCGCGTTCAAGACTTGCTCTTAGAATGCTTTCTCTTGCTGTCTAGATTTATTTCGTTATACAATTCACGTTCAATCATTCATCTCTATCTAGCTCTCTTCTATTTTTCATTTTATAGAGGCTTTGTTATAAAGTGGGTTTATGAATTTGAACGTTGGAGAAGACTTCGTTCCGTTGTCTCACATAGTAGAGTGTTGAAGTAACTTTGACTGTGCTTTATCTGACGGGAGTAGGTTTTTGTCTCTGTTATAGTTTGTCTTTTAGCTAAAAGTATGCATCCTAATGCTGATTGGTTCTTTTGACTGTACCTACACACTTTATATAATACGAGACTTGCAAGTAATACGAGGAATCAAAGAAAGTAATGGGTATCTCCCTTTGTTTCAGTTGCAGCAATGCCTTTATTTGAGTAAAGAATTAATTATAAAGCACGTATTCCTCAATACTTATGACAGTTTACGTTTTGTTCCTACATAGACAAAGTCTGGCTTAACAAACATAGTCTGGTTTTGATTAAGTATGGTCTATTTGTGCATAGACAATGTTGGCTTTAACAAACACATTCTTATTGAAAAGACATGGTTTGTTCTAGCCTTAGACAGCGTCTGGCTTAACAAACTCATTCTTAATTAAAAGACATGGTCTATTCTAGCCTTAGACATTGTCTGGCGCTTGGCATCAGACATCGTTTGGCCTTGCATCAGACATCGTCTTGGCTTGGGGACATAACATAATTAGTTAAGAACTTATTTAAATTTGTTTATAGCCAATTTCAGCGCTAAATTTAACCATTATAAGTTCTCAAATAGTTAGAGCGTAGGATTTGAGTTGAGAGATTTACCATTGCCTGTTCTTACTTTGATTTCTTGAAATCACGTAGTCTCAAATTATCAGCTGATCAAATATTATTACATTTGTTATCATCAAAACTTATCAAGGTATTAAGGGTCAAACATCATCAAATGTTTTGGTTCTAACAATTATAATATAATATCATGTAATAAAATAAAAATTGAAAATAATAAAATATAACATTACAAAAATATAATAGTAATGTAATGTTATAATTGTTAAAAACTAATAAAATAAATAAACAAAATTAATTGTAAGAGTAATGAATAAACTATCGTTTTGATCTCTAGATTAAAGTGTAATAAAATTCTAAAATTTAGAAATTATAAATAATTGTATGAAATTTTCATTCCTTTCATCTATCTTACTAAGTTGAATTACTTACTTTTATATTGGTCCATAAATATTTCTATGTTAATATTATCTTTTAAATCAGACTTTTTTTAAAAAATTTAAAACTAATGTGATTGAAAAATTACACTTTTTTAGAGTTGATTTTTTTAAAAATTTTAAAAGCTAATTTAGAAATGTTATACACTTTCATGAATATAGAAAATAAAAAAAAGTAATTTTGCTTTTGGGTTTTACCATTTTAGCATGTGGTTTATTTTTTTTTAATTATTATCATAACATGGTATGACTTTGATAATTTTGTTAAAATTAATAAACTTATCATCAATAGTGTAAAACTATTTTTTTTACTTTGTTTACATGTAATAAATCTTCTTATAAAAAGTGAAGTTATAACAAATCTTATGTTTATGTAAATTGTTAATACTTTTTTAGTTGATGTTATTATATAGTTATACACATATTATGTCTTGCATTTTTCCCAAAATGTGTTCTTATGAATACTATTTACATAGGTTATTTTGAGTCTAGAGGCAGTTAAGTGGGAAGAGTCTATGTTTTTGGTTTTTATTAAATATTTCTTTACATCGGTTATATAGTTTTTAATTGGGTCAAAATATGTTTTACATTCCTAAAGTATGAGAGATTTTGTTATATAGTTCCTAAAGTTTAAATTGACTAGTCTTTGTCCCTAATATTTCATTTCATTTGTCTTTTTTTTTTTTTTTTTTTAATCTTAGAGTGTTTAGTTAGTTAGTCATTTGTCTCTTTGATGAGTGTACGTGCCTCATTAACTAAACTTGCGGAAACACAGGCGCTGCTGTGCCTTTGTGTCCGCATTTCTAATACGTTGTTTATTGATTTTATTGCATTAAATATAATAAATTATCACAATTTTTGTTGTGTTAAAATTGGTAAAACTATATTCTAATTGATATATTAATTTTAGTTTAATATAATGTTTTTTCTTAGGTTAGGAACTTTTGGTGTTCTTCAACCCATTGGATTAGAGAAAATCTCACTCGTTGTGGTTGTCGCTGATCCAAAAATAATATGTACACGGAGAGAATCGAACATAAATTCTCTTGTTAAATAAATTGTTCTCCCATGTGTAATACAACAAAATCTTATATCAATACATCAATCATATGAATTTTATTATTTTATTCTTGAATACATGTAAGGTTTTAAAACCCAGACCGACTCGGCCGGTCGGACTGGTTCGATCGCGAATCGATGGTCGGTCCGAGTTGGGTCACACATTTGATTGGCCATGCAATCAGCCTAGTCAAACCCAGTGTGACCCGGCCAGTCAGACTAGTTGGCTCAACTGGTCAGACTGGTTCGACCCGCTGCACAATTAGACTTTAATTAAAAAATGCAAAATCAATGGAGGCAATGATCAAATTTAGGCATTGAAAATGAAACTACTGTTACTTAACCAGTAGAGTACAATGCTTAATTGATTATGTTATTACAAATAATATATATAATATATAATCTTTATTTATATTTGAACATTAAATATGATAATAGTGTAATATATTATGCATATAAGTAAACATAAATACATAGTATTTTTTATTCTTATTATAATTTTATTATTCATATTTACTATTATTAAATGTTAATGAATCTTGTTAAAAAAAAATGTTAATGAATAATTTTTATATAATTTTTTTATTTAAAACTTTATTATATCAATGAATTTAAATTTAAAGAATGAATTTGTGAAATTATATTAATTTGTGATTTATTCTTTTTAAGTTTTTTCAAGACAATGTATGAAATTTTTAATTTTTTTTAGTAAGGACCGGGTCATGCGGTTCAACCAATGACCCATTGGTTCGACCATTAACCAAGTGATCTAGTGCTTTGACTGGTTTGATCAGAAGTTCAATTTTAAAAACCTTGAATACACGTTTATTTATTCAATTTTTATTTCTCTAACACATTTATTTATGTTAAAGTTGATATATATTTTTTAAAATTTATCTTGCTATGCATTAATGTTTATATTAGTTTTATTACATTGTACAATATTCAATTGTATAATAGTAGTGTAAAGAATTACTAATCTCACTTTCATTCTCTTGCTGATCATGAAGCTTGTTGCCTTGAGATTAATAGCTTAATCTTATTATATTCTTTGATATTATTTATGCCAATTTTTACAGTTAAGTAAAATTAAATAAAAAAAAACACTCAAATCCTTTGTGATGCACATGACAAAATATAGTTATTATGTATTCTTTCCATTCCTATTTATAAGACATAATTTTAAACTTATCCTTTTTTATAAATTAAACTTATCAATAACTAAATAATTAAAAAAAATCCAACATGTAACTAATAAACAAATATGAACTAGTTGATCAATATTTTAAACTTAGCCAGGTTAAGATTGTTTTTTTTTTTTTTGTTAAGTATAGCACGAAATATTTGAAATAAAAAATAGAGATTAAAGTTACGAACTTAAAACAATCGAGATACAAAAGATACACTTTTGCCTACATTATATTACAAATCCCAATAGAAATAAAGATAAATTTATGGAGGAAAGATACCAAAAATGTGGAAAATTTCAATTTTCTTGTACTCTATTGCCGTTGAAGATTCCAAATAAAATTTAAGAACTAAATTAATAAACAAAACGCAAATAATATGAAGTCTGGAAAAGATGAGATGATCATAAGAGATGTAAATTGCATTATATTAGTAGAATATTACATGATATAATGCAAATCTCATAGTCAAGTTTGTAATTCCCAAACTTAAAATGTAGTATGACAACATATAAGATAAGATAAGGAGCATAATGAGATAGGATGGTATAGAAATGGTTCTTGTACCAAATCAAGTCAGTGCAGTTTCATTGAAAGATATAAAATGATTATGGAATCTACAAAACAAAATAGGAGAGGATGCAAGAGATAATGTAAATTTAAGTAGATTATGATCCAGTATATTCATTATTTTATCACCCAACACGTCAGCACATTCCTATGCTTCTTTGCACCTCATTTTGCTTCTAATCCACTTCTTTATAAGGATGACCTTTGCTTGATATATCACATCCAAACTGAATACATGCAATTATAAACCAAGGGAAAATTCAAAATTGAAAAACTATAAATCAAATATTTAAATGACAAAAGTAGTGAAGCATGTAAAAAAACAAAAGTTGTATATTTCCAGATAAATCACATGTTATAGGAGAAAGACAATTGTCACTATAGTCGGAAGACGGCAAGAGTCCATTGCAAATACTATTTGAAAATAATTGACTAAAGCATCAAATATGGGAATTCAAAAAGAAGCATTATGAACCAACCAAAATTCAAAACCATAAAATTGTGAAATATTATTTATGAAGCAAATCAATGTAAAATTGATAATTCCAACACATATAATAAAATATACCATCTCCTTCAAGCGCACACCAATATGAAAATTACAATTACATTGAATATTGCAAAACATCTTACACAAATGCAATAAGATTTTCTCTTCTTCAACTATAAAACATGCACGTAACATATAATAGAAGAATAAATGCATAAAAAAGATGAAGAAAAAGAAACACCTTGCTTCTAAAACTGCAAATATTTTTTTTATCTTTGTCTAAAAAATATATATGTCCATTGCCTTCTTTCCCCACAGTACATGGATTAAAAAAATATAACATGTGAATAGAAAAAAAAGGTGTAAAATTGAATAATTAATCATGAATTCATATTTTTTTTAAAGAATTTATATAAAATTATTGACCATCTTACTTTAATAAACACAGTATTCAACCCTAGTCGATCATGGAAGGTGGTGCTGCACCAAGTGTGTTAAGTTATTTTTCAACATTCATTGATGCAACACCTGAAAAACCCAAACACAATAGTAAAAATAAAGAATTACACAGAGAAAGTATCAATATGAAAATGCCATGAAAGACCCATGCAAATAAAAAAAGTGAAAGAAGAATGAAGATTAACAATGAAGAAGGGTAAGGAAAAAGGAATTGAAAAGGGAATTAATGTACATAGAGGAAGAGTGAAGGCTGAAAAGTAACTACTGTAGTTAAAACTTGAAAGTAATGACATGTTTATGTGAGTGAGTGGTTATCAAACTTCAAAATTCAAAAAAAATAAAATAAAATAATAGGCAAAATCCTCATAAGTATTATTTTTAAATTGTATTCCTCATTTGTAAATAGTTATTGTTATTTTTATTTTAAACATGTAAGACATTTGAGGGTAAAATTGACAAACAAAAGTGGAAACCAAAAAGCGGTTACCAAACTCTGTATTGCCTTTATCTATTGTTATAAATGAGTCAAAAATAATTTTTTTTTTTTTATTTCAACTCACCTCCTCTTGCCTCCATCTTTGCCTAAAAACCTATGTTATGTTAGGAGCAGTACTAATAAGTGCATCTGCCTTTTATATTCCTGAAATTGAAATAATAAGCACTTTTTTTACCTATGGAAAAGTTTGTAGTGGACAACAACAATGAAACGCAACAAAAGCTAGAGCAATCAATCAGTAAGAGTTTATGAAGGAAGATGTAGAGCAAATTGTGATGGGTTTAGAGAGGAAGACATATAACATCCCACTTTCGTTAACTAACCAAAGAAAGATTGAATTTTATTTTAATTTAAAAACTTTTTCATTAAACTATTAATGAAAAAAGCGGTAAACTTTTCTTGATTTCCAAAATCAATAAATATTATTCAAAGCTTAAAATATAAACCACGAGTTTGTAAAACCAAGCTACATCATTTACAACACCTCAAGGTACTTCACTCTCTTTAAAGAAATACAACTTGAATAATATAAAACTCTTTGGAAGAAAAGCGTAACATCAACTTAAGCTATTTATACATAAAATGAAACAAAAAAAGAAGAAGGAGGAATGCAACTTCAAACTTGTACACGTTCCATCTACAATGACTCCAAGAGAACCCCACCTAAACCCATCTGTTCCCCCGTACAATAAGATCGGGATCATCACAGTCACAACCACACGTGCCACATGCAAGGGTAAGCTTACCAGAATAAATACATATAAAATAAGGCAATTCAAATTATGGAAATGGAAAAACTAACTAATAACTTTATGACACAACCATCTCAACTAAATCATACAACATAGTTATAAAATAAATTCACAGCCATCAACAACAACATAACTTTATCGCAACATAAACCATCACATCTCATTACTTATAGTCATCAAATATTACAATCTTCATCAATCATCAAAAGCCATTAGTCAATCTCAACAACAGACACTAACTCTGCTCCATGGAGACTTAACACAATATGGGTGATCCCCCATAGGCCCCATCCCATAACATAGTCTTACTTTCTAACCATTTAGGGAGTCCCTTGGGCTGATCTTGTGGAGGAAATGTGGTTTTATCGAAAATAGACAAGTGTATATATTGACTTACCTCTATAAGTTTGCAAAACTTTACATTGATAGGATTTGCCCACTCGTCTATTAGGCCCATTCTCGTTAGCCACCATGAAAACTCCCAGTACTAGGTTGAGAGCCTACCTAGCACTTCCAACTTACGTGCCTACTCATATGCTCGTGCACCAACTGTGCACGCCTATGCACCAATCGTGCATACATGATATATTTCTATGTACCAGCTATGCACCCATCGTATACCAATGGCAACACATATTTGGAATCCTCTACAGTCCTAGGTATGCCACCTTTGTACCCGTCATCTCCAATGGCCTAACTTAAGGATCCAAATACATTTCAAAAATCAACACAATAACAAATAGACTTGAATTACTTGAGGTTTGAAATATAATACCACTGTACCCACCATCTCACACATGGTTCGTCTCAAGTATCCAAGTTTCACACCATCACCACCACCAACAAAATTCTATTTCCTATACACTAAAGGGTCACTAAGCCTCTTAGGAAGTGGTTCTCAACACTCTAGCATGCCATCCAGAGTCAAACACAGGGATGATATTTGAGAAGATACCCTACTAAGCAAGACCCCTAGGTCGCTTTAGTGGGGTGGAGTCTTGGCATGGGACTCCCCCTCTCAAGTATACCATTTTCATTAACAACAAAAGTCTTTCCAAAGGACATAAAACAAGATTATCATTCATCATCAATATCTCACAAACATTCCATTCATATTTGTTTCCCACATTCATAAAACATCATATACATTTAAACAACTAATTTATATCATTCACAACATTATTCATAATTAGCTCAACTATAATGCATTTATCTCATTCAATTTCTATCATGTGTCTAAGACTATTATTTGTTATAACCATGATATCTATAAATATACTAGCTTGCTAAAGTTGCTTCTTATCTCATATTAAATCTATGAATATTATCTACAACTCTTATGTTTATCTCGAGACTGAGTTTGAAAGTATACTATGCCTAAATTATGAGCAAAGTGAATCTTTTACCAATTTGTAACAACTTGACCATTACTTACTAATTTGATCATATCTAGAGTTTCACATAATATTTTTGATTGAATCTAAAGTCATTCGTTATTAAACATCCATATCTACAACTTTCATGAAGACTACATTTTCAAATTTTGACTCTAAAACTTAGTTTCTGACTAAAACAAATTCAAAGTGAAAGAAGAACACTGTAGAGGGCACAGTTTTGGGCCAAACTTTCATTTTCCTTCAACAATATAAATTAATTTTCAGGCAAAGTTCCAAGACAATAGAGACAAAGTTATATGGCAGTGAAATTTAGAATCTCAAGACAATTAATAGCAGAGTTCCATGATAGCAAGAATAAACTTTAGTGACAACAAATTTAGACTTCCATAATAGTAATAAATCAAGGTTGGAACACTAGCAGCAAATTAACATCCATAGCAAAAAATTTTAAAACATAAAACAACAAGAAAACTACATTCTATATCAGTAAAATTCAATGCCAAAACAGCGGCCAAAATAGCATTTCATATCAGAAACTTCTAAACAACAAACACCATCAAGCCGACCAGCCACACCACATCAACTAAACACAACAACATCATCTCGCCCCCAAGCAGAAGCCATTTATAATGAAAAAACACAAACACATTCAGAACAATTTAAATCAGAGAAAAGAAGATAAATTAACAAGCTTCCTTTACCTCTATAACTTGAAATCCCTAAATACGAAAGCTAAAGGAAGAGGCTTTAGGGCTCCAACTCTTCTCTTCCTCCGGTATGTAGGTCTGAATGGTTCTCCTCCTCCTCACCGATGTCGTAATGCTCCTCCTTGTCAATGTCATCACATTCCTCGTTGTTGGCGCCATCAAGCTCCCCTTCGCTGGTGCCACCACGCTCCCCTTCATTGGCTACGTCACGAGCAAAGGAGGACAAGTGGAGGAGAAGGGAAAAGGGAAAGGGAGGAAGAGTGAAATGAGAGGAGAGGGTTTCTATTTCTATTCGTGGAACAAGATAGGATGGATTTTCTAGACTTAGCTTTCCTATTTGTACCCATGCTCTTTACTAGACACAACCCTTTTTGCTCTCATACTATAAACTAGCCCAAAACCAAAATACATATAAAAACATTACTAAACTATCACCAACACTTATTTATTCATTCTAAACACTTCAAATTAAATTTAATTTCTCTTGTAATTTAATTAAATCACTTTATAACCCAATTACTAAAAACATGGTGTTACAAGACACAAGCATGATTGATTAACTTGAATGAATGTCACGAAGTTACTCCCGTAATTTTAGAATTTTTAAAATTATTATACTAACATGTCTATTTTTTTTCCTACCACAATGTCTTCTTCGCTTTCCGCTCGTCATAGGGTCAAAAACTAATCTCATTTAATCTTGTTAAAACATCCATAATGGAGCAATATTTTTTTATTGCTTCCAGTAGGACTCACTTTTACACATCATCTCTTTTTATATTTTTCAATACAAGCAACTTTAACCATCAAATATTTGCAATGGTATACCACTCTTCAAATTTTGCTTCTAATGGGTCTCAATTCTTCAAACAACTTTAAGCATTGGTGCTTTAGAAAGTAAGCACTTCTTGTTAATACACTTACCAACATTACTTGCAATGACATACCAATTGAAAACACTATTTCTTCATGGGAAAAAACTCATCAAATGATCCATTAAAAATGATCTTAATGTGATTGTCGTGGGCTGAGAAGTTTTCACATCCAACGAACATGAGATCTAGCTAAATAGATCCTTCTCATAATATAAGAGGATAAGATAACTAACCATTATGTCAACTATTTGAAAATTAACTATTCATTTAGCTGTTGTCATTAACATAAACTAAAAAAAATCTATTTCATGATTGTTTGTTCATAATATATTCTATACATTTAACATTCTTCAAGAAATATAATTCCTAGGAAATGATTCCATATATGAAAAATTAAAATATTTCCTACATCAAATTCCTCTTAAAAAAATATTTACCATATGATTTAAGTTTCACACAAATAATTATTCAAATCTTTCACAATTAATTCAATATTAGTAGCTTAAATACAATGTAATCTAATCAAGTTTCAACTAGTTTGAATATTGAGTTACCATTTTTCATTTTAGAAAGTAAAAAATGAATTTAAATAATTAAATGATTAGAGCATCTACAATGTACAATTGCTTACATGACTTGCTTATCTTAGTTTTGTGGGCGTTGCAAATCCACATAGCAAGGGGAGTGTTTAATTTAATTTTGCAGATCTTGCAATAATTCAAAAAAAATATTATTTACAGTAATAATTATTAAACAAAGGTGCTTAAATAAGAAATCCAATAACATTTTCTTCAATGGTAAAAAAAAATGATTAAGCTACGTTACTTAGAGTTAAATAACTCATTTAACACTCCTATTAGAGATGCTCTTACAAAACTAAATTATTGAGAGTATATTTATCAAAGTAAATAAATGATTGAGAGTATCTTATTCATTTTATCCATTAGATAGTTTATTTATCATAGTTTATTACAGTTTATTAATATAACGCATCAATTTATACAATTTGGTCGTTGTAAACCCTATATCACGCATGAAGTAGTTGCATGATATACTTCCTTTGGCATAGGTGTATCCTTGTGCAAACTTTATGTTCTAAATTTAATCCAATACATGTATGTAAAAAAATAAACTTTTTTTTTTTTTTATTTTCAACTCAAAATGACGTTACCAACTTGATTGGTAAAAAACATTACATATAATAAAAGTTTTCACAACAGATATAATTTCAAAGGTTGCCTTTAGAAGATATATGAAGGTTTTAAAACAAGCTAATATATCTATTCAAGACAAAGCTTTTTAAAACCTTTCCAAGATGCATAGAGTGCAAGATGAACAAGGGTAAGCACAAGATAACTAACGTAGAATGCTTGTTTTATATTGATTCACTCAACCTGAGCTACGTCTAGTTCTCCTTTAACAACTGTTAAAGGGTTCCACTATAATCAACTAATTACAAACAAGTATTCTACATTGCCACTTCTGGCTACAAGTATTCTCTATGCCACTATTGGCTACTAGTATTCTAAACCACTACTGGTTACAAGTATAAATCTCCCCCTGAGATTATACTACCCAGTATTCTTTAATCACTAAGCCACTCCTGACTTTCTATTCAAATAAGAATAAGATTCAAGTAACTCTCAAAGAGAGGATATGAATATGTGTTTGAATCTCTATGAGCTTTGTAGAAGATGAAGTTTCTTTTCTCTAAGCTCTTTTTTCTCACTAGGGTATCAAGCTTTTCTTGAAGTGGGCTTTCTTTGCTTTTCGACTTGTGTTCCTTTGCTCATTTTTCACTGGATGTTTTCATTAGTCTTCTCATTGCATGGAAGCATCTATTTATAGTAGAGCTTCATAGATTTGAATGTTGGAGAAGAATGGATCTATTGTCTCACAATTGAGTGTTGAAGTTGCTTTAGCTTGAGCTTGATCAGATAGGAGTAGGTTCATATCTTGTCACAATTGTGCTTTAGCTGTAGGTGTGCTTCTCAAAGCTGATTAGCCTTTTTTTTATACCTACTAGACTTCACATTTTATGAGACATGCAAATAGTCATACGAGCTATATTTGAAAAGTGTTCAATGAATATCTACCTCTCTTTTTATTTTAGACGTGCATTCATAAAGTCAAGTTATAATAATTAAACGCATAGTCTGTAGAGCATTGAATTACTCATGGCATGGTTTGGTCCAACTAAGACATAGTCTGGTCTGATTGTCCATGGTCTGGTCCGAGACTTATGCATTGTATGGTCCAGCACTATTGCATAGTCTGGTCCAAGACTTATATTGTCTGATCCAACACTTTGCACAGTCTATTTCGAGACTACGGCATGGTCTGGTCCGAGACTTCTCTTAGTCTTTCTTGAGACCATTTCATGGTATGTTCCAACACAATGTGGTCAGATTAAAAGCCCTTTGGATACTTGGTTTATTATAAAAATGCTTTCAGACATTCAATATATTAGAGTGAGAGAGAAGAGATTATACCATTGTTTGTGATGAATTTGGTTCTCTAAAATTACTCAATTTCAAACCATTAGTTGATCAAATATTATCACATTTGTTATCATCAAAATCAATCAAAAGATTAGGGGCTAGGCATCATCCAATGTCTTGGTTCTAACAAAACTCAGAACCTACAATATGTTTAAAGAAAATAAAAATATAGAAAACTTAAATAGAATTAATTGAGGGCATTCATTCATCAATTATTAATTGATATGTTGTGAGATGCATGCATGCATGGTTGAAATTAAATTGAAATACAAGTGGCGTGAATAGTTTGTCAGAGAAATTGGAAACAAGTGCAAAAGAATGACCTTGGCATAGGAGGCGAATTACGAGGACCCATTTTAATATAATTTCCAATTGGCAGCGACGGATTTTGTAGAAGATTAATATTGGATGCACCACCCACTTTAGTGTGATGACTAATCAGTTCTTCTCCATTTTAATAAGCATTTTTTTTACCTCCAGAAAAGTTTTTAGTGGACAACAACAATGCAACACAACAAAAGCTTGAGCAATAAACCAGAAAGGGTTTATGAAGGAAGATGCAAAGCAAACTATGATGGATTTGGAGAGGAAGACATAAGCACGATTGATTGACTTGAATGAATGTCACGAAGTTACTCTCGTAATTTTAGAATTTTTAAAATGATTATATTGACATGCTATTTTTTTTCTTGCCACAATGTCTTCTCCACTTTTCGCTCATCATCGGGTCAAAAACTAATCTCATTTAATCTTGTTAGAACATCTACAATGGAGCAATATTTTTTATTGCTTCCAGTAGGACTCACCTTTACACATCATCTCTTGTTACATTTTTCAATACAAACAACTTTAACCATCGAATATTTGCAATGGCAAACCACTCTTCAAATTTTGCTTCTAATGGGTCTCAAATTTAAGCATTGGTGCTTTAGAAAGTAGGCACTTCTTGCTAATGCACTTACCAACATTGCTTGCATGACTTGCGTATCTTAGTTTTGTGGGCATTGCAAATCCACATAGATTTAAACCTTCTTTCTAGAAATTCACTCCAACTGCAAGGTTGCTAAGGGGTGTGCTTAATTTAATTTTTCTTGCAATAATTGAAAATTTTTTATTTACAATAATAATTATTAAACAACGGTGCTTAAATAAGTAACCCAATATCATTTGCTTCAATGGTAAAAAAAAATGATTAAGCAACGTTGCTTAGAGGTAATCAACTCATTAGTATCCTATTCATTTTACCCATTAGATAGTTTATTTATTACATACGCATGAAGTAGTTGCATGATATACTTCCTTCGGCATAGGTGGATCCTTGTGTTTTTTTTTTTTATTTTCAACTAAAAATGACGTTACCAACTTGATTGGTAAAAAACATTAATATCCCGCCAAAGAAACATCATAAGAATCCAACTAATTATTACAAAATAAAAAATAAACTCACACTCTCTAGTATATCGATCCAATTCAATTTTCAGGAATATTAGGAATATCTATACCGGTCAAGGTCATTCCATGGCATAATTGCACCATTTCTTGTTTAATTAATTGAATTTTTATGTGTGCTGCATCCCTTACCCCTTTATCTTCTGAATCCATTGCTACTTTTAGCACTTTCAACCTCCTTGCTAGGGGTTGCAATTGATCGAAAAAATAAATCATGATCATCATATATAGTGTATAGCAAAATGAATTAATAATTAAAGAGAAGTACTGAACCTGTCTTAGGGGCCAAGTATCTAAACAAAGCTTGCGGCAAATTGACTTGAGTCCTATGATGGATATGTCAAATACATCCTCTACAGCCTTTTTAAATAGTCATGTGAAATACAACACTCAAATCTTCCAATGTTATCATTTTTATCCTCTCACTCTATGCAATAATACTACAACTAGTTAATTAGTACACACTTAACTAATTCAAAAGAATAATATATACATAGATTAAAATTAACAAAATTACACGTAATTCATGCAAACATTTTAAGAAACTAACAAGAAAACAAGCAAAACGTATATATAACTTGTTCTTTGCAACTACGTTTAGGCTTTGGCTTTCTAGTCTTAGGCTAGGGTTTAGGCTCTTCCTCCACATTTTCTATACAAACATATATACAAAACTCATAATTAATGAAATTGTGATAATAATATGGTTGAAAAGAAAACGTGATATGAGAAATGATCAAATTAAGAGATGAAGGGCATGTAGGCGAACGTGGATTCAAATCATCATCTTGGTTGATGATGTTATTAGGGCATTTTCCAACCCAATCAAATCTGATGTAGAAGGCTTGATAAAAGGCAGAAAAGGCATCTTCCACAATAATGTACCCTAATTTACCCTTCCACTCAATGTAATCTCGGGAAACTCTTAACTTCTATAGTGCTCCTATTGTTGAAACTGAAATGAAGAAAGTTAACACAATATAGCAAACAAAAAGTATAAACACTACTGATATATGCATGCAAATTAGTAGGTTAATTAATTGGAAGTTAGAAGTAACTAGATTTTGACCCACCCGATGCGCGATTTTGAAATCAAAATGTTCATTTTATTATTATGTTAATTTTGAAGAAAAAATAAGAATATAAATAAATATTTTATTAAAATGAAAGACAAGATATTTTATATTTATTGATGGAAACATTTAAAATTCAAACCATATATAAGTATTTATGTTATTATTCAAATGAAAGGAAAATAGTAAATCGTGTAGATTTACTTTATTGATCTAATGAAATCATTACTTCTTTTTTGCAAGTGATGCATTGTTCACTTTTTTTTTCTTGGACGTGTTCTTCATTAAACTTTTAATCGAAATTGAGTCTTCATTGGAGGAGATATCAATAGTTTGTATGAATGCCTTTCTTCTTAAAGGTGTTTTGAAAATTGTATAAGCTTCCAACTTTGATGATGAAGATGCATCTTTTGACTCCTTGAATGTTTGTATATTTGACTTTTTTGTTGTCATTGGTTCTTCATCCGATGAGATTTGTTGTGGTGAAACTGGTGAGATTTGTTGTGGCGAAATAGGCTCCTTATTTAAATTGAAAAAAATTCAATAAGTTGGTGAAATGATAAATAATTTGTTAAGTTGGTGAAATGATAAATAATTTGTAAGAGAAGTAAATAATATAAATAAATTTAGAATATGATACCTACTTAATTTGTTTGTGGAGTATTTGCTCTTGACTGATGTTTTTTGGAATAAAAGTCTTTGTGACTGTGTAGGCTTGGAATCCCCCTTTAAAATTGTAATCTGTGACCTTGATTTCAAAAATAAAAGTGCGATTACGTAGTGTATGTATTATTGGGGGTATATTTGCATCATTTCCATTTTGATTGTTAAGTAGTTTGGAAGCCGTTGTGTTTAGAAATTGTCTTGCATCATGGTCAAACATTGTGAATATTGCTTCACTTGTATCATCAAAGACTTTCAGTTGTATTTTGAACCTAAAAAATGAATATTAGAAATTAATTAATTATTTTATTGCAAATATTTTCAAATTTTCAAAGTTCCAACCTGATTGTGGGTAGGTGGATGGTTTATTGCATATTTTGCATGTGTATTCATTCCCATCTTTGGCTACTTTTTTGTTGCATTTTTCACAAGCAATATAATTCCAACCATATGTATTATCAACTTCATTGATTGTTGCTTGGATGGTAAATACATAATCTTGTAATTTGACATACGATATAAAATTAATAAATTATTATATTAACAAATATTGTAAATAGGTAGCATGAGACATGTAACTATACTTGTAAATTTGATACCCATTTAAGTGACTTTATATCTTGCAAAGATCTTCTGTTTTTAGGCATTCTCTCCTCAAGATCAATGGTAGCAAAATTTGGAGAAGATAATTGTTTAACTTCATGTTGCTCCATTGATTTTCTAAAAAAATGTTATTTTAGAAATTAATTAAAACAAATAACTTTGTTTTTTTTTTAATTTATTTTAAATTGGTTGAAAAAGTATAACAAAGTTGGTCTTACCCTTTGTTGAAATTTGCAAAATCAGAATGATCTAAGTTGATATAGATCCTCGTACTTGAAGTTGAGTTGAGTGAATAGTCACCTAAAAAATAATTGTTGAGAAAACACTATTTAATAAAATAATCAAAGATAATGTAAAATTCAAAGTAAATCAGGAATTAATTTGAGAACTAATTGACAAATAGAATAATATTAAAACAATTAATATATATATATAAATTGATGAAATCCTAAAACAACATGTAATATGATTGGATTTAGTATATGGATCTTAGGTTGCAAGCAAGTGTTTCTCAATGTATCGTATAGTTTCTTTTGGAATATTTGGCAGAATCTCTCCTCGCTAAAGTTAATAATAGCCATGGGTAAGGCTTAAAGAGAGTCACAATAAATAACTATCCAGTTTCCCATTTCCCTTCCCAAAGGCATGAGAAAGCATGAAGCCTCACATGATTTTTAATTAACATTACTAAGATTTTCACATTTAGATATTTAGAAAGACTTCATATATATATATATATATATATAAATTATAACAATATAATATAGAACTTTGACAAATAATAAGTGTGTTAAAAGTATTCAACAAACCTTTGTATTTCTTAACCAAAGTGGAGGTGATTGCAACTACCTTTATGCCTTCTTTATGGATGCTAATTGTTTTTTCAAATTCCGAGGCTATGTTTGACCATAGAGTCACTTTTATAAATTGATTTCTGAATATTGATAAATAAAAATGAAACTTATATTATTGTAAATTTTTAAAAGAAATATATTTGAAGTACTAAATTATTATTTATAGAAAATTTATAATTAGTTTGTGATTAAAAAATTAAGAATAAATAATATACTTACTCTTTAAGTTGCATTTCCAATCTCCTTATCCTCGTTGGTTTGCCATTGACAGATACATGTTCTTCATGTCCAATTGCATGAAGTGTTCCAATAATGTCTAAAATAATAGATGAAATCTATAATTATTAACTGTTTTTGTTAGAGTGAAATATAATTATTAAAATTTTTTAAAAATATACCTGATAATAGAGCTTTGTCATCAACCCTTTGTGATAGAACTCTATATGAAGAAAACTCAAAATAATGCAAAGGAATGGTAATGGATGAGTCATTGATCTTGGTAACAGTCATTTTATCTGAAAACCACCCGTTCAGTGTTCTTGTGACTGGTTTGTACTTATCATTTGAAACTATTTTCAAATTTCTGATGGTGTAAATGTTTCTTTCTTGTAAGAGATTTTTGAAACTGGAAATAAACTTATTACTTATTGTTGCGTGCAATGGAGTTTGCTGTTGAAATAACAAAAATAAAATTAAATAATTACAAATAGTAATAATGTATCCCAAAAAACTTAAAGTGCACATTCACAATCTTTTGCCACTCAACATTATTTTAGAATAACATTTTTTTAAGTGTAAATATTTAACATGTCTAAAAATTTAATTGGAAATACTAACCTTTTCATCTAGGAATATCATCTCCAAAAATATGGGGTCTTCATCATTAGTTGGTGTAAAAGCATTCCAAAGTCGAATAATTCAGACTTTGAGAACCGCATCATCATTCCTTAGGAGGTCTTCAATAAACTGGTATTCCATATTTGGAAAAGAAAAGTTAGAATAGATAAAGCTATACTTGATATAATAATATATAGTAATTTAAATTTTCAGTTACAAAAATAATAAATGAGTATTTGAGGCAATTAATGATTTTAATATATATATATATATTAAATTATATGTTATATATTTCTATTTGATGACTATAATGACATGACACCAATTAAAATAGAAAACTAAAGTCACTTAAAGAAATTAATTGAAGAATAGAAAAGCCACACGGCTAGGATGAGAAGTTTATAAGTAATATATGGGAAATGAATGCAGGGGTCTAATAATAAAAATAATGTGTATTAAACGCTATTAAATCTATATTTGATGAATATAATGAACCGTAACAATTTGTACTTGTTAATTACTCAAATAAAAATGCAAAAGGGATCCAATAATTGTTTGTAAATCAAATTCTGAGGACAAATATTCATGATTGTACCATTTTTTTTATAGTTTCAGATTATATATATTAATGATTAACTGTTATGTAATTAACATGCTCACTAATTAAAATGGAAAACTAAAGTCACTTAAAGAAATTAATTGAAGAATAGAAAAGCCACACAATGTGAAGTAACAAATAGACCAAGATTGCATATACATAGAAGAAGGATACAAACCAATTAATTTTTACTTAAAGTTATTTTCCTGACCTTCTTCTTGTTGGACAGCCAAATCCAAGTTGAGGTCCAATAGCAAATTATGCCCACATAAGTATTATTCTGTCAAAACCTTTCAAGATGTTAAATATGGCCAAGACAATGGTTGAATAGCCACCTATATAATAAAATATGTTCCAAAATATTTTGTTCTTGTCATCCTTCTTAGGCCTCAAACACATAGCCAATATATATAATGATCCTTCTTGTGAAATATGTGTACTAACTACTAACTAACCTAATTAAAGACCAATGTTTTCACACATAATAACACACAAGTTGATTGTTGAATTAGTAGTACACATTCCCAATGAAGAAACAACAAAACACAAACCTGAAAGGTGGTGGCATCAAAGTGATTAGGTGAAGAATCCAACGCTTTTGGAGTAACATGAAACACAGTTGATGAGTGCAGAGGCTTTGGGCATGTGACCCTACCAGAGAGAAAGCACAAAGATGGAGACTTTGGCTTTGGAGATTGAGAAGGAGGGGTAACAAACAGAGAACAAATCGTCAGTCACATTTCTTTATAATTTCTTGCATGTATCTTATCAATGCAGTCATTAAAAAAAACATTACCTTCAAGAATTGATGCCATATTAATTCGAGTGAATTTGGAGTCAAAATCTTTAATCAAAATTTTGAAGTCAAATCTTGTATGAAAAAAAAAACATAGTAGAGATAAAAGATTCTACCAATGGTAATCAACCAATTTATTTAACAAAGATTAGTCATGAACAACAAGTAAATATTTCACAAGCATGGTTACTATCTGCCAACTCAGTCAAAGAAGATTTTACCTTTTCTCGATCAGCTCGTGCAGGACATACCTGCATAAAGTAATTCAATTAGTTAACTCTGCAATTTTAAAATGATATCTATTATTATATAGGCAAAGCAAAGGGCAATGAATATAAATATGATCTATAGTTTATGATTCCATAGAGGACAAACCGACAAAGTGCTATATAAATTGAGAAAGAACTCTTTCAAAAAAAAAATCTATAACTCTATTCCAGCTATAGTAGATGAAGCTACAACAGTTGATGAAGCTACAAATAAGCCATATTTAATTAGAATGAATAAACATCCAGTGTAAAATGGAAAAAATCCTCCCAATCACATCAAGACTTTAATATTACACCAATCTCTATTAGTACAAAAGAAACACAATTCTTTGCTATATGGATACATAGAAGTATAGATTTCATAGAGATAAATTAGAGATCTTTCTAGGCTCAATCAGGGCATCAAGTATGTAAGTATATAGTTCATAAAGTGAAATCATCATTCATCAACACTACAATTCTTTAATTTATAAACCATACTTTGAATGCATTCCTCAAATCAATCATCTTCATATTTATGTTAACAAAAGAAATGCTACAAATTTGACCATGTATTCATCACAACATTCAAGGGAATTCCATACTTTGAGCATTAAGCATGTAAGCACAAAGTTCATAAAGTGAAATCATCAATACTACAATTTTTGAGTTTCTAAACCATACTTCGAGCACATCCCTCTAATCAATCATCTCCATATTTATACTAACCAAAGGATTGCTACAAATTTGACCATGTATTCATCACAACATTTAGGGGACAGTAACATCCTCAATCTGTGATTTTGAAGTTGGCAAAATGCAAATCTTGAAATTGGTGTCTTCTATTATACTATTGTCTTTATATATTTATCCAAAAATTATATGACATAAAACTCTAAACCATGTTATCCAAGACTTGAAACAATTCATTCTTCTCTTACCCTATTTCCTCAAAACACTCATGTCAAAATTCCTCTGTTCTAAAACACGTTTTAACAGCTAAGAGTTTCAGTTGATTAGTTAATTAATTATTACGTAAGCTAATGAAAAAGCAAGAATCAATACCTACAAATATAAGGTACACTTGAGAGATTGAGTGCATATATCTTGTGAGGCTTTATCACTTTTGATTTACCTCTTGGGCGGATTAACTTGCTTGCCATGTTTGAAATGTTTGGATAACTTTCTTGACTGTCTTGACTCTTTAACTCTTGTTGTGTTGGATGCTGCCTATTCCTTTCATTCCTTTGGATTCATTGAAAAGTATGTAAATGTTTTTTTTTTTGTGTTTCTCTCTCTTTGATGTCTCTGGACTTGTTCCTTGCTCTGTTTCATGATTTTACCCAAGAGTGCAAAAGGCTAAGTGTGGGGGAATTTGATGTGTCATTACTTTCTCCTATTTCTTACCCCTTTCTGTCATCATTTTAATTACTGATTAGCCTTAATTGTCAAATTAATTATGCAGTTTTATCATTTGGGCCTTTTTGACTAATTCTGTATTTTAATTTGATTTCAGGAGAATTATAAGCAATTGGGCTTGGATCTGGAATTGGGTTGAACCAGCTTGGGCTTGAAGAGACGAGACTGTTTTTGTTTTATTTGTCGTCCAGTTTTATTTTATTTCATTTTATTGCTGTATTTTGTAATTGGGCCGCATAAGATTTTTATGGCCCCAAATCAGATTAGTAGCCTAGGGTTTTGTGTAAGTGACTTTGAGTGAGACAAAATGGAAGGCCCAGTTGTCATTGAGAGGGGGGTTGTTAGGTTTTAGTTTCATTTTTACCATTCAGAAAAGGGTTTTCACGTCCCCAGCATGCTACTGTTCATGTAGAGCAGCGTTTTTGTTCATTCTCTGCTTCTGTTTCCATTTTCGTTCTTCATTGTTGGTTCGTTTTCAGTTTCCATTTCCAGTTTCATTTTTGTCTTCTATTCTTGTTTTCGTTTCTGTTTTGCATTTTGCTATTTACGTTTCGATTCTTTGTTTAATTTGAATGGAAGGTTAAATTTCCAGTGTTGTTTTCTCTTGAGGACTAAGCACTAGCTCTCTTTGAGGTTTTGTTATTAATGTTAATTTCGATCAGTTTTTCCCCTTCACCAATTATTCTCGTAATGGACCTGTGAGAGGAGTTAATTGATGTATGTGTTGCTTAATCACATAATGAAAACCTTGTATTAATTTTCGCTTAGTAAATTAATTCCGGGTTGGATTAAGTGGCTGAATTGATTAGGGATAGATTCTCGTAACCTAGGATAAGAGGCTTGCTTTTGAATCAAGGGGAAACAATACATTTTAGTTCTGTTATTTTTAATTCAAGTTGCTTGCTGTTTAAATTATTAAAGCAAAGAAACCCCCCCCATTTGCTACTGTTTTATTGTTGTTAAGTGTTATGAACGTTTGTTTGATCACTGCTCACTGGGAGACGACCTAGGATCACTTCCTAGTACTGCATTTAATTGTTTTTATTTGGGTTGGGTACGGCCTCGACCACTTTGTATTTACAAATTCGACAAACTTTAACATCTAGAAATTTAAGGTACTATGTAGGATTACCATATCAATCATATTTGATTTTGGGGCTGTGAAGAATTCCTTGGCATTATGAGCTACCTCTACCTCCAAAATTGCTTCTACAACTATGTCAAATCCTTTCACATCAGCTGTTAATACAATCAAAGCTTGTTTCATATCAGATACTAGGAATTCATAAAGAAGTAAAGGAAAAAAAGGAATTTATGGCTTTCAAAATGAAATAAATAACATTTTGTTATAATATCCTAGTGTCCATACCAAATGGGCCATAGTATTAACAAAGAATGAAGCTCAGACAACAATCTTCAGGCTAACCAATTATGCATGTAATTGGATTACATAGATAGGAAGCAATAAACATCACAGGACCACAATATATAATACACTAACTGTAAACATGAAAAATCCAAGTAAAAAGTCCTATAATCATCCAACACACAATCATGATAAGGAAAGCCAATAAAACATAAAATATCATACCCCCATGGTTTGGTAATAGTCCAGTGTTTTCAATAGAAATTGGTAAAATGGTAAATTGTAGTTTGTCTTCTATCTTCTTCACTTTAGTACTACTTGCTGACAACTCATTTTTTTATGGCAGGGGACTCTGCCAGTCTGGCATAAATGGTTGCTTGACTTTGCATATTGCATGAATTGGATGCCATTGAAGTGGAATCCTGGAAACATTTATAAACATGTAACTTATGTAAGCACACTTAGTTCCTATACCAATATATAATTGTCTCAAGTTGAGGGTTTAGTCCATAAACCTTGATAACAGTAGGTATCGAGTTATTCTCTCGTCCAGAATCTTCTAGTTTCCTATTGTCTACATCATCAACAAAAGATAATAGATATAAAAGAATCTCAACAACTGCATTTGTAAATATTTAGAAAACTCCGTTATAATCCAAATTCCAAAACAAATCATGTAAGTAATACCATTTGAGATAGAAGTCTGGTCAAGATTATCCACAAGCCTCCGCGTCAAAGGGCCAGGATTTATGATAGATATACTTCAAATTTCATGATGAATGGCATCTAAATATGCCATTGTGTCTTGTAGTTCCTTATGAACCTAAAAGACAAAATAGGTCAATACAATAAAATATAGTTTTTGAAATGAAATGATGTCATTACCAAGTCCTAGCATGGAGCCATGGACAAGCATTCCTTGTAAAGAGCATAAATATTTTCCTAACTTTTATGTTCCTATTTAACTTTATTGACCAAGAAATTTAAAGTGAACCACATGTTGTTAAGATTCTAGAATGACAAATTGTCATTTTTTTTTTCAATTGGCATAAGACAAATGCTATTCATATTAAGACTTGGTGTGTGTTTGATTTTCTGTAGAGAAAGTGCTTAATGTATATTACTAATAAACGATTGACTTAAACTAATTCCTGTGAGGTCGGGTTATAAATTTATTATGTTGGTTGGAGAAAGGGAATACTTGACAAGCTTGAGATTGCTGCATAACAGAGTCAAACTGACCACGAGCCAATTGTACATATCCAATAGCTTGACCAGCTAGCCTTCCTGCTGTTCTAGATATGATTGGTAAATCCTTGGCCCTATTACAAATTCATTTTCCTAATAAACAATTTACATTTGAACTATATATAATATAACTTTTCCACATGATAAACAAACGTAACAATAACATGACCCCAACCTATCAGAGCAGCAGTAGCTCCAAGCAACAAAAATACTTCTCCATATGAAAAGCCAGCATTGCCCACTGTCTTCTTGAAGTCCTGTGGAAAATCCCTAGTCCTTAACCCTATGATTAGTGAACAACAACATAAACGCAAAGATAAAGTAGATATTGCATACATGTAGAAAAATAACAAACTATATGTATAAGGATTTGTTTGGATGCAAGCTATAAGTGATTTTGAGAGCTTCTCTGCTGGAAATATAAAGCTTTTTCCAATAGAGAAGCTCTCAAAAACACTTATAGCTCTATATCCAAACAAACTCTAAGTCTTCTCCTCACATGGAATTTTTTATCTAATGACCTAGAATATGTGAACACTGAAAATTTACTAACTAACTACTACTAACATAAATAACAACTTTCATGAATTGCACATGTGTGCATAATATTTTATGTCATGCTAGCCTACAAGTATTATTATTCTTTCATGGATTGTTTGATTTTGTTATATACATGAAATGATGCATTGTGCATGTGTGAGAGTCTAGTGAGTATTAGATACCAATCATTTTGTTACCATTTCAAAGTCATAATGTTGTTATCTTGTTAGTTATTATTTTATTATTCTATTAAAGTTATTGTTAAGCACATTAGATACATTTGAATTATTGTTATTAGTTCATGTGCTCTATAAATTGAAACTCTCATTTAGCAATAAGATCAGTCAAGGTTTCATATTCAAAACCTTCTCTTATAGTGAGAAATGAAATGCATAATTATGGTAGATAAACATAAGCAAACAAAATCCAAATGAACAAAATATAAAAAATTCAAAAATAGAAAGAGTCAATAATTACATGGCCTTCTATCCTCATAAAATATAGCAGCATCTAAGAAAAAGCGTTTTTGTGCATCCAAACACAGCATAAAAGGTCTCTTTAACCAACTAAGAAAATAATAATACACTGGCTAGAAGCTTTTCTAAACCCAAAAAGCTAAATAAACATAGAAATGAAAGTACATAAACCTCGATTCCCCACACCTTAAACACCATTACAAAGCAAACAACTTCATCATGAGTGAAGCTTCTACACACTTTTGGAGTAACCAACTCCAAACTAGAATTTTCAATAACCCAACTCTCACCCCTCTTTCTAATTATATCACAACTCTACAGACATTCTCCTAAACCCGAATTGATAATATCACACCACCAATCTATCATTTATTTCTCTCTTTCTCTTTCATGCATATTCACAAACACGTGGTGCTCACCACCCTACTTAGCCTCAAACCCATCAAAACCCAAGCCCACCAAGAAAAAGCCACGACCAATTTCACTAAATTTAGTCTCCTCCAACCCTATCAAACAAAAATCCAAGTAAACTCTAACTAAACTAGATTTAGAAACTTAAAAATGTAATCCACATAAAAGTGCCCAGCCAAAACATGGCCATCGTCATAAGCATAATTGTAAGCGCATGGGCACGCGCTCTTAAAGAATTGCAAGTATGAATTGGGTTTGCATGTGTCAAGTGTCATGTAAGCGCCACTACAACAATATTGTGGATCCTTGAAAGCTTTGCACACGACACCTTCTCCTCATTATGGAGTCGTTGGTGCGGAGGTGCGGAGTCGCGCAGAGGTGACTCATTGCTGGTGTGGAGGTTGCCCATGGGTGCGAACGTCGCACTTGAAGGCCACTCACAAGTGTTGTGAGTGGATCTATGGCCCTTGCTGGTGCGGATCAGTGCGGAGGCCACCGATCTAGTTGCTCATGGGTGTGGACATTGCACTCGGAGGCCGTGGTGTGGAGGGGTGCGGAGGCCACAGATATAGTCGCTCACGAGTGCGGACGTCGCGCTTGGAGGCTGACGACGAGTGTCGTGAGTGGATCTATGGTCCTTACCAGTGCGGATCGGTGCTTAGTGGTGCGGAGGCCACCGATCTAGTTGCTCATGGGTGCGGATGTCACGCTCAGATGCAAAGACCATCAATCTACTTAAGGTAAGGTGAAAAAATAACTATAGTAAGGGGAAAAAAAGATAACTACATTGCTCTCGGGGTGACATGTATACAAATATGGTTATGTGTCAAAATTTTCTAAGCTGATATGTCAAAATTTACTAAGCTGACGTGTCAACGTATGGATGTGCTTCTCAAAAATGATAAGGCGACGTGTCGGCGTGTGGGTGTGCTTCTCAAAAATTTTATTATATATAGATTACCCAATCATTTGATAATTGTCACATGAACAATCATCGGGTGTAATACTCTGATTCTGAATTATGATATGGCTAATATGCCGGGTCCTTCCGTGAATCTCTAGTCTCTAAAATCAGAACCTGCAACATATTTAAAGAAAATAAAAACATGGAAAAAATTAAATAGAATTAATTGAGGGCATTCATTCATGAATTATTAATTGACATATGGTGAGATGCATGCATGCATGGTTGAAATTAAATTGAAATACCATTGGTGGGAATAGTTTGTCGGAGCACTTGGCAGCAAGTGCAAAAGAATGACCTTGGCATAGGAGGCCAATTACAAGGACCCATTTTGATATAATTCCCAGTTGGCAGCAGGGGATTCTGTAGAAGATTAATATTGGATGCACCACTCGCTTCAGTATGATGACTAATCAGTTCTTCTCCATGGGTGATGGATTGATCTTTAATAATAATCGTATCATGATCCATGAAGGGATATTTGCATTGATTATTATTATTATTATTTTGGGAAGAAGACCCTAGTGGTCCTCCTTCACTATTGGTGAAATTATTGTTGGAGTATTGCATGGAGGAGTAGTGATCTGTGAAGGAAACATGACCATGTTGCTACTGTTCAGTGGTTTGTAATTGGTTATTGGGTACGGGTAAATAGACAAGAGCAAGGTCCAGTTCGATATAATTATCCACAAATAGGGGCTCCCCTTCGATAAAGTTAAATAGATGTTCATTGTAAACATAAGTATAAAATAGTTTTACACTATTGATGAGAAGTTTATTAATTTTAACAAAATTATCGAAGTCATATCATGTTATGACAATAATTAAAAAAATAAATCACATGTTAAAATGGTAAAACCCAAAAGCAAAATTACTTTTTATTTTATTTTTTATATTCATGAAGTGTATAACATTTCTAAATTAGCTTTTAAATTAAAAAAAAAAAACTCTAAGAAGGTGTAATTTATCAGTCACATTAGTTTTAAATTAAAAAATAATTAAAAAAGTGCGATTTAAAAGATAATGTTATCATACAAATATTTATGGACCAATATAAAAGTAAGTAATTCAACTTAGTAAATTAGATCAAATGACTGAAAATTTCATACACTTATTTATAATTTCTAAATTTTAGAATTTTATTACACTTTAATTTAGAGATCAAAATGATAGTTTATTCATTATTTTTATAATTAATTTTGTTTATTTATTCCATTAGTTTTTAACAATTATAACATTACATAACTATTATATTTTTGTAATGTTATATTTTTTATTATTTAAAAATTTTATTTTATTACATGATATTACATTATACTAAAATAAAATAAATTTTAAAAATGAAATGTTTTCCTTCACATCACGTCACTCATAAGTATTGATGATTTTGGAAAGCCGCAACGTGAAGAGGCTTAAATATTTTGAACCATTATAACTGGCCATGACACCTCTTGGTCCTTTATATAATTTCGACTCATTCGGACATGTCTTTCACAGTTGTATCATTGTTAACTTTCAATCACCAATCGAATGTAGCAACACTGTCTCTTTGGCGCTGCCACCACAATACTCATTTCCCCGCCAAATTAAAGCAATAATCCATGGATAATAACAACTCATCATCCTAGAGGCAATAAGTGGGAAGAGTCCAAGTTTTTGGTTTTTAATAAATATTTCTTTACATTGGTTATATGGTTTTTAACTAGGGCAAAATATGTTTTACGTTCCTAAAGTATGAGAGATTTTGTTATATAGTTCCTAAAGTTTAAATTGACTAGTCTTTGTCCCTAATATTTCATTTCATTTCATTTGTTTTTTTTTTTTTTTTTTTATCTTAAGAGTGTTTTGTTAGTTAGTCATTTGTCTCTTTGATGGGTGTTACGTGCCTCATTAACTAAATGACTTAAAAATAAACTTTATGTTATGTTAGGAGCGATACTAATAAGCACATTTACCTTTTATATTCCTGAAATTGAAATAATAAGCACTTTTTTAACCTACAAAAAAGTTTGTAGTGGACAACAACAATGCAACGCAACAAAAGCCAGGGCAATCAATCAGTAAGGGTTTATGAAGGAAGATGCAGAGCAAACTGTGATGGGTTTAGAAAGGAAGACACAAGTATGATTGATTGACCTAAATGAATGTCATGAAGTTACTCTCGTAGTTTTTAAAATGATTATATTGACATGGCAATTTTTTTCATGCCACAATGTCTTCTCCGCTATCCGCTCATCATCAGGTAAAAAACTAACCGCATTTAATCTTAGAACATCCACAATGGAGCAATACTTTTTATTTCCTCCAGTAGGACTGACAGAGCGCGTCGAACATGCCATCAAAAGCAACTAAGTTCCCCAATAAATTTTGCAATATAAGGCTAACTTAGGTCATTTTCTCAAAGATACAATTCATCAAACACCTTGCATTCAATTCTAAATAGGGGGGGATTTTGTGTGATTTTCAGAAATTAAAGCAACAAAACAACTTTCTAAACAATAAACGAAAACAAAATCAAAGAGATATAACTCAAGAACTTATGCTTATGGAGAAATAATCACAGTTCCAACAAAGATAAGTCAAATTCATACTCATGAAATTTCCAATAATACGAAATTTAAGGCAATCACCTTACAAGGGACAGTGTCAAAAGCATCAATAAAACGTGACAAATAGCAATTTTCGACACTTGGGCCCAAAACAACACAATCTCACAAAACTCAACTAAAATGGTAAAAATGAGGTATAAAACATGTCTAGACTATGCTAAATGCAACTCTAGACTATGCTAAAATACACTCTATCAAGGACTCACCTTTACACATAATCTCTTTTGACATTTTTCAATACAAGCAACTTTAACCATCAAATATTTGCAATGGCAAACCACTCTTCAATTCTTCAAACAAATTTAAGCATTGGTGCTTTAGAAAACAAGCACTTCTTGCTAATGCACTTACCAAGATTACTTGCAATGACATACCAATTGGAGGCACCATTTCTTCATGGGAAGAAACTCATCAAATGATCAATTAAAAATGATCTTAATGTGATTGTCACTGGCTGAGAAGTTTTCACACCCAATGAACATGTCATCCAGCTAAATAGATTGTTCTCATAATATAAGAGGATAAGATACCTAACCATTAATTCAAATCTTGGAAAAGTAACTATTCATTTAGCTGTTGCCATTAACATAAACTAAAAAAAATCTATTTCATGATTGGTTGTTCCTAATATACAAAACATTATTAAAATCTTTCACAATTAATTCAATATTAGTAGCTTAAATACAATGTAATCTAATCAAGTTTAAACTAGTTTGAATATTGAGTTATTATTTTTCATTTTAGAAAGTAATAAATGAATTTAAATAATTAAATGATTAGAGCATCTACAATGCATAGTTGCTTACATGACTTGCTTATCTTAGTTTTGGGGCGTTGCGAATCCACATAAATTTAAACCTTCTTTCACTCCCATTGGAGATGCTTTTACAAAACTAAATTATTGAGAGTATCTTTATCAAAGTAAATAAATGATTGAAAGTATCATATTCATTTTATCCTTTAGATAAGTTTATTTTTTATAGACGCATGAAGTAGTTGCGTGATATAGTTCCTTTGGCATAGGTGGATCCTTGTGCATACATAAGGAAATTTCAATATCCCACTCAAATTAACACTCACCACAGAGAAAATCCAACGAATGTAAACAACAAAGTCTTAAAAAATCAAATAACCCGCCAAAGCAACATCATAAGATTCCAACTAATTATTACAAAATAAAAAACAAACTCACAATTTCTACTATATCGATCCAATTCAATTTTCAGGAATATTAGGAATATCTATATCGATTAGGGTCACTCCATGACATAACTGCACCATTTCTTATTTAATTAATTGAATTTCTATATGTGCTGCATCCCTTACCCCTTTATCATCTGAATCCATTGCTACCTTCAGCACTTTCAACCTCCTTGCTAGGGGTTGCAACTGATCAAAAAAATAAATCATAATCATCATATATTATATATAGCAAAACGAATTAATAATTAAAGAGAAGTACTAAACCTGTCTTTGGGGAAAACCATCTAAATGAAGCTTGCGGCAAATTGACTTGAGTCCTGTGACGGATATGTCAAATACATGCTCTATAGCCTTAATAGTCATGTGAAATACAACACTCAAATCTTCCAATGTTATCATTTTTATCCTCTTACTCTGTGCAATAATACAACAACTAGTTAATTTGTACACACTCAACTAATTCAGAAGAATAATATATACATAGATTACAATTAACAAAATTACATGTAATTGATGCAAACATTTTAAGAAACTAACAAGAAAACAAGCAAAACGTATATATAACTTGTTCTTTGCAACTATGTTTAGGCTTTGGCTTTCTAGTCTTAGGCTAGGGTTTAGGCTCTTCCTCCACATTTTCTATACAAACATATATACAAAACTCATAATTAATGAAATTGTGATAATAATATGGTTGAAAAGAAAATGTGATATGAGAAATGATCAAATTAAGAGATGAAGGGCATGTAGACGAATGTGGAATCAAATCATCATCTTAGTTGACGTTGTTATTAGGGAATACAAGAATTATTTGACATACTTACAAAACTCATAATATCATGATAATTGGTACAGATACTCTCCACCACTCTTATTTCGACTCATAATTTTTGCAGTTGAAAATTATAAGTATAAATATTTTCTTTAATTTAAAAAGTGTTTTTGGACCAGCTCAAGAATCCACAGTTTACTATTTATTTACCTAAGTAAACATAGTCCATTTTACAAATCCTTTCACAGGGAGGTTCCCATAGTTCTCAGTTAACACATGCATTTCTCAAAATTTTAAAACTGTTAGAACCAAGACATTTAATGATGTTTGACCCCTAATACTTTAATAAGTTTTGATGATAACAAATGTGATAATATTTGATTAACTAATGATTTCAGACTAAGTGATTTCAAGAAATCAAAGTGAGAATAGACAATAGTATAATCACTCAAACTCTCACTTATGCCTTAACTGTCTGATAACTATTAACAATTCATCAAGCACCCAAAATGCTTTTTAAATCAGACTAAAATAAGCTATGGAACAAACCACGTGAAGTCTTGGAAGGACTTACAAGTAGTCTTGGAAAAGACCATACAATAGTCTATGAACAGACTATGTGAAGTCATGGACCAGATGATATAAGTCTAGGACCAGACTATGCATATGTATTGTACCAGATCATGTATGAAGCTGGACCAAACAACGAGTAGTCATGGACCAGACCATGTTTGTCAGGCCAGACAATGTCTCAAGCAAGACCAGACCATGACTATTAGGCCAGACGATGTCTGTATTGATCCAGACTATGTCTGTAGTTAATCTGTTGCACATGCTGAGGAATATGCATTGATTTAATATCTCTATCATTTAATAATGCACTATCTGTAACAAAAGAGAGGAAGATATTTTGATCTACTTTCTTCTGTTCCTCGTATGTATGCTTGCATGTCTCAAAATGTGTGAAGTTTGTAGGTACAACTAACAAGCCTATCAGCTTTGAGAAGCAAACCTAAAAGCTAAAAGCCAGCTATGACGAGATAGGAAACTGCTCCTATCAAATCAAGCTCAGGAAAAGCAACTTCAACACTCAACTGTGAGACAACGGACACCCATCCTCTCTAATGTTCAAATTCATGAAGCTCACTATATATATGCTTCCATGCAACAAAAAAAAAAGAGGTTAATGAATAGACGAAAAACTAACAAAAGAAAGAAAAGCTCAAACGAAATTTGGATAGCAAGCTAAGCATAACAAGCAAATAAACTAGTGAGAAACACGAGCTGAGAGAAAAGAGAATACCCATCTTCTACAAGCTCATACAAATTCAATACTTGTTCATATCTTTGAGAGTCATTTGAATCTTATACATATTTGTATAGAAAGCCAGGAGTGGCTTAGTGATAAAAGAATACTTGGGAAGTATAATCTCAGGGGGAGATTCATACTTATAACTAGTAGTGGTTTAGAATACTTATAGCCAATAGTGGCATAGAGAATACTTGTAGCCAAGAAGTGGCAATGAAGAATACTTGTTTTGTAATCAGTTGATTATAGTGGAACCCTTTAACAGTTGTTAAAGGAGAATTTGATGTAGTTCAGTTGGAGTGAACCAGTATAAAAACAAGCTTCTACTTGCTGTCTTATGATTACATCTATTTGTCTTGCACACTGTGCTCTTTCGAAAAGATCTGTTAACTAATATTGTTTCTGAAAAAGTTTTATAACCCACTATTCAACCCCCCCCCCCCCCCCCCCCTCTTCTAGTGTGTTCTTGTGTATTTCAAAAACAACCATAAGACTCCTTTTTGAATTAAATAGTCCCTAACATTCAACAACATGATAAAATAACCATTTATAATTATGAAATTCTTCAATAAAATTCAGAGAAAAATATCACATACCAAAAATCACAAATGGTACCTATTTTACATTTATCAAAATTTAATATTCACAAAAGATAATTCTAATCATTCAAAAACCTTACTAAGTGACTAAACTTAGTTTTACTAAATATATTTTGGAAAAATACCTAGAGGCTTTCTAAAATCCCAAAGAAAATCATGGACTTTACCAATGATTTATGAAACAACATACTGTTTCCATATTTCTTCAAAAGTGCCTCTAAATAATTTCCAAGAACAAAATAGCCCCAAACTCAACTATTTTCTAAATTAAATTTGGTCTTTTAAAAATAGTTCCTTAACTCCAAAAATTCTGAAATGTTTACCATAGCATCCAGAGGTATCCTAGAGTACCCAGATGGTCTCTCAACCTTATAACACAACATGAAATAATTTTGAAAATTAAAAACACAGTTTCAGCCCAATATACAACAATGACAAATTTTCATCCAAAATAAGTATTTCAAAGCATCTTCACCACCAAATCAATTCAATAAGCTCAATGAAACAGTAAAACTCAACAAAAAAAAAAATGGTTTAAGGTTAGAATGGAACAACTCCTCCATACCTTAGTTTCAAAATGCACAAATGTGAGCTTAAATGAAAACTTGTATTCTCTCCTACAACATACTATAATTTAATCGGTGCAAATTTGCTAATCAACTCAGAAATTTAGAGAGAAGGTGGAGGATTTTAGAGAGAAGGTAGAGAGCTTCATGAACAAAGAACCAAGAGGGAAAAAGTTTTTGAACCCAATGGTTCACTTTCTCTCCCTCCCCCCATATAAGGCAATGTTTCTCACTAAGCCTCTCCATTGCCTTTTCTAGGTCCGGCCAAGTACAAAAGGGACGTGCTGCCCCATACATATTAAAGTTAGGTTGGGCCAATTAAAGGTCCATTAGGTTTAGGGTTGGGTTTTAGGCCTAGGTTGAGCTTTTTTGCGATTTTGATTATCTATGTTTAAAATTTTTTTGAAACTAATCTTCCACTTAAAAACCATCCTAATTAAATGTTTTATCCTTTAAAATCATTAAAAAGATCATTTGCAGATGAAAATGATAAAAATTGCATTGCGGGCCATTTTTCACAAAAATTGCAAAAACGGTCCGACAAAACCAAAATTCAATTTTTATAAGCGAAAACACAAATAAAGCATACAATAGACATTAGAATTGTAATTACCATTCTTCGGGAACATTGAAATGATAATTGCGCATACAAACGAATAAAAATTACTAAATGCACCCCCCTCTACAATTAGCAATAAAATGTAATTTTACAGGTGTTACAGGAAAAGTCCAAGTGTTTGATTTTTATTAAATATTTCTTTACATCGGTTATATGTTTTTAATTGGGGCAAAATATGTTTTTCATTCCTAAAGTATGAGAGATTTTGTTATATAGTTCCTTAAGTTTAAATTGACTAGTTGTTGTCCCTAATATTTCATTTCATTTTTTTTTTATCTTAGAGTGTTTCGCTAGTTAGTCATTTGTCTCTTTGATGGGTGTACATGCCACATTAACTAAACTTGTAGAAACACAGGCGCTGCCACGTCTTTGTGTCTACATTTCTATTACGCTATTTACTGATTTTATTGCATTAAATGTAATAAATTGTCACAATTTTTGTTGTGTTAAAATTGACACAACTATATTATAATTGATATATTAATTTTAGTTTAATATAATGTTTTTTCTTAGGTTAGGAACTATGGGTGTTCTTCAACCCATTGGACTAGAGAATAATCTCATTCGTTGTGGTTGTCGTTGACCCAAAAAAAAATGTACACAGAGAGAATCAAACATAAATTCTCTTGTTAAATAAATCGTTCTCCCAAGTGTAATAAAAAAAATCTTATTTTATTATTTTATTTTTGAATACAAGTTTATTTATTCAACTTTTATTTCTCTAACACATTTATTTACATTAAAGTTGATATATATTTTTAAAAATTTATCTTGCTATGCATTAATGTTTATATTATTTTTATTACATTGTACAATATTCAATTGTATAATAGTAGTATAAAGAATTACTAATCTCACTTTCATTCTCTTGCCGGTAACGAAGCATGTTGCCCTGGGATTAATAGATTAATCCTGTTATATTCTTTGATATTGTTTATGCAAATTTTTACAGTTAAATAAAATTAAATAAAAAAATACTCAAATCCTTTGTGACACACATGGCAAAATATAGTTATTATGTATTCTTTCCATTCCTATTTATAAGACATAATTTTAAACTTATCCTTTTTTTTATGAATTAAACTTATCAATAACTAAATAATTAAAAAAATTCAACATGTAACTAATAAACAAATGCGAACCAGTCAATCAACATTTTTAAACTTAGTCAGATTAAAATTGTTTTTTTTTTTTTGTCAAGTATAGCATGAAATATTTGAAATAAAAGATAGAGATTAAAGTTACGAACTTAAAATAATCGAGATACAAAAGATACACTTTTGCCTACATTATATTAGAAATCCCAACAGAAATACATTCTCATTTATTTTATAAGTTTAGTCTAATCTCATATAAAATACACCACTTTTAAAAAAATAACTATATTACAAACCTGGAAAATATAGAGAAACTGAATACATTGATTAATTATTATTTAATAAATTTACTAAAATATTTTTAATCATTTTAAAATTAAAAAAACATAGAATTTTAAATATTTTTCTTTTTTTATTTAGATTTTACATTTTTAAAATTTTAAATCAGATAAATTGAAAAAAAAAAAAACACTAACAATCTTATTCACCAATTGTGATAAGATAGATGACTCCAAAATAAGGAGAGGGAGTTATGAAATCTACTTAAAAAAATGATACATGGGTAGTTATATAAATATTGTAAGGGTGATAGTGTGTAGGATAAATTTACATTTAAGGATAATGTTTTTAAATAATTAAAAAATTAATTTTTTATTTCAACAACAAAAATATTTTTTTATGACTATCATTAATATTTTGGAGGTAACATTCTTTTAATGCTCTCCACCGGGACTTTGAACATATCATTAATATTTAATTTTAATAATATAAATTGAGATAAATTTATGGTGGAAAGATATCAAAAATGTGAAAAATTTCAATTTTCTTGTACTCTATTGCTGTTGAAGATTCCAAATAAAATTTAAGAACTAAATTAATAAACAAAATGCAAATAATATGAAGTCTGGAAAAGATGAGATGATCATAATAGATGTAAATTCCATTATACTAGTAGAATATTACATGATATACAAATCCAAATCTCATAGTCAAGTTTGTAATTCCCAAACTTAAAATGTAGTATGACAACATATAAGATAAGATAAGGAGCATAATGAGATACGATGGAATAGAAATGGTCCTTTGTACCAAATCAAGTCAACATAGTTTCATTGAAAGATATAAAATGATTACAGAATCTACAAAACAAAAAATAGGAGAGGATGCAAGAGATAATGTAAATTTAAGTAGATTATGATGTAGTATCTTCTTTATTTTATTACCCAACACGTCAGCACCTTCCTATGCTTCTTTGCACCTCCTTTTGCTTCTAATCCACTTTATAAGGATGACCTTTGCTTGATATATCACATCCAAATTGAATACATGCAAGTATAAACCAAGGGAAAATTCCAAATTGAAAAACTATAAATCAAATATTTAAATGACATAAGTAGTGAAGCATGTAGAAAGACAAAAGTTGTATATTTCCGGATAAATCACATGTTATACGAGAAAGAGTCCATTACAAATACTATATGAAAATAATTCACTAAAGCATGAAATATCATACTTCAGAAAGAAGCATTATGAACCAACCAAAATTCAAAACCATAAAATCGTGAAATATTATTTATGAAGCAAATCAATGTAAAATTGATAATTCCAACAAATATAATAAAGCATACCATCTCCTTCAAGCGCAGACCAATATGAAAATTACAATTACATTGAATTTTGCAAAACATCTTACATAAATGCAATAAGATTTTCTCTTCAATTATAAAACAAACACACGTAACAAATAATAGAAGAATAAATGCATAAAAAAGATGAAGAAAAAGAAACACCTTGCTTCTAAAACCGCAAATATTTTTTTATCTTTGTCTAGAAAATATATATGTCCATTGCCTTCTTTCCCCACAGTACATGGATTAAAAAAAAATATAACATGTGAATAGAAAAAAAAGTGTAAAAATGAATAATTAGTCATGAATTCATATTTCTTAAAGAATTTATATAAAATCATTGACCATCTTACCTTAATAAACACAGTATTCAATCTTAGTCGATCATGTGTTAAGTTGTTTTCCAACATTCATTGATGTGACACCTAAAAAACCTAAACACAATAGTAAAAATAAAGAATTACACAGAGAAAGTCACA